>OU744798.1:14247899-15540855 GCA_916614155.1 Mesoligia furuncula
GGTCCCATAGTGAAACTAGTTCATAATGATGAGTACAATTACCTCTTAAGAGGTTGTTAATGTTTTAGCAATAACCCTGTATATCATCATCTGCCTAGCCTTTTCCCAACTATGTTGGGGTCGGCTTCCAGTCTAACTGGATGCAGCTGAATACCAGTATTATAAAATATATATATAGTATTATAAATATATTATAGTATTATTAGCAATAACCCTGTATATAAAAATGAAATACCTACTGTTCGTTGGTAAGCGCATCACTTGAGAACGACTGGACTGATTTGGCAATTTTTTGCAATACAATGTTCGTAATAGTCCGAGTTAGGTTAGGTTTGTATTGAAAGAAAAATTGGAAAAGATTCCCGGAAATATTTGAAATTCGAGAAGACTACGTCCTTTTTTCTATGGATTTTATCTAGGACAGGAGAATGTTTGTCGAGTTTGCTAGTAGGATCTAAAACTGTTGATTATATTAACTACCCGAGTGCGTTCCGTGTAAATGCCACCCTATCTATTTCTGTGCAATACAATGGGCTACAATGATCATGCACGTGTTAGGTTTCAATTTATTAATGCCCGTGGTTTCGCTCGCGAGGTATGTCTTTAAAAAGTTTATGTCCTTCCCCAGGATTCAAAGTATCCCCATACCAAATTTCATCAAAATCGGTTCAGCCGTTTAGCCATGAAAGCTTAACAAACAAACAAACTTCCATTCGCAATTATAAGTAATAATATTATAGTTAGGATTATATTGCATTTGATGTTGAAATATACTTAAATTATTGATAAAATATCTTGATGTTTTATATTATTTTCCTTTTCCCTGAAATATCGTAAATAGTTATAAAACAGAAAGTTTATAGTCTGTGATGTTGGGGTAACGACTTTAAGATCTATTTGTGGATTAGTCTCTATTTTGAAGTTAAATATATTCGGAATTAAATTATCGCTGACAGTTTTACAAAATAGCCGCCCGAATGAACCGAGATGAACTAAGTAAGTGATAAAAGCGCAACATTCGGAACCCTCTATTTAAGCTCGGCGCGTATTCTATGTAATACGATACAATGGAAAATCAATTGTGTCTCATTAGCGGAGCTTGAGAGGTCATGGGCTGATTTTACCATTGATGTCAGATATTTTTTATCCGTGGAAAAAAATTACATACGTCTGACAGTTTTGGTATGAAAGAACTGTAAAAAAATCAAAAATTATTCTCAGTTTAAGACTTATTGTAGGTATAAAAGTTTGGTGGAATTCGCCCTTAATATATTCGGAATTAAATTAGTTGTTTTACGAGTAGAGCAGCCGCTGACAGTTTTACAAAATGGCCGCCCGAGTGAACCGAGACGAACTAAATAAGTGATAACTGGCACCACATTCGGAACCCTGAAGCAACCATAACTTGATCGTGTTTGCATTATTTCACGGTTGACTGATCGCCCAGATCTGCGTGCAAATGCGACATGAATATTTCATCATGTCGAATTTACAAACAAAATACAACCAAAATGTGGGAAAAGGTTGTCTTACACCGGAAACGGAGCCACTATTTTCAGTGAAGAAATTAGTTTTTGTTTGAGTTTCATGAATTTTATTGACACAGTAAAATAATAGAAAAAGGTTGTGTTATCTTATGGGTAGAAATGTCAAACTCAGTGTCAAAAGACTGATAGAATAAGAATATACAAAATATTTAACCTAGCAGACCGCTTTATTATTATTATTATTTTTTATTATTAGCCTGTGATGTCCCACTGCAAGGCAAAGGCCTCCCTACTCTCTTTCCACTTCTCTCTGTTCAAAGCTGCTAAGGACCAGTTCTTGTTGAAGGAGTCCAGCTCATCCCGCCATCTCCGTCTGGGCCTGCCACGATGTCGTTTGCCATTAAGAGGAACCCATTGGGTCGTAAGTTTGACCCATTGTTCGTCTGACATGCGGCAGATGTGTCCAGCCCAGTTCCATTTTAGCGTGGCAGCTTTCCAAGTGACATCAGTTATTTTTGTGACTCGGTCTGTTAGTTTGATACCCAGAATACTCCGTTCGATAGCCCTCTGGCAAACCTAAAGCGTGGACCTCTCCTGATTTGTCAAAGACCATGTTTGACCACCATATGTGAGGATGGGAAGTATGCACACGTCAATAAGTCTTCTCTTAAGGGACATGGGAAGATCACCCTTCATTAGGTCTTTCATGGCCCAATAGCTCCTCCAGGCATTTTCGGTGTTCGGTGCGTCTTGCAACTTCTTTGTTTTGTCTTGCCTGGAAAGAGACTATTTGGCCAAGATAGAGATACTCATCAACGTATTCAACCGCCACAGTGATCCTGCGATGCGCGCTGTTCGTCATCAACTTGGTCTTTGACATATTTATCTGAAGCCCGACCTCTAGGCTTGCCGTGCCAAGATCGTCTAGCATCTGTGTCAACTCGAAGGCTAAAGACGAAAAGAGCACAATGTCGTCGGCGAAACGGAGATTAGATAATCTCTTATGGCCGACCATAATGCCCCTTTCCCGCCCGCTGCCAGCTTTCGGAAGACTTCCTCCAGCACAGCTGTGAATAGTTTCGGAGACAGCGGGTCGCCTTGCTTAACTCCGTTCTCTATCTGGAAGGACGGTCCTGTCATGGAACTGATCTTGATCGCTGCAGTGCTGTTCATATAAATGATTTTTAGAAGATTAATATAAGTGGTGTCTATATCTTGATTTTGCAGGGCGTTAAAAATTGAGCTATGGGTGATACTATCAAAAGCTTTTGAATAGTCCACAAAAGCGATATAAAGTGGGAGCTGGTATTCTAAGTGTTGTTTCTCGATAATTTGGTTGATGGAGTGAAGGTGGTCAGTAGTAGAGAGGCCGCGGCGAAATCCGGCCTGTTCGGGAGGCTGTTGTTTGTCTAGTGATCCTGATATTCGGTCTTCGATTACTTTAATGGCTTTGTACAGGTGCGAAACCAGACTGATAAGGCGGTAATTATTAATGTCTGTTTTGTCACCCTTTTTATGGAGGAGAATAATTAATGAGTGGGAAAATTTGTGTGGTAGAATTCCGGTTTTTAAAATGCTGTTGAAAAATTCGTAATATGTGGGAGAAGAACCGGCTCTCCTATTCTCAAGGCTTCCGTCGTTACGCCATCGTCGCCTGGGCTCTTGCCGTATTTCATGCTCTATAGTGTCTTGTGGACTTCCCAACCTATAAATAGTGGAATGTGATCGGAGCACGAATACGTAGTTGTGTTAGGTTGGAGAGTCGGCTTCTCACTGTAAAGATTTCTGTAAAATTTGGTACAGATGTTTAAAATTTTGTCTCTATTGTTCTGCCTTGCACCTGAACAATCCATTAAACAGGAAACAGTAGGTCGCCCTTTGCTGGAAATTCCCTGTTTTGCTGATTTTAAAGATGTATTTTGTTCCAAAGCAATTTTGATGAGATCTGTATTGTGGTTTCTTAAGTCTTTACGGATACTACGCTTTACAAGTTTATCCGTAGCGGCGTAAGCTGTGGTGTACATGGCTAGTTTGTGTCTCTCTTCGATCAGTTGTTTTGTTTGGTAGCTTAAATTGCTGTCTTTATATTTGTTTGTTTTTATTTTGTTACTAGCCGTTTTTATAACCTCTTTGATATTGTGATATTGTGTTTGAACATCTTCACCTTTTGTTCCTAATAAAGTAAAACAATTTTTTAAATCAAGAACGAATTGCCCCTGGTTTGCTATGAGTGTGGTTCTGTTTAACTTTCTAATAGAATTTTTAATTATTTGGGCACGCTCTATTTTTCAGTTGAATTTTAGAGTCGTGCGCAAAGGTCTATGGTCTATGGTCGGAACTGAACTTGAAATTATTAAGAGCTTCTACGTTGTTAATAAATTTTTATGTGAAGAGAGGCAAAAATCTATTTCATTTTTTGTGAATTTATCCGGAGACTGCCATGTCCATCGACGATTAGACTTTTTATAGAAGTAGCTGTTTCCTAGGCTTAGGTTTTGGCCAAAAGCGAACTGAAGCAGTCTTGTCCCGCGCTCAGCTCTCAAGCCGTATAGACCGACTATGTTGCTATTGTCGAGTTCTTGTCGAGCACCAACTTTGGCGTTGAAGTCTCCCTGTACGATAGTCCACGTGCCTCGTTTATCGTCGCACGCCTTATTTAGGAGGTCGAAGAATTCTTCAACTTCGTCATCAGGATGGGCTGATGTTGGTGCATAGACTTGAACAATTGCTAAGGTTTTCTTGTCGGCTATGCGGAATCTTAGAACAGCTACCCTATCTGAGTAAGCTTTGAACTTCAGAATGTGATCCTTCCATTTTCTCGAAACTATAAATCCCACGCCGTATCTACTGGCTGTCCCCCCGCTATAATAAAATATATTAGAATTTCTTTCTAGTGTATCTTCTTCATCTCGTCTTACTTCGGCCAGGCCGATTATGTCCCACTTTATACTTTCCAGTGCATATTCTAGTTCTGTTATCCGTTCCTCCGTTCTAAGAGTCCTGGTGTTTAATGTTAGGATGTGGAGCTTTTCTGAGTCCTTTGAGCATGCTTTGGTCGTCTGACAAAGGGATCCCACCCGGGGATTTTGAGGCCCCTTGGTTCCAGAGAGAGTCTGCCTAATGTCAGTCTCGGCGTCGGCTCTACTGGAACCGATGCCGGGTACTTGAGGCGCATTTTTATTCGTGTGTGTCATGAGAGAGTAGTGGTTTAGACAAATTAACCCACCGCGCTTGTCTAGTGCGAGTTGGTGGGTGTACAGTGGACCGCCTGACGGGGTCCGTAGGCACCGCCTTTGACGTGCTAGACGTTCATCAGCCACCGCCCTGAGTTGATATCCTGCACTAATATCGACTGTTCCATCCGAGCCTATTTTAGCTGCTTTACTAGCCGCTTTACTTTGTGTAAATTATTTCATCACCAATGCTCTCAAATGGTAAAGGAAGGCATCGTGAGGTAACCGGCATGTCCTAGAACCAAAACATTCGAAGACATGTGACATCTACATACCTACTATTGAATTACGGTCCATTCCCTCTTACCGAGAGAAGGCCTGCTGTACCCCCAGAAGTTGGAACGTAATAGGCTGATTACGATGTTATGATGAAAAATTTAACTACACGTGATAAAATGATGGCCAATGGGGCCGAAAGGTTCTGGAGTGGCGACCGCGTAGCGTTGGAAGGCCTCCCACAAGGTGGTCCGACGACCTTGTGAAGGCCGTAGGAACCCGTTGGATGCGAGAAGCACAGAACCGGTCGAAGTGGAGGTGGTGATAGGCCTCCCCCATGTCCATCAGTGGACGACGTGGACGTCCTTCGGCTATAATGATTATGATGATGGTAAAATGACAATAATATTATAGGGCCTTGTGAACAATAGTCGATGCATCCGGCTGCTTTTGACCGAAATTGCCCACAGTTCGGTTTTAATCGGACGTGTATCAACACCTTTATCGGTAAACATCGACAAAAATGCAAACGATGCTGTTTTTTTAGTCACACAGTTTATGCGTAGAGGACAGTCATCGGTATAAATGAATTCATTGAAATTTATGTACGGCAAATACACATGAATTTATGTATGGTAATAAAAAGCAAACGGTAACTAAGTTATGTTGTATAATTTTATTGTAGGAATATACAACAAAATTCATTTATCATGTCGTCGTGTGTATAAATAGGTAATACATATAATAATATATATGTGATTTATGATCCAAACCTGAAATAAAATAAATAAAGGATATTAATCAAATAGATCTGTCATTTATAGAAAACTTTTTTAGGTTCTTGGTTATTTTGTGAGTTTCACGAAGTATTGGGTAATCTTACATGACGCCCTGTTACCTAGAAATTAACAATTTCCCAAGTTCTAGGTAAAAAGGGAGAACCGATTACAGTTTCTGGGTCACAATACTAACGTAGTGCTATCTAGTACCAAGAACTCTTTGACGGTAAAACCTAATAACGTTTTGTTGGGACTTAGGATTTCACAGAACTACATTTACAACTTTTATCAAGACTAATGAAGCGGGTAATTGTTTTATCCGTCGAATAGTACAGTATTTTCATCTCACGAGCTGACTCGCGCTTTACTTCCGGTTACCAAGTGTACAAAGACTGTGAATGTGGGTGTAAGCGCAGGAGCTCTCGGTACCGTCTGAAACAATGTCGAAGTCCAAAGTGTGTGTGTGTTATGTACTGACGCTACTCATTTTCACGCTAACATTCACAGCGTGTTTGTACACTTGGTTACCACAAGTAAAGCGCGCGTCGCTTCGTGAGATAAAAACTATACTTACCAAATTATTACTCGTAAAATATAGGTTCATAGCAAAATAGACAAGCAGACACTTAACGAATAGCGTTGCCCTGTCATTGTGTCTGGTGAAAGGAGATTATTCCAAAAATATAAGAAATGTCTGAGAATATTATTTTTATTTTTGCGAGTATAGGTACTGAATTTTGTTGTGGCTGTACATTGACCTTAATCGATTAAGTACCTATTTTCGGCGGAGCAAAGGGTCGAAGAGAGAATATTCGTGGGCGGGTGATCTCGACAGATCACGTAGTTATGATTAAGGGGAATGCGTTAGGTTAGCGCGAAATTCAAATCTTACTTTTTTGCAATTTGCAGGTCAGTGTCATGTTGAATGTTGATTGAAATATGTTTCGCCAGCGTCGTAAATATGACTTTACACAATTATTATCATTAAAATCATAAAAACGACCCTCTAAGTTAATGATACAGTGGCTTCCAAAAGTTAGTTGACACTTTTGCACTTCAGCTGTAATGCCACATTATGATTTAAAATTAAATAAAAACCTTTTACAAAAAAAAAAAAACAACCGACTTTAACAAAAAACATTACAAAGTGAAAAATAAATTTAGTTCCGGAAGTCGATGTCGTTGGTTCCGCATATTCGTTTTTTGACGTCAAGGTTGCGTGGAAGAGATCGCAGAAAGCGATTAAGGCCGCCCATTGAATGTTTTGTATTAATAATCGTATTTTTATGTATTTTCTGGTGTACAGACGCCAGCACATCAACCTACCCGAAGCTGTCATATTTTCCCAATCAACTTTGAACCTCATGCTTTAGCGATAAAGTTGAAAATCTATTAAAGAAATTTGACAGATTGTAGTAGCTTAATGTGCTGGCGTCTTCTGTACATAAAAGTATTAAATAAATAAAGTTATTACTTACTTTTTGTTGTTTTTTTTAAGTAGGTTGTTTTTTTGTAAATAGTTTTTATTTTTCACTTTTTAGTTGTACCTACCTACCCCACACAAATTCTATTAACACTACTTGTCATGTAAATATCAGTGTCAGTAAGTTATTAAATCATCATCAATATAAACTAAGTGGAAGAAATCGTATTATTGAAGCTAACTCAAAAACTACCCAAGCAAAGTTAATCAAAATATGGGACCACCCAATGATATAATAAACTATAGATAAGTACTTTGCCCGCGCTCTGTAGTGGCAACATGAATGCATGGTAATTACCGCACGACCATTTAGTCGCGTACCAACCAGTGCGGTGGCTGTACGTGACAATAAAATAACTAATTGTGTGAATAACTTCCTCAAATAAAAAAAAAATGCCGTCCTGTGTTTTTGGGAAATATAAAAATTACTCGTATACTGCAACTGTGAAAGCTAAAAAAGTATAATTTCGTAATGTTAAGTATAACGTTTCGTAATGCATTTTTCGATGCCTTCTAGTGGCGGCTGGCGGCTGAGGTAAGTCACGTGCCGTTAGGGGATGATTCCCCTTCCGCAAAAAAAAGGGGGAAGATGGGGTACTTTGCATCAGTATTTATAAAACCTATATTGTTTTTATATTGTTTGAATATAATATGTGTTATGAAACTTAATGATCAATATAATAATTAGATTACCTAAAGATAAGTGAAAAGTGGTTAAGCGTTATAAGGGCTCAACGGCGTGAAGATGATTGGCTACCCACAAAATACTCTATGCTCGGAACATTTTCTAGCCAACGACATTATACATAACGAAGAATATTTTTTATGTTTATAATATTACATTTTGTTTTATTAATTAATTAACAATAATTACTCTTGCGAACTACTGCATTCATATTTCTAAGGATCGTAAATAATTTATTGTTTTACCCGTAAATCTACTACACCTATATCAACACGAGTCAATCGAGTGTCCATTTTTCCCCACATGTCTCCTTTTGTACGCCCTCGGCCAATGAGCATACACGGCATGCACCACAGAATGACAACGTAATTAAAGAAATATATTTATCTCTCTCTAACAACAGGAATTCCGTAGATGACATTTAATTTTCTTTCATTACAAGAATGCCGTGATGTTCATGCATGAAGCGTCTATTTATATTACCCCTGACCCTGAGGTATACTTTATCCATTAGAAACAATACATAGATATACAATTGCAGCCAATCGGTGCCATAAGGTGCATTGAAGAAATCGTAGACACTGACTAGAAGAATCATCAAAATTCATATAGAAATGCCGGAGATGTAGTACATTTATGCATATAAATTCGTACATAAGAATAATTACCTAATATATTTCCTGAATGTATGTAGATCACGTTAATGAAAGAAACATCAAAATTGGTTCATTAGTTTTTGAAAAAATCGCGGACATACAAACATACATACATACGGGTTTGAATACAGAACCTCCTTTTTGGAAGTCGTTTAAAAATAATCAGGTACTCCTAAAGGATTACTTGATTATTTTTTATGATAAGTAAAAGGTTTAGAATTAGTCAATAAAAACGTTATAGCTGTTCAATCATTTGGATCACTAGAATTTTAAATCATAATTTGGTGTCAAAGCTGATCTTGAAGAATGTAAACTAACTTTTGGATGCCACTCTATATTAATGACATTTCATGAAAACGTCATTCCTTAGGATAATTTCATATAATCCTATTGAATGGCTTTTAGCTAGCCTCCGTTAGTAAGTATTAACTGAGGGTTGTATTGATGATTTTAATGATTATAATTCCATAAATATGTACATACTTATTATTTATTTATTAAAACTTTACGCATAAGTAAAAGAAATACTGTACAAAGGCGGACTTAATGCCTTAGCATTTTCTACCAGTCAACCTTAGGGTGATGCAGAGACAAAACATGGCAGGTGCAACATACGGGATAAATAGCTAGGAAATGACTATAAAATACAAGAATAAATACTAATACATAGATAGATAGATACATACATACATATAAACAAAATGAGCTGTGAGGAGAAAAAAATTATCGGTAGAGGAGAAAACGAATCCAGCAAATCAGTGCTGGACAGTTACGACCAACTTTTGAAGGATATGTTCACGTGCCTTCACTTTAAAAGATAACCGACTGGTTACTTACATACTTGTTACGCTCGCGAATCATATTTTGTCCAAAATACAACCTGACACTGACCTGCAAATTGCAAAAAACGTAAGAAAATTTGAATTTTCTTACGTATTTTCTTACTACCCTGACGCACCGCCTTAAGTTGAAAGGAACGCAGAGTTTTAAAGGCGAAAACGCCAGGGTAGCCCGCGAAATTCATTTTTTTTACGTTTTTTGCAATTTGCTGGTCAGTATTAAGTTGTACGTTGATTAAAATATGATTCGCGACCGTAACAAATATGTATTTACAGAATAACGTAAGAAAATTTGAATTTCGCGGGCTACCCTGACGCACCGCCTTAAGTTGAAAGGAACGCAGAGTTTTAAAGGCGAAAGCGAATATGTATTTACAGAATTATGATCATTAAAGTCATCAACACAACTCTCTAAGGGTAATCCTAATGAATGACTATTTCATGAAATCTAGACATCTTAGGATTACACTAACATAACAAGTTGTATTATTGAGTTTAATGATTATAATTCTGTAAATACATATTTGTTACGGTCGCGAATCATATTTTAACCGACGTATAACTTAATACTGACCAGCAAATTGTAAAAAACGTAAGAAAATGTGACTTTCGCGGGCTATAACTGCGCATTCCCCTTAAAGGCTAACGTTTAACTGACGGTTTTGTTTGTTTGTCACAACTCATACGGCGGTGAAAAGTTTTGTTTACGGGGGCTTACACGTGTTGTATTGCCGAGTTAATCTGTAGCTCACGTCAAGTGCTCAGCTAGCTGTCACGGGACGACTTTGGGCGCAAATTGACGGCACGTTTCTCAATGTTATAGTGTTTGTGAAAGCTTATGCAGACAAATGATGGCACGTGGCCGATTGATTTGAATGGTGCGGGTGTTGGTATATATTTTGAGGTGAAGCCCAGCTGCAGCAAGCTGTTGACTGAAACTATGGTTTGGCTTGACCGGAGAAGTATCATAATCTTGCAGAACCTATTGAGTTTTTGCGCAGGAGCTCTCAGTCGATACCTTATGAAATAATGGCGAAGTCGGAAGTATGTGTGTGTGTGTGTGTGTGTGTGTGTTGTGTGCTGACGCTACTCGTATTCACGCATACATTCACAACGTGTTTGTACACTAGGTTACCACAAGTAAAGCGCGCGTCGCTTCGTTAGATAAATATACTAAAGCCGATCTCAACTAGTCTCTCTGAGTTTTTGCTGTGGTGGCGCAGGAGTTTCTCCATATTAAAACAAAAGAAGATACAAATAATGTAAGTACATAATAATTCTCTTATACTTAGGCTCTTTCTTTGTATCTTCTTGAGCTGTGAAAAGCACCTTTGTTCAGGAGTGAACTACGAATCACAATAGATAAAGTTGGAAGTTTTCTTTTCTCAATAGATAAAACTGTTTGCTCTCCAATAAATATATGTCGCATCACCGGGTGGCCGAGATGCGATACATCGGGTCTTCTTCACGATCCGACATAGTTTAGATAGGTGTGAGCACTGCAGTGGGTACTCGAACGAAAAGATTATTTGAATTTACAGTAACTTTAATAAACTAGCTATTTACAACCGAAATGCACACGTGCGTCGGAAACAAACACGTGCGTTGGTATTGAGCGTTTGCCGAGACTGTCCGAGCTCGACGGTCGACTGTAGACTGTCGCAACACTCGGTCTCTCCACCAGTCCTCGCTGCATCCCCTCTACCGACGATCGTGTCCAAGCGGTAGGGCTCGCTTGCGTTTCCGATCACATGATTCTTCGTTTACCAATCAAATTGTTAGATGGCGCTGTTCACTGTACTGTGTTGCCATCTATCCACGACACGGCCATCCCTGACTAGCACCCGTCCTCGGGTGTAGTACCTGTGGACCAAAAATACTCACAGAGTAAACAAGCTCGGCTATCCTGCCAACACCTAATAACTAAGGTAACTCGGCCTATCCTGGCAATACCTTATTACTAAGGTAACTGTATCTCATTGTTACTTTTATTTCTTTAGTCTTAATTTACAACGCCTTGTTGTCAAGGTTTCACACCCCATACAACATTATTCATTAGAAAAGGTTCGATCATTAAGTTGAACCAAAAAAAATCAAAATTGTAACGAATCAGTTACCATTTACCAAAATCTGTGCAAAAACACAGTCTAGAATCACACCAATGATTCTTACCAGATCAGTTGTCACATTTGCTACTGCACATAAGGTGCGGTTGAGACTAGTCACGACATGTGCTTCCTACACATGAGGTGCTCTGTACATCAACACAGACTAGAATCGACCCATTGATTCTCAGAAAAAGAATACTAGAACATGAAGCGGTCTGTGCACCAACACAGACAAGAATCGCACCAACGATTCTTAAAAATCTAACGCAATATGTGCTACAACACATGAAGCGCTCTGTGCACCAACACAGACAGGACTCGACCGATCAACAAGTTATACCATCACAATTGTTGTGACAAATCAGTTAGAATTTACCGAAATAAATATCATAGGCAATGTATACTCAACTCATGAAACTTTTATTGTAAACTGTGCACACAGGTCAGAATCGCACCAACGACTCTTTACATATCTACCGCCACATATGCTACAACACATGAGGGGCTCTGTGCACCAACACAGAAAAGAATCGCACCAACGACTCTTTAGACATCTGCCGCCACATATGCTACAACACATGAGGGGCTCTGTGCACCAACACAGAAAAGAATCGCACCAACGACTCTTTAGACATCTGCCGCCACATGTGCTACAACACATGAAGCGCCCTGTGCACCAACACAGACACTAATCGCACTAACGATTTCTTATAGACCCATTGCCACATGTTACTCATGAGGTGCGGTCGTAAGTTTTGAGTTTGAGTGTACAAGCCATTCTTAATCAGAGGTGGTTTCACTATTACTGTCCTCAACTATAACATCTAATTTTCGATTAACTTGGTGATCGGGTACCCTCCTCACAAAATCATGAGAGTATTCTTAGGTTCGCTCAGTCAAGCGCCTTTAAAACAATCATTAAAAGCAAACTTAGAGAATAAATTTACTTTAGTCAAATAGAATGTTATCGTAATTGCATTTTTTTTAAGACCCCGTGTCACGTGGTCTACTACCTCATCTAAGTGAATATCAGTCAACTCATCATCAGTTGTCACTAAGCTAAGCCAATACACTTTGACGCAACACAATCTTTGATGATAGAGCGACAGAGTCGTAATAAAATGGATGTGACTCACCCAGTGTTCATCAGTACACTGCTCGGATTGCTGACATAGCAAACTTGAACCGTATCACTCGCTACTAGCCGCTGCTGCAGGCGCTGGCCCAAAACCGCCTGAGCACCTCGCCATACTAGCGCCTCCATTATTGCTTCGTGGACCTCTCGAAGCAAAATGTCTGGTGTTGCCGCATCGAAAACAGATGCGGTCTGAAACTGTCATCCTGCTTGCACTCGTTCTCGTGTGTTAATCTGTCAACAAACATACAAGCAAAGTATCACATAGCTCGGTCACTCCTGACCAAATATGGTACAGGCAAAAAAACACAATGAAAATTTGAACAAACTAAAAAAATTGCAGAGTTCAGAGCATTACTCATTATTTGATTCCCAAATCTCAAGATCACAAAGTAAACAATCAACTAAGCCAGTAAAACATCCTTAGAGCATCACAAAACACAAAGCAGGAATCTTATTCGTGGCCTGTGGCTTTTCATCAAGCCCAACAAACCTCACGTTTGTTTCTATGAATTCCTCTGAATTCCGAGTCCCACGGACTCTATGGTCTCTACAAGACTCGACCTCCGCCAGAGCCACCCGCGCACCGCGTATCCACGGACTACTAAAAGCAGATACCGACTTCTAACGGACTACGGCTACGAAATGGCTACTGGTATGGTTCCGACCAGCCGACCTAAGATTCACCACTATCACTCGACTTCATCTCTACTCTGTTTCATCAACAAGACTTTTACTTGGCTTTCCGTAAATTCGTTAGTAATACTCTGATTTTCTGGCATTTTTCGCAACCTCCCATATGAAGACTGATGAAATCATTAAAAGGGACTCGACTCTTTAAAATCTGTTGTATCAATTTGCAATAAGCATTCAAATTAGAAATAAAAAATTAGGCTAATCTAAGAATTTGAACTATCTAGTTTCGAGATTACCGAGACCAAGTACAACGTTTTCACACTACGTTAGTCAAAGAAAACAAAGCCTCAGGTATCCCATTCACGGTCCCACACATTTGTCACATGCGCACTTCCCGCAGGAATGCCGAGTCATCCTTGACTCTACGGTCTTGGCTTCAAGGCTAGACCCGACCATACTACCCAGAGCTACCGCGTATACCACGTACTCACGATACTCTGGTATGGTCTCCGACCTAATGAACCGAGAACCTGAGTACACAAACTAAAGTGATGCCAGCTCATCATCCATTTCGTCTACAATTTCAATTGGTACTTGGCCCTCGGGCATCTTCCGAACACGGTCATAGAGCGTATTTGTAAGTACGCACCTAAGTCAACCTACTTACCAAAAAAACACCAACTAGAGCCATGTACCATCGTTATCCACATTACAACAATAATCTTTTTCACTAAGAGCCTTAGACACCTGGAAACCCACACACGAGTAAACCACTCTAACGCCACGGCTCTCCGGCCGACTAGCAATCGCATTGCTCTCACACATCCAGCGCATGGATCCGTGTGCATCACCCTGTGACTACACACTTTTTACTACGGCCGATAGAGAACCCCTACTCGTGTGGTTCCCACTACTTAGGCTTGCTCATCACCACTGTGATCACCATCTACTCCGACTGGTACATGACCTACTGGCATCATTCGTAATCTATAGTGAGCGTCTTTAAAAATTGCATTTTAAACTAGACTGGGCTTTACTTCTCAATGTAACTGTTTTTGCTGTTGTTTACAAGGGAAGCACTCAGTACCCGAGTCATAACAAAATGAAAACGACTCACCAGATTCGGTAGACAATAGATCTGTAGCTGGCTTAATGGTACAGACATTCACTCGTTGTCACTGCCTCCTTGGCAGAAATCGCGAAGCTTCTTGCACGGAAAACACCGTCCTAGATCAGCGATTATTCATACAGGAGATCCACAGAGTGCAGCGCTCTCACTGCCATTTTGCTTGTATACGTCCGTGTGTGTTAACCTGTAACCACAAAAACAAACCAACAGCAGTGCATGTTCCACTCGGCCAATTCTGACCACATTGTTATCGAAACGCATTACTTAACAAAAATTTTGTAAAAACTATAGCAATCATCGACAACAAAAGATTCCTCTAAGCCTTAGTAATAGCAGGGACAGGTCAGGAACTATATCAATTTAGATCACATACAACGCTCATGGCCCTGCTGCCGTAGCAGCTAGTGACACTCATACCACCCATATCGTCATCACCTCAAGTGATACGACCAACACACTTCACTTAACATAGAGTCCACAACTCCCAGGTCACTACAAGACCAACACAACAATAGTCTCCATTGAGACCCTGGTCCCCGCTGCACCACCAGCTGCCTATCGCTTCCTGAACAACTCACAAGTGAGTTGCAGTTACGACTACAGACAAGTGCGTACAGTGCGACTTAACCGTCTTCTACGTTTAACTCGTTAGGAACACTACTTAGAGGTATCTTTCGTATGCGACCGTGAGCATAGGTACTTGTAAGTACGGTTAGAATTTAAATCTTTTAACGTATGGGGTCACCATCCAAAACATCAACTAACTTAAGCGGACCTCTGAACTTCCGATCTAATTCTGATGATCTGAACTTAGTATCTGATTTTGCTACTCATTTTCTACTGACACTCAATCGCCAATGTTGTTATAGCTGCCTTTGTTCTATCATAATTTTACTTTGCAAGTAAATGTCAGGTAAAAATGTAATAAAATCTCAATTTGTTGCTCACTAATCGCAACGCTACATATGATTTGTTCTGTGCTGAATACACGCGTTTGACCAATACCCGTCAACACAACAACGGTATTAACTCGATTGCCACTTATTTTGGCTGCACAACTCGCTTTTACTAACGAGCATTCAGCACCAGAATGGTAAACAAAACAATACAGCTCACCTTTATTTTGTAACGTGCCTGAGGGCAGATAAACGTCATCCACTCGCCCTTCACTACTTCTAGCACGTTGTCTACCATCAGCTTGGCTGCCACTTGCTGCTTGGCTGGTCGTGCAGGGCCGCGATATGTCCTGGTTTCTCACTTGCAGCACATGAAGGGTTTCAATGACGGCTGCGAGGCTGCTTGGCTCGATTCTCAAAGTCACTCCATGTCCTTATCCAGGTGAAATCCAGTCAAAGAAATATCGCACCGTGACGTCAACGCTCAATTCTCCATAATTTTTCAGCTCGAGTGTATCCCAGTTCTGATGTCGCATCACCGGGTGGCCGAGATGCGATACATCGGGTCTTCTTCACGATCCGACATAGTTTAGATAGGTGTGAGCACTGCAGTGGGTACTCGAACGAAAAGATTATTTGAATTTACAGTAACTTTAATAAACTAGCTATTTACAACCGAAATGCACACGTGCGTCGGAAACAAACACGTGCGTTGGTATTGAGCGTTTGCCGAGACTGTCCGAGCTCGACGGTCGACTGTAGACTGTCGCAACACTCGGTCTCTCCACCAGTCCTCGCTGCATCCCCTCTACCGACGATCGTGTCCAAGCGGTAGGGCTCGCTTGCGTTTCCGATCACATGATTCTTCGTTTACCAATCAAATTGTTAGATGGCGCTGTTCACTGTACTGTGTTGCCATCTATCCACGACATATACGATAAATCTAATTTCAATAACATCAACAAATCGTTCGTATTACATTAATAAATCAATATTATGTAAATATTATTAGGTCTGGATCAGATTGCGTTACATAAAGTAGATTGACTAAAGCAATATTCAAAATAGATTGCTAGTTAGAATGTAATGTTATTACTTTTATTACAATCATTCCAAAAAGGCTGAAATGATGACCAAAGATCAAATCATGATCTAAGTTATTGTTATAAAAATAATGTACCTACTTCTTCAACAGCTCGCATAGCATGACCAATTCTATTTCTATTCTACCAAGAATAGACAAAGTTCTTTCATTACAACTCGACATCTCTTCTGCCCGAGGACAGTACGATCCGTAGGCTCGCGTTTCTACGAACACACGCGTTTCTATGACATAGGTACTTATTCTTTCCAAAGGGGAGCAAATTAAAAAATACAATAATAATATAGATTCTTGTCTGTGATGTAGACTATTTGACACTAGTTGAGAAGGAATGTTTCTACCACCAAGTGTCAAAAGTTGAAAAAAAGAACATCACGTTTGACATTGTAGAGTTTTGTCGACTGAAAAATAGATACATTTCTTCTCTTCATCGCTATGCATAGGACGGTAGTAATCACTCGAAAATCTGTCATTTTGTCTATTCTTCTGTCGACAAAACCCGTTTCTGTAGTGGTCATGCTACGGAATCTGGAGTCTTATCGACATCAACATACACAAACATTTTTTTTTTTGATCATCAACATACACAAACATTTTTTTTTTGGCCCACAATTCATTGGGCATACGGTAGACATATAGCCAGCCCAGTCACGTTTCAATTTAGCGGCTTTTTGAGCAACGTCAGTAATCACACTTATATTATAAAGGCGAAAGTTTGTGTGTGTGTGTGTGTATGTGTGTTCATATGTTTGTTACTTCTTCACACTCAAACGGCTGGACCAATTTTGATAAAATTTAGTATGGAGGTAGCTGACACCCTGGATTAACATATAGGCTACTTTTTCTCCCGATATTCCCACGGGATCGAAACTTATATGGGTGAAACCGCGGAGCGCAGCTAGTCTTGATATATCTTCTAAAATAAATTTAAAATTTAAAAAACCCCCGACACAAAATAATAATAAAATTAAATGTAATTGGAAAAGGATAAAATAATTTAAAAACCCCCGACTTAAAGAATTTGTGTAACGAGACTATAACAGATAAATTCACAGTTCACAGATAAATTCACATGGCAGTCGAGGGACCTCTTAGAATAGAAGGTGTTCCACAGAACGGTCTCCCGACTGCCTCAGGAATTTAGCTGTTTTAGTCTCGTTACATAAATTCTTTAAGTCGGGGGTTTTTAAATTATTTTATCCTTTTCCAATTACATTTAATTTTGGGGTTTTTTAAATTTTAAATTTAATTTTCTATTGCATGCTTTTTGTAGGGACTCCTTAATTTTTGTATTTTATTTCTTTTATTTTCTCGCGTTTTAAGATTCAGGTAATTTGGTGTTTAATCAGGTTTTTATCCGTCAAAAAATAATTATTAATTTATAGTTGAAGAATAATTTTTAAGACTAATTGGATTTTTTTGTTTTATTATATCCTTTTTCTAGTTCTTCCTTTAGTTGTTCAACTTTCGTACAAGTATTTCATAGTTAAATATCTTAGGTATTTCAGATATTGTTAATAAAATGGGACTGCGACAATATCTGATGTAGGAATACGTTTGTTAAGTAGGATAATTCCATTCGTAATAAAAATGGTCAAACTCAGTGGTCGTAGGTACCAGTCACCACTCCACTTTCCTCATCAATCTAGGGCATTAATCTGACAAAAAAATAATTTTCAAGTTTTTAGATTTCATTTCGTTAGTTATTATTCCTCATTCTCTTTTAATATAGTGTACATTATTGTACTTGTCAAGCCCTAAGCATTTGATACCTTTAATGAAGGAGTTGTGAAAAAAAATGTAATTCGCCATTTTGTGGTGGCGGCCATCTTGGATTTGAAATTTCCCTTTCATTTGATACCGAGGGAGTCGTGAAAAAAAAGGAATTCGCCGTTTTGTAGCGGCGGCCATCTTGGACCGATTTTCATCAAACATAGGTAAGAACACTCCCGACTAATTCACCTTTCAAACAAAAAAAACAAAATCAAAATCGGTTCATCCGTTCGGGAGCTACGATGCCACAGACAGACACACACACACACAGCCACGTCAAACTTATAACACCCCGTCCTTTTTACGTCGGGGGTTAATAAAAAAGCAGGATTGTGCTCTTATTTTCACTGATCGCCAACGTAGGTAATGATCACTGTGTTCTATGATCTACGTTAGAGGATTTGGTTTCCGCTTAGTCTTTCAGGTGGACCATTGAATACGTGGGCCATGGCGGCAGTCCTCTGTTGTTCCAACCACAACACCTGTTTCCAGGAGTTGATGAGGTCTCCTGGTCTGTTGATAGCATCTGCAAAAGATCCCCATACCTTTTCCAGATCTGACCCATGGCTGACTAATCTGGGTGACGCCTGAACAAATCAAACACAATTATATTATAGCTGGGCAATCTAAGTAAATACGCAAGTCAAAACGTAAATTATCGTTGACAATCCTAATTGTGTTTTACGGAAGTTATAACTAAAATGCCGTAATCTCAATAAAACCTTGATTTGCGACATTAATAAAAGAAAATGGAAGCGACATAATAGGTGAACAAGTACTTAAGAAATAGGTATTTCTATGTATAAGTACATCGTTCAATTAGGACAGTCGCAGAAGTTTTCTTATAAAAGTAGATTGTTACTATATTTTCACGACAAACAACACGGCGCTCGTCGTATAAACAAAGAAAAATTCAGTTCCATCTGGTAGATTTGGGAGCAATCGTTCGGACTAAAAGATTGTTTCTTTGTTGGCTGAGGAAGTGATGAGAAAACTGAATGAATACATGAAATGTTTCAAATTAATTAACAGAAACAAAACAAGATCGTCATACGAGATTTCTTGTTTCACAAAACAGAACCCTTTGACGTAGTTACCAGACAACGTACCTACTACGTAAGCGACTTTCTGTAAGCCGGAAGCAAAAGAAAATATACCCCAAATACATCAGTCGCTTATTTACATATTATAAAGCAAAGTTTCCGTCGGCATCTGTTTTCGGGCTAACCTCGGAAGTTACCGACAAATTTTCATCACTACTATTTGGTAAACACATTATTTGTTTTTCTGGGAAGCGTTGCTAAGTTAGCAAGTAACCACAAGTTTGTGTATTATTGCTTGAATTTATTTATTTTCCTAACCACTCACATTAGCTGCATGGCTGATCGGGATTATCCCATTTACGGAAACGACCATATCATGGCGATTTAAATTTTGGATGACATAGAGTACATTTGCGAACTCTCGTATGGTCGCATAATCGGTAATTTTATTTCAGACATAGAGATCATCTGTATCCGGCGCAAGCAAATTGTGAACCAACGGAAGGGTCTAGTATATGTGGTAGTAGTATCTTGGCTACGTAAAGCCACTCAGGGTTCAGCGGGATTGTCCGAAAGTGTTACAGCTGGCCCGGAACATAAAGGGCTCAGGAAGGAACATGGGTGGGTTTCAGTCAGTAAGAGTCTGACCTTCCGCTCTGCCCAGAGCGGGAGGGGGTCATTTGGTGATTTCCCACCCAAAAAAAAAGCCACTGAGGGTAGCAATAAGAAGTAGCAGAATCTATTGCACCCAGGATAGGACCTTAGGGACCTAAGATTTTAGCTTAATTTAGATAGACCGAGTTATTGCATTTGATATTTTTCAGTATGTTTAAAAAATATACTTGAAAAGACTTGATTTCACAATACGCCTAAGCAAATCCAGCGGCAGACTGCTTATCTTTTGTAAATGCACGTGTTTCTGTGATAATAAAACATATTTCTTTCTTTTCTTTATATATATTGGGTAGGTCTATTGTCTCTAAGTTTTCGATTGTCTTTTATTAAACAATCAGTTACTACATTGACTGTCGGGCTTATCTTCGACTATTACTTCGCTAGCATTTCTAGTATTTCATCTAGCTGTTGAAAACCAGCGCCAGGCACTAGTCTGGCATTTTTGCTGAACTGGGCCTTTTTGGCGCAGCCGTGTGGCACACTTTCCTGCTAATTTCTTACATCGGACTTTACACTTTTTATTTGATTTTTTATTTGTTTTTATCTGATGTAGGTACATGTATCTGGGGGCCTCTTTGGCAGAATCATAAAAGGATAACAGAATGGACAGTTAACTGTTAAGTTAATCGTATCAAATCCCATTGGTGAAGCATTTTTCAGTTTTTTTTTGTCTGTGCTAAAAAACCAATAAATCCAATCCAAATATTTGATTGTACCTACGTAGTGCAGCGAAAAAAAGAAAAACACGGAGTGTCTTCGCCATTTTATAATTAATAATGTTATCCTTTTATGATTCTCCAAAGTTGCCTTTTTAGGCCCCCAGGTGTAACGTGTGTCTTTTAGTCTGTGCTAAGTAAATGTATTTTCTGTTCTTTAAATTGGGCTTACAGTTCTACTCAACACACGTATGAGACATTCGAGCTTAACAAATATATTTAATTCATGGTATACAATGGCGTTTTCATGCAATAAACTATATAAATCATGACTAATAAAATTATATGGTAGTGCGTGCTCTAAGGGCTGGGGTTATTAATGTTTGCTTTTACGATCAGCTGTGTCATTCTTATTGATTTACGTTTATACGGTCTTGGTAGTTTCTATATTATCAGCGACGACTGCCAGTTTTATGTGAAGAGTTGAAATAATTACACAGGGTGGTAGGTACAGCGATGCGCAAACTGTATACCATGAATTCAGCGCATGATTGCTAGCGTAGAAATTTTACGTTTATTAAAAAAAAAATGCTGTTCCATACATTTTGACAGCACTGTTGTAGGAAATATCATTTTTTTTTCTGATGGAAATTTTCTACGCAGGGGTTCCAAAATAATGTGCTGAATCCATGGCAGGTTGTGCGTCGATGTCCCGGCAACCCTGTAAGTATACTTAGGGCGAATTTCACCAAACTTTTCTACCTAAAATAAGTCTTATTCTGAGAATAAATTTTGAATTTTTGACAGTTCTTCCACACAAAAACTGTCAGACGTCAATATAATTCCACAGATATAAAAGATAACTGACTTTGGTAAAATCAGCTCTTAATCGTGTAGGTGTCGAAAATGGCCTGAACTGCTTCGAGAAAAGGATGGTACGGCCGTGCCCGTTTTTGCTCGACTTGGTGGGGGCACTCCCGTGCCCCCAGATTCCAATATTTTCATGTAAGTTCTTGCATCTTGTACCTACTTTGCTGAACACAAGCCTCTTGCAAACCTAGAATAGACGGACATTATCACAATCACCAAGCTTATCACACTAATATTATAAAGGCGAAGAGCGTGTGTGTGTCTGTTTATATGTTTGTTACTTCTTCACGCTTAAACGGCTGGACCAATTTAGGTAAAATTTTGTATGGAGGTAGCTAATACTCTGGATTAACATATAGGCTACTTTTTATCCCGATATTCTCACGGGATCGACACTTATGCGGGTGAAACCGCTGGGTGCAGCTAGTCGGTCATGGTCGTGATTGCAGTTTGTTATTAGTTTCAGAAGAAAATTCAGTTGCCGGTCTTCTTGATTTAATTCTCTTTTTTTTATGGTACACGCCGTTGGAAAGCCGGAGGTCTGTTTTTTGTCGGGATCCACACGATCTGTCTTCCTTCCAAATATCCTGCAACTCAAAAATAAATTGCCCAATTAGGCCGCGTTCACACCAAAACGCGTCCAGTAGAAAATTTATGAAAAACAACTTCAGCCGCCGATCGGCTATAAGCCGCTGTTGAGGCATTAGTTTCGTTAGGAAATTTTTAGGCGACGTCCAGAAACAGCCATCATAAAAAAACGGAAGTCACCTTACTAACTATTATGGACTGGACAGGTCCACTAAATCTGTGTGGTTTTTTCCTCAAAAGACCATTTCAAACACCAATCTCTTCACATGATCTGACCAAGATTATGTCTGGACTTTAAAAGAGACCGTGACCTCTGTGTTTCGGCCTTTCTTCTCAGAGTAGTCAGAAGGCAACCCTGACCTCATCTAGTTTTAAAAGTGTTATTGACGTGTAAAACTGTTTATACAAACTTAATTAGGTGTCTGTGTGGTGCCGGACTTAAAGAATAGCACCACCCCATACTTCCCGTGGGTGTCGTAAAAGGCGACTAAGGGGCGTACCGGAGAATGGGCAGCAGCGTTCTCTATGCATTCCACCACTATACTATACTGCGATCGCCAACCCGCCTGCCAAGCGTGGCGATTATGGCAAACCCCCCCTTTTGGGGGAGGCCTATGTCCAGCAGTGGACGTTTTTCGGCTGAAATGATGATGATGAATTAGGTAGGTACAGAAATAAAATAATTTATAATTTAACTCGGATTACAATAATTTATTATCGAGCTAAATATCCACAAGACACTGTTGCGCCCAAAGCTTAGCAAAGACAGGTGAACTCACTTCCGTGGAACCAGGTTTATGACGTCATAAACCCATGACACCATCGTACCGCCGATATAAACACTTTATTTACGTCACACGGGAACTAAGATAGGTTTGTTTCCGAATAGAAATGGTTAAAGGTTATCGCTTCGGTTATCGAAGTAGGATAAACATACTTGTTATTATGTTTTTGTAGGTACAGCAGTGAGCTGTGGTGGACCAGTGGTAACGGACCCGACTTACGAGTTGTAGGTCGTGGGTTCAGACCCAGACAGGCGCTTTACTTTGTGTTAATTTATTTCACCACCATTGCTCTCAAAAACGGTGAAGGAAAACATCGTGAGGAAACCGGCATGTCCTAGGGCCAAAAAATCGAAGGCATGTGACATCTACCAACCCACAGTGGGCCAGGGTGGTGGATTACGGCCCATTCCCTCTCACAGAGAGGAGGCCTGTGTTCCATCAGTGGGAACAATATAGGCTGATTATGTTATGCCATCAAATATAGGGCGCCCTGTACCAAACGAAAAGTCCTCTGTCACAACCAAACCTAGTGTATTTGGAAGAGAATTTAATGCCCTTCCTTTAAGGCTAACTATTGTTTACATGGATTTCCGCAATTCGTACCTGCTTCATCTTTTCTTTCTTCTTCTTTTTTTTTTTTACACCCACACCCCACACTAGGAATTTCTCCTGTATTGTGGGTGCGTTTACAAACATTTAAACTCAAACATCCAGACCCGGAACAACTATTTGTAGGTCATACAAATATTTGTTCCGTGCAGGAATCGAACCTGCGACACGCAGCGCAGCAGTCAATCGCTTAACCACTGCGCCAAACGTGCCGTCGTTGAAATTTTGAGGTTACATTAAAAAAAATTACGAATGAACGATGACGATGAATGATGGAGACATCGCTAAGGATTATCACACAAAGATTACGTTATGGAAAAGCAACTGAACGTTTTCGTTAAAAAGGATTTTAATTATATTTAAATAGTTCAGATGAAACCAATATTGAATGTAACGTAAAGTAAATAAAAATACTTTTATTTTTGATGTCCGCAATCCGGGCATCTTTTTCATAACAAAAACGTAAATCTAATTTAAAAATAGGAGTAATTACATTTGGTTGTGACTCGCTCCCTCGCAAGTCGGTACGGTCCCATGGCATACTCCTCTAAATGAAAGGATAGCGCGGCATCGTTGCCGTTGAAATTGCAATTCTACTGTCATACTTTTAAGTTATATTTCAAGTGGGTGCCGGCCCTAAGTCTCACCTAAGTCCGAGATTGCTTGTTGTTTGTGTCCATTTAGTTAGATATAATGTAGGTACAGCACATAGTTTAACCTAAAACATTGTATAGTTCTTACCCTTTACTTTGTTAGTACTTTGGCAAATTTTATTCAGCGTTGTTTGTTTGTGATCCCTGCTGTTGACAGTTTTACGTCTTCATATTAATGATACGATCTTTCTTGTGGCCCGAATAACTAGATGAGATGTGTGTTTTTGTGTGAAATTGTTTGGTTGCACTGTTT
Organism: Mesoligia furuncula; assembly: GCA_916614155.1. Lineage (NCBI taxonomy): Eukaryota > Metazoa > Arthropoda > Insecta > Lepidoptera > Noctuidae > Mesoligia > Mesoligia furuncula. Next base: position 14,272,189 of record OU744798.1, read on the forward strand.
ATGTTCAACAAGCTTAAATGCGATGTAAATATTTGTCACAGGTTTCTGTAAATATATGGGACATGTTATTCCAGGTTAAGTTTAAAGTAAATTGAGGATCTTTGGTTACTACGAGTTACAGTCTTTCTCACTCACTGTCCCTATTGTTGATAAATTGGAGAATTTTAGAACGTATAGGCATGAATGTACAGGGAGACTTGTAATTTGAAGTAATCCTTCCAGGACCTGAACGTGTGATCCATTTGGAACAATTAAGCAATCCGACGAGCAGTGGTGGCCCAGTGGTAACGGCGGCGACTTACAAGTTCTAGGTCGTAGGTTCGAACCCAGGCAGGCGCTTTACTTTGTGTAAATTATTTCATCAACACTGCTCTCAAAACGGTGAAGGAAAACATCGTGAGGAAAGCGGCATGCCCTAGAACCAAAAATTCGAAGACATGTGACATCTACCAACCCGCACTGGGCCCGCGTGGTCAATTACAGACCACTCCCTCTCACTGAGAGGAGGTCTGTGTCCCAACAGTGGAAAGGTAAGGTAAGGCTAATTATGTAAAAGCAATCCCTAAATAACCTAATTAATAATTTAGATTAATTGAAAGGTCAAACATATAGATGGGGTCATTCACCCAATACACCCTGTATTGGGTGAATGACCCCAGTACCAAATCTACACTACGTTTAGAAAGCACATAATTATGTAAGGCATCTCGTCGGCCCTAACTTAAGCCTTCTTGAAAATATCCCTGATCCAGAGGTCTGTCTGACAGTTTTGAAGGTTAAACGGTACTGGGTCTGCGTAAAATATTGATATTACCTGAATCTAAGGGCTAGACATATAGATATCATACCTAACTTCTATATTATTTTTTTTAAATATATCTTTTGTGAGACATATTTTAAAAGTCCGTCGTTGCCTCGGTGCCTCTTTGGTCTATGAGGCCTTCGGTTCAATTCCCAGGTCGAGCAAAGTGTTAATCGGTTTTTCCATAAGGAATTTCTCAGTAGCAGCCTGGAGTCTGAATTTGTGCCCGGTTGATTTCAATAAACGGGCTCGCCCTCATTATCGCACCTTTAGATTATAGAGACCTAATTCGAAATTTAAAGATTTAATTTTCAACGACGACCACGCACGACCATCTTCATCGAATCTTAATAAAACAAAGACTTAATATGTCAGTCTTGTAAGATATGTCAGAGTAGTCTAATCTAACTTAATATGTTTTATTAAGATTCGATGAAGATGGTCGTGCAAGGGAATTTTATGAATCAAAGTTGAAATCTTCAAATTTCGAATTAGGTCTCTATAATTCTAAAGGTGCGTTACGTGAGACTTTACAAACTAGCGAAACGTCGCAGTATTATAGTTACACCTCTATCTAACTCTTCGGTGATTACAGGCGTGGTGTTATGTTTTTAAAAAGTTTATTGAATGTCACATCATCGTTTGTTAATAGGATAGACTAGCATTAGTCCAATAACGATTTTTATTTGTGACTTGCAAATTACCAAATTTTGAATTCAAGGTATCTGGAAACATATTACGACAATGAAGTCCTTGTCGTAATATGTTGTTGTTGTGGTTGTTGTTGTTGTTGTACCAGATAGATACTGGAGAAGGAAGGGAAGTCCCTTCCTTTCTCCTTGCTTACTTCATTATCGTCCTTTCCAACAAGCAATGAGCAAACGTGGTTAGCAATGCCCATTCCTTCTTTGTATACGTAAGAGCCACGTTCCTGTAGTGGGACAGTTTTTGGATGAAATCAAAGTAAACCTGAATTACATTTTGGTTGGACAAAATTGTATAGGTATCTAAATTCTAGTTTACTAATCAAGTAGGTAGTAATAATTATGCAATGTTATGATGTTAAAGCCCAGTAGTTACTGTATGTTGCCACAGGCGACACCGGCACGTGTTTACGAAGTTTGGACTTATACTCACCCTAGACGTGGAAACAAAAGCATGCTTCTACCACATAGGGTATTAAAATTAACTTCCATTTTTGTGACATTAAAGGCAAAATACATTATGTGCTGGGATAGTCGAAGGAGTCGGCTCTCTTGATTATAGTGTAGTCACTGCCGTTTTTTGTGTTAATGTTGGGTATGGATTAATGAAATGTAACACAAATTAAGGCGACTACATGACCAATTCAATTCAATTCAATTTCAGGAACAATTCACATTGTGTTTGAAATCATAAAAATTATAAAACTAACACATTAATAATACGATAAATCGTAGAAAATTACATAAAAAAACAATAATAATAATAATAAAACATTTTAAAAATAATACAATAAACATTACATACAACTCTCATGAACTACAAACTAAAATTACCCTGTGTCATTAACTATTATCAAAAAAAATTAAAATGTGGATATGTCATCGTCTATGGAATACAGACATTTCCCCAATAGGAACGCTTTAAGTCTTGACTTAAAAGAGCTCGTATAAATTATAGATTTTAATTCCAGTGGCAATCTGTTAAAAATCCGCACTGCTTGATATTGAGGACTATGTTGAACAATATTAAGTTGGGGTATTATATTGTTTTTAAAATCTTTCCTGCGCGTACTTTCTCTCAACTGTCTCTCCTCATCTGTTTCATAGTTATGCAGGTATTTTTTTAAATTCGCCAACAATACTAAAATATAGAGGCTGGGCACAGTAAGAATTTTTAAATCTATAAAGTGTGGCCGGCAGCTCTCTGTTTGCGATTTCCGGACCATGGTTCGTATGGCTCTCTTTTGGAGTACAAAAGCTCTCTGGCAGTTATATTTAAAACTATTCCCCCAAAACTGAACACTATATCTCAACCTTGATTCTATTAGAGCATAGTATACCATTTTAAGGTGTTTTATATCTATTTCATCCCTAAGACTGCGTAAGGCATAACACGCGGAAATATACGAATCAATGGCCTGTAATTCCCTTTTCCAATTTAAATATTTGTCAATGTATACCCCTAGAAATTTTACCTCATTAACTATGTCAATTTTAACTTCATTAAGTGCGATCGTCATACTGTCTTTATTACGAGCTGTTGTACTAAATAACATTACTTTGGTTTTTTCCGTGTTAATTATGAGCTTGTTACTTTCAAACCAAGAATTAAAAACTGTTAACACTGCATTAACCTTTGCGGATAGCTCCTGTATGTCGTTAGCTTCAACTATTGCGTTAGTGTCATCCGCAAAAACTGTCAGCTGTATGTCGGGAAATATTGTATTAATGTAATTAATTAAATCATTGGTTAATAATATAAACAAAATAGGCTCCACAATGGAACCTTGGGGTACGCCAGCCACTATATCTTGCATAGAAGACTTATTACAATTGCCATTACCATTAGTTTGCATATTGCTAATATCCACATACATTTTCCTGTTTCGTAGATATGAAGAGAAAAGTTGTAAAGTTTTGCCTCTCACACCATAATGCTCCAATTTTGCAATGAGTAAATTGTGATCAATTGTATCAAACGCAGAGCTTAAATCAAGGAAAATGCCTGCTACCCTCTTTTTCTTATTCAATTTACTAATAATATCTCCCACCAATGTATATATCGCGTCCCCTGTTCCGACATTTTTTTGGTATCCAAATTGTCTCAAGTGCAAAACCTTGTTTAAATTTAGGTGAACTACTAAAATGTTTTCTACTAACTTTTTAGACCTTTGTATCCTGCTTATGCATATGAAGTTTCATTAAAATCGGTTCATTAATTTCGAAAAAGAAGGGCTTGAAAGTTTGTATGAAATGCCGTACGGCGTAAACGCTCTTAATAATTTTTTCAAAAATTTTGGACAGAATGGGGAGCAAAGAGATAGGTCTATAGTTTTTTGGATCCGTTTTAGATCCCTTTTTGTGGAGTGGAATAATTTTTGACCTAAAGCGCGGTCTTTGTCGGACTGCATAGAAAAGAAAGAGAAGCGCGATGACATAACGCTGGTAATTTATTACAAAATATGAAGCCTTATCTATTTACAAAAATCTATTTTTTGAAATAAAAAATTAAAACACTACTTCTTTGCTTGTAGAATAATCTGACAAAAAATCATAATGATTGTATGTATATTAGTATGGTTTTTATTGTAAAAAGAAAGTTTTTAGAGGTATCTTCATGATTTTTTTCTATCGTATCAAATTAGTTGTATTATGTCTCAACACACTGTCTACCTAGCATATATCCTGAAGAATATCATATATTTTTCTGATTTTGTTTAATGTAGTCGATCATATACTTTTATTGTTTCTAAAACTTGCGTTTTTTGCGTTTAGGTCCTGTAAGCCCCTTAACCGTCCTAACCTATGCAAAGTAAAATGAAATGTAACACAACAACTATGTGAATTTGAGCGGCATCGTGGCTAAGTAATAACAGCCGCATGGGTCGATAGATCACGTTTTAAGCTACGCTTGCAGCGGTTGGTCCGTGGATGGGTGACCATCTTTACATATCAAGACTATTCAAGACCTCTCCGTGCCTCGGAAGTATGTTAAGCTGTTGATCCTGGCTATCATTCATGGATATTTGGCAGTCGTTACGGGTGTAGTCAATAGCCCGAAAGTCTGACAACCACCAGTTACTGGGTAGGCATACGACACCCAAGGGAGGGAGGTCAGATAGGCCGTCGTTTACTGTAAAATACTGGTTTTCACCTGCATCCGGTGAGACTAGAAGCCGACCCCAGCGTAGTTGGGCTAGGCAGATTGAACTCCAATCGGGGGTTGCGAAAGGATCGTACGTTCCGCAACCCCCGGCGTGGGTGTAAGATGGAACACCGGGGTGGTTTTTAGCCAGTAAGAGTCTGACAGATTTTGCCGCCCGCCCCAGGGTGGCGGACATCCAGGTGGATTTTCCACTCCGGAAACAAAAAAATAAGGCAGAGTGAACTAGGCGAATTTGTTCCAACATTTCATGATACTTTTCACCAATCTGACAATATAAGTAGCTATATGTTATTGAATCTTGTCTAGATAGTTAATATACCTTGGAGGACCTCCTGTGAACAGCAAACAAGTGGTAACTTAGGTATACTTTCGCAGTGTGGGCATACAAACTATTTTCTAATACTTCGTGGAGTCATGAATAATGGATTCTTGCATATCTCATGTAATAATATCAAATAAAACTGTCTTTATGTCGAACTCCACGTTTTAATATCGGTTAGGTAATGTTGACTTACAATGTTATAAAATAGTGAGATGGGTCCTACAATATTATTGGTCGATCCGTCAAGTCTTTCTTAAGTGCTTTTTAAGAAATCTAATATCAGCGACTGTTCTTCGTGCATTGAAGCGACCCACTTTTATTGTCCTTTTATATATAAATAAAGTGGTGTTATAGAAGTTTATTGCTGTTCTCTTCAGTCTAGGTCATAGTTAGACATTCTAACTTTGTTAGAGTCAGCTTTCAGTCTAATCAGATGTGACTGAATTAGTGTAACAAGTTTTAAGACCAATTTCTTAGCAAATATCTGGTACATACTTAGGAACCTAATAAGTATTGGTTGTCAGACAATAGACACTACTTGTAATTAATTATTTCGGAAGTTTGTAACGCAAACTATTCTAAAAGCTAAGTGATGTTGTTTTAGGATACCTATTATACATTTTATGAATAAGAACAGCCGGGAAGTAAACAATACCTTTGGCAGGAGTTTCCCGGAGAATATTACCCGGGAATTTAATATTGCTCGCGTTATTTTAATAAAATCTGCAGTAATTAATCAAGTAATTAGCAGGCAAGTTTTAAGTAAAAGCGCATAGTGAAATTTTAAAATGTTCGATGCTTTTCACGGTTCAATTGTCGGAATATTGCGCAATGAGGCGGGACAGATCCGGCGCGCATCAAAGGAACTTGCTTCAATTTCGAAAGTCTTTTCATTCAGTTTTATTACTAAAAGTTATTATTAGGCTCCTTACTGGTTATCTTTAAGTCATTTTGAACAGAAAAATACGAGGTTTCTTTTGTAGTTACGCAAAGTGACTATTTAAGAAAAATAAAAGTGAAGAAAGTTAAATAAACTTAAGCTCTGTTAGCACATTTATGTCTCTAGAAATTATGTAACCCGTATTTGGATTGGAAACTTAGTCAGACATCTTTCTGAAACAAGTTAACGAGTACTAAACTTTCTATAACTAAAACAGATAAGTAAGTATGTAGCGTTGGAAAGTTTAAAATATTGTTTTGGAATTTGTGGAAACGTATGGTTTTAGAGGATCCTATAGCATCGGAATATCTTCTCGACTCACATACCACAGTGTCTCAAGACGAAAGACTTTGACCGGTGCGTGTAGGCAGTGATGACACTGGTGACCTGAACTGATACGTGGTCGCTAAGGATGGGCCTCATTAGTAGGCTGAAAGTCACCCAAACGGCATTGGACAGGGCTATGCTTGTAGTTTCCCTACGTGATCGATTCTGAAATGACGAGATCCGTATATCGTAGGGGAACTAAGGTAACCGACAAGGCCCGAAGTAGCCCGAAGAAATGCCGAACTTAAGTGGTAGTAGGCCGGGTACGTTGCGCGCAGAACAGATGGCAGATGGGGCCATATTCTACATGTCAGTCAACCAAGTGACCTTAGTTTAAAAGAGTTTATCTATTCTTCTTTCTTAAAATTCAACCTGCAACTTGCAATCTGATATATGAGAATACATTTATGAACTAAAGGCAAAGACAATAATCATAAATAATTCTGACAAAGTAACTTTCAGTAAGTATAAATTTCTTCAAAATAAAATAACTAATTCATAAAATCGTCAAAAAGTTTACCAAGTTGTCATTCTTTAAGTTTTAAATAAGCATTGAAGAATTTCTTGTGAACATCGCTGTGAATGGAACTTACGTGGGTTTCAACAACTTTTTCGATATGTTATCGGATACGACGTGACGTGTTAAATCGTTCATATCGTAAACACGGGTGGGTTTTAGTCAGTAAGAGTCTGACACTCCCTTCCGCTCCACCCAGAGCGGGAGGAGTCATTTGATGATTTCCCATCCTCAAAAAAAAAAAAAAAAAAAAAAAAAAAAAAAAAAAAAAAAAAAAAAAAAAAGGTATTAGACGACACTTGCGGTTACTTTAATGTATGTAATATAATTAATGTATGCAAAATACTTATTGTAAAACATTTTCAAAGAGTAACGGTGGAGTTTCTTGCCCATTCTTCTTCATACGTAAACTACCTTTTGGAACGGGCGACTAGAATCAATTCTATTTTATTGTAATTTTTGTCGTTCAAAAGTGCCTTTTATGTGCATATTTGAAATAAATGCTTTGACTTTGACTTTATTTATGTAATTGTAAAGTCATGGTAATCTTTTAAGCATATATTTTTTTTAAATACCAATTGCAATCATCTGTGTTCAGGTAGAATATGAGAAGTTAATTAGTCGCTTCGTCATTGTTAAAACAATTTAAAATATAACTGCGATGCATTTAATTCAGAAAAGCACTTAATATTGATACATACATTCATATAATAATACTCATTTTACAACACATAAGTGCAATAAATGTTTGAGTTTAAGCTGATATTAAATAGTAAAATAGCTAATAAATCACTCAACATCTGACAAGCTTTTTGCCAACTGTGTTGGGGTCGGCTTCCAGTCTAACCGGATGTAGCTGAGTACCTAGTATCTAGTGTTTTACATGAAGCGACTGCCTATCTGACCTCAACAACCCAGTTACTGGGTATTACGCCTTGGTAAGACTGGTTGTCGGACTTTCGGGCTTCTGACGACCCGTAACGTCTGTCAAAGATCCACGAATGATAGCCGGGTCCAACGGCTTTACCGATAGTCACCCATTCACGGACCAACCGCGGCAAATGTAGCCTATGATCGATTGACGAACAATTAGGTAGATGATGGGGCTTGTGGTTAAGTAATAAGATTATTACTTAACCACAAGCCCCATCATCTACCTAACCTTTTCCCAACTATGTTGGGGTCGACTTCCAGTCTAACCGGATTCAGCTGAATACCCGTATTTTAAATGGAGCGACTGCCTATCTGACCTCCACAACCCAGTTACTGGGTAATACTATACCTCTTGGTAAGACTGGTTGTCAGACTTTCGAGCTTCTGACGACTCGCAACGACTGTCAAAGATCCACGAATGACAGCCGGGACCAACGGCTTAACGTGCTTTCCGAGGCGCGAAGGGGACTTGGTATGTAAAGATGGTCACCCATCCACGGACCAACCGCGGCAAGCGTAGCTTAACCTGATCGATCGACCCGTGCGGCTGTTATTACTTAGCCACAAGCCCCTCAGCCACAAGCCCAATAAGCTATTAATATAACTAATAATTATTTAGAGTTTATACACACGACCGGCACGTGTCAACGGCAGAGGACACTGCAGTCGGCCACACCGGTCGACGGCAGCCGCCGACAAAGTGCCGCTCGCGTATTTGAGCACCGTACTCACGAGCCGAACGTTGTTTTAGATACAGATTCTTTATTTGTAGAAACCTGAGTGTAGGTCGTTCCATTGTATTTTATTTCTTCAGTCCATTCCAGGTTTATCAAGATTTCAGGATTAAAGGTGTCGTCCGCGCGCTTTTCAAACGAGTAAAGAACGTATTTAGAAAATGTGCCGCGGCGGGGAGCAGTATTCCAACAATGCAATTTTCTTCTAAAGTCCCCGTCACGAGAAGCTATAGACTTTGTTAATAAAGAACTTTATACTAAAGTTCAATAAGTAATCCTAAATTCAATCAACTCAATGTAACGCACGTGTAATACGAAACTAACGAGCAATTTCACTTGGTCGGATTTGTGGTAGGTACTGGAACGCGTCTGACTCATGGAACGTAAACATTTGGGCCGCCATCGCCATTTTGAAGTAAGTTACAGAATACTCGGAATCGTCTGACGGCAGTAATTAGATGTGTGTGTTACCTTAATTATATCCCTATATAAAAATAAAAATCATTACAAACTGTTTTTTTTTTTTAATTTGATCCAAAAGTTGCGAACCCGTGAATGTGTGTTTACATAATTTATACCTTCTTGTGACGGGGACTATAGCTAGCTCCTTCATAAAATGATCAAAACAATAGCTGGTAGAATACCGTTTTAGTACATTTCTTAACTGTTTCGGACTGGTAACTTATCAGTTACCAGTCTGAAACAGTTTCTTTCTCACTATACCGTGAGAAATACGATATTGCTTGTAACCGAAGTTTGTAATAAAGTGTATTCTACATGACACTAATAACTGGAAAGATTTGATAACACAGAAACACGAGAATATGATTCACAAAGGCGTTCATTGGTTTTGTAACTAAAACTCCCTTTTCCAACCTCTCTTTTGTTAACGGAGAAGCCTTAAAAGGTAATAAATGTTATAAAAATTCAAAATATAAAATACGTTGTTATAAAATGGGACTTTGTGATCTAAAAAAACCCAAAGGGCTGTCAAATTTCGTGTCTATAAAAAGCCGGCGTTAATTAAACCGGTATTAATAAGAATGGGGACCTCCGCAAAGAGCTTTATGCTACTAGTATTATGAACACTATGATTATGTATTAAACTAGGGTTCAATTTAGCAAACCATTGAAAGTCAACTACATTCAATCCATACTAATATTATAAATGCAAAAGTTTGTCTGTCTGTCTGTTACCTCTTCACGCTTAAACCGCTGAATCGACTTAGATGAAATTTGATATAGATATAGTTTCGAGTCCCGGGCAAGGATGTAGGATAGTTTTTATTCCGATATTCCCACGGGATCGACACTTATGAGGGTAAAACTGCGGGGAGCTGCTAGTTATAACATAAATAAATAAAGGTATTTACAAGGCAGATGTGAGTGGAAACATCGGGAGGGGACGACCTAGAAAGACATAATATATTCATATAGTGACCTTATTTTTGATATGCTTTAGAAAGGTCAGGTGCGTTCAACCGGCGTGTGTGTATGACCAGATGTATGAACGCAAACGAAGTAACGCCACTTGCTACGATCCTTACATACCTACTCCTTATGTAAGTATCATAAAAGGTGGCGTTCTGCAGTTTCTGCCTACCCACCCATATGGGAAGAAGTCGTGAGTTTATGTATGTCATCATCATCATTTCAGCCGAAAGACGTCTACTGCTGGATTTACGCCTCCCCTAAGCACCCCCACTTCGACCGGTTCTGTGCTTCTCGCATCCATCGGGTTTATTATCTATGTATGTCAATCATCAATAAATAATCTTTGTCTAATAGACCCTGTCTGAAGAAGTTATTAAACTTCTGTTACATTACGAGTAAAGTTACTATTCTATGTCTGCAAGATAAACAAAATTCGATGAAAATATTTGCCTTAGCAAAGTCTCAAGGAGCAGAAAATGTTGTCAGAGTTAGGCCGTGTTCGACCTGACGAATAAATTCGGTAGACAATACACGCTAATGAATAAAGTTGGCTTGTTAACGAACCTACTCCGGAATTTCCATTTAGAAGTGTTCGTGTTTTATCGTAAATACATTGCATATTTCGGTTCGTGGCCGAATAAAACTTTGTACATTTTATAAGGTGGTTTACCACCGTTTAATATGATAGGGGGAATTGTTAGAAGAACTAATGTAAAGCTAATAATCAAAATCCAGTTGCGGCGTCGAGTGTTGCCCCGGTCGCCGACATCCCGGTCGCTCCTTGATCCCATCCAATTGGCAAAAAGATCTTTATTGGCTCAAGCCGGATACCAATTCGGTGAGGATCAATCAAATGGACTACTGGAGTGATTGTTACTTACTATTGAAGATAGATGCGATTAAATGATTTGATACATTGCTGTACACGAATATTATTTTCGCACAACTTAATATTAGGTGATTAGCGAGGTGATTAACGACGAGGCGTGCGTAATTATTATTGGGGAATATATCGAATATTGGATTTATTTGATGTTAGTGTTTTTGGACTCACGTTTGCTGTCGATGTTTAGTCTTCGTTTTATGTGTGATGTGTCTAAACACAGGGAAATTCAGGAAGGCGGATTTCATTCAGGAATTCTGGAAAATATGCGCAAACTAACTAAGCTTAGCTTTCTATTTGTTGATATCATGTTTTCTAGGAAATGTAATTCATGCATCCGAAATAAAAGCATATTCCCGAACGCAACCAGTATTACTGGGTATAATTAAGATTTATTTAATCAAATATGCTAAACCAATTTAAAATTTGCTTTAGTTGGAAGCGCTGGAAGCGCACTAGGAGATCAGATAGATTAAGTTCCGGGTCCATTCATTAATCGTTAGCTTCAAACCGCACAAGAAAGCATTGGGAGTCTATTGTGTACGAAGTTTCCAGACATAATGTCACAGACACACGGTGTATGTAAGATAGGTTAAAGCGGGTGTACACGAGATACTCACTTCTTGAGGGTTATATCAAACTGCCAATGAAATTATAATAATAGTCCTCCAGACCGAACTTCGGCCATGGCAATCATTAACTCATCAGAGACCAGCGATCGGCGAGGGAGAGGGGACAATAATAATATAATACACAACGACCATTTACACAGTAACCAATGACGATAATATAGTGGGTACTCACTTGATGCTTACGGCGACCACATGACCTAAAGCGCGAAAGAGAAGCGCGATGACACAACGCGGGTAATTTATTGAAAAATATGAAGCAATTATTTATTTACGAAAAACTATTATTTGGACTAAAAAATTAAAACACTAGTGCTTTATTATATTGCTTGTAGAATAATCTGACAAAAATCATAATGATTGTATGTATCAAATCAATCAAATCAACTCAGCCTATCGCAGTCCACTGCTGGACATAGGCCTCTCCCAGACTGCGCCACAGCACCCTGTCCTCCGCCTTCCGCATCCAGTCTACCCCAGCCACCTTCTTTAGGTCGTCCGTCCATCTAGCTGGGGGGCGTCCCACACTACGTTTGCCGATACGCGGTCTCCACTCCAGGACTCGTCTGCTCCACCGGCCATCGGTCCTTCGACAGACATGGCCAGCCCACTGCCACTTCAGTTTGCTTACCCTGCAAGCTATGTGGGTAACTCCGGTTCTTTTCCGGATAATTTCATTCCTGATTTTATCCTTTAAAGAGACTCCGAGCATAGCTCGCTCCATAGCGCGCTGAGCGACCTTGAATTTGTGGACCAGCCCGACCGTCAGTGTCCACGTTTCAGCACCGTATGTCATGACGGGCAGGACGCACTGGTTGAAGACCTTAGTCTTCAAACACTGCGGGATAGGCGACGAGAAGACTTGACGGAGTTTTCCAAATGCTGCCCAACCCAACTGGATCCTTCTGTCGGCCTCTTTCTCAAAGTTGTGTCTACCGAGCTGGATGACTTGCCCATAGTAGACGTAATCCTTCACAATTTCGAGAAGCGACCCTTCGATGTGGATTGGACTCGGCAAGACGTGCGAATTGTACATGACTTTTGTCTTGTCCAAATTCATGCCGAGGCCAACCCGCCGGGAGGCTCCATTTAGGCTGTGCAACATTTGGTCTAGCTGTTCCAGCGACTCTGCCATTAGGACGATGTCATCGGCAAACCGAAGATGTGAGATATACTCGCCGTTCACGTTAATACCCTGTCCAGTCCAGTCCAGCGTCTTGAAGACGTCTTCCAAAGCGTTGGTGAACAATTTAGGGGATATTACATCCCCCTGTCTCACCCCCCTGAGCAGTTGGATGGGTCTGGTTTTTTGATCCTGGAGCTGGACAGTCATCGTTGCAGCGTCATACAAACATCTCAACACTTCGATGTAGCGCCAGTCAATTCGACATCGTTGCAGAGAGGCCAGAACTGCCCATATTTCGATGGAGTCGAAGGCTTTCTCGTAGTCCACAAATGCCATACACAGCGGCTGATTGTACTCCTCGGTCTTCTGTACAATTTGTCGAACAGTATGAATGTGGTCCACGGTACTGAAGCCTTTTCGAAAACCGGCTTGTTCTGGCGGCTGGAACTCGTCAAGTCTCCTAGCGAGACGGTTCGTGACGACCCTCGAGAACAGCTTGTATACGTGGCTCAGAAGTGAGATGGGTCTATAGTTCTTTAGCAAGGATTTATCACCTTTTTTGAAGAACAGAACCACCGCACCTCTGCTCCACGCCTTGGGCGTTGTACCCTCTTGGATGACGGAATTAAAGAGACTCGCTAGCTCTTTCAGGACTGGAGCCCCGCCTGCTTTAAGGAGCTCTGTCGTTATTCCGTCATCCCCAGGTGCCTTGTTGTTCTTTAGCTGCTCGAGAGCCGCCCTAATCTCGCAATGGTCGATATCCGGGATATCCTCCGTGTAGTGGCGTGTTAATTCGGCTCGATGGTCGTCTGCACTATGCCCCGCTGGTTTCCTCGTCCGTGTTGAGTACAGGTGCCCATAAAAATCCTCGACTTCCTCGAGAATCTCGGACTTCGAAGTCACGATTCTGCCATCCGCAGTTTTTAATTTCGTCAGATGGGACCTCCCTAATTGCTGAGCAAACACTTTCGACCCTCGGTTTTGCTCAATCGCGTCTTTAATGTCGCGGGTGTTGGAGCACCGAAGGTCGCGTCGCATCAGCTTCCTAATTTTTAGGTTTAAGGCCCTCTTATCTGACGAAGACGGCTGCATAGATGGCAACTCTCGCCTTTCCCTCATAAGTCCGAGAGTTTCCGAGGAAAGTTTGGACACCTTACTTTTTCGCCGTGACGGGAAAAGTCTGCGGGACACGTCGCGTAGTGCTTTGACCACCTCGTCAGCTTTCTCGTCAATATTACCCATGGTTTCCAACAGGGTGAATCGATTTTGAAGTTCCAGTTGGAACTTTTCGAATCCTAGAGCGGCTTGGAGCTGCGTAGGTCGGAGTGTAGGCCTCATCATGCGGAGTCTCTCAGCTCTGAAATTGATATTTAAAGTGCCTCGGACAAGTCTGTGATCGCTTCCGGTATTAAACCTACTAATCACGGAGACATCTCTAAATATATGCTTTCTATCCGTCATGATGAAGTCTATCTCGTTCCTTGTCACGTTATCGGGGCTTTGCCAGGTCCACTTCCTTTGATGTTTCTTTTCGAAAAACGAATTCATTAAGAAGAGCCCCTGCGACTCCAAAAAGTTGACCAGCATTTGCCCCCTGTGATTCCTGCGCCCCAAACCGAACGGTCCGACTTTCGATTCACTGCGTTCTTGTAATCCCACTTTGGCATTGAAGTCCCCCATAACAACGTTGTAGTTGGCCTTTGTCGTACTGTGCATTGCCTTGGCAATATCCTCGTACATGGCCTCGGCTGTCTCGTCAGAGCATGTCGAAGTCGGCGCATATACCTGTATCACTTTCAGGTAGTACCTGTCAGTGAGTTTCAGTACAAGGTACGCTACCCGTGTCGACACACTGCTGATTTCCACAACGCTGCTAGTGAGTTCCTTGTTAACTAGAAAGCCGACCCCGCCTTGGGACAGGCGATCGCCTTCGCGAAAGTAGAATAGGTGGCCTGACTCCAGGGTTATCGTGTCCTCCCCCTGTCTTCGGACTTCAGATAACCCCAGTATATGCCAGTTAATGCGGCCTAACTCTACCTCAAGTTCGGCAAGGTGATGGTCCAGCCTCATCGAACGTCCATTATATGTAGCCATATACAATGTGTTGATTTGCATCCTAGTCAAATTCAAGGACGTAATTATGCTAATGATTCTCGACCCAAATCAACAATAAAATGAGTAGGTATTTTTTTATTTTATTTTCTTATTGAAGGAAATCCGTAAGTGTGAACCAGCCGTATTTAAACGCGGCCCGTCTGTTACTAGCCCTATAACCGCACTTCACACACACACAAATGCAAACCATTCTGCAATTCTCATTCGATAAATTCGTAGGTAATCAATCCCATCCTCCAATCACACTCTACCGCGCCGCTCCTAGCCACGCCCCTTTTCCCTTTCTTGCCGCGGCGCACGGCGCCGGCGCCGACAGTCTGTTTGAACTCGCCGACATGTTCGCGAGTGCGCTTTGCGAATTTCCGTACATCGAGACGTAGTTAGAAAGTGTGATGACGGACAATTACTCAAATGCCGAGTTGGTGGAGATGGTCGCCATCAGTGGAGACAGCCTACGTGGAGCCATCCGGATGTTCGTGGAAATGTATCCTGATCGGGCACAAGACATTCACCCAGGTGATAATGCTGTGCGGGTTACATTTTGGTCGCTGGTTCCTGGAACACCAAGACGCTAACATCCTGTGGATGGACGAGTGTTTACCTAAGAGTTGAAAGTAAGTACACCACGTACTTATACTTAACTAGCACGTCTTTCCATTTCATCAAACGTAGAAAACATCATTTTTAGACTTAGTAGATCGGTACACTAACTAAGGTAGGTATTATTGCCGGCCCTAAGCCCGTTATGTAGGAAGGAAAGTTTCAAATCAACCAATTTAATCCACAAATAAAAACAAAATCATTTAATCATCTGATAACAGGTCAGTGAACTTTTCTTTGGCGCACTAGTATTACTGTCATTAGTAAGATTTCCGTATTCCAATGATGCTCAAAAATGAGTTAATTATCAAGCGAAATTTATGACAATAATGTAGGTGATTATCGAAATAAAATTAGGTAAAATTATTGCTACCGGTCATTGCACGCGCATTGGCGCGACGGGGAAAAACAGCTGCATGCATTGTCGCTGTGTGCGTAGTCGGGTGATTCTGTTTTATTTGTATTGAATTAAGGGTGTAATTCTGAAATACTGTTAAATTTCAACAACAAAAAAAAAGCAGCGCTTACTAGTTATTGCCCCATAACGTACTTCAATTGATTATTTATGTATTTTATGACAACCTCCTGAACTTTGACGAGGATGCAAATCAACACATTGTATAATCGTCGTTGGTAAAGTTCATTTCAAATAAACTTGCGATAAAGTTTGTTCACCTCCTTCTACTAATGTATCACAATATTTCTAAACCATATGAAAAAAATGTATGGGCAGTGTCGGTAACACGATCAAAACATTGACTTACTCCGTGTTTGGTATTATGAAACTCAACCGATGCAATGTTAGCGACAGTTTTGTATGACGAACGATATCTATCGTAAGTTATTTGGACTTTTTGGTACAGGGTGGTTGAATGACATTTATCGCAAGTTTATTTGAAAAACACTTTAGCCTGCCGTAACCCGGGGATTCTTCGCACCCCCCGTCCCGCCGTTACCGTGACCGCTACCTTGACCAGGAATAGCGGGACCACCGGGAACTGGGGGCCGTTGTTTTGGCACTATATTCATGTGGGAGGTTTTAATGCCCGTAGTCACCACGCTGGGCATGCGGGTTGGTGAACGCAGAGCCAAACCTTTCGCAGCGACGACGCTGCTGCCCGTCATCGTTCTGGAGGATTTAGGTTGGCTTATGGGATGGTTATACCGCCATCGGTCGGTCGCCAGCGCCTCGTCTGTCAGTGGCAGGGTGTACCGCGCGCAGGTGAGGTTGACGTTTGGGGAGTCTGGCTGTTATGTGCTCCCCCTTACACCCCTATTATATATATTGTATGTATATTAGTATGGTTTTTATTCTAAAAAGAAAGTTTTAAAACATTAAATTAGTTGTATTATGTTTTCAACACACTATCTACCTAGCATATATCCTGAAGAATATCATACATTTTTCTGATTTTGTTTACTATAGTCGATCATATACTTTTATTGTTTCTAAAACTTACGTTTTTTGCGTTTAGGTCCTGTAAGCCCCTTAAGAACTAAGCATCTTCTAGTGAGTTCGTGTACATCAGGCTTAAGTACAGACAGAATTAGTTCGCATTAGTTGTTATAAAATGGCTGCGGAATGCGTTAACTAGCTGTAACACGACGTAATGGCGTCTGCGCGTGGGCATCGTTTACGCAAATTGTTGGAGTGTTTTGTTTCTGTTCACGGCCTGTTAAAAGTTAAATGTAGATATCCTGTTTTGGTTTATGGCAATGGATGCTCATTGATGAATGATGACAGATATCGTTTTATATGTATACTAGCTGCGCCCCGCGGTTTCACCCGCGTAAATGTTGATCCCGTAGGAATATTGGGATAAAAAGTAGCCTATATGTTAATCCAGGGTGTCAGCTACCTCCATACAAAATTTTATCAAATTTAGTCCACCCGTTTGAGCGTGAAGAAGTAACAAACATATAAACACACACACACACTCACACACACACTCACACACACACTCACACACACACTCACAAACTTTCGCCTTTATAATATTATATTAATATTAATATTATATTAATTAATTAATAATAATATTATTATTAAGTGTGATTTAAATAATGTACATCTTTCAACTAAGTATAATATGCTTAAAACCAAGCAGGCATTTTGTGTAAATTATTTTATCACCACTGCTCTCAAGACGGTGAAGGAAAACATCGTAAGGAAACCGGCTTGTCTTAGAACAACAAAAATGGAAGAGATGTGATATCTGCCAAAACGCACTGCGCCCGCGTGGTGGAATATGGTGTTCAAGCAGTGGGAACATTATAGGATTTGCATATGCTTAGAATATGTGTGTGTTTTTGTCAAGTTTACGAGAACATTACTTAAACTATACGAGAATTTCGAATGCAAAATCCGTACTAAACACGGTCAAATTCCACCTAAACCAATACTACAATTTCATTAAACAAAGGTTTAGCCTTATAGTTTAGCGTAATAATATTCTAATTGCTTTGGAAGCATCTATTACTCTGGAGCAGAGTAAGTTTGCATTGGATTCAAATTGTATTACTACAAATTTGCATCGAATGCCAAACAAACCTTATTAGAAAATTAGTTCTAATTGTCTGCAAATACCTGGAGTCGTCTGCCTAGCCTTTTTCCAACTATGTTGCGGTCGGCTTCCAGTCTAATCGGATGCAGCTGAATATCAGTATTTTACATGGAGTGACTGACTCTATCTGTTCTCCACAACCCAGTTACTGAGTAATACGATACCCCTTGGTAAGACTGGTTGTCAGACTTTCCGGCTCCTGACGACCCGTAACGACTGTCACGACTGTCAAAGATCCACGAATGACTGCCGGGACCAACGGTTTAACGTGCTTTCCGAGGCGGGGAGGGGTCTTGGTATGTAAAGATGGCCTCCACAATCCAGTGACTAGGTAACACGGTACCCCTTTATAAGACTGCTTGTCAGACTTTTTGGGCTTTGTCTTCCCGTAACGACCAAGATCTAACTAATGACAGCCTTGACCAACAACGGTTTAATGTGTTTTACGAACCACGAAGCGGTTCGACCCGAGCTGCTGTCATCACTTAGCCAAAAACCCCGCTCTTATAAATAACTTGAGCCGAAATTATGGTCTATAGGAATTTCTGTCTATACTTCTACGAGAATAGCCGATGATGCGAGGATAATCCGGTAGGGAGAAGTTTGAATAAAAATTGTAATTAGGGACACAATGAGGAAGTTTCAAGGAGCAAAAGTCAATATTGGTGCGGTAGTTTGTGCCCAGTTACCGGGGCGTGTCTGCCGCCGCTCCACGGTGTACACACGGACTTCACGTCTATCAAACTAATTTAGGATATTTTGGAAATTGCTCATCGTAGTTCATTGGTTCTAATTGGATGACTGCTTTTGCAGCAGTCTGTTGTGTAGCTCGATTCGATCGTTTACGGCTGATATTATGTTGACTTTAGAGCAATTTATAAGTACCTATTGCTCCAAGAACTCAAATAACTAAAGACAAACAATACATATATTAGCTGCTCATTGATTTATTCACCTATCTACACTGTTAAGGCATTAATTTACTTGGCATGCTGGAAAAAGTTTTGTAACTGACACTTATAACAAGTCTCAAAAGTTGGGGAGTAGGTACTTTTCTTTTGAAGTTTAGAAAAGAGAGTTCTACTGTACGAAATTGCTTTAATAAACTATCAAAATACTAAATACTACTACTTTAAATATACTACTGTAATAAACCTTTAATAAACGATAGCAAATGTTAATTCTCACATGCTTCTCCACAATAACGCCAAAACGTTGGCAAGTCTGTGTGTCGATACGTAAAGTATTGTCAGTGGGCAGCATTCCAGCGAACCTGCAGTCCACGACGTGCAATTCATTCTAGTTTAAAATGGGTTACTCCATTTCTCGCTGACTACGCGGCTCCATGACAACTCCCGCCCCTGGCCGCCGGGTTTGTTTTTGCTCAAAGATATCGACGCGATTTTAGAGTTTTGTTCGCGGATATGTCCTGAGGGACATACTTTACGCCACGTAACTTGGACTTGTTGTTTTGTATCGGATTTTGTAGTTCGCGCTGTTGTTGGCAAGCTTTGACGGGGCAAGCTTTTTTATTGTGCGGACTTCACAACTTTGCATTTCCTCTAAACTTCGTTTCGGTCCAACTTTACCCAGCATATGACGCACGTGTGCCAACGGTTTCATTTCATGAAGGTGTATCAATTTCATAATATAACTCTGGTCCAATCGCGAGGTGTATTACGTACGTTTACAAGATGCGTGATCGGAATTTCCCGTACGGCTCCGACATTTCCAATACATATTAATAAACCTATAACGATGACGTGTGGAAAGGGTGGTTAACATACGAATAAAACCACATATTCATCTCAGTTTTTCCTCACGATATACTTAATGCAATCAAGACTGCTTACATGTGCTTGTGTAAACTAATCCCGTGAACTGACTTTGATGGAGTTTCCCCAGTTCGAAAGTTTATTCTTTAAGGAAGCTTTGGAGCTATAACGTTTAATGTTATCCCTGAGGGGCTGAGCTGAGAACGGTATCGTGCTGCTACTCAAATGGGTTTCACTCAAAAATTCAGTATTTTATATTGTTATCGCTTCTTCCTCTTACGGAACTGTTCTGCTTGGAGTTTTGTGGCGAAGTATTGTGGCGCGACATTGTATTTCTTTTATATCAAATATTAATGTAATACGTGCATATGTAAAAGCACATTTACAATCGCTTTACCGCTGTCATTAATATGTATTAACATGGTGGTAATGTTATTGCCAGACTGATAATTCGATATTGAGAGTCGAATAATTAACAAAGGTAAGTAGAGTACAATGTCATTAATTGCATTTAAACAGATTTTATATGAATTTACCGAGTGTGATTAACAAGCCTTTAATGGTCCCACTGCTGAGATCAAGCCCCCTCTCGGTGAGAGGGGCCACTCTCATTACATCCACCACCCCGCACTGGGCCCAGTGGTGGATGTCACATGTCTTCCAATTTTTGGTTCTAGGACATGCCGGTTTCCTCACGATATTTTCCTTCACAGTTTTGGTATTTGATGTGTTTTTGCCTGACAAATTTTCATTCAGAACACGTCATCATGATACACTTTTAATAATTTCCAGTTAATGAAGAACAGTTGAGTATTATTGACATTGTTTGTGTTCAAAAGAAAACCTGTCGATCAATTCTGTAAAAATCTCGCCGTGTAAACTTAGTGCTTGGCCAGACTGGCAGCGCGAGCGCGGCGCGGCGTATTCAAACATAAGAACTTCATTTGAGTCTCCATAGCGGGCACGCGGGCGCGGGCAGCCTCGCTAGCTCATCCCAGGCGTGCTCAATCGGGTTGAGATCAGGACTTCTTGATGGCCAAGCCATCATGCTGATACCAACCTCCTGAATATACTCTTGCAAGACCTGAGCCGTGTGTGGCCGGGCATTATCATGTATCAGCATCGATCCATCACCCATATTTGCAAAATACGGCCCTGCATACTCGTTAAGAATCTCTTGGGCATATCTTTCCCCAGTCAGAGTGCCATTTTCTATGGCCACTAACTCTGTGTGACCTTCTGAAGATATGCCAGCCCATACATGTACATTGCCTCCACCGTACTGGACTCTTTCTGAGAAGCAGTCTTGAAGGTATCGCTCACCAGGCCGCCTGTAGATACTTCGCCTTTCATCAGAAATGTAAAGTGAGAATCGAGACTCATCTGTGAACAAAATTCTTGACTACTCTTCTTCATCCCACTGTATATGTTCACGGGCGTATCGCAGTCGCTACTCGATACTCTGTCTCGAGTTTGGGGCCATTCGCTGGTCTTCAGGGTTTCAGATTTACTTCAGCAAGTCTTCTTCTCGCCGTACTGTCACTAATGTAGGTAGTCCCTTCGGGTCTGATTAAGGTGGCGATTTCTCAACACAGTGGGAACAATATAACGGTCTTCTCGGGCACTAGTACACCTGGGTCACCTGGGTCTGAGTTTGTCATTACAAGGTCTCCTCAGATGGTTTTCATTCTCTTCGTACCTTCACTTCATCTTCTGGTCTGTTAGTAACGGCACATCCACCATTCTTGCAGTACGGGGCATACTGATGCCTAGTTCCAGAAAAGTGAAAATGATCCTAGCACATTCTTCAGGTGAAAGAGGCATGATAAATTAAAGGAGATGGAAAACGGTGGGCCCAAATGTAATGAATTGAGATATGTTCTAAAAAATTAGTCATATTTTTTTATCTTAGAATATAAAAAAACACCTTAATTCGCAATCTGGAAGCGGAGAAATATGAGAAAGATAGTTTTCGTGAGATTATCAATTCAGTAATCGATTACACAGTTACGAAAATAAAACCTTTGCATTAAATAATTAACTCAAAGTAATTAAATGCACTACTATGCTATTGCATATAATTACAGTCATATTAATAAATACAATATCAATTAATTACTGAAAAACCAATATTAATGATTATCGATTTCATATCGATTAAAAGGCACACTGACCTTGCCAGTAGGTACTGACCTGTATCAGGTCAATACACTGGCATGACAGCTGACTGACATTGACACTAGACAGTTGCTTTCAGTCTATCAAAAAGTACTCTGTGACAGTTGCCGACTGCTCTTGTTTGCTCACTCGTTTCGTGTTTTCAGATGCGTTTTGAGTGCTTTCTCGATTATTCTTCATTTTTCACGACCACTGCTTTGTATTTTACGGATTCCGACCCTGCCTACCTTGTGCGACCCTTGCTTTCACACTGGACACCGAAGATCACTCACACGTTTGACTTGGGATTGTTATTTTAGATTTTACCGCCGCCGGCTTGTGGATTGGATATTGTTCAAACTATGGATCTCTGTGTAAAGTTCTGGGGTAACAACTGGTCACTGCAATACACTGGGCCGACGATCCTTACACGATGAAACAATTCTTGGATTGCTGCGCTCATATAATGTGCATTATATGGTACCTTAGCTGGGCTAGGTACCAAGATCGTATACTACCACCTGCACAGTTCCTAGAAGACATTTTAATTATAATAGAAGACGAATAAAACACTATATTAAATGATTTTTTATTTAATTTTAGCAGACAATCATCCTTTTTTAACTTCATACCTACCTACTTATGACTTGAAGTCATTGACGTTCATTCGTATGATTTTTCAAGCATTTTCTACTAAATATAATAACTATTAGTGCAAAAGAACATATTTTTGCACTTCAGGAATCGGCTGTTATTTAAATATTATAACATAACCTCACTTTTACTTAATCTCTTATATCTCTGTTCTCAGATTGACAAAATCCGCAGAGTTTTCAGTGAAAGGTTGATAATATACAAGCTATTAATTGACACTACTTTCATCTTTTTACACCCAGGCCCAAGATTGTATGTAATCGTTTCAGTCTCCTTTATGTGCTGTTGTCTAACTTAGTTTTTGTAATAAGAATCATCGATCAAGAAAACATTTGAAAACAAAAACAAAAAATGAATGGTAAAATTGTAATTCGAAAAGGATTATTTTTGTTTTTAAAGCTCTTTTCAGCTATTTCTTAAAAGAAGGTTCTCGACTATGAAGTTTTTATATACAAAATTAAACTCAAACTCAAAAACTCAAACTCAAAGCATTTATTTCAATTAAACCTTTAACAGTCACTTTTGAATTGTCAAGAAGTCGGTCAGTCAGAAAATATGAAGCTAGTTGCCCATTCCAAAGCGTAGGTACCTATGGAGAAGAACGGGCAAGAAACTCCATGGACACTCTTTTTAAATTACATTTTACAAAAATATTTGTTACATCATTACTATTGAATTTATGAACCTATAATGTGAGAACGATGTAAAAAATAAAAAAGACATACGCGTTAAAAGCGTCCAGAATACAACAAATACTAACAAAACAACAATCCAAAATTAAAACAATTAAAACTCTTTTTAGAGTCCTTTTTATTTAGAAAGTATATCTTGTGTACTTAAAAAGTTATTCCAATTTTAAAAGTGTGATACTTAGTTTTGTAGGCCAGTGTAGTTCGAGGTTTTTTCTAATAAAAATCTTCATCCATATTATATTTTGACAAACAGTGGACACAACAACACGCAGAACGTAGCCGTGCCGCTCCCCGCCCCGCGCTGCCAGTCTAGCCAAGCACTTAGGTAAAGTGAGCTGTCGATAGTGTCAATCCCTAGCATCAGGTGGAAGGTATTACTTATTCCCAGAATTCTTAAAGACACCCACGATAGCAATAGTAGATTGTTGCGTCGTGCCCAAAGTGTTAATTTAGTGTTACTCGTGTTAATTTAGTGCATTTACCAACATAACACTCGTACATTATTAACTCACTTTAGCAAGGTGCGTAATCTACTTTTCTCTCAACTACCAATCCACCTACCGTGACAAAATATACCTACTCAAAATAAAAACTCAAGTTAATGAAAACAAAGTTTTCATAAGCTTTTAATTATTTATCCCGCGACTTTTGCGGCAAAAGGTTATTAACAATTTCATTTGCAGCTGTTTTTATACTTTCTGGAGTTGAATTCATATCGCTATCGCTTTCTATTTCCATTTTCTAAGACTTTTCTTGCTAAATATGAAGTATCAAAGTTTTACAATGGTACAAAATGCGCGCCATTTGTTTTTTTTTTCCACCAAGTCTGTTTTATTCAGCCGATTTTTATTTTCAGCCAGTATCTTTTTGATCTAATGCATAAATTTTATATTAAACATAATACGAGTTAAATATCTAAATAAAAAACAGTGTTGTTAATTTTTATATAACATTTCTGCACTGTTTTGGTTCTAAGCAAAAAATACGTCCTTTGTGATTGGTTTTGTAGTGTAGTGATTAATGATAACATTACTACGAAGTTGAAAGAAATATTGAACTAAATAAAAAACAGTGCAATATATGAAAAACTGCGCGACTATGAGATTTCATTTAACATTTCTGCACTGTTTTGGTTTTAAGCAAAAATTACGTCCTTTGTAATCGGTTTTGTAGTGATTAATGATAAGTAACATTACTACGTAGTTGAAAGAAAAGTAAATTTGAAATTCAAACTATAAACGCTTTATTAAATCTGCAGCTATCATTTCCAAGTAAGAATCTTAGTCGTATCATAATTAGAGTCTTATTTAATTTCTAGTTAAAAAGTTACTAATTTCCTTTGAACCAAACCGTGGCAGTTGCTTTAAACTGAACTAGGAGTAAATAAGTGGAAACTGAGTAAATAACATGAATAACATCAATTACATAAAGTTTTTCGTTCCGGGACAGCCGGGACATTAAATTGTCCGTAGTCAGAGAAAAACTTGACTTAGATTTAAATGTCTCTTGAGTATTTAGTCTGGGACTCTGGAACTTGTTACAGGGAACTGAAAAGTTTCTGTAATATGCTACAAAAAAAAAATCGAAGATAATACAAGTTTGCTTTACCTTGTGCCTTTAAATTTATTGTTTCGTCTACAAGTTTTCATTGTTCAGGGAAATGGAGGCTGTTTAACCTTTTGACCGCCACAATCACGTATAGATGACAAACCAAAATGTGCCCAGCACGCCACGGTTCGACATATGACAGACTGACGCCGAGGGCACGTTTTTGATTTTTTGACGTGTCGCGGTCAAAATGTTAATACTGCTTAAAATACGATTGAAGTAAAGTTTGGGTAGAGAATTGATGTCGTTATTTAGTTATCTGCTTTGCAATCATTTAAGTTCTGGCCTCGACTGCTCGCTTCGTTAAATAATTAGTAGCACACGCGACTATTCCAGCTTGAACTCATCCAATTTTGTCACGAATCCTGCGCGAGATTCACTTCAGTATGGTCAGAGGTTCATTTTTGAGAACTTTGAACCTATTCAATGAACTCAGCCTATTGCAGCCCACTGCTGGACATAGGCCACTCCCATACTGTGCCACAACACCCTGTCCTCCGCATTCCGCATGCAGTCTGTCCACCTTTTTGAGGTCGTCGGTCCATATATAGGTTGGGGGCGTCCCACACTACGCTTGCCGATACGTGGTCTCCAATCCAGGACTCATCTTCTCCACCGACCTTATTAAGGGATACCTAGTTCAGGGTACTAGTAACACAATAGTTTCCACAGTGAGATTAACTCCAACTAATTCGTTTTTTTTACCAATGTAACGAGCCAATTGTGAAACGTATTAATAAAATAAAAACAGTACAATTTGCGTCAATTTACGTTTGTTTTTGTTGACTCATTTACGGTTATGAGTGCTACTGCATAACGGTACCGCATTACACGCCAGAACTTACAAACAAACCAGCGGGCTCTGGTTTTACGCCCACTTGATACATTAAAGCCTGCGTACACGTTGGGAAATGCAATCGAATTAAAAGTATCGAAAATGTACAACTAATTCTTAGTTGTGGTTCGGATCTAGCTTCAACAGTGAATGGGGAATCGTAGCAAAAGGTATAAAGTCAAAGTCAAATAATTTGTTTCAAAGCATATTATAGGGACTTTTGAATGTCAACATTTACAAGAACATAGAATTGATTCTAGTCGCCCTTTCCAAACGGTAGTTTTGTTTGGAGAAAATGGATGCCATGACCAAATGGACCCATTCCTCTTTAAAAAAAATGGACCATTCCTCTTTAAAAAAAATGTTTTACAGGTATTTTTTACCTCGTCGTTTCAGCCGATAGACGTCCACTGCTGGACATAAGCCTCCCCCTATTTTGGGAGGGTTTGCCATAATCGCCACGCTTGGCAGGCGGGTTGGCGATCGCAGTATGGTATGATGGTGGAATACATAGAGAACGCTGCTGCCCATTCTCCGGTACGACCCTTAGTCGCCTTTTACGACACCCACGGGAAGTAAGAGGTGGTGCTATTCTTTAAGTCCGGCACCACACAGACCATTTTGTACCTATCATCATATAATTATAATTATGTGAAGACGATGCATCTAGATTAAAATTACTATAGCACTATAGGTACAAAGAATTAGTACGGTGTACTTATTGGTGGTACTTTTAGTAACTTAAGTACTAGTATGGGACTAAAAGTATCGACAATAATCCTATCGATACAATCGATCGATACTACTCAGACTACACTATTATCGAACTTGTAATTGCTGTAACACTTTACCAGAAAAAACATCATTAAGGTTGAAACTATTTAACAGTCACATAATTAAGTAGTATTATAGACCTTGGGGTTTTATGACATGCAATTGACATTAAACCTAAGGGTGGCAAAGTAATTGTGAGGTAGACTATAGCTATAGTTACACACACACGTATGTCACAACATTTTATTTGTTTTTGTATGAGCTGTTTTATATTATCAATTTTAATTTATTCTGTTAATTCATTCAAATGGACAAAGACACTTTCATGTGTTTATTATTGCATCGTATTGCACTCGTGGGCTGCAGCTGCATTAAAAGCATATTTTTCCGTCATTTATAGTTTTAAGGTGTTTTTTTTTTGTTGTTGTAAGTAATGCCAATAAACGCATTTTTTTTGTTTTTTCTTTCTAGTTACTTTTCCAGATCTCTAAGTGCATGTCATAAACATACCCAATTACAGTTTCATTACTATGTCGCCTATTTATTTAATTAATTTTATTGTATCTTCCGCTAAAGGATACAGAAATCCCCAATTTCTCAAAGAGTTCTCCTGGGTTATAAAAGGTGTACAGACATACACCTGCACTTTACTGATAACGGTGAAAGGTCCCATGTTAAGCAATGAAGGTCAAGAGAAAATTCACTTCTGGCTATAAACCAGTTTTTTTTCACAATTCTTTATGATATAAATGATAAATGATTTATTTCTGTATTGAGGTTTGTACAAACACTTTTACACGTCAATCACATTTTTTTTTAAACTATGATGAGGTTGGCGTCTCCTATCTGAGAATTCTGAGAAGAAAGGCCGAAACAAACTCAGAGGTCATAGTCTCTTTTAAAGTCTAGACAAAGTCATGGTCAGATCATGTGAAGACCATGTAGATTTATATCTGAAATGGTCTTTTGAGAAAAGAACCACACAGATTGAGCGGACCTGTCCAGTCAGTGCACGCACTTGTCAAAAATCGTGCAGTTTAACTCAGAACTTGAGGAGCTCAACGATCTGACGAACAATACCAAAGAAAGGCCATTTGGATAAGCCGCGAAAATTACTCAAACCGATCATGATTAAAACGGAAACAATGACTCATATAGTCCTCACATTCACAACAATTAAAATAATATAATACTTTATACTTTTTTTTCTGTTTTTTATACTTTTTTATGTATATCGACGGCGAAGTGCTAATACCTCCTAACTGACAAAGTCAAAAATTTACACAAACTGAAAAAAAACGTTCAAAAATAGACACGTTGCGTTGGTTTAGTCGGGAGGTACGTATTTCAACATTTTAATTGAATGCTGTTGCAACTAAAAATACACTTAGGCGATTTTAATAAAACGCGAATAACGCTTTTAAATTCAAAACAATAAACAAAGTGAATTTCTCAAGGAATGTCAGTT
Source organism: Mesoligia furuncula (assembly GCA_916614155.1). Classification (NCBI taxonomy): domain Eukaryota; kingdom Metazoa; phylum Arthropoda; class Insecta; order Lepidoptera; family Noctuidae; genus Mesoligia; species Mesoligia furuncula. The sequence goes on from OU744798.1 coordinate 14,299,948, forward strand.
AGGAGGTATTGGCACTTCGCCGTCGATATGTCATTATTTAGGTAAATAAACATGTAGAAACAATAAAGTGTAAAATAGCAAAATAAAAAATAAAACAATATTCGCTGTCACAACCTATTGGAGCAGCTCAATCCCAAGCCTTTGTGTTTTCAATATAGTCTTTTACAGTATATTAGGCTTCTTGGCATAGTTTTCGCTTTATAAAAGATTTGAATTTATTAAGGCGTAGTTGTTTGATGTGGCAGGAAGTTTATTATAAAAACGTATACATTGGCATCTTAACGTCGAGCCACCTATTTTCTTGAGCCTTGTTGTAGGAACAACAAATTTGTGTTTGTTCCTAATGTTTATGTTATGGATGTCACTGTATTTTTTAAACAGATTAGTATTTATTTATTTTATTTATTCCAGGCATCAAGGCCCATATAAACACATACAATACAATATTAATATAACATAAAAATACTATAAATACATAAGTACAACATTATAATTACGTTAAAAACTAAAAACAAACGCACACGAAGTGTCTGCGTCGTGTTTCGCTGATATTTTTATGTGCATACGAAAGATTATCATAAATGAACTGAGAAGGCACAGTCACTATATTAATCTCTTTAAATCTCTGAGCGAGTGTCCGGGACTTAATTTATAAATGGAACGAATTGCCCTTTTTGTAAAATATAAATTGTCTGAATATCTGCGGTATTTCCCCACAACAGAATACCGTACAACACAATGATATTATATTAAAGAGCATATGGCACTAGCGCGCGCAAATTGTGGCAGACAAATTCAGACAATTATTGTAGTTTCATTTAGTCCGCTAATAGCAGCGAGCAACACACTACAGATAGCTATCTCTTTCTGTGTCATACGTTCCGTATTATCTATCGCAGTAAGTATTTTGTAATAAATACGCAACAATACATAACGTCGCTCATTGGTACGACATCACACTATGAAAATAACTAAACTAAACGGGCTGTTTTTAAATCAGTTAACTCACGAATTTTCCTAACGGCGTATGCTGCAGAGCTAAGCTTTTTTGACAATTTATCTTTAAGGGGGCCCCATTGAAGCTTGGCATCCAAGGTTACGCCTAAGAATACTGTGGTACCTTCGGGTTTCAACTCTTCAGTTATTGCCGAAAATGTGTCATCTGCAAACAACACTACTCGTATATCATTTTTATCCCTTACGAAATATATATACCTAGCTATCTTTGGTCAGAAAGTCCAATATTAAATAATGCTTGAAAATTATTATCATCGCAATGTGCGCACGGCGACACGTCAAGCTATACATTTCCAGAATAAGCTGACTTCTCATTGTACAAAACGCCTGTAAAACGTGAGGTCAGCTAAAACTGGAAATGTCCCTGTGGCTTGTTATGTCGTCGTGTGTGCAATGATACAAAATCGCACAGAATAATTTAATAATAACAGATAAATCACATTTCTGTTTATTTGCGATTGAAAAGTTAATCATTGTTTGTTAACGGAATGTTGATGAAATAAATCTAAATAAATACAATTAGGTCAACAACTGTTGTATAATAATTAACAACAATGAAGTTTGATGAACTCCAAATTATTGTTTCCCAACCCTTTTGTTTGAAGTTTCCCCTCTTTTTATTTGAATAAAATGATCAAAGGCTGTAAGAAATCACTTTGGGGCAATTAAGATAGGGACAATGAATATTAGGGATGACCGTAACCCTCGATTATAATTTTTTGTGCAAAAATAGGATAATTGTAATGTTCCCGAAAAGACGTCGTTGACAACTTTTTATGGCGAGCACATATTTGCTTGGAAGAGGTTTCTCGTTGTCATAATAATACGATAAGACATTAAGACACCTTTATTTTTGCTTAGTGCCACGTCAGCTCGCGAGTCTGTCTGTTTTTTAGATGAGTCTTTTCCTGTTTGTTCAATCTTCTGTAATTGTTTGAGTTTACTGAAATGTCAGTCACTGTAATTATTGTTACTTGTTTTAATGAGCTGTAAGCCGGTATTCGTGGGAAATATGCAAGGATTACATCTATGTCACATGTAATTTTGGTTGTAAGTATTATCTAAAGCAAAAACCAACTGTTACGCTTTTATTTTCCGGAATGGAAAGTACCCCATACCTATAATTTTCTAACCAATGTTAAGAAAGACATTTCTGATTGAAGACTTACAAACAGACATGTTGTAAGTCTGTTTGTAAGTCTCTAAGTCATCTGTGCCTACAAAGTACACACAGGCTTACACTAGATTTCTCAGAAAATAAAACAGAATATTCTATCGAACGTCTCGCTATTTCAGTACAAAATATATATATTATTCCGTAACCTACATATTGAAGTCACCGGCTTGCTTCCCATCACAGTAAGCACATACAGAGTTATAGGTACAACATACTATAAATAAAGGCTAAAAGACAACGGGCAGACAAAAGTTTACACACCTAATAAAATATGTGCTTTGAATCGTAAATAGAAACGCTCTGGAAAATGTGTTTTGGGAATAAGTGAAAAACTAAAACATAACTGTTTTATTGTACACTGGGCCGCGAAGAAAGCGGGTCGGTTATAAAAAATGCGATTAGAGCAATCCTTTTAAAATAAAAACTAAATTATAGTTTATTTCATCTTCTATACATATAATAAAATTGTAGAAAAGTGGTGTCTGTACAATAGAAATATATGAAAAAAAAGTAGCAGGGGTTGTTATTAAATCGATGCCGAACCCGAAATTGTAATTAATTTTTTTTTGTCTGTTTGTCTGTGTGTTTGTGCACGCTAATATCAGAAACGGCTTATTCGATTTAGATGCGGTTTTCACTAATATATTTTAATAAGCTTCACTTAACATTTAGTGTTTATTTCATGTCAATCGGTTCATAAATAAAAAAGTTATGTCAATTTAAAGAATCACGGCGAACATTTGTTAAGGTATTCCATCAGAGTACGTTCACGCCTCGCACCTGCGCGTCCGTGACTATATAAAGCGCGCTGAGAACCACGCCGCTGCCATAATTCCGATCCAGCCTGTCCCTTGCTGCCCTCTCCCAGCGACGCCCTAAGCCGAGGTCCGTACCCCACAGGGGGTGCCCTTAGCGTGTAGACGCTTAGTTTTTAAGTTTATATTGTGTAGTTAAGTTTATAAGTGTATTATGCCCTGGCTGGAGGCCTTAATTTATTGAGGCATCCACAGGAAAGCCCGGTTAAGCAGTCGATAACCCCTCAGGTTGAACTATGAGACGACCATTTAAAACAAAAAAAAAAACGCGCCGCTGCCATAAGGAATCAGTTATTCGTAGCGAACGCACGTATCCTGGAGAGTATAGGCGGATTCGATTATTGCGATTCACTTGAATACTGACTGTTTGCATATTTCATCTATACATATAATAAAATTGTAGAAAAGTGGTGTCTGTACAATGGAAATATATGAAAAAAAAGTAGCAGGGGTTGTAATTAAATCGATGCCGAACCCGAAATTGTAATTATTTTTTTTTTGTCTGTTTGTCTGTGTGTTTGTGCACGCTAATATCAGAAACGGCTTATTCGATTTGGATGCAGTTTTTACTAATTTATTGTAATAAGCTTCACTTAACATTTAGTGTTTATTTCATGTCAATCGGTTCATAACTAAAAAGTTATGTCAATTTTAAGAATCACGGCGAACATTTGTTAAGGTATTCTATCAGAGTACGTTCACGCCTCGCACCTGCGCGTCCGTGGCTATATAAAGCGCGCTGAGAGCCACGCCGCTGCCATAATTCCGATCCAGCCTGTCCCTTCCTGCCCTCTCCCAGCGACGCCCTAAGCCGAGGTCCGTACCCCACAGGGGGTGCCCTTAGCGTGTAGTCGCTTAGTTTTTAAGTTTATATTGTGTAGTTAAGTTTATAAGTGTATTATCCCCTGGCTGGAGGCCTTAATTTATTGAGGCATCCACAGGAAAGCCCGGTTAAGCAGTCGATAACCCCTCAGGTTGAACTATGAGACGACCAATTTCAAAAAAAAAAAAAAAACGCGCCGCTGCCATAAGGATTCAGTTATTCGTAGCGAACGCACGTATCCTGGAGAGTATAGGCGGATTCGATTATTGCGATTCACTTGAATACTGACTGTTCACGCCTCGCACCAGCGCGTCCGTGGCTATATAAAGCGCGCTGAGAGCCACGCCGCTGCCATAATTCCGATCCAGCCTGTCCCTTGCTGCCCTCTCCCAGCGACGCCCTAAGCCGAGGTCCGTACCCCACAGGGGGTGCCCTTAGCGTGTAGTTGCTTAGTTTTTAAGTTTATATTGTGTAGTTAAGTTTATAAGTGTATTATGCCCTGGCTGGAGGCCTTAATTTATTGAGGCATCCACAGGAAAGCCCGGTTAAGCAGTCGATAACCCCTCAGGTTGAACTATGAGACGACCACTTCAAAAAAAAAAAAAAAACGTGCCGCTGCCATAAGGATTCAGTTATTCGTAGCGTACGCACGTATCCTGGAGAGTATAGGCGGATTCGATTATTGCGATTCACTTGAATACTGACTGTTTGCATATTTCATTTATTAATATTTTAAGGTTAGTAAGTTAGGTTCTTTTTCTTAATTTTCTTTAAAATTTTGTAAATTAATATTGTAAGTATTTGGTATAGGTTAGGCGGTTCTTTCCTTGATTTTTGGGTATTTACTTATCTTAATTTGTATTTAGGGTTTGTATATAAATATTATAAGTATTTGGTATAGGTTAGGCATTTCTTTTCTTGATTTTCTTTATTAAGTATAAGTTCATGAGCTCAGGTTAGTAATTAATTATTCTAGCATTTCTTTTGTTTTATAAAGTTAGTACGTTTGGTTTACACGTCTTAACACTTATTACTTAAACTGTGATAATTTTAGACTGTATAATAATCTGATATTTATAATTTAATTGTTTACGATAGTACGTTGTTTATTAAATAACTGTGTGTTAAGTAGTAAGTACTATTTTATTGTAAGAATGCCTCGAAGAAGAACCAACCTCTCCCAGTGTAGCAGAAATGCTAAAAGGATGAGATTAGTTCAATCACAGGAATCGGAGGAAGGTCGTGAGGCAAGGCTCTCTGCAACTCGGGAACATCAGGCTAGGCTTCGTGCTACAGAAACTTCGACTCAGCGAAAATCTCGACTGAGTTCAAATCCTTCTCGAATGATGACAACTCGAAATAGGGAAAACGGGCCGGGGAACAACGAAAGACACGTTTATCTCTCGATCGCGAAGCTCACGCGCTATCGCGTGAGTCTGAGACTTTTGCTGACAGGGAAACCCGCCTGAGCTCCCAGAGAGTACGGACAACAAATGCTCGATCCCAGGAGACACAGGACGAACGGGAAATACGTCTCACTGCTGATAGTGAAGCTCATGCACTATCGCGTGAGTCTGAGACTTTCACTGATAGGGGAATTCGTCTGAGTTCTCAGAGGGTTCGGACAGCAAATGCTCGGTCTCAGGAAACACAGGAAGAACGAGAAATACGTCTCACTGCCGATCGTGAAGCTCAAGCACTATCGCGTGAGTCTGGGATTTCACTGATAGGGAAATTCGCCTGAGTTCCCAGAGGGTTCGGACAGCAAATGCTCGTTCTCAGGAAACACAGGAAGAACGAGAAATACGTCTCACTGCCGATCGTGAAGCTCAAGCACTATCGCGTGAGTCTGAGACTTTCATAGGGAAATTCGCCTGAGTTCTCAGAGGGTTCGGACAGCAAATGCCCGGTCTGTAGACGGTATATGTAATTCAAAATATGCTGCCCGAAAAGTCACTATTCCACGCGGACGAAGTCGCGGGCACAGCTAGTTACAAATATAGGAAGAAGTAAAGTAGGCCTTTTTATTACTGTTTGGTGGTTGTATTAAAAACCATACTCGTGAATTAAAAATAAAGACGATTTTTAAATTTTTAACAACTTTGAAACGATTTGTGTTACTTTTGTTTCTGTTTATAAATATGGCATTCTTGTGCAGAAATTCATTATTCTGATCAAATTGAATTAAAAACATGCCACTAAAGCCTTAAGAGTATACCATAATTCTGATAATGCTTGAAGACGGGCGCAGTCAGCGTTACCTATACAGCGAGAACTTTTGGTGTGTCGCTCTCACACTCTTTGAGCGGTTGAACCGTTCAAAGAGTGTTCCAGCGATTTGAAGAGACTGGAACCAATATACGCAGACCAGGAACAGGCCGAACAAGGTGCATTACAGCTCGGGATGATCGATATTATGGCGTCAACAATGTTGGGAAATCGATTTCAAACGACTGTTGAAGTCAAAAATCACCTTCTACGTTCTGGATAGCAATCCGGGCACGTGTACACTGAGGCGGCATCTTGTTGAAGCAAACTTAAAGCCATTTAGACCTGAAGGCTGAAAATGGTCCAAAACTCGAAAGGCAGCATCGAAATTCAAGGCTGAGTACACATGAATTGAACTCTGACTGGTGAAGAGTAATGTTTTCGGATGAGTCGAGGTTCATGCTATACACGCACAATGGGAAGCAAAGAATCTACAGAAGATCAGGAGAGCGCTATAACCAAGCTTGCATTGAAGAGAAAGTGCCATATGGCGGATGCTCTATACACGTTTGGGCTGGAAGTTCTTCCGATTGCCGCACCGTGCTAGTGGTAATAGAAAATGGCACTTTAACTGCAGAAAGACACGCTTCGTGAACTGAAACTAGCACTGATCGAGGAATGGGAGAAAATTCCTCAGCATCGGCTCAGAAATTAGGTGGAAAGCATGCCAAATCGAATAACAGCTGTAATATGATTACAGCTCGTGGTGGCAATACAAAATACTAAAATGTGTGAAAATTGCACATTTGATGCCGTAGCACATTTTTCGGAATCTACTGAAAATGGTCATTTTTACTGAACTTACTCTTATTCAAAATCAACTTCATAATCTTAAACTTTTATGAAATTGATTAAGGCACCATAAAATTGTCTATAATACAGTATTTTCTTCATAAAAGTAACTCCAATATTTTGGATGTTATTGAGGTTTTTGCTACCGACCCGCTTTCTTTGCGGCCCAGTGTATTTGCTTTATTTACGTGTAGTTTATTCTGATATGGAATTTAAATAAGGGTTGTTTTATTTATTACTATACTTTACTGTATTTCAATAACATTAAAATGTTTAAGTATATATACAATAAGTATTTACACTAGGTACTAAATTAAATGACTATGATATAACTTACTAAATATACAAAGTAATACAAAAAATCCTTTTGTTTTTTTAGGTGTGAAAGTTCTCGCCCGCATCGGTGTCATCTGAAAACGTGCCCAGAAGACTGGCAGCATTGCCATGTTAAATGGCAATGCTAATTCTTTGGCTAAAGAACGAGCCAGATCTCAGGTCACGTGAAGTGTCGACCAGTCGGCAAGAAATTTCCTTATAAAGGAGACGCGCACTCAGGCTCCATGATCCGAGCGTTTCCAGCCTAAACGGTTAAAAACTGTAGTTATAGCAGCGGCGTCAGCACAGCCAGCCGTGCTTGGAACATAAGATGGCTCAAGGGTGTCGACACAGGTTACTATACTTAGTTTTAGAAAGATACAACAATATTTTTAATAAGAAATTAAAGGTATAACCGAGTCTTAAAACATTCAAGGGAATATAAGCCCACAAAATATAGAGGTTTTATAATACTTGATAAGTTAAATAACCCAGTGGGTATTATGATAAACTGCAAAGAAAGTTTACAAAGTCGGTTCTCTGATCCTGGTAAAGTGGCAAGCCGCATAACCAATACGACACGAATGACAAAAAACAGCTAAAACTCGTTCATACTTAGATACGTTGAGACGGCGATATTGAAAGGATTAAATGAATAATTCAGTGACAAAAGTCGCGAGCGTCTGCCAGGCTCGCCACGCTCAGCTTTCTGTCAAAGTATAGTTAAAATGCACATATTTAATTTTTTTGTTTCACAAAAATAAATAAATACGGTTTAGGTGGTAACGGGATTTCGTACGTATTTGGTACTTTTATTAAACAGTTTAATATTCTTCTAAATTGTTTAGAATGAAACTGACAAACACCGCGTTTTTAGAAGATAACCCGAAGGACTGAAAAAGCTCCCAGGAAAACCTGATTCTGGTGGAAACTCGACTGTAATAGCAGCTTAGTTATTCTTCAGCAAGAGGTACCTGTAGTGTGATAAGCATAGTTGTTCAAATGAAGATACCCACCAAGCTGATAAGATAATTAAGTATACCTTCTACAGTAGCAAAAGCAAGCGCCTTGACGTCATCATCATCATCTTCATTTCAGCTGAAAGACGTTTACTTCTGGACATATGCACCACCGTTTCGACCGGTTCTGTGCTGCCCGCATCAAGCGGATTCCTGCGGCCTTCACAAGGTTATCGGTCCACCTTGTGAGTGGCATTCCAACGCTATGTCTTTCGGTACGCGGTCGCCACTCCGTTCTGAAGTGGCGACCGCATACCGAAAGACATGCTCGTACATACATTATGCCACATACTAAGTTCAAAAGAAGTCAATTGAATCCAGAAGAAAGAAGCCAGATGAACATTAAAGCGACGCCATCTCTAATTTAATAAGACCGCCAAATACATTCAAGCGCTACCATTTTGGAGTCAGCAATAACTCAGGCTAACCAACATTAGGTACAACTTGGTGAATTAATCGAGTTCAATCGATCTAATCTCACAATCCGTTCGCATTACTCAACCTCTAAGAGCGCAATTCAATTTAGCGAAAGTTTCCGCGGCACAGTATTAATTAGTACTTCTCATATGCAGTGCTTGATATTAATCCAGTTGTTATCCGCGGAGTTATGCGGCCGATATTGTCAAGACTGTCCGATATAAGCCGTGGACTATGATACCTAAGGACTTTATCTAACTCGACCCTTTATGGGATTAACTTAATCTTGTTCCAACATTGTCTTTATTTATCTTTATTCCCAATTTCGATCGGGTTTCCCGCTGTATATGATGTTGTTTAAATGATCCCTGCTGTGTTGTTATTAGTACAATTCGAGTTTTAATGAGTTTCCCCAACGAGCACTACAGCGAATAAATTTAGCGGAATAGCTAGTAATGAATATTAGGTACAACTAGCTGTGCTCGCGACTTTTGTTTACGTGCATTTTGGAAAATAAATTAGATTTCATGGGTTTTTATGTTTGGTGGAACCCTAATTCTTTTTCTTAGTTATAAAAATAGTCTAAGTTACTCCTCTATAACATCAGCTAACTGCCAGTAAAAGTCCCGTCAAAATCAGTCCAGCCGTTTCGGAGATTGGTCGGAACAGTCAGATTTTTTTTTAAATATTTGTTTTTTGTTATAGATGCGTTATTATTAGTTATTTTGAAATTATAAACAGATAGGTACTTCAGTTTTATTTATTTGTACATATCTATACCTATGTGTAGAAGAAATATGCGATATGTAAAATGTTTACAAAACATAGCTCTTAGGGCTGATTTTTCCAACGCCAGATAATTTTATCCAAGGAATAATTTTGAATTTTTGACAGTTCTTCAATACAAAATCTGTCACACGTCAATTACACGTCACGAATAAAAATTATCTGTCGATTGAAAAAGTCTAGCAACTATCTATGATTTACTTCACAATAAGTTATCTCTTCTAAGACCGTCTGGAAACTTTTAGTTCATTATCCATAGTGACTACTAAATCCTTACTGTGTGAATGAGAGTTTGTTTTTTTCACGCCCAAATTAATGCTCGATCCTCGTTATTAGTTATGTGTAGTATTTGTTTTCTCACACAGCGACTCGCGCTTTACTTGTGATTACCTAGTGTACAAATACGCTGGGAATGTGTGTGTGAGCGCAGGAGCTCTCTGTACCGTCCGAGACAATGATGAAGTCGGAAGTGTGTGTTATGTGCTGATGCTACTCGTCTTCAGACACAGCGCGTTTGTAGACATGATTTCCACAAGTAAAACACCTGTCACTTCGTGTGATAAAAATACAATACATGATGGGTATTCTGTGACATAAAGACTGGCGTACTTAAGCTATTTTTATCCTATCCAAATCAAATAAGTGGTTTCCTAATTTCACCCGAATGACTTAAAACATTTGTCAGATAATTTCTGACGATGGCATACTTATCATATTTTATCCAGCTCAGTTTGGCCATCCATTAAAACATTGCCCTATAAAGTACAGCAGCCCTAAAATCCAAAACTCTCTAGATAATTGCCGGCTGTCGTAGTCGTAAGCGTTGTCACGGGCGTGACATTTGGCGGAATGACGTAGCAGATGTCGTGACGATCCCCGTCGAGCCTGCATTACGTCATCACGTGTCGTAAGATTCCGCTAAGAACGTGACTACACGATTCTTATGGTGTCATCCAGTTATCTTCCTGCTGACGACGTCATTATTCCGAAACTGAAGCAAGCTTCTTATAACAATCTTACTGGGTAAATAAAAATGTATTTGCCTAAAGCAATTGTGTTTTATTTTTATAGTAGGATAACTGTTTTCTTTCGAAGTAAATGTTATTACTGGCATGAAAAGCACGTATTCATGAGATTTTCTTTGACAAAAGACTTGATAAGATAAAAGTAGCGTTCTCACTCTGAGTTGAACTCATTGCCGCTTTTATTGCATTGTTGCTAAACGTATGAGTATAGAGCGAAACGGATACATAAAATGGAAACATAAAGCATAATTACACACCGAATCACTTGTCATTGTATAAGACGAAATTAACGTCAAATCGTAACGAGTCGTAAATTACAGACTTAATTACGATTGTTTTAACGACTAGACGCGACGGCGAGGCATCCAAGAGACTGTTAGGCGACATGACGTCATTGTTATCACAGATGATGTATTATGGGTAGACGGTGACGGTGGATGTGTGAGCGCGCGATAAGCTATCGCCGAAGCTAATGATTCGTTGCAAACGAACTGGAGTCTGTCACCCGGCCATACATTCTCGCGTTCACACAATTCGAATCAGCCGCAGTTGCGATAATGGCTCTAACGATCGCTGATATATCAACGAATGTGACACTACTTTCAAAAAGTCTTAGAATGTTATTGGGTTTAAATTAAGATCCAATAAATCTGAGCGATAGCACCTTTGTTACGCCTTTTTTTTAATGAGCAAATAAATCAGCTTTGTAGTCCTTTTCTAGACATACATTAAATGCTTATCCAAGAAGAAATTCATGAAATTAATAATAGATACTTAATACAGAATGTCTAGCACGGAACATAATACCATCTCATAGGTAAAATGTTCATGTCGGGTATTGTATAGAGTAACGTCTGACAGGCAGATACAACAAGTGAATAATTATAATCTGATATAGGAAGAGCTGAATAGCCACTCATTACAATTATGTGGTATTTGTTACAGCAATCCTACTTGTCCTTTGTGAAACAACGTGTGGACATCGACATAATTGTCACATGATTCTAGACCCGCTAGTGTAGAAAAATTTCGTTAGTTATTAAAAAAAAATCTGCTGTTTCATAGAAAAGCGCAATAAGTACCTGCGCGGTCAATATATAATTATATGAGATAGCAATTTTTTTTAAAATAACCGACGCTTTTCAGAATTATGTACTGAATCCATATTATCAGGTTGCGCGTCGATATCTACTGCCACTCGGTATTATATTTTATTTTATTATTTATTTGTTTCAGGCGACGCAGGCCCATAAATATATATACCTTAACCTAAACATACATATTTTTATTGTAATAAAATAGAACTTCACTTCACTAGCTTGTTCTTGTGCTGTTCTGTGGTACTTGTCCGCGGAAGCGACGGAACACCACGTCCTGCGGCCAGAAGTCCTCTTCCATGACGACGGGCAGATAACAATTCGGCACGGGCACAACGAACGCCTTGAAGTTGACGTTGCGGTACGACTCCAGTAACTGCACCCTCGGCGTGTACCTCGTCTTCTGGCGCACGTACTCAACGATGTCCTCCACCTTAGTGGTGTAGTGTAGGCGGGAAATGTACACCGGTGTGTTCGGCTTTGCGGCACGCAAGCTGACTTCGGGTTCCATAGGCATTATATTTTCAGCTTGACATGCGGGCTTATACTAACATAAAAGTTTTCATATTTTCATGAGAAGGGTGCACAAATCTTATTTATATGGACTCGCCGCATACGGTTGACGCCGGTGGCCGCCACACGCTACAAATACCAAGCTTTAGTTGTCCTAAGTATGATAAACAAAAAAAAATATCAGAACAGATGAGAAACTTTCAAACAAGTAAATGAGAAAGATAAACTCTGAAGCTTAATCGATTTTAGGCGATGAGTTAGCATCCTGTCAAGGTTAACTGATGCGGTATTTTAATGAGCATCTAGACATTTTGTATCTTGGTCATTACGAAGAGCCAAAACAGAAAACCTTACTAGGTATTTATCTATTTGAACCTTTTTGTAGCTGGTAAATCTATAAACTTTCTTGGCAACATGAGTCGCTCTAGGCCCTACAGTCTAGGGCCACCACTCTTGTTTCACCACCTAAAATTGCCGCCCATTGTGTCACCCTATGTAAAATCTCTACATTAATGTCTGTACTTTTTATGGTATAGTACATAATAAAGAGTAGGTATAATATATCTATCTGATCCCACCATCGCCCTTTTACTACCGGACTATCAGACGTACTGCAGGGGTTCGTATCTGCACTTGGTGGATATCCCGACCAGTTGTACTCAGCGCTTCTCCTCCACATTTATTATGCGCAAAGCCAAAGTATGGAACACTCTGCCAGCGTCTGTGTTCCCTTCTAAATTTAACCCCTCTGTCTTCAACGGTCATTCCATCATAGACTTCATCCATCGCTTTCCATCAGGTGTTATCGAGGTCAAGCGCAGAAAGAAAAAATTACTTAGGTCCCGTAAACTTAGTAAACAGATAATTGCTCCATTTCTAAATCAAACAAATGAAGTCTACACTCACAATTTCCTGATTTAAGCATGATTTATCTACTTCACTTCACTTCACTTCACTTCCCCTTAATCACGCGTTACCGTGGCTGACTTGGAAATCTATAAATAGACTTCGAATCCGAGTCGGTCGGAGCAAAGACAATCTCCACAGATCTCTCTCTCCACGATCGGTTCAGGTCTCAAGTGCGTTTGCGGCATAATGGCTCACCCTCCATTCTGCGCCATATACCCTGTCACCTGTGCACTTGATGATCTTATGATTGCGTCAGTGAGCGGAGTTTGCGCAGTTGAATTTTGTAGCAAAGATGTTTGAACTTTTTGCCATCTATACGCTAAGAAGAAGAAGATCATCATCATCATCTGCCTAGCCTTTTCCCAACTATGTTGTGGTCGGCTTCCAGTCTAACCGGATGCAGCTGAATACCAGAAGAAGAAGAAGATACCCCTTAATAAAAGGTTACCTAAGTTAAACATCCACAAACAATACGTCATCCTAAACTATTATTACATAACGATAATATACCTACCCACATTTGGTAAAGATTTCATAATCCGATACTTTTGGGAAACGACGCAACATTAGCGTATCATATATTTTCGAAGGCAAATAGCTCAATTTTCTTCGGTGACATATTGTTAGTGGCTTAAATATTGTTATTATAAGGAAAATCTGCAAGATTTATCTATACGAGGTTTGGATTTAGGGATTTATTAGGATATAAGTATTTTACAAGTATTTATTACATTACAGCGCTGAAAACCTACAACGAATTAAAAAGTTATGTCCACCCAAACCAGAGATTCTCCAATAATTTTCTTACTATACGACATTTTCAGGGGTGGAGTTTGGAAAAAATCTTTCAATTACGTTCACCCCTGAACCTATATCTACATGCGGCGAGATAAAGAATATATTTTACTTTGTGGGTTGTCTGCCAGTCACGGTAATGTTTTTTATGTAGATCGAGAAAAGTGTCATCATAAACCACTTATTAATATTTAACAGTCACCACCATATCATAGAGATTATTCACCGCATTATGTTAAAAGGATAATCTTGCGTGATAAGTAACTAAGTCTACGGGATTCTCTCACAAGTGCGACACCCCTGACCCTCATCGCAGGCGACAGTTGAGTTGTCAATTTGCGTTTAGCGTTTCCCGTTTACTTTGATTTATACGGGTAAGAGATTGAACATTTTGTTTGTAAGTATTCCCCTAGCGGTCCTATGAAAAATGAGATGTAAACGAAATATATTTTATTGGGGATTTAAGATAATATTGCGTTTATGGTTGAACTATTTTATCTGGAGACGTGTGTAGCTTTGCTTCGAGTTGAACGAACGAAGTCTTGTTTCGTCAGTGTTCTAAAAGATAGGATACCTTACCAAGTTCTTGTCCGAATCAATAAATACAATAAAAAGTAAAAAACCATTCGTTAGTTGTATACAAGGTAAGTATTGCTATCGGTTCCGTTCCCGAGGATTTGTTTTGTTTCGAGTTTTCCAACGTGACCGTTATTTTTCCAACGAAAAATTTGCTGTTTCGGCATTCATGTCGATTCTATATTACGGTTGAACTTTTTTGTATTGAATAATAATATATGGCTCTGGTGTGGTTTTATTGTAAAGGTATTTTTTGCGTGCATTTTTTTGCTTCTGTGATATATTAAATGTAAAAGCATTGATATGTAAATGTTACTCCGGTAACATAATTTTTATTTATTTTCATTTATATGACAAAGGTTATTTTCTGTGTAAGTATTATTCCATCTTCGTCCTCCGTCTTCCGCATCCAGTCTGTGCCAATCGCCTTTTTGAGGTCGTCTGTCCATCTAGCTGGGGGGCGTTCCACACTACACTTGCCGATCCGCGGTCTCCACTCCAGGACATTATGGATGCGGAAGGCGGAGGACAGGGTGTTGTGGCGCAGTATGAGAGAAGCCTATGTCCAGCATTGGACTGTGATAGGCTGAGGTGATTGATTTCATTATTCCATATAGATGAGATATAGCCTTCCCAGAAAATGGCCGTGACGTAAGCCACATAGTTTTGTTGCCATACACAGCTCAAACAGGCCATATAATTATTATGCTTCGGTATTGCATATTTTTAATTAGTAGAAGCTGTGTGCACGATGGAAGGTCCAATCGGCAAAAAATACGAATCTACAAACTTTTATCTCTTGTTTACCCCTTCAGGGGATGAATTTAAAAAAATCCTGCCTCACTTTCGTTATTAACGGAACTCTTCTGCAGAATAACTATGCTTCTAGACCGGTCTAGATTTAAGCTATGTGTTGCCTGTCAGTTAATTTAAGATTTTTATTTTAAGGGGGATGCGCTAAAGTAGTCCGCGAAATTTAAAACGTACGTTTTTTGCAATTCGCAGTTTTTTTTTTTTCGGATGGGAAATTATCAAATGACTCCTCCCGCTCTGGCTGGAGCGGAAGGGAGTGTCAGACTCTTACTGACTAAAACCCACCCGTGTTCCTTCCTTAGCCTTTTATGTACCGGGTCAGCGGTAACCCTTTCGGACAATCCCGTTGACCCGGCAGGCTTCGGCCCTAAGGGGGCGTCCTTGATGCTGACATCTCTTTGAGGCGCGCGTGGAACACGTACGCGCCGTCCGGCACGGGCTTGGTCCTGATCGGACGGTGAGCTACCTATTACTCTCCGCCCGCAAGCCCGCTCCTACGGTGGCCGGGAGTCGTCACGCAGGTTAGTGTCAGGTTGTATGTTGATTACAATATGATTTGCGACCGTTACAAATGTGGCTTAACAGAATTATAATCATACAAGTTAGAAATTACCTCAAATGTCATGATTTCATGAAATAGTCATTCAGTAGGGTAATAATAACAATCTAAGAGAGTTGATGAGGTTTATGATTATAATCGCTTTTACCGATAAGACCGCCCATTGTGTCACCTTTTGTAACTACAATTATATCTGTAATTTATATGTGTGTGATGTGTGTGTGTATAACATAACAAAGACTATCTATCTATTAATTCTATAAATAAATATTTGTTAAGGCCGCGAATATTCATTTAGATCCACAACTTGATACTGACCTGTAAAAAAACATTAAAAAAATTGAATTTTGCGGTGTACCCTATAATTATCTTCAGTTTAATATCTTTAGATAGATAATATGACCTACAAAAATACCAATGTAATATGTCTATTTCTTTATCAAAACAAGTCAAAGAATTGTCACAACGTAATTACGCCATCAATACCTAGAAACGTACGAACGTTAGTTTGGCAAAAAATTACTTAATTAACTGACTTTGTTTTAACTTAAGAAGTTCATTGCGGTAGTCTTGCTTCTGCACGTAAAATGCTAGGAATTGACGTTACCTTGGTAGGTTGAAAGGCTTCAAAATTTCTGGGTTTGAATTAATGTGTATGTATCTATATGTATGTATACAGTGTGGCAGGGATATCGACGCGTAACGTGTTAATGGTAACACGTATGGTAGTTCAGAATTATTTACTGAATCTATGGAGATTCAGTAATTAATTCTGAACTAGCCTTTGTTGAAATTTTTCGTCGAATATTTAAAAAAAAAGCTGTTAATTACATTTTGACCGCATAGCATTGACTCATAGATTACATTTTTGAAATTATTGCCGTTATTTCTATGAAATAGCAGTTTTTTTTGGTAACCGAAGAAAATTTTTAGTTTTCGCGACAATGTTCCTGCCACCCTGTTGAACTCAACTCAAGTCAACTCGCTCAACTGTTGAAAAATCAAAATTTGATTCATAACAATAGAATCTCGATTGCGTCTGATTAGTCACAGTTAATTAAGATTCATAAGCAAGGTCTAGGTATTGAATATTACATTTTCATAAGTAAGCCAAGTAATAGTTAGTTTAACTCTTTCCAACGAAGAATTGAAGTGAAAAGTAGCCGTAAAGTTAACACAAACCATTGACAACAATCAATTTTCAGAATAAAACAGTTCATAAATTAAATATTGATGGTAATCTCTCTGAGCATAATTCCTAAAGCTCAGGCCTGCAGTCAACAACTCGTTAAATTTGGCTCAGATCGGGAGAATTAAGCGGAACTCACCCTCCATGTAAATTAAACCATCTGAGCGAGTGTTGCAACGAAAACCGAATGATTTATTCCTGAAAGCTCAGTAATAGCTTTTTAATTCTTTCTGTTGGCGATCGAAACGAAGAAATAGGTTATATAATTGAAATAAAATGAAAACACCGCTAGTATTCTGAGGTTTTATTGAACCAACCTTGAATTTCAATTGGTGTTACTTGAAGCCTTGTTACGCCCCTCATCTTGTATCAAAATTAAACGGCCTTAAGTTTCTCGATAATTTCCTTGTAAATTAAATCCTTATGTAAATCAATCAAGCTGCCAAGCTCTGTCTGATTGATTTTGATGGGAATTATATTTTTAATTTGTTATTCTTCGAATAACGTCAGGTTCATTTTTATTTTTCTGTTAAAAAGATAGGACATTGTTTTTTTATTCACGTGAAAACAAAATTCTCATAAGTTTCGGCCTTCGCGTGATGATGTTACAAAATACACGAATTAATTATACTCACAAAACCGAAATTGAACTAATTAAATCAGACAAGGGAAATCCCAATTTCCCCGAAACCAACGGACAAATGTTTTTTTAAATGTCCATGCAAATTAAATTGCTTTCGGAACACCAACCTGCCCCGTGTCTTCCGTTGGAACTCCTATATCTATTTAGTTTAATAAAAGTCGTAGTTTATTTTTTATAGGAATTTTTTTTCGACTTTGATAAAGAATAAAGCCCAAAGCTTTTGTGTCGCTAGGGAGCGAAGGTTCAATCTAAATTTGACGTTAAAGTAGTTATTTGTTTTGCTATATTTCTAGCGAATGTAATTACGTCGTTCTTTGTTCCCAGATCTAACCCAATTAAAGATCGGTATCGTGGATTTTTTTTGTGAAAAAGTTATTTATTTTAACGTTTACTGAATAGGCTTTATTTTATTTAGGAGCGGTCCTGAGCCTGTCTCGTTTAAACCTACAATTATATTTTATTTGGTATAAAACAAATTGTTTTTGTATTAATGTTATCGAAACAATTTTTTTTCTTCATAGAATGACTAGAGACGTTGTTATTGGTTTTTGAAAAATACGGGCTTAGATAGATAGGTTTCTTAATTGGTGTAACTAATCAAAATAATGTTTCTTTCAGGTTATAAATCAATATAATATTTGCAGAATACACCGTTCAGTGGTTCCAACTCACTTTTGTGACACCCAGCGATATCGCAAAACATTTCATGTCCATTTTAAGTTTTGTAAGACGTTCGAGCGGTCAGGAATTTTCAATTTCAAACTCAACAGCCAGAGCTAAACAAAGTTATAATACAATCTAACGTAACGTCAGAATACAAGCAACGTATTTCATGTAGGGTTTGGGATTAAGTCACAGATTTTCTGGTAAAATATTTTGTTCTGGCAGAATATTTCTAGTGTAGATATTTACACTAGAAATCCACACACAGACAAATAAAACTATTTTAATTAACGCGAATGCAGTTACATGAAAAGTCCAAAATAAAGCGCTCTACAGCTACCACGTTTTGTTTAAGTTAAATAGTAGATCTTCGTGTTCTACTGAATTAAAAATCCTCTAAATTCAAAGGAGGTCAAAACAATTGTATTTTTTTTTCTAAACGTGAGTTAATGGCAACATAATATCGTCCAATTTAATAAATACAACAAAAATAAATTAAAACATTAAACTAAGAACTACAATCCCAACAAAAAAATAAATAGCTAAGATTTCTCACAGGAATGAATCAAACAAAGTTTAAAGTAATATTGAAATGGATGTGAAAAGCGAAGTGCAAATTGATTCGAGCGATCTGTCGTCGAGTCGCTAAGATGAGGGTAGTGGCAGGACGATGAAGCGACCACCGTTCCTCTGATTGTTTGTTGTACTCTACTTATTTTAACAGCTTTATATTATAATAAAGGAAGTGTTTATTATTGATCAGGCTAAAGAACGGTGTTTTGAAAGTGTGGCTGCTGATGTTATCGATATACCCCAAACAAGAAAATCAATTAAAAGTCAGATTGAAGCTGTTATTATTCCAGTCAAACGACGTCCACTCCTGCGTAATCATAATCTGAATAATTTTGAAAGATATTCGAAAAATGTGTCTGCTCAACAACGTAAATAACGCAATGAATGTAGTTGAACTATCAAAATCAAAGTGATTGCTACTGTTAGTGCTTGGCCAGACTGGCAGCGCGGGGCGGGGAGCGGCGCGGGTGCGGGAACGCGCGCGGACTGCCTGTCCGCAATGGAGCGCGGCTTCGTTCTGAGTGTTGCCGTGTCCAGTATTTGTCAAAATGTGATATGGATGAAGAAGACTTATTTTTACTAAAAAAAAGCTCGAACTAGTTTGAGAACCCCGGTCCCCGCGCGGGTCGCCCGCGCACTCACTGCGGCCACTTGTATGAACGAGCCTGGCCTGAGTTGCCCGCGTGCTTCCCGCGCCGCTCACCGCGCCCGCGTGCCCACTATGGTCAAATCAAAAATTTCAAATCGTTTATTGCAATCTATAATGTACAATTACAGGTGGGTAAATAAAAAATAGTAGAAACAATTATGGACCCTGTCGGGCACAGCAAATTTTTAAAAAGGTAGAGAAAGGAAGAGAGTTTTGATAATTTTCCTTGCTACTTACTAAGTTAAAATTATTTTCAAATGAAGTTCTTATGTTTGAGTACGCCGCGCCGCGCCCGCCCCGCGCCCGTGTTTGCTGTCTGGCCAAGCACTGAGTGTGTTACGCAATTACCCCGCTGAACATAGAATCTTCACAATGAGCAGCCCTGCGCTGCCCGCATCCAGAAAATTCTTGCATCCTTCATTAGGTCGTCGGTCTATCATATAGAGGGCCGACCTATACCGCACCTTCCGGTACACGAC
Source organism: Mesoligia furuncula (assembly GCA_916614155.1). Lineage (NCBI taxonomy): Eukaryota > Metazoa > Arthropoda > Insecta > Lepidoptera > Noctuidae > Mesoligia > Mesoligia furuncula. The sequence continues at coordinate 14,319,860 of OU744798.1, forward strand.
CAAAACTCTAGACCTCTTCAATCCCTTCTAAGAGAACCGAGCCACACCCACTCACTACCTACTCTCCACTTCCACCAGCACTTCAGTTTTGCAATAAAATGAAAGGAAAGATTAAGGTCCCTTTACAAAAGATAACAAAACTGACCCGGACCTTTTACCTTGACCACAAAGTGTGGAAAATTACCGCAAAACAACTAACCCCATTATCTGTATTAATGGACAGCGGTTGCATAGAAAAGCAATTTTCCTTGATGTTCTGCCATCGGAACATGAAAGCATAAGTTTCTCGCTGGAGAAATGCCTCAATATTACATTAAAAAGAAACTAGATAGACGGCATCTAGATAAAATCTGAAACAAAAACAAAACAATCTGACTGAGGTAATATTGAATTTAAGAGCGTTTACGCCGTACGGCATTTCATACAAACTTTCAAGCCCTTGTTTTTCGAAATTAATGAACCGATTTTAATGAACCTTCATACTTATAAGCAGAATACAAAGGTCTAAAAATTTAGTAGAGAACATTTTCGAAATGACTTAAATAAAAAAAGATAATTGGAAATCTCTGTTTCTATGGAAAGTTTTCAAATCGGTCAAATTTGACTGTAACACTATTTTTCGAAAATGTTCTCTGCTAACTTTTGAGACTTATATATCCTGCTTATGCGTATGAAGTTTCACTAAAATCGGTTCATTCACTGCGAAAAACAAGGGCTTGAAAGTTTGTATGAAACGCCATTCGGCGTAAACGCTCTTAAGACAAGGTCAACTTCCATTAAAAATAATAAAGATTGAATTTAAAAACCATTTCAGTAATATGTAATTACAGCTTAAGGCGATGCTATCAGAAAATACAGGCAAATGTCAAAATAGAGAAGATACCTACATTAAAACATGCTCCCTATTTCTACACCTGCCTAAATAAATTAGCATTAAGTAATACTAAGCCCCAAGTAAAATTACCTTAGCACGTGCCGGAATATGAAGCAAAATTTAAATATACAATAGTTTTATAATATTTTGGATGTAAAAATTGAATTTATATTTTGTCTCTACGCAATACAGGATGGCATGAAATCGACGCACAAACTGTAACCGTGAATTCATCACATGATTCTAGATTGTTTTGTTGTTAACCGTCGAACAATTTCTACGCCCCCGGCCTTGCCACCCTGTAGAATAATGATGTTTATTTATTTAAACTCGCACAAAAAGGTACAACGGTGGACTTAATGCCTTAGGCATACTCTACCAGTCAACCAAGGGTGGTGAAGAGATTGGAAGGCAGGTGCTTTGGTTGAGAGGAACAATGATAAAAAAAACTGTTAATACTAGGTATACAAATACATAAATAGACACATACATACTATTTACTATAATATATATTTTAATATATATATACATACAAATTCAAGGGAGAGATGTGTTGAGATGACTCTACGCTATTTGTTTTGAAAATAACTCTGCAATTTCCGCTTAAATGCATACCGACTGGTGGCCGTCCTGATATTAAGAGGAAGTGCATTCCTAAGAAGAATGGACTGAATATGAAAGGAAGAATGAACAAAGTCAGAAGTATGTTCAGTTAGACACTTTAAATTTTTCTAAAAGATAATGAGAATAATGAGATAAGATTCATATTATACAAGACTACACTGAAAAAAATAATTTCTTGCCAGCGATTTCATTAGGACTTTCTGACTTTATACAGTAGGAAGAAATGTTTGTAAAACAGTAAAAGACAAAAAGTACCTAACTTTTAATGATTGAAGTACTATTTACTGAAAAAAAAAACAACAAAAGAAAGGGAAACCACCATTACTGTAATTTAAGTAAATTTCAATGGTTTTCCGTGGGTTTGAACGATATCACCAAATTAATAAAACAGTTAATTTTGTGACCTTTTGGGCTTTGCTACTTAAAACGTTAAAGTTTACTGTCATGACGGTAACATTTTGCCTCAAGCTTTAACTGTTTTCGAATCAGTAAAAAATACTGTTTTGAACGTTAGGCTCTTAGGGAACTCTTTAAAGCAGTCCAAATGAATGTTTTTTCATTTTATATTTACTGCTTATTTCTTTCAGGATAAGAGCAGGAGAATCATGATGAATACTTTTTACATAACTAATCATCACGCTTGCATTCCCTAAATGGTTAGGCAGAGTTGTACCTATAGTACCTACACCCACATTTTGCCAGTTGGGTTTAAGTCCAACCCAACATCTACAGACCTGTCTGAAAGAGGACTTTTGGCCCAAAGGTGTCGTTTATCGACATTTCCGAGGACGGTTACGCGACACCACGCAGCGAAACACGACGCAGACAACGTTACTTGTATAAGTCCATAGATTTAGTAAGTTTTACTAACACAGTTTTAAGTTTATACACATTGTAATAGGTATATATGTTAGTCTGTAAGGTATACAACTATGGGCCAAAGTAGCCTGAAAATAAAGGTTCTATTATTATTATTAAGTCCCATGTAATAGGGGGCGAAACTATTAAAGAGGATACCTAAACGATTTCAAGAATTTCAGTTGTGTTGTTTCATCGTTCTGTTGCAGGTTATCATCAAATCATGAGCCATCAACCTCAAAAGGCAGTCAAAATCAATGCTAGCTGCCAGACATGTGATCGTTTGGCGAAAGCGACGTTTTGGGTTCCTAGAAGCTTCAATATCACTCCACACACCTGTTGCAGGTTTGTAACAACATAACTGAGGCAATCTATACTTAAATACCTACAATACAAATAAGTAATATTGAAGTGTCTGTTAGTAATGTCTAAATAACAACTCTTTACTAATTGCTTGAAAGTATATAGGTACGGTTGAATTGTCTATCTCTCTGTCTGTTTATGAAATAACTATCAAAACACAAGTTATTCACCAGTTTACTATCGGCTGTCGTCAGCGTTTATTATGAACTTGTGCCAGAGATAGCCTTTGTCTGCGTAGATCGGGCCTATAGCCTTTCAATGCTATAATCGATTCTTTAAGAATAATGAGCCCTTTCATTTGTAATGATCTCTGTCGAAGTACAATTTATAAGGGAATATAATACCTTCATCTTTGAGTGCCGAAATAAGTAGCATTGTTAAATAAAAACCTTATGACTATAAAGGTAAATATGCTTTTAGATTTTACGAGTATACCATCATGTACCCCTACATATAAAAGAAAGTCGTGTTAGTTACACTATTTATAACTCAAGAACGGCTGAACCGATTTGGCTGAAAATTGGTGGGGAGGTAGCTTAGAACCAGGAGTCGGACATAGGATACTTTTATCCGGTTTTTTTTTTAATACTTTTATTTACTCATAGGAGTAGGGTAGGAGTAGTGTAGGAGTAGGTTAGGAGTAGGGTAGGAGTAGGGTAGGAGTAGGGTAGGAGTAGGGTAGGAGTAGGATAGGAGTAGGGTAGGAGTAAGGTAGGGGTAGAGTAGGGAAAGGGGTAGGACACCACGCGAACGAAGTAACGCCGGGCAGCTAGAAATAATTTATATGATAAAATAACGTTTGCCGGGTCAGCTAGTTATACATAAGTGTACAAATAAATAAATTAGAATAACACTTGGTCACCAGCAGGGTAATTGCGTAACACAATAACAGTAGCAATGGCAGTAACAGTATATTGTTATACAAGGGGCTAAAATGACTCATTATATACTGGAGGTAGTTTTACTCCCGAGCTTTAGCGAGGAAGTAAATAGAAACCAAGTCATAATGGGTTTTTAGCGCCGTGTGTTACTATCTACTTTTCACTACGATTGCGAGAAAATAAAACAATACAATACAATATTAAAAATAAATTACGGTCACCAATTCAATTAGCAATTAGAGGAAAATTCTAAAGATTTCGCGCCAATGTCTTTTTTTTAATTTCTTCTGTAGCTGCAACGCAATGCACGCATTCTACCGAAGAGACCGCCGCTTTTAGTTCCATTTTCAAAAACATAATGTTCTTCTTTTTTATGAAACAGTAATATGTCGAGTCTTTATTAATGATTATTCTACTTATGAATAAAGACTTTTTCGTTTTCGTAAGCTCGTTGGTAACAGATAAAAATAAAAATAAACTTTTTCCCCTAGACGTAAATATGCTATTTAGTGCTCGCTCTAGTAAGCTACAATGACGGCCTTTTTGAGCAAGAGGAGTGAAATAGTAGATTATTAACCAAGGGGATAAAGCAGTGTCTTCTGTAGCGAGGGATTTAAGTTGACCCAAGACTAAGACAGCTTTATCACCGAGGAAAATACTCTAATTTTCCTACCATTTGCGAAAAAATTAACACAATAATAATATGAGATAAGCCTTTATTAAAAATAATGACAATTAAAAGAAAAGTTAACATTCGAAATATTGGTCCAATTATTGATAGAGAGAGTTACATTTTTGTTTGATACATTTATTGTTGATGAGTTGATTTGAGTATTTTTAGAACATTAACTTATTTATAAAAATAAATTAAAATAAACTTATGTATTTGAAGAAAACAAAAACGCGGCTAATTCCTAGACTAATATTTTTTTGTCGGAAAAGCAAAGGCATCAAGCTCAGACGGCCTCGTCGGTTTTCGTAATTTTATTTAATAATCATAACTGCAGATATAGCAAGAGACAGGAAAAAATGGAAAGATGGAAGGGAGGCCTTTGCCCTGCAGTGGGACATAACAGGCTCATAATAATAATAAAAATCATAACTGCATAATAAATGCGTATTCCTTTTTCAAAAAGATGTATAATGCTTTATATACAAACTCAATGGTGTAAACACAGATGTAGTTCAGTATAAATTTCGGTAAGTATTCCAAATTTAAAACATATTCTCCCCCTAGAGGATGAATGAAATTCAGTACAATTTTCTTTCCCTGTTTTTAACAGATTTAGAATGACTATTGTTATGTTCGCTTTTTGTGGCATAGAATGTCACTTTTTTGAGCAAGTGGTACGAAAACTATATTTTTAATCAACAAGTTCATTCTTTAAGGTAGAAAGTACGTGATACGTTTTACGAGTATATCCTCAGCGTATAGTATTTACCTACTTATGCATGGAAAAGGAAACAGCTTAAACCCGTTTTCGCAAACATTTTTATTAGAATTTCCAAGTAGAGTTTATGCATTGGCTTTATCGATATAGAGTAGAATTCAATTTCACTGAATTCAGTATAAAATAAACTAGATTGTTAGGGGTCGTATTTATGTGTAGGACGGTATAAAAACACAATCTTAAAAGGCAGAGCAAACGCCCTAAGGATCTAGGTAAGCTTCGGGAAAAGAGTATGAGCACTTGTATGGAGACCCGCGGAGCTTATTGAAAAAATATCGCATCTTAGGTTTCAGAGTAACAATAACAATCAACGAAAATAGGTCAATCTGGTCGCTTTTTATTATGACATTTTTTTGGTTGCGCCACACAACAGTGTTTGTTTTAAATTAATATTTACTCTGCACGTTTTTCTTGGCAATTTTGGTATATGAAGGCAGGTGTTTAGGTGCAAATTGCAACTAAACATAGTCATCGCTTTTGAAGGTGTATCGATTTGTACATTCAGTTTCCAGATTCAGGATCTGGTATGATTGCGCGAACCCACTTGCACGAAAACATATTTCCGCGAATGGACTTTTACGCGAAAAGTCATTTAGGCGAATGGAATTTCGCGCGAAAGGACATTTCCGCGAATGGACGATGCGAATGATGTTGCGCGAATGAATATTTGCGCGAAAGACAGTGCGCGAATCCACATCTTACCTACACGCAAGACATATTATTTTTATAAAAGCATTTTTTTCATAGACATAAAGAACCACTGCAGAAGGAACGAACCGCTTTTGAGTATTATTATTCATATTTATTGAAGCCTTGATTTCAAGCAAGAGATAGCAGTCCTGCACGCTAAATTTTCAAGAGCTCACAAGGCCCTCAGTTCGCTGCGTTTTGCAGCTTATTTAGTTCCGCTTTCATGCATATTCTTTATAGTTCGGACTAGAAATGCACGTTATAATATGTACTTACTTATTAATTTAATGAAATGAAATTCAAATAACAATTAGATTGTTTTTTTTTTATTTCTGTTCCAAATTAAAAATTATTAAAAAAAACCTTTTTTTATTTTTATTGAACTGGAACCTAAGCCTACGCCTGATAGAAAGACATGGATGAAGTCTATGATGGAACGAGCGTACCCAGAAGATGCCTGTTTACTATTGCTTTGAAGGCGGACGGGTTAAATGTAGACTATTCATTGTATACACTACAATCTGTCAAATTTCTTTAATAGATTTTCAACCCTATCGCTAAATCATAAGGTTCAAAGTTGATTGGCCAAATTTGATAGTTTCGGGTAGCTTGATGTGCTGCGTCTGTACAATACCAAGACATCAACCAGTTAGTACTACTAACTTAGGGCTGATTTTATCAAAGTCAGTTATATTCGTGGAATATAATTGACGTCTGACAGTTCTAGTATGGAAAAACTGTCAAAAATTCGAAATTCAATCTCAGGATAAGACTTATTCTAGTTATAAAAGTTTGGTGGAATGCGCCCTTAGTAGTATATATTTATATTTATTTATTTTTAGTTTGAGGAGTGGCTAGGAAGGCGCCACGGCACCCTCACCTACCGCCAGACGCAGGTCCTCACCGGACACGGAAGTTTCGGGAGGTTCCTGCACATCATCAGGCGGGAGGAAACGTCCGGGTGTCACCATTGCCAGGATCGCCCAGAAGACACGGTGGAGCACACGGTGGAGGTCTGCCCCGCTTGGGCCGAGCACCGCCGTGTCCTCGTAGAGGCGATCGGCAGCGACGGCGACCTCTCGCGTCCGGCCCTGGTGCAAGCCATGGTCCGGGGCGAGAGGGAGTGGGAGGCAGTCACCTCCTTTTGCGAAGCAGTCATGCTAGCGAAGGAGGTGGCGGGACGGTTCAGGGAGAGAGCCTCCCGTCTCAGCCGCCGCGGGGGACGCCCCCGGCGTCGGCAGCCGCGTGACGACTCCCGGCCACCGTAGGCGCGGGCCTGCGGGCGGAGAGTAATGGGTAGCTCACCGTCCGATCAGGACCAGGCCCGTGCCGGACGGCGCGTACGTGTTCCACGCGCGCCTCAAAGAGATGTCAGCATCGAGGAGGGGCCCCTTAGGGCCGAAGCCTGCCGGGTCAGCGGGATTGTCCGAAAGGGTTACCGTTGGCCCGGAACATAAAGGGCTAAGGAACACGGGTGGGTTTTAGTCAGTAACAGTCTGACACTCCATTCCGCTCCACCCAGAGCGGGAGGAGTCATTTGATGATTACCCATCGGCAAAAAAAAAAAAAGTAGTATAATTCCAATATACCTACTTACAAGCCAAGTAAAAGGCCAATATTTCCTCAAAACCATAACCGTAACACTAACAAACCAGAAAAAGTAATAAAATGACTAACTAGTTCCAAAGTCATAATAGTATGTTACGTTAGGTAAGCAGATGCAGCGGCCGATAGAGATACCGGGCGCCCGCAAACTTTTTCTTCCCGAGGAATAATCTCAGGAATTAACTGGCGTTGCTTAAGCGAAGAAATTTTAATACCGAAACTTTGTTTTCAGCTTATTAAAACGTTGTTTTTTTTATCTTGTGAGCTTTTTAATCCAGACCCCATTTTAAGATAAGGTTAAATCTTCGCTATTTCATAACGATTTTAACAGGTAACCGTTACTCGGTTCGGTATCAGCAATTAGTTTTATGTTATTTCTTTTTTATCTTCTAAAGGTTTTTCGGGCACTCGTTTTAAATTGAGAAATATCTTTGAACAGAAAGCCAATTCTCGTAATTTAAAACTTTCAAAATTTTGCCGCAGTCTCATCTCGGCGACATACAAATGTCAGAACCTTGACAAAAATGTGCCTACTTTTTTGACAAGTTTTTGACATTTGTCATCTGTCAAATTTTCCCTAAATTAGAGGAACTTTTGACAGTTTGAGACTGAGATAAGGGGCCTAAAAAAGTCACTTTGGCAGAATCATTAAAGGATAAAATTATAAATCATAAATATGGCTAAGACAGACCGTGTTTTTCTATTTTTCTTTGCACTACGTAGGTATAATCAAAGAGATTGTGATTGGGTTGGATTGATTGGTATTTTAGCACAGACAAAAAAAATCCTTCACCAATTTGATACGATTATCTTGACAGTTAACTGTCCTTTATGATTCATAATGTTAGTTTCTTATGATTCTGCCAAAGTGGCCTTTTTAGGCACCCAGACTGTGAAAGTTCTTAAAATTACAAGAATTGCCCCTCTGGTATGTTTTAGAAATACGAAAAAGGTTAATATTTAAGTTAACTGCAATATTAAATATGTCTATGCTATGCATATTATTTTTCATGAGTAATCACGGTGAAAATAGAGTCTGTTGGCAGTCACTGACATTTATAAATATACATGAGGATATGTTACGAACGCCGTGCACTTCTGGTTTATGATCGGTGGTCACACATTTGTCGTAGGCACGAGGGGACACGACTTCAGTTTAGAACCCTGGTTCAACGTTCAACTGAAACTTCTTAGCTGCTTAAATAGAACCACTTAAATGTAAATCTAATTAAATACAATATTTGCGAATTATTTATCAAATTCAGACAAAGATTCTCAGAAAGCTTGATGTAAAAATATATAAAAATTATAATTGACATTAAATTGGCGTAGTTACTCCCGGTGGGACGACGAGCAACAAAATTATCTGCACGAGTATTTTTATTAAAGACCACCAGATATTTTCTTCGTAAATTTTAATGAGACATTCTCATGTAACAAAATGCTGAAGGCAAATTCTTTATAATGCCATTATAATTGAAGGACTTTATTAAGTTTTGATACGAGATTATTATTACAAGGAAAAGAAAATTAAATTTTGTTCGGACACCAACTTTTTGGTGCATGTAGACTCCACCGAGGGCTTATTGTCACGATTTCTTATTACTTCGGCTTCACAATATTTGCCTGTGTGTGGAATTCATGAACTTTTTAAAATTATTATAGGCCCATTTATCCTACTCTCGCGTATCCTATTATTTCATTGTTATTATTGAATGCATACTAATAAGTTGTGTTTAACAAGGTCCAATTTTCTATTCGTATTTGGGGCTGAAAATGTGGAATAATGAGAAAAGGTGAGCCTCTGGCGTCGCGGCTCATAATGTTCCCTTTTTGTAGACCTAATTTATGACGTCGGGCACGTACCGTGTAAAAATAGGGGACATGTACGAATATGCAGGTTTAATTTTATGGTCTTTGTAAGAGAATGAATAAGAGGTAAGTCTTTAATTATGAACAAACCTCCCACGGCTTTGCCGCTTTATAAATTAACTCCAAAACAAAACAACACTTTTGAAAGGAAAACGAATATACTTTTTTTGAGGAAAAACGTTTCGCATCCAACGAATACAAGGCGGCCACGCTTAAATTTCTAGTTGTTCTGATTCCTATCGTTTGTAAAGAAACTCGTTTAATTGGATGCTCATACAAAACGTGGAATATAAATCAAATTCTGGAACAAAAGTGCATGGAGCTAACAATGCTATCCTCGAAAAGAATTTGTGTTTCCGGTAAATCGAAACGATGTGAATAGCCATTGCGTTGACAATTGCTGACTAGCAAAAAATTGTATAGAACATTCCCGATTCAGGTTATTTGTTTTCGATCGCCGAATGTGTAGGTACAAAACTTAGATAATGTGAGCATCCAAGTTTTCGTGGAAATTGGTAACTTTATATAACATGACTGTATTTTTTTCAGTCGTTAAATATGTACGCAAAAATGAGTTTTAAATCAAAACACTGCTTCTAAAATGTAGATATCGAATCACATTTTTAACTAAGTAATCAATCGGTTCAGTTTATATTACCATTCTAGCTGCGCCCCGCGGTTGCACCCGCGTAAATGTCGATCCCGTGGGAATATCGGGATAAAAAGCCTATATGTTAATCCACGGTGTCAGCTACCTCCATACCAAATTTTATCAAAATTGGTCCAGCCGTTTGAGCGTGAAGAAGTAACAAACATATAAACACACACACACTCACACATACACTCACAAACTTTCTCCTTTATAATATTAGTGTGATGTGATAGTGTGATATTGCTTTTTATATTTGGCTCAACATGGTCGTGATTAGAGATGGGTTCAAGTGTTGTTAAGGTCAAAAGTGCACCGAGTGGAGTTCGAACTCACGACCTCTCTCTCGCTGGATTGACGCTTTGTCCGGAGGGCTTTGGAGAATCAAGTTTATGAAAGTAAAATATAATTTACGAGGTGGGTACCTAAGTACCTATTACTTAACATCTTGTTACCATTTTCTGACCAATTTTCCTCTTAATTTCGCAGAACCAGATTATAATGCTTATTTACATTGTTTTTACATAAATTAGAACAAAAGCATTTTATCTTGGTGTTTAATTAATCCGCTTACTCAGATACTGTTGGAATTAATTTATTAGTACCTATAGCAATTAATCGGTTGGTATAGTACCTACTTTTTCTTCGAGTATTGAATGCGTAATAAATAAATAGGTTACAATGGCGGCGCCTCAAAGTGCTAGCAACAATTCTTCGCTCTCACAAATCCTCGCATAGCATTCCTATTGTGCGCGGGCACATTTTTCTGTAGGTGGCGAGTGTTTGGTGCCGGGTTTAATCGACTAAACTTGAATCCATTGTGGGCTGGTAGGCAACAATGGATTACTGCGCTTCTGTGTCGGCCGCGCACACTTTGCAACCGTGCAGAATGTACACGGTATGAGATCAAACACATAGGAATTGATACGAATAAACTTTGCAACGATGAGAATGCATCGAGATCTTTTTATTTGGCCGTTAGTGTACGTTCATCAGGGTTTCAGACCATTTTTTCGGGTATGACTGTGGATGTTTATAAGATTAGGAAGACCAAAGAAACGATGAAGGGATTTTGTGAAGGAGGATATGGCTTCTAGCCATCGGGCCAGGGGGTGACTACTTATATTCTTCTTTTCGTATTGTATATTTTATTTTTCTTATTTTGATTGTTGTTTTTGTTTATATCTAATCGCATGCTGCACTGGCTGACGTCATCACGTCAACGCCGGTTGTCTCTGAAAACCAGCGCTGGGGCTCTGTCTCGTATAGGGTCTTATCATTATGCTGAGCGATGGCCGTTTTGCGTAGATGTGACGCATACTTTCTCCCAAATTGTTATTTTGTTTTATTTTTTGTTTGTGTTTTTATTTTTATGCGTCATGTTTGCCGCAAATAAACGTATTTTCTTTCTTCTGTATAGAAATAGAAGGGAGCTGCGCAGACCCCAAATAAATTGGGCTGTCTTTCCGTTTATCCGCCCTAAAAAATCCACCCTAAGGTGAATTCGCGGAAACGCATGTCCGAGAATCCACCCTAAGCCTATAAATTCTGTTTATCCAACTTTTCCTGAAGTGGATTCTCTGATATGCGTTTCCGTGTACATTCACACCTTCGGGTGGATTTTTGGGGTGGATAAATGGAATTACCCAAATTGGAGAACAAGGATAATGATGATAGTTCAGTCAGGGATGTGTATTGTTAACCATATTAACATACAATCGTGTTATATCCATTTCATACGACTGATACAGAAATACAGTTGTGATTTGAATATTCATACTAATTTAGTTGATAGTCAATTTGCTAAACAATCTGTTTCCCTCGCTGTACAAAGGGTGCAAGCAACGAAATGTTTTTAATTAAGTAGTGCTTAGTAGTGGTTTGTGTTTAATTACTAGGTTGCACCTTGGCGATGCACCTTTACACTAAGAGCCTGCAGTAAATAAGAACTCGTCCAGTCCTGAAAGTGATTTTAGAGTGTTATTTTGTGTATCATTTGTATTGGATAATTAAGTTTGTTTAATATTTTGTATTTCGCTATTCATATTTAATACTAGCTTTTGCCCGCGACTTCATTCGCATGAAACTTCGGCCCGACCTACTGTGTCGCATCGCATCGTTCGCCCGCGCTATTACTTCAGTTTAGCGTTCTTTCGCACTTTTTTTTCTGTTTGTTCGGCTCCTAAGGGTTGTTTTCCTTTCCTTAAGAATTGGGCTATCATGAGATTTTTTTTCCGACAAGTCCGACAAGTAGTTCCAAATATTAGCGCGTTCAAACTTTTCAGATTTATTATTAGTATAATATAATACAAATTAAAGAAAAAGAAGAAGTGATACAAATTAAGGGGATAACAGGGCCTAAACGCAAAAAACGTAAGTTGTAAAAACAATAAAAGTATATACTTTTATTGCTTTTTCTGTAAAATAATCAAAATTCAAAATCAGAAACATATATGATATTCTTCAGGATATATGCTAGGTAGATAGCGTGTTGAAAACATAATACAACTAATTTGATACGATAGAAAAAAATAATGAAGATACCTCTAAAGATTTTCTTTTTACAATAAAAACCATACTAATATACATACAATCATTCTGATTTTTTGTCAGATTATTCTACAAGCAACATACTAAAGCACTAGTGTTATTTTTTTTTGACGTAGTACTGGTGGATGCCATGCTTCACAGCTTGACTCATAGCCGCAAGGTTGCCTGCTTGTCGGTCTTCTACAGATTGTACTTCGGTGAGTGTGGCCAAGTACTCCACGACCTCATTCCACCGGCCCGGCCCCCTTCTACCTTCGGACATGCACACGCACTGCAAGTTACCATCCCTGCCTAATCGCTATTCCACCAATTCGCACTAAGCGTTTTCAAATGTCCTTTGTAATGCGCACAGCAAAAAAGTGGAACTCTCTACCTGCATCTGTGTTTCCGAGCGCATACAACCCGAATCTCTTCAAAGTAAGAGTGAACAGGCTTTTTCTGGGTAAGCTCACTCCATCGTCGACTTTGTCTCTTGTCACCTCTGACCTAGACTAGTCAAGAGGAAACCCATTTCAAATTAAAAAAAATTGCAATAAATTACCAGCGAGCGTTGTGTCATCGCGCTTCTCTTTCTTTTCTATGCAGTCCGACAGTGACCGCGCTTTAGGTCATGTAGTTAAATGTACATTCGTTATTAAATCTTTACTCAACTTAATTGTGCACAAAACCTATCTATATATATAAAATTCAAAGTCCTGACTGACTGACTGATTGACTGACTGATATATCAACGCACAGCCCAAACCGCTGGACCTAGAGACTTGAAACTTAGAAGGTGTGTTCTTTGTGAAGAGTAAGTATCCACTAAGAAAGGATTTTTGGGAATTCAACCCCTAAAGGGTTAAAATAGGGGATGGAAGTTTATATGAAAGTCCGACAGTTTTGAAGTTAGGATCTTCTAATTTTGTATTTAGGCTGACAATTGAAAATTAATTTATACGTGTCTCAGCGTTTTTGATAATTCCACCCCCGAAGGGTTAAAAAGGGGGATGAAATTGTGTATAGAAAATCATTAATTTTCGACGTAAAAATCACTTTTATTATCTAGGCTTATGATTGGAAGCTAACACAACGGTGTTGTTAGAATTTCATCCATTGAGGGGGTGAAAAGGGGGATGAAATTTTGTCCTGACTGACTGATATATCAACGCACAGCCCAAACCGCTGGACCTCGAGACTTGAAACTTAGAAGGTGTGTTCTTTGTGAAGAGTAAGTATCCACTAAGAAAGGATTTTTGGGAATTCAACCCCTAAAGGGTTTAAATAGGGGATGGAAGTTTATATGAAAGTCCGACAGTTTTGAAGTTAGGATCTTCTAATTTTGTATTTAGGCTGACAATTGAAAATTAATTTATACGTGTCTCAGCGTTTTTGATAATTCCACCCCCGAAGGGTTAAAAAGGGGGATGAAGTTGTGCATAGAAAGTCATTAATTTTCGACGTAAAAATCACAAAATTTATTATCTAGACTTATGATTAGAAGCTAACACAACGGTGTTGTTAGAATTTCATCCATTAAGGGGGTGAAAAGGGGGATGAAATTTTGTCCTGACTGACTGATATATCAACGCACAGCCTAAAACGCTGGTCGGTACCGCTGGGTAGAGAAATTAATTTTGGAGGGTGTGTTCTTTGTGAAGAGTAGATATCCACTAAGAAGGGGTTTTTGGAAATTTAACCTTTAAGGGGTGAAAAGAGGGGATTTTGTTTGTATGAAAAATTTTATTCCTTGAGTTAATAACCATGAAACTTGGCACGAATACTTATCTAAATAAATTATGAAGTTTGGCTTTTTTTTCTAAACTACCCCCTAAAGGGGGATTGGGAGGTGTCAAAGTTTGTATGGAAGAATTTTAACGCGTGGTCCGATTAACTCGAAACTCAGTATTTATACTTAAGACCAAAAATAAAGAATAACGTGAATCATCGTATTTCGAAAATTTACCCCTGATGGGGTGAAAAGTTAATTTTATAGGGGAAGACTTTACTGCGTGGCTTGATTAACTCAAAAATTGGTATAAACAATCTTTGAGTCGAGTAATGAACACATCCCAAACAATTTTATGAAATTCCACCCCTGTGGGGGTGAAAAACGGGGATACAGTTTATAAGAAAAATCTTATTAATTTGGTTAATAAACTTGGCAAGAATACTTGCCTAAGCAAGTACCTAATAAAGTTTATCATTATTCGTTTATCAAAACACCCCAAAACCCCTTGTGTTGGGGTGTTAAAGTTTGTGTGGAAAAATTTTAACGCGCGGTCCGATTTACTCGAAACTCAGTATTAATACTTTTGACAGAAAATAATCAATAATAACAGCCGCACAGATCGATCGATCAGGTTACGCAGGCTACGCTTGCCGCGGTTGGTCTGTAGATAGGTGTCCATCTTTACATACCGTGACCTCTCCGTGCCTCGGAAAGCACGCTAAGCCGTTGGTCCCAGCTGTCATTCGTGGATCTTTGACAGTCGCTAGGGGTGGTCAGAAGCCCGAAACTTTGACAAGCAGTCTTATCAAGGGGTATCGTATTTGGGTTGTGGAGGTCAGATAGGCAGGCGCTCCATGTAAAATACTGGTACTCAGCTGCATCCCGTTGGACTGGAAGCCGACCCCAACATAGTTGGGAAAAGGCTAGGCAGATGAAGAATCAATAGTAAGTGTATGGGATTTTCGAAAATTATTGACCCCTGACGGGACAAAAAGTGGTAATTAGGGGATTTTAATGAGTGCATTGATAAACTCAAAAAAAATGGTGCCAATAAATTTGGACTTGAAACTTGGCACAAATAATTATAAAGTTCGAATTTTTTTGGAATTCTAAACTAACCCAAAGGGGAGATTGGGGGTGTCAAATTTAGTATGGAACAATTTTAATGCGCGGTCCAATTAACTCGAAACTCAGTACCTATCTAAGACCAAAATAAATAATAAAATGTTTCAGGGTTTTTCGAAAATCTACCGCTAATGGGGTGAAGAGGGGTAGTCAATTTCACAGGGCAGAATTTTATTACGAGGCTTGATTAACTGGAAAATTGGTATAAATAATCTCGATTATGTTTCGAAATTCCACCCCTATGGGGATAGAAAGAGGGGATACAGTTTATATGAAAAATCTTATTCATTTGGTTAATAAATTAGAAACTTGGCAATATTTGGGTCAGTAAATAATAAAGATTGTCACTTTTAGTTTAAAAAATCCCTCACAGAGGATTTGGGGGTGACAAAGTTGATGGATTAGAAAAATATTTAACCCGCTGTCGGATTAACTCGAAACTCGGTACTACTAAAACAAAAAATACTTAAAAAGTGATTTAGGGTTTTTCAAAAATTGACTCCTCTGAAGGTGGAAAATTCTACTGCTTGCTTCCATTAACTCGAAAATGGGTATGGGTCTTTGAGTCAAGTTATGAACATATCCCAAACGATTTTTCAAAATTACTCTCCTGGGGGGGTAAAAATCTGGGATACAGTTTATTTGAAAAATCTGATCCCTTTGAACTATAAACTTAAAAATTGGCCCGAATACTTATTTATATTTAAATAAATGATAAAAATCATAAACATACATTTTCGAAATTATAAGAGGAAAGTACGAATTTCACGCGGACGAAGTCGCGGGCAGAAGCTAGTAGTATATATCTACGAAAACTTCTTCAAAATGATTCAACATTCCATTAGCAAAACCTAATTTGTGGTCCATCCGGTATATTAACAAGCACGAGGTTCTCTTAACATTTTTCAACAAAAAGATAAAACGTTATACTGATTGATTTAAATAAAGTCTTAAAAGGTTCATAATTAAGTTCTAAGAAACTTCCTGTCAAAAAAGGGGCAAAAGAAAAATGTTAATAAAAATGAAACAGAAAACGAATTATTTCATTTCCGAAATTTCGGCCTTTGCGTTAATAAAAAAGGTACTATTAAGCTAATTGCAAAGTTTTGGCTTCAGTTTCAATAACTATATAGGTAAATGCATCGTGGAGAGATAGGGTAAAAAGATTCGGGACACTACTAGGTACTGTAGAGAGTACAACTTATTTGGTGCTTACATCCGAATTACGACCTTCGCGGGTCCGTTATTTATATTCATAGATGACACCAATACAAGACAAATATAAATTTATTTAAGTAGAGATTACGAGAAAAAACATTAGGTGGGCGTCAGATTAGCTAACAAGGATAAAAATGTAATAACATAGAACCATCTTCTTTAAGGAATAATTATTGAAGTAATGTGACAAACTGTGGTTTGATTTACTCGTCCCGGTACTGAGAGTTCGTAAAGCTCTCACAATACCTACTGGGAAAATTTTACATCAGATAAGCGTCTATCGTATATATAGCAATATAAATCAGATTTTTTCATTTTCCGTGATCTTTCAGAGGTTATTTTTCACACGTCTTATATTGAGACAGCCATAAGAGAAAATAAAGGATAAAAGTAATATAGGTAACATTAATTTTATCCTTTACTTTAATTTTGGTTATACTGTTGCTTTTTTATGTTTTTACGTCCTAACAAATACATTTTCTTTTTTTCTTTCTCGATTAGAAGCCAATACAATCATACATTACACAATTATTGCAATAATAAATTCGGCTTTGAAATGTCACATTTTAGTTTAATTATAATTTTAAAATTTCATCCTTCTCAGACTTTAAAATTATTAATACTTTGAGGAATTTCCGTTTTTTTGTGTGGAAATACTCGTGGATTCCCTGCATCTGGGGAGAACAGAGAGTTTAGTCGGACTTCTACTGACTAAAACCCCACTCCTCTCCATTCTATTGCCATAAGTCAAAGAAGAAAAGTTATCGAATGCCAATTTATATTACTTAATAGATCAAAAATTTGTGATCACCAATTTTAGATTTGACTAGCTGCGCCCCGCGGTTTTACCCGCATACTTGTCGACCTTGTGGGAATATCGGGGTAAAAAGTATCCTGTGTTATTCTGATGTACCTATATTACTGTAAAGTTTCATCAAAATCCGTTCAGTAGTTTCTGCGTGAAAGAGTAACAAACAACATCCTCATAAACTTTCGCGTTTATAATATTAGTAGGATGTGTTATTTCTGCCAAAAATTGTCACTATGTCTAGCTTTGCTTCATATTTGCGCTCATTGCCAAGCGACTGTGGTTGCAGAGGGGATGCAAAGGGGGGGTAGGTGCGGCAGGGTGGTCTACGATGTTCAAGCTATGAATGAAATAATTTGAAACAAATTTAACACGTTTTCAAAAATATGTATTTTACTGAAATAGTATTAACTCAGCATACAATTTGTATGAATGGTACAATTAGGTACAGGACACTGAATTTGTGTGGTTGTAAAATTATATTTTTCGAACATAAAGCGTGTCTATGTCCCTTTACAAATACCTAATTATTATGAATGGAAGTGAACTTTCATCACAGCTATCAACTAAAAGATTTTCCATGTTGAACACAGTTTACACAGCCTGCCATAATGAACGACCAAACTTTGACCATATTGTTCTAAACCATGCACATGGAGCTCACGATATCTTTTAGTTCGCTCAAGGGTTATGTTGCACCATACATGTAACTAGATTAAGTAAAGTGTGCAACTTAAGAAGTGTAAAAGTTAAGGCAGTTTTTTAGTAAAGGATCTTTTATTTTTTAGTAGTATTAAGCTAGTATAACGAGGAGACATTAGGTATACATTATGATCTTATTTACTTATTACTAGCTTCCGCGCGCGGCTTCACCCGCGTGGTATGTCGACAAAAAGTTAAGATACATACCTATAATAATTATAATATTAGCCTATGTCCCTTTCCAGGGATTAAAGTATCCCTAAACCAAATTTTATCAAAATCGGTCCTGCTGTTTCGGAGATAGGCGGAACGATCAGACAGACAGACAAAAAATTAATTACTTTCATATGCATTTAGTAAAAAGATGTTATTTTGAGATTACCAAAATACACTTCAATTTTATTTACTGGTATAAATTGTATTCATAGATTATCATTTCTACACGACATTGGTCTGAATTAGTAAGTACCTATCAGTACCAAAAATATTCTCTACTAACACGATTACCGCACCGCACGTACACATCGAAAAAACAGTTCCTATTCAAACCCACCATTGAACCCAAATAATACTATCACGAACAAAATTAAAAGCGATACAGTTTTATTTGACAAACGACTTTTATCGCTAACGATGTTACTGCAGTCGTTCGTTGGCTGTAAACCCATTGTCGACAATAACCAAATCAAGCGCGCTCAGAAACAGCCCGGCCTGATTGGGTTTTGTACTGACGTACTTACAGAACAGTACGCCTTTAATTCTATTAAATCACTAAACTGCTTTGCTATAAAGAACGGAAAAAGACGATTTTGTACATCGTAAACGAGATTCTGTATAGATTCGATTAAGACGTTCGTTGAAATTGTTTTTCTTTTGACGTGAGCGGTCGACTGTTTGTTGGTGATTGTACAAATGTTGGAAATGTTTTTAAAGGAAAGGCCTACAGATACCTAGATAACGCAAGTATCACGATCTGTATGAAAACCAAGCGTGCCATTTTTTGGCTACCTACTATGACGTCACAAGCACAATTTAGTAATGGGAAAATCAAATGGAGTCAAAGACGCCGCCACGTGCGGCACCCGTCTCGCCCCACCCCGGGGCCTACACTGAAAGAAATAAGCAGTAAATAAATAAAAATGAAAAAACATTGATCTGAACTGCTTTGTCTGTGTGGTGCCGGACTTAAAGAATAGCACCACCCCATACTTCCCGTGGGTGTCGTAAAAGGCGACTAAGGGGCGTACCGGAGAATGGCCAGCAGCGTTCTCTATGATTCCACCACCATACCATACTGCGATCGCCAACCCGCCTGCCAAGCGTGGCGATTATGGCAAACCCTCCCAAAATTGGGGGAGGCCTGTGTCCAGCAGTGGACGTCTATCGGCTGAAACGACGACCTAGATAACGCAAGTATCACGATCTGTATGAAAACCAAGCGTGCCATTTTTTGGCTACCTACTATGACGTCACAAGCACAATTTAGTAATGGGAAAATCAAATAGAGTCAAAGACGCCGCCACGTGCGGCACCCGTCTCGCCCCACCCCGGGGCCTACACTGAAAGAAATAAGCAGTAAATAAATAAAAATGAAAAAACATTGATCTGAACTGCTTTGTCTGCTTTAACTTAAAGAATAGCACCACCCCATACTTCCCGTGGGTGTCGTAAAAGGCGACTAAGGGGCGTACCGGATAATGACCAGCAGCGTTCTCTATGATTCCACCACCATACCATACTGCGATCGCCAACCCGCCTGCCAAGCGTGGCGATTATGGCAACCCCCCCCCCCCCCCCTTTTGGGAGAGGCCTATGTCCAGCCGGGGACGTCTTTCGGCTGAAATGATGATGATGAACTGCTTTAAACAGCATGAGCGTAAAAACAGTATTTATTACTGATCCGAAAACAGTTAAAGCTTGAGGCAAAATGTTACCGTTATGACAGTAAACTTTACACACAAAAAGTTAACTGTTTTATTCACAGTTATGGTGGGTGGTTTTCCTATTTTTTATTTTTTCAGTAAATAGTATGTTCAATCATTAAAAGTCACTGTTTTGTCTTTTACTGTTTTACAAACACTTCTTCTTACTGTATAAAGTCAGTAAGTCTTAATGAAATCGCTTTTTAGGGTTCCGTTTCCAAATGGCAAAAAATGGAACCCTTATAGATTCGTCATGTCTGTCTGTCTGTCTGTCCGTCCGTATGTTACAGCCACTTTTTTCCGAAACTATAAGAACTATACTGTTGAAACTTGGTAAGTAGATATATTCTGTGAACCGCATTATAATTTTCACACAAAAATAGAAAAAAAAAACAATAAATTTTGGGGGTTCCCCTTAATTAGAACTGAAACTAAAAAAATATTTTTCATCAAATCCATATGTGTGGTGGGGGTATCTATGGATAGGTCTTCAAAAATGATATTGAGGTTTCTAATAAAAAAAAAAAAATGTGATGTACATTACCATGTAAACTTCTGAAAATTGGTTTAGCGAGATCTAGTAAGTATTTTTTTTAATACGTCATAAATCGTAAACCGCAATTTACCTTTCATTCAATCAACTCAAATATAAAAATAAAAAAAACCATTTAATTTCATAAACATAAACCTTATGCATAAACCCGGATGTTACGGAACCCTCGGTGCGCGAGCCCGACTCGTTCTTGCCCGATTTTTTTGTGTATCGCCAGCGCTCACGCTCACCCAGCCAGCAGAACCTACACAGGACTAAGCGCGAAAATGGCGGCTTACGATTTTTGTACGTAAGCTGGTGTGATTTTTGGCATGCTAAGTAGTTGCCCTTGCATTATCCAGGTGTATCTATATCTGGGGTCACGCCAGAATTTTCTCGTGGGGTTAGACAGACGTGCACCTGTAGTACGAAGTACACCGACATTTCGCCAGTTTTGTTTAAATCCCATGTAATAGGGGCCGCTAAGAAATAACAGCCGCACGGGTCGATCGATCAGGTTAAGCTACGCTTGGCGCGGTTGGTCCGTGGATGGATGACCATCTTTACATACTAAGACCCCTCCGTGCCTCGGAAAGCACGTTAAGCCGTTGGTCCCGGCTGCCAATCATGGATCTTTGACAGTCGTAACGAGTCTGACAACCAATCTTGCCAAGGGGTATCGTATTACCCAGTAACTTGGTTGTGGAGGTCATATGGGCAGTCGCTCCAAGTAAAATACTGGTATTCAGGTGCATCCAGACAATCCAGCCTCCTGGTCGTGTGAAGTTCTACACAAGTGTATAATTAAGTACCTACTTGTGTTGAATATTAATTGGATTTTCAAGGAATCTATTGCTTATCAGCAATTTTATTGTGCCATTTATTGTAGATCATTTCTGTTTAGACCTGCGCGGGGTGATTGCGTAAGTGCATGGCCAGACTGTCAGCGCGGGACGGGAAGCGGCGCGGATGCAGGAACGCGCGCGGTCTGCCTGTTTGTCAAAATATAATATGGATGAAGCTAGAACTAGTTTGAGAACCCGGTCCCCGCGCGGGCCGCCCGCTTCCTCACTGCGGTCACCTGTATGAACGAGCTATGGCGTGAGTTACCCTCGCGCTCCCCGCGCCAAGCTGACCGCGCCTCTCACCGCGCCCGCGTGCCCACTATGGACACTCAAATGAAGTTCTATATTTGGGTACGCCGCGCCGCGCCCGCGTTTGCAGTCTGGCCAAGCACTGCCACACCAGTAGCAATGGCTTTAATTTTGACAGTTCACATTATTTGCGTTATTTACGTTGTTGAACAGACACATTTTACGAATATATGAAGCAATGGATTAGAAATATGCTAAAATTATTCAAATTGTGATTCAAAGTGTTTT
This sequence comes from Mesoligia furuncula, assembly GCA_916614155.1. Lineage (NCBI taxonomy): Eukaryota > Metazoa > Arthropoda > Insecta > Lepidoptera > Noctuidae > Mesoligia > Mesoligia furuncula. The sequence goes on from OU744798.1 coordinate 14,341,677, forward strand.
TTACACAATAAAATTAGGGTTCTGTTTCGCCCCACTTAAGTATAGATCTTCCATCTTTATCTATGTAGCTTACTTCTGTATGCAGTTAGTCCATCATTTCATGTAAAATGTCTTATTGCAAAGTTCCACTTTATTATAGAAACAGGAAATTTTAACAAAATAGTTAGATAAAGGAAATCCCAAAATATTCTTGTCAAAGCTCGTATGCGCGATTAACCAATGAATGGCGGTCGGAAAGTGTGGTGTAATGGCCAGATTTTATTGGTGAATTCGATTAGCCGTACTTAAAGGGTCTTGTGCAGCTAACTTCGGGCTTTAAAGGATCAAAACACGCCTTCGCTAGTTCTCCTACTTATTAGATTTACTCGAAGAAGGTACTGTTAACGCTGGGCGCGCTAATAGTCGTTTGATAAAAGATATACCTATACAGGGTGAATTTTCCAAGTGGGCGTGGATGGTCAAATCCGAAACTATGAGGAATAGCGAAAAGTACTCAAAGGAGTCGCGGGCTCGATTTTGATAAAAACTAAAACTGCATCTTTGGATTTTTGAAAAATCAAATATTGATTTTTCAAAGCCTTTTCCCCTTTCCTTTCTAGCCAGGAAACGAACCCGAATGGTGTAATAATACGTGTGTTTTTTTGGAAAAAAAAACACAAGTATTATTACACCATCCGATAGTGTCGCTGATAAGGATCGAATTCTGGGAAGTGACATACGGGAAACTAAATAAAATAGATAATTTTTAACAAAATACTTTATTTTTTATTTTTCTTATGTTCAAAATGATAACCATTGTTTTCAATACACAGCTGGATTCGACGTCTCAAGGATCGTACTCCATTCAAAATTTGAATTTAGAACATAATGTTGTGAAGGTGACTGCGTTGCGGGTGTATTGAGCATCATTTCGAACAAGGTACAGGTTGATTTTTCAAAAATCCAATAATGCAGTTTTAGTTTTCATCAAAATCGAGCCCGCGACTCCTTTGAGTACTTTTCGCTATTCCTCATAGTTTCAGATTTGGCCTTCCACGCTCACTTGAAATATTCATCCTGTATAGGACGACATTAACATCGACGCATAACCTGATACCATGGATTCAGTACCTACATGATTCTGAAAATCCCTGCGTTGAAATTATTCATCGGTTGTTTAAAAAAAAAAACAACTTTTTCCTACAAAAGTGCAATACCACCGCGGTCAAAATGTATGGAACAGCAATTTTTTTTTATAACCGACTAAAAATACAATGCATTCCCGAGCCAGAATTATGTACTAAATCCATGGTAAAAGGATGCGAGTCGTTGTCCCTGCCACCCTACATTCAGTATTTAACGCGTAATTATTTAAATTAAATCAGATTAATCAATATCACCACCATCTTCCAACTGCCTAGCCTTTTTCCAACTATGTTGGGGTCTGCTTCCAGTCTAACCGGATGCAGCTGAATACCAGTATTTTACATGGAGCGACTGCCTATCTGACATCCACAACCCAATTACTGGGTAATACGATACCCCTTGATACGACTGATTGTCAGTTTCGGGCTTCTGACTACTCCGTAACGACTGTCAAAGATCCACGAATGACAGCCGGGACCAACGGCTTAGCGTGCTTTCGAGGCACGGAGGGGTCACGGTATGTAAAGATGGTCATCCATCCACAGACCAACCGCGGCAAGCGTAGCTTAACCTGATCTGTCGACCTTTGCGGTTTTTATTATTTAGCTACGGGCCCCTCCTCATCAGATTAATCTATATCATTTTACATGATTACGCGCACTGTCAGCTCTTAAAGCTGAGTCTCGGTTATTTTCTATCGCCTAAATTCGAAATAGTGTTTACCTATTTCTTATAATCTTCAGACAGTATCTTATAAATACTCGCGGAGGTTGCACGGAAACGCCAAGCAGGCTAAAGTCTCTACAGTATTATAGCAAGGTAAAGTAACTCCTCTTAATTTTGCGGTTAGATTCTACTTATCCCGCAAAGTAAAGTTCAATTAATTCCCCGAGTGCAGGAAAATATTTCATTCTTAAAAATAATGTTCAATTTTCTGTGTAAATTAACAGCCGTTAACTTAACGCTCACGGTAAATGTTTACCGTAAGCGTTCTTTGTCTTAAGTTAATCTTACTTATTGGTGTATTGTTTAACTTACATTTCTCGTTGTTTTACAACTTTTTCTCTACTTTAATTGGAATAGCTAGACGTACCTACTAATAGCGAAGGGTCTATTTTTGTAAGAGGTAAGCCGGAATCGTCGTTTCAGCCGATAGACGTCCACTGCTGGACATAGACCTCCCCCAATTTTGGGGGGGGGGGGGGGGTTTGCCATAATCGCCACGCTTGGCAGGCGGGTTGGCGATCGCAGTATGGTATGATGGTGGAATAAATAGAGAACGCTGCTGCCCATTCTCCGGTAAGACCCTTAGTCGCCTTTTACGACACCCACGGGAAGTAAGGGGTGGTGAAATTCTTTAAGTCCGGCGGCACCACACAGACATCTTAGCCGGAATTAAGCCGGAATAGATATCTTTAATATGATTATATTATTTGTCAATAGAATACTGACTGTGCTATTTTTCAAAGAGAAGCCGGCAGGAATCCAGTTTTGGAACTTTCGCCACTGGTAGGTACCTACCTATGTAAGTATAAATAAAACGAATAAATTGTATCTACAAGGTAGGAAAAAGTAATGTCATAATGTGAATATGCCATCATTTTTGCTAATGGCGTTTTAATGTCATTTTGATTTGATACATATGTTTTAGAGATATTGAGATTTAGATGAAAATGCTATGGAGACAGACAGTCGCACAGCTCATGCAACGATGGAGATTTTGAAACACCAATCTCCCGTTTTGGCCATCTGACCTGGTCGGCCAGATCGTCAGATCTGACGGCGCCAGATTTCTTAGTTTCGGGGCTTTTTGCAATCTCGTGTTTACGACAACAAACCACAAACCTTGAAACTCTTGAAAGCCAACTGAATTGGCAATCACCAATTTGGAGGATGTTTTGCGAGCAATAATTCAAAATGCCGTAAAACGAGCACGAATGTGCATTAAACTCAGGAGGTGGTCGTTTGACCCATATAATTTTTACACTTTTAGATAAAATCTCCGTGAATATCGAGCACAATTGTTATCATTTCCAACTAAATGGCAGCAAATTCATATTATGACATTGCTTTTGCCCCAAGTTGTACAAATCTACCTACGCTGACAGGTTTTGGTTTAATTATAAGTATACAATTGTGTCTTAAACAATGTCTGTTTATTCTAGAACACAAATCAAGTAAGCCCGAGTAAACACTAATAAACAATAAGTATGGCATTGTTAATAAAACCAAGAAAACGTAACACAATATCGTTATGACAGGACATGTACAGCAAAATAAATATCATATTAAGGTTATGTTCGTCTATTAGGGACCTAGCGTTGTAATATGTTTATCGCGGCAGAAGAACTGAGCAGTCTATTTATTCTTTGTCAATGAAACGTTTTCCTTATCGCCGATTTCTTATTAGGTTGTTGTGTAGTTAGTTCCTCTTTCACCGGAGGACGGGTCCTATTGCTGTTATCCAGTTAGCGAAGGGATGGCCACTGAGTCGAGAAACAAAAACTTCATCAGTTACGTCCTCCATGTATGTTATTGTATTTACTAAGAACAGGCTGAGCGCCCTGACTCGTGTAATGGCTTCAATAATTTATTGTTTACGCTAATGACGTCGTCGCTCACGCAAAATAGAAAATTAAGTTCATTTTCTGAGCTAAATTGAATATAAGGTTCGTGCATAATGAAATTGAAAGTATGAAAAAACTTTAATAGTCTTACACGTGACTGTATTCTGCCTTAGCACATCTAGTAAATAATATAAAGCTTTATTTTCTCATAGCGTAAATCTTTGTAATGTTTTTGAGGAACGTGATGAAATTATGTGTCTTACTAAAGGAATAAATTTACTTTTCGTGGCTGTCAACAATATTCCACTCCACAATGCTCGAGAAAATTACACGTATCGATTATAACTTGAGCCTCTGTCATCAATTAAAGAGACTTGAGCAGTTTCTCCACAGATATTTTTTTAGCTACAAGTAAAATTTAATCAAATTGATTACGAAAATTTATTAGAAGAAAATTGCGGTTTTATAAATAATTTTTTGATGGAAATTTATTAAAAACTAGCTCAACTTCGTACCGCCCCAAAATAAATAAATACAAAATGTATGAGGAATTTAATTACCTTCAGTTTTTTTTTCGTGAAATTTTCCCTAGTTTTAATAGTTATTGCGCTATTCGGGGCGGAGACAAATCAAAGATCATAAAAATCGGTACGGCCGTTCTTGAGTTATAAATGGTGTAACTAGCCTGACTTATAGTTTTATTTATGAGGATAACAATTAGGTAAATACATTGTTTTACTAACAGTATAGTTCAACATACCTTTAGCTACCGTTGTTTTTTTTAGCAGCGTCGACTTGTCAACTTGTCAACCAAAATAAAACTTCCGCATCCCTTCAGCTCCAATGTCATATATTATGCCTTTTCATGGAAAACACTTGTCATCCTTGGTTTTGATGCCATACCTGATTTTGTACCGCAGCTCCCCTGTGATACCGTTTAAATATTTATATGACATTGCTTAAAGGATCATACCGTTAGTATATCCAATTCGTTTCCATGGGATATACATGTACTGAACATATTTCTACCGCTTTTAGTTTTTCCAAAGTTCCTGTAACGAATTTTTGCTGTTAGTTTCAACTTTGATGTTCTTGTCCTTAGGGATAGTTAAAATACGAGGGGCCGGGCACCGAACGTCACGTTGGATGAACATTGAAGGATATACTATCCTCGTGTAGCACAGAAGCTATAAATGTGCGTTGGTTATCTACACCACTTTAGAAATAAACTTACGAGGCCCAAGATAGGCAACGTTCTAAGAAATATTTTGTACATTATTAAATTGGTTTTTTGAATAGAAGGCTTTTAGCTACGTAAGTTTATATAAATAAGATATTAATATGTAGCTTAGAGAAGTTATTAATTAATTTTACTTTTCGATACGGCCTTGCGAGGTATTTGCAAAATTATATCTATTCATATATTAAAATAGTAACGAAGAATTTTTGTCTGTCAGTTCCGAATTGGCGCAAAAACGGCTTAACGGATTTGGATGAAATTTAGCACATAAAAAAGTAATAAAAAAAATAAAAAAAAACCCGACTGCAGTAAAAAACTGAAGTTAAAAAAACTGAAAAGCTAAAAACAAGCCCATTTTAAATTAAATAAAAGTTGGAAGCAGGCGGGACCCATACCATTTTTATATTATATTTTCAAATTCAAATGGGTCAGCCTGGTTCCAACTTATATTTAATTTAAAATGGGCTTGTTTTTAGCTTTTCAGTTTTTTTAATTTCAGTTTTTTACTGCGGTCTTATTTTTTATATTTTTTTTCAGCCTTTTAGTTTACAAACATGAAAGATTTCGCAGACGATTTAGTTCTTGGTACGTGTTTTTTTGTCTGTGTGGTGCCGGACTTAAACTCAAACTCAAACCATTTATTTCAATTAAACCATTTACAGGCACTTTTGAATTCTCAAGAAGTCGGTCGGTCAGAAAATATGAAGCTAGTTGCCCATTCCAAAGCGTAGGTACCTATGGAGAAGAACGGGCAAGAAACTCCTTGGACACTCTTTTAAATTGTATTTTTACAAAAATATTAGTTACATCATTAATGTTGAATTTACAATTATATGTGAGAACGATGTAAAAAAAAAATACGTACGCGTTAAGAGCGCTCTGGACGCTCTTAACGCGTACGTATTTTTTTTACACAGCAAATTAGTAAGAAGACAACAATCCAAAAATAAAATAATTAGAAATAAGCCGAGGCAGCTGAGTGATGACCAGCCCCAAATGACGGCGCCCGATCACGAACATGACGCATAGATCAGCACCATTCAGCTCAACCATTTTGAAGGGAGCTAAATGATCCAATACACACGCCACCGTCAGCGTGACATTTGTGTGAGCATGACATACTATCAGCCGCCACGGCACATTCAAGTCAATGAAAGACGTATTACCCGGTAAATGGTAAATAAGGTATAGTACATACTTACATAGAACTCACATCTGTGCTATGCAATTATACAATGCAAAGGAAATTGAGTTTATACAATGCAAAGATTCTCTTACAATCTTCAGCAGCTCCAACAGTATTTTCAAGTGTTAATCAATTAGTTGTGGTTGTGGAGCAGGACCAGCATTGAGCCAGGCATTTTTATCAGCAATGTAATCTCCTAACTTATAATATATACTTATAAAGAATTGCACCACCCCTTACTTCCCGTGGGTGTCGTAAAAGGCGACTAAGGGTCTTACCGGAGAATGGGCAGCAGCGTTCTCTATTTATTCCACCATCATACCATACTGCGATCGCCAACCCGCCTGCCAAGAGTGGCGATTATGGCAACCCCCCCGCCCCCCCCACAAAATTGGGGGAGGCCTATGTCCAGCAGTGGACGCCTATCAGCTGAAACGACGACGTGTTTTTTTTACGATTTGTCACTTCGAATTACTTTTAACCATATAAGTTGTATACAACATTATTTTTAGTATACACGAAACCCGAAACACGTGTTTAGTATTTTTATGTAAAGAATCTATGTACAAAATTTCAAAACTGTGTCATGAAAGATCACAAAGTTATAAGCTAGTTAAGTTACCCGTTTGTCCGTACAAGAACATCCTCACCCGCGCCGCTCGCGCCGCGCCGCGCCGTCTTGTGCTCATTGATAATAGTACCAGGTACCTAACTTTTTGGCGCGGAGATTGGACAACCTACTTAGTGTCGCTCAGTGTCCAACTGTTAACCTTTATTAAATATTTTTGGGACAAAATATAAAATTATTGGAATCGATTCAGTTACTTATTCAGAACAAACTGTATTCAGGTTTCGCATATACCTATTGAAAATAACGTTGTATATATTTTTGTAGTCACCTTTTAAAGCCCTTTATTTTGATACCCCACTAGATACGTTTTGAAAAAAAAAAAATTGTTTTTGAAGACATGCCGCAAAAAATCGGCCATTTAATTTTTTTAAATTTTGATATACCCAGTGTCACTCACAATTAAGACGAATCTAACGGCACCTCTCAAGCTGAAATCGATCAAGCCGTTTAGGCTACAGAGCATGCCAAAGAAATATACATACATACATACACTCGAAAAACAATAACCCTCCTTCTGGCGCAGTCGGGTAAAAAGTTTATAACCTGAATTAACACATAGGATACTTAAAATTCTGGTTGTACTTTTTCGTGGGATATTTTCCGACATCCGCGGGCAAAAACTAATATACGAGTAATACTAAAGTAAAGTAAAGTAAGTATTTTTTGGCATTTTTTTTTTTTTTTTGTAATAAGCATTATTTAAAAGGTTATCATTTTAAGGAGCTGTTTACAGATATAACACTGGACAGAATATTACATTGTCCCACGTTTCCAAATAAACATGATTAATATGCTGACAGTATCCCGTCTTCGCGTTAGGGGTAACTAACTCATTAAAACTTTAAATTACGGTCACCTGAAATTATTTAGGTACCTATCTAACGTAAACAGGTCGGTGTAAATGTTATGTTACCCATATTTTTGTTTTTGATTTAATTATGAAACGCAGAATTAAAATAAAATAAAAAAAAACAAAATTATGTGGTCTCGTAAACATTGCGGTGTTTCGTATTGGTTACTCATTCCGCTTAAAATGTTATCGAATTAGTTCACGAAAAACAAATTGGACACATGACGGGCAAAATAAACCACACTGATTTATTTGTTTTCAGCCGCGGTCAAAAAGAGCTTCGTATTCAGGATAACCGTTTCCACACCACCTTTTATTTAGATGAGGAAGTACCTAAGAGGTGTGTACACTCTCGCGGCGCTTTTTACCGTCTATCCTTTGTTTTGTGAACGAGCTACTTTTGTCTTTCTCCCCCAATTGTTTTTTTACTATAGACTAAAGTAACAAAGAAAATATTTTATCCAGCCTTGGTGATGTTTGCTCTCAGAATTTTATAGTGACGATGTTCCCAGTTGTACTTACATCAAATAACATCTAGGTAACTACGTAGACATGTTCTTTGTCTTGTCTTGTTTTTTTACGACGAAGACAACGGTTTTACAAACGGTATAAAACACTAAAGTTATGTGTGTTCCACTCTTAGATAACAGTGAGTGGGCACATGTTTTTCCTTTCTACGTAAGTATTTTACAGGGTGGTAGATCCCTACCACCCTGTAAAATACGAACGTTACGTTATCAATGTACAATTGAAGGCCAATTTTCGTAATTTAAAACGTTTAAAATCTAGTCGTAGCCTCATCTTGACGACAAACAAATTTCAAAAACTTGTCAAAATGTTGCGAAATTAGGTACAGGTATTTTTGACAGATTGAGACTGAGATCAGACTGTGAACGTTTTTAAAATTACGAGAATTGCCCCTCTGTTATCATAGATTCAGTACATGATTCTGAACTTTAGGTTATTAAAATAAAATTTGTACACAGAACCTACTTAACTTATATACCATTGTAGAGATAATTAATTTAATGGAGATTAATTCTGTACTTTTCAAAAATTGATTTAATGCAGTAGTAACGAAAAATACATCAAAATATAAAAAAGTCCCGTCAATCAAGTGTGAAACCTGAAAACATTGCTTGCGAAAAAATCAATTAAATTGAGTATTTTTTTTTTAAATAGATTCGTTTCACCGTAGGAGGAACCCCATTGAAAAGGGCTCTTTTATTCAAAGTAGTTTAATTATAATTCATAAAAAACTAACTAATGTAATATCTATAGGTACTATGGTTTTTACGATCAAATGAGCATTATGAGTCGTGCACAGTGCACTTTTGGATTTTCCAAATTTTTGTACTTTTTTTTTTTTTATACAACGAAAAATGTCTACGCAACGAATCAAGTGCTGAATTCAAGGTTTCAGTTTGCACATCGTTGTGGCTGCCACCCTGTAGGTATTTTTTATGCATCGACTTCAGAATGTTTGCATCGTTAAGAAATTTTAACATCGCCTACACAGCGTTAAAATAACGACCTATAAATTAATTTGACGCAAACCTAAATAAAATTAATGTAATAGCCTTAATGAAATATGGGCTATTAGTGTGATGTGTTTCCCAACTCGACGCAAATTATAGTATAAATGAGGAAAGCACAGATGCTAAGGCAATAAGATCCGCACATTACACGGAAATCGGCCAAACGACGGGGATATTAGCAATGAGTATTTGCCGCTTCTCGTATGCAACTAAATATGATTCTATCTAATGACACCTCCCTCGGATGCGCGAAGTCATAGATAAAGCAATGTTCTGGGATCTGATAAATGGTAACGCGTCGTGTCGCAGCCTTAACTGAATAACGTTCTAAGGTTTTCAGTCTGACCGTCAGGTGTTTAACCTGAAAAGGCTGGCTTTGATCGCAGTTTAAACATATTTTTTAAAATTAAGCTTTTTCTTCTATGTATACATATAATAAATCTGTAGACGAGGCATTTCTGTACATAGAAAATATTTCCGGAAAAAAGTTGGCTATATATTTAGCAAATTTTGTCTTGACCTAATCAAAGTTAGGATATTTTATAGACCCGGCAGGTTGGTCAGATAATGAGCCTCGACCAGGCGCTTTTATTTTTATTTATTCTCAAAAATCAGAGTCACTTCAGACACTTCATCGCATCGACATTATGAACCTTGAAGACGCAGTGACTGCAGTTGAAAAGGCTGTGGTAGATAATCCCAGGTAACGCTTCCCGCCAGGCAAGATTTGAAGATTCTTTCTTTTCAACGAAAGAGTGGTAATTATACCTTTCCTAAGCGACACATTATTGTTTTCCGAAATCAACGCGAACGAAGTCACGAGCACAGCTAGTTATAAAATAAATTTGATATTCTGGGAAAAACGCTTAGTTAAAATATTTAATAGCTTGCGGATTAAATATTAAAAAGTGTCTTAATTACTCAATATTTTCGGAATTTTCACAAAATCCCAAACAAAAAGTTACATTGAACATCTGTATTTTAAATCTTAGGTTGATTTATAAATGCATCAAGATAAATGGTTTTGTATATAGAGATTAAAATATACAATATGTAAATGCTATTTCGGAACGTATTTCAGCGTTTTAGATAGCGTCAGTCTATACTGCAGGACAGCCTCATTTTAGATTGAGATACTATTTATTTTTATAACTTACCTAATAGGTATGTTCAGGCCCCTCTTTTCCATTGGGCACTCTGGGCAAGTGCCCAGGGCCCCGAGATCTTCAGGGGCCCCGGCCTGCTCTCATAACAAACATTGTTTGCAGCCACCGTTCCATTCTACGCATTATTAGTACCCGATTCAATGACATAATAAGTTATTTGCAGTGCGATTTACAATACGTTTCTAGCCCCAAAGTTATGAAAATATGTTAGTATGTTTCTCTTACTGTATCTTATCTACACAGGGGCCCCGTCATCCTGATGTGCCCAGGGCCTCCAATAGGTTAAAGACGGCCCTGTATGTTACAGGAATACATTGATAATTTTAGGATTAGCATTTCACCCGCGTTGTAGTTAACTATACTATAAAACGTACCCTGTGACACTCAGCAATAGAGTAGCTTACTGTGAGTCAAAGAATATTTGTAATCAGATCAGTACTTCCAGAGATTGCCTCCTACATCCAAACTTACAAGCTTTACCTCTTTATAATATTAGTGTACTGTGTTGCCAGCGACTTCGTCTGCGATCCAGGATAAAAAAAGCCTAATGTATACCATTGTGGGCGTAATAATCACTGTCTCTGTGGGGTGGTTAATAAAGAGATATGGACCATCTTGTCGCTCAAAACAAACTGAGAGTCATCCAACTGCGAACAATCAGCTTGAAGAGATTGAACTGCAACCGATACAACACAGAAGGCAAGAAGAAAACATTCATCCGGCTCGAAGGACCATTTAATGTAGGAGCCAATGGTTGTAGGCACCGTACACTATCACTTTGTTAATGTTAGTTTAGTTATGGAGCACACAGAAAGAACCACAGTTGAGTTTAAAGTTAAGTATATTAAAATATAGAAGGTTAACAAGTTAAAGTGGTAGCGATTCTTACCCTTGACTAGTAGTTAATCTGTTATTATCTGACTCGATGTGCATTGCTTAAAACGTTCTAATTATAGCATAATATTTGTGACGCACGACATCCAAGTAGGTTGCTGCGTTCGCAAAGTAAAAGTACGGTTGATGAGACCGTACAGTCTATCAGCCTGCCAAATTTCATCCAAATCCGTCCAGCCGTGCGCGATTGAGTAACAAACCATAATCCATACTAATATTATAAATTCGAAAGTAACTCTGTCTGTCGGTTTGTTACCTTTTCACGCCTAAACCACTGAACGGATTTCCATAATTTGGCAGAGAGATAGATTGCATCCCGGGGAAGGACATCCTTTTGAATGAGGTTTTCATAGATGTGCTGGTTTGTGTCCCTGGAGTGCCGTAGCAATGGCCTACTAATAAATACTTAGTACCTAGTTCAGAAATGGGTCGTATTTGAAATTGTCAACGTTTTTTTAAGCTTGAGTACGAGGCTTTTGACTACGTTGTGCGTCTTTTTATATTTATTTGTAATGTACTCTTACATTTTGTTTGTGCAGAATAAACAATTTTTCTTTCTTTTTTTTTGTTATGTGTTTGCTTGAGAAATTACTTAGGTGGATCAGTCCACGTGGGTAGGTAGGTCATAATATTATCTATATATATGACGGGGAAGGTATAGTGTGTCTTGTTATTATCAGCCATGTTTTATCTAGTGTGGGCTACAGTGGGTATGTGTCGGTTATTGCGCAATAGAAAAACGGTTTGCGGTTCAAATCGGATTATAATTTCAAGAACAATTTAATTACACTAGCAAATTACAGTAGGTACACGACACAACCAACGCGGGACAGTTTCTAAGCACATGTTGTTCGTACGATGTCCAATGTCCAAGAGCTCCACACCGTCCTTCTCGCGCTGTCCTCCAGCGTCGACCCCCCACGAACTCAGGCTAGACTCTGTCAAGCACCACCAGATGGCACTGGCGTTCCGAATAGTCGTTGTCGTCACACCGCTTCACATATATTATAAAAAAATCAAAGTCCTGACTGACTGATATTTCAACGCACAGCCTAAACTGCAGGTCCGAGAGACATGAAATGTGAAGGGTGTGTTCTTTGTGAAGAGTAGGTATTCACTAAGAAAGGGTTTTTGAAATTCCACCCCTAAGAGGGTGAAATGGGGGGTTGAAAGTACAAAAATGTACTGTAAAACATTTGCTAATCAGTAGGTACTTAACTTCGTTTATGAATAATATGGTAAAAACTATGTATAAACTAAAACGAATTCCTCCAGTATCATTATTCTTTGAAAGGGTATCCTTTTTGGGAGGATTTTTCAATGGTAGCATGTAGAAAAAAGATTCACAAAGTCAGCATGAATAGTGTCAAGCTGACACTTTTATGCCAACACAGGTTTCTATTTATGCAGGTACGTCAAACTGTCGCGTTTCCCTCGTTTAACTTTTATATTTTACGCAAAGGTTACCGGCTGCTACGCTTCATGTTTTTAATTTCATATCCAGGTCCGAGTGGGACATAATATTTTTTATGAAAGTGAAAAAGTTTTTATTTCGTTCAATTAAAAATATTTCTGCTACATTATACCTCGTAATTGCTACCTTTTTAGGTTGTGAAAGAAATCATCTTAATTCGTTGAAAAGTAAAATTGTAGACCCACTTATTATTGTGCCTGGTAACATTATAAATGGATCTAGAATCTTTTTTCTTTTGCTGAAGTGCTGTCACGTAACGTGTCTTCCAAAAAGCTATTCTGTGTACCGTGATGGGTCCAGTGAGTAGAGTAATTTAATTAATTATGTTAGAAATAGAAACGACCGACGCACATAATACACCTAGATACCTACTCATATCTATATTTCAAACCCAGTCAGGAGCTTTACTTTGTGTAAATGATTTCATCACCACTGTTCTCAAAACGGTGAAGGAAAACATCGTGTGGAAACCGGGATGTTCTAAAACCACAAATTCGAAGACATGTGACGTTTACCAACCCGCACTGGGCCCGCGTGGTGGATTATGGCCCACTCCCTCTCACAGGGAGGAGGCCTGTGACCCAGCAGAACATTATAGGCTGACTATGCTATCTATATTTACTATGCACCGATTAATTCGTCATCCTTATGATTTACATTCGTTCATAAAAAGCACATTAACGAATTTCTTTAAAGACATTAAGTTTCAGCTTTACCCCTTTATAAGGAAGAAATGAATTATGTACAGCGCTTGTAACCATATGACTAGTTAAAAAAAATTGGCTGATACAACCTACATATTTCGGTTTTGTCCTTTTTTTTTTTGTGGTGGAAAATCATCAAATGACTCCTCCCGCTCTGGGTGGAGAGAAAGGGAGTGTCAGACTCTTACTGACTAAAACCCACCCATGTTCCTTAGCCCTTTTTGTTCCGGGGTAGCGGTAACCCTTTCGGACAATCCCGCTGCCTCGGCAGGCTTCGGCCCTAAGGGGGCCCCTCCTCGATGCTGACATCTCTTTGAGGCGCGCGTGGAACACGTACGCGCCGTCCGGCATGGGCCTGGTCCTGATCGGACGGTGAGCCCGCAGGCCCGCGCCTATGGCCGGGAGTCGTCACGCGGCTCCCGACGCCCGGGGCGTCCCCCGCGGCGGCTGGGATGGGAGGCTCTCTCCCTGAGCCGTCGCCACCTCCTTCGCTAGCATGACTGCTTCGCAGAAGGAGGTGACTGCCTCCCACTCCCTCTCGCCCCGTACCATGGCTTGCCGGACGCGAGAGGTTATTTCGGTTTTGTCCTTTAAGAGTTATTTAAAAAATAGCACGCCTGAACACCATTAATACTGCGGTATCATTAAACATTAAACCTAATTAGTCAGTCAGTTTTCTTTGTCTGACCTGACTATTACTCGTACATTATTTAACAAGTGGTGCAGTCAGTAGCTAACTGTAGATACTATTCTGTCAGTCGAATTATATCTAGCGCCAATCAATCTACCTATAGACTTTGATTAGCGCTATAGAATTTGGTAAGTAGGTACTCTTCCAATGGAAATAGAAAAATCTCCAACCATTTATTAAATAAACCAACAAAGTAGCTATGAAGCTTGAACGAGATTTTATTCCTTAATGTATTTAATGAGGTCAAACGTCACGGGCAACTGTTCTAGACCGCGAGATGTTGAGAATTCTTCCGCGTGGTCGAGAACGAGACAAACGAATTACTGTTGACTCCGTAAGTGATTAATTGACGTGACTTGAACGAGTTTCTGGCTAAATAAGAGTAATAATCAGCAAGTCTGCAAGGTTAAGCAGTGTTTGCAGCGGTTTGTATGTGGATGTGAGAGTATTCTTGGAGACAAAGGGCAGCAGTAATACTTTTGATTAAAACAGCTTACAGTGGTCACTGGTCAATTCGTTCGTTTAATTGTATATCAACAAAATACGAAATTTGCTTATAAAGTATAAAAAACTTATAATAAAATTTAAAAAATTGCAACAAGTACAGACGCCAGCATATCAAGCTACCCGAAACTGTCAAATTTTCCCAATCAACTTTGAACCTTATCCTTTAGCGATAAAATTGAAAATCTATTAAAGAAATTTGACAGATTGTAGTAGCTTGATGTGTTGGCGTCTGTACCTACATACATTACATGAACGCCGATTGAGCCAGCATGTTAGTAGCTATCGTAAGATAACCAAATCCGAATTTAATCACATAGTTTTCGAAAGATTGGAGCTTGAACAGAAAATCCTTTCGATCACTTTGTTAAGATTTCATATTTTTCAATTACATTTACCATTTTAACAACAAAACATCGCCGCTTTCTGTTGCAAAGTATGGACACGAACGTGAAACTAAAAAGAGCCCAGGACTCTATGATTTAAAATGTGTCCTTTGTAAAGACGGCCAAGCCTTGATTGCAGCGAAATTAAATTTTCATCAGGACTCATCTTGCAAAGGTAAGCATTGGAAAAATGCAGTGTCTTCATCGCAACGAGAAATTAAATGAATATTATAGAGCATAAAATCTGAGGCCCTCCTATACTTAAAAATACTTTACTAATAAAATGTAATTTATAAGGGCCAACTAACTTGAAATTGGCAAAAGTAATTAATGTAAAAGGTCGGGAGAGATATTTCAATTTTAATATCTTCCTGTCAAGTATTTTGCAAGGATGGTAATGAGGATATAGCCCTCAACACTCGAAATTCGTGTCCTTTGGAATCCTCTCGTTGAGAAATCATTAAAAGGAAATAAAGAAATAAATATTTTCGTGAAATTTAACATTGTCTGAAACATGATTGCGGGGGTCAAGAAGCTTAAGTTTAACCAATATTGAAAAAGAATAAAAGAGAAAATATTCGTTTTTTTATGTTTGTTAGTTAAGCTTTAACTCTAAAACGGCTAAACGGTTTAGGTTGAAATTTGGCACATGGATAGACCATGACCTGGAGGACATAGGATTGTTTTTACTACTGTGATATATTTTGATTTATATACTATGTTTAAAAGTTAAATCCGTCTGTCCTTGGAGGTCCAAGACAAAATCTAGGAATCTTGAATTAGGAGGTTAAATGGAGACTATGCTAGTTAGTTAGAGTTTGTCTTCAGTGATGTATGCCGTTTTTCATGATATTATATTACTACGTAAGCCTTGTAAGACTGGGCTTATCGATTCCTTCCATGTACATAGATAAGTCCAAAAGGTTTCTTAACACTAATCATTTACATACACAATAATAGGTATGATTTAGTATCGTAAAAATAACAGTTATCTTTTTGTTGCATCAAAATAAAATCTGCTGTAACAACATCGTTAACAAAACTCACATCGGTTTAATAATTTACATAAAGTACGGAAGAGATTTAAATAACTACGAAATTCACTGGTATTCCTCATCAATTGTATTACAAACAGATTAATTAAAAATACGGCATTCGCAGCATTTAAATTAAATATAAAGTGGGACGATGTAGCCGTGGACTGTAGAGCTTTAATAGCCATATCCTGACATCATCAGGGGCCTCTTGACCCATATACGATGAATGAGGGTCCATATTGTATTACGAGTGTTGGACTGAGTAAACCGAGATGTGTTCCATTAGCTCCTCTTACTTAGCTCGTTGGCTGGCATGCTAATATTGTTTGTTACATATAATATCTGCGAGGGAAATAATAATAGTTTACAATATGTCGTGGAAAGTTCAAATAACTGGCACAATCTGGATTACATTTAGCCAGAGGCATTCATAGATAACCTCTACCTCTTTGGGGCACTCAAGCGTAATGTTTTGTTATGATCAGGAAAACAAGGTTGTGGTTTGTCTGGCTATAGTAATTAGAATTTACTTTGATACAGAGTTTGTCGAAACTCGGTCAACTAGTTCTTAATAGCCCAATTTGGTGCTTGCGTCAAAAATCTTCTAGGAAATTTTAACAGCGCGCTGTTTCTCGAAGTTCTTTCTGATGTCCGACAACATCGTAGCTGTTGTACTAGTGTCGTTTAAACTCTACCTAGTTCTCGTATTTCAGTTTAATGATGGCCTGAATTACGAGTTGTTTGAATTTTTTCGAGGATGTGGGTCAAAAGGGGCCAAGGCTGAATGACAAATGTACAACAAAAGGCCGATTGTATTCCTTTTTATTATTGCGCATAGGTTGTAGAGGTGGTGGTATTCTCATAATTCATTAAAAAATTTTTTTTTGCTAAATTCATGATTTTTTGATATAATAAAACTGTCGTTGATAAATAAAACTCAACCTAAATGATAATGCAAAAAGTACCCACAAAAAACAGATTTATTAAAAGATTATTGAAAAAGACACAGCTTTTTGAGAAGCTTTTACGCTTAAAAATATTAGTAGGTACATTGATGATGATGAAACCCGACCGATTTCGGCCAAGGCGATCTCTTCAACTCCGCAGTAGCTGCCGTTCGTGAGCTCGCATGTGGCTTATGTAGCCAATCTTCTTCAAGAAAACCCTCGCACAATGTGGGCACGTGAGCACACCATCTATGAGATTATAGTTAATTGCCGCAGGTGGTCGGGCTTTCAATCGGTCACGCTTGGCATCAAGCTCAAGGCGCCGCCGTAGTTCAAACTCATGAACTTTGGTTTTAACCAAAATCCTCCACTCAAGTCTTTGAGCTGCTTGCTGCTCCCACCGAGACGGCTCCAAGTCGCACCTGCTAAAGTGACGCTTAAGCACATCTTTATACCTGAGGAGCTGTCCACTATGCTTGCGCTTGTACTCCTCAAGTTCACCATAAAAGATACGCTTAGCCACTTGCTGCGATGTCATCCGTGACACATGACCGCACCACCGAAGCTGGCGCCGCATGAGATAAGACACAATGCCACCAACATTAGCCCTGCGTAGCACTTCGGTATTCCGCATGTGATCAGACCATCGGCTCTTAAGAATTCTCCTAAGACATCGAAGGTGGAACCGGTCCAGCATGCGGATATGCCGGCGGTACACGGTCCAGATTTCGGCTGAATAAAGAATGTTAGGCAGCACGGCCGCCGTGTATACTGAGACCTTGGTAGCTAGTTTTAGGTCATGCGCCCTGAAGACCTTGGCATCCAGCTTACCAAACGTTGCAGCTGTAGCGCCAATCCTGCTGTTGATTTCTGCATCAAGGTCACGCTTTGATGTCAACGTGCTCCCCAGATAACGAAACTTGTCGACCTGCTTCAGCTCATCCTCACCGAGTCTTACGGATTAGTACATTAGTAGCATGCAGAACGTAATCCTGCAATGTTTACCTTCCTATAGAAAAGTTACGTACGAAACATAATATTTTAGTACCAAAATTTGCATTTTCATTTATTAAGAAAACTCTATTCAGAGTGAGAGTTTCAAACTAGGTACTTGACTAATAAAAATTTAAATACTATTATATTTTACTGAAGCAATGATGGGAACTCATGTAGGTAGTTACTTTTAATTAGAAGTTTCTAGGTTGTCGTGGAGCAATATCCTTATTATTCCCATCTTTCTCAGATACCTAGGTAGGTTATCAGTCTCACCCTCTTAGCCCTCGTACGAACTGCCGATATTTAACGCGAAGATTTTTTTTCGCGCACTGTACTTTTAACACTCAGCTTAGCGCCGAAAGTGAAATCCAGCAATGTTACTTGACGCGCTGGGAGGCACTCTGTTGGATTCTCAATGCTCGTCTCAACATCGATTCAATGCGCGATAAAAAATCGTCGCGTTAATAAAACGCCCATGCGGCAACAGTGCGGCGTCGGTGCCGCGAACGCTCGACAACCCGCACCGCGCGCTTTGTATGAAAACAAACGACCGTCCATGCGCAATACGACAAACGCACCGCTTCGACACCGCAGCGGTCCGACACGAAACGTCTAAATTGAAAGCGCCCTTATTCTATTCAAACTTCGTACTTCGTTAGGCCAGTTCACGGTTAAAGTGTAACCACTGTACGTACCTACCATTTGTAAAAGTTTCCTGAAATATCTAGCTTTTTCAGGCGTTACCCTACATTGTTAAACTCACACGATTCCACCATAATGTATGGGCTTTGAAAGAATCCTGTAAGCTCCTCCGACCTCCGAAGTTTGTTTCGGTTTTCTTTTCATAAATATTTTTGGAAGGAAAAGTTTGATACTATACTGAACTCGATAGATCTCTTTCCTTCAGTCTCACATACATAGGATCTTTTCAGAAAATGATCTAATGATGACCTATCCAGGATAGGACAAAACGACTAATATTTATCTCTTTGTGGAAGATGTATTATTTTTTTGCAAATCACTAAACATGTAAAGCTCTGTCCACGCTTAGTAGGTAGGTACATACCAATTTATCATAAAATCATTCGTCTATTTAGAGGGAAGGAGTCCATCAATCATAGTAAAACTGTTAATGCATACTACATATTCCACCGTGTCTGTCTTTCTGTATAATTTAGGAACGGTAAAACTAAGGTCCTCATTGACTTGTTAAATTATTTCGTACCGGTACTTAAGCACACGATTTCGCAAAAGGGATACATTTTAGCAACACCATAATAGTATCGAGCTCAAACTCGTGCTCGTACTCGTGTTAATTTAGTATATATATATACTAAATTAACAATGCACTCAACACTCAGTGCACTCAGTACTTAATGCACTCGTGTTAATTTAGTATATATATATACTAAATTACTTTAGCAAGGTGCGTAATCTACTTTTCTTTCAACTACCAATCTACCTACCGTGATAAAATATATCTACTCAAAATAAAAACTCAAGTTAATGAAAAAAAAGTTTTCATAAGCTTTTAAATATTTATCCCGCGACTTTTGCGGCAAAAGGCTATTTGCAGCTGTTTTTATACTTTCTGGAGTTAAATTCATATCGCTATCGCTGTCTATTTCCATTTTTATAAACTTTTCTTGCTAAATATGAAGTATTAAAGTTTTACAATGGTACATAAAAACTTTTTACGAAATAAAAACAACCGACTTCAAAAAAACACTACAAAGTGAAAAATAATTTTAATTTTGGAAGTCGGTGGCAAAAAACTAAAATAGAGATCCAAAGACACCGACTTCCCAAATTAAAGTTATTTTTCACTTTGTAGTGTTTTTTGGAAGTCGGTTGTTTTTTTTTGTAAAAAAGTTTTATTTGTCACTTTTTAGTGGGTCAGTTTGTAATATCTAAGTTACAATAGTCTAATGTCAACTGTTCATCACCTTTTGCAAAATAAGTATTGCTTTTCCCGATGCAGAGACGTTAATTGTTGAGGAGTTCTCCTAGTAGGAACCAGGAGAACTGGAGCTGATTGGGAAGTCACCATCAGCTCCACTTCATCATACGCATTGTAACGAGCATAAATTTGTTTAGCAACCGCATTGAAGTACCTAATCGAATCGCAACCCGTGAAATACTTGAGTAGTTCCGATGGCCATCTGTGGTTTTCATCATCACATCATCAGTTTCATTTCACCAAATGGTCCTTTCCGAGAGCAAATGCATGAGTTACTATAAAAAATACCCAAATCGCTATAGGTGTGCCTATAAAATATGAGGGTTTCCCTCGATTTCCATGGGATTCCCTCATCAGATTCCGACTTGGTGACAATGGGACTACCTCGAGACCATACCCTTTAAAAAAAAGGATTATTAAAATAGGTAAACAATTGACGGAGAAATCGATGAAAATACATTTGTTTTTTTTTTTTCACCAAGTATGTTTTATTCTGCCTATTTTTATTTTCAGTCAGTATCTTTTTGATCAAATGCATAAATTTTATATTAAACTTAATACGAGACATTAAACCTCTGTGGTAAATTTATATCTAAATAAAAAATAAAAAACAGTGCATTAATGAAAAACTGTGCAACCACGAGATTTGATACATATAACATTTCTGCACTGTTTTGGTTCTAAGCAAAAAATACGTCATTTGTGATCGGTTTTGTAGTGATTAATGTTAACATTACTACGTAGATGAAAGAAAAATAAATTCACTATTAAATAGGTAATATTTCTGTCGATAAAAACAAAACTATTATGATGTACGTTTGTTTTAGGAATTATTTGCACGACAATTATGAAGTGCGTTTGTTTTAGGAAATATTTGCACGGAAATTATTGTGTATTTGTTTTAGGAATTATTTGCACGACTTTTATGAATTTATGATGTGCCTTTGTTATTATTATGAATCGAAATCTGTAATACGATTATAGTGTGGATAGAGCTTAACGTAATATAATCGTTCCTCTGAGAAGCGATTGCTTAGGTCACTCCGGCCGAGATTCGGGTCTGCGGCTGAATGCGCCTTTGTTTCAATAATGCGTATCATTGTTCCGGTCGCAGTGAGTAAAGCAAATCTGTGCCCTATATAGTAGTGTGTTTATGTAAACAGTGAGTATATTATCGGATGAAATCAATTTGCAAGTGCTTAGTAAAAGGGGTTGCATTTCTGCCTTTTTACTGAATACTTTATTATTTAGGTACCTACTATGTTTAATTTCCTTTAAATATTTAATACCCTAAATCCACTCTACAAAAATATTCTTTTCCTAACTGTGGCTTATAAATGGCCCGTCGTAAATTACTTTGCTTCAATGTTTTTGCATTGTTCGCTACAAGCCCCCAAAATACAATCAATAAATTATTATTATTGCTTGAAAAGTAGGTACGAGTAGTAGTCTAGTAGTAGTGTGGGGGAAACCTATGCCCAGTAGTGGGTCAATGCAGGACAAACAATAAAAAACTGGCCAAGTGCGAGTCGGACTCGCACACGAAGTGTTCCGTACCACAAGGCAAAAACGCCGAAAAAAAACAAGTTTGTTGAAATATTAAATATTTAAGTATTTTATTTTAATTTTATTATTTATTATTAAAGTTAAAATACAACTAAGTATTTTGTGAATATTTCAAGTGCCTACCTGTTGCCATTTTTGATATCGAGCAAAAAAGGGCAAAAAATCGCGTTTGTTGTATGGGAGCCCCCCTTAAATATTTATTTTATTTTGTTTTTAGTATTTGTTGTTATAGCGGCAATAGAAATACATAATTTGTGAAAATTTCAACTGTCTAGCTATCGCGGTTCTTGAGATTCAGCCTGGTGACAGACAGACGGACAGACGGACAGACAGCGAAGTCTTAGTAATAGGGTTCCGTTTTTACCCTTTGGGTACGGAGCCCTAAAAAAAGATGACCAGAAAAGTACTTTTATGTATAAAGAGAAGAAATCGGGTTGTTTGGGAGAGATGAATAACAATATTTTCTTTGTGTGATCTACAGGACTACCCACGCGAACTAGAAAACACACAAGACGGCTTATCCGATTGGTATAAATCTGTTATCCAGAAGCTTTGGGCGTTAAGTTTAGCGTTTTATAGCAGCACAGATGCAGTCGCAAAAGATTACATCAAGTGATACGTAATACCAGGCATTTAAATAGCACTGCGTATCAACAAAGTGATCTTATAAGGGTTCCGTTTTTCCTTTTGAGGTACGGAACCCTAAAAACGTGTGCGGTCGGGGGACCCTTTTTTTTTTTTTTTTTTTGTGGTTGGGAAATCATCAAATGACTCCTCCCACTCTGGGTGGAGCGGAAGGGAGTGTCAGACTCTTACTGACTAAAACCCACCCGTGTTCCTTCCTTAGCCCTTTATGGTCCGGGCCAGCGGTAACCCTTTCGGACAATCCCGCTGACCCGGCAGGCTTCGGCCCTAAGGGGCCCCTCCTCGATGCTGACATCTCTTTGAGGCGCGCGTGGAACACGTACGCGCCGTCCGGCACGGGCCTGGTCCTGATCGGACGGTGAGCTACCCATTACTCTCCGCCCGCAGGCCCGCGCCTACGGTGGCCAGGAGTCATCACGCGGCTCCCGACGCCCGGAGCGTCCCCCGCGGCGGCTGGGACGGGAGGCTCTCTCCCTGAGCCGTCCCGCCACCTCCTTCGCTAGCATGACTGCTTCGCAGAACCCCCCGCTTCGCTTCGGGGGACCCCTGTCGGAAACAAAGTTCCTTACGCGATACTCTCATCAAATCAAACGTTTATTTTTATAATACATTGTTTTGGTAAGGTAAGATCTTATAACCTAAGTGTCATTGTATTCTGACTGCAAGCAAGCGTGTAAATTTTATTAAGTTTACATACATTCTTATTATATTACTATTATTATTATCTACTATTATCATGCAATTATTTACTATTCAATTTACTACTAAAACTCATGCATACACATTCGTAAGTATATAATAGAAGGAAAAAGAGAGAGAGAGAGAAAATTAATACTATAATATAATTAGTTTTTCGTTACGCGACAAACATTTGTACCAGTTTTCTCCTACCACAACCGTTCCAAAAAAAACTTAAATCTATGATAAATTAAAAAATAACAAAATAATTTATAAAAACAACAAAGCTTTCAAATATAATAACTCTTTTAGTATACGTACGTTCACTAGTAGGTACAATCGTTTAGATAAAACACAGATTTCTCTTTCGTTTTATAACAGCATTTAAAACAAATCGGAAGCTGCATAAAATAACGGGATATTGATAAAGTTCAAAGCGAGAGCCGCGTATCCACCATTTGAACGTGCTTGCAAACACCGATTCGTCTGGCTGGAGCCCACAAAAAATATTTCGAAATAAAACGAATCTGCATTCGTCAGTTGCAAGTTATGTTGATTAAATGCACTCGTACTGCCCTCGTATTATAGTTCGACATGTGAAAAAGATTTCGTATATTCAATCAAACGTCGAAAGGCTTCAGTTAGGTCGACTGATTTCAAAAACTACAGGGTTCATTTAAATTAGCTAGCGAAACTTCTCAGATGTTATGGTATCGATATCTGAACGTGATAAAACATAAAAATGTAATTGAATAAAAAAATTAAACCAACTTCAAAAAGAAATGAACTCAAAATTATGAAATTGAAACTTTAGTTTCGGAAGTCGGTGTCTTGGGATCTGTATTTTAGTTTTAGTTTTTTGCCACCGATTTCCGAAATTAAAGTTATTTCATAATTTTGAGTTCATTTCTTTTTGAAGTCTGTTTAATTTGTTTAAATTACTTTTTTGTGTCGTAATTTTTAGTTCTAAGTAAGAAACTGGATAATTGGTTTGTAATAAGTAGGTAATAGTTTTGTTGTAAATATTGCACTAGAATTTGACCAAGGTTTTGAGATGTCAAAAGGAAAACTTTGACACTACACCCGTAGCTCGTATCAATAAGTCAGGCCGTCACACTTACACGTATTAGTCCATATCTTGAAAATTACTAAATAGATATTGATAAAACTTACACTGTTCCCTTTTTTTTTTTTTGTGGGTGGGAAATCATCAAATGACTTCTCCCGCTCTGGGTGGAGCGGAAGGGAGTGTCAGACTCTTACTGACTAAAACCCACCCGTGTTCCTTCCTTAGCCCTTTATGTTCCGGGCCAGCGGTAACCCTTTCGGACAATCCCGCTGACCCGGCAGGCTTCGGCCCTAAGGGGCCCCTCCTCGACGCTGACATCTCTTTGAGGCGCGCGTGGAACACGTACGCGCCGTCCGGCACGGGCCTGGTCCTGATCGGGCGGTGAGCTACCCATTACTCTCCGCCCGCAGGCCCGCGCCTACGGTGGCCGGGAGTCGTCACGCGGCTCCCGACGCCCGGAGCGTCTCCCGCGGCGACTGGGACGGGAGGCTCTCTCCCTGAGCCATTCCGCCACCTCCTTCGCTAGCATGACTGCTTCGCAGAAGGAGGTGACTGCCTCCCACTCCCTCTCGCCCCGGACCATGGCTTGCACCAGGGCCGGCCCTGGCAGCAGACAGTTGGCAGCGACGGCGACCTCTCGCGTCCGGACGCGAGAGGTCGCCGTCGCTGCCAACTGTTACACTGTTCCCTAAGTTGAAGTAAATGTAAGCTAATACAAAAAAAAAACCGGCCAAGTGCATGTCGGGCCACGCACAGTGTAGGGTCCCGTAGTAGCCCGTTATCACAATGTAGTACGATTCTGTTGTTCTTTATTCTGAATAGGTAAAAAAAAAACATATCTTGGTTTTCAATGCAAGTCTTTACCCATTATAAACAAGCAACTACTTCATCTTTGTATTTGGTACAAAATTATCCAACACCCAAGTTCAACGACTATTACTGCTAAACTAATAAAGTTATCTTAACCGCTATACTTTTCCTTTAAAGTTCATGAAATGCACTATCATCGAGAATTTTTCCAGATTTTTCAAGCCAGTAGTTTAGCTTTTAGAGGGGGGGGGACGCCCTACTGGAACAAAAATTTGCACTTTAAATTTTAATATTTCGTAAATGGAGCATTCAATCGAAAAATAATTTTAGCAAGCCCTAAGCCATTTTAGAAGACCTATTCAACGATACCCCACACGATGGGGTAGATGATGAAAAAAATATTCATCCCCACTTCATATGTAGGGGAGCTACACTAAAAAAAAATATTTTTCAAAATTTTATTTTACCACTTTGCCGGCGTAACTGATATACGTACTCCTACAAAATTTCAGCTTTCTAGAGCTAACGGTCACAGAGATTAAGCGAGGACGGACAGACAGACGGACGGACAGACAGACATGGCGAAACTATAAGGGTTCCTAGTTGACTACGGAACCCTAAAAATGGTCACGATCCGATTAATAGTTGCGGAGAAATGCGCGGACAAACATACATACATACGTCTATAAAATTTTGTATATTTGTTTGGAAGCCCTAATAGATTATCATTTATGTGAATATAATGCAATTCCAATAATATTACATACCTCCTTTTTTTGAAGTCGGTAAAAAAAGAAATAAAGTACAATTTAATTTTTAGGATCAACGTGTTTTCTGGTACTGCAGTGTAGGTACTTTAAATGTCAGTTTAAACATCAGTTTTTTTTTTTGTGAACTTCACAGACGTGAAGGGTAACACGACAAAACAAAAATAAACTTATTTCCTCAAATCATACTTCAAGTAAACCAGCAGTCGTTGACCCCAAACAGAAAATCATCAAATCTTTTTAGGGTTCCGTACCCAAAGGGTAAAAACAGAACCCTATTACTAAGACTTCGCTGTCTGTCCGTCTGTCCGTCTGTCTGATACCAGGCTGTAACTCAAGAACAGCGATAGCTACACTGTTGAAATTTTCACAAAGTATGTATTTCTATTGCCGCTATAACAACAAACACTAAAAACAAAATAAAAGAAATATTTAAGGGGGGCTCTCATACAACAAACGCGATTTTTTTTGCCCTTTTTTGCTCGATATCAAAAATGGCAACAGGTAGGCACTTGAAATATTAAAAAAATACTGAGTTGTATTTTAACTTTAATAATAAATAATAAAATTAAAATAAAATAAATATTTCAACAAACATGTTTTTTTCGGCGTTTTTGCCTTGTGGTACGGAACCCTTCGTGTGCGAGTCCGAATCGCACTTGGCCAGTTTTTTATATTATTGTGTTTAGATATATACCCATAACGTACCCGTTACCCATAACATCTGCAGCGGAGTTTCGCTACCTAATTTAATTTGACTTTGTATATCACACTAATATTATTAAGTTGAAAGTTTGTGAGTGTGTGTTTGTTTATATGTTTGTTACTTCTTCACGCTCAAATGGCTGGTCCAATTTTGATAAAATTTTGTATGGAGGTAGCTGACATCCTGGATTAACATATAGGCTACTTTTATCCCGATCTTCCCACGGGATCGACATTTACGCGGGTGAAACCGCGGGGCGCAGCTAGTTATAGTATATTTGTCTCATGAATAGACGCGCGCTTTTCTTGAGGTTACCAAGTGTATAAACATGCTGTGAATGTGTGTGTAAGCGTAGGAGCTCTCGGTGCCGTCCGAGACAAATGGCGAAGTTTGGGAGGTTTGTGTGCGTGTGTTTGTATATGTGCTGATGATACTCGTCTTGAAGCACACATTCTCAGCGTGTTTGTAAACTTGGTAATAGTATTTTTATATCACAAAGCGACGCGCACTTTACTTGTGGTTGCCAAGTGTCTAAACACGCTGTACCACAAGTAAAGCTCGCGTCGCTTCGTGATATAAAAATACCGTAGCTAGCTTGCCGGTTTTTGATCCGTGATTAACTTGACCAATTGCTAAAAATAAATGGTCCAATGGGTCAACTTACCTAATAGTTAATTTTTTTATTTTTAACAATCGGTTGAGCTAACTACGGATCAAAAAACCGGCCCTTCAGATGGGAATAAACCGTCTTTCTGCTGTGGACAATTTGTTAAATATGCTGCTCCATCCACATTGAAAAGTGAAGTGATTGTCTCACTGAATGTAACCTATTTCACTGGAAAGATGGTTATGACGACGGACACAACAAAGCAAGATTCTCTTCTCATCATCGTCATCATCATTTCAGTCGAAAGACGTCCACTGCTGGACATAGGCCGCCCCCAAACACCTCCACTTTGACCATTTGTGTTTCTCGCATGCAACGAGTTCCTGCGGCCTTCACAAGGTCGTCTGTCCACCTTGTGGGAGGCCTTCTAACGCTACGTCTTCCGGTACGCGGTCGCCACTCCAGAACCTTTCGGCCCCATTGGCCATCTGTTCTGCGAGCAATGTGCTCTGCCCACTGCCACTTAAGTTTGGCGATTCTTCGGGCTATGTCGGTCATCTTGGTTCTCCTGCGGATCTCTTCATTTCTTATTCGACCACGCAGGGAAACTCCAAGCATAGCCCTCTCCATTGCTCTTTGGGTGACTTTCAGCCTTCTAATAAGATTAAGATTATCTTCTACTAGTCTTAATATCAAAGTACAAATCTTGCTTTAGGTTATCTACTAAATATTCGTGATTCGCCTTCTTTCATTAATCTGGAAAAGCCCACAAGGAAAGTACTTACCATATACTTACGGTTACTATGTTCCAAGGTGATCATGGAGGTTAAGGTTGCAGTCACCTCACAGTATATAGAATCTTTCGATTCTATGTTCCAAGTCATTTATTTAGAACGTAGTTTCGTTTTTCATGGTTGAACGGCTACATACCACGAAGCCCTGTTAGCGCTTTTAGGTAAAGCTAATGGATAACGGATGTAAGCGCTGCCGCCGCTGTACGGGAACTTTACAGATGTACTCAACCATTATAAAAACATTAGACGCCCATACTTTGAATATCTTTATACGTTTCTTGAATTTCAGAAGAAGGTTATTTAAAATGTTACGCAATTGCTTGCGTAATTTGTCTTGTTTATTACGCCTATCAATTTTTCTGTTACGGAATATTATGTTATTATAAATCTTCTATTATAGTCTTATTATGTTGGAAACCCACATTTTGATTTACGAGAACATATGTTATATCTTTTTCTTTTCTTCGTTATTTCGTTCACCTTTATTCTCAAATTATATACTTGTAATAGACCTTCAGACCGAATTTCGGCCATGGCAGCCAATCTCAATGAACAATGAAGACTAGACAACTACGCGTATAGTGTAGGTACAAGTATTTGCGCAGACACAGGTGAAATCACTCTTCCCTCACTCACACCGTCAACATGCAAACTCCGGGCTGTTACTGAAAAATTCCTAATGGTAAAACCCAATAACACTTTGCGCGACCTGGAAATCGAACCCAGGACCCCATGCTCAGCAGTTGCACTTGCGAACACGTGACCAACGGGGCTCGAATTATATACCAACGGATGAAATCATCTTGTTTAATGCCAAACAGTTCTACTTGCTTGGTAGGTCCAAGCAAGTAGAACTGTTTGGCATTAAAAAGTAACTCATACAGATTCAATCTGCAAACAATAGTAAAAGTTTAACGAATTAGGCGTTAATGAATAAGAAAGTTCAAGTATATGTACCGTTGGAATCCTCTTTATTGCCTACTTATTTTGTATCATTTAAATGTCGCAAAGCAGGCGGGAGCAAAAGTCCCACAAAGAATCTCTTGTTCGCTACTCTTGCCGCTGAATTATTCATGTAATCCATTTAATAGGGACAGAGCATTCGAGGTGGACGCAAGACAGTTAACTCCTTCGACGAGATTTATATTGTACTGTATGTTGACAATAAAAAGAGATTCGATTGCGTCCCAATAGCTGTCAATAACGGGGTTATTTACCCTTGAAATGCTATCTCAAGATTAGATTGGCTTCTCATGTATGTGTTTGTATATTCAAAGAGATGAAACAATATTTGAGAGAGATGTGTCGTGGGTTAACGACGCTTTTTCTGTATCTGTCTCCTTTTAAATTTATAGGGGTACATGTGACGCTACATGCTTACAGTTTCTTCAATGTTATGATGTTTTTTTTGTAATCATGTAAGTAGTGTTTTACTGTTCTGTATTTTCACAAATACATATAAAGCTAATAAAAATTTCTTGCATTATAATCGTGGTCGATAGTAGTTTAAGAAACTTCTATAACAACTAACCATGGTGGTGGCATTAAGGTGGTTTTTGAACAACATAACTTCTAATGATCCTTTCATAAAGTTCTAGTATTGTAGACAAATCATGTAGATTAACAGGGGCTCAGTAAAACAGAAAACGAGATTTATAATAATGTTTTCAAAGTTTTATTACCAATTCTACAGTCTTTACACTAGTTTCAAATGGATTGTGATGAATTTAAAACAGATATCAACAGACGGTTGGTACAGTTATTTTGATAACGCTAAATTGAGTCTGATATCTTCGTTTATTTATTACATAGTCGTTATTTAAATCTATCGGTACATTATCTAGTAATTATAACTATGGATACTTAGAAATGTGTGAGTATAAATATTCGTTTTTACTTATTACACCATATGAGACCGTTAATGTTTTTTTTCTATAAAACTGTCATTATAACTATCAGAGTAGTAACTCATTTGAATTTATTATACACAACATATTTTAAAATTTATCCTAAATCTTAATATTTAATACTTAGATCTATGATAATAATCACAATAGAAATTATTATGTTTTCAACCGAAGATAACGTTAAACGTTTAGTCAAAACTTAAATTAAAATATACAGGGTGACAGGGAGACTCGACGTATTCCTTGAAAGGGGTGATACTAGCGGTCATTAGCAACATTTTTCAGCTTTCAGAAAAGTATCAATTAAATGTTTAGAGTGGAGTAGTCTTTTCATAATTAATCGTTTTTGGTAACAAGTCAGAAAATTTCTCGAAGAACCGACACAGCTTGGTAACCGTCTAGTTTTGACCCCTATTAACTGGACTTAGTTGATGCTTAGCTAATGATCTCTAGTATAACCCGTTTCAAGGAATACGTCGAGTTTCCCTGTCACTCTGTATAGAGTATTCATAGTAGATGTGAATCTCTCATTCTTTCTTTACATGTTCTTGATCATATTGTTTTTATACATTCCACTTCAGTTCATTAGTTATCATAATATTCTGCAAAACTACAATAATAGTCTTAAACTGAACTGAGATGTTTTGATGGCTTTTACTGTTTATACTTCACAGCATGACCTCTCAAAGACTACCACTCAAAATCAAAACAAAAATAAATCCCAAGGTTCACTTTAGTATAGATTTTCATAAAATAATATGAAGACACTAAAAGAAAATAGTTTAGACTAGATTATGTAGTTATCATAAAGTTAGGTAACCAAAAACGGTCTGGCAATAAATACAACAAGTATAAGTAAGTAAATAATTAATATTGTAAAAAAAATGTTACGACCTTCTCGAACACAACATGAAGACATAAAATATTACAGTAAGAAAAAAAAGTACCCTGATGACGTAAAACTTTTTCGATTATCACACATTTCGTTATTGATCGCTCGTAGTTGTAATAATTCATTCCTGTCTGCCAAACTTCCTGAAGAGACCTCAAAAGCGATGAAGGTATGAAAGGATGTATTCCAGCTTGAGTGGCATCTTACTCATACGGGAATCAAATTGGAAAACATCCAATACCTCACCACTCTTTAGGTTCTCTAACTTGAACACAATATTACACATTATGAGTAGTATTTACATCGAATTTCAATCATGTTTACATTGTACTTTTGTTTTATCGGTTATGGTATTGATATCCATGTCAGTCGTCTGTACCTCTACACCGGGAGTATTGAAATTGTCATAGGATATATACTGAGGAGCTTGTTGCACTTCAGCTTTCACGATAACCTGACGCTTCTTAGTTTTAATGTACCCTAACGCGGACACTAACACAACGAACACTATAAATCCAATACAACAGCCCACAACCAAGCTTAGTCTCCTCGTTAATATATCCGCAATGTCCATGTACGTATTGGAGAATGGACTGTCTATTGCCGCTCCGAAGATTTCGATAGTGCTTACACTAGTACATTTACTGCTCAGAGAATCGTTCATATGAGGACGGAGATGGTTGAAAATTTGTTCGTCCGAGTATAAATTATTTATACTTGTATTTTCAGGTGAGAGAGCTATCCGTGCGTCGGGTACGGAAAATCCTGTAGATGTTGAAGTACCGAAGTTGCCGACTGCTATCACACAAACCGTATATCGGGATCCTGGTGTCAAGTTGTTGAGCCTCGTTGATCTGGCGGTAGCGTTGAGAATTTTCCCTCGTATCTGTGAAAATAATGAAAATTCAGAAACACAGCCTCTAACGCTGTTAATAAACCGAAATCGACTTGAACTGAGTACTAAAAAGTTTTGAGCACCTATGAGCCATTGTAAAAAGAAAGATTTGAATGGATTCACAGCACCATCGAACATCCACAGGCGAGAAACATAAATATTTTTTATGGTCCATTGAAGTGATACACAGCCTTTGTATTCAAATGTTTGTTGTAGCGGTTGCTGCGCAGGTTTTATTCAACGTTTACTCAAAATTATATGCTTTTAGTTACGTAGGTGAAAATATTTAGCATAAAACTATCATGAAGGAAAATATTTTGGATTTCCATAGTGTTACTCACCGTAGTCGGATGATCCTCGCTAAAATAAGCTACTTGATATGCATTCAAACCAGTTTGGTTACGGCTCTGCCAAGATACAATGATCGAATATGTCTGTATATCTTGTATAGCAATGCGGATGACGATGGGTATATCGCAAAGTTTCTGGGATGGTAATTCGATGAAGCTATAACCGTGAAGATCTTCCGGATGTTCACAACGCAAGTTACGACTGCCTTTGATGACAATTTTATAGTGTTCTTTCATCCATCGCCAAACCTCTTGTGTTTCACAATTGCACGTTAGTGGATTCTCTGAAAGTAATAATATGTATGACTATTGGAAATAAAATTAGACGATTCAAATAAAATCAAAGATTTAATATCTTACCATTAAAGGATAGAGTTTTGATTTGTGTTTCTAGTACTGTGAGCATTTTCATCTGTATTACTTCAAAGTAATTTCGGCTCAAGTCAATAAATGAAATCTTATTCGAGTTTCGAAATGCGTCTGCAGATATAGCTGATAACCAATTTCCACTTAAATATAATTCAGTCAGACTTTGCAGTCCTCGGAATACGTCTCTATTTATTCTTGTTATATGATTCAATGAAATGTCTAACTTTTGTAGACTCTGTAAGTCTGATGTGAAATCTTCCAGTTCTCTGATGACGTTTTGAGACATGTTCAGGACACGCGTTGAATACAATCCTTGAAGCCTTTCTCTTGGAATGTTTTCTAATTTATTCTGACTTAGATCAAGCTTTTCTAAGTTATGTAGCTTAGAGAAAGCTCCTGGAGATAAACGAATTATGGAGTTCTGCGACAATATCAACCTCTTGAGTGATGGAAAGTTTTCAAAGTCTTTGCTGGTGATAATCGTAAGGTTTGTATTTGTTACAACTAATTCCTCTAATAGTGGAAACAATTTTGAAGGATATGTTTGCAATAATTGCACTAAAGAATTAGACGACATGTTCAATGTAGTTAGCGCAGGAAGCACTGCCTCCGATAAGCCATTGCTAGGTATATTTTTAAATAGATTATGTGATAAGTCAATCTCTTTCAGGCCTACGGAATGCTGAAAAAAATTCGGTGGAAGAACTGTTAACATATTATTGCTCAAATTTAATGTAACTAGATTTTTAAGGGAGGGAGAATTAAAGCCATTTAACATAGAAATACGATTATTACATAAATTAAGAGACCGCAAATTTTGTAAACCGATAAATTTGAAAAAGTCAACGCTGTGTAATTGATTGCTACACAAGTCTAATATTTCTAGTGAAGTCACATTAAAAAGTGCGTGGTGAGGGAAATCTGTGAAATTGTTCCCTTTCAAGTTGAGTTCTTGTAATATTGTTGTGTATGCGAATACGTCTTTGTGTAAGTCTCGCAGATTGTTATAAGCTAAATTTATTCTTAGCAGATTCTGATTTTTAATGAATGTCGTCGGCGGCAGTTGCGATATATTGGATAGCTCCAGCGACAGAGTTTGTAATGAAGGGAGATGCGCAAACGTTTTATTTTCCAACAACGTAAAGTTATTTTCTGATATTATCAAGGATTTCAGTCCAGGTATCTGTATCTGAATAATATCTTCCCAAGTCAAGTCATTGTTTTTCATCTCTAGATCACTTAAGTTTGGTAAACTTTTGAGAGACTCTACTTCAATAATTGCTATCGAATTCTTACTTAGTCGAAGCTGTTTTATCGGCAACGAGGAAATATCGAAATTAAATATTACGATGTCATTCTGAGATAAGTCTAAAATTTTTAACTTAGTTAAAAAATGAAACGTATCTTTGGTGACTTGATTAATATGATTATTTTGGAGGTACAGTTCTTCCAACGTTACAAGTTTATAAAATGTCTCATTACTTAATTTAATAAGCTTATTATTACTTAAATCTAAAAACTTAATTTTTCTCAAGTGCATAAATGTTCTATTTTCTATATGTACAATACTATTATTCTTTAGGTACAGCCTTTGAATATTTAACAAATCATTGAAAAGATTAGATGTTAACACTTTTATGTTATTTTGGCTTAGCCACATAATTTGCACGTTCATCTGCCCTCTAAGAGAGCTATTTTTTAACATTGATAAATAATTTGCACCAAGTTGAATAGAAACCAAGGATGAATTCCTGTTAGGGAACACGTCTCCGATAGTAGTTAAACGATTACCCTGCAAATTAATGTGTTGAAGACTTTTAAGGGTAATGAATGCATGAGAGTCTATGGTTTGTACAACATTATTTTGCAAATGTAGTTCTAATAGCCCGGGCAGAGGACTAAATACGTTTCTTTTGATTTGACTTAACTTATTATTTTGCAAACGTATTTCTTTCAGTTCATCAAGTTTCTCAAATATTAATTCGTCTAATTCATTAATTTCATTATTATCTAGACTTAAAGTTACAAGTTTACGATTTTTTTGAAATACACTACGAGGAAGTTTATTTAAAAAGTTTGTTCCCATATGTAGTTGTGTTAAATTTTGTAGAGACGAAAAACAGTTTGGATGTAATTTTTGAATGGCATTGTGTTCTAAATTGAGAACTGTTAATCCAAAAGCGTTAACAAACGCGTCATCAGATATCTCCAGAATATTGTTTTCCGAAAGAAATATTTCTGAGAGTTCATGAAGGTTTGAAAAGACTCCATTTATATGATGGAGGTGGTTGTGACTCAAATCTATTGTACGTATTTTGGGATTCTTCTGAAATATATTCTTAGCAAGAGTTGTTATTTTATTACGACTCAAATCCACAGTTTCTAGTTTTTGTAATGAATACAATGCTTCTTCGTCTACTTGCTGAATTTGGTTACTAAAAAATGTTAACGTTTTTATTTTAGGCATACATCTAAACCAGTATCTATCAATTTTTGTAAAATAGTTTGAGTTTAAATCCAGAGTCAGCAGATTTGGCACTGTAACATCTATATCATCAGGAATTGAGTTTATTTTATTCCATGCAAGCCTTAAATTGCTGAGTTTATTCAATTTGCCCAGAGGTTTCAAAGGAAATACAGTGAGAAAATTTTCACTGATATCCAGTTCCGTAAGAGATTCTTCTAAGTTGTAAAATGCATTTTCTGATATATTGGCTATTTTATTCCCCTTCAGATTGATTTTCTTCAACTTAAGATTTCTAAAAGTGTTTGCTTGGATATCTTTGATGTCGTTGAGCTGTAAATCAAGTGCCTCAATATTGTAAAGTTCCAAGAATGATTCATGCGGAATTTTGCTTAATTTACTGGAAATTATGCTCAAAGATTCTAACGAGTCACGTAGCGATGTGAATGCGTTAGAGCTTATCTTGTTTATCCCCGACTGTGAGATCTGTAGATTGGTTATTTTTATTTTTGATGGGAAGATGTCTGCGTTCAGTTCTGTCGTTGAGACTTCTAAGTCATATATTGATAGCGACTGGATGGTTCCCCTTATCTTGGACATCACATTTTTTACGGCCCCGGGGGTCGCGCTCGGGCACTCCAAAAATAATCCTGAAATAAATGTATCCATTAATGACACCAATTTATCGTAAAGAGCATTTAGTGTGGGATTTATAAGACACTTACCTTCTTTAAAGTTATAACAGGGACAAATTGGGTTCTCTGCTAAGCTTGGACATTGAGATTGTTCTTCTCCTTGTAGAATTGGTATGTGGACAATGATTAGAAATGCAAATACGCCGCATTTCAGGCGAGACAGAAGAGTGATAACGCCCATGGTGTTGTGACGTCATTTCAATAGCATCGTGCATCCGGAATCCAAATGAGAGGATATTCGTTCTAGAAAATGAAACAACAGTATAAAGTTAATAAAGAAAGATATTGTTTGAATCATTAGTAGTTGTTAAAAATAACAAATACTTGATATCTTGACTCGCATAAATTTAATTTATCTTTCAGTAGTGTAGATGCGTAAATCTGATAAAAATAATAATTAACGGTCTTTTTGTGCTATAAAGATTTCCTAAAATACTTATTATGATTCATAATTGTTCTAGAACGTTTCGTATAGGTGAACTATAAAAAGGTGAGAGGGTTTTTCAAAATTAAGGGTATTGGGCTGATTGATTGTTTTAAACTGTTGGGTTGTCTTCAGTTACCTATGTTGTAGGAACTATTTTTAGGATCCTTTAAATTAAACTGTATGTTACTTTATATAAGCACGTAAAGCCACAGACACGTGACTGTGTCGTGTTGTGTCGTGACCGGGGTATACCAATCAAAAGAATCTGTTCAGGACTACGTCAAATCACAACGAGTTTTGATTGGCTAACACTGCGTCAGAAGGCGTCACGTAACTACACAACACAGTAATATGAATCCGGCTTTACATGGGTTTTATTTTAGTCTAGTTTCTTACTGACTTTTATTTCAGAGCTTTCTAGTACTGAACATTCCTCTAACTTGGACTTACATCGGATCTCCCTGTCTCGGAGTTCGTTTCTAAATGTTAAGAGTAACATGACACGCTCGAGTCTTTTGTGCAAACCTTCGTTTTATCTTTTGCTAACGTTAGTTTTAGTACGCAAGACGTGATTTTAAACTTTTAGGTTGTTATTTTTTGCTAAATAGGCCTGCTTTGGAGGAGGAAGGGGGAGGCCTTTGCCCAGCAGTGGGACTGAACAGGCTAACCAAAAAAAAGGCCTACTCTTGACCTCGATCACGCCTGATGGAAAGCGATGGTCTATGGTGGAACGAGCATGCCCAGAAGATGCCTGTTCACTCTTGCTTTGATTTTGTACACAGATAGATAGAGAGAGAAAGAGAGTTCCACACTTTGGCTGTTCGTATAATAAATGTGGAGTACGGATGTGTGGATACGTCTTGCGTGCTGAGTACGACTGGTCTGGATATCAACCAAGTGTGGATGGTGTGGTGGTTGGTGATTGATGGTTTTCATGGGTTGTAGTTTGTAAGGTGTTTTCCAACGTGCTAGTTATCTGTCTATGCTTTGCCCGAATAGTGTCGGACCAAAACGGGAGCCAAGAGCTCATCTCGCGAAGAGATCACGAGTTTAACTAATAATAACTACTATTACTACTATTTTTTTTTCTGGTGTACAATAAAGTGTAAATAATAAAATATAAATAATAATAATAACTTAATAAATGCGAAAACAGTGGTAGGTAGGTCAATTTGTGCTGCAAAAATATAATACAGTTTGATTCGGGTTAATATTATTTCGGCCAGCTTTTGTTTTTCCGTTCCATTATAAACTAAAAGGCCAACTATCAATCTGCCTAGCCATTTACCAAGTATTTTGAGGTCGGCTTCCAATCTAACCGGACGCAGCTAAATATCAGTATTTTACATGGAGCGAGTGCCTCCACAACCCAGTGGTTGGCGACCGATCCACACCCACGAACTTTCCGCAGAAAGCTTAGACGTGTTCCTCTGTCCCCCGAAATTCCGAGCGCCTTCGATCGACTCGTGCAGTTGTTATCATTTTTAGCCACGAGAGATCATTAACGTTTGAAATTATTCGTTGCTCGACCCCATAATCTCTTATTACCTTAGCAGCCTGTAGATTTAATAGAGTCAACTTAATAAATCTAACTTTATTCATTTAGATACTTTATACTCGTAACTGTAATAAAATTACGAGTAAGTAACCAATTTTTTCTTAACCGAAGTTCCTTTTGCAACTGTTTCTAATGTAATAAAGATTACTTCAGAAACTCATTACTTGCAAAAGGAACTAAAAGACTAAGAACAACAAAGCTCTCTATAAGACTAAATTAAAAATCGATTTGCTCCCGTAACGTTTATTTTAGATGAAGCGTCCCTTTGGTGTTCCTACTGCGAAAAATAATAAAGGCCGAAATTACCTTGCCAGCTTAACTTTCTCAAAGCCAATCCTACGCCAACAACTTTGCCAAAAGAAAATATCTCATGGATACGGTTTTATATTTTCCCTTCTTATGTATTAAGGATTTTGTTTCAGTTGGCTAATTTTTATATAAAGTTACGACTTTGTAAGCAACCTAAAGAAAGTGTAGTTTTCACCATTACGAAAGTTCCCGGAGTATAAATTATCTCCGTGTGGTTTTAAGTAGTCGAGCATTGAAGATAAACGTGCAGTGTAGTTGCGGCGGGTCAACGACACCAATTAAAACATATTTTCTAGATTTTTTAGGCGTTTGCTTACAACTTTTTCTCTTATATTTACGTTACAAAACAAAATGAAACATTGCATAAGATCAATTTTGCCTTTTCCCAACTATGTTGGAGTTAACTTCCAGTCTAAGCGGATTTTTTTTTTTTAGATGGGAAATCATCAAATGACTCCTCCCGCTCTGGGTGGGGCGGAAGGGAGTGTCAGACTCTTACTGACTAAAAGCCACCCGTGTTCCTTCCTTAGCCCTTTACTTTCCGGGCCAGCGGTAACCTTTTCGGACAATCCCGCTGACCCGGCAGGCTTTGGCCCTAAGGGGGCTCCTCCTCGATGCTGACATCTCTTTAGTCTAAACGGATGCAGTAGAGAGTATTTTACACGGAGCGAGCTGCCTATCCGACCTCCACAACCCAGTTATTGGGTACCACGATACCCATTGTTAAGACAGGTCAGAGGTTTGGGCTACTGACTACCTGTAACGACAGTCAAAGATATACAAATGACAGCCGGGACGTGCTTTCCTAGGGACGCAGGGGTCTTGATATGGAATGGATGGGGATCTACAAACGATTCGATCTACCCGCGCGGCTGATATTATTTTGGCACGAGCCCCCATCGCTTTTAATTAAAAGTACAGTTTTATTGGATTAAGCCATTTCTACAAAGCTATTAGTCACGAGCTGAATTAATGAAACACCAATCTGATAGAAGTAGAAGTTGGTGTGCGCCTATTCATCATGCGATTATTCTGAAATCACAATATAATTACGCTAAATGCCCCGCGTAGCTGGCGATTCATCATCGCTAATGCTCCATAATTAAATTTTATTGGCCATATTTCCCGGATGATATTAGTTTTAGCAGTATATGGAACCAGCCGTAAACTTACTCCGACGAATTGAGTGACCCATTTATTTTTGATGCTTCAGCACTGTCAGCAAATTAACGGCGCCAAATAGTTTTGGCTTCGTTTTGGCGACGCTACAAAGAAACGTTTAACACAAAGAATTGTTGCCCACTTATAGGAAACTGCTGTGTATTTATTTCTTGCTGTATTCAGCGCTTAAGCGGTGACAGATTGCCAGCCGCCGCTTCTGAGCGCAACGGAATGCCGGAGCTGCATGAGACATTTGACGGGTGCAGCCGCATGCAACTTTTACGGACAGATTGGTTTGTTGATGAAACCTCAAAGTGAATACAGTCTACCGCAAATCAGTGGTAACAATTTGACATGGACAGCTGCTTTATGTCGTAGCAGTAAGGGTGATCTTCGTAGTGCTGGTGTTTCCGCTGATGTGAGGTTGACTGTATATCGACGGCGAAGTGCCAATACCTCCTAACAGATTTTTTTTTTGAGAAATTCTCTTAATATCGTTTTGAATTTAAATGCGTTATTCGCATGTTTTAGTGAAATCGCAAGTGTATTTTTAGTTGCAACAGCATTCAATTAAAATGTTGAAATATGTACCTCCCAACTAAACCATCGCAACGTGTCTATTTTTGAACGTTTTTTTCAGTTTCTGTAAATTGACTTTGTCAGTTAGGAGGTATTGGCACTTCGCAGTCGATATGAAAAATAAACAAGTAGGTAACAAGTATAAGTGCCAAAATGCAAAATGAATCTATCATAATTAATCTCAAATTCTCCTCATTAATGACAAACTTACGAGAAGGTATAATACACCTATACTGTGATACTATCACATAGAATGAATTAACGATGTCGTAATGGGATGAACGAACTCTTGTTATGGAGAAAAAGCTTACAAATATATATAGAAAATCTGTTGTACTATATGTACATACTTATCTATTGTAAGAAACCCAGGTGCTCTGGATCTCATGTTTTATACCTACACGTACTTATGAATAGACGCAGCTTTCTTCACTTCATTTAAAATTCTATCGGGATTTTCCTACAGTTTTATTTACTGAATTACAGCGGTATATCAGTTCATTTCATTCATTCCATGAATGAATGAATGAAATGAATGATTATAATTGCTCAGCATTCTCTAAAAACTTTTGCGGGCCCGAATACCTTGTTATGGGTCTGAAGATTTACAAGAAAAGCTAAGGATCAGGGAGATTATTATTATAGAGCATTTTGTGAATAAATAATATTATTTACGTTATGGGCAAATGTTACGACGAAAGGATTACAAAACGATTAGCTTTACAAGTATTTTAGAGATCTACAAAATACGAGCTGTGCAAGAAAGTATACCGTGATAAAAACAGGGCATGAAGATGGCTGAAAATCTCTGATGGGATCTCTCGTGAAACGAAACATATAAGAAAGAACAAAAATAAAGAGAAAAAAATTCTCTATTACCTACTCTCTAGAGCTCTGGGGCTTAAGGCTAAGTAATACAAGTTGCACGGGTCGACCAAACAGGTTAAGCTACGTTTACCACGGTTGGCCCGTGGATGGGTAACCATCTTTACATATCAAGACCCCTCCGTGCCTCGGAAAGTACGTTAAGCCTTTGGTTCCGGACGTCATTCATGGATCTTTGGCAATCGTTACGGGTCGTCAGAAGCCCGAAAATCTGACAACCAGTCTTAACAAGGAGTATCGTATTATAGTAGTAGGAGTATAGTATTAGTAACTGGGTTGTGGAGGTCAGATAGGAAGTCGCTCCATGTAAAATACTGATATTCAGCTGCATCCGGTTAGACTGGAAGTCTAACCGGATGTACCCCCATAATTGGGAAAAGGCTAGACAGATGATGATGACAATATTAATCTCTGATTTTATTTTTAATTTGCATGATGAGCAAGTTGTGCTCTTATTTATCTATGTCGACTTGTTCAAAATTTAAATAAAATAAACCTAAGTATGTTTCTCATTTGAAACAAGTTGCAAGACTTAATTGCGGGAGACGTATTATTATTGCACTCGCGGGCAATGGGCTGGCAGTTTGTTTACTCGACTATTATACTGTCTAACCGGGCGGCGTTTAGTTACCGCGCTTTAAGCGAGATAACGTATTGGACAGCGTTTTCGTGGGCTGCGATGGCCAAAACTGGACTACATTAGGTGGACTGTGGAGAGGACAGTTTTAAACTAGATTGCTTATCTCATATAATTTTTATTTTCTAACCAGTTGTGCTAATGCAGTCATTAGCACAGCTCGACTAGATTTACCTCTACTTAAATGTACTTAAAAAACGCAGCCAGAGAATATTACGAACAACTTAAAAATTAAATAAATAAAAAGGTGTGTCCTGTCAGATGCACATTACAGGAACTGATGGACGCTAGTGATAGCGGCAAACACGTACCTAACTGTATCACGGTGGCCGTATTCTGGGCCGAGTCCATTTAGATTCTCTTCGACACGCTAAGAAGAAGAAGAAATAAATAAAAATCATCAAACTATATCAGCTATCGCATATGTGGTTCTCAAGTTATAAGCTCTCATTCAGGCAAATAGACAGCGAGACGTTACGTTTTGTAATAAAGTAGGGGCACCACATCCCCACTTTTATCATCACATACAAGTTCACAAGCTTCAAGTGGCTACACTCTCATATAAATTAGTCATGTGAATTTAAATCATGTTGTGATCGTGGGAGTAAATGTCATAATAAAACATCATTTATTATTATAACTATGTGTGACTGCGGTACGTTTGACTCATCCTGGGCTTCTCATTGTCTTTTCAGTACACTATGGGCTATCCAGCAACCCGCACTGGGCCCGCGTGGTCGGTTACACCACCACCACCACCATCGTCGCTACTACTCTGACTTGCTACTAGGCTATCATCACAAAGCTCGTTCGGACACAAGAGAATAGAATAAAAAACCCCCTTGGAAGCTTGAGGTACAAGCTTCCATTACAGGTTTGAAGCTTCCATTACAGATTGGCAAATAACGTACTAACAGCCTATCCGCCGACTGCATATAGTCCTTAAGTGGTGCCAGCGCTGTATATGTGGCAGCCACTTAGTTCCCGTTCATTAAGAAAAGACAGACATTGATACGAGCGTTCCTATAACTTACTACAAGTCAATTATGCGTTTAGTGGAAGCACTCTTAAGAATTACGGGGTGGTAGAGTGAGATGGCGGTATATGTGATAGCTTAGCGCGAAAAAGGGATCAAACGTCACGCGGGCGCTGTGATCAAAGGGTAAATAGTTTAGGTACTTACTTGTTTCTTTTTTTTTTTCAGGAGAGGAAATAATGTGGTCAGCTATTCTGTTAATTTATTATTAGCTTTTTGTAACACTTGACGGCTTTCCTCAGCCTTCCTGGAGGGATAGCTGAGGGCATTTTATTAACGGGTTAACAAGCAGAAT
Source organism: Mesoligia furuncula (assembly GCA_916614155.1). Taxonomy (NCBI): domain Eukaryota; kingdom Metazoa; phylum Arthropoda; class Insecta; order Lepidoptera; family Noctuidae; genus Mesoligia; species Mesoligia furuncula. The sequence continues at coordinate 14,383,674 of OU744798.1, forward strand.
TTCGGACTAAAAACCCTTTGTAATCTTGCTTTATCTTCTCAGTTTAACAACAAGGGTACCTAAATTTCCGCCTTTAAAAAAAAAAGAAAAGATAAATGATTTATTTTCTGTAAGTAGGTTTGTACAAACACTTTTACACTTCAATCATATTTTTTTAAACTAGATGAGTTCGGCGATTCCTATAAGTCTATTCTGAGAAGAAAGGCCGAAACAAACTCAGAGGTCACAGTCTTTTAAAGTCCAGACAAAATCTTGGTCAGATCGTGTAAAGACCATGTGTGACCAAAATGTCCATTGATTGTATTCTATAAATGGCAATACCTATGCATTTTAATAATAACGGGTCTAACAATACCGTTAACGAAGCCGTGAGTGAATTGTTCTTTCCGTTATTATCTTAGCAATTGTTTTGTACTGGACCATATCATGGGAACGGATTGAAGGTCAAAGTTCCAACTTTTTTGACGCTTCTTTACGAAAACCAGTTTTAAACGTTATAATACTCCCACGATCCCTGTACGGTTGTATGCAGCCATAAGCACTATATTTTGCGTGAATTACATTTCGTACCAAAAACAGCGAAACAACGAATTGTCACACCATAAATAAAAGTCATTTCCCAGCAATTATTTTTGCACAAAGTTACATAATTTGATTTACAGAATGCGTAGATGTCGGCGTCATGATGGATATTTTTACACCTAGTAGTATGTTTGTTTTTAAAATATACCTCACTATATGTACCATAGAAATGTAATTATATCTACGATAGGTACCTACCCCACTGTCTTCAGTAACTCTCCAACCTCTTGAAAATTTTAAGTGCGATGGACATAAACAAGGCTAGTACAAGTTTATCATATAATATCTCGCCGTAAACATGCCGAGAGTTGGCAGCCGGGTTAAGGATCCCGCCACACGTTCACCTCATAAAAATACTTAATTGCTTCTTACAACACCTCGGGGAAGTGATGGGGTGCTCTATTCTTAGTCGAGATCATGCAGATAAGAATTTATTATTAACCAGATTCTTTTCACGACTTTACTTGAGTGCTAGGGATTTTTTGTGTCCTTTAATATCCTTTTTATTCCGATAATACCTACTTATTATCGGAATAAAAAGGATATTGTTCACACATACATCCGTACATAATAAATGGCTGTTTGTCGAAGACGTTTTTCTTGCCGTGAAAAAAAAATGGTTTAGTCGCCGAGTGCAGGCACGGTTGTATGGATCACTATGTCCATAGTGATCCATACAACCGTGCCTGCATGTGTTGATGACATCTTGTTGATGGTCCCGTTTTTTCTACGGCACGGTTTATACGCCGTGTGTAGGCACGGTTCGTCAGTGATGTATGGATAACTATGGAAGGTTGTTGACAGACACGTTTTTTCTACGGCGCGGCTTATACGCCGTGTGTAGGCACGGTTCGTCAGTGTTTTATGGATTACTATGGAAGCTTTGACAGACACGTTTTTTCTACGGCGCGGTTTATACGCCGTGTGTAGGCACGGTTCGTCAGTGTTGTATGGATAACTACGGAAGCCTTGACAGACACGTTTTTTCTACGGCGCGGTTTATACGCCGTGTGTAGGTAGGCACGGTTCGTCAGTGTTGTATGGATTACTACGGAAGCCTTGACAGACACGTTTTTTCTACGGCGCGGTTTATACGCCGTGTGTAGGCACGGTTCGTCAGTGTTGTATGGATTACTACGGAAGCCTTGACAGACACGTTTTTTCTACGGCGCGGTTTATACGCCGTGTGTAGGCACGGTTCGTCAGTGTTGTATGGATTACTACGGAAGCCTTGACAGACACGTTTTTTCTACGGCGCGGTTTATACGCCGTGTGTAGGCACGGTTCGTCAGTGTTGTATGGATTACTATGGAAGCTTTGACAGACACGTTTTTTCTACGGCGCGGTTTATACGCCGTGTGTAGGCACGATTCGTCAGTGTTGTATGGATTAGTGGTTTCTGCCTACCCACCCTTATTCCCATAAGGGTGGGTAGGCAGTAACCACAGAACGGTGTGAGTTTATGTGTGCATGTTGTATTTTTCGTTTCTAATGCATTTAATTAATTATTGAAAATTAGAGAATTAATCTCCATTAAATTATCTATACAATGGTATTTAAATTAAGTAGGTTCTGTGTACTAGCAGGGCAGAGGTGTAGCAATAAAAAATCAAAATTGGTTCATCCGCTCGGGAGCTAAGATGCCACAGACAGACAGACACACACACACACACAGACGCGTCCACTGATATCGACACGTCAAACTTATAACACCCCGTCGTTTTTGCATCGGAGGTTAAAAACAGTTGCAGAAAGGAGGCAAAACAATATGTTTCGATCGTAAAGCACTCTCTAATGCTTCGCAATATGAGTCGTGGAATTAAAACAACAAAATATGACTTGAATCGTCTAAACACTGTTTCGACGGTACAACTTTTATTGTTGCTTCAACTGAGCATAATTAGCCTATAAAGTACCCACAGTTAGGACACAGGCCTTCTCTCTGTGAGAGGGAGTGGGCCGTAATACACCACGCGGGCCCAGTAGGGGTTAGTAGATGTCACGTGTATTCAAATGTTTGGTTCTATAACATGCCGGTTACCTCACGATGTTTTCCTTCACCATTTTGAGAGCAGTGAGGACTTATGGTATGCCACAGGCAATTAAATCGCAACGTGTAAATCAGACAAGAATTAATAGAAACTCTTTTTTATCCCACTTCAAAAAAAAGGAGGTTATCAATTCGACACGTATGTATGTAATATTATTGGAATTGCATTATATTCACATAATTATGACAATCTATTAGGGCTTCCAAACAAATATACAAAATTTTATAGATGTATGTATGTATATATGTTTGTCCACGCATTTCTCCGCAACTATTAATCGGATCGTAACCATTTGTTTTTATTGGCTTACTTGTACTTCAACTTAGGGAACAGTGTAAATTTCATCAAAATCGATTCAGTAATTTTTAAGATATGGACTAATACGTGTAAGTGTGACGGCCTGGCTTATTGATACGAGCTACGGGTGTAGTGTCAAAGAAAAAATTATTACAAAACCTTGATCAAATTCTAGTGCAAAAACTAAAAATTAGGAAATAAAAAAGTAATTTAAAAAAATTAAACCGACTTCAAAAATAAATTAACTGAAATTCGGAAGTCGGTGGCAAAAAACTAAAACTATATAAAATACAGATCCCAAAGACACCGACTTTAAATTACTTTTTTATGGACGCTAAATACACAAACAAAATAGGGACATGATACGCGATATAGCATTTTATGGGATTATGAACGGCAGACGGAAGAAAACAGCACAATTTAAAGCTGTCGAGTTGCTCAGCAGTAGCCGTCGGCTTACGTGATGAATATATTCCGTTAGCTAATCAAATATGCAGAGCAATTATAATATGCAGACGAGAGACTTTCGACAGGAAAATTTTACAGAGAATATTTGCGTACCTACTACTTTTTTAGATAGATAAGGATGTATGCCGTTCATATATCACACTATTATAAAGGCGAAAATTTGTGTGTGTATGTGGGGGGGTGTGTTTATATGTTTGTTACTTCTTCACATTCAAACAGCTGGACCAATTTTGAAAAAACTTTGTATGGAGGTGTCTGACACCCTCGATTAACATATAGGCTACTTTCTATCCTGATATTCCCACGGGATCGACATTTACGCGGGCGAAACCGCGGGGCGCAGGTAGCTATATTATACTAGCTGATCGGACAGACGTTGTCCTGTTTCTTAGAACTCGATCGCAGCGCCACCTACCAGGTCCATTTGTGAATCTAAACCATCCAGGGACCCCCTCAAACACATAATAAAATCGGTCAAGCCGTTTAGGAGGAGGTCAGTGACATACACACGTACAGAAAATTTATCTATCTATCGGATTTGATAAAATCTTTTTGAATTTGGTAGTCCAATTTTTGAGGAAGGATTATCACACTAATATTATAAAGGCGAAAGTTTGTGAGTGTGTGTGTTTATATGTTTGTTACTTCTTCACGCTCAAACGGCTCCACCGATTTTGATAAAATTTTGTATGGAGGTAGCTGACACCCTGCATTAACATGTAGGCTACTTTTTATCCCGATATTCCCACGGGATCAACATTTACGCGGGTTAAGCCGCGTGGTTCAGCTAGTTATAAATAAAGTCGTGTTTGAAATACGTATATGTCTCAGAATTCTTAGTGCACCTACTGACCAAGATTAGGTACGTCTGGACTTGAAAATTTCCTCTCAGGAGTACTCATCCAGATAGGAAATGTCATCAAGTTTGTTTTTTTTTTATGTGACGTGTTAAAGTGGTTCCTATATCCTCATCACCTGTCTAGCCTATCCCCAGATATTTTTTATCCCGACATTCCTACGGGATCGACACTTATGCGGGTGAAACCGCGGGGCCCCGCTAGTAATCCCCATAATTTATTTAACATCACACAAGGACCCTTGGACCGGGCAAGACAAAAAGAGGTCAGAAAGAAACCGAGGTGGTCATAGCGGGGGAATAAGATATTTCACACAGAAAAAGTCACGGGCAGAAGCTAGTACCTACTTATAAAGAGATAAACGAATAATCCTTTGTTACTGAGAAACATCAATAGCTTAAGGCATTTTCAGACCTTTTTCCTCATTCAAAATTAAATGTTTTATTGTCACTGGCAATGTTTTTGTATCCGGGTTCCTGGGTTTTTATACCATTCTAAGATTAAATTAATATTTTGTTAGATACTTCAGAGTATAATGTCGATCAGAATCTTGAAACCATCTATCAAGAGTTTAATTAGCGTTATCTTAAAGATGTTCGGTATTTTATTACACCATCATGATCAGCCTACTTATATTATAATGTTTCCCGTGTTGCGAACCAGGCCCCCTCCCTGTGAAAGGCAGTGGGCCGTAATCCACCGCTCGGGCACATTGCGGGTTGGTAGATGTCACATGTCTTCGAATTTTCGCCTCTAGGATTTACGTGTTTCTTCACGATGTTTTCCTTAACCGTTTTGAGCAGTGGAGATTAAATAATTTTCACAAAGTTTTATTAATGTGACAAACATAATTAAAATGATTCTACGATAAGTTTACAAATATTTGTTATATTATCCTCAATTATTTCGTTGTCATAAAAAAATATCATATTTCACTTATAAAATCGTTTTTGTTCTATTTTGTCTGTCTCTAAGCAATTATTATTATTGGATAAAACAAACCTGTAGGAGGTACAACTTTATTTATTAAATACAGAACCAACATGAGGTTCAAATAAGTAGCTTATTAGCTTCCGTTTCGTAGGAAGTAAAACTCTGATACAGAGAAATTCTTAGAAATGTTTCTTCTAGATATCCTTTAATATCAGTGAGTGGTAAGTATCTTTGTAAAATTACTTTTTTAGGGTTCCGCATTTTTGTTATTACAACCATTAACTTTACCATTACATATATTCATTATATTCAGAATACAACATTCAGAACAACGAAAACGTACTATATTGTGATAACGGGCCACTACGGAACCCTACACTGTGCGTGGCCCGACACGCACTTGGTCGGTTTTTTTTTTAGTTTTTATCGTATTTTTGTTTGATCATTTTGAAACACCAGATAGGGACGAGTTGTCGAAAAACTGAAATTGGTTTCCTGTTAAAATATTTACTTTCGTTCGATTGCTTTTTTTGCTAAGAATAACAATTCTCAGAACCATTATTTTGTGACTTCAAATTTTGTGCAGAAAACCGGTTCAGTTTTATTTCTAGTCACTCTGTGTCATCGTTAGGCAAATATCCACTCAAAATAGTAATATAGCTTCAAATGTCATATGTAACAAACGTTTAATAAATCTAAACATGTTATGTGTCTCAGGATGGCGATAGATTGAGCCACCTGTCATGTAGGGGACGCTGCCGGTGCCGGCAACTTGGAGTAGTGACTGTGTGCCACGGGCACTCTATTATTTAGATATGAAGGAACAACTTGTGAGATTAAACGTGGAGTGATAATACCTGATTCTGAATAATAATGCGATGTATTTGCACACAGTTAAGTCAAGCTCTTTCTGCGGTTTTAAATCAAAACTATCAAATTACATACATATTGAAACTCATTAACAATGTTACTAACGTACTAGTTAAGAATAAAATCGTTGAACGTGTAACCCAACCAATTTAAAAACGAAATACCTTTAAGCCTATTGTATTGTATCGGTGACCGTTACCTAGAATAACTTTATTACATAATGTTATCTTATATTCTCATGTACAGACGCCAGCACATCAAGCTACCCGAAACTGACAAATTTTCCCAATAAACCCTAATAAGAAATTTGAAAGATTGTAGTAGCTTGATGTGCTGACGTCTGTACACGGCTGTTTTTTTATTTTTGAGAATAAAGTATTAAAACCAAAATACTGATCTTTTCTCGTGTTGTTGCGAGCGATACGACATAATATCCGTTGGCGTTCAAAAGATTAGTTAGTCGGCCATAGCCAAGGGGGGATGGCTCAGGATAAGTACCTACGTGAAAATTATCATACTAGCTTTTGCCTGCGACTTCGTCCGCGTGAACTTTCTTGTTTTAACAAAAAATATCTACTCGCCAATACTGTAATTTCCATTAGTGAAAGAATTTTCAGAATTGGATTAGTAGTTCCGAAGATTATCCCCTACCTATAAACTTACGACCTTGTAATATTAGTATAGTTGGAGGCGCTTTTGAGTGTATCTACTTTAGACAGAGATAATTAGAGATAATGTTTGTAAGTATGGTTGTGGTATGCCTCTCCTCAGATATGCGTCAATGCTTTAAGAAATCAATAAACTCTGAAAAGTTTCCTGTATTCCACAAAAGTACCTAACAAATCAAGAATTAAAATTGCGTTCAGTAATACCTCACGATTTAACTTAGCAATCAGTAATTCTACGCTAATTTATTCCTTTGTAATCATAACAGACATGTTGGCGCCTATGGAAGAAGGCGAAAATAAATGAGTCAGCCCAATTTCGTCGAACACTGAGATAGGTCCCGTCATTTTGCGTTAATAGTACGATTACAGAATGTGCGTTTGCGATAGTCCCTCACTAGCCCCATGAAAAGATGATTACGTTGACAAATGGCTCTTCCCTCGAGGACGGAGGTCACTTATCTCCTGCCGAATGTAGTCCAATTAATTGTACCCTATATTAATGCTGAAATCATTTCAAGTATTCCCCGGAGGCTGACATGGCCTTATATCATTTAACGTCGGTTGTACAACCTTCTTTTATTCTTCTTTCGGGGAAATCTCATTTTATTAACAGCCTTTCATTGTTTACGTAGTTTTTTTATTTAAATCGCTGGCATTTGTGTCCTGTTTGTCATAAAGCTACTTACATTTATTGGAGACGTCTTTACCTATAATTGGAATTTACCTTCACAAGTGTAAGACCGTTTGTACACACACGTTTTTCTTGCCGTGAAAAACTACGGTTTATTCGCAACGTGTAGTCAGTGTTGTATGGATCACTATGGAAGCTTGTTGATGCACACGATTTTGTAGTCACTGCTTGTGTAGTCACGGTTCGTCAGTGTTGTATGGATCACCGTACCGTGAAGAAATTGTGCCGTATACAAAGGGCCTTAGAAAGAAAGAATAAAGTTTATTTGGACTCAGTTCATGAAACACAAAAAATAAAATTAACAAAATAAAAATAATCACCGTACCGGAAGAAACTGTGCCGTATACAAAGGGCCTTAGAAAGATAGAATTAAGTTTATTTGGACACAGCCGGTCGATTCTGTAAAAATCTCACCGTGAAAACTGAAGTGATGTGAGTTTGTTTTTGCTAGGAAATGACACTATTGACAGCTCACCTCACGCTCACTTCACCCAAGTTTTCACGGTGCGATTTTTACAGAATAGCACCGCTGTTCATGAAACACAAAATTAACAAAATAATAATAATGTTTCAAACAACAATAGTGTCTGCATCACGGCTTCGCCAAAAAGGTGCATGTCAGCATTAATGCCAGACGAGAAGAGGGATAATGAGAGATGAGAGATGCTGTCTGTCCTCGTGTAGCGCAGTTTGTTCCGCCAGTTACTCAACTGAACCGAGCGCTCGGCGCATCCTCGACAATCACACCCAACACCTTATTTAACTGACCAATTCTTCCCTTGCGGTGGTAGGGCTAACGCCCACCTGATTTCGACGAAGCGTGGTAGTTCCAGTGCCTTAGGCATCTTCTGGGCACGCTCGTTCCATCATAGACCTCTATCACTTTCCATCAGGCGTGATCGAGGTTAAGAGCGGGCCCAATTAGCAATAAAAAAAAAGTTTCATAATAATTATTCTCTAACGTTTCTGTGACGATGCGAATCTAGGAATTATAATGAGACAACAATTATGACTTTAGGTACTTGCTGCCTAATTAATATGGTTTGAACTTCTGAAGATGAAGCCTGTGATGTCCCACTGCGGGGCATAGGACCAGTTCTTGTTGAAGGAGTCCAGCTCATCCCGCCATCTTTGTCTGGGCCTCTCTCTCATGACACACAAGAATGAAAAATCATTGTGTATTAATCTATCTATGTTTTCGATGTTACAATAATAATATTATGGTCTTCTCGTGTCCACCAATGTGTTTATTAAGGTAGATAGGTAGAGGTCAAATTAAACAAATGATAATTAGGTATCTACGTACTGTATGTACTCACGGATACAAAAAAAAGGATTCCTTTAGTTCATTTTCATTCATAAGTTCATTCAATGGGTTGATAAGCCACACAATTCGCAAAAGTGTTTTTTATACTTTCAGTTCGGTTCGAATTTTCATTTATCTATAATATTTTATTCAACTCATGTGGATATCGAAAATTCTGCTGCAAATGTGTATATATTTTTGTATGCGTATTTTTTTTTTTTGAATCGGGAAACCGTTCCGTTCGTTCAATTTCGCTGAAACCAGTTTTTTGTTTTGTCATGTTCTAAGCGGCGCGTGTCAGCGGGAGACAATATCAAAGAATCGATCTACACTATCGGGAAATGTAACAAACTGCGAGAATTTACAAAAACGAAACTGAAACACTTCTTTCTGCCTATCTTTTCGGGGAAATATACGGGCGTGATTTTACGAGTTATATTCATGACTAGCTTCTGGCCGCGATTTCGTCTACGTGAAATGTCGTCTACGTGAAATTTCGTCTACGTGAAATTTCGTCTACGTGAAATGTCGTCTACGTGAAATTTCGTCTACGTGAAATGTCGTCTACGTGAAATTTCGTCTACGTGAAATGTCGTCTACGTGAAATTTCGTCTACGTGAAATGTCGTCTACGTGAAATTTCGTCTACGTGAAATTTCGTCTACGTGAAATTTCGTCTACGTGAAATGTCGTCTACGTGAAATGTCGTCTACGTAAAATTTCGTCTACGTGAAATGTCATCTACGTGAAATTTCGTCTACGTGAAATGTCGTCTACGTGAAATTTCGTCTACGTGAAATTTCGTCTACGTGAAATTTCGTCTACGTGAACTTTCTTGTTCCCCCGACACACCCCGTCGCATCGCATCGCCTGCCCGCGCTATTACTTAGTTTTCGCTTAGCGTTTTTCCTGACTTCTTTTCTTTGTGGTCGGCTCCTAAGGGTTCTAACGTAATATTAAATAGCATCGTCTGTGTGGTGCCGGACTTAAAGAATACCACCACCCCTTACTTCCCGTGGGTGTCGTAAAAGGCGACTAAGGATCGTACCGGAGAATGGACAGCAGCGTTCTCTATGTATTCCACCATCATACCATACTGCGATCGCCAACCCGCCTGCCAAGCGTGGCGATTATGGCAAACCCTCCCAAAATTGGGGGAGGCCTATGTCCAGCAGTGGACGTCTATCGGCTGAAACGACGACGACGATTAAATAGCATAGAGCCTTCTTCAAGAATTAGGGTATCAATAGCAAAGAATTTTACAATTCCGAACGGTAGTTCAAGAGATTTAGCGCGTTCAAACAAACTCTTCAGTTTTATTATTAGTATTTATGTAGATTGAGCATCGTTTAAGAAAATGGGCCAATAGACGTAACAAACTGCTGAAACGGACAAAAACAATACCTACTAAAGTACCAACATTACTCTTTTCAGTTTAAACGCTCACGCGCTTTTACTTAGTCAAACATATTTCTTGCTTTCTGGCTAAAACCCCAAAACCATTATAAAGAACTTGGAAGGGTTCAACAGGGTAAAGACAAAAAAAAAACTGGAGCAGATAAAGCAAATTGCTAAGTAGATAATTTTTTATTTGAGTTTTTACAGAGTTTTTATGTTTTAAGGAAGGTTAACCTTTGCAGACCTCATCATTAGGACCCTGTGGAAAGGATTATACCTACACAGAGCGAGAAGACTAACTTAGGAAATTGTGACACTTGACGCTAAGTAAACCGAGCTAGGTCCTCTTAATGATCCTTAGCAGTAAAATGAAGGTAACTAATTATTGCCTAATAAATGGGTATGCCAGTGAGTACAGTGGGCCCAGTGGAAACAGCCACGCCCACGGATTTTGCAGGTTGTTTGTTGTTGTTGTTGATGTTGTTCCACTTGCCATGCTTTCGAACTCAGGCAAGCACTTTACTTTGTGTAAATAATTTCATCACCACTGCTCTCAAAACAGTGAAGAAAAACATCGTGAGGAAACCGACATCTCCTAGAAGCAAAAACAAGAAGACATGTGACATCTCCCGCGTGGTAGATTACAGCCCACTCTCTCTAGAAGAGAGGAGGTCTGTTTCTCAGCAGGGGAACATTATAGGCTGATGTATTGTATGTATGTGTGTATAAATGGGTACCTATACTAAACATACCCAAAGTTGGGATATACATAGGTCCTATATATTTTTGTGTGTGTGATTCTATGTATGTGTTTTTCTTTATGTTCCTAACAAATGTACTTGTTTACAACAGAACGTTACGTATCACAAACATGTCATCAGGTTCCAGAACCTCTAGTTTTCGCCACGTCATATTTTCTGATTAAGGAATCTGTTTGTTTAACTTTATATAAGTAGTGTAAACGCTTACCTTATTAAGGAAAACTTACTTTCACGAAATGTAGAACTACATAGATAAGTTTTTGAAACGTAAAGCTTAAAAGTTTTAGCTTTTCATAAAGATGTCAACTTGGTATTCGAAGCATTTTCATAGCATATTCAGCAGTGATCGGAATAGGCTGAGTATATTTACCTAAAATTTAAAGAACAGAGACGGAAATCGGAGACTTCCTTAGGACAAATTTTTTTTACCGGTAAATATTGATAGTTACATAATTAAAGTTCTGGTAAATTTTCCGGTATAACAAAATGTAGACATAAGGAAGTCTCCGATTTAGTCTCTGTTCTTTAAACTTTAGGTAAATATACTCAGCCTATTCCGATCACTGATAATCAGCCTACAATGTTCCCACAGCTGGAACACAGGCCTCCTCTCTGTTTAAGGAGTGGGTCATAATCCACCACGCGGGGATAGCGAGGGTTGGTGGATGTCACATGTCTTCGATTTTTTTTATTCTAGGACATGTCGGTTTAGCATTCATAAGTGTTCTTATGTTAGCATTTTCATAATAATGCCTTATCTAATGCCTTTGCAGGTCAATGGATAAATAAATCTATCCATCTTTAATAACAGACCAAAGCTACCACAAATAAATATCATCACATTTTCATTAAGCCAGAAAATATACCTCTTCATTACTTATCTAAATGAATGGCGCCACCCAATCGCAATAATTATCCAGAACATAAAACGGATCAGAAAATCGTAAATGACCGCTTTTATCAGCTCAAATTGGATATTTAACGTAATTTTTATTGATATTATTATACGACTATTAATTTCGCTCACGTCTACAGCGCTAAGTAGGTGTGTGGTAGATCGAATCACGTCATAATTGAAACTCAATGATACTGAGAGTAAGCTTAAAATGAACCTGTATTTTTATATCACCCCTTTAAAATGTTCGTTGTTTTTCCACTTTATCTGAGTGTATCGTCAGACAGTGTTAAAATAAAACCTTTTCCTGTATTCATGAAGTCCACATGTAGGAGAAAAACTAAGACACGTACCAACAGAAGGATTTTTTTAAGGTTTGCATAAAATATAGGTAAAATTACTAAGAGTTCCAGGAAATACTCAAACACTTCGCGGTACCCATCTTTGTTCATCTAGTACGTTTTTAAGCTTTTTCTAGGAAATATAGAAGAGCTTTTTCAGTGTTAATTATTCAGCTTTATTTTGATGATTTCAGTACTAACGCAGTGACGTCATTTGTCATTGCTCTGTGCACTGACACATGCAAAACTGGCTTATTGGTAACAATATTTACATTCGTTAATTAACCTGTCCTCGTAATACGTCCAATAGTGAGAACTGAATGGGCTTGTTACTGTTTGTTTGATGGTCGCATACATGCACGTTTAGAATTTCAATAAAACAGTAACAGATTTTGTTTAAATCTCAGTTCAAATCTAGTTTTAAAACGAAATTCATGATCGAATTTCGTTCCGACATGCCTACGGACCTGCAAGTAAGCACCTACTTACAATATCTTAAAGACTTCGTTCTTAGATGGATGGATTTTCATGATACTGACAAGCTCACACGTGCGGCAGAGCTCCTGATCGTCACAAAACATGGTCCCTTGAACAAACTTTTCTTGTTATTTCAAGGAATATTTTCCCTGATAACGTCATTCATAATTGCAAAGTCAAACTTTCCAATTTCCTCAAAGAGGTTGCTTAAGAGTCTACGCCATTGGAATTGATCAATATCGCGACGCATCAGGATCCGCCAGGATAACCCGTGCAGTCCCTTACAGTAGCATATGTCTTTGCGGTCCTAAGTAAGTAGGCACCCAACCCTTTTAGCTTTTTATCGTAAGAGTCTCCCGGGATAATAGCCGATAATGTATTCCATGCTTTATTTCCATATACTTTCCTTAAAATGAGGCTGGCGTAAACATAACCATATGTTAATGAATTGGCATGATACAGAAGCCGAATTAGGCCAAAATGCCAATAAAGCCTGATAATTCTAACGCCACGAAGGGGAAATTCGCGGATGACTCGTGGCAATCACAACCCGTCCCACTGTCATGCCAGCATATAAAATAGTGCTCGTATCTCTGCGTAAGTGAATCTGCGTTAATAACAATGTCACCACCATCACCATTGTTTTGGTACTTTAGAAGCTAAAACAATGGCTTGTTATTGTGCCGCACGCTCGGACTAATGGACAACTATCGGTTTTTTATCGAAAATAAATTAAACCGTTAACGTAACGACCTACATTTAAAAATTGAACTTCCGTTGAATTTAAGAGTTAGTTGAGTTGATTTAGTTGAGTTTAAAAGAACTAATTGGAGCAGTTTTCAAAACACGAAGAAGATCAAAGCTGTAAAAAATTGAGTTGTAAATCAATTTGATAGAACGAGCGCGGTCAAAGCTAGTTTAATGATAGAAATTAATTTCCCCAATAACGAGCACGCTTGGGCGAGATTTTTCACCGGTTTCAGTGCAGAGTACTCCGCTCCGGGCTAACAAATGGTACTTATCTGTCACTCTCGAGATAGGGGCGCTGACGAGAGTCGGGTGTCAAAGCTTGTCATCCCAACTACACTTGTGTTACACCTATCGCCGGTTCATCGCCATCTGCTCTTTACAGTTTTGAACTTTACGAGGATTTATTTTAGACTTATTGCGGGCTGCTGCGGTGCTGTACGGCATGTTACGACACATAACGCGCTCCATTATGTCATATCGAAAATAGAATTTGTTAAACGAGTAATTTTTGTCTTGGAATAGTAGTATGGAAACAAGGAACCGATATCTATTTGGACAAAGATTAGGGTTTGTATGGTTGCGTCCTATTTGAATGAAACGCATTGTGTGTCTAAAGACAATATTAATATTTCGCCTTTTGTCAATGTAAAATAATCAAATCATTCTATTTTATATTTTTATAACCCTTAAGCAAGGGTTTTCTTTATTAATGAAATAAGAAAATTACGAGTTTAAAATTCAATCAGCCCGAAAGGTAAACGTCTAACGGATATCGATTGCGAGAAACTTCAGTTAAATAGCGGATGAAAAGTTTGCCTCCGCCGACCTGAACTGAATGGACGACCGACCGAGGATTCATTACCGTGCACGAACAGGTAACTAACTTTGATGAGAAGGATTCAATTTTAATTCGTTTAAAGGCAAGTTTCAATTCTTAATCGTAACGACAAAGTACCTAACACTCAACAAATCAGATGATACTCACCTTTAGAAAGTTATGAAACTTTCAGGTAATTTCAATATCCATAGTTCCGTTCACACAAAAATTGTTCAAAAACACATCAAATCCGTGGTTCGTTATGCAATCAACTCGCAAACAAATCAGCAAGTTTGCAAGTAAACACACTTTAGCTCGAATGTGGAAGGTGCGCGAGCCGAGTTCGGGTGAGTCGGGAGCGCGGTCGTGTCGTGTGGGAGCGACCAGTGCGTCCCCTCTCTCGGCGTCGACTGGAGCACGGATCTCGACGGAGTCTGCGTAATAGAACGGCATCCCTACAGATTGCTATATGGGAATAAACGCTAATAAATTACGAACATCGTATACGCGTAACGCGAACGGCACTGTGCTCTTGATTAGTTTGAAGTCAGCCGCTAATGTGTTAGACATGCACCGCAGCGGCTTCTGAAAATCGTCACCGTTTAGTTCCCTCGATAACTTGGTACGTTTATGTTCGCTTTTTATTTTGTACGGTGCTGTGCTGTAAATGACTCTCTCGGTATCGCCATTGAGTGCTATTCGAAGTCATGAAGCCGATATCTTACGATCCTTTGTAGCTTCATTATAAAGTTACTGGTGCACTTTAAAAATACGGAGCTTCTTTACTTACTAGGTTATTTACTTAAAGTTAATGCTAAAACAGAATAATGTAACTTTTGATGCAACTTCTTTTATCTTTTTGCAACTATGTACTTAATGCTTTTAAAAATGCTTATAGGTACATACTTATTCTACTTTTTTTTTCACACTCCTGGAACTCTTATGTGAATAGATGAACCATGTAAATAGATGCTTGACGCGCGATTGTGGTTTGTGTACATAGTTAGAGGTTTCTCAGCTGATTGATATTCCTTCTTCGTCTGAAGGGGTCAAGAGGTGCCGAAATACATAACTCTCCGAAAAAGATTGCTTTTGTGAGGGGAAAAACATGTGCTTATTTTATTGTTCTTTTTAGTTTGTAGCGATTATGGAACATAAAGAAATACGTCAAAACGTTAGAAGACGTTTATAATTTTTTTATTTAAGTGTTTTTGTTTGAGGTTATCTTAAAGGATAGAATGAAGCATCAACCCTTGCATACATAACATTAGCTGAAATAGGTGTTCTAACTAAGTACATATCTACAAAAATACCACAAAACAAAGAGATTGTTAAATTAACGTATTTCGAATTGAAGCTTAAATCACAATACTATTAAACAAACTGCATGTTAGCGAGCATCAAATTCCGAACACATTAAAACCAACGCTTGCCCTGTTGTTATTATTCCCATAATGTTAATTAAAAGCTGGTAAAACTGTTCTTATGAATGAGATGGCGTTTCGAACAAACATTCGGGTTCATGTTTTTGTTTCATCTATTCTATTTTCATAATGCAAAACGGGTTATTTGCGTTGCTCTTCCGGGCAGCCGCTGCCGGCGGCGGCAAGAGTTACGTGCGAGAGCAAATAAGAACTAAAAACTTTCTTTCAGCGGGTCTCGTGGTCTTCGATTTAACTAATCGAAAAGGACTTTCATAAAGTGATATCGAAGAAAACAATGTGCCATTGTTTAAGTTAAATATTTTAGGACCAACGTTATGTCTGACTGCTACAACCAAGCAGTAGGTACTAATACTCAATATTTTTACTATACCTAATCCACAATGTATGTATAGGAAAAGGTATTTAATGTCTCGTTATTATCAGGCATATTTTAATTACTGTGGGCGTACTATGGGAGTATGTGAGTAGTGTTGGTTTTTGCGCGATAGAAAAACGTTTTGCAGTTCAAATCAGATTATAATTTCATGAACAATTTAATCACACTAGCAAATCATACACTGTAGGTACACGATACAACCAGATACAGAACGCGAGACAGTTTCTGAGCACATGTTGTCCGTACGATGTCCAATGGTCAAGTCCCCCGCTTCGCTGCTCGCTCTTTTAAACTGGTAGCAAAACAAGTCGAGCAGTAGGGCGGTGGGAGAAGTCGACTGACGTACTTGTCGATGGCGTGTTCGGTGCACGTGTTGTTTACAGCTTAGAGAAATGACACGGCAACGCCGCCAACATATTATGCATAAGTGGCAGGTTTACAAAGACCTGATCATTGTGTACCTTGTCGGGCACAGCAAAGGTAGGAGAGAAATACTAGTGTAGCAGTAGCACTAAAGTAAAACCGCCACGAACTTAAAATTAAATTATCGCTGTCGTACCTATGGCAAACCACCAAAATACAATTCCAACTTATGCTTTTTCTTTTACTGCCTGCAGTTGCCGCGCTAATTGTTAATCGATTTTCTAAACAACCCAATTCAGTACACAAAGGTACTACAAACCGATCACAGTATCACGAAAATCGCAACCGTCGATTGGTTAAATCGAATACAGAACGTGATTTGCCGACGCATTGCGAACGTACGAGCATAACTGAGAATATGAATGAACCCTTTGACTCCAGAGTCAAAGGGTTCATTCATATTTAATGCCCGCATTAGCTTCGTTACCTAAGCATAATACCTAAGAATAATGTCCAAAAGTAAGGTTCTCCCAATGACAACACAACTTGCCAAATTGAGAATAAATCGATTTAGTAAACCCTTAATTCAGAACTCAAAAGTACTACAAACCGACCAGACTATCACGCAATGCCCTATACTACCCGTAGATTCGTTAAATCGAATAAATGCAGAGCGTCATTTGCCGACGCATTGCGAGCGTACGTTTATATTCGTAACTGAGAATATGAATGAACCCTTTGACTTGGGCATTAGCTTCGTTACCTAAGCATAGTAGGTAAGCATCGGTTCTCAGTGTGTTATTTTATTCATGGTGTACGATTAACGAGTCAGTTCTAAAACATTCAAGTATTTCAACATGTTGTTAAGAAATAGTTGCATGTGTTTCAACAATAACATTCATCTATAGGTACTTACTAATATTATAAAGCGACAAAACTTGAGCCTGTATGTAGGAGAAATCTTCGGAAATACTGGTACGATGCTGAAAATTCTTTAATTAATGGGAAGCTACATTATTACATACCGCGGGCGAAACGCTAGTTTAAATAAAAGTTGTAGGTACCAAAACATTAAATTAATCAACCAATTTTTTTACCCAAGCAGGTAGGACTACCAAATCCCGAATTATCAAAAGTATATATATTAACCAAAACGATGAAAATAGAACCAAAAACAATGACTTTGATCTTTTTAAATTTGACGCTTATTTTTAAGGTTAACGAATTATAACTCAGTTTAATTAACGGTACATTATCTCCCTAATTTATATGTGGGCAGAAGTATTAAAGCTTTTCATCATAATTAATTATTTATTCAAAATGTATATATAAATTCTGGATAGCTTAATTTTCACGGACGTATACAATTAGTTAATTAAATAGTATTGAAACGTTTTACTGCGTATATTTGTTGTTTTACAAGAACAATCAGCGCTAATTATTAATAATATGCAAACGAAGCAATCACAGGTGGGGGCTGACCAGCTGGTGGAGGAGGTGGTGAGCGCTCTGTTCCCTTCACGGGGGGAGCACACTCCCCCGCCCATGGCTCCGCCAATTGCGGTGCCCGAAGCGGACCACGCGGGCGACGACGACATCCCTGCAGTGACCGGGGTAGAACTGAGAGCGGCGGTAGGAAGGCTGAAGGCCAAAAATACCGCCCCAGGACCCGACGGCTTGCCAGGTAAAGCCTGGGTCCTGGCCTCGAGGGCTCTCGGGCCTCGACTGGAGGCGTTCTTAAGCGCATGTTTGGAGAGAGGCCAGTTTCCACTCCGTTGGAAGTCGGGGAAGCTGGTCCTCATTCGGAAGCCAGGGCGCCCTGCGGACTCTCCGTCCGCATACCGGCCCATCGTGCTGCTCGACGAGGTCGGCAAGCTCTTTGAGAGAGTGATTGCGGGCCGCCTCGTCGGGCACCTGGTAAGGATGGGGCCGGATCTTGCGGACAGCCAGTTTGGTTTCCGCAAGGGCCGCCTACTACCTGAACGCGCCCCAGAAGGTGGTAGCCGTTAGGCTAATCCGGGGCTACCGCACGATCTCCGGCGAGGCGGCAAGCCTCCTTGCCGGACTGCCGCCGTGGGATCTGGAGGCGATAGTCCTCGCGCGCCTGTATGGGTGGCGCGCGGAGGCACTACGCCGGGGGGAGGATCCGCTTCCGCGGCAAATCGCTGCGGAGCGGACGGATCTCCGGCGCGATCTCATGGCGGCATGGAAAGAGCGACTGTCGCAACCCAGCGCAGGGCACGCCGCGATAGCGGCGATAAGACCCCTCTTTGAGGAGTGGCTAGAGAGGCGCCATGGCGCCCTCACCTACCGCCTGACGCAGGTCCTCACCGGACACGGAAGTTTCGGGAGGTTCCTGCACATCATCAGGCGGGAGGAAACGCCCGGGTGTCACCATTGCCAGGATCGCCCAGAAGACACGGTGGAGCAAACGGTGGAGGTCTGCCCCGCTTGGGCGGAGCACCGCCGTGTCCTCGTAGAAGCGATTGGCAGCGACGGCGACCTGTCGCGTCCGGCCCTGGTGCAAGCCATGGTCCGGGGCGAGAGGGAGTGGGAGGCAGTCACCTCCTTCTGCGAAGCAGTCATGCTAGCGAAGGAGGTGGCGGGACGGTTCAGGGAGAGAGCCTCCCGTCTCAGCCGCCGCGGGGGATGCCCCAGGCGTCGGGAGCCGCGTGACGACTCCCGGCCACCGTAGGCGCGGGCCTGCGGGCGGAGAGTAATGGCTAGCTCACCGTCCGATCAGGACCAGGCCCGTGCCGGACGGCGCGTACGTGTTCCACGCGCGCCTCAAAGAGATGTCAGCATCGGGGAGGGGCCCCTTAGGGCCGAAGCCTGCCGGGTCAGCGGGATTGTCCGAAAGGGTTACCGCTGGCCCGGAACATAAATGGCTAAGGAAGGAACACGGGTGGGTTTTAGTCAGTAAGAGTCTGACACTCCCTTCCGCTCCACCCAGAGCGGGAGGAGTCATTTGATGATTTCCCATCCACAAAAAAAAAATTTTCGAAATGAATGACCGCATTTTAATTAAATTTTATACGCATAAGCAGGATACAAAGGTCTAAAAAGTTACGTAAGAACATTTTCGAAATGTCTTATTTAAAAAAAGATAACTGGAAATCTCTGTTTCTATGGAAAATTTAAAATCGGTCTAATTTGGCTGCAGCACTATTTTTCAAAAATGTTGCTGCCTATGAAGTTTAATTAAAATTGGTTCATTAATTTCGAAAAACAATGGCTTGAAAGTTTACATGTATGAAATGACGTACGGCGTAAATGCTCTTACGTAGGTATCGGTCACTAATTTATAATTACTAGTCACTCTAGTGTGAATTTTTCAAGTGGGCGTGGGTGGCCAAATCCGATACCGTACTATGAGGAATAGCGAAAAGTAGGTACTCAAAGGAGTCTCGGGCCCGATTTTGATGAAAACTAAAACTGCATCATTCGATTTTTCAAAAAAATAATATTTCTAGCCAGGAATCGAACCAGTAGATTTTGAAAAAAAAACACACTATTATTACACCATTCGATAGTGTCGCTAATAAGGATCGAATTCTGGGAAGTAATGACATACGGCAAACTAAAGTTTCTGAACTTTCTGATCTCTAAGATACAGGGTCACCCCTAGTTTAGAGATCAGGGTTTCAATGTATTGTGCTTAGCATAGCCACTCAGTTATATAATATTGCTTTAGAATGTACTTAGGCTTTTCTTCAATAAACATTTTTTTTTTTAAAGGTCGACCCCGCGACTCCTTTGAGTACTTTTCGCTATTCCTCATAGTTTCGAAATTGGCCATCGACGCCCACTTAAAAAATTCACCTTGTTTATTGGGTATATGTTCTCCATACTTGAATGTTTCCATCATCAAACTGACTGATTATAAGTATAGTGTTCTATATTTATTACTAGCGACTGGACCCTGCTTTGCACAGTTACGACTTGACAAAACATCGAAATTTCTTTATTGTACGTAAGATTAATATTAATGTATTATACCTACACATAAACTGTCCGGAATAAATAATCTAAATGATCGTGAAAACCGCATCAAAATCCATTGCGTAGTTTAGCAGAACAACGCAGTCACACAATGAGACGCAAAAAGTGACTTTCATTTATAATATGTACCTATAGATATAAGTAGATATTAACAGCTAGGTGCTAGTCACTCATCATCTGCCTAGCCTTTTCCCAACTACGTTGGGGTCGGCTTCCAGTCTTACCGGACGCAGCTGAATACCAGTTACATGAAGCGACTGCCTATCTGACCTCCACAACCCAGTTCCTGGGGTAATACGATACCCCTTGGTAAGACTGACTGTTGTCAGACTTTCGGGCTTCTGACTACCCATAACGACTACTGTCAAAGATCCTTGAATGACAGCCGGGACCAACGGCTTAACGTGCTTTCCGAGGCACGGAGGGGTAAAGATGGTCACCCATCCACAGACCAACCGCGGCAAGCGTAGCTTAACCTGATCGATCGACCTGTGCGGCTGTTATTATTTAGCCACGGGCTCCTCCTAGGTGCTAGTCACTGTTAATCATAATATCACCAGGGCCATAAGGAATAGGTAATCAAATCACATAGCCTATTAATTATTCCTAAAAATAATAATAACCTACACCCGAGATACACAAATAGCAAAGGTGAGTACATAAACAGCATTCATAACTATCCTAACACACATTCAATCATATAGCTGGGTTCCGCAATTCTCGCCTAAAAATAGATCACCTCATTTCTTCACGGGAAGTCGTGGGTGGTGTAAGAAGCAAATAAAAACATCATATCTGCATTGTGATATGTTGCGGACACATTGTTTGTGAGAGGGGAGATCGTACTTGTTTATTTGCAGTTACCTACCTAATCCCACAACCGCCAATGGTGTTTAATCGTGAATCAAATTGTATAATTCTAATTATACTTATGGATAATTGGTACAGCCATGCAACAACCCTCAACTTATTCACACAATGGATGTAACGTAATTTTTTTTTGACAACTCGATAGTTTTATGCTCGGTTCTTATTAACAAAAACGAATCGTTTTGCTTACCAATGGTAGCATTTTTTATTGCCAAACTGGGCGTACAAATAGATTTGTAAGGTAATTTATTTTTATCTATGATAGCTAGGTACTTCCTTATGGGAAGGTCTACTATGCAAAGCTATAATGTATTTGCTCCATTATTGGAATCGACCATTAGTCGCCCTTAAAAACTCCTACAACTTCTTCACACGCTCACGAATTCTGAAAAATGGCGGATTCGTCAAACAGTTCATCTGGTCTCAAACACAATGAAGATTCGTCATAACTGTGAACAGACCGTTATAATGTATCCTTTTAAAATATTTCTACCACAACGCCAAGCCATAAAGAAACTTAAATAGATCCACTATCCATAAGTATTTTATATCCACATTTTGTTTTATAACATTATTCGAACGAATACATTCTGTACTGTTTCAGGGCTACGTAGGTACCTTCGCCAATATCGGTACAAACTTATGTCCTCTATAACTTGAGTCATCTCGAGGGAAATAAGGAAAGGCAGGAAATACGCTTGAGAACTCGCACAAAATATGTCCCCATCTTTTATTATTTACGTTATTCATGAAGCTTTAATAGTAATAGGTTTATCTCTTGATGATTAATAGAAATTGGAGGGCTCGTGGCTTAGTAACAGCCGCACGGATCGATCGATCAAGGTTAACGACGATGGCTGAGTTCAATCCGTGGATGGCTGAACATCTGTTTCATATTGTGACCTCTCCGAACTCCGAGAGCACTTTAAGCCGTGAGCCATTCATAGATCTGTGACAGTCATTATTGGTAATCCTAAGTCTGACAACCCACCCAGTATCTAGGTTGTAGAGGTCAGTTAAGCAGATCAGATCGCTCCATGCGAATTACTGGTATTCAGCTGCATCCAGCCGGTTAGGCCGATGCCTACATAGTTGTTAAAAATCTAGGCAGATTATGATGGTTAATAGAAATTGCCTATTATTATAATTTAGGGAGTGAACTCTTGGAGCGTAACCACGTGACCTACTAACTTAAGCGCTGTTATCCTTCGTACTGCTGTAATTAGATGAAAGCGTATTTGGGATCAAGATTAATCCGATTGCTAATTTGAATTTAATGTAATAAATATTTATTGAGATACCGACATCGTTTTAACCTAAACTGAACCAATGGAAGACCTTTTCGTTCGTTATTTTCGTCGCTGTATATATTTAACTTTAGACTGCGCTTTCCTATGTCTGTGCTGGTCTTAGATGCAACATACATAGGTAAGGGTATAAGTATATATAGTGTCGCGTCGTTCCATCGAATTCTAGATTTTAATTTAATAGCACATCTTTTCTTATTCTGTGAATCGATGAATCATTCAGTAGATACAATTTAAAGACTCATTATTTTCTCCTATCGCAGGTATGCTGGAAGAGATTTCTTGAGATATAAGCATCACTTTTTACGTATTTTTCTGTTCCTTTTTTAGGGTTCCGTACCCAAAGGGTAAAAACGGGACCCTATTACTAAGACTTCGCTGTCTGTCCGTCTGTCCGTCTGTCTGTCTGTCTGTCACCAGGCTGTATCTCAAGAACCGCGATAGCTAGACTGTTGAAATTTTCACAAAGTATGTATTTCTGTTGCCGCTATAACAACAAATACTAAAAACAAAATAAAATAAATATTTAAGGGGGGCTCCCATACAACAAACGTGATTTTTTTGCCCTATTTTGCTCGATATCAAAAATGGCAACAGGTAGTCACTTGAAATATTCACAAAATACTCAGTTGTATTTTAACTTTAATAATAAATAATAAAATTAAAATAAAATAAATATTTAAGGGGGGCTCCCATACAACAAACATGTTTTTTTCGGCGTTTTAGCCTTGTGGTACGGAACCCTTCGTGTGCGAGTCCGACTCGCACTTGGCCAGTTTTTCTTGTCTGTTTATGTGTGTGTACATGAATGTACCTTGTCTGTGTGGTGCCGGACTTAAAGAATACCACCACCCCTTACTTCCCGTGGGTGTCGTAAAAGGCGACTAAGGGTCGTACCGGAGAATGGGCAGCAGCGTTCTCTATGCATTCCACCATCATACCATACTGCGATCGCCAACCCGCCTGCCAAGCGTGGCGATTATGGCAAACCCCCCCCAAAATTGGGGAGGCCTATGTCCAGCAGTGGACGTCTATCGGCTGAAACGACGACGACGACATGAATGGTTAAATAAATAAATACGGCTAAAGAAATTCTTTTCTTAAATTACAAAGTTTTCACTTACTTACTTACTTTGAGAACATTAGTGTTATAAGAACAGAAAGGCAACAAATAAAATATTGGATATCCTAATATTAGTCCATCTTCGGTTAGCAAACACAACGAAAGCATCAAGCCAGACATTTCGTTCACCTCTTACATAAAAACAACTCACGGTGTCTTTCTAAAAGAGAACTACCAATAGGCTTCATTTTAAAGTGTTTGACGTTGTTTACTCCGCGTAAATATTAGTTTCAATCTTGGAAAGAGGTTAATAAGCTGTTACGGAGGAAATGAAACGAGAAAGCACGTGAATGTGGGAAAGTCCTTGTGCTACAAACTCTAGTAATTGAGTGTGCCGTGCCCGGATGTTTGTGCAGCCAGCAGGAACTTTTTATCAGCGGCGATTGGCGCACCAGCAGTGTCGTATAACTGCACTCTGTACTCCTAGTACCTACAGCTACGTACAACTTTACAAAAACTTATATAAGAACCACTGGGAATGTTCTCGTGAATGGTCTTTACCGCATACAATGGGGTAATACTGCTTCGCTTCATTGAATAAGTTTAATAAGATTTCACAACGCCTGCTGAGGTATACCTGTATTTTCCTGTTAGACTGCCGAGTGGTAAGAAAGTTGTGGAGAAGAAATTAGGCGAAGTGACATTCATATTGATGACATTGCAGATTTGTAACTGAAATGTACTGAAAAGTTGAAAGTCTTTATTTATGACTGTGATGAAAATCATGACTAAAAACGAATGAATCCCGAAAGAGGATGGATTGACCTCTCGTTAGCAGAAATATCTCGATAACAAACAGTGGCGTCTGAGCCGTGCAGTGGATCAATATCACTCAATCAAACCCCGTATGGTTGCACCGAAATTCCTGGTTCTTCACAATCTGAAACTTTCGATAGAACGGAACTGAACAACAATATCCGGAGGCAGATGTTTTATCAACGAGAACGCTCACGAACCACAAATAGAAGATCCTACAAAAAATGGTACGATTCCACATGCTGACCGATTGTCGGAGACAGGAAACGTCAAACGGAACAATTTGGAGCTAGATTCCGTCGGTGACCTACTTTTAGTCGGTGGAATCGTTGACCGATACGATCGGACCAACAAAAGTGCACTAAACCATCGCCCAATAGTGAGTAGCTAACTCATCGTTTATATGCAGCTTCCTGAACTGACTTTTACAACTTAGATAGGTGACTTCTTGTTGGCTTGGTGCCAGCGCCTTCTTCTTTGATCACACTGTTAGCTAATAGATTCATAATATAAACTTTGACTTTTAAAATATGGTCACTTAGTAACTTTTCTCGTCTTCATCAGCCTTGAATGTTTTAAAGCCGGAGCCAATTTCCATTCGTATCGGATACGGTTCCATTATGTGTTTTCTAGTCTACACAAAGATAGTAGGTACCTATACTGGCTTTCAGATTTGCCGGACTGTCCGTAACAATTACATAATAAGGGTGTTCGAAAGCCTAACGTGTTTCCCAAGGTAATGGAAGGTCACAATGTATAAGCTCATTGAACTGTCACTCATCCCACGTTAATCGTATGACTCCCGGAATCGGACGATTGATCTACCCGGTAATCACAACCCCCGCTTCCATATTTCCTTATGATGTTTCAAGTATAAAATGGCGTCCGAAATTACAGTAAATCCATTATTACGTCTTTGTGTTCTCCTCAATGTCAATGACAGCCAAATTGCTGTTGCCTATAACTTACATCTCTGTGTATAAATTGTGACGTAGCATGAGGTGCAAAGAAATATGGACATTATTAGATACCTTTAAGTGTTTGATTATAATGCCTAGCATAATCAGCCCATGAGTAATGTTCCCCCTGCTGGAACCGAACCAGGCCTCCTGTCGGTGAGAGGGAGTGGGCCGTAATCACGTGTCTTCGAATTTTGGTTTCTAGGATATGCCGGTCTTCCCAAAATGTTTTCTTTCGCCGTTTTGAGAGCAGTGGTGATGAAATAATTTATAAAAAGTAAAGCGCCTGTCTGGGTCGAATCTGTGACCCGTTAGTCACTGCTCCTATTATGCCTGATATAGCACATCTTTTTAAGACTCGCCAAACACGTAACTTTACTTCTTAGATCGACTGACCAGTGCGATAGTAGGTGTATTAGATTTACGATCTCGTAACGATTGCTTATTTATCAATAACGAATCCCATTTGGACCAAATGATTAAATTGGCCCTAAAGCTCTTAGTGGGTTAACTCGATAAAATTCATTTTGTCAACCAAGTGGAAGGTGAGTATAAGTAGTTTTGTTCGTAGTAAAAGCTTTTCGCACGTAAGTCCCGAATGGCCTCCACACTTGTACTATTCAATTACGTGAGTAATTAGATTACACGGTTATTGTATACTGTAATTATGTAAGAACAAGCTTTGTCGTGTTTCTAACTCTAAAGGCTCATACAAACAGGCGCGACACGCGATATAATCGCGCGCGACACAAAGGCACCGACCAACGAACAACGAACGGAACGAACGCGCAACGAACGGTGCCTTTGTGTCGCACGCGATTAAATCGCGTGTCGCGCCTGTTTGAAGGAGGCTTAATGAAACCAATACAAAAATAATATTGTTAACAAACACCGCTTCAAAGTGTTCAGATCTCAGTGTATCTGAGTAGGTACCCAGTTCAGACATTCAATAATTATTCTATTCGAAACAGTTTACGTGTGTCAGTCTTTATTACCAGAAGGATGTAAGCAATTCGCAACGATTGAATCATTCTTCATTTATCTAATTCGACCGAGTTTAGTTAAGACAGGTTAGAAGTGAAGACTGATCCGACAACGAATAAAAACATATTTCAACGCGAAACGCAAAATAAGTAAGTATCAGCGGAGAAGGTTCCATACAACTCGATTCCTACCGGCTTCCCTTTGAAAAATTGCACAGTCAGTATTCTATAGACAAATAATATAATCATATTAAAGATATCTACTCCAGCTTACCTCTTACAAAAATTGACCCTTCACCACTGGTAAGTATAGCTTTAAGTTACAGTTTTCCAGAAAAACGCTAACGGCTGTCATGAAAATGATAGCAGGGTTTGACTTTACGATGTCAAAAGACCGTCTCTCGGAAAACACACCAACTTATTTTATAAATAACGTTTGTTACTTCACTTCACTAAATGGCGGTCATGGCGCTTCTGGGAAACGGTAGCTTTAGCTTTATTTTTTATCAACAGAAAACGCGTCTGTTAAAAAATGAGAGTTCTACATTATATTATTATTTACGAAGAATAAAAGGAAAATTCGTATGATTAGTTACGTAAGCATTAGATTAATATAAACAATCAAAACTGTTCTCCCTATTACAGCACAACTACGTATAAGTAATTATCATAAGCTATTTTCATTCTGTGCACAAATTTAATTAAGAACATTATTTAAGAGCTGTCCGAGTTTGAGAAAACAGAAAAGTTATTTGTCGGAAAGCCCCAATTAAGGGCAAAGCTTTCTGGACTTAATCCAATAAACCTACTCATTTAGTGAACGGAATGAAAGGTAAATAATTTTAGGGAGTCCCGCGGATTGTGCCACGGAGTTTTGTTTTCCAAACGAAGGGCTTGGGAATAGGAACATGTGTAAACTATTCGTGTACGAAACTTGTTCGAGTTATAACTAAACCTTTTAGTCAAACTGCCAACTATCTCTAAAGTTTACGAGTGAAAATAGCTTTGCTTAAACATCGGTTTCATTTTATGTAATGTGGCAATCGTTTAGCTCATCAATATTAGATAACATTAGTGATAGACTTGAAAGGTTATCAAAGAGGATACAATACATGGTCTGTACACATTAGAGTAGGTACTACTTACTAGAATCGATTACTCTACGCGATGTGAAACAGAATCCAATTACTGGAATGACAACAAGGATGCTCGGTTTTAATTGACGATTAGATTTTTGAATGATGTTTAATTTCAGGATATTTTTCATCGTAACGTAGTACGAAACGGCTATTGAATTGAAACACGTTTTAGCGCTCATACTCGATTATTTCCTGAAAACGAACACCAGCTATTCAAGAGTGCTTGAAAATAATTTCAAGCGCAGTATACCTATTATATTATCAATTGAAATTTGAAGGATATAAATGAATGAAGTACAAAAAATTGCCGCTGTTAAATATAAAAAAAACGATAAGAAAATATTATGTCACCAGCAGCTGCATTAGCTTTTATATTTGTCAGGATCATCTCTTTGCCGTAATATACACACAAACTCACTCACGCATTTATAATATAAGGTAGGCTTGAGCAAATACCAGAAACCATTGTACTCGTAAATCTCTATTATTCTAACGTATTACCTTCGAGCCGAGACAATGAGAACCGACGGAAAATTGCGGTCTCTCATATAACACGAAGATTCGGTAAAGTGAAGTGTCAGTGGTCACGTAAGTCGCAGGACATACCGCAGGAATGGCGTGAATACCTACTCCGATGCTTGTGGGAAAATATTGGGGTGACTTTGGAGTGTTCTTGAAACAGGTAGGTAAACTGGCTTCGAGTAAGCCCGACCTCGATAAAATTGCACTTGTTTACCTTGGTGCGGATATCTCCATTCTCTTTTTTATGTTTTAGTTTTAGCCGTGGACACATTGAAAAATAATACAGCCAGAGAAATTAAATGTTAAGCAAAGTGACACCCTACGTCAATTTGCTGTATTGTATAGCTATCTCATATAACTGTACGGACAATTTAAATCGATAATCAATTTGCTTGACAATTAATTTTCTTGACTTTACATAACCAAGCTATTGCTCATTTCATCAAGCTATTAGGAATTTTATTATGTCACACTGGGGGACGTCATTACGTCATTCGAGAGATAGGTAGTTGCTGAAAATCAAGGTTCATTTTGCTGAGCAACGACCTGTTTTTGCACAGATTCGACGCACGGCATAAGTGTCCTTGTTATCGTTGTTTGTTACAAACGTAGTTATATTTCCACTCTGCAATCGGCATCTTGTTTTTGTTTTGATTGTTTGTTTGTTGTCATTTGCCAGTGTCGTAACGTTTACACAATGTATGTCTTTAGTCCCTGGCCCTGACATCAAGCAATAACAAATTGTCAAACTTCAATTGATTGAATACGAGGCTTTTAGCTACGTTGTACTTATGTGTATATTTTTTGTATTTTTTTTGTATGTGCGTTTGTTTGTGCAATATATTTATTTTTTCTCTCTTTCAACGGACTGAGTGTCCGCTTTGTTCATCTAAACTAGTTTATTATTTCTCGATCGTAAATACTATCATTCTAGAATTATGAAGGACATCTGGTAGATATGTCGCTGATGAATAATCGAATCCGGTATTTTACAAAACAGCTTAAGAGTTATATAAAATAGCTGAACGATGTTTAGCAGTTTTTCATAATCACTGAACTTTAATACGCAGAATTGCATAAAAGTTTTGCATTTATCAATGCAGCGGGTCAACGATTAGAGGCTTTGTGAAACAGTGTGAAACGAAACGTCATATTGTCGCTCGTGGCTCTGTGTGTACAACAATAATGGCGTCCGAAACAGAAATAAATGAAGCTAGTAATACTAGGGAAAATAACCCATTTTTTTTTAACGTGGATTAATGCTCATGCATTCTGCATTACCACGGGGAGATAGTGCAGTTATGTGGGACTCTAACCCACTAAAACTCCACGGTGTCCTCCTCTGCCGCTTACGGCGGGAGCACGGGCAAGCGTTAGCACTCATCCGTGAACCCGCCGCGGCTGTCCGTCATCGGACCAGGAGGGTCCGGTGACGGACAGCCGCGGCGGGTTCGCGGGGAGTACTCCCCATTACCTGTAGATAAACGCTGCATTACGTCTAAACGTGGGTAGAAGTTTTGTTAAACGTAGCGCAATGGCAATACAGCTGAACGTTGTTCAGCTGTATTGCCATGTCTTCTTATAGTTCTCATTGTCTTCTTATAGCTATATTGAACGGAGTCTGGAGAAATCCTCAAAAACACTTTTTTGCAGATGGATAGGGTTTCGTAGTTTCTTGTTCGCCAGATAGGAGAGTGTCCCAACCTCGCGGCTTGATTCCTGACATCTTTTAAGAGCGTTTACACCGAACGGCATTTCATACAAACTTCCAAGCCCTTATTTTTGGAAATGAATGAACCGATTTTAATGAAACTTCATATGCATAAGCAGGATGCAAAGGTCTAAAAAGTTAGTAGAAAACATTTTCAAAAAATATTGTTACAGCCAAATTAGACCGATTTTAAATTTTCCATAGAAGCAGAGATTTCCAGTTATCTTTTTTTAAATAAGACATTTTGAAAATGTTTTCTACTAACTTTTTAGACCTTTGTATCCTGCTTATGCGTATGAAGTTTCATTAAAATCGGTTCATTCATTTCGAAAAATAAGGGCTTGAAAGTTTGTATGTAATGCCGTTCGGCGTAAACGCTCTTAATATCAAATAATTTTTCATACTTCTGTTCATAGTTTGCAGTCTGTATACAAGTATGAAAAACTATATCAGCTATGCGAGCTCAGCTAGACTAACTTAGCTTAGCTCTTGGTCTGCAACCCGCTTAAGATTTATCTGTTCTCTGGTGTAATTATGTTGTCGTTCCGAATTATTGTCCAGTCATTCAACTTAGTAGAAACGGTTCGGAAACTAAGTGGCATATTTTTTTTCCTAAGAAATGTTTAGTAACCGTCTGGTGAATAACAACAGGCCTGCTTCCAATGACATATTTGGATTCTGTCGTTATTGGTATACTTTTTATAATAACGAATTCTTCGGGATATGTAGGTGTGGTTTTGCACATAGATACAGATTTCACAGGGTAACTGTTGTTCAGCTCCTTAAGTTCTGAGTTAAGCTGCACGATTACTGAAAAATGCGTAGGTACTTGACAAGACAGGTCCGCTCAATCTGTGTGTTTTTTTCCTCAAAAGACCATTTCAGAATCTACCTATACATACATGGTCTTCACATGATCTGACCAAGAATATGTCTGGACTTTAAGAGAGCCTCTACCTCTGAGTTTGTTTCGGCCTTTCGTCTCAGAGTAGTCAGATAGGAAACGCCAACCTCCTCTAATTTTTAAGGTTTTAATCCTCAAAAGGAAAATGAAACCCTTTTTTTTTGGGTGGGAAACCATCAAATGACCCCTCACGCTCTAGGAGCGGAAGGGAGTGTCAGACTCTTACTTACTAAAACCCACCCGTGTTCCTTCCTTAGCCCTTTTTGTTCCGGGCCAGCGGAAATCCTGTGCGCGTGGAACACGTACGCGCCGTCCGGCACGGGCCTGGTCCTGATCGGACTGTGCGCTACCCATTACTCTCCGCCCGCAAGCCCGCGCCTACGGTGGCCGGGAGTCGTCCCGCGGCTCCCGACGCCCGGAGCGTCTACCACGGCGGCTGGGACGGGAGGCTCTCTTCCTGAGCCGTCCCGCCACCTCCTTCGCTAGCATGACTGCTTTGCAGATGGAGGTGACTGCCTCCCACTCCCTCCCGCTCCGGACCATGGCTTGCGCCAGGTCCGGACGCGAGAGGTCGCCGCCGCTGCCGATCGCCTCTACCAGGACTCGGCGGTGCCCGCCCAAGCGGGGCAGACCTCCACCGTGTCATCTTATACTCGTAGGATCACTTTGTTGTCCGTCTGTCTGTCCCTTTATCTCGGGAACGCGTGGAGGTATCGAGTTGAAATTAAAACCACATGCTCAGGTCTACAGGGTTACTTTTCAAAGACCATCCAAATTTTTACATGGTGTTCTACCCATTAATATAAACAACTTTCACTATGGGACCAACTCTGAAATCACGAAAAAAAAATCTGCTGTTTCATACAAAACTTCAATACCTACTTGACCAAAATTTATGAAACAGCTGATTTTTTTTTCGTGATTTCAGAGTTGGTCCCATAGTGAAAGTTGTTTATGTTCATGGGTAGAACACCATGTAAAAATTTGGATGGTCTTTGAAAAATAACCCTGTATAGTCCCTTGAAGCTGTAAAAAAAATCAGACTTAACGAAACGGCCGTATCTTTTTTTACGTAAACTTAGGTTTACGTAAAAAAAGATACGGCCGTTTATGCCACAAAAAACGTATATTTCGACACTCTCAAGGTAATCAAAATTTATAGGGTACTTCTCGTTGACCTAGAATCAAGAAATTTGGCAAGAAGCAATGTCATGTAGCACAAGTAAAGGAAAAAATCTGAAAACCGTAGTAGTTACATACCTACAAATTTTTACGGAACCCTCGGTGCGCGAATCCGACTAGCACGTGACCGCTTTCTTTAAAATATGATACTTGTAGACGTGTAAAAGTGTTTGTACAAACCTATTTACAGAGATAAAATCATTTATCATTTAGGCATTGTTCCATTTCAGCCTGTACCTACATCACTGCTTACCACGGAGTTTACGAACCACTGCCAAATGATATTCAAAATCACCACGCTTGTATAGCGAATGAGTAATGGCAACTTAGTTCAGAGATGGAAATACATTGATCAGTAAATGTGTGGAGTGCAACGCATAATAATGTTTCATCCTCTACATTACTACATATCATTGTTATATCGCGACCGCAGTACTTACCTAGCGTGATAGTTGGTGCAATTTATTGCTGTTCATGCGTCCCCAGATACTTTGCGAATTCATCAGTGTTTTTCGTGGAAATTTTTATACATTTTGAAGCGGATTTTAGTAAAACTGCGTCTGTTTTCTGTATGGATACTAATAGTGTTTTAGTACCGGAACCGCGCTGAACGGTGCTCATCCAACTTAGCTCCCACTCTTGTTTCTTTTAGAAGCTCTCTAAGTAAAAGCATGAAAACTTTTGCTCAGTTTAACATTTTCTATTCAAATTTACGCGGCTCTCACAGCACGCGTTCGTTAGCAAAATGCATAATGCAACGTCATCCTCGCAGACTCGGCCCATCCAACGAGCCAAAAGTGAAATTTTAAGAAAATCCAACGCGTTTATTTTCACACGACTGCGAATAAAACGGTTATATTTTCAAGACGACCAGTTGCTTTTTAATAATATAGCATACGCTGAAGAAGGAGCTGCTTAAGGATTGGAGAGTATTCTTCCGTTCTCTATTATCAAGACGTTGATATAACGGATGAGCAGAATTGCGTTGTGCTCAGAAGTGGGTAACATCAATCTACGGGCTGGTTTCAATAGAGGTTACGTTGGTGGTCAGGCTAGAAAAGCCAGAAGTGAATTCATCAACAGTCAACAGTCGACATCGGCTTAGTTTTCAGCATTCTAAGAGATGACACATCTTTTTGAAGCTGATGCAGCATTCTATATTTTGGCGTCGCTCTTCTCGTCAGATAGTTTTGGTGTTCCTGCCATGGAACATATTTGTGCTGTACCTTTCACTGCCACATAAGATCACATATATTTGCCCGCACCTTGGTGACAGATATTAATGGATGTATCATGAAGTCAGATACTAAGAAGTTAGATACGAGCAATACTTACTAGAATGAAGCTCGGGGCATCTTGCTTACGAGAAGCATCCTCACTTTCGATCACAAAACCCTTGGGGCGGTATTTACCTAATATGATCTCTTAATCGCCGTACTGTACCCATGGGAGGGAAAAGGAATGGGAAGGCTTATTCTTAACTGGAAACCACAGATATAAGCCGAAGTGGCTCATAGATAACGCTAAGTAGATAAAAGTAACTAGCCCATTTACTGTAACGGGCGGACGTGACTGGCTTTGTGGTTTTAATTTCTGCCTACATTGAAATCTAAAAGCTAAATTAATTTCGAGGAAAAATCACGAGTTTAACAATTAAATGCTTATGAAAGAGTTTGTTTTAGAGCTGGGAAAGGCGGTATTTCGGAGGGGTAACAAAGTGGAGTATTATATCCTTAAATAATTTATTAAAATAATATGTAAGCAGTTAATCGTGACCGTTGCCGATGACCTATGTCGATGACCCTTGGGATAGACGTATTCTTGAGTGCAGACCGCGAATCGGCAAACGTAAGGTAAGGCCCTCAGGCTAGGCGAAGCAACGATCGGCGTAGGGTGGTGTAGTAGCTGGATGGGAGTTGCCGAAAATCGAGATGAATGGCTTGCAATAGGAGAGACCTACGTCCAGCAGTAAACTGCTGTAGGCTGATGATGATGATGATGGAGTAAATCATAGCTGCCTACTAACGTTCTAACAAAACGTGGGACGCCAAACCTGACTTGATATGTTTGCAGACGAATAGAAGATGATTTTATACCTACCGTACCTACCGTATGCCTGGAAACGAATATTTTGTGTTGGTGGACGAATGTTTTGTAATGAATTATGTTGAATTAAAAATACACTAAGTGGTGAAGCTGCTCATTTTTTTACTTCAGATAATTTATTTATTAAAAATTTATGCTCAAGTAAAAAAATACTGTACAAAGCCTAATGCCTGAGGCATTTTCTGCCAGTCAACCTTAGATTGATGCAGAGACAAAACATGGCAGGTGCAACATACGGAATTTAGATTAAGAAAACAACAAGACTAAATACTAATACATAGATACATACATATATATAAACAAAATGAACTGTCAGGAGAAATAATGATCGGTACAGGATAAAACGAATCCAGCAAATCAGCGCGTCGGCCAAGGACGACGATAAAAATACGTCTCAGTTTTATTTTTGGTAAAGACCATTTTTTTGCGACTTGAACTAGTTGCCCTGAAATACTATATAACCCAAAGGAAGTAATAAAACACAAATAGAGTAACGTTACAGATTACAGTGTCAAATGCACGGCATAGTTTACAGAGTCTCGTGGAGTTACGCCCTAAAGGTCTTCATGTAAACATATTTACGGTATAACGGTATGCTTACCACATCACACACAATGCCGTGGGATATAATGGTAGAGGCAGAAATTATCTACAACAAGGATTTATACGAATATGGGTGTTTGAAATGGACCGTTTCGGTTTTGTTGTTTTGTAGGTTACCCTTACAAATATGGAGATGGAAAATAATTTAGTTAATTTATTTAAAAAAACCAAAGTCTCTTTATTTCTACGATGGGAGGAGTAGAGAGAGGCCTTTGCTTAAGAGTAGGACAGGGCAAGTAGGTAACAAAAAGAAAAAAAAAGAGTGGGTTTCAATGTAATTTTTTTACTTTTGCCTTTGGTTTCGTTCGACAGAAGAAATAATAATAACTACACTGCTTAATGACGCTAAATCAAACTTGCAACAACTAAAGTACCTTCATCAAAAAATATCTCCATGAGAAATCCCTGTAAGATATTGATACGTGCGGTATTCCTACATACCTATATACGTAGGTAATGTTTGAAAGGGCGTCAGTAATTGAGTTTTCGAGCTCACGCCGTTATGTTTGCCCGGCGTACCTAAGCATGCCTGTAACTTGCCTGTAATCCCGACGTATCCCGATTAACCATAACAGTACGGTTAAGGGTCTATCAAGAATCTCGGGAAATGATACTCAGCAGGTTTTTTACTACCTCTGTCTGGATTTGATTAAGGTATATCAGTGCTTTTCAGATTGGATTTATTTGAGTCTGGGTTGCAGATTGGTTAAACGAATTACGATATACGTATTTACGTGTTAAGATTTCTTCTTCATTGGTGACCCATTTATTCTATTATGAAGATTTGTGGTTATTCTGTAAATTTTCTTTTCTAGGTTACATTGCAGGTGCGCCATCATTAAATTTCTTCTAGGTAATACAACAAATGAGATTTACGCTAATAGAAAACCTAATCAATTAATTCAAATTTGTTTTTGCTTTAGATAATTAGCTGTCGCATTTTCATAACGGATTACCCAAATTAATATTCACGTATAATAATTACAAAATCCTATGTATCCAATAATGACTGATCATATGGGATGGCAGAAAAAGGACGGCGAATGTTCAAACATTGACAAAGTCCGGAATTAATCATATCGTATTAGACGTAACATCGCATTGGCGGAAAAAAGGGCGAAAGTTATACGTTTCATCAGGTGTAACATTAAAACAAATGGAATGTTGGTACTCCTCCATTTGTATGTTTGAATAATTCATGTTCACAATCTATAAAGCAGACAACAGAGAGCATTTTACAAAACAAACAAATTTTATTGATCTCTCAGGCGCTGTTTGTGCCTCCACAATAAAATATTTACATTTACTTCGCAACACCTGGGCTATCTAGGCACCGCCCACCGCAGGCATTAGAATAATGAAACGTTTGCCACCACCTAACTCTCTTCTATTGAATAAAACATTTTTAAAGTGGTAGGTACATAGTTCGGCTTTGTTTACGTTTCGTTTTTGAAAAATAAACGTGTTCTGAAATGATTTTTGAAGCAAATTTATTCGTGGCCTCAAGCGGTTTAAGTCAACTTCCTCTAGTTGCATTTATTTTACGCGGTTTGGACAAAAGTGGGGCTCTGACCCAATTTCGTTTAAACAGAGTTACTTGTACTTACCTTCCTGTGCTTACGTGCCTGGAACCTGTTTTTTGAAAACTTAAGCTCGAAGAATACCTACTAAGGCAGAACTGTGAAAAAATAGGTATTTTAATTCCGGAAATTCTAGTGAAGTACCAGGTAATAGTAATTTTTGCGTTTTTCAGTTTGTTAATACCTAGTTTTAGTTATGTTAAGTTATTAAATTTAAATAATTTAGTATAAGTTTATCCAGTGCATACATTTTTATTAAATCCATACTAATATTATAAATGCGTAAGTGTCTGTCTGTTATCTATTCACGCTTAAACCGCTGAACCGATAAAGATTAATATTATAAATGCGAAAGTGTGTCTGTCTGTTACCTTTTCACGCCTAAACCACTGAACGGATTTCGATAAAATTTGGCAGAGATATAGACTGCATCCCGGGGAAGGACATAGGATAGTTTATATCCCGATATTCTCACGGAACCCTTATGCGCGTGAACCTGCGGGATGCTGCTAGTTTAATATATTGTTTTTAAAACTGAATAATAATAATACGTGTATTAGTACATAAAAACAACAACACAGTACATAGCATATGGAAATAGTGGGTTGTACTACCAAGTTTAAAATACAAAGGAAGTACATGCATTTTTGATAACTATTACAGAGAGCATTGACAATTTAATACAATAAGTATAGGCCCTTGAGAAGGGCGTCATTACCTTTAACTGGAACGAGCTTGATCGCATTTTGTATTTTCCCATTACCTATCTTGAACATAAGGAAAAAAAGCAAAAATACTCAATCCCCCATTTGTTATTTCAAAATGGTTTCAATTTATCCACGACGTTTACAAGCGCGCTGAAAACTATTCGTTATATTTATTTCTCTTTACCGTTAAAATAACTGTTACCTCGTTTGTTTTATTACAAATACAGATAAAAGCATAGGGGGCACTTACCCACAAGGTAAGTAATAACAGCTGCATGTGTCGATACCGTGATTGTTCCGTGGATGAGTGACCATCTTTACATATCAAGACTATGAAAGCCCCTTCCATGACTCAGAAAGCATGTTAGGCCGTTGGTCCCGGCTGTCATTCGTAGATTTTTTGTAGTCGGTACGTCAGCCGAAAGTCGAACAACCAGTTTTACCAAGGGGTATCGTATTGTAGGTATTACCCAGTTACAGGGTTTTTTTTTGCGGATGGGAAATCATCAAATGACCCCTCCCGCTCTGGCTGGAGTGGAAGGGAGTGTCAGACTCTTACTGACTAAATCTCACCCGTGTTCCTTCCTTAGCCCTTTATGTTCCGGGCCAGCGGTAACCCTTTCGGACAATTCCGCTGACCCGGCAGTTACTGGGTTGTGGAATGTGGAGATCAGATATGCAGTATTAGTCATGTAAAATACTGGTATTCTGCTGCATCCGGTGAGACTAGAAGCCGTCCCCAACACCGTTGGGAAAAGGCTAGGCAGATTAATTGTCTTGTTTTAAATCTTCATGAAACTTAGTAATAATTGTGGTGAAATAAAATATAGGTACTTACTTGCTTTTATATTTTAACATGTTGACTGCCAGACAGCAGACACAATAGAAAATCTATTTTTGGCGAACACCATGTGACCACGGTGGAAGTCAACAAGTTAAATTTAACATTTAGAATAAACTGGTCTGCTCATTTTAGATGTATAAATAAGCATTTTGTAAAATATCCACTATTGTATGTATAATTTGCGTATTTAATATCTAGATCCGTATGGAGTGTGTGTAATCAGTGGAGACCGCGAATCTGTAAACGTATAATAAGGTGGGACGCCCTTAGGCTAGGTGGAGCGACGATCTTCGCAGGATGGCTGTAGCAACAGGATGAGAGTTGCCGAAAATCGAGTTGAATGGCGTGCAATAGGCGAGACCTATGTCTAGCAGTGGACTGCCATAGGCTGCTGATGATGATAACGAATATCTAGATATTTGTTCTGATTTTGACTCAATCAGCGATTTACAGCTCTTATAAAAAAGTGTTACATACGCAACATAAAAAAAAATTGTATTTATGGCTGTAATATGGTGTACATATAGAGTATTCTATTCTAACATCACACCTATATTCCCTGAAGGGTTAGGCAGAGAGAGGTTTAAAAAGGTGTTAATCACTGAATTATCTGTATTATATAACACACCGGTATTCATAATCTATCAGTCATGTTTTTTGTTTCAAACTTACACATACACAACAATATATCCGTGCATGAAACTGCATGACTCATTGGTTAAATAAAAGAGAAATGTCACCTACCTGGTTGGAAATGCGAAAATACACAACTTTCGTCAGACATGTTTTGCAGAGCTTACGTTATGCATGGTAACCGACTAACGAATACACCAAAAGTCCGCTCAGTTTTACGTGCAAGTTTTAACAACACTGTGATTTTTTCCATGGTTTTTTTTTCGAATTTCTGTCAGGACGGAAACAGAGTTTGGAATTCTCCCTTTTTTATTTCATGTAATTTTCTTCGTGTCGAGAGCATGCGTATTCAAGGATTTAAACCGTTTTTGTTCGATGGCTATTTATTTAGGCTTGACAGAAATGCATTGCTTGTTGTTTTGAAGCTCTTTTTGTTTTGTTGTTCCTGTGTTGCTAACCTTTCTATTATTGTATGTGTTGTGTATCCGTCACCGTGAACACCGTAAGTTTATAATCTATCCGGCTAGATTGTAAACTGTCGATAAATTGTGACTTGTACCATAGTGCTTACAATATAACGTATTTATTTTCTATAGCTTATAATGTATCCCTGTCAAACCGTCTTTTGAACGAACCTGACCACTTACCGACAAGGTTCTCAATCTGTCCGATTTTATCACCTGTAAAATTGGGAACCGTCCCTGATTTATCAGTATTGGCGCCAACCAAATTGGCCACAGTAACTAAGCCAGGGCACTCCGATTAAATGAGTTAGGCTAGGTCAGACCTGTGACCAACCGCGCGCGAGCTGAGCAAGCGAAGCGAGCGGTGCCGGCGAGTTTTACTTCCAAGTTGGTCGCAGTCACTTGACTATTTAGTATTAGCGCAAGGTGCGATCCGTCGCATGCAAAAGTTTGATACCAGTTTACAATTTGTCGGTTTCCATGGTCAGATTATAAACCATCGTAAAACAATGCATTAATTTGGTTTATTGCAGTACCTATACAAATTATGGATAAGTTTATAATGTCGCGAGATGAGATACCAGATTATAAACCATCAGATTATAAACTATCGTAAAACCAAAAAACCATCAGATTATAAACCATCGTAAAACAATGCATTAATTTGGTTTATTGCAGTACCTATACAAATTATGGATAAGTTTATAATGTCGCGAGATAGATAGTGTGACATATCCAATCCTACCTCCTCCTTATTGTTTTAATGTAACCGAATTAACACAGCAATCCACGAAACAGGTCACAGTCACAATGTGTTTTATTGGTTTTCATGTGGTTACCAACCCGTGGTGGTTTCTAATAATAGGCATTGTTCCACGAACTCAACACAACTTCAAGGTACCCACCCTAGGGCACAAACAGCGCAAACGAGCCTAGCCTCCGTCGACCACAATAATAACAAGCAGCTGTTACACGCGTTTTTGTCAGGCACCGGATTCTCGAATAAGATATGCAAATGACACAAATGAAAAACAAAATTGAACACACAAAATATCGCGCTGTATAATACATACCAAACACCGACGAATGCCGACACAGTATGTATAATAAAAGCCATTTAATGCAGTAACGGCATCTGCCGAATACATATGCCGTCGGTCGGTTTGTTATTAAAGGTGT
Organism: Mesoligia furuncula; assembly: GCA_916614155.1. Taxonomy (NCBI): domain Eukaryota; kingdom Metazoa; phylum Arthropoda; class Insecta; order Lepidoptera; family Noctuidae; genus Mesoligia; species Mesoligia furuncula. The sequence continues at coordinate 14,423,593 of OU744798.1, forward strand.
CAATAAAACCCGCCTGTATCGAGGGGCAATAAATTTGTTTTCAGCAGCGGAGAACTAAGAGTTCGGATTATTTCGCACCATTTACTCTTTTCACCTACCGTCTTCATAATGCTGCCTCGATAAAAAGGATTTTTTTCAGCAGAATTGAAGTTTTCAGCTATCCCTTAATCGGGCTTAATCGAATTATGGCTGTTTTTGTGAAATGAATGGTCGGGAAGTTTTTTCGTAACCCGCTGAGTTTTATAGGAAGTTAATTAGCCATTGTAAAATAAGAATTTTCCAATACACAAAGCTTGGATAGGAATACCTACTGGCGTTATATTTTTATTATTTACATTTTTGTGCATCATCATCTTCCTGCCCTTATCCCATGTTACTTGGGGTCGGCGCAACACGTTTTCTTCTTCCATTCTCCCCTGTCAGCCGTCACGCTATCATTCACTCCCTTCTCTTTCCCCACACAATCCATCCATCTTTTCTTTGGTCTTCCTCTCCCTCTCCATCCATCAACATGTATATTCATTACTTTTTTAGTCACATGCGTTTCATCCCTTCTCATCACATGCCCATACCAAGCCAAACGATTTCCTTTCAACTTTTCTGTCACTGGCGCTACTTTCAAACTTCCTCTTATATACTCATTTCTTACTTTATCCATTCTCGTCACTCCACACATCCATCTCAACATTCTCATCTCCGCTGCATGCAATCTTTTTTCATCCGTCTTCTTCACGGTCCAGCATTCAGACCCATAAAGTACGACAGGCTAAGGCCTGTCGTACTTTATGGGTATGAAAAAATTTATAAGTCTGGGAAAATTTATAAGTCCGTGATAAGTCACGGACTTATAAATTTCCCCCTTTAACTTGAGGGGCATCCGTGGGTCGCAAGTTGTTCCTGTGACCTGTTGCCATTTCATCCATCCTGAGTTGATCCGGTGCGTTACGTCTCGGTCTACTTCGCCATCTCCTTGGACAATTTTTGTTATTTACATTTATTTAATTCAAACTTTAAAATGCTTATATACAATATAATAGTTCTTTACCTATGAAATTGCCGTTCTGCAGTACTGGCCATTTCAAATCAAAATAATTTTTGTTTGGCTAAGATTTCTAATTTCAAATTAATTTTATTTTAAAAACATGGATTTTTTTTTCCAAAAGTAGTCATTTTGTTTATTGATTAGTGTTACATTTTCATCGCATTTCAATCTGTTTCGTCATCATGGATACGTTAAAAATTCGAGTAATTATGGAATATGAGTACCGTCGTAGCAGCAACGCGGCACAAGCGGCACGCAACATCAACGACGTTTATGGAGCTAACACTACAAACCAACGCACCACCTGTTATGGGTTTGCTCGCTTCCGTTCTGGAAATTTCGACTTGAAAAATGAACCTCGCGGTCGTCCGAAGACTTTGGTCGTCAATGACGAATTAAAGGCGATTGTGGAAGCTGATGATACACAATCTACGGCTGAATTAGCAGCAGCTTTCGACGTTAGCGTCAAAACAATATTGGTCCATTTGCGTCAAATTGGCAAGGTAAAAAAGCTTGACAAATGGGTGCCCCACGAACTCAATGATCGCCAGCGCGAAGTACGCGTCGAGACGTGCCTTGCACTGCTCCACAGACACACAAATGAAGGAATTTTGAATCGCATTGTTACCTGCGATGAAAAATGGATTCTGTTTGATAACGGCAAGTGCTCAGCAAGTTGGTTGGATCCTGGTTCAGTACCTAAACAATGCCCTAAACGAAAACTTACCCCTAGAAAAGTGATGGTCACTGTTTGGTGGTCTAGCGCCGGTGTGGTTCATCACAGCTTCTTACCAAACGGGGTGAGCATTACTGCATATGTGTACTGTGAAGAACTGAACACAATGATGGAGAAGCTGGCACATCTGCAACCAGCATTGGTCAATCGCTCGTCTCCGCTGCTCCTGCACGACAACGCGCGACCTCATACTGCACAGCAGACGGTCTCCAAGTTGCAAGAACTAGGGTTGGAAGCTCTCCGTCATCGCCCTACTCACCAGACCTTGCGCCTACAGACTACTACTTTTTCCAGAATTTGGATAACTTCTAGGCGGGAAAAAAATTCAATACCCGAGAGGCAGTACAAAATGCCTTTGAAGAATTTGTTGCCTCCCGTCCAGCTGATTTCTTTAAGAAGGGCATCAATAAACTGCCACTGCGTTGGCAAAGATGCATTGATTGCATGGGTGATTACTTCGATTAATATGTAGCGGTATCTACAACGCCACATGCGAACAACGCGTCATACTGACGTCACGCAAATCCTGCATCGCGCAAGCAGAGTTTACCGTGCAACTAGCATAGATACAATGAATCATCGGGCATTTGCCCGCCAGGCACAACACCCGTCTGGTCGGAGGATCCTCCCTTTTCTATGGAGGTTGAGTGAACTTTACATCCTGTTCCTCATACCTCTATACTGGTGACCCCGAACATGAACGTCAGCGCAGCCTTCGTGCACCTACTCCAGTGTGACGTCATCATCATCACTCCCGCAAGCTTTAGAGTGGCGAGTCACCCAGCCAGCCAGCACCCACGGCTTCAACGCGTATCCTGACCCCCAGCATGCAGCGACCGCGCATACCTGGTCATCACCCTCAGCCTCATCAGCAACCTCGGCACAGCATACTGCATTTTCGGCCGGTACACAAGCAGAGCCATAGAAACACTCTCCTGGTCGACGCCAGCAGTCAGCCTCAACCCGGCGCTGTACCACATCCGACGCACTGGAGCATAACGCAGCGCCACTCCGACTCACTGGGGACATCTTCGCAGACAGTTCCGACTCACCGTGAACTATGCGGCAACCGGTTCCGACTCACTGGAACCTCAGCTGGCCTGGCAAGCATCGCAAGATACAAGACTCAGCCCACTATCGACCTCCGGTCTCCGGGGGGGAGTGATGTAGCGGTATCTACAACGCCACTGCGAACAACGCGTCATACTGACGTCACGCAAATCCTGCATCGCGCAAGCAGAGTTTACCGCGCAACTAGCATAGATACAACGGCCCGACATGAATCATCGGGCAGTTGCCCGCCAGGCACAACACCCGTCTGGTCGGAGGATCCTCCCTTTTCTATGGAGGTTGAGTGAACTTTACATCCTGTTCCTCATACCTCTATAAATAAAAAACATGAAAAAAATTCGTTTAAATTTTTTCATGCAAAACGGCAATTTCATAGGTAAAGACCTAATAACACAACTAACTACACACATCAAAAGTGTCTAGGGATCAACATATATTTTTGCAATAACTTTTCTCCTGATTGATATTAATTAAAATTTTCTTTAAGGATTCATCAAATAAAGTGTTTTCGTTTGTCACAGTAACGATAAACCAAGTCACCTTTGCATTAATAAAGAAATTTGCCATTTTCCTAATAAAGGGATTTTTGACATTTGAACCACTAACACAAAAGTTCGAAAAAAAGACTGAAATAACAGTTTTCTTTAAAATTTTATTGGGTAACTTAAACAATTAATAATCCGTGTTTCTACCGCGAACACTAACAACACAAGAACATCGGTTTGGCATACTCAAAATGAGTTCATCCAAATCACGCTGTGGAATGGCCGCCCATGTTCGTTGCAACAACAAAAAAAGGTCTTCTTGCGACTGGATACCCTCCATATTCGGCAGAGCTCTTCTCTGTAGCATATCCCATGCATGCTCAATCGGGTTCAAGTCTGGCGACTGAGCAGGCCAGGGCAGGACATTGATGTTAGCTGCGGCGAGAGTCTGTCTTACAACTCTTGCGGTGTGCGGTCGTGCATTATCATGCATTAACTGAAATAAGGGACCGATTTGCACTTGTAGAGGAACGATGACGTCTGATACAATCGTCTCAGCATAAATTTGAGCGTTGAGGTTGCCTCTGATCCAAATCAACTCAGTTCTTCCGCCGATCCAAATACCCGCCCATACCATGATGGTTCCACCACTATAAGGATGGACTTCCTGGCAGGATTTTAATCGCTGTTGGCGTCCAGGGGTTCTCCAGTGTCGTATACGTCTTGTATCCGGTCTCATACCAAAACGAGACTCATCAGAAAAGCACACGAAACGCCATTGTTCTTCTGCCCAATTTCTGTGTTCAAGAGCCCATTGATATCGAATCCTACGATTGTGCATTGCTATAGGTGGTACCCGTAGCGGTCTTCGGGAATGAAGGTTCACTTCATGCAAGCGGTTTCTGACTGTTTGGTCGCTAATTAAGTTCCCTGAAGAGTGATGAAGCCTCACGGCTAACATCATGGCGGTTATTGTTGGAGCTCTTCGAGTTAAGATTTGAATGTATCGGTCTTGTCTCCGTGTGGTGCAGCGATACCGTCCTCCATGGCGCTCAGCCACGGTACCAGTGCTTCGGTAACGTGTCCAAAGTCGACTGATAACACTCTGACTTGTATTCAGAGCTAAAGCCACAGTACGTTGCCGGGAACCAGCTTCTATCATTCCCACGGCTCTGAGCATTTCTTCCCTGCTTAAATGACGTCGCCGCTCCATAATAACGTTGGTTTTAATCAGTAGTAGGGAAACAGTAGCACTAATAATGTCTTCAATGCGTTGTATGTTTTTATAGGGAAAATATTGACAGCTGATTTTCATCTTTTACTCGAATTTGATTCACAGTTCCTGATTCAAATTATGAAATGCACCAAAAAGGATCCATATAAATTTATAAAATCATAAATTTATTACAAAGCCACATCTCAATCTCAAGAAATCCGCATAAAAATGCTTGATCCCTAGACACTTTTGATGTGTGTATTTTAGTAGTACCTAAATTAAATGACTGACTATACAAAGAAATACAAAAACAAATGAACGTTTTATATTTTCGGACCATTTTATAAATTAAAGTTGTAAAAATCTAGCCATCCTACGGTGAAACCTATTGGAAATTCATTCTACTGTTTACTGTCATGCATTTTCAGATATTTTTATCGTAAAAGCTTCGTGATAACTTTTGAATATTTGATAGTTAGCTAGTTTTATTTTTGCACCAGATTTTGGTATCTTTTATTTTTATAAAACAAACAGTTAAACAAACACAAAATCAGCTCAGTTACAAATATGCGACTGAATTTAATTTTTTAAATCAAGTATTGGAATAAAGCGGCTTTGGCATAAATCATTATAATAAACATACTACCTATCTACCCAATAGGAGAAACAAGTAATGATTGAATGGGAACTTTATGAATCCATAGCCAAATGACGAGTTCGATACTGTTAGCATTCACGGTCCAATCAAGCCGAGGGAGTCGGATATCGTCGGAAAATTGGAGGCTAACTGTAACTGGGGATACGGAACCAGCTATTTTTTTGCCTAGACCAATATCTAGTGCCTCTTCCTGTGTTATAAACTAGTGTTTACTAGGATGCTTCCTAGAAATCAAGTTCAAAAACAGCGAATATAATAGTTTTGTCTTTTTCTACCTTCATCAAGAAGTTGTTGCGAGCGGTGAAATTGTGTAAAATGATCAACGGCAGAGCGCTTGGAAGTTTCGTTATCGATTTCGAATACAAGATAGACCATCGTGATAACAGAATAAAGCGTCCCCTAGTTCTTTAGCAAACCTCGTAAAAGCGAGCAACGCTAATTGCGTGAACTTTTAGAAAAAAATCAAGACTGCCGACGCCGGCCGGTATCGGGAACTTAATGACATTATTTACACAAAATACAAGAAGCTACTGGATGTCCACAGCCTGGAAATTTATAAGCAATGCAGCAGCAGTAGTACCGCGGGTTATCTAACTGGTCGTAATAATACACGCAAAAAAAAAAATCAGCTGTTCCCTACATTTATGTTCGTATAACTCGTCAAAATGCGGGGACAGCTGATTTTTTTTCGCGACTTCAGGTTTGGTCCCATAGTAAAAGTTGTTCATAGTGATGAGTACAATGACCTCTTAAGAGGTTGTTAATGTTTTCCCAATAACCCTGTATATTAACACTTTACGGGACACTAAAGTTCCCAGACGTAATAACAATAAAACTTTGTCGTTCAGTGTCCTTTGACTAAATAAGTAGCGTCGAAATCAAAATCACCGTTTTGAATTAACAAATTCGCTGACTACATAGAAAGGCTCTCAACAGTTCAGCTTCAAGTGTGTGTGAATGGGTAACCAGCCTAAGAAGCAAAAATTCGTAGCACTTGATGTTCTATAGTTTCTTAGGCGATTAGAATCAATTAAATATTTTTTTGTTGTAAATTTTGACGTTCAAAAGTGCCTTTTAAGTGCCTATTTTATAGGCGTGAGTTTATGTTTAAAGCGTGGTTTATTTTAAATCCAAACTGATGAACTATTCAGATTTAAAAAAAAACTTTTAGTTTTGTATAAAAGTGATATTGTAAACTGAAAACTTTATCGCCAATATTACATTTTTTTTACAAATATATAAAATTGTACCATCACATGGGCGTAAGGTGAAAAAATTATTCACTGTTTATTACTTTTCTGTTAAACAATCGTTCTTAAATTTATTTATTATACATCATATATCATTCATGTATCTACCCACACCTCTTTATGTTACGATACGTATAAGCAAATAATGTAAGTACACGAATAATATTAGACGTATTAACAAAACGGCCAAGCCTCATATTGCCCATGGCATTAAGTTTGCCTTTATACAGTTTTTACTTGTGCATAAAGTTTTAATAAATTAATAAATATTCTGACTAAGGTGTAGAGTTTGTGAAGCTTGTAATTATAGAGTTAGGGCTAGAGGTTAAGCTTGGCTCTATATGAGATCTGGGGGCCTAAAAAGGCCACTTTGACAGAATCATAACATGATAACATAATGGACAGTTAACTGTTAAGTTAATCATATCAAATCCCATTGGTGAAGCATTTTTCAGTATTTTTTATTTGTCTGTGCTAAAATACCAATCAATCCAATTCAAACCCAATCCCAATCTCTTTGATTCTGCCTACGTAGTGCAGCGAAAAAAAGAAAAACACGGACTGTCTTCGCCATATTATAATTTATAATGTTATCCTTTTACGATTCTCCAAAGTGGCCTTTTTAGGCCCCCTGATAACTTTTTGACAGTGCGAGCCTATGTAGTCTCGTCTTGGCAACATTTTACATGAACATGTTTTTGGTGGGATGTTAATAGTTCGTAACAATTATGTTACATTAATTTATTGTGGGTAAAATAATGATCTATTTAATTTTATTATTATACGAAATAATCATCAATAAAATTGTTAGTGTACGTAGTAATACCGGGACAATTATGTCACAATAATGCGACTATAGTACTCGATTAAGCTAGAATTGTTATGAAACAATGTTAGTAGTTAAAGCGAGGTAATGACGCAATCCTCTACTCACGTAGCACGGAGCGATTGATAGGCGATAGAACGGAATTCGTAATGCCTATTCAATCAATCAACTCATCCTGCCCGGCCAAAGCTACACAGAAACAAGGATTTCCCGAAAGTGACGACCAATCTATTTAGGTCAATGCAGCCTTTTGGGACTATGGGCTCGTGGCTGAATAATAACAGCCTTACGAGTTTATCAAAAGTTAAGCTACGCCTGCCGCGAGTGGGTCATGGATGGGTGACCATCCATTACATATCGAGACCCCTGCGTGTCTAGGAAAGCACGTTAAGCCATTGTATTGTCCCGGCTGTCATTCTTGGATATTTGAGAGTCGTTACGGGTAGTCAGAAGCCCAAAAGTCTAACAACTAGTCTTATCAAGGGGTACCCAGTAACTGGGTTGTGGAGGTCAGATACGCAATCGCTCAATGTGAAATACCGTTATTCAGCTGCATCCCTTTAGACTGAAAGTCGACCCCAACGTAGTTGTGAAAAGGCTAGGCAGATTAATTGAATTGAGTACCAATTGCATTTTTTAATTCATACGTACCTTCTTAGTTTGTCTTGCACATTATTGACATCGATCGGTGAAGGAAAACATTGTAAGGAAACCTGGACTTATACAAACAAACAACAACACATTACATTAGTTATAAGCTAGATTCTTGTTACTAACAACCTTGCCTTGCCTACTGACTTTTTTGTCTATACATTTAATAAAATTGTAGAAAAGTGGTGTCTGTACAATGGAAATATATAAAAAAAAAGTAGCAGGGGTTGTTATTATATCGATGCCAAACCCGAAATTGTAATTAAATTTTTTTTTGTCTGTTTGTCTGTATGTTTGTGCACGCTAATATCAGAAACGGCTTATTAGATTTAGATGCGATTTTCACTTATATATTGTAGTAAGCTTCACTTAACATTTAGTGTTTATTTCATGTCAATCGGTTCATAAATGAAAAAGTTATGTCAATTTAAAGAATCACGGCGAACATTTGTTAAGGTATTCAGTGAACGCGCGTATCCTGGAGAGTATAGGCGAATAGTTGCATTCGATTATTGCGATTCACTTGAATACTGACTGTTTGCATATTTTAGAGGGGCCCGTGGCTAAATAATAACAGCCGCACAGGTCGATCGATCAGGTTAAGCTACGCTTGCCGCGGTTGGTCTGTAGATGGGTGACCGACCATCTTTACATACCGGGACCCCTCCGTGCCTCGAAAAGCACGTTAAGCCGGTGGTCCCAGCTGTCATTCGTGGATCTTTGACAGTCGTTACGGGTACCTAATCAGAAGCCCGAAAGTCTGACAAGCAGTCTTACCAAGGGGTATCATACCTAATACCCAGTAGCTGGGTTGTGGAAGTCAGATAAGCAGTCGATCCATGTAAAATACTGGTATTCAGCTGCATCCGGTTAGACTGGAAGCCGACCCCAACATAGTTGGGAAAAGGCTAGGCAGATGATGATGACTGACTGTTTGCATATTTCATTTATTTATTATTTTAGGGTTTGTAGGTTAGGTTCTTTTTCTTCATTTTCTTTAAAATTTTGTAAATAAATATTGTAAGTATTTGGTATAGGTTAGGCGGTTCTTTTCTTGATTTTTGGGTATTTACTTATCTTAATTTTTATTTAGGGTTTGTAAATAAATATTTGTCTGTGTGGTGCCGGACTTAAAGAATACCACCACCCCTTACTTCCCGTGGGTGTCGTAAAAGGCGACTAAGGGTCGTACCGGAGAATGGGCAGCAGCGTTCTCTATGTATTCCACCATCATACCATACTGCGATCGCCAACCCGCCTGCCAAGCGTGGCGATTATGGCAAACCCTCCCAAAATTGGGGGAGGCCTATGTCCAGCAGTGGACGTCTATCGGCTGAAACGACGAAATAAATATTGTAAGCATTTATGATAGGTTAGGCATTTCTTTCCCTGATTTTCGGTATACTGTCCCGGTACTAAAGTACTGCTACGCTACTTATCCTACCTAACCTAGGCACAGGTAATCCTAGGAGGATATTAAATAAAAAGTAGGTAGGCAGTAAACTGGAACATTTATTATTAATTAAATGACTCGGTAGGCAGACGAGGGTCGATCAAAGTTGGGTAAGGGCCTATACAGCGATTAACCTCCTCACTGGTCTAGCACTCCCCTGACGTCACTGGCCGCTGCAGGAGACGAGTGCTGGCGCGTCGATCGCCAGGTCAAACTGCTGGTGTAGGTTCGCTGGTTGTCCCGCTACTGTCCACCACGGGGAAGCAGGGAATTAAGGTGTACGTGAAACCCTGTAATGCGCAATAAGCGAAAGCATTACACGCTGGCCGTAGACGGCGAGCACCCACAGCAACGTTGAATAGGGAAGCACTAATATGTAGATGTGTTCCTGTGGATGTTCACTATCAGATACGGAGATGACAATAATTTCGGTTACTTAGCCGTTAATTTAAACATTTGAAATTTACAACGGAAATAAAATAATAATATGCAAGAATGATATAATTCTGAAAATGTGGGGTAGAACTACAAAGAGAAAACCAGTAAAGAGCGTCTAATGGAAACAAAGATAAGCAAGAACACAAATTGAAAGATCACCAGGTAGGCAAAGCGAAAGAAACCGTTACGGTTTGCTAAGCTACTGGCTAATTATAATTGTGCAACACTTACCCAATCGGGGTTTAATTCACACACACAGAATATGTTTAACGTCGAGTATTACTCAGTATTGTTGATTTTCGTAGTATTAAATGTCGAGGGAACGGTAGGGACGCCTTCAAAAAAACTTAATCGCGATTACGATATAAATTCGTATAGTTGCCGGCACGTAACTTGGCAAGAGTTTTTGTAGTGGGGGAAGTTTGCGCATGCACAATTTCATACATTTTTATATGCGCGAACTTCCCCCACTACGAAAATTTCTTGCCAAGTTACGTGCCGGTAATTGTATTAGGGACCGTGAAAAAGCCTGACGTGCGCTCGCCTCGACAACCAGAATCGTCCTACCGGCGGCGACGTGGAAGTGTCTGCCGCTATGGACCTTGCCCCCGCGCCGAGAACAAAGGAATTCGTTTCTGGGTGCCTAATATGTCGCTCGTTTAAACATGCGTGGTGATAAACTGTAGCTGGCCAGAAGTCTGATTTGATGCGTTCATTATTAGTTTATTTTTTATTTTAATATTGTAAATAGTTTTTTTTTATAAATAATATTATTGTACATAATTTTCTTATGTTTATTTTTTTTATTATTATTATATATTATTAAGAATTAAGACATGTAACAATTAATGTTACAATACTTATCTTAATTTGTATTTAGGGTTTATATATAAATATTATTAAGTAATTTTCTTTATTAAGTATAAATTCATTAGCTCAGGTTACTAATTAATTTTTCTAGCAATTCTTTTGTTTTATAAAGTTAGTACGTTTGGTTTACACGTCTTAACACTTATTACTAAAACTGTGATAATTTTAGACTGTATAATAATCTGTAAGTATTTATAATTTAATTGTTTCCGATAGTACGTGTTTACTAAATAACTGTGTGTTAAGTAGTAAGTACTGTTTTATTGTAAGAATGCCTCGAAGAAGATCCAACCTCTCCCAATGTAGCAGAAATGCTAAAAGGATGAGATTAGTTCGATCACAGGAATCTGAGGAACATCAGGCTAGGTTTCGTGCTGCAGAAACTTCGACAGCAAGAATCTCGACTGAGTTCAAATCGTTCTCGAATGATGACAACTCGAAATAGGGAAAACGGGGAACAACGAAAGGCACGTTTATCTGTCGATCGCGAAGCTCACGCGCTATCGCGTGAGTCTGAGACTTTTGCTGTCAGGGAAACCCGCCTGAGCTCCCAGAGAGTACGGAAAACAAATGCTCGATCCCAGGAGACAAAGGACGAACGGGAAATACGTCTCACTGCCGATCGTGAAGCTCATGCACTATCGCGTGAGTCTGAGACTTTCACTGATAGGGAAATTCGTCTGAGTTCTCAGAGGGTTCGGACAGCAAATGCCCGGTCTGTAGACGGTATATGTAATTTAAAATATGCTGCCTGTAATTTAAAGTCACTATTCCACGCGAACGAAGTCGCGGGCACAGCTAGTCTGAAATAAATGTGTTAATTTTTTTTAAAGTGAAAACTCCTTTAGACGCCTTGGGCATTTTTTGAGATGGGTAAAAACCATTGAACTCGCGCCACTGTTACCGTAAGCGACACCGCGCGTGTTTTGTTTATAAGACGATTAAAAAAAAATACCCGCTTCGGATGTGTTTATTGTGATAGTTAATTTAAGTCTGAAACGACAACCCTTCTTGAGCAAGCGTGGTGATCAATGGTCGTGCCTTCTCTGAATGAGAAGAGACCTTTGTCCTGCAGTGGGACAGTAATATGCTTATAAAAAATAGGAAACAGAAAGTCACTTAAACTTATTTCTAATTCCAGTCAAAAACGCACATGACCATTCTTTCCTTAATTAGATATTGGGCAAGAGTCTTCAAACGATGACTTCAGGTTTCCAGTTACTCCAATGGTCTGTGTGAAACTTGTTTCAAACAACTCGATATAATACACGTGTTCACAAAGTGTACCTTCAAGTGTGAACTTATCCACACAAAATGTATGGTCAGCGTCATTGATGGGCTAAAAATATAGGTAGGCTCAAAACAGCTTAAAAATTCAGGCTGTTAACAAAGTGATAACTTCTAAAAGGATTGAAATAAATAAATGCGTTTGTACATGGATCGCGTACCAACTTTTTCCGCGCAAAGCCTGTGTTGGTACATAAAATGTTATTCAGTAGCACAATGTTACCAGAATACAGAAAGTAAAATCGAATTCACCAGTCCAATACTTTGAATATGTTTGCCTCAGCTTCAGTCACTTTTTTTTTATATTTTCCTGCTAAATTAGTATGTAACCAACCAGCGGTTGTGTTTCGTTCCACATTTGGCCCGTATGCCTTCATATCTAGAGTGAACAGCCATCTTCTGGGCATGCTCGTTCCACCATGGACCTCATCCACCGCTTTGCATCTTGCTTGATCCAGGTTAAGAGGAATTCATTCAAATAAATTAATACATTCATAAAAAAAAAGGACGTGTGTATTTTTGAAACGTGTTAATGGCCTGTAATGGATTAACCGCTGTATGAGTGTTCCTCAATTTGCAAACCTCCTTCCATTTTTCATTTGGCCCGGCATTGAAGTGCCGGAAGTGACAATACCTCAACACATACCTACTTACTTCCGCAACACCCGGGGCTGCAAAAATACTGAAAATATTGACCTAAAACAAATTGCATACAGCCTTATTAAATTTGGGCATTTCTAAGAAAGTTTTCAGCAACCAACAAGTATCTAGGTAAAAGGTATGCTAATGATGTGAGTAAACAGTGGTGCTGGCGTGAAGGTGGGAACAACCGTCGTCGGCAATGTACCTGCGGCTTTGGGAACGCTCCCAAATCCGTTGGTGCCAGTAATTGCGTAACTTTGTTACACCGCAACCACCTCGCCGTACATATGCGACGGTCTTTGCAACCTGTTAGAGTATTATTATTAATATTTGGGTCTAATTATTTGATAGTGGTACCTTATACAGGGTGGCGATTCAGTCACCTGCTACATGCGACAAGGGGGTGATTCTAACCGAAAGAAGGATGCCCATTTTTCACCTGACAATGTATAGAAATGAAATAAATATTAAAATTCAGCTAATTTAATTGTACATTCATTACGCTAATCACAATTTTAAAAGAAGGCCGGGAAAAGAATATTTATTAATTTTTCTTTATGCTAACTCTGTGTCTTATTACCTTATTTTGAACGCATCTCAATTACCCTGAACGCATCCAACTACTAATTTTTTACAACGTTCCGTTTTGCACACTGCTTGTTGACTTTATTCAACTCTTTTTCTGAGTTTTATATATTATTTTAAGTTTTATTTAATCAATAACTATTTTTTATTAGTCTGTGCATAAAACAGATCAATTTAAAATAACATGATAATTAAATAAATTAATTATGCAGATTATAATTGAGTTCGCACGAGTGAAACGGATTTTATACATATTTTGACAGTTCTGCGACTTCGTTGTTGCGCTTGCGTCTCGTTGTGTATTGTGCCATTTTGTGTGTGTAACTACTGAGATGGGCTAGGTTTCAAGACAATATCACTGCTCCAGCAGAATTTCTGGATGACGTAGTAGTACTGCGGTCAACGAAATGGGTAGGCAAGTGATCACTTTTGACAATACAATAGCAAAGTTAGACTTTTTATATGTAAACAAACTATCGTAAAGGCAAATCCTAACCTAAAAAGTAACATTAATATTTTTTGACCTTTGTAGACTTTTAATCGTAAAAATGACTATATGACATTATTTTCTAATCTTACAGGTACTCTTTCTACTATACCTTATAACTATACATTAACTTTCATTATCAGGTTTTTAAATGTATGGAAAGTGGGCATTGTTCTTTACACAACCTTCGCTATGAAACTCTTATTCGATTCGTGATAAAATACATATTCTTATACAACGGTAGACAGGCTATTTCGATGCACGTATGTTTTGTTTTACCATTCGGGTATGTTTCATAGCGAAAGTTGTTAAGAATGACGTGTAGAATGATCCCCTTGACGGATGCAGATGACTAAATCGCCAACTTGTATAATATGGTAGTTTAAGAAACCAGCATGTACCGACGCTTTCCGCAGATTTTTCACAATGAGCGATTCTACTGTTTTGTGAGTTTTCGAGGGGCTGTAGGATTTCTATTGGATACAACATGTAACAGCAATACAATAGCATGGTGTCTATCTATTGAAAAGATTTAATTTTGGAATTTCCTTGTTTACATCGTTCATATATAAATAAGAATAGAATACTCTTTATTATGTACACCATATAAATAACAGATATATAAATATAGAAACTGTACAAAGGGTGACACAATGGGCGGTCTTATCGCTAAAAGCGATCTTTTAAAGACAACCTTTGGATGGATTAAAAAGGGGAAGGACAGAAAAATACTGTAGGTAGTCTGTGGTGCACCATTTACATACATAAAGTATATTATACTAATCTAAATAAATATATACATATAATAATAAACATGAATCACGAGCAAAGAAAATATAATGATGATGTTTAAGGAGAGAGGAAGTGCTTTTTAGGGTTCCGTAGTTCCTACAAGAAACCCTTATAGTTTCGTCATGTCCGTCTGTCTGTCTGTCTGTCCGAGGTTTTGCTAAGAGACCGTTAGTACTAGAAAGCTGTAATTTTGTAGGAGTGCGTATATTAATTAGGCCGACAGAGTGGTACAATAAAAAAAAAATTTTTTTTTTGGGTAGCTCCCCTACACGTGAAGTGGGGATGAATATTTTTTTCGTCGTCTACCCCATCGTGTGGGATATCGTTGAATAGGTCTTCTAAAATGACTTGGGGGTTGCTACAATAATTTTTCGATTTAACGCACCATTTACGAAATATTAAACTTTAAAGTGCAATTGTTTGTTCCAGTAGGGCATCCCCCCCCTCTAAAACCTAAACTGCTGGCTTGAAAAATCTGAAAAAATTTACGATGATAGTGCATTTCATGAACTTTAAAGGAAAAGTATAGCGGTTAAGATAACTTTATTAGTTTAGCAGTAATAGTCGTTGAACTTGGGTGTTGGATAATTTTGTACCAAATACAAAATCCTTAGCATTAATGTTTTAAAGTGACTAAGATGAAGTAGTTGCTTGTTTATAACGACTTGCATTGAAAATAGGTAAAGACTTGCATTGAAAAAGAAAACCCATCCACGGGCCGACCGCGGCAAACGTAGCTTAACCTGATCGATTCGCCCCTGCGGCTGTTATTATTTAACCACGAGCCTGGATTCGATAAAGTAATAAAACAAAATAGTAAGTTACATAATTACTATTGTCACTAAAATATTACATTATGATTCGTAGCACTTCGTAGCAATTAGTACAAACGTAATTATGATACTCACGAGAAAAGCTGAGTGCATTTCAACTGGTCAAACTTTAGACATGTTACAAACAGCCGTTATTAAAGTACACACACTCAGTTTTAGGTTAAATTAAGATTGTATTTTGACTGAACTAAATTATTTTATGAACTTATGCCTAAGTACATCTAAACTAATAATATTATGGGGAATATTTAACTGCTCCTTATAAAACATATTAACCTTCTAATGGTGTGCTTTTTCAATTTAATGAAACTCTTATAGAGGTATGAGGAATAGGGCGTAAAGTTCTCTCATACTCTATAGAAAAGGGAGGATCCTCCGACCAGGGGTGTTGTGCCTGGCGGGTAACTGCCCGATGATTCATGTCGGGCCGTTGTATCTATGCTAGTTGCGCGGTAAACTGTGCTTGCGAGATGCAGGATTTTGCGTGACGTCAGTATTACGCGTTGTTCGCATGTGGTGTTGTAGATACCGCTACACTCTAAAAAGTTTTTGGGGCTTCTAATTTGGGTTCACACTTTTTTTATAAATGAGCCTCTTTTTAATTTTCTGACCTTTTCTCACAGTTGGTTGCGGTGACTAAGCTTGGATCCAATAAACGGGTTAGGTTAAAAAAAAGGTGTGAACCGTGACCGACCATGCCTTAACCGAGTTGGTCGAAGTCTAGCTACTTCGACCAATTCGGCTTACGCGTGGTCGCTCGTAAGGGCACCCTAATCAAATGGATTAGGTTAGGTTAGATCTAAGACCAGCAGCGCGCCAGCCGAGCGAGCAGTTCCGAGGGAGGTGCTTGGGAAAGCTGGTAACAATTACTTGGCTATTTAGTATTTTTGGACCACACAATAGGAATAGACCCCAAAAAAGGAATTATTAAAGATTCACAAAAAGAGGCAATCATCATCATTTTATAAGATCATTATATATGAGTGTTGAATAATATTTTTGGGAAAACAAAATGAAGAGATGTAATTTTTGGAATTAGATCGGATTTCAAAAATTCTTTCACTGATAGGGTAGGGTACGTTTTATAGTAGGTATAGACAGTTGATTTCCAAGCAAACGAAGTTGCGGGCAGAAGCTAGTGTAGATGTCGCAGTAAGATGGTTGAAGCCGTGATATAGTTATTTCCCTAGGGTAACTATATCACAGCTATTAAGCTATAAATCGTAATAAAGTTATATGAAAGCGGTTCATAACTGTCTTACTAGGAATATAACTATCTTACTAGGCTCATCTAGTGAAATAATTATACGTATATATTTTCTTTGATTTGCACAACTGGTTACTCATTTTAAATAAAACGGTCCAATCACATAACTTTTTTTATATTACTCAATTGTCTCAACCAAAAAAATGTTATAAGTACCTTTATAATTCAAATATTCCACATTAATAAAAACAATGTTTTATATTTAGGCATAGAATCAAATATAGTGAGAACTATATAAAACCTTGTACCTACATAATGAAGAATTATCTAATCAAGTGGTACAATACTTCTACCTTCCTTTAATCTAGCTTTTGTTACGAAATGATCACAATTAATTGAACAACATTATAAATAGCCATCAATAAAATAATTACCATTACTAAGGGCTAATTTTTCAATCGACAGATAATTTTAATTCGTGGAATAAAATTGACGTATAGAATTTTGTATGGAAGATCTGTCAAAAATTCAAAATTATTCCTCGGAAAAATCACCCCTTAACAAAAATGATCTGTTTTTATATTTTGCCGTGACCGGGAAAGCCACGAACTCTGCTTCCCGCTTTTACAATAATTTCACTAGATTAGTCTAGTAAGATAGTTTTATATTACTAGATCGTGCTCGCGGTGCTCGTAAATAGTTATATTCCTAGTGAGACAATTATGAACCGCTTTCTTAGAACTATATTGCGGTATATATGTACTATCCACGCCAAAAGTCCATAGGCAACTTCAAAACTAATTGCTTAACGTTTAGTTTGATTTACGACCTTCTTTTAATGAGTAATTTGACACACACACCCGCATATTACTCGAATAATCACGCTTTTGAATATAGTTCCGTGTCATGTTCGTCTTGTTCACATAATTCGTAAAACTTTTGAGTATACCCACAGAAATCTAAATAAATAAATTAGGTATGGTAGACAGATGCAGGTAACTTACGGCTCATTCACCGCGTCTAATAGAATGTTGTTCGTTCTTGATTGGTTTTTGATATTGTGGGTTAGTGACGTGTGTTTAATCTATTATAATAGCTGTGTAATAGTTCATTATGAAATGTAAGCTTTGAGATGAAAGCGGATATTATCGCGCAGCGTAAAAGTGGACTTAATATTACACAAATAATTGATGAAACCGGACTGACTGTGAGTATTATGATTTAATTATTTTATCTAACATTTAGCTAATTAAAGTTTAGTTAAACTTTAATTAAAAACGTTTAATAAAATAACTACAAGGATCAGCAGTTGCTGATCCTTGTAGTTATTTTATTAAACGTTTTGTATTTACCATAGGGTCTAAATAGAAGAAAAAAAAATATTTCCAAGAGTTTATTTATTTACTTTTGGAATGATGAATATAGCATTATGTATAAATTATAATATAATTATTTTGTAACATTTGAACTATTTTCAAAATAATTTTGTTTAAAAAAGTAATAAGTAGGTATCTACTTAATATTTTATAATTTTGCTAGTAGCCTTACAATATTCCTTTTTTGTTTTAGAGAAATTACCTACTGTGAGTCGGAGGGTCAAAAGATATAAGGAAGAGTACAGTCAGTGAATAAGAAACAAGTGGTTTTAACCAACCAGTGAGCTACCAGATGAAGTTGCATTGCAAGGAAATATGAAGATATATGTTTAAACATTACAGGATCCATACGCCAGCGTTTACTTGATAACATGGATAATAATGGGGGTTATACAACGTATTAAGTTATAAATTACAAATTGATTTTAGTAATATTAAATAAAATATTATTGTGTCATATCCGTAATAAGGATTATTTTGAGGTTTATAGTTTCAATCTTCTTTTCAAAATGAATTTTGAAAATGAATACTTAAGCTATATCCGCAATTAAAGCACAATATTATTTTATTACTAAGATAGTTACAATATTTTAAGTCTAATGGTCGTAGCTCACCGATTACCTGCTTTACTTCAATAAATTGTTCTTTATGAGAAAATAAACTGTTTTAAAAGTTTATTTATCAAATTATAACGAATAAAATTTTTGAAATCACTTAATTTTTTTTTTTTTACCCCGCTTATTTTAATAACAATATAATAATACAAATAAAACAAATATTACATTATTATTATCGTGTATTAATATATCGAATAATAAAAAAAGATAAGATTATTGTTGAAAAGATAATTCAAAGTTCCATCTCGAGATTCGAACCTACGTGGCCTACGTGTTTACTAATCCTATACGCTACGTTATCCGCTAGAAGCACTTGTTATGAAGTTGTGAATTTTAGCAGTGGTATGAACCAACCAAGGTCATACGTAATTACGCCGCGCGTGTGAAAAAGCGATGACGATATGTTTTGTTTCGTTTGACGTTAGCAAGTGTACACACACAGATGTAAATACGGGCCTGCGGCGCGGGCGCGGGGACGGCGCGAAGCATGTTCACAGAAATTTCAACCATAGCGCGCCTAAGCACTATTGAGGCGTACTGTACCTAGATATACCGCTCTATATCACGGCTTCAACTATCTTACTGCGACATATAGGTACACATTAGTAACCAACAACATCATATTCGCTAACGGCCATTTATTTATTTATTTATTTAAACTTTTCGCACAAAAAGGTACAAAGGCGGACTTAATGCCGTAGGCATTCTCTACCAGTCAACCAAGGGTGGTGAAGAGATTGGACGGCAGGTGCTTTGGTTGAGAGGAACAATGATAAAAAAAAAACTAAGTACACAAATACATAAATAGGTTATATACACATACATACTATTGACTATATACCACTAACCTATCTATAAGTGATTTTGATGTATCTCGGATCGACTGTTGTAGATTGGCTTTAGCGCCTCAATAACACTTTTGATCAAAGTATTATCCCTCTCACAGATAAGCTGTTTGAAGTTTTGTTATTGGGAAATCAGTAACAGATAGGTGTAAATCTTGCACTTTATTTACATGTAACTGGATTTATGTTCTGGCCGTAAATTGTACACTGTAACGACTTGTACCTTTGTTCTTTAAATTAAACAAACGTTGATTCTACACCACTCCTGTTAATTACCTCGCACACTATGCGACATGCGATTTTGACAGTTCAACGACAAGACGCGACTGTCATCGGTTGTGCGCGTGCACCGTGCGCTGACGCTAACGCGAGACGCTGCGACAAGTACCGAGAGCGTGCGACTCCCCAAGCCTGTCATTGCGAGTCTGCAACTCGACGCGAAGTGTACGGAGCTCTGAACAAAATATATGAAAATGATTTGCCGCAAACTTTTATTGCGTCTAGTCTTCGAGCTGTCGCAGTCGCATGTCGCATGTGTTATGGTAAACATAAAGCTTATTCAATTAATCTAAATAAATTATTTTAGGTTATTGGAAGCTTAGTCCTGCCTCGGTAGGTAATGGATTACCTACTGTAATCTGGGCAGAAACAAGACGATGTTCGGTGTAATATTCTGAAAGTGCACCTATGGCTACCAGACACGCTAGTTACGAATTAAACACTGTTTGGATTAGTCTGATTACTTGGATGTCGAAATGTTGTGGGTGCTAGCGGTTTCTAGTCTTATATTTGATTCGATTAGTGTTTACAGTGCCTTAAATGACACACTCACTACCTACTAAACTCATCATCATCAGCCAAGCCTTTTCCAATTATGTTGAGGTCGGCTTCTAGTCTAACCGGAGGCAGCTGAATACCAGTATTTTACATGGAGTGACTGCCTATCTGACCTCCACAATCCAGTTACTGGGTAATACGATACCCCTTGGTAAGACTGCTGTCAGAGTATCGGGCTTCTGACGACCTGTAATGACTGTCAAAGGTCCATGACAGCTGGGACCCCGAGGCACGGAGAGGTCTTGGTATGTAAAGATGGTCATCCATCCACGGACTATCCGCGGCAAACGCAGTTTAACCTGATCGATCGACCGTGCCGCTACCTACTAAACTACTCTTGAATAAGTCATTAGATATAATTCTGAAGTTCGAGTTAGTAATATAACATTACAACCTTAGGGACAACTTTCTCTTAGATTAAAGCCCTAAAACTCAATATAACAACGTAATTCTACAACAACTTCTTCATAACTTTCGCGGATAGTTGTCTTAATTTACACAATGAAAAATTAAGTAAAAATATTATAGTAGGAACCACTGTTATAGGAGTTCCCACTGTGGGACACAGGCCTCCTCTCGGTGAGAGGGAGTGGGCCGTAATCCACCACGCAGGCCCAGTGCGGGTTGGTAGATGACGCGTCTTCGAATTTCTGGTTCTATGACATGCCGGTTTCCTCATGATGTTTTCCTTCACCGTTTTGAGAGCAGTGGTGATGAAATAATTTACACAAAGTAAAGCGCCTGTCAGTCAATCCAAGTTTATTCCTAAGACATTTTGTTCTTCGATACCTATTTTCATTCTCTCCGCGTAATTGGAAGAGAAGGGACAAATTATTGGGAGGCTGTCTTCAAATTTCTTCATTTACTTTTGTAATAGGATAATAAGTATTGTCTTCCGAATAAATAATTGTTCTTAATGGATTTTCGGTTATTTGTTTGCTTTGTCTTGTCACAGGGAAGTTAGAACTTGCAATCCTTGCGAAATCTTTGTTTTACACGATTGGGGAAAAGTCGTTTTGATAATGGGGAAAAACGTAAATAATAAGGTAGATATACTAGACTTGTATGTAGTTACGGGGATTTATGTTTTTGATTTTGGGTTTGTAGTAAGTAATGTATAATTTTGATGGGTTTTTTTTTTTTTGCATATAAACTTCAATCCGGAGCACTATTTGCATCGCCCTCTGATCTGCAAATGCAAGTGTTTTGTTGCACGTTTCGATAGTTAAATGTGAGTTAATAAAATTAAAAGAACGCAGTTTTCTTTATTGGTAGGTACCTACATACACCTACATACCTACATAGCCCGAAGAATTGCCAAAATTAAGTGGCAGTGGGCAGGGCACATTGCTCGCAGAACAGATGGTCGATGGGGCCGAAAGGTTCTGGAGTGACGACAGCGTACCGGAAGACGTAGCGTTGGTAGGCTTCCACTACAAGGTGGACCGACGACCTTTTGAAGGCCGCAGGAACCTGTTGGATGCGAGAAGCACAGAACCGGTCGAAGTGGAGGTGCTTGGAGGATGCCTATGTCCAGCAGTGGATGTCTTTCGGCTGAAATGATGATGATGATGATGACCTACCCAATTAAAATCTCAGATAACATGAAAAGAAAATCTGATTTCTAGTTGTTGATGAAAGTTTTATAACAGGGGACTACATGACCTAAAGCGTGGTCACTGTCGGACTGCATAGAAAAGAAAGAGAAGCGCGATGACACAACGTTGGTAATTTATTGCAAAATATGAAGCAATTATTTAATAACAAAAATCTATTGATTGGATTAAAAAATTAAAACACTAGTATTTTAGTGTGTTGCTTGTAGAATAGTCTGACAAAAAATCAGAATGATTTTATGTATATTAGTATGGTTTTTATTGTAAAAAGAAAGCTTTTAGAGGTATTTTCATGATTTTTTTCTGTCGTATCAAATTAGGTGTAGGTATTATGTTTTCAACACACTACCTACCTAGCATATATCCTGAAAAATATCAAATATTTTTCTGATTTTGTTAACTGTAGTCGATCATATACTTTTATTGTTTCTAAAACTTGCGTTTTTGTGTTTAGGTCCTGTAAGCCCCTTAAGGAACTAGCTTTTACCCACGGCTTCGCGTGGTTGTCGGAAAATAACCCACGGGGACCTATAGCCGGAATTACCGGTGTGCCAAATTTCATCCAAATCCGTTTAGCCGTTATTGCGCCAATGCGGAACATAATATCCAGACAAATAGCAAAACGGACAAAATTCATCGTTACTATTTTATTATACTTATTGTATAATCTGTCTGTGTGGTGCCGGACTTAAAGAATAGCACCACCACATACTTCCCGTGGGTGTCGTAAAAGGCGACTAAGTGGCGTACCATACCATACTGCGATCGCCAACCCGCGTGCCAAACGTGGCGATTATGGCAAACCCCCCCCTTTTGGGGGAGGCTTATGTCCAGCAGTGAACGTCTTTCGGCTGAAATGATATTGTATAATCTAGTAAGAGGCGGATATCACAAAACTCTTGTAGCGACCTATAGAGAAAATTCTCTGCTTTTCCGAAATTAAAATTTCTGTTTTATTTCATGCGTAAGGTACAACCATTTTGCACAAACACGACCATGTATAGTGAAACGATAGTGTCTGCAAAGTTTACACCCACACGTGTCACACAATAGTAAGATAATCAGTGAGGTATGCATCTCAAACGCCAGTTAAGCGAACCAAATGCTTTGTTACGCAGCGCATCAGCTCTTGAACAGCCCACAACTACAAACGCACCGCCGACGCCAAAGCCACAACACTCCACTGTACGGGGCTTGTACCCAATTTGAGGTTTTAAATTAGCATATCTTAACTGCACGGAGTTACACAACACACTGCTAATGATGAACATGTTGTTGTACACGAGAATTAGTCACTGTGAAAATACATCTGGGTAGTCAAAGTCTACGTGGTTTGTGTAATAACGAATTTGAACGCACTTTATGAGCTTCACGTTGATACAAGTTGAGAATAGAGAACAAACATCTATTCAAACTGCCACGTTTTGTTACAAAATGAACTCCTGGCTCCCTGGCCAACTATCATCGGACCAGGCACAAGTTACACTGCAAACAGAAAATGGGGAATCGCACTTTTCGGACACTAACTAAAAGTAATAAGAGAATCCGTTGAATACACGCGAACTTTACAAAAATTTCAATATGTTGAATAGAAAACGGCAATTTGTTATAAGTGGCGCCGTGTAAAGTTGTGCAGTTTATGTGAAAAGTTGTAGACACGATGTGGAACTCTAGTGCCTTGCAAACTTGAGGACAAGTGCTGGCGACGTGACGTTCTCCCATTTAGTGTCTTGAAATCTTACCTAGACAAATATACTTCACGCTCCGCAGAAACAGGATTTCCTTGTTTATAATATGAACAGCATTCGTTATTATGTTAAAATGTATAAGTTTGTTGTGCTGCATCTTCGTGAGTTTATATAAATGTGGTATAAAATGTTAGTTTCAAAGTACACTTTGAAGTTGTATGACACTACTCTGAAATAACATTCACTTTGCGGATTACTACCGCTTACTGTTTACATTTTAATTATAGTACGTTTTGAGGTATTAAGGTTGACCGTAATTGTTTAAAACATTATTGTCTTTTCTGAGTTTTGTATTTGATGAATGAATTTGAACCGAGCGGGTAACCGCTGTTCCTTCCTTTCCCGTCCTTTTGTGGTTATAAACCCCTTCCGAATGAAAGGAAAGGGGACGATTAAAGAAACAATGTCGGCGGTATCTGTAAACGGAAAACTTTTTGACATTTATAAGTGGTTAGGAAAACAGAATCAATCTATAAACATGAACCCTGTTGGGACATCAAACCTTTAAAATTAGATGTATTTTGTAACTTCACAACGGAATGTTTTACAATAATTAAGTATAGGTATGCTTTCAGTTTCTGGTGTATGTATCTTTAAAGTAACACTAATTTCCAAAAATATATTTTTACATGTTTATTTTCAAGTTCGATCGAAGTTCTTGATGCCATAAGATTAGTTGTTTCTTTTTTTATATAAATATACATATTATTTTTAATGTTTTAATTATCCTAAAAATTTCATATGCCTCTTGACTGAAAAATCCTTTATTAATGTAATGCGCATGTTCACTATAATTATGGTAATACCATGGACTCTACGAGACAGGCTCGACCTAGTGTGGAGTTCATAAGCAACATCCTTCCTTTGCGTCTTAGGTTGTTTTTTTTTTCTTTTTGTAAACCTAGCTATTAAAGTAGACTTTAAGGAAATGTAAAAACTGTTTTTGTCAAATAAACATTATTATTACTTTATTAATATTATTTTAGGTCTTGTTCGCTTACTAATTATGGAAATACAAAACAATACAAATAAAATGATCTGTAATTATATTAACCTAGTTCTATACTGCAACTGCAAATGAACATGTTTAACTTTGAATCAACACAAGTTCCAAATGTGTTTTTTACTTACGAGCCCGACACGAGGATCGGTCAAAAACAGTAACGGTATCGAGGCCGGCTGAAAGCAAAAATTAGTCAAGCAGGAAAACTGAAAACATTGGAATAACCTCCATTGCACATGAAATCTCGTAAAAACAAGTGAAAAATTTAACGTTCACTCCGTGACATTATAATGTTTTTCTATAGAGTTGAGACCTCGTCATCTAAAAGGAGGAAAGGTATAATCATTTCATTGCCTAGATACATAAGTTTCATTAATACCCAAGAGTTTCTTTACAAAATATAATAATAATAATTTATTTCAATAATAATTTATTTCAATAATAATTTATTTTTTCTGGATCAAGGGCTTGATCCAGAAAGCGGTACTTCTGGACACGGCCCGCATTGCTAGGAGGTAACTCTCTCTTGAGCCCTGACCGCCGCCGGTAACTTGGACCCTGTTCCCGATACCGGTGGGCTACTATTTTTTATATTTTTAAATGTTTTTATATTTTTTATACTAATATTTAAAAATATAATTTATATGTATTTAGCTTAAGGGGAATGCTCCAACCAGCCCGCGAAATTCAAAATTTCTTGCGTTTTTTGCAATTTGCAGGCCAGTGCTAGGTTGTATGTTGATTAAAATATTATTCGCGGCTGTAAGACGTATGTAGTTACAGAATTATAATAATCAAAATCACCAATACAACCCTCCAACTTCATAAAGGTGTAAGAACAAAAAAAAAACAGAAAAAGTAATTCTTACAGCTTTATGAACTTAGAGCGTTTTATTGATGATTTTCATGATTATAATTCTGTACCTATATATGTCTTACAGCCGCGAATAATATTTTAATCAACATACAACCTAGCACTGGCCTGCAAATTGCAAAAAACGTAAGAAAATTTGAATTTCGCGGGCTGGTTGGAATAAAGAAAATAATAATTTATTTCAGAACTTATTTCTATATAAAATTATTAGTAAATATTATAAAGTAATTTATTTTTCTCTACGACTTGTTTAACATACCGGTCTGCATGGAGTCTATGGAACATAAAAAACGTTTTAAAAGCTCCTTATTCTGTAACATTTACATCACTAAACCGAATACCTACAAAGTGTAGATATCTACACAAACCTAGAACACAGGCTAGCAATACGCTTGAAGTTAAAACCACATATCTACTGTTGTTTCAATTAGTATCTTCCGCCTTCACTTCCATTGGTTTTGCTTTGCAGAATGAACGTTTGAGTATCTACCACATGTCGGGGTTACTGAACCTGCGCTACTGTATGTTTACGTTATGTTCTCGATAGCATACATCTCACTGGTAAGGTAAGAAGTGTTACTCAGCCACATAAAAGGAAAGTAGAAAAGTTTGCACTGCCGTGTTGTATATTTAAAGGGAGTTGGTGGTTCGTTTCCGTTCCTCGAGTCGTGTTTATCAGGATGGCGGGTACTATGGTGCGTACCGATAGTAGGGCGCCGGTTCCAAAAATAATTAGACACGTATGAGATGTTCGCCTCAATACAGGAAAACATTTATGAATGTACGCGATGTGTAAACGATAAAACGTATACCTTTAATGACTGTTTATATTTAGATATTTGTTATTTTAGAACTGAACGGTTTTAGGATCTCTCTCGACAGATTTTCGTGTTTGATTAGTACATATTCTGATATTGGAGTTTGTAAGTAGTAAAGTGGTTCGATGTGCGATTGGTTTGATTGCTTCCTATTCAGTACCCGGCAGGAAATCCTTTGAGAATCGAAATTGGATTTTTAAACACTTATCTTTTTAAATGAGTAGAAAAAAAACTTTAGACATCCAGGGGGTAGGTTCTTCAAAGAACCAATATTTATTACAGACTAGCTGCGCCCCGCGGTTTCACCCGCATAAGTTTCGATCCCGTGGATTTTTCGAAATAAAAAGTAGCCTATTTGTTAATCCAGGGTGTCAGCTACCTCCATACCAAATTTTATCAAAATTGGTCTAGCCGTTTGAGCGTGAAGAAGTAACAAACTTATAAAGACACACACACACACTCACAAACTTTCGCCTTTGTAATATTAGTGTGACTTTTATTTTTTGTGTTCTTAAATCTAAATAAATAATGAGTACCTAAGTCCTTTTACCTCAGGTACCTTTTTGTCCAGTGTTATTTATTTGAGTTTACATGCACAACATTATAGAATAAATAATCCCACGGCATTGATTGTCGAGTATTGCACGTGTAATGACTGTTAAATCGACGTATTATATTAAAATTAACCAGGTAACCACCACCTGGTTAATTTAAGCTATATTATTATATTGGCATTGTCAGTCTGCTTTGTAGTGTTTGATTATTATTTGTGGTGTACAATAAAATACATAAATAAATAAATTAGCAACATCACTGAAATTACCAATCCGTCGTATCAATCATACTGATTGCATCATCTTCCGATTATGACAACGTCATCACCATTATTGGTTCATTTTATCAACAATTCATCACCGTTGAGATCTTGGATTACCTAAAACACTTAGAATTTTTTTTGAAAAAAATTAATTTAAATCTTTACTTTTGATGCATAATAAAGTTACCTAATCGGTCATATAATTAAGTTATGTATCTTCCTCATGAAAACTTTAGAACTATACGGTGCAGTGGCAGCGTTCAGAAAGTTTTGATGTGTAAAGCGCCTTAACCCACGTAACTGGAAATAGGGGTCCGATATAACCACAAGAACCTCGCCATTTTCACCTGCTCAACCGTCGGTGCGATTCAGGATTTGGACCAAATCCGAGAATCAGGGATCACCGAAATACACGAATCAGGAAAGCCCTAAAACATTCACGTACCTAGGTACTAACTGAAAATCATGTCTAGAGTACGAACTGTCTAGATTAAATGTCGAGGTAAGGTTAGCAATCCATCTCGTGCAAGAATAACAATAAGATTTACATTGCGTTCAACGGTATCAATCGAAGAATTTTATTTGTGTTTTAATTTGTTGTTTTTTTTTATATAAGTTAACGGAAAAGTGTGCAATCCGTCATTCTATACAATTCCTAGGAAATGTGTACAATTCCTAAAATAGATAGGAAATCTATGATATATTTTTTAATATGCACTTTTCCTAGGAAATCTATAAATTTCCTAAATAGCAATCGGAAATCTTAAAAATTCAATATGTTTTGTTACTAGACGACGTGGATGCAAGAGCGAGCGAAGGGCACCCCGAGGTTCGGTTTGGTTAGGTTCCTTTACAGACAAATAGGAGCCCCGCACAGCGGGGCTTCGTCGCCCTGACGTCGATGTCGACGACGACGTCGCGTCGTTAGAAATAAAACATGCAGCATGCTAAATTTATGCTTTAGAATGTTATGCTTAATCATTATTATGATTAGAGAAATTTACAAACGTGTTTTATTTCATTTAGTCACAGAAAGCATTACTTTTTATATATTTCCTATTTTCATCTTGGAATTGCATACAATTCCTAGAAAATATATACATTTCACAGGAAATGTGTGTATTAAAGAATCTATGAAAGATTATTTTACACGTTTCCTAAGTAGAATTCCTAGGTTTCATACATTTCCGGTAACATATATATTTTGTACCTTGCAGACTTGCTTTTCCGACTCACTTTAGACACTGACAGAATGGTCGACATGCCTTTGTCATTAAAAAAACACTCCGTTTTGCGTCACCTAAATTTACACAAAATTACTAATTTATAAACATTCTCTTTTAGCATTTTCATATAATAGCTAAGAGTTAATATTCTTTAAATTTTACTTCTGTTCCGATTTCATTTACCTAAATATTTTGTTCTAAGTATACGTTGTAAAAAACCGAAGTGTTAACTGAGTTTCGCTGCTGACTATACAAATTATTTAGCCTGTGTTCCAAAAATACATACCTATTATATAGACAGTCGGGCTATGATTTAGGTTTTAACATTTATTGATTTGCCTCAAATGTTTATTTCATGAAGAGTTTATAATTATCGTTACTGAAATCACATAAGAGTACCTATATCAAGCTAGTTCAACTTGTAGCTAGTGTCTACAGATAATTACTGTTATCACCAAAAATATTATAAGTTATTGTTTTATTTCTATATGTACGATTTGTGTACTTACCTATTTACGTAGAAAAAAAAAACAAAGGTGGTCTTCTGTACAATCCATCTACAGTTATTTTACCTCTGAATTTGCATCACTGTCAAAATCAAAGCGATCTTTATTCTTGTTACAATATGGTTGCTTTTGGGTTGTTGCCACTGACTAGTCTGTCAAATTCACATTGATCTTTATTCTTGACACAATAAGGTTGCTGTTATGTTACTGCTGGCTAAGCGTATTTTTATTGTGAACTTGAGGAGGGCAAGCGCAAGCATGGCGGACAGCTCCTCAGGTATAAAGATGTACTTAAGCGTCACTTTATCAGGTGCGACTTGGAGCCGTCTCGGTAGCAGCAAGCAGCTCAAATACTTGAGTGGAGGACTTTGGTTTAAACCAAAGTTCATGACTATAAATTACGGCGGCGCCATGATCTTGATGTCAAGCGTGACCAATAATTGAAAGCCCGACCACTTA
This sequence comes from Mesoligia furuncula, assembly GCA_916614155.1. Lineage (NCBI taxonomy): Eukaryota > Metazoa > Arthropoda > Insecta > Lepidoptera > Noctuidae > Mesoligia > Mesoligia furuncula. Next base: position 14,452,864 of record OU744798.1, read on the forward strand.
TGGCAATTAACTATAATAATTACATAGATGGTGTGCTCACTGCTGTCAGATGTAAAATAATTGTGAACATACTGTAGCAGATTGTATTACACGCGCCATAACTGAAACTATAAAAGGGCTTTGAAGGCTCACGTTCGTGGCATACTGATTTACGAGTAGGTATATAGGTAGGTTTCAAGCGTGGCCGCCATTTCGAAAAAGAAACAAAATGGCGGACAGGTAGCTTTGCCAGGTTCCATATAAAAATCTTCAATCCACTTTCAGATGAACCGACTAGAACTTGACTTTTTATGATATTTGCAGCATAATTATTATTTGTGAAGTCATGTGCGCCGACTTCGTTATATTCAACCTACCGATCAGATTCATGTACTCTGCCCTTTTTGTCCCAAAATGGCTTGTAATCGTAAAAGATTGAGTACTAGCAACTGTAAAAACTCAGCAGAAATATGTGAGTAAATAAGGCATAAAAATGTCCTTATAGGTACATAGGTATCTAATCTGACTTCTTGCGAATACATAAAAACGATAAGATGTGTGAACGTTATGACAAAATTCAAATTTATCGCTCTCGCATTACATATTCGGAAAAAGAATGGTAATGTCTTGATATTATGATAATAATTCTTATAAATAAGGCTACATTTTTTTACATAAGATGGATGGAAAGTTATGCCGTTCCAGGTTTTAAAAAACCAATTTTGGTCTTGTATCTTTTGCTTTCTTGTTCGCCTGCTCCCTGTATTACCTACTTATCGCTTTCTGATCATGAGTAATACTTACCATTTTTTTGTTCAAAGAAAACACGCCTGAAAGGATCAGCCTGACCTATTTGTATTATTTTAACACATTTTTCCCAATTTACAAGGCACTTCAAAATATAAAATAATTTACATGATTCCAAATAATAAAATGGAAAACGAGACCGACGAAGAAGTAAATTCAATGAAAAAGTTTACCATATTTCTTCACTGAATTCGAATTTTATACTATCACTAGCTGTGCCCGCGACTTCGTCCGCGACTTCGTCCGCGTGGAATAGTGACTTTTCGGGCAGCATATTTTAAATTACATATACCGTCTACAGACCGGGCATTTGCTGTCCGAACCCTCTGAGAACTCAGGCGAATTTCAGTGAAAGTCTCAGACTCTAGTGCTTGAGCTTCACGATCGGCAGTGAGACGTATTTCTCGTTGTTCCTGTGTTTCCTGAGACCGAACATTTGCTGTCCGAACCCTCTGAGAACTCAGACGAATTTCCCTATCAGTGAAAGTCTCAGACTCACGCGATAGTGTATGAGCTTCACGATCGGCAGTGAGACGTATTTCCCGTTCGTCCTGTGTCTCCTGGGATCGAGCATTTGTTGTCCGTACTCTCTGGGAGCTCAGGCGGGTTTCCCTGACAGCAAAAGTCTCAGACTCACGCGATAGCGCGTGAGCTTCGCGATCGACAGATAAACGTGCCTTTCGTTGTTCCCCGTTTTCCCTATTTCGAGTTGTCATCATTCGAGAACGATTTGAACTCAGTCGAGATTCTTGCTGAGTCGAAGTTTCTGCAGCACGAAACCTAGCCTGGTGCAGAGAGCCTTTTGCCTCACGACCTTCCTCAGATTCCTGTGATCGAACTAATCTCATCCTTTTAGCATTTCTGCTACATTGGGAGAGGTTGGATCTTCTTCGAGGCATTCTTACAATAAAATAGTACTTACTACTTAACACACAGTTATTTAGTAAACACGTACTATCGTAAACAATTAAACTATAAATACTTACAGATTATTATAGTCTGAAATTATCACAGTTTAAGTAATAAGTGTTAAGACGTGTAAACCAAACGTCATTATCATCATCATTTCAGCCGATAGACGTCCACTGCTGGACATAGGCCTCCCCCAATTTTGGGGGGGTTTGCCATAATCGCCACGCTTGGCAGGCGGGTTGGCGATCGCAGTATGGTATGGTGGTGGAATGCATAGAGAACGCTGCTGCCCATTCTCCGGCGAGACCCTTAGTCGCCTTTTACGACACCCACGGGAAGTAAGGGGTGGTGCTATTCTTCTACACAGAAAAACGTAATAACTTTATAAAACAAAAGAATTGCTAGAAAAAATAATTACTAACCTAAGCTAATGAACTTATACTTAATAAAGAAAATCAAGAAAAGAAATGCCTAACCTATACCAAATACTTATAATATTTATATACAAACCCTAAATACAAATTAAGATAAGTATACCGAAAATCAGGGAAAGAAATGCCTAACCAATAATAAATGCTTACAATATTTATTTACAAAACCTTAAATAAAAATTAAGATAAGTAAATACCCAAAAATCAAGGAAAGAACCGCCTAACCTATACCAAATACTTACAAAATTTTAAATAAAATTAAGAAAAAAAACCTAACCTACAAACCCTAAAATATAAATAAATGAAATATGCAAACAGTCAGTATTCAAGTGAATCGCAATAATCGAATCCAACTATTCGCCTATACTCTCCAGGATACGTGCGTTCGCTATGAATAACTGAATCCTTATGGCAGCGGCGCGTTTTCTTTTGAAATGGTCATCTCGCAGTTCAACCTGAGGGGTTGTCGACTGCTTAACCTGGCTTTCCTGTGGATGCCTCAATAAATTAAGGCCTCCAGCGGCATAATACACAACTTAATTACACAATATAAACTTAAAAACTAAGCGACTACACGCTAAGGGTACCCCCTGTGGGGTACGGACCTCGGCTTAGGGCGTCGCTGGGAGAGGGCAGCAAGGGACAGGCTGGATCGGAATTATGGCAGCGGCGCGGCTCTCAGCGCGCTTTATACAAGGTGTAACGGAAAGGGGGTATCAACCCTGAAGGAGGTGAATGTGCTCATGAAACTGAACAAATTTCCCCAAAGAACATAGGACGAAATATGAAAAAAATTTTGGACCTCCCATAGTAATAGTAAATCATTGATGTGCTATTACTATGGGAGGTCCAAATTTTTTTTTTCATCTTCATTCACCTCCTTCAGGGTTGATACCCCCTTTCCGTTACACCTTGTATATATAGCCACGGACGCGCAGGCGCGAGGCGTTTACGTACTCTGATAGAATACCTTAACAAATGTTCGCCGTGATTCTTTAAATTGACATAACTTTTTTATTTATGAACCGATTGACATGAAATAAACACTAAATGTTAAGTGAAGCTTACTACTTAATATATTAGTGAAAACCGCATCTAAATCGAATAAGCCGTTTCTGATATTAGCGTGCACAAACACAGCATACAAACAGACAATAAGACAAAAAAAAAAAAATTACAATTTCGGGTTCGGCATCGATATAATAACAACCCCTGCTACTTTTTTTTAATATATTTCCATTGTACAGACACCACTTTTCTACAATTTTATTATATGGATAAAAATTAAAAGTGTTATTGCTGAAACAAATATTCAGTTTCAATAAACCCGCACTGCATAATGTTCAAAAGAAAATTAATATTTCAACTACTATCTCATTTTACATCCATCAGTTTCCACCACACGCCATTATAGGCTTCAAACTTATCCATTTAAAAATCAAAGTGTTCAAATAAACTGAGATAACTGCTACCAACTACGAGGCGTTGAATAAAACATCGTTCGATGAATAATGACCGACTGCATTATGTATTACCTGTGGTATTCTTTGACACAGAATAGGTATGTACAGAAGATTCACAGCAGAATCAAGGTGTATGACATAGCTTGAAGAATTGCCAATCTTACGGCCCGGCCACGGTATATTCGCTGGAGCGAAATTTCGCGCGGTGCGAACAGCGAAGCGTCTTGCGACTAAAACAAATGTATAGAAATGTACTAGCCTTGCCGAGCGAATCGCACGAGCGACTGGCGGCGCGGCTTGCGAGTGAAACAAATACATGAATCAGTAAGACGCGAGCCATGGCGTCGAGCAGCAGGCGCGGCGACTAGGCCAGTGATCAAACGAGTTTAGTTGTTTTCGCCGCGAATAATGAACACCGAGATCTTTATTGCTGAAATACTAGCAAGACCACCTATTTGGAAGTCTGGTCACCCACAGCATAAATATAAACATGTGGCAAGAAATTAAAATAAAATTTCTGGATACATTCTGTATTTCTCGTTCTTCTTGTGGAATTATATATCATCTATACCTCGATTATACACTTGGCTTTATACAAAGACGATTTTCTCTTTTAGTTTTGAATGAAATTTAATGTTATTACGAACAACGTATTTTCGAACCCATAGGTTGCCCGTGGCCTGCAAACGATGCCGCGCAAATGGTCGCCTCGCTCCCCGCATCGTCGTTCGCACCGCCGATCCCCGTGGCCAAGCCGTTAAGTGGGGTACGGCATATTGCTTGCAGAACGGATGGCCGTTGGAGCCGAAATGTACTAGAGCGGTGACCTAGTACCAGGAGGCGTAGCGTGGGTAGGTCTCCCGCAAGGTCACAAGGTTGATCTGGTAAATGTCGCCGAAATCCGCTGGATGCAAGTAGCACACGACCGGTCGATGTGATGACGCTTATCCTTGGTCCAATGTACAGCAGAGGACGTTTTTTGGCTAAAACGATGACGATGACAGAACGAAGCAAAACTAAATGAAGCGTGTCTCTATGTGTGCGTGCACTTTCGTTCATTGTATGGAGCCGGCTTTCTGTACCTATCTATTCTGTGACTGAGGAGTTCTACGTGCTAATGGGCGATTACGAACGTTTACACACAAATTAATTTTAACTGCGATGCAACTGATACGGATAGTGATGATAGATTGCTTGCAAGGACTGCCAGATATTTTATTGTTGTTTACATTTTGGGATTCATTAAATATTAACACTTTGTAAGTAAATATACATAGATTATATCGGTTTATCGGTTTTTTTTTATACAAAAATAATTGTCTGCGTTTTATCATTCAATTTAATCTTTTGATAAATCTTGTGTTGTTTTATCCTTTTGTATTTTGCCATTTTTACAAAAAAAAATCATCAAAATCAAAATTGTATAAAAATAAAAAATTAAATATAATATAAAAAAAAATACAAAATTGTATTAGAATTTTAGAGACAGTTTATTATTAAATTAAAGACGGATGCCTTTTTCCCACGAGGGGTAGACAGAAACTACAGAAAGCTACGGGTTGTTATACGGGGTGGTACTTGGCAGGAACATCAATGCAAACTGAAACCATGAATTCATCACATGATTCTAGACCGTTTTTTTTTTGATAACCTACGATAAATGTCTACGCTAGGGCTAGCGTTATCAAAAAAAAAACTCAATATATTTATTGCTTCCACATGTGAACTTAGGTAGGTAGTAGGTTTTACAGAATATGATCATTGTGGACCCTGCCAGGCACAGCTAAAGTAGGAAAAGTCTGGAAAAAAAACGGCTGTTTCATAGAAAAGTGCGTACCTACCTATGCGGTCAAAATGTATGGCAGAGCATTTTTTTTTAACTAAAATTTCAACGCAGGGGGTTACAATCATGTACTGAATCTATGGTAACAGTGGAGTAATTGCGTAACACACTATCAGTAGCAATGAGTTTCATTTTGACAGTTCAACAACATTCATTGGGTTATCTACTTTGTTGAGCTGACACATTTTTCGAACATATGAAGCAATGGTTTAGCAATATGCTTCAAAATGATTCAAATTCAGATTGATAGTGTGTTACGCAATGAGGGTGCTGGTTGTGCGTCGATCTCCCTGCCACCCTGTATAGAATAGAATACTCTTCATTATGTACACCATTTAAATTACAGACATGTAAATATAGACACTGTACAAAGGGTGACACAATGGGCGATCTTATCGCTAAAAGCGATCTTTTAAAGCGATCTTTTTTTTTTCTTTTACTCCTTTTGCTTCGTTTAGGTTAATACATATTTTGGTCTCTGTCTAGTCGGCGGATCTGGTCTGGATTAGAGATATGGTCATTAGTTTACTTACGTTGTTTAACATGGTGTTAGAGTAGTCGTAGTCCTCCAAACCGTAAATCGGCCAAGGCGGCAAACTCAAACTCAAAGCATTTAAGTATTTCAATTAAACCAATTACAGGCACTTCTGAATTGTCAAGGGGTCGGTCAGTCAGAAAGATGAAGCGAGTTGCCCATTCTGCCGTCTTAACGAAAAGTGCAATAACCCTGATTTCGAGAAAAACGCGGTTAAAGATTTCTTTTTTGCTTTGTTTGAATCTCCATCACTATATTATGCTTAGTATTAAAACCGGCTACGTCATGGATACGTAAAAAGTGTCTAAAAAGAATACTTAGATCTCATTCTGCAGATTCCAATTATGTACTTATCTCAATTTGGTGCAAAACTCGAGTTATTGCACTTTTTGTAAGGACGGCAGCATTCCAAAGCGTAGGTACCTATGGAGAAGAACGGGCAAGAAACTCCATGGACACTCTTTTAAATCAAAATAATATGGCATGAACGGAGACGAGCCTGCGGCGCGGGAGATATTATAGTGCACATGTGTGTGATGCAGTCTTTCTTCCCTTACTCTCTTGTCCGATGGGACGGCACACAATCCGTACGGTTTACGTAGGTACCTATCAGCTGTGTTAAAAACAACATATAATAAGTGTTACTGTCCACAGACGTCCGACCTTAATTATTAGTTAAGTACTTTTCATAATAATAAACTTCCAAGACCATTTTGAAAGTTTCAGAATGAAAGGTATAATGACCTCGTCCAACCTTTTCAAATTTCAAATCTACACTCAGAACATTTAAGTACTCTGTTAGGTAATGTTCATAGTAAAAACTTTTCTATTATATTTTGTTCTATTATTGTTCTACGATGTTTGTTTGTTGTACAAAGCCATTAAGCTTAGCGAATGTGAACATTGTATACATTTTAAGCAGGTATTTAATTATTTTAACTTAGATTACATTTTGTTTGATATGTTTCTGTTTTTCGTTTTAACACATCGCTCTCTAACTTTGTCAAAGTTGGAAAATGCCAGGGGTTGTTTGATTTACCTATATCATAATTATTGTGACTAAAACTCCATAGACAACAACAACCTTATAGAGCAAAATTCTGTAGTTGGTATATTATGGAAAAGTCAACAAAACGCCGTAGGGTGCGTAATCGCACGTCTTGCGGCATCGGATTTACAAAAAGTTGAATGAATGAATTCTAACTGAAGACATTGACATCAATATCTAGCTTAGGTATTATGTAAGCTAGAATCTTCATTCTTCATCACATTCATTGTTGCTTTTTTTAAGTAATTTATGTATATTTATATAAATAAAATAATTAAAATATTAATACTTAAAATATAATATTGAGTTTGAGAGTTTGAGTATATTTGAGGGGCCCGTGGCTAAATAATAACAGGCGCACAGGTCGATCGCTCAGGTTAAGCTACGCTTGCCGCGGTTGGTCTGTGGATGGGTGACCATCTTTACATACCGAGACACCTCCGTGCCTCGAAAAGCACGTTAAGCCGTTGGCCCCGGCTGTCATTCCTGGATCTTTGACAGTCGTTACGGGTAGTCAGAAACCTGAAAGTCCTGACAACCAGTCTTACCAAGGGGTATCATATTACCCAGTAGCTGGGTGGGTGAGGTCAGATAGGCGGTCGCTCCATGTAAAATACTGGTATTCAGCTGCATCCGGTTAGACTGGAAGCCGACCCCAACATGGTTGGGAAAAGGCTAGGCAGATGATGATGAGTTTGAGTATATTTCCGATCGTAATAGCTAATTTTTTATATTCTATTTTATTTTATAACTTTTATTTAACTTATAATTATTATGTAATTCAACTAACGATTTCCTGTAATTAGGTAATATTAATTTTTTTGCTACTGTGCGCTTCCTTATGTGATGATTTCGCAATTCCTACAATATTTGATTTTCGTTTGTGTATATTTATATATAAACTCCCCTTTATTCATAAACGTTGCTTAAAGTTAAGCAGTGATTAGCGACTGTTTAACCATAGTTGACGTTTAAACGTCACTTCACTTTAATCATCGTTTAAATAAACCCCTTAGTGAATAAGTCGTTGAAGTGCCTTACAAATAAATAAATACGTATAGATGCGACGCGTGCACTGCTATATTTCCTCGCAAAATGCCCTTCGATCCTTGCCGATACTCTGTCAGGTGTGAACCGTGCCTAATACTTGTATGTAAACACACCGAGCGCTCAAACTTTTGATGACTTGGTATTGTCACAAACAATGAGCGGATACACATCAGATTTGTCAAAGTGAAGGATTTGTTATATAAAGGGCGACAGGTTTAACGAGTTAATGTCACTTCGAAAGTTAATACACGCAGCGCTTTGTTTATAACAAGCGGCGTTACATACGCAAACTGTATGAAACTTGGGCTTAGTGTGTTTGTATGTGTGTAGACTGCGCCTTAGTTTATACGTAACTCGTTAATATGTAGGTTTACCTCTTTGCTTTTGTTGCGGTAAGTGTGTTCGGAAAATGCTATCGGCACGTAGTTGAGAATATATTATTACCACCCATCCATTTTACATGTCTCATCCATTTTGTGTGGGTGTCAACTCTCAAATTTTATTATTATATTAGCAGCGCTTTCATTATTACCTACCTTCAAAGTTTTAATAGTTTCTAACAGTTGATGATGATGAACAGTTAAAGAGCGCTTTATACAGCTGCATACGACAAGTTCGGAAAACTTAATAACGTTTCGGCAAAATCAGTCACGCTGATCACTATTATTAGTAGGTATGTTTTGATCTTCTGACTAGGCAATAATAACCGCACGGATCGATCGATTAGGTTAAGCTACGCTTGCCGCGGTTGGTCTGTAGATGGGTGACCATCTTTACATACCGAGATCCCTCCGTTTCTCGGAAAGCACGTTAAGCTGTTGGTCCCGGCTGTCATTCGTGGGTCTGGGTCTGGTTCAGAAGACCGAAAGTCTGACAACCAGTCTTACCAAGGGGTATCATATTACCCAATAACTGGGTTGTCGAGGTCAGAAAGGCAGTTGCTCTTTGTAAAATACAGGTATTCAGCTGCATCCGGTTAGACTGGAAGCCGACCCCAACATAGATCGGAAAAGGCTTGGCAGATGATAGAACGATTCGGACAATCCTAAGATTTACTGTAGTTCGGACTTTTACAGTAACATATATTTAGAAACATATTCTATTTCTGTGCTCCCCTTCTCATCCAAGTTCAAAAAACTGTTTTTGCTACATAAGGCCATCGTTTATCTACAAAGAACCGGCAAATGACTCTGATTGTTAAATTTATTTCAGCTAACTTCTTTTCATGGGTCGACTTGGAAAGCATCCAATATTTTTTTTTACATAATATGCTTGAAGCCAATTGCTAAAGCTTCGAACATGTGGCTAAGAATATGTGAAAAATTAAACGTAATAATGGGTGTTACATATGTGTGAATTGCTTTTATAATGGGTCAGTGCATAAAGGCTATTCACACTATAGTTTGTAGGGGTCACTAGCACTGTAGAGTTGAGAGTAATGGTGGCCCAGTGGAAACGGCCGCGACTTACGAGTTGAAGGTCGTAGGTTCGAACCCAGGCAGGCACTTTACTGTCGTTTCAGCCGATAGACGTCCACTGCTGGACATAGGCCTCCCCCAATTTTGGGAGGGTTTGCCATAATCGCCACGCTTGGCAGGCGGATTGGCGATCGCAGTATAGTATGATGGTGGAATACATAGAGAACGCTGCTGCCCATTCTCCGGTACGACCCTTAGTCGTCTTTTACGACACCCACGGGAAGTAAGGGTTGGTGGTATTCTTTAAGTCCGGCACCACACAGACCCCTTTACTGTATGTAAATTATTTCATCACCACTCAAAACGGTGAAGGAAAACATCGTCAGGAAACCGGCATATCTTAGAACCAAAAATTCGAAGATATGTGTCATCCACCAACCCGCACTGGCCCCGCGTGGTGAATTTCGGCCCACTCCCTCTCACAGAGAGGAGGCATGTGTCCCAGCAGTGGAAACTTTATAGGCTGATTATTGTAGCTCTGTCGCTGAAACAAATTGCTCAATTTTTATTAAAGTAGGAAAGAAAAATTTGCGAGATTGTGTATTTATTTTACAGATCTTCAACGCCTTTATTAAGACATTCTTTTGGGCCACCAAGATACAGGCTGTGCCTAGTTCGGGGCCCACGGCTACTTCTACTTATGAACTCTTTTAACTATCATTGTTACTGTTTGTATGTTTCCTAACTTGTGTGTGTCAATAAACTGATTATTAATATTTCGAAAAAAAAAACATTCTGTTTTTTCATTCATCACTTAAGTCATCACTTCATCATTCATAATTTCTCATCGACTTTTTAAACTACGCGTAGTTTTAAAAGTTTGTGACGGGGACACTAGTGTCTCCTATCCAAGTTGAACGACCCCAATAACTAAGCAAACGAAGCTTCTAACCAAACCTTCAAAAGGTTCCAACAGATGGACGAGATGCCACTCTAGTAGAGCAATTTCTATGAAAACTTCATGGAATTTTTTCTACCAGAATCGCGTCACACCGTCGCGTCACTCTTGTCTGCAGGAGACTTAAATCAAACTACTGGGAATACTATGTATTCATGTAACCACAGTTTTACTAGGCAATGGTCGTCGGAATAATCCGGTAATTTACACGACAAGACTGTAGTGAAGATGGAGGTCAGACTAAATAACATGGAATCAACTGAGCTTAAGTTGTAACGATATACCGTCCGTTTATTTAACGTAGATACTCTATATGACGGTACTGTGTCTGCTAGAATAAGATTTTGGTACGAGAAAGCATTATAGCTGCCCGAGAGCGAATTGTCCGAATGGTTCTGTAGAAATTATTGACTATTATTAATCTAATGATCCATTGTATTGAAGTGAGGTCTATGCCAAGCATATAGACTGAAATAATGATGTAGGCAGTCCCATAATATACCGAATTTCCAAACAAATCTCGAATTAGATTTGTGCCCAATAAAGGCGAAAGGTTCGTTCCTTATCATAATCAAAATCAAAAGTCATTTATTCAAATTAGGCTGAGAATCAGCACTTTTTGAACGTTAAAATTACATAAGACAGTCCCCCAAAACGCCCGCCCTTCACCACTTCCCAGTGCTTTAGCTGGAAAGAAGAAGTGGCGCAACAGACTCCCCAGCAGCACAGCTGTCTGTTCAGTTACAAAAACCTGATTGTTATACAAAGTAATTAACATTACAAGCCACAAGAATATATACTACGTAAAAGATTATTACAGTCGTGATGTATACCCGTGCATAACCCTTTGGGTATCAACGACTATAGACACAGGTATGTCGATGTTTTAGCATATCGATATATTATGCCTTTTATTGCTTTCAAACTGCACAGGTCGGCTACATGTTACGTTTGCAGTAAATCCAATACGTTACGATTGCATGTCGCTTCATACGGTGCCAATTCACTCCGTGTCGGGTCCGCTTGGGACTCAGTATCGTAAATAAAATAGTGACGTGCTACACACACGTAGATCTTACTAGGCTAGCCAGAAACCCAGAAATAACTTGCTCCAATCTGAGATATGCACAGAATATTAAATTAACGTTGTTTCTTAGAAGAGAGACGAGGAACATGAAACTAAATTGCTGCGGCTGTCCCACAACACTGACAATTTGGACACTATTGCAATTGGCGAAATTGATTAGTCAAACAATTGTGTATTACCAATATTAATATAGCATCTGTCGTGTCTTATGAAGCTTGTATATGCAGAATTAGGCGCACAGCTGCACGCCCGCTTGCATATTATTTGCTTGTAGCCGACTCAGCGCGTGTTGGCTGGCTCTTTGGAAATAAGCCGATTTGCCCCGAGACGATTCCATTAAAACATTTCGCATCAATAATGCGGTACCTTTAGTTAACGAATAGAACCGAGTGCTGGAATCGATATTGGAGCAGAATCGTTTTCATTACGGTGAGCTATTTTGATTGTGAGGGTGGTGATCTGTGAATACCTACTAGAAATACTTTAGTTCGCAATTTCCATGAAGTACTATATAGGTACTTAGGTTTTAAGGATCGACTGAAGTTTTTTAAATCACTTAAATAATTATTTGGTTAGGTACCTATATTAAGTGGATAATGGGTAAATAATGAGCTGTTTTCATTCCAATAAGTTTAAAATGTTTGGTCAAGTCCTTTTCAGGGTTCCTTACCCAAAGGGTGCCAACGACGGGACCCTATTACCAAGTCTCCACTGTCCGTTCGTCCGTACGTCTACCAGCGGGCTGTATCTCATGAACTTTAACAGGTAGACCGTTGAAATCACTGAGTATGTATATACAATACATAAATATATATATTTTATTTTTATTATTGCCGCTATAACAACAAATAATAAAAATTAAATTAAATTAAAAATTAAACGGGGTGTCCATACAAGAAACGTGTTTCTTTCGTCGTTTTTGTTAGATAAATGATTATTTAAAACAAAGTAATGGTATTGCATCACATATTTACCTAAATTAGGTCAGTAATAAACTTACTAATTAGCTAATCTTCCTAATTATCATTTCTATACCATTTCCAAATTCGCCGAACCTAATCTATTTAGTTTGGTCCATAATTGTGTTCACAATTACATTGCCCCGATGTATTTGTTTTGTTAAAAACAAACAAATGCGAAATCAGTTGATCACAAATCAATAGGCTTCAGTATAAAATATTGTTATCTCTATTGCATATTTTAGCAATTGATCGCTTTTTTACGGTAGAAGATGCGATTATACGATGTCAATTTACTGCAATCTTGCCCGTTTTTACGGCTTTTGAGATAAAAATTTACGACTTTCGTAGCATTTTTTCTTGATATTCAAGGATGATCTGACATCAAGAATTATTCTTAACATTTTGTATCGTAGAAAACAGTATTTCAACGGGTCTTTGACCGCTTTTTGAAAATAAAACCATACATTGGGAAGGTATCGCGTGATTTTCAGAAAGAAGCAAATAAAATAAGTAAAAAATACAAGCATTATTCAAAGACCTTTGCCGTTTCAAATTAATCTCCGTCAACGTTTCCGTAACCACAAAAGAAGGAAACATTTTTACATAAGCGAAGTTCGCTACGCGACGGGTGCATGTCAAAACGCAATATACCTAATAAAATCAGCATTCAGGGATCGATGTGTAAGTACTTAGCGTGACACGGCTGCTGCCTGTGGCAGTTTTGCTCGGACAGCCTTTTCAAAAGATGAGAAATAGTTATTTTCTCGTTGTGGACTCCCCACGACGATTAATCATCCTAACTCGGCGGGAGGCACGGATTGACCTATGTACACTTACGCCACTTCAGACTTTCGCCTTTGTTCGTTCACTGCACTATTGTCTAAGAACCTCATTTTAACACCCTCTTAATAAAAACATTTCTCAAAGAGGGGAACGTTTGTGTAACTTTGCCACATGAAACAAAATAAGAACTGTAAATGGGTTTTTTATATGTTTAAGAGGAACATACAAATTGATTTTGATTGTGTTGTATCTCAATTAACTGCTCAAATTAATTAATCATTATTTATTTAATACAGAGCAATACATGATACATACATAGCATATAGTAATGTAAAATAGAGAGAGAGAGAGAGAGATACTGATAAGTACGAGTGCGTTCCAGATTCACAGATTGATTATAACTTTTGACGATTGGTTTTCATACGATTTTCTAATCCCTAAAATATGTAGAACGTCCAAAGAGTAGGTAAATGACATTTTATTCAACAGGTTAGTAGAAAAGGTCTTCCTAAGCAGCGGTTTTATTAATGCCTGCACATTTCTCAAACTCCCTGAATCCTTGAATCCCAAACGCAAAACGTATAATAAACTGGAATCCACTCAGAAAACTATTTCCTCGTAAAAACAAACAGGCACGACACCGCATTCTGTCTATTTGCGAAAACTTTCCTTTGCCACATGTTTAAAATTAAATTAATATTTGCTTTTGAATGTGGCTTCGCTCGTATTGGTTTAAATTTTGGGAACCTTATTTTATATGGAGCGAATAGTCTAGTAAAGTGGAGGTCGTAATAGGAGGTCAAGGAATTTGCCCTCAATACGTATACCCGGAAGCTGGTATCCTACAAAAGTATAGATACAGAAATAATCTTTTAATCTAAGCCTGAACATTGAGGAATCAGACTGGCGATCACAAGCTCGTCTAATCCCACAGAAATCACGCAATTCTTACATGAACCTCTGTTAAAACATATTTAGATTACTAAATTTGAATATAAATATAGTAGGTACTGCAGAGATTATTTGGTGCTTACATGCAACCTCCGCGAGTCCGATAAAAGTTATTGGCAAGAATAACGAAACAAACATTCATTTATATAATGAATAGCACTAAAAACTGTAGGGAGTAAGCTCGTCTGATTCCTAACCCTGCAGAAATCGCGGAATACTTACATAAACCTCTGTTAAAACATATTTACTTGATTACTAAAGATGAATAAAAACCCCTCAAAAATTTGTGTTAGTCTTTCTACCAAACACCCTGTAGGTATAGTAGGTAGGACTATAGATATTATAGCCTATTTGGTGCAACAACTAAATGCAACCTACATGAGACCGTTACAAATTATTGGCAAGAATTTCGAGACAAACATTAATTTATATAAAGAATAGCAAAAAAAGCAATAGGGAGATCGCTCGTCTGATCCCTAACCCCGCAGAAGTCACGGAATACTTACTTGAATATAAATATAGTAGGTACTGTAGACATTATAGCCTATTTGGTGCTTACATGCAACATTCGCGAGTCCGTTACAAGTTATTGACATGAATTACGAGACAAACATGAAGTAATACACACATCAAAAGTGTCTAGGGATCAAGCATTTTTATGCGGATTTCTTGAGATTGAGATGTGGCTTTGTAATAAATTTATGATTTTATAAATTTATATGGATCCTTTTTGGTGCATTTCATAATTTGAATCAGGAACTGTGAATCAAATTCGAGTAAAAGATGAAAATCAGCTGTCAATATTTTCCCTATAAAAACATACAACGCATTGAAGACATTATTAGTGCTACTGTTTCCCTACTACTGATTAAAACCAACGTTATTATGGAGCGGCGACGTCATTTAAGCAGGGAAGAAATGCTCAGAGCCGTGGGAATGATAGAAGCTGGTTCCCGGCAACGTACTGTGGCTTTAGCTCTGAATACAAGTCAGAGTGTTATCAGTCGACTTTGGACACGTTACCGAAGCACTGGTACCGTGGCTGAGCGCCATGGAGGACGGTATCGTTGCACCACACGGAGACAAGACCGATACATTCAAATCTTAACTCGAAGAGCTCCAACAATAACCGCCATGATGTTAGCCGTGAGGCTTCATCACTCTTCAGGGAACTTAATTAGCGACCAAACAGTCAGAAACCGCTTGCATGAAGTGAACCTTCATTCCCGAAGACCGCTACGGGTACCACCTATAGCAATGCACAATCGTAGGATTCGATATCAATGGGCTCTTGAACACAGAAATTGGGCAGAAGAACAATGGCGTTTCGTGTGCTTTTCTGATGAGTCTCGTTTTGGTATGAGACCGGATACAAGACGTATACGACACTGGAGAACCCCTGGACGCCAACAGCGATTAAAATCCTGCCAGGAAGTCCATCCTTATAGTGGTGGAACCATCATGGTATGGGCGGGTATTTGGATCGGCGGAAGAACTGAGTTGATTTGGATCAGAGGCAACCTCAACGCTCAAATTTATGCTGAGACGATTGAATCAGACGTCATCGTTCCTCTACAAGTGCAAATCGGTCCCTTATTTCAGTTAATGCATGATAATGCACGACCGCACACCGCAAGAGTTGTAAGACAGGCTCTCGCCGCAGCTAACATCAATGTCCTGCCCTGGCCTGCTCAGTCGCCAGACTTGAACCCGATTGAGCATGCATGGGATATGCTACAGAGAAGAGCTCTGCCGAATATGGAGGGTATCCAGTCGCAAGAAGACCTTTTTTTGTTGTTGCAACGAACATGGGCGGCCATTCCACAGCGTGATTTGGATGAACTCATTTTGAGTATGCCAAACCGATGTTCTTGTGTTGTTAGTGTTCGCGGTAGAAACACGGATTATTAATTGTTTAAGTTACCCAATAAAATTTTAAAGAAAACTGTTATTTCAGTCTTTTTTTCGAACTTTTGTGTTAGTGGTTCAAATGTCAAAAATCCCTTTATTAGGAAAATGGCAAATTTCTTTATTAATGCAAAGGTGACTTGGTTTATCGTTACTGTGACAAACGAAAACACTTTATTTGATGAATCCTTAAAGAAAATTTTAATTAATATCAATCAGGAGAAAAGTTATTGCAAAAATATATGTTGATCCCTAGACACTTTTGATGTGTGTATATATAAAGAATAGCAGTAAAAACAGTATGACTCTGATTAACTGACGATCTTAAGACAAAAGATGACAAAATGTAAAAACTTAAATCGATTCTAGAAATAATTATCTAAGTTATGTGACAAACTGATTGTTTAATTTACTCATCCCGGTACTGAGATCTCGTAAAGCTCTCACAATCATCATCAGCCTAGCCTTTTCTCAACTATGTTGGGGTCGGCTTCCATACCAGTACTAGAATACCAGTACCTACTTTACATGAAGCGACTACCTATCTGACCGCCGTAACTCAGTTACTGGGTAATCGGTACCCCTTGGTGGTTGTCAGACTCTCGGGCTTCTGACTACCCGCTTAACCGCTTAACGTGCTTTCCGAGACACGGAGTGGTCTCAGTATGTAAAGATGGTCACCCATCCACTGACCAACCGCGGCAAGCGCAGCTTAACCTGATCGATCAACCTGTGCGGCTGTTATTATTTTGCCACTCCGTAAAGGCCGCTCCGTAAAGCTCTCACAGTACTCTGAAATCTATAATGTTGGGAATCTTTCCTAGATCATAATACCATGTGGATCTGGGGGCACGGTAGTGCCCCCGCCAAGACGAGCCAAGCGAAGCACAAGGGCACTGCCTACCTTTAGAAGCATTTCTACGTTTTTTGAACCCTCATAACTTGGCTTTGGATTATACCAGATAAACAAAATTCTCGGGATATGATATCAATAGTGGACTTATTAAACATAAAAAGTTTCAATTGCATAGCTTAGATTTTATTGATATCTAAAAAACCCCGAATTCGTCACTGACTGATGATCATCAAAACTCAGGTACTTCCTGAAGTCCTAGAAAGCTGAAATTTGGTATGTAAGCTAGTATTCGTACACAAACAAAAAAAAATCTATAAATTGGATTGTTTACTCCCCAACCCCTTAAACTAGGGGATGGAAGTTTGACTTCAGCAAATTTTGATGCTAGCGGTCTGAAAATTGATATAAGGACTCCTTGGTATAAATAATAAAATACATATTACAGGAATTTTAAATTACCCCAAAAAAAACGGAAAAAATATATTTTCATAAAGCATTTTATAAAAAGATGTGAAATCCCCTTCGATCGATAATATTGATCGAAGGAAATCCCAACAAAAATATTTTCATGTAAAATGTTGCCAAGACGAGACCACATATGGCTCGCACTGTCAAAAAGCTATCAGATCTCATGTAGAGCCAAGCTTCTAACTCTACACGCCCTAACTCTACAACCCCTAACTTTACAAACTCTACACCTTAGTCAAAATATGTGGCTTGGCCATTTCGCTACCATCACATGGGCGTAAGGTGAAAATTTAATTCACTGTTCATTACTTTTCTGGTTCTTGTAGTAACGAAACGGCCAAGCCTCATATTTTAACTAAGATGTAGAGTTTGTGAAGTTAGGGCTTGTAGAGTTAGGGCATGTAGAGTTGGAAGCTTGGCTCTACATGAGATCTGATAACTTTTTGACAGTGCGAACCATCTGTGGTCTCGTCGACTTGACAACATTTTACATGAAAATATTTTTGGTGGGATATAATTTATTCTTAAAGTGTACTACTACAATATTTAAGGGCCTTGCAGCCTAACAGAATGTATAATATCCCTACACAACACGAGGTAAACATTTTTCACAATCCCGAAGGCCTCGTGAACGAAACCTGGGCAAAGGCTCGTATATAAATATTTAGGTAGGTCCGTTACGTAGGTATAATCATCGAGAATTTTGCCACAACGTTTCGCGACATGTTCGTTAAATCTTTCAAAACGGCTTCTCTTTGTCCAACAAAGATTCTTTTCTGCAAAACGTTAATCATTTTGCTTTTCCCGGAAATATTATTGGGAGCCAAGACTTGGAGCTTTTGGAGAAAGTTAATCCGTATTGTTATCGTTTTCACTCTAGCAGTGCGTTAATTAATTTTGGGAATTTAACACCGTATTGTAATGTAGATTTGATCTAGTAATAATAAGGTGACCATATCCTTGATACGAATTTATTTCGATTACTTCCTGTGTATTCTTTTACATAGATGTAATGTTTTCTGTAAATGTGTAACTTCTTTTTTGTGAAATAAAATTAAGAGCGTTTACGCCGTACAGCATTTCATACAAACTTTCAAGCCTTTATTTTTCGAAATTAATGAACCGATTTTAATGAAACTTCATACGCATAAGCAGGATACAAAGGTCTAAAAAGTTAGTAGAGAACATTTTCGAAATGTCTCATTTAAAAAAAGATAACTAGAAATCTCTGTTTCTATGGAATATTTAAAATCGGTCTAATTTGGCTGTAATACGATTTCTCGAATATGTTCTCTACTAACTTTTTAGACCTTTGGATCCTGCTTATGCGTATAATGTTTCATTAAAATCGGTTCAATCATTTCGAAAAATAAGGACTTGAAAGCTTGTATGAAATGCCGTACGGCGTAAACGCTCTTAAATAAATTGCTCTGTAAAAAGAGAAATTTTATTTTACACTATATTTAAGTTTTCACTCTGAATTTATTAGGTTTTTTTAACACAACTTACCTGTAAAGAGAAAAAACGTTTTAAGCTATATTTCACTCTCATTTTCTTACTCTATTTACTTTTAATCCTTTATATTGTAATAATCAATCGACACGTGAAAACTTTTACATCACATCAAAACAGTCAAACTTCAAAGTCAAGTCAAATGCGCGGCTTTCAATAGAGTTCAATGAACTATATTTACATATACAATACGGTACCATTCTAGTAGTCACTCACAATGTGCCTTATAAGAAGGCTGAAAGTCACCCAAAGGGCAATGCAGAGAGCTATGCTTGGAGTTTCGGGAGGAGGAGAACCAAGGTAACCGACATCGCCCGTAGAATTGCCAAACTTAAGTGGCAGTAGGCAGACGTAGCGTTGGAAGGCCTCCCACAAGGTGGTCCGACGACCTTGTGCAGGCCGCAGGAACCCATTGGATGCGAGAAGCACAGAACCGGTCGAAGTGGAGGTGCTTGGTCCCCCAAGCACCTCCACTTCGACCACACTGCTGCACATACACATTCCAATACACGTCTATCGGCTGAAATGATGATGATGATACCATTCTAGGAACTATTTACACTACAGTGGCCTCCAAAGTTAGTTGACATTTTTCCATGTCAGCTGTGACACACCACATTATGCTCTCTTCATTTTTCTCTCGCCATCAAACGTAAAAATTTGTGCGAGTTTAGATTTAAGTTACAGCTCTGTATTTTGAATATCATTAAATAAAAAAAAAAACAAAAAATATTTAAAATCCTCGTTCCAAAGGTTTGACTATTCACTATAACGTTTTTATTGACTAATTTAACTACTTAGGACATATCATAAAAAATAACCGAGTAATCCTAAGAGATTACTTGGTTTTATTTTAATAGTAGATTTTTATACAAGGGGCTAAATTGACCCATTATATACGAGGTAGTTTTACTTCCGAGCTTTAGCGAGGGAGCAAATAGAAACCGAGTTATAATGGGTTTTTAGCGCCGTGTGTTACACTCTACTTTTCACTACGATTGCGAGAACATAAAATAATCCAATACAATACCTATTAAAAATAAATTACGGTCACCAATTTAATTTACAGTTAGAGAAAAATTGTAAAGATTTTGCGCCAATGTCTTTTTTTAGGGTTCCGAACCCAAAGGGTAAAAACGGGACCCTACTACTTACTTACTAAGACTCCACTGTCCGTCTGACAGTCTGTCACCAGGCAGACAGTCAGGCAGTCTTTCAGTTTTCTCATGAACCGTGATAGCTAGGGCACGCCGCGATAGCGGCGATAAGACCCCTCTTTGAGGAGTGGCTAGAGAGGCGCCACGGCGCCCTCACCTACCGCCTGACGCAGGTCCTCACCGGACACGGAAGTTTCGGGAGGTTCCTGCACATTATCAGGCGGGAGGAAACGCCCGGGTGTCACCATTGCCAGGATCGCCCAGAGGACACGGTGGGGCACACGGTGGAGGTCTGCCCCGCTTGGGCGGAGCACCGCCGTGTCCTCGTAGAGGCGATTGGCAGCGACGGCGACCTCTCGCGTCCGGCCCTGGTGCAAGTCATGGTCCGGGGCGAGAGGGAGTGGGAGGCAGTCACCTCCTTCTGCGAAGCTGTCATGCTAGCGAAGGAGGTGGCGGGACGGCTCAGGGAGAGAGCCTCCCGTCCCAGCCGCCGCGGGAGACGCTCCGGGCGTCGGGAGCCGCGTGATGACTCCCGGCCACCGTAGGCGCGGGCCTGCGGGCGGAGAGTAATGGGTAGCTCACCGTCCGATCAGGACCAGGCCCGTGCCGGACGGCGCGTACGTGTTCCACGCGCGCCTCAAAGAGATGTCAGCATCGAGGAGGGGCCCCTTAGGGCCGAAGCCTGCCGGGTCAGCGGGATTGTCCGAAAGGGTTACCGCTGGCCCGGAACATAAAGGGCTAAGGAAGGAACACGGGTGGGTTTTAGTCAGTAAGAGTCTGACACTCCCTTCCGCTCCACCCAGAGCGGGAGGAGTCATTTGATGATTTCCCATCCGCAAAAAAAAAAAAAAACAGTTGAAATTTTTACAGATGATGTATTTCTGTTGTTGCTATAACAACAAATACTATAAACAGAATAAAATAAATATTTAAGGAGGGCTCTCAAGAAACGTGTTTTTTTTCGGCGTTTTTGCCTTGTGATACGGAACCCTTCGTGTGCGGGTCCGACTCGCACTTGGCCAATTTTTTTATTTCTTCTGTAGCCTCAACGCAATGCACGCATTCTACTGAAGAGATCGCCCGTTTTTAGTTCCATTTACAAAAATAAAATGTTCTTCTTTTTTTTTATGAAACTGTTACCTATAAAGTCGAGCCTTTATTCATGATTATTCTACTTATGAATACTAACTTTTTCGTTTTTGTAGGCTCGTTACTAACAGGTAAAAATTAAAAAAAAAAACTTTATCTCCTAGAGGTAAATATGCTATTTTTTCCTCGTTCTCGTAGGCTACAATAACGGTATTTTTGAGCAAGAGGAGTGAAAATCATATTGTGGCATCACAGCTGAAGTGGAAAATTGTCGAATAACTTTAATACTAATAACTACTGTACAGTACTGTAGGTACTGTACAGTGGCCTTCAAAAGTTATTATCCTGCAGCATAATTATGTAGGAAGCTTATCACCATTCCATTGCAGGGCCATTGCCGCTTTTCACACAGAGAGCCTCGAGCATTGATCACCCATGTTTGTTCAAGTTGGGTTTGCGATTTCAGATTTTTTATATTAACGATAAGTGCAGGTTTTCTGGCAATGTTTTACCTTCTTCGATGCCAGTATTGTCCAAGATAAACTCAGAAAGTACATATCAATTATTGAAGAGTGTCCTTGAAGTTTCTTGCCCGTTCTTCTCCATAGGTACCTACTACGCTTTGCAATGGTCAACTAACTTCATCTTTCTGACTGACCTAACCCTTGACCATTTAAAAGTGCCTGTAATTGGTTTATTTGAAACTAGCAGCACCCCGCGGTTCCCGTAAGTGTCGATCCCGTGGGAACAGCGGGACAAAAACTATCCTATGTCCTTCCTCGGGATGCAATCTATCACTCTGCCAAATTTTATCGAAATCCGTTCAGTGGTTTAGGCGTGAAAAGGTAACATGCAGACCGACAGATAGATTTACTATCGAATTTATAATAATAGTAAGGATAGTAAGGATAAAGAATTTGAAAAAGTCACGTTAGTACTTGCGCGAATTTGAACTAGCAATCTCGTGCATGCACAAAAGTCGATTAACACTTCTGTTTTTTAATTTCAGTTATTGAGCAAAATATTTGTTCAAAATTCATACAATTTTGAACAAACATTTTGCTCAATAACTGAGATTAAAAAAACTGAAGTGTTCATATTTTGCTTTGTAACTGAGATTAAGAAAACTGAAGTGTTAATCGACTTTTGTTGCTGACTGTACATATTTTTGACTTTTTCTAACACTATAAACTATAAATCGATCATAGTGGAATTATTTATCTTGTTAAAGCTCTAAAACGACATGTAGCAAGAAGTTCCGCCATCTTCTACGCTGTGCACGTTTTACTGCTGCAACGTGGATGTAGGTATCGAGTGATCGTCCTCTTCCATTAAATATCTCAGATTACGTCAAAGACGATATTATTATTACGGTTCATTCGTTCTTTCAGGGTTTTTCCTGCACAGATTGTTCGGTGGCTTAAGTAGGGTTGCTGCTGTCAATTGTTATTCGTATTGTCCTTCAAGACGAGTTATTCCGGTCTGATCCCTGAACCCCCCTTCCACCCCCCCACCCCGATTCCCTGCTTGTTCGTCTTCTGTTTTAATCTCTGTTTTATCCACTATAAACTGTGTCATTCCGGTTTGATCCGCTTTTTCTTTAATTTTTATTCCTGAAGGCGGCCTAACGTAAGTATCATATTTATTGAGGATACTGGTATTCAGCTGCATCCAGTTAGACTGGAAGCCGGCCCCAACATAGTTGTGAAAAAGCTAGGTAGATAATGACTTCGGATAGCGGCCCCGGTCTGGGTCCAGTCTGGTTTAAGAATAACCCTATACCACGCCTTTTCACAACTTAATTGGGGTCTGCTTCCAGTCTAACCGGATACCTGTCTGACCTCCACACCCTAGTTACTGAGCAACACGATACCCCTTGGTAAGACTGGTTGTCATACTTTCGGGCTTCTGACTACCCGTAACGAATATGAAAGATTTACGAATGACCGCGTGCTTGTCGAGGCACGGAGGGGTCTCTGTATGCTTTGGATGGTCGTTCATCCACCGACCGACCTTGGCAATCATTTCTTAATCTTGAAGAATGACCCGCGCAGCTGTTTATGGCTAAATCCCACGAGTTTATGGCTAAATGCCACGAGCCCCATAAGACTAAGATCGAATCCTAACATAGTTGACAAATGGTAAGACTTCCAAAAATATTAAATCTGGAGGCACTACATAGTCTTTCAAGGAAATATGGCAATGTTTATGTCATAACTGGGTGGAAATGGTTTGAAAAATGCTGCGACGTTCCAGTCGCAGCGTTAAGTTTAAGAGCCAAGCTGTAGGTACGGTTACTGGGTCACACTAGAACATCAAGTTTAACTCACAGAGTAACTACATTGCAAACACTCTGAACGACATTTGCATTTGAACTTGTTGATTTTGGGACCATTGATAAAATTAACACGTATATACTATGTACACAAACATTTGCACTTGAATCTGTCCTTATGCTAACAACTAACAAATGCTTAAAACTGCCTACCACTTTTACAAGTTTTGGTATACGAAGTCGAAATTTGACATAGTTTGCAAAGGATCGAATTACTAAATGTCTTCCACACAACCTTTGTATGGACAAGACTTATTTGAAATTTGTCTAGAAAAGGGATAATGTGCTACACGTATTTACTAATTTATAAACATTTGACTGTCCGCATTTAAATAAGTACGTAATTTAACTTTCTGTCGAGATTAACTTCCAGAAAGGAGAGAAGTTATTGATACACAAGTTTTAGTTTAAATCAACAATATCAACTGAGAGGCAATTTTCGTAATTTTAAGAACGTTCATAAAACTGTGAACGTTCTTAGCTGAGAACGAACGAACGAACTGAGATCAGACGATCTCAGTCTCAATCTGTCAAAAATACCTACCTCTAAATTCCTTAAATTTTTGACATTTGTTTGTCGCCGCACTGCGACTAGATTTTAATTTTAATTTTTTAATTAGCCTTCTGATGTTGTGGAGGCTATTACGAATGTAATATGACTTCACGTACAGTCACGAGCATAAGTATGTAAACACTTGGCTTTATTCAAAGCCAATTTTCTCCTTCATTTTTTAATGAAATTTTATGTTATTACAAACATAGTATTTCGAACCCATAGGTTTATGTAAAGTGTCGTATTTCAATGTTTCATTCGTCACTTCACGAAGAAATCGCAATTGAAAGTTGCCAAGTGTTGACATATTAGTGCTCGTGACTATACCCATTAACTTATAATGCCAAAATACTACATAGTTATGTGAACGAAGCCGCGCGTTTGGTAAATATCTAAATGGTGATTGCTCTAATACCTACCTGTAAGTAATCAATCTGCCAACTATGTTGGGGTCGGTATCCAATCTAATCGGATGCAGCTGCATAAAAGTATTATATCGGGTTTGTATAGCGGTGTACAAACTCCTCCGTCATAACAGACCTCTGTGGCGGACTGTCACTAACGTGGCAGCCTGACATATTGACACTTTTGATATGAGCTAGCCAAGAGGCCCCGACATTGGCACGTTATGTTTTTAAATTTGTGGCAAAAAAAAGTTTAACCCTCAAGGGAAGCCTTTTAAAAATAATAATTTCATTCATTTCAGGTACCACATAATCCATATTAGAAAACATTTTTAAATACAAAAAACCGGGCAAGAGCGAGTCGGACTCGCGCACCGAGGGTTCCGTAACATCCGGGTTTATGCATAAGGTTTCATCATTTCAGCCGAAAGACGTCCACTGCTGGACATAGGCCTCTCTACTGAGAGTGCTATATTAGTCCTGAAGCATACCGTCAGGTACTACACTGACCGTAGGACGCCAGTATATGCTGCCTTTTTGGACCTCTCTAAGGCTTTTGATCATGTAAATTATGATAGACTATGGGATAAACTTAGGGAGAACAAAGTGCCTGAGGGTGTTACTAATATATTTAAGTACTGGTACCGCCATCAGATGAATTATGTGAGGTGGGCTGGTTCTTTTTCAGATGCCTATCAGTTGGAGTGTGGTGTGAGGCAGGGGGGAGTAAGCTCCCCTACGCTTTTTAACATTTACGTGAGGGAGCTGGTACGTGAGCTCAATGGCACCAGGGTAGGATGTTCTATAGATGGTCAGATTGTGAATAACATTAGTTACGCTGACGACATGGTGCTGTTGAGCCCATCGATCAGCGCCCTGCGGAGACTGCTGGGCATCTGTGAGGAATATGCTAAGACGCACGGATTGACATATAATGTCAAGAAGAGCGAACTGCTGGTGTTTCGGGCGGGGCGCATGACGCCTTCGTGTGTACCGCCCGTGACGCTGGGAGGGGTGGCGTTAAATAGGGTCAGCCAGTTTGTGTACCTTGGCCATGTGGTAAATGAGGACCTGGCTGACGATCCGGATGTAGAACGGGAACGCAGGGGGCTGGCGGTTCGGTGTAACATGCTGGCCCGCAGGTTTTATAGGTGTAGTGGGGAGGTAAAAAAGACGTTATTTAGGGCCTACTGTCAATCCTACTATACCTGTAGCCTGTGGGTCAGTTACACACAGCGGGTCGTCAGCGCCCTGCGGGTCCAGTACAACAATGCTTTCAGGTTGCTGATGGGACTGCCTAGATATTGCAGCGCATCAGCGATGTTTGCTGACGCACAAGTGGATGGCTTCCATGCCATAATCCGTAAGCGAACGGCATCGCTGATGCGCAGGGTGAGGGACAGTCCCAACGGCTACCTGAGGGTCATTGCTGAGAAAATAGATAGTCCTCTATGGAGGCAGTGGATACACATCCACGTTAGATAATAGTTCGCATGTATATGTACTAACATTTATTTTTAAGTTCTTTTACATGTATTTACTAACACTATATGGACACACTTAGTCTGAAATAAAGAAATTGAATTGAATTGAATTGAATAGGCCTCCCCCAAGCACCTCCACTTCGACCGGTCCTGTGCTTCCCGCATCCAACGGGTTCCTGCGGCCTTCACAAGGTCATCGGTCCACCGTGTGGGAGGCCTTCCAACGCTACGTCTTCCGGTACGCGGTCGCCACTCCAGAACCTTTCGGCCCCATCGGCCATCTGTTCTGCGAGCAATGTGCCCTGCCCACTGCCACTTAAGTTTGGCAATTTTCGGGCTATGTCGGTTACCTTGGTTCTCCTGCGGATCTCCTCATTCCTGATTCGATCACGCAGGGAAACTCCAAGCATAGCCCTCTCCATTGCCCTTTGGGTGACTTTTAGCCTTCTTATAAGGCCCATTGTGAGCGAAAACGTTTCCGTTCCATAAGTCATCACTGGCAACACACACTGGTCAAAGACTTTCGTCTTGAGACACTGCGGTATGTGGGACGAGAAGATATTGCGTAGCTTCCCGAACGCTGCCCAGCCGAGTCGGATTCGTCGATTTACCTCTTTCTCGAAGTTAGACTTACCTAACTGGACGGTTTGTCCTAGGTAAACGTACTCGTCCACGACTTCGAGTGTAGCGTCTCCGATTTTTATGAGAGTGGGTGTTACATGGGCATTTGACATGACCTTCGTTTTGTCCATGTTCATTTTAAGACCCACTCTTTCGGAGGCTCTACTGAGGTCATCGAGCATTGTACTGAGGTCCTCCATAGTCTCAGCCATGACTACGATATCGTCGGCAAACCGAAGGTGAGTTATGTACTCGCCATTGATGTTGATGCCAGCCCCTTTCCAGTCCAGAACCTTGAAGACATCCTCCAGTGCAGCGGTGAACAGTTTCGGAGAGATAACGTCTCCCTGTCTCACACCTCGCTGCAGAAGAATAGGTTTCGAGGCCTGATCCTGGAGTCTGACTGACATAGTGGCGTTTTCGTACAGACACTTCAACACTTCGATGTACCGATAGTCGATCTGGCACCGTTGAAGAGACTGCAGCACAGCCCATGTCTCGATCGAATCAAAGGCTTTCTCGTAGTCCACAAACGCTAAGCAGAGAGGCAGGTTATACTCTTCGGTCTTCTGTATAACCTGTCGCAGCGTATGTATGTGGTCTACGGTGCTAAAGCCTTTACGGAATCCGGCTTGTTCGGGAGGCTGGAAGTCGTCAAACCTGCGCGCGAGACGGTTCGTGATTACTCTCGAAAACAGCTTGTAGACATGGCTCAGGAGTGAGATGGGCCTATAATTCTTAAGGAGGGCATTATCGCCCTTCTTAAAGAAAAGTATCACCACACCCCTGTTCCATGCCTGTGGTGTTTTGCCCTCGAGTATGACGGAACCAAACAGCTTCTGAAGGGCCTTCAGGACGGGTTTTCCGCCAGCCTTCAGCAACTCGGCCGTAATTCCGTCATCACCCGGTGGCTTGTTGTTTTTGAGCTGCTTCAGAGCCATCCTAATCTCGTACAGGCTGACGTCCGGGATGTCTTCGGTATAGTGCCGGGTCAATCTAGCTCTTGGGTCGTTTGCCAGATTCATAGCGGGGTTATTTGTTGACGTGTATAACTGTCCATAGAACCTCTCGATCTCTCTCAACAGCTCAGGTTTGTCGGATACAATCCTGCCATCATCGGTCTTCAGTCTCGTAAGCTGGCTCTGCCCAATAGACAGATCTCTAGCAAAGACCTTGGAGCCTTTATTTCGATCTATCGCGTCCTTAATACGATCTGTATTAAAACGGCGAAGATCGCTTTTCAAGGCCTTAGAGATCCGTCTATTGAGTTGCCGGTAATTTAGCGCATCATCCGTAGACTGCAGGATCATATCGCGCCTCTCCTTCATGAGCCGCAAAGTAGGATCAGAGAGCTTCTTTTTTGCATTCGTACGGCGGGTCTTGAAGATCTTAGACCCGACCGTATGGACAGTTTCCACGAACCCATCGTTATAATCGTCCACGGAGCTCCCTAGGCATTCGAAACGATTCTGGAGTTCGAGCTGAAAGCTCTCGGGGTTTTGGATCTGGACCGGTGCTGGACGGAGCGTAGACTTCATCAGTCGAGATCTTTCCAGCTTGATATTTAAGTTCAATGTGCCTCTTACCATACGGTGATCACTTCCGGTTTTCACCGCGTTGATCACAGAGACATCATTGAATACTTGCTTCTTCGTCGACATAATGAAGTCAATCTCATTTTTAGTTGCACCATCCGGGCTCTGCCAGGTCCACTTTCTATGCTCACGTTTTCTGAAGAAGGAATTCATCATAAAGAGGCCTTCCTTCTCCATAAAACTGGCCAGTAGGTGGCCCCGGTGGTTCCGGCATCCAACTCCAAATTGCCCCACTCGCAGCTCATCATCGTTACGTTTACCCAGTTTCGCGTTGAAGTCCCCCATGACAACGGTAAAGTGAGTTTTAGAGCCATGCATGGCTCTGGAAATATCCTCATACATGGTCTCCACCTCATCGTCGGGGTGTGACGAGGTCGGGGCGTAAACCTGTACGACCTTCAGCGAATACCTTTCGGATATTCTGAGTATAAGGTACGCCACCCTGGTCGACACACTCTCGATCTTCACCACGTTGCTCACAAGGGACTTATGGACGATAAACCCGACACCACCTTGGGACTGTTGGTTGCCCTTCCGGAAATAGAGCAAGTTTCCGGATTTAAGGATTATCGAGTCCTCCCCCTCTCTTCGGACTTCAGATAACCCCACTATACTCCATCGTATCTTGCTCAATTCTTCCTCGAGTTCGGTGATCTTCTCGTCGGTCCGGAGTGTACGCGTGTATGTTGCCAGGTCCAGTTTTCGGTGATTGTGGTAGCCGGATCTCTTCCGGGGATTCTTAGCACCCCTTGCCTCACCGTGGCCTTGGCCGCTACCGTAACCAAGGGTAGGCGGGCCGCCGGGTACTAGGGGCCTAGTAATTTTTTTTGCTTGTCATTCTTGGGGGGGTTTTGCCATAATCGCCACGCTTGGCAGGCGGGTTGGCGATCGCAGTATAGTATGGTGGTGGAATGCATAGAGAACGCTGCTGCCCATTCTCCGGTTCGTACCCTTAGTCGCCTTTTACGACACCCACGGGAAGCATGGGGTGGTGCAATTCTTTAAGTCCGACACCACACGGACAGCATAAGGTTTATGTCTATGAAATTAAATGTTTTTTTTTTATTTTGGAGTTGATTGAATGAATGGTAAATTGTGGTTTACGATTTATGACGTATTAAAAAAAAACTACTTACTAGATCTCGTTCAAACCAATTTTCGGTGGTAGTTTACATGGTAATGTACATCATATATTTTTTTTAGTTTTATCATTCTCTTATTTTAGAAGTTACAGGGGGGGGGGGGGACACATTTTACCACTTTGGAAGTGTCTCTCGCGCAAACTATTCAGTTTATAAAAAAATGATATTAGAAACCTCAATATCATTTTTGAAGACCTACCCATAGATACCCCACACGTATGGGTTTGATGAAAAAAAAAAATTTGAGTTTCGGTTCTAAGTATGGGGAACCCTAAAATTTATTGTTTTTTTTCTATTTTTGTGTGAAAATCTTAATGCGGTTCACGGAATACATCTACTTACCAAGTTTCAACAGTATAGGTCTTATAGTTTCGGAGAAAAGTGGCTGTGACATACGGACGGACAGACAGATAGACAGACAGACAGACGTACAGACAGACAGACAGACATGACGAATCTATAAGGGTTCCGTTTTTGCCATTTGGCTACGGAACCCTAAAAACACATATCAATAAATACAAACGAATACCTAAATACAATATAAATACAACATCAACACACAAATTAAAATAAATAAATTAAATTAAATAAATCAAATTAAAAATAATACTAATAATCTACTCAAATTCACTGCAGTAGTTTTTTACGAGCGACACTATATGTAATTTGTCTGTCACAGCAGTGCCGTACATAAGGACAATCCAACCTATTGGCTATCATACTCAGAATTGTATTGGAGCTGGCCCGCACTCTGGGCACAAGTGACGCGCAGCGCTTCCACATGGTCGCATGAAAACAGTCAGTGTGCGCGCATGCGAAGATACCTGAAGCGCTGCAGTAGCGAGGCAGACCCAAAACCGCTCTAAAAGCGTTGTTAAACTGGATGCGGAGGGTCTTTTCAATAACCTGACCGACCACATTCTGAGTGACTACCTTTTTTATGGGAATCCGGCTCAGCCATTGCGTCCACAACCCCCCGGCGCATGCCCGCCTATCTGGCGGGCTCTGCATATCCCCCTGACTGGGGGGCTACGGGAATGGCCGGGAACACCTGGCCATTCCCGTCCGGCACTGGTGGAAGCCTGTGCAATACAGGCGAGGGCCTGGGAGGAGTCGGAGATGACTGTCATATTGACGTCTTCTTCGACCCCTCCTCCGCCTTCGGAGCGGCGCCGCGAGAGGGTCTTCCTCCCGCGCGCGCTCCGCCGCCTCCTTCTGGGACATGACGTGTTCGCAGAAGGAGGCGACTGCCGCCCAGGATCCTTCATCCCCCAGCATGGCGTTGACCAAGCCGGCGAGCGCGAGGTCCGTTCCGATCGCCGCGGTGAGACTGCGGCGCGGCTCGGACCACGACGGGCACACCTCGAGAGTGTGCTGCGCCGTGTCCTCCGCCGTGCCACAGTCGTGACACGACGGCGTCTCCTCCCGCCCGATACGGTGCAGGTACGACCCGAAGCAACCATGTCCGGACAGCACCTGCACCAGACGGAAGGAGAGGAACCCGTGCGAACGCTCGAGCCAGTCTCGCAGGACCGGCCCAATCGCGTCGAGGGTTCGGCGGCCGAAGACTGCGGCGGCGAGGTCCCGCGTCCAGTGGACGACTATGGCGTCCTTCGCCTCCCGCCGGACGGCCTCCCGCTCTTCCGGAGCTGGGCGTTCTCCTCTCGCCCTCCGCCCCGTTGTCCATTCATATACTCTGGCGAGCACTCACGCCTCGAGTTCCCAAGGTGGGGTGCCGGCCAGAGCACATGCCGCTGAGAAGCTGACCGTGTGGTAGGCCCTCGCCACCCGCTGGACTAACTTCCACAACCCAGTTGCTGCCGTTGCTGGGTACCCTTGGTAAGACAGGTTGGGCTTCTCACTACCTGAAACGACTGTCAAAGCTCTAAGAATGATGGCCAGGGTCAACGGTTTCACGTGCTTTTCGAGGCACTGAGGGGTCTCGAAATATAATGGATGGTGTCCATCCACGAGCTGACCGGGGCAAGTATAGCTTAACCTTTGATCGACCCTTGCTGCTGTTATTAATTATCCCACGAATACCTCAAAGTAATGTCTTCTTTAATGACCTACTATTATGCTTGCAGATATGTAACATCTGCTTCTTAATCGCAATTCAATGTTCAGTGGCATATTGAGCAGTATACAAGCTGACGTTTACATTATGCATTCCCAATGTAATCTGGAGCTTAATCAGTGCATGTTACTTGAATTAATAAGTGAAACAAGATTTTGGCCTGAGGTATATACCTAATTCATTATACCTACAAAAATCATACAATTATAACTCCAGCATCAAATGCCCGTAGATCCGAAAGCTTACATTTTTAATAATAATAAAATTTATTTGCCATAAAAATACAGTTGGGAACCTAGTTGATATATTATAAGATACTGTACATTGTATACATCTGGTTCTATGTTAAAATATGTACTCAATTATTATAACCCTGCCTCTTAAACTAGGTAAACCTGTATCTTAAGAGACAGATTTAATAGTCTATTGCCGCAACGCATGCAGGTGCTCCAAAAATATCACACCATACAGTGGTCCCTACAATAATGATAACTTTCAATATTCACGTTTTGGACAATGCTCATAAATTAATCCGACGTACAATTTTGTTAAGTTATTCTGGAACACTCACGCAATATCTTACCCCAGATAAACTGAGCCCGTTACCTACCAAAAACTATAAAGATAAGTGATAACATAAATTATATGGGTACCTTCCCACGCAAAGGCGACGTGTATTTGTTTTATACGTTTGACACTTATCAAGACTTCATAACTTTCTTTTTGTGTATGAATAATAGATTACCTTAAACAAGCTTACTATATATGGTTAACCAACGAAATAACTGACTATCGAGTATCTTTCGAAGAGTGGATGTCGAGAATGGTGAGATAGAGAAGATCTAAAGTCTCTAAAATCAGACAAGAAAAGAGTGGAACAGGCTTCTTCTGGTTAAGCTCACTCCACCCTCGACTTTGTCTCTGACACCTCTGACCTAGACTAGAGTCAAGAGCAAACGCATTTCAAATTTTAAAAAAAGGGGACTCGTTATAAGCATACCTACCTACTCCTCTCTTCGAGAGGGAGTGGGCCGTAATCTACCACGCGAGCACAGTCAAGTGCTGGTTGGTAGATGTCACATGTCTTCGGATTTTTGATTCTAGGACATGGCAGTTTCCTCACGATGGGTTCCTTCACCGTTTTTAGAGCAGTGGTGATTAAATATAATATATTTATTTACACAATTTGAATCAGCTGCCCGGGTTTAAACCCACGACCTACAACTTGTCGGGGCCGATACCACTGGGATACTACTGCTACTTACGGATGTATACTTAATTAATTAATAAAAGTCGGTACAGTTTTATTTTCCTTTATTGAAAAATAAAACTGTACCTCTAGTTAGTTAGTTTAGTTTACTTTGGTTAGTTTAGTTAGTTTACTTTAGTTAGTTTAGTTGTTTACCTTTAGGTAGTTCCTCTAGTTCTTATCAGTCAGAAACTCTCAATAAGTATCTGAACGCAGATTTCCCAAGGCATATGTAAGAATTTTGAAAGACTTAATACTAAGATTAATAGCTAGATCAAGATTGATGATGATTGATTGATTTTCGACCTGATCTCTCGACGGACTCTGGAATTTTCTGGCTGAAAAAACATGCGTAATTACAACATCAAACAGATCTATTTATGTACCCATTTATGTGCCTTTTTTACGGACTTTAGACGAGCTTTCAATTTAGTAAATTGTAGTTTCTCAAAAGAAAAAGCTAACGTTTTTTCTAGGGTTATGCATAGATTCTAGAATAGATTATTTATTCCAAAGACATATCTCGTTTTTATCTATGAAACAGCGACCGCTTTCAAGAGTAATTGAGGAGACTCTTTTCTCGTCAGTCAAATAGCAAAAGAAACCTAAATAGTTCAACACTTTTACGTATATTTGAATTGATACTTTTAAAAACTAAAAATTCACCATAAACTCGGTAATAACTTAAATTTTTTCCAATTTACTTAATTATTACATATTTATTTATTTATTAATCATCAAATTGTGTTACATTTGCAGGACCAACATGGCCAGAGATTGCACAAGACATAGGTCTGGAAGAAATGCCTGAAAGAAAAATTAGTTTTTTTTTTGTTAGCCAATATAGGCTAACAAAAAAAAACTAATTATACAAGAATAGATTGGACATTTACCTGTATCTTGGAGGCCGGATCTATGATGTTAGTTTTGATAAATAACAACGAATGGCCAAGGGACAATGACTGGTCACAATAATATATTTTTTTGGTTAACCCTGTTACCCCAATATCCTGATGCCTTAGTAACAAACACAACTTCTGCAGTCACAAAGAGAAAATCTATTTGATGTTCGAGTTTTTGTTAGTAAGGCCGAAACACTTTCTTAGAATAGCTACTTCATCTATCTAATGTTCTACACGAGTTATAATCTAGCAGCTGCGAGTAATGTAATAAATCCCGCAGGCACATTACGACGGTGGTAGGCCTGAGAACTACCCAGGAAATAGGATATTATGAATGAACTATATTTATATAAAAAATGGCACCTATTTCTCTTTGGGTTTCGTGTAATTACATGATTTGAGATGTGTACGGTATTCCGAAGGGATTAGATGTTATATTCTTCCATTGCCTCTTCGGATAACTGGGAGCCTTGCGAAAACACTTGCCTTTTCCCAGAAATTATAACTAGAGAGAAGTGGGCTGAAGTGACTTCTGACCTGCAATAATGAATTGCCTACCTATATCGTGATACTCGATTGTCATAAATGCTAAATGGCTGAAATTAATGTACCTTTTAAATAAGCTGCCATAACAGTGTCTTAAGGCCCTTTATTTACACACGTTTGTCGCTTGCAATAAAAACTTCGGTTTATTCACCAAATGAAGGCACAAACGTCAGTGGTGTATGGATCACTATGGAAGCCTGTTGACAGACACGTTTTCTCTACGGCGTGGTTCATACGCTGTATTGTAAAAAATGTATCATAGGTACTATTCTAATTAGAACTGAAACTTTGAAAGTTGTAAAGATTTTGTTTCGTCCACTTTAAAGCAGTCACAATCCCAAGTACCTACTAGGAGGAGGTCTGCCCCGCTTCGGCGGAGCACCGCCGTGTCCTCGTAGAGGCGATCGGCAGCGGCGGCGGCCTCTCGTGTCCGGCCCTGGTGCAAGCCATGGTATGGGGCGAGAGGGAGTGGGAGGCAGTCACCTCCTTCTGCGAAGCAGTCATGCTAGCGAAAGGAGGTGGCGGGACGGATGAGAGAGACAGAGCCTCCCGTCCCAGCCGCCGCGAGAGACGCTCCGGGCGTCGGGAGCCACGGGACGACTCCCGGCCACCGTAGGCGAAGGCCTGCGGATGGAGAGTAATGGGTAGCTCACCGTCCGATCAGGACCAGGCCTGTGCCGAACGGCGCGCACGCGCGCCTCAATGAGATGTCAGCATCGAGGAAGGGGCCTCTTAGGGCCGAAGCCTGCCGGGTCAGCGGGATTTTCCGAAAAGGTTACGGCTGGCCCGGAACATAAAGGGCTAAGGAAGGAACATGGGTGGATTTTAGTCAGTAAAAGTCTGACACTACCGTCCGCTCTACCCAGAGCGGGAGGGGTCATTTGATGAATTCTCACCCGAAAAAAAAAAGTACCTACTAGGAAACAAAGACTCAAATATTGGCATAAACAAATCAAAACTTCTCCCCTAACTGCAGCCACCTACAAGTCTATGGCTGCCGTCGACAACGTGCCGCTCGTGTATTTGAGCACTAACGTACTATAGCGGTATCTACAAACGTCTCATGCAAACTACGCGTCATACTGACGTCACACGAAATCCTGCATCTCGCAAGCAGAGTTTACCTCGCAACTAGCATATATACAACGGCCCGACAGGCAGTTAGTCTAGTTAGGTCTTAGGGCAGTTTCTCGCCAGACACAACACCCGCCTGGTCGGAGGATCCTCCCTTTTCTATGGAGGATGAGTGAACTGTACACCCTGCTCCTCATGCCTCTATAGTACTTCTGTTTATATAGCCTGCCTACAGTCAAAAAAGTTATAGATTAACTAATTCAAAACTCGCCCGCGGCTTTGCCCGCTTATAAAGCAGACTTTCTAAACATTGCCGATGACATTCATAGATAATGTAGCTTCCTATTAGAAAAGAATTTTCCGAATTGAATTAGTAGTTCCGAAGATTTCCCCTACATACAAACTCACATGTTTTACCTCTTTAAAATATTAGTATAGATATTATCAATATTTCATTATATATTTCATTTCAAGATTGAATAGTATATTCAGTTACTTACTTGCTTAAGGATCTTATTTCGTAAATAGAAATGTCTTCACCATTCATGAAGAATTCTCGATCAAGAAAGCTATTATTTTTATTTACGTCACCGTGATACAGCAAGAAAATGGCTGAGGGATAACTTTATTGAACGGGTTATAATTGATTGTAGCCAGCCTGTGGTATACATCGATATTTAGGTTATATTTTGCTATAAGTACGTAACTTTTAGGAGTACGATTTAATTTCGTGGGTAATGTCCGGTTCCCAAGTTTATTTTGTATAGCACTCGAAATGATATATGAAATGTGGAATTGATAAAAAGTTTCTGGGAGCATTCTAGTTGCAAAAAACATTTATAAATGATAAAAAGTTATGCCATGCTGTGAGACCTGGGGCTAGCTAGAGCTATTAGTTTTGATCACCAACTAACTTTCGGTAAATATTAGAACACACTACACTTCCACTTCTTTCTTTTTCTTTTCTTTTCCTTCCACTTTATCTTGTAATCCATGAAATGCTCCAAATATTACCTAATCATCTACATAGAGGTACGCCGCTTCAAACACAATGTAACTTTGTATCCATATGACAAAGTATACTGAGTGTGACGCGGTCCCCCGTGAAATTGCTCCTTTGCTGCACGCTGCACTATACAAGCACGTAACGCCTCACTACACTCATATCTGATCATGCACAAGTATGTTTTAGCTCATGTTGTACCGTATTTACGGTGGACATAATCGTAACAGCACATACAGTTTCGTGAAAAATGGGATTTTAGCATTAGGAAATTGTTTTGTTTTAAGACTGAAGATCGGATGTAAAAGTGACAGTATATGTGTATATTTGTATATTGTATCTATGTACCAAATTCTTGTGAATGACAATACACTTTTGAATTTAGTTACTAAAACAGAACTTTTTAATTGACTGAGACAACATTGTCTTTAGACAGATACCCTACGTTTGGCTCTCGGAAAACAATGATGGTTGATCACACTTGCCAAGAAAAGAGTGTCACAGCCAAAGTATACCTACCTATTCTAAAATCTACTTCCTGAACACAATTTTGAGTTTCGATGTTTTGAGCCACATAACAGTTTCGTCAACTTCGGATAAAACTGTTTTGACTGTTCATGTGCACACTGAATTATTACTGTAGGTACTAAATCATCATCATGGCCTTTGCACGCCATTCAGCTAGATTCTCGGCAACTCTCATCTAGCTGCTACCAGCCACCTTGCGAAGATCGTCGCTCCGCCTAGCCTGAGACTGTACCTCCTATATAAAGTCCCATTAAAATAGATGGACAAACTTTTAGAAATCATTCAGACCACCAAAATAAGGATGATGGTAAAATATATAGAAGAAAAA
Source organism: Mesoligia furuncula (assembly GCA_916614155.1). Taxonomy (NCBI): domain Eukaryota; kingdom Metazoa; phylum Arthropoda; class Insecta; order Lepidoptera; family Noctuidae; genus Mesoligia; species Mesoligia furuncula. The sequence continues at coordinate 14,489,922 of OU744798.1, forward strand.
GGCATAGATACTTACAAGAAAAATAATCAGCTTAAGAAAATACACTAATGTGCCGGCAATTTATTATTTTAGGTCAAAATAAAATCACTTTAATCTGTGTTTTTTTTTTGCTTGGATATCTTTAGTTAGACGTAATGAGCTCTGTGTTAAAATTCATCCATCTATTTTAATGGGACCCTGTATACTATAATGCATACTAATTCTATGCTTCTCATTACCAAGAACTTCTTTTGAAGATAGTTTCGACCAAAATCGTCGTAACTTATTATTTTATTATTCGTTATTTCCATTGTCAATCAGTCTATACTGTTAGTAATAGGTATAAATCGGCAGCCAAAGTTCGATGACACTGAGTGACGTACCGAGGGCTCTCGGGATGCCATCCATCACACGACCGATCGCCAGGCCCTTCGGTAACGATTCCTCGGCCTTTGTTATGTATCTATTGATATGGCCTCGTGTGAGCACTTATAATTTACTTACTTTATTGATATCACTATCATGGCTTCCCTTTCCTGTGACGTTTTCGTAAACATGCTCTTTGGTGAAAATACGGAATGGTATTTATTACGGTGGTTGTCTGGCGACAAAATGCTGTATAATTATTTGATGAACCAAAAGTAGATTATTATAATAATAGGATAGGGTAGGTATAACAATGATATCTTACCTTACTAATTGGTCGCTTGTCAATATCCTATTATACGCACACTACGGCTCCTACAAACAGACGCGACACGCGATATAATCGCGCGCGACACAAAGGCACCGCTCGTTGGGCGACTTGCGGAGCCTTTGCGTCGTGAGCGATTTTATCGCGTGTCGCGCCTGTTTGAAGGAGACTTTATCATGAATTTTGTAGCAATAAACGGGTTGAAATCCTCATAGAAATCCATATTCACGCAAATGATTTCACCTTTTTGGTATTAAATTTAGCTCATCGTAATAATTCTCTATCATGTTTCTACATAATTATATCGGAAAGTAACGTACATTTTCTCAATTTTCGTATGAATAAATATTAATTAACTTTGTTAACTTCTTTAGGTATCCATATGTTTATTTTTGTAGATATCGTACCTTTCACTATATTCTTTCAAAAGTATATTAAGAACAAAGTAACTGGTAATATTTTTGTTATTCCATACAACGACAAACATTACAATGCGTTACATTACCCGAGTTTGGAATACCAACTTTGAGAACATAAAGGTTCGTTCAGACTGTGTCAGTACTTCAATAACATCCTATCATTTTGTATTATTGTGTGATGTGAAAAAAAATCGCGGCAGGATTTAATCGCGTACTTACTGGATTTTGAACTCTCGGTGTTGAGCCGAGCATTGAAAATATAACAGAGCGCATCCCACCTTGTTGTAAAAACACACTGTTGGACTTTTAAACCCTAGGAGCTAAGCAGTGCGTTGAAAATTCAGTGCGCGAAAAAAAGTCGCCGCTGGAAAAACGAGCCCGTGTGAACCTGAGCTATGCCAGGACACACCTAGTTGTGTACTTACAATATTTGTTCGCTAGTTTTTTTTTTTTTTTTTAATTTGACATGGGTTTGCTCTTGACTCTAGTCTAGGTCAGAGGTGACAGAGACAAAGTCGACGATGGAGTGAGCTTACCCAGAAGAAGCCTGTTCACTCTTACTTTGAAGAGATTCGGGTTATATGTGCTCGGAAACACTGACGCAGGTAAAGAGTTTCACTCTTTTGCTGTGCGCATTTTAAAAGACATAGTTTATTAGTAAATTAATTAAAACAAAACGCAGCCTTAAGCTCTTCTATGAAACCGTTCATTTAGCGACTAATTGCAAAAATAGAAAACGACTGTCACATAAAAAAGGCTTCAGAAGAAAGGATTAATTTAATTATCGGAGGAGATCTGTGATTCTAGATAGTTGATTTAATGCTGAGTAACTTTAGTATCTATTCGCTGTAAAATCTAGTAGGTACTTACCTACTAGATTTTACAGCGAATAGATACTTGTAGTGACTGCCTCATGAATATCTGTGTATATCTATGCAAAAACAGTAACGAAGTCAAAACTGTACATTATTATAAAAAAAGTAATTATATACTTATCTACTATGAGAGCGAATCGACACGACGAAAAACGATTGCGAAAATATAGTTTTTTGAACTTTTGTCTGTTTTTCTGCCTGTCTGTAGGTATGTATGTTCCGAATTGGCGCAAAAATGGCTGAACAGATTTGGATTTAATTTGGCTCACAGATAGTTTATGCTCTAAATTAACACATATGGTACTAATTATTCTACCGGTAGTACGTTCCGGTGTTTTTCCGACATTCACGAGGTCGAAGCCGGAGGCAAGAACTAGTAATAAAATAAAGTCACTTTTCGTTTCTGTGGCCGCTTAGATCTTCTTAACTACACAATGAATTTTGATTCGGTTTTCACCATCGTTCAGAACATGTATTCCGGAAGGTTTATGTGTTGTTTATTTATCTTAGAAATTTCTATGTTTTGACATGGAATAGAATAGAATGGAATACTCTTTATTATGTACACCATATTAATTACAGACATAGTTATAGAAACTGTACAAAGGGTGACACAATGGGCGGTCTTATCGCTAAAAGCGATATTTTAAAGACAACCTTTGTCACCACATCATTAGGTCAACTGGACCCGCGGGTCCAATTCCGAGTGGGTCCAGTTGACCAAAGACTCGCAGGAGCGGGTCGCAAGTTATTACTAAACAAAAAACAACCTTTTCAAGCCACCGTTAGCGAATAATCCTTTGATTATTCAATCTAGGCCAAGGAAGTTCCGAGCTGGTCTTAAGCTTCAGTTTCCTATAAAAGCGGTGCTCACATAGCGTCCGCAATTTAGCGGTGAATAACGTCACTGAAACGTTACTTGTGAAACTAAGTTGGTGTGTTTTCCTAGATATCGTTTTTGACACTGTAAAGTCAAACCCTGCTGCCCAAAGATTTAAATCGCTAGATTTACCCTCACCGTACTTACCTACTTAGTCATGCGAAAAACTGACCATACTAAGAAGAGCTCACACGGTACTATACAGCGTTTTCATGACAGCCAAGTCACTGCGTCATTGTGTGTCAGAGCTATCAAAACGAAACAGAAACACGACTATCTTTTGACGCGAGAGATATCTCACGATTTAAATCTTTGCCGCTGTCATCATTTTCACGACTGCCGTCACTGCGGATGTTATGTGCGGTCACCGCTTTTTTAGGAAACCGTAGCTCGTACAGTCGAGCAAAGACAAAATTTCCGACGTTACTTGCTTGCTTTTTTATTATTATTGGCTTGACTTTATTGTGGACAGTACTTTCAATTTTATGTATTTCATATAAGTACATGATTTAGGGATGATTTTTCCATTTTCAGATAACTTTTATTCGAGGAATAAAATTGAAGTTTGACAATTTTTGTATGAAGTAACTGTCAAAACTTCAAAATTATTCCTCGAATAAAGTTATCAGATGATTGAAAAATCAGCCCTGATTAGAAGAGATTTTCAATATATATTTACACTAGCTGCTCCCCGCGGTTTCACGTTTCCGAAAATCGGGATAAAAAGTAACCTATATGTTATCTTATACAGGGTGTCAGCTACCTCCATACAAAATTTTATCAAAATTGGTCCAGCCGTTTGAGCGTAAAGAAGTAACAAACATATAAACAAACACAAACACTCATAAACTTTCGCCTTTATAATATTAGTGTGATAAAGACTATCATAATATTAAGTAGGTACTACTAACACCTACTTTGGACCAAAAAGTTGTCTTTTTTTATTAAATGTATTAAATGATAATACTTCTGGGCCCTATTTCTCGTAACTTATTAGACTAATGATATGAGTCCATGAACGAATATTTTTTACAAGTTTACTAGTGTGCGTTTCTCGAAGCTACGGTAGCAAAATATTAGTTACTGGTTGCCTACTAATAAATATTAGCTAAAATCACCTGAGTAAATTGAATTTGGTTTCATAAAAAAATGTGTTATTAAATACTCTTGTAAATTACACTGATAAAGCTATTAGTCTCAGAAGGCTTGTAAAAAAGTATCAGCCAAAATTATTAGACTAAATATTAATATTATTTATTACCAAAAAAAAAATTATAAAAATGTGGTCAGATTCGGACACTTTCGACAATGAAGGAGATACAAAAATAATTCACAGTCATCAAGTCTTTTTAACCAGAAACACTTACGAAATATTGATATAACGTTTGAGAAACCCCCAAACATAATTATTTTGCTTCTAATACACTTCTCAAAACCATTAGCTTTAGATCCATGGTATATTAAATTTAATAAAATACATCTTCATCATCTGCCTAGCCTTTTCCCAACTATGTTAGAGTGGGCTTCCAGTCTAACCGGATGCAGCTGAATACCAGTATTTTACATGGAGCGACTGCCTATCTGGCCTCCACAACCCAGTTACTGGGTAATACGATACCCCTTGGTAAGACTGGTTGTCAGACTTTCGGGCTTCTGACTACCCATAAAGACTGTCAAAGATCCACGAATGACAGCCGGGACCAACGGCTTAAAGTGCTTTCCGAGGCACGGAGGGGTCACGGTAAGTAAAGATGGTCACCCATCCACAGACCAACCGCGGCAAGCGTAGCTTAACCTGATCAATCGACCTAAGCGGCTGTTATTATTTAGCCACGGGCCCCTATTTAGTAAAATAATTTACTTTAACTAAATAAAACAATCCGCTTTTACCGCCAGTGTGCAAAAGACAACATCAAACGAATCCAAAAGTGGCGGGAACTTTTCCAATTTTTTTTAAGAAGTAAAGAGGCATGTGTATATATTATGTGCATTCAGCCAAGCCAGCCTAATATTTTTCATTAGCCTGCTACTATTAGTTATTAGTCCAGTCCCTGTTTTTGAGAAACAGGAAAAATTAGGACTTGTAACTTTTACACTAATAACTAATATACTAGTAGACTAATAGTTTCGAGAAATAGGGCCCTGGTGGTTAAATCAGCAGAGCTTCACGCTCGAGGTTTGCCAGAGGGCTATGGAACGGAGTATTCTGAGTATCATACTATATATATAACTAAATCAGACCGGGTTAGGAATACGACCATCCGTTTCATCACAAAGAAAACTGATGTCACTTCGAAAGCTGCCACGCTAAAATGGAACTGGGCTGGACACATCTGCCGCAAGTCAGACGAACAATGGGCCAAACTTACGACCCAATGGGTCGCTTTTAATGGGAAAAGACATCGTGGCAGGCCCAGACAAAGATGGCGGGATGAGCTGGACTCCTTCAACAAGAACTGGTCCTTAGCAGCTTTGAACAGAGAGAAGTGGAAAGAGAGTAGGGAGGCCGTTGCCCTGCCTAGGGACATCACAGGCTAATAATAAATAAATAAGTAAGTAGGATTGTACAGTCAGCTTCACAGTTATGGGTACCCCCCTTGGTATTGACATCAAACCTATATAAGTTTTTTGTAATGTAACGTAAATGTCGTGTTGGTCTACTGCAGCTTGGCAATGCGATAGTCACGAGTTCAAATCCGCGCATGAGAAGATTTTTTTTTTCTTTATTTTATTTATTTATTTAACCTTTTTTTTAGTTTCTTTAATAGGTGATTTTCGATAATTACTATTTAAGAAATCAAATGGAGGTTTGTAATAAAAGCTAGGCATAAACAATATTCATTTATTTTTCTAATTACATTTCTAGGAATTCATAGAATCCACTTCCTGGTTGAGTATACTGTTTTCAATCTGTCTTAAATTGGGGTTATTTACTTAGAATATTAACTAAACACAAAATAGATACCTACCTACCCTGGATGAAGTTTAGAACGCTTAACATTAGATAACGGTTCGTTTATAGATATTTCTAGAAACATAACTACAATAATTTTTATTTGTTTAAAGTTGTGAAAACAAATTTATTTTATACTCTGTATGAGCTTTTCGGAAAAAATCCTGGTTAAAAATGAAATGTTGTCATTTGTGCCTGTGAATTACAGAGAAAGAACCAACATGCTAAACTATAACAGTATAGCAATATACATCTTTATCTTTTATGACATTTTCTGATAACCCTTATTTAACACAACATTAGAAAAATATCTGAGTTCAGATGGTGCATCGTTAACACATTACAAGACTGTAGCCTTGTAAACAAGAGTAACTGGATTGATAATAATAAAGGTTGTTTGTTTTTGATTAACTACGAGATAATGATCCCACAAATATTGGGAATTATTAACAGTTGCTCGTATTTGTTCCAATGCAATTTTATCACATAAGTTACACAATCAATCTGCCGAGTAAATTACCTATTAATAACGTCACTGTCTGTCAGTCTTCTTGAAGTCAGCACTGAACGCGTAGTTTTGAAGTGTGCCACTGAGTGAACTTTCACAATATTACGTTGTCGCTCCGATTCATTAGTCTAAGCAGTTGGGCGAGGGTCTTGGCGATAACATCACCCGTCGCTTGATAACTTTATATCCATCTAGCAACTGTTTTTCTCTGTAATGAAAATAATAATATTAGAAATAAATAAAAAATCCAACTTGTAAATAATAATGCAACATGATTGCATCAATAAATAGGTATTATGTGTAAGTAGTAACGTAAATCTTACCGTTATGCCCATATCTCGTGCTATTTTCTTTATTCTTTTCCCAGAGAACAACAATTTTAGCTTTCAAAAAGTTGTTAATTGAACCATACCATCGGTTAATAAAATAAAATGGTCAAAAACTTAATAAATTGGATAATATTACGACGAAGATAATTACACACAAGCGGATCGGCTCGAAAACGAAACCATTTAAAAAGTAATTATACCCTCAGTCACAGTTTAGTAAATAATGCGAAGAAGTATTCTAAAATTACGGTAGTGTAACAATTAACACATTCTATTATTCAACCAAACAAGAAATATGTGCTAATTTCAACCTTATCTTTTAGTTAGTTGAGGAGTTGCTTATTGCATTTTTTAAAACAAGACGGTAAGGTGCTAGTATTAAATATAACACGGAAGTTGAAATTTAAACCTTAATACCTAGAAGATTAGACCGTTAATAACCTTGTTCGATAAAAGTAGTAATGCTATTCAAATTTTCGTTGAGGTTGATAACTGAGCCAATAGCCTACTGGTGTAAGGCACGGTCTAAATGTTCTGCTGGCGCCTGGTGATCGGGTTCGTATCTTAATCGCACGCAAAGTGTATTTTTGTAAGTTATTCTTGTCTTCGAAGCCGAAAAAATACCATATAAAATTATTAAAAACTTGCAAGTAATATTTGAGGCGGATTGGTGGATGCGCTCGGGGAGAGATGGGTGCAACGGCGGGGGAGGGAGCTGCTCAAGGCTCACGTGACGCGCCCGCCGCCGCTCGAGCGACGAGCGACGGCGGGTCCGAGCGTGCTCGGGCGATAATCTTTAAGTCTTGGGGGGGTTCGATTTCTCTGACGCTGGCTGTACAAACACTTTTATACTTCGATCAAATTTTAAAAACTAGGTGGCTGTAACAAGCTTAGACCATTTAACCTAATTCCAGGTTCTGATTCTGATCTAAAAATAAGTATTTAGGTAGCTTTAAAGCCTGGTGGTGACGAAGCCAATTCTTTGTCAATAGCTGACAATAGCTGCATTCTATAAACAATCACAGCGTCCACGCAGTAGGTATTTACACCAAAAAGAGGCTTGATTTAAAGTGTTAATAGCGCCTGTAATTTCCCGAGTGTTTAACTAACCACAGTCCAATAATTACGAGTCATTTATTTAGTTGTGCAAACAAGCTGATTTAATTCCCGTGGAGGTCCGTCATCCCTGATGGGCGGTCACTAAACTTTGCATACCAGCATTTATGATGCATGGCGTTCATTCAAAACTGTACACACAATGAGTATTCTTTTGTTTTTAATGAACACATTTATTCATGCGTTATCCTGTAATGATAGTTTGTGTTGATATAGGTACAGTCAGCAACCAAAGGTCGATTAACACTTCAGTTTTTTTTTAATCTCAGTTATTGAGCAAAATATTAACACTTCAGTTTTTTTAATCCCAGTTCTTATATTTTGCTCAATAACCGAGATTGTGTTAATCGACTTTTGTTGCTGACCGTACATATAAATACATTTTTACGAAAATGTTGATTGTGGATGGTCATTTGTTTTTATCAATCAATCAACTCAACTTATCACAGACCACTGCTGGATATAGGCCTCTATCAGGGTGTGCCACAACACACTATCCTCCGTCTTCGGCATCCAGTCGGTCCCAGCCACTTTCATAATGTGAATGGGTAGTTGAGACCGCGAAATTCAAATTTTCTTACATTTTTTGCAATTTGCAGATCCGTGTCAGGTTGTATCTTGATCAAAATATGATTCACGACAATAACAGGTACATATTTAGATAATTATAATCATTAGAATCATTAATACATCTTTCTAAGATTTCTACCATTAACACTTTTCCATAAGAGATTGGTGGTTGGTGGTAGAAATATTACTTAGAAAGATATATTAATGATTCTAATTCTCTAAATATGTACCTGTTATTGTCGCGAATCATATTTTGATCAAGATACAACCTGACACTGACCTGCAAATTGAAAACATAAGAAAATTTGAATTTCGCGGTCTACCACTATCCATTCGCCTTAACGTCGTCGGTGCGTCTAGCCGGGCAGCGACCCACGCTACGCTTGGCGATAATCGGTCCCCGGTCCAGCAGGGTAATTCCGTAACACACTATTAGTAGCAATGAGTTTCAGTTTGACAGTTAAACAGCATCCATTGCGTTATTTACGTAGTTGAGCAAACACATTTTTCCAACATATGGAGCAATAGATTAGCAATATGCTTCAAAGTGATTCAAATTGAGAGTAATAGTGTGTTAAATTAAGGTGCAGGACTCGTCTGCTCCACCGACCCTCGGTGTTTTGTTTTTATACTTGGTTCTTTTTTTTCAAAAACGGGAGCACTTTTATAGTTTCCTTTTTTACTTATAAACGTTGAAAGGGTATTTCTATCTAAAAGATGAAAGGGTTATCCTATGTTAGGCTCTGTATAAAGACTTACCTTTGATTGTATTAAAAGTCCGAGAGTGATAGCTTTTTTTGCAAGGATTCCCCTTTTTTTGCACAACATGAATCGTTTTTTAGGGTTCCGTACCCAAAGGGTAAAAACGGAACTATTACTAAGACTGCAATGTCCGTCTGTCTGTCATTAGGCTGTATCTCATGAACCGTGATAGCTTAGACAGTTGAAACTTTTACAGACGATGTATTTCTGTTGCCGCTATAACAACAAATAAAAAAAAATGTAAAGGGGTGTAAAATAAACGTTTTTTCCGGCGTTGTATGGCTTGTGGTTCGGAACCCTTTTTTTTGCCGATGTGAAATCATCAAATGACCCCTCCCGCTCTGGGTGGAGCGGAAGGGAGTGTCAGACTCTTGCTGACTAAAACCCACCCGTGTTCCTTCCTTAGCCCTTTATGTTCTGGGCCAGCGGTAACCCTTTCGGGCAATCCCGCTGACCCGGCAGGCTTCGGCCCTCCTCGATGCTGACATCTCTTTAAGGCGCGCGTGGAACACGTACGCGCCGTCTGGCACGGGCCTGATCCTGATCGGACGGTGAGCTACCCATTACTCTCCGTCCGCAGGCCCGCGCCTACGGGGCGTCCCCTGTGGCGGCTGAGACGAGAGGCTCTCTCCCTGAACCGTCCCGCCACCTCCTTCGCTAGCATGACTGATTCGCAGAAAGAGGTGACTGCCTCCCACTCCCTCTCGCCCCGGACCATGGCTTGCACAAGGGCTGGACGCGAGAGGTCGCTGCAGGGTTCCGTACCCATTGACTTGTACTCCGTGCTACGGAACCCTTCGTGTGCTAGTCCGACTCGCACTTGGCCGGTTTTTTATTTAACAATAGACTGTGTTTTTAAAAGGAGGACTTAGTCCAGCAACATCTAAAAACTAATCGTTTAAATGATACAAAACCCTTAATTCCTTTAGAATTCTATTATTCATGTTGTTGTAACCAAATCAATTAGGTACACTGAAACAATTTAGTTCTGGCTTATAAACTTTCAGGTTGTGGGTTGAACCTTTGACATTGTTTTATTTTGTAGCCCAAACAGATGTTACGGGTTTAATTTCCTACCTCGAATACTCAACGCTTGAATATGTAAATAAATAAATCTGCGTAAAACCGCATATCTAATGTAGGCAATAGGGATAAAAGGGCTGATCTGCAATAATACCAATTGTATCTTTCATACAATACAACAAGAGGAAGCCTACAGACATTCCATTCACGTATAGGTACATATACATAGGGATTTATTAAAAGAGGTCAGGTCGGTGAAAACGCCTGAAATATTGAGGATGTCAGGTAAATTTATAGGGATAATATGTTGGAGGCACGAGAAGCTCAATTTCCGAGAGAGTTTACTGTGATTTTTTCTGTCTAAGAAAAATAGATAGCAAAGATTGTTAGAACGTCAAAAAAGTTTGTGCAATATCGCGCGCGCCGCCTCCTTAGACTACCTCAGCTATTTTTCGGCTTGCGGAGCCTCCCCTTATAACTCGTGTTTCTTATAAACGAAGGTGTTCTATCTTTTTTATCGAAAACCAAAACCGTTTCATAGAAACTACTCAATCATTTATGAAAATAAATCTTGACTTGAAGAAAGGCTCACCCTTATTATAACGTAGGAGCGACCCTATTCTGTATTCTGTGGAGCTTCTCAGATTCCATGCTCATGGTGATATCCCAGCGCTCTTTGTTGAGGGAGTCCAGCACTCTTGAGAGTGTAACCAGTCGCGCCAGTACTAACAACCGATGCAAATCGTCTGGATTATCTGAATCCGTCTTCCACAAACTGAAATGTATAGAAACCTTGAATGGAGACAAACAAAATAACTCGATTTATTTTACTTCCAACACTCTTAGAACATTCTTCACTGCAGAACACGATCTCATAAAAGTTTATATGAAAACAAATTCTTTGGCGGCTCGTAAACGGGACACCATAAAAATGTACGCGCGATCTCCCATCGATAGAGGCAGCAGCTGATGAAGGCGATTATGTTTATGGTATACGAGTTCCCTCAGGACGACGCCCAGAGCGTCTAAAGCCCCTAAAGCTCCACCCAAGTATGGCAATGTATCATTTTTATGAGCCTGGCCAAAGTGAATTTGCAGGGCGAGATAACTCGAACGTGTTAGTCATTTACATCTAATGTGGCCAACCGTAATTTAGGAGTAAAAAGTTTTACCAAAAATTTCGTTTCGGCTCTGCAATTAATTTTATCCCTTATCGGCGTTTGATAATTGGTTTAGATAAGCCTTTAATGGTCCTGTTGCTGCTCCAGATATCTGTATAATCTATGAAAAATTTCGGCGAGTAAATGTTCTGGTTGTACATTTTGACTAAAGGCTGGGGGCTATTTAATTAATGTTGGCATAACATTTTAACATTAATCAATTTGAAAAAGTTAGTTCGCTTAGTTTTAACATTTTCGCGGAGGAAATAGGTAGGTAAATTAACTAGAAGAAATTAAAATAGAAAACTTGAATATTTTTTAACTTGAATTATTTATTTATATTATTTTTTTATTAAAACTTTATGCACAAGTAAAAAAACTGTACAAAGGCGGACTTAATGCTTTGGAAATTTTCTACCAGTTAATTATCAGGTAAAAAAATTCATCATTTAATTGCCGAAAGCTGTTTCTAATGGCGATTTTAATTACCTACACGGTAAACCGTTCAGCTATTTAGTTCCGGATCGTGTCGATTTTCATTTCGAAATTACTCAGCATGTATCTATTGGAAATGTAAAATTTGAATACGTGCATAAATTTGCTGGTGAATGTTCACTCGGATTCAAGTCCGTGCAGGCAAATATATTTTCAATTTTGATACAACCCCGAAAATGGTACGGAAATGAATAAACTGTACCACAGGCATAATTTTGTTAATACGTATTTAATCACATTTTCCTTTGTAAAGTTTAATTTTATTAAAAGTAAATTGCGGCCCTAATTGTTTACTTATGCCATAATTATTAATGCCCTAGTTGTTACTGATAATGATAATGATAAAATATAGAACATTGACTTGTGTTATGATATTAAATTTCACTTATTTTATCGATATAAGTGAGTAACAATTATTAACATACAAAAACTTTCTTTATTAGGTGAAAATTATATTTCAAATAAGGTATGATTTTTTGCAACAAAATTGCCAATACGTTTTTTCAGGTATCCAGTTTCCTGAAGCTCTGTATTCAACGAATGTACCTAACAACTTTTATAAATGCAGTATTCATGTTATACCAACTTTTCATGGTATAAAGGGGTCATGCATGACATGTGCAGAAAGCTAACCCTTCCGGTATAAACGATAGCTTAAACATTGCAAATTTATAAATGTCCGCTGTACCAACTAATACAAGTTCCATCCAAGTAAACAGTCAAGTAAGAATACATAATCCAGTTGTATCTACTCCGTACATAGGTTTATGTAACAGGATAAATTTCCTCCCAGCTGAAGTTTCAAATAACATCCACTTAATTAAAGTTAATCTCGAATGGTGTTGCGCCCGACGACACGATTCCATTAGGAAGCAACATTGAACCACAGTATAGATACTTACAGAAGGTCGGCTCCGTGCAACGATCGATACATAGACGCGTAGGTACCGTACGTGCCACAGATTTTTTTTAAATAGCAGTAAATCAGATTACCCATTTGATAAGTACTTTACAAAAGGAGTACGTACATTCGACACGTCTTTTCATACCAGACACCTCTCTTTCCCAGATCTCTGCGATTTTTGACCAGCAGCTCAAAGACTCAAAGATCCGTGGCGTTAGACACGTTCCGTATTTACAGTACGGAAAGTGTCTAAAAATAAATTTATAGTTGTGTCCTGTGCCATCACAGGGCTTATATCAGGTGGTAGACCGCTTGAATATAAAATCTACACCACATGAGTGCAATATAATATTTGAGTTATCTTTATAATATATAAATATATAATATAGCATATATAATTTTTCTAAGTGCCAATTTCACCAACGAAGCTAAACGCGATCAGCACAACTAAACTGCGTTCAAGAGCTGTCAGTGTCAATATTCCACAGCATTGATGACACTGACAGCTCATGAACGCGGTTTAGATGTGCTAATCCCGTTCAGTGTGGTGTAATCCGCTCTAAGTGTCCATGCGTATTCCCTCATTTGAAACTGACCCTCTGTACCCATCTATTTAGTGACTGAACCGGCTTATCTAGGTCTTATTATTGAAGTTGAACTGTTTATGTACAACCTGTAGCAATTAAATTTAAATTGTGCATTCACGGCTATTGCAGTCGTTAGTGCCCTTGAGATCAATTAGTTTTGTTGCTGCAGTTTTGAATTTTGTTCAAAAACTTGGCGCTTATCGTAAACGAATAGTTATTCCATTGTTCTTAACTACACTAGTTTCAATTATGCCATGGCTGTGCTTTTCTGTGTTAGTTACAAGTTGGTTTTCTTTTCAATCATATTTTAACAAATACGTTTATTTGCTTCAAACATCACGCAGAGAAAAAACACAAAAAAGAATAAGTTGGTTGGTTGGTTGGTGAGCTTCCCTTTTATGTAGCTAAATCGAAAGAAGGCTTTTAAACCTAGTTATTATCACCAACCCACTTGCTAAGCGTGGTGAATGTGGTAATTGAACGATACATAATATATGTCGCAATCAAGTCGTATCCGGTACGCCAGTGCCATCTGGTGGTGCTCGATAGAGTCTAGCCTGACGTTCGTGCGAGTGGACGAGAGCCCTGCAGAGCAGCGTGGTGCGTGGTGCTCTTGACCATTGGACATTGTATGGACAACATGTGCTCAACAATGTGGACAACTGTCTCGCGTTCCGTATCTAATTGTGTCGTGTACAGACGCCAGCACATTAAGCTACTACAACCTGTCAAATTTCTTTAATAGATTTTCAACTTTATCGCTAAAGCATAAGGTTCAAAGTTAATTGGGAAAATTTGACAGTTTCGGGTACCTTGATGTGCTGGCATCTGTTCACACAGTGTGTGATTCGCTAGCGCGATTCATGTTTTCTGACTGACCGACTTCTTGACAATTCAAAAGTGCCTGTTAATGGTTTAATTGAAATAAATGCTTTGAGTTTGAGTTTGAGCTAGTGTGATTAATTTGTTCGTAAAATTATAATTTGATTTGAACTGCAAATGGTTTTTCTATTGCGCAATAACCAACACTATCCATAGTACGCCCACATCAGTTAAAATATTGCTGATGATAACGAGATAGATGTACCTTCTCCGTCACATAAATGTTTTATTTAATTTTTCCCAAAGACTTTCCGATTTTCATATTAGGTAGGTATCAAAAAATAAACACTACTTACTCATGTTACCTAACACACCTATTTGTCGGTTATAAACACCGTGCAACAAACCAGCATTACCATGAAAACAAAACAGCATTTTAGTTTAGATATAAACTGAACAGTATACTAACGTCAGGCACACACATTTAATTTTGTGAGCAGTTCATTCATTACTCGTAACATTATCAGTGGCAACAATCTTGTGTTTAACATCGTATCCTTTTAAATGTAGCTCTGTTACAAGCTTTGTTGGAATGTTCGTTTATAACAAATGGGGGAAAGGCGCCCTATTGGCGGGCCTAATCATGGTATGTATTTACAGAAAAGGGAAAACGGGAGAGAGTGAGTGCCTTTCGTTAATTTTCTTGCGCGTACGCAAATCTATATAAATCAAAATAATTGCCGCATTTTTTATCTTATTGTCAGGACAAGGTTTCAACGAATTTTTTTTAATCCACCCAGGCGACGCCGGGCACAAACAGCTAGTTTATCATAATTATTGTGTTGCTATATTTCAATGCAGTCTACTAGGTTAACTATGGTGTTTGTTTACCTATTACCTAGAAGGTAAAGGTACCTATACCCAAGGACTGTCACAACTACTTATCACGTTATCACCACGTTGTCTCTTTACGTTAGGTATATAGGTAACCATTTGTTTTACCAATTCCATTATACTGACCTTATAACTAGAACTGATTATGACGTAAACTCGTCCAGTCCAACTATTTTAAAATGAAGATCCCAACTTAGCATTCGTAGCAGAGCTGAAGTCGTCTAGGTTCTCAACTTTTGACATTTATGCTTCAACTTATTAGTGAACGAGTAACTAAGTAGGTACTATTTATACAGGGTGGCAGACATTGACGCGCAACCATGAATTCAGTACATAAATCTTGATCCTACGGTAAAAATTTTCGTCGGTTATTAAAAAAAACCGGCTAAGTGCGAGTCGGTCTCGCACACGAAGGGTTCCATACCACAAGGCATAAAACGCCGAAAAATAACGTTTACTTTTATACCCCTTTAAATTTAATTTAATTTTTATTATTTGTTGAAGCGGCAACAGAAATACATCATCTGTGAAAATTTCAACTGTCTAGCTATCACGGCTCATGAGATACAGCCTGGTGCCAGACAGACAGACAGACGGACATTGGAGTATAGTAATAGGGTCCCGTTTTTACCCTTTGCATAGGGAAACCCTAAAAATATTTGCTGTTCCATGCATTTTGACCACGTAGATATTGCACTTTAGTATGAAATTTTTTTATAACTTACGAAAAGTTTCTACGTCTAGAATCATGTGCTGAGCATGTGCATGAAGAGAGTTTTGAGTATGGATGTCGACGGCTATAAGAGTAGGGGAAGACCAAAGAAACGATGGATGGAATGTGTGAATGATGATATGGTTAGAAAGGGGGTGACTACCGAGATGACGACTAATAGAGAAGTATGGAAGAAAAAGACATGTTGCGCCGACCCCAAATAAATTGGGATAAGGGCAGGAGAATGATGAATCATGTGCTGAATTGATGGTTACAGTTTACTCGTCGGTGTCCCTGCCACCCTGTATTACTTTAATAATCCTGCCTTGGACACGAGTCAGCAGAAAAACTCCATGTTTAGAATGTTTAATATTACGAGTATGATGTGCAAGATAAGCAAGGCAGTAATTGCTTGGCACGCGTTGCTTCCACGTTGTGCCAGCAGTTTATGTCCCACATGTCATTTCGTGGTAGTCATAAAATTTTACTTATTATGGCAACCTAAAGTATTGTGTACAATATAATTCGCCTTGTTAGGGAATTTTTGATTGATTGGTGTATTTTCTAGCTACGATAGCGAAAAAAAATACTGGCGAATTATTGGTCAAAAATGAAAACCAAAGTCCTAGGCGATAGGCCATCCGAAATCTTGCTCAGCACCCGAAATGCGTAACACACTATTAATCTCAATCTGAAACATTTTGAAGGTTGTTACTATTTCATTGCGTCATATCGCAAAAATCGCAAATAAAACTAGCGGAAAAACAAAAAGGGGGTAAACGGAGCCAGTCGAAACCCAACAAGGTTTTAAAAAGGCAGGATCCAGAGAAGGACACGTGCGACAAGGATGGTTTCATCAAGGTGGAGAAGAAGAAGAAGAAGAAGCCTCCTTGTCGGAACCAATGCGGCACCGCGCTGGCGGGACCCAACATGCTGCTGCGTCCAGCAATCCCGAAGACGTAGCTGTACGTGTCCAGACTGCACCACTCCACGAAGGTTGAGGAGATCGTGGAGTACATGCGTGTGAAGACCAGCTAGACTTTGAGGGTCGAGACGTTGGAGTCGTGTCACAACACGAACTTCAAGTCGTTCGTGGTACGTGTTCCGACACATCATCTCAAGAAGTTCCTCAAGGAAGAGTTCTGGCCGAAGGGTGTTGTGTACCGCCGGTTTCGGGGCCGGCTACATGACACCAGTCAGCGAATCACGACGCAGACACTTCGTGTGCTTTAGTTTGTTAGTGTAATTATAATGTGTTATGTGTGTATGTATTTATAGTATTTTTAAGTTATATTCATATTATATTGCATGTGTTTTATATGGGCCTTGATGCCTGAAATAAATGGATAATAATAATAATAATATGCTCAAAAAATTCGTCCGCTCAACAATGTAAATAGCGCAATGAAAGTTGTTGAACTGTCAAAATGATAGGCATTGCTACTGGTAGTCATCATCTGCCTGGCCTTTTCCCAACTATGTTGGGGTCGGCTTCCAGTCTAACCGGATGCAGCTGAATACCAGTATTTTACATGGAGCGACTGCCTATCTGACCTCCACAACCCAGGTTACTGGGTAATACGATACCCCTTGGTAAGACTGGTTGTCAGACGTTCGGGCTTCTGACTACCCATAACGACTGTCAAAGATCCACGAATGACAGCCGGGACCAACGGCTTAACGTGCTTTCCGAGGCACGGAGGGAACACGGTATGTAAAGATGGTCACCCATCCACAGACCAACCGCGGCAAGCGTAGCTTAACCTGATCGATTGATCTGTGCGGCTGTTATTATTTAGCCACGGGCCCCTCTTGCATTGCTACTGGTAGTGTGTTACGGAATTACCCCGCAGGACCTTCTAACGCCACCATCCAAAGACTTACGTTAATTGCACCTCATATTCAGATCGGATAAATAAGGTGCTCGTGGCTAATTACAGCCGCACGGGTCGATCGATCAGGTTAAGCTACGCTTGCCGCGGTTAGTCCGTGGATTGGTGACCATCTTCACGCCTCGGAAAGCACGTTAACGTTACGTTCCCGGCTGTTATCCATGGATCTTTGACAGTCGTTACGGGTCATCAGAAGCCCGAAAGGCTGACAACCAGTCTTACCAAGGTGTATCGTATTACCTAGTAACTGGATTGTGGAGGTTAGATAGGTAGTCGCCCGATGTAAAATACTGGAATTCAGCTGCATCCGGTTAGACTGGAATCCGACCCTAACATAGTTGGGAAAAGGCTAGGCAGATCATCATCTGCCTAGCCTTTTCCCAATTATGTTAGATACTATGTTTCAGATAGGTTAAAAAAGCTCACTACTCACCTTCATTAATAAGTACCTACTCATTTAAATAATACGATAAAACAACTTCTGACGTTATGCAAAACTTTTCCGTAGGTACAGCTTGCAAAATACGGATATTTTTATAACCAACTTGCAATTCTATTTGCCCTTCGGCAGATCGTTTACATTGGAGTAGAATCCACTGGAATAACAAATGAACTGTCTGACCTTTGCAATCAATATTTCGTCTGTAACTGTTCGGTTTGCAGAGCCAAAGAGGAATCGGGAAGCGTAAACTATCTACGTTGTTATTATAGACTGCAAGTTGACTGCTATCACATGCATTCACGCGTAAACCAATGCAGCAATGTTATGATTCCTGATGATTTCCCTAGTTTCGATTTAGTCGTGAATTAGGTAAATATGTTGGTACTTTTTTTTTTTTTTTGCCCATTGGAAATCATCAAATGACTCCTCCCGCTCTGGGTGGAGCGGAAGGGAGTGTCAGACTCTTACTGACTAAAACCCACCCGTGTTCCTTCCTTAGCCCTTTATGTTCCGGGCCAGCGGTAACCCTTTCGGACAATCCCGCTGGCCAATATTTATGTTGTTACATAAGTTATAATTAATGTATGATTATTAAAACACTCTTTTTAAGGTTCCGTACCCAAATGGTAAAAACGGGACCCTATGACTAAGACTTCGCTGTCTGTCCGTCTGTCTGTCACCAGGCTGTATCTCAAGAACCGCGATAGCTAGACAATTGAAATTTTCACAAATTATGTATTTCTGTTGCCGCTATAACAACAAATACTAAAAACAAAATAAAATGAATATTTAAGGGGGCTCCCATACAACAAACGTGTTTTTTTCGGCGTTTTCGCCTTGTGGTACGGAACCCTTCGTGTGCGAGTCCGACTTGCACTTGGCCAGTTTTTTTTACTCTTTCTCTTTCTCTCTCCTGATTCCTTTTTTTGTTTCTTGATCTTCATTTGTTTCCGTCTATGCCTTTTGACATTTCCAGAGATTCTATTTTTTCAAACCAGTGTTCATTTAAGGTGCTACCTCGAAAATAAATCCGTGCGACAAATCTACTAAGCGAGCGAAAATGATGCAATCACCACTGAAACGCAAAAGAAGAAGATGGCTTTAATGTGCGTGCGCTCGGAATAAAACGATGTATGTGCCAAAACGAATTTACTCCTTTTTTAACAAATTAAATGAATTATGATGGCTTTTTATGGATTTGACGAGGACACAATAAAATGGTTCGATAGCTATCTTGGCGATCGTACGCAATTCGTTGAAATACATCGGGTGGACGGTTCAACAGCTGTCTCTGGACATCGCTCAGTAGGAAGGGGAGTTCCACAGGGCTCGATACTTGGGCCAGTATTGTTTATTTTGTACTGTGCCGATATAATTAAAAACATACATAAATGCCAACACCATATTTATGCGGATGATATACAAATATATATATCATTTAAGCCGGAAGACTATGAACAAGCACTAAACGATCTCAATACAGATCTTGAAAACATAGTGCAATGGTCCAATGCCAACACGCTTGCCCTGAACCCTTCAAAAACCAAGTATATGCTTTTTGGAACCAGTAACCAGTTAAATAAAATTAAACCTTGTGCCAACTGTGTGACTGTTATGGGAGAGCCTATCGAACGAGTCTACGAAGCACGTAATCTAGGTGTTATCATGGACACGGAACTTCGTTTTCACAAACACGTGTCTGAGTCAATCCGTAATTGCTTTTATAGACTTAAGATATTATACAAGGCCCGTCCCTATATTAGTGAAGAATTGCGAGTCTTACTTGTGGAGTCTTTGGTTTTATCGAAGTTAAATTATGCGGACACGGTTTATGACCAACGACTACTGTCAAAAACTGAAAGAACGATACAAAGACTTAAAAACGCCTGTGTACGTTTCTGTTTTAATGTTCCCTTTCGGGGACATGTTACACATTTCTTCAATGAGCACAACATTTTAAAAATGAAAGCTAGACGTAAACTCCACATGGCGAACTTACTCTTTGGTGTTATTAAGTCTCACTCCCCTTCTTACTTATATAACAAAGTATCGTGGACAAGAGCACACAGAATCGGTGAGGGAAGAAAATGTTCTCAACAGCTTTCCATCCCACAGCACAAGTCGGCGGCTTTTAGAGGCAGTTTTCGCTACGCAGCTACTAAATGCTGGAACAATATCCCTCCTCCCATAAAGTTCAGTAAAAGTTCCTCGACTTTCAAATTGAAATTAAAAGAATTTCTTTTAAGTCATCAAAAAGATTTTGAAAATATTCGAGCCGACTTAACTGCCATATAAAACAATCAATTTTGTCAATTTTATCATTTTTATGAATTTTATGAACTTTTACCAATTTTAACGATTTTATTATTATTACTTTTAATTTTAATCAGTTTTAATTTTAATTTATATTATTCAATTATTATTGACCTTACTCTAAATGAAAATCCGTTTCGTAGTAGAAGTACAATGCAGTCACACGATTTTGTGTTATAGTATATATACTTTCTATTTATTTATTTGTTTTTAATGTAGGTAGTACGCACATATAAATCAAAATAAATAACCCATTTATTTTAAATACAACACACACACATGTATGTGGCAACATTTTGTTTGATTTTGTTAATTTATTTTAACGGACACACACGTCTCTATGTATTTGTTATTCCAGCGTACGGCACTCGTGGGTTGCAGCTGAAAATTAGCGTCAGGTGGTACACCTTGTGTTGTCATCTGACATTATGTTGAGCTGAGACCCTTTTGTCATATTATAATCTTTGTTTTTGTTTTTATAGTTTTAAGGTGTATTTATTTTGCTGTGATGCCAATAAACGCATTTTTCTTTCTTTTTCTTTCTAATTAAATTTAAAACTACTTTGAGTAAACTTTGATTTATGATAATTTTCTCTATGGTAAAGTGAATTCCATTGAATAACTCTTAGGCGCTACGCCGTGATGTTGTAAAAGTAAAAAAATAGTTTTGTATCGAGAAAAATTCATTGAACTTGTATTCCTTTTACATGTTATTAGACCAAAGAGTCGAAAACATCATCATCATCTGCCTAGCCTTTTCCCAACTACACTCGAGAGCAATGAATCCGGGTCACTTAAAGAATCCTAAAAATCTCGGAAACTAAAAATGCTAGGTTAATGCAATAAATTGTATTTAATAGACAATGTAATACTCCTTAAATGAAGGTATTAAAACTTCTTAGTTATTGTAAAGTTATATCATAAAAAAATCAAATTTGAAAAAGGGCCACTTTCGAAGATGGAACTACGAAATTACAGCATTTGGTTTTGCTTTTGTTTGTAATCTGTCATTTATGTGGGTACATAAACCATGTTGATAGTGCTCTATGTTCATTATTCAAGCTGAAATTATGTCGCTTACGCCTGAAGAATGCACCAGAATACTTACAATGCTGGAAACCGGCCGGAGTCAGCGCGATACAGCCAGGACTGTCGGTGTGTCGCTGTCAACAGTACAAAGAGTTCTCCGACGTTACGAAGAAACTGGTTCTAACCTACGCAGACCAGGAACGGGCAGAACCAGGTGTACCACAGCACGAGAAGACCGATACTTGGTGAACACCATGCTTCGAAATCGCTTTCTCACAGGAACTGAACTCACAAATCAGTTTCGACGCCTCGGAGGAAGTAACCCAAGTGCATGGACAGTAAGACGTCGGCTTGCTGAATCTAACTTAAAACCCCTTAGACCTGCAAACGGCCCTAAACTGGAGCGTGGGCATCGTATTTCAAGACTAAGATATGCCCAGAGCCACGTAAATTGGAGTATTGAAGATTGGTCAAAAGTTATGTTCTCCGACGAATCAAAATTTATGCTCTACAAGCACGATGGAAGACACAGAGTGTATCGAAGACCAGGGGAAAGATTCAAGCAAGCATGCATCGAAGAAAAAGTAGCCTACGGTGGTGGGTCTGTACTTGTGTGGGCCGGAATTTCTTCTGAAAGTCGCACAGAGCTGGTGATCATAGAAAACGACTCTTTAACTAGCGTAAGATATGTGGAAGAAATCCTCAATGATCACGTTGGTCCATTTATGGTCAATTTAGGTGAGGATGCTATATTTATGCATGACAATGCCCGACCTCATACAGGTAGGATTGTGAATGACTACCTTCAAGAGATGAACATTACTCGTATGGAGTGGCCAGCGCGCAGCCCGGATATCAACCCGATCGAGCATGCTTGGGACGAGCTAGGCAGATGCGTAAAACAACGAAACCCTCCCCCAATCACGCTTCGTGAGCTCAAAATTGCTCTCACAGAGGAATGGGAGAATATTCCCCAAAATCGTATAAGGAACTTGGTGTACAGCATGCCAAACCGCGTAAACGCAGTAATGGAAGCACGAGGAGGCAATACGAAGTATTAAAATTCAAGAAAATCGTAATAAAGTTCAAAAATTTCATGTTTCCTATTTTTGTTTTAAGGAGAGATCAGCAGTTTTTTTCTTTATGTAATTTTGTGTTAATAAAATGTATGGTGACTCATATTTTTTTTACTTTCATTTAAGGAGTATTACATTGTCTATTAAATACAATTTATTGCATTAACCTATCATTTTTAGTTTCCGAAATTTTTAACATTCTTTAAGTGACCCGGATTCATTGCTCTCGAGTGTATGTTGGGGTCGGCTTCCAGCCTAACCGGATGCAGCTGAATACCAGTATTTTACATGGAGCGACTGCCTATCTGACCTCCACAACCCAGTTACTGGGTAATACGATACCCCTTGGTAAGACTGGTTGTCATACTTTCGGGCTTCTGACTACCTACTCGTAATGACTGTCAAAGATCCACGAATGACAGCCGGGACCAACGGCTTAACGTGCTTTCGGAGGCACGGAGGGGTCACGGTATGTAAAGATGGTCACCCATCCACAGACCAACCGCGGCAAGCGTAGCTTAACCTGATCGATCGACCTGTGCGGCTGTTATTATTTAGCCACGGGCCCCTCAAAAGAGTCGAAAACATATACCAAAATTTTAAATCCCTATTCCACATACTTAACAAATTACACAAAATAGAAAAACCACATTTTTTTCAATATATCACCTTAAAATGTGGTCTAGGACCTATATTTTAAAACAGAGCCGTTCTCTTAGCGTTCCAAGTCAGGATATTATAGTGACCATAGGCACGTGCCTATGGTCACTTTAATATACCGACTTGAAAATGGTGTAACTATTGGATATACGTATCCAACAGTTATATTGAACAATTGACACACCATTTTTCAATGGCTTGAGTTCATAAATGTCCAGTGCAGAACGTGGCTCTCTTTTATCGACTCTATAGTGAACGATTCCGGGGGAATATTGCTTTACTCACCATGGAACTGCCAGGAAATTTGTTTAAATTGTTAACGTTATGTAGGTGATGATAATACTATAAAAGATAAATTGGAGGATTGTTACTTCAAAATACGATTGTATGAAACGTATTTCATCAAAAACGATGTAGTGAACGTTGGTCTCGTTTGTTGATGAATCGTAAGAATGAAAATTTATTTCACCTACGCCCTTTATGCATGATTCACAAAAAAAAATCGTATCGTATCGTAGTAGGTACGATTCACCAAGGGATATGATTCATCAGTTTTCTATTTCAGGCAAAGGCTGTATACGTTAGTTAGAGTAATTAGATAAAGTTACATCCGAAATGTGTTTTAGAACTTTTTTATTTAAAAGGGTAGGATTCGAACTGGCAATATTTTATGGAAGTAGAAAACCATACACCCTAAAGTAAAATTATTCCACCAACTAAGCCTTTAATCAAAACTAGACCTACTGCGCAAGCGTTTTTTGAGGTTAAAGTAGTGCTGCCGAAAAAAATAATGTTATAATAATAAACAAAAGGACTTAGTAGTTCATTGTACTGAGAAAAATATCTCTCAATTGATCTGTTAAATGCTTGTGACGGAAAATGAGTTAAAAGACATTGGTAGCATGAAATGCTAGGCTCATTTTATCTCCACACAAATTATTTCTAAAGTTTTTTGTATTATATTTTTTTCTATGCCATGTCTTATCAAATTTGCGCTATGCCATTTTATTATGGGGTAATTCGGTTGAACTTAAAAGAGTGTTTCGAGCTTAGCAAAAATGCGTACGCTCAATTTGTGGAGCGCACCCACTGGGCAGTTGTGTTCCACTATTTAAAAAACTTAAAAAACTGCCACTTCCAGCATTATAAATTTTTGAAATTTGTATCCTTGTACACCAAAACAGACATGAATTTGACTTGTTTAATGTTGTTGTATCCAGACCCTGCCGCAAAGTGCATATGCTTAATGTTCCTAGGCGTAGAATTAAATTGTTTTCTAATAATGTATACTGCATATCCATTACTGTTTATACCAAATTAACTTTCTTTTAAGCAAATCTCGACTGAAGATTTTATGAATGAAAAATTAACCTAAATATTTGATATTATTATCTATAAATCATATTTTATCTCCTTGATCTTATTGAATTTAGACTCATATAATTAATCTCTTTTACAACTATTGTTCAATTTATTTAACTTATTTGTAATTCTAATGATGATTATTTAATTTTAATCTAAAGATGACCCAAAATTTTACAAACCATATTTGTACGCCGGAAATGGCAGAATATCATGATCATAATACATAATGCACATAACAACTTTGTATGTAGGTACGATATTCTGACAAATAAATGCATTCTATTCTATTCTAATACACATTTTTACCTTTATTTATTGTGAAAATGTGTCTAGGAATGTGTCAGAATTTACCATAATTTTGACGTAGAACACTTTTTTTGCTGAGGATTCCGGTTTACGTTTTTATTTTGAATATCCTTAAATCAAATGTCACTTTCACACGACGAGGGTTGTGAGAAAGGTAACTAATAAAAAATGATAATAATATTGGAATTAGCCAGGTGGATACAAATTTATCTTTATTTTCCTAAGCTCTCATATTTCTGTTAGCAAGTTCGTTTTCCGTGAAATATATAATATTTTCCAATACTTCATATAAGTTGGTATAACAACTGATAAGTGCTCACATGAAAAGCAAAAACTTTTAATAAATGCCTTTAGCGTATTCTGCGTAATTGCTCTGAATAAACTTTCCAAGTTTTCTTTAGTAAGTAATTATTAAACAAATGTGGATTCTATTATTGCTTTGGTACCTTCAAAAGGTTTGATATTGCTGTTGTAGAATTGATTTGGTAAATAGATTTTACCCATCTCAATTTTCTTGCGTACCTGAAAGCTCGAACTTCACATTTATGAGTTAGTTTAGTGAAAAAAAATATTATTTCGTTCACGCTTAAGTTATTACCGTTTTTTTTTTTTAAATGGGTGTGCTCTTGACTCTAGTCTAGATCAGAGGTGACAGAGACAAAGTCGACGATGGAGTGAGCTTACCCAGAAGAAGCCTGTTCACTCTTACTTTGAAGTGATTCGGGTTGTATGCGTTAGGAAACACAGACGCAGGTAAAGAGTTCCACTCTTTTGCTGTGCGCATTATAAAAGAAATTTGAAAACGCTTAGTGCGAATTGGTGGAATAGCAACAAGGCAGGGATGGTAACTTGCAGTGTGGCTGGATGACCGAAGGTAGAAGGGCCGGGGGAATGAGGTCGTGGAGTTCTTGGGCACACTCACTGAAGTACAATCTGCAGAAGACCGACATGCAGGCAACCTTGCGGTGATGAGCCAAGCAACGCATCTATCAGTTCTACGTCGCCAATGAGCCTCTTAGCTCTGCGTTCCACCGAGTCAAGCGCGGCAAGTTGGTATTTCGCTGAGCCATCCCAAAGGTGGCTGCAATACTCCAATTGATTATTATTATTTTTACCGATTTTATAGGTGCTTTTTTACCCGACTGCGCGACGCAAAGGAGTGGTAATGTGTTCATCAGCCTATGTATGTATGTATGTATGTATGTTTATATGTTCCTTTGAAGCACTATACAGACCAAACGCCTGGGCCGATTTTTATGATTCACACGTTAATCGATTCCTCTTAGTCCGGCGAGTGTCACTAAAGATATGACGTTAGTGAAAATTCAATATGGCGACTACTGGACGCCATATTAAAATATTTTTTTAATTTTTTTTTTTTCAAAACCTATCGAGTGGGGTATCAAAATAAAGGGTTTTAAAAGGTGATTACAAAAATATATACAACATATATACTTAATAGTAATTCGAAGTGACAAATCGCAAAAAAACACCTACCAAGAACTAAATCGTCTGCGAAATCTTTCAAATTTGTAAACTAAAAAGCTGGAAATAAAAAAAGTTATTTAAAAAAATCAAAAAACCCGACTGCTGTTAAAAACTTATGTTAAAAGAAACTGAAAAGCTAAAAACAAGCCCATTTTAAATTAAATAAATGTTGGAAGCAGGCGGGACCCATTTGAATTTGAAAATACAATAAAAATGATGTGGGTCCCGCCTGCTTCCAACTTTTATTTAATTTAAAATGGGCTTGTTTTTAGCTTTTCAGTTTCTGTAACATAAGTTTTTAACCGCAGTCGGGTGTTTTGATTTTTTTTAAAAACTTTTTTTTTTGCCTATATTGTCCTTCTGTAAGCCAAAGACCTGTCTTTCTTTTCACACCGCTCGACCTTGAGCTAGTAGACACAACATGTAGATGGTAAACACGTCCCATCCTCTTAGTCT
Source organism: Mesoligia furuncula (assembly GCA_916614155.1). Lineage (NCBI taxonomy): Eukaryota > Metazoa > Arthropoda > Insecta > Lepidoptera > Noctuidae > Mesoligia > Mesoligia furuncula. The sequence goes on from OU744798.1 coordinate 14,516,631, forward strand.
GAACCTGCCACATTACCGTTGATAGTTTTGGTCACAAGGTCTCGTTGGCACAATTTGGATACGGAACCATTGTAGCCAAATTTTCACCATATCAGCTGCTGTTCGTTCATTTAAAGACACATTCTATAGCTCAAGCATGATGAAACCAGACATGACTGGCAAAAACTTATCTAGTAAACTATGGATGCCGTTGTCGCATGCTCCCGTCGTACCTACGCTTAACAAATTACTTCTTAACTAACTCAAATGTCTGTTCAAATTGCTAAGATTAAAACAGGTTAAACTATTAAACATAATTGCCTCGAAATTTCGTTCTTGAAAACTTTGTTCACGACAATAAACGTCTTGTTAGCTCACATCGCTGTTTTTAGATTAAAAACATTTTTAATTTAACAAAGTCGAACAACACTTTTACCCTTTTTTAAGGCTTTAATTTATCCACAAAAAGGAGAGTTTTAAGGGCGCTAATTAGTTTACTGAAAAAACATTTTTACTATTAATTAAAGAAGCGCTCCGGATGTCGGACGGAGTTTAATAAAAGGCTCATCGATAAATACCTACTAATTAATTTTATTTCCTTTCCGTAATTAAAATTCCTTTTTGGATCTAAGGAAAACTGTTTGGTTTCTGTAACGGATATGCAAACCGAGTATTCTTTGTTTAGTAGCAGTACAAGACTGTAAAGAGTTTGATGAAGTTCCTTGATCATCTTAAGACTTTCCTAAATTATTAGAAAACTCTTTAGATGACAAAGGAACTAGGAATATATTAATATAATCTTTAATTAGTGTTAGCTTGCGTATATTGTACGTGTTTTAGATTAGTAAAAAAAAATTAAGTTACTCTGTCAAAATACAACACTTACGGTGAGCATCAGAACTTGTGATATTATCACTTTTTGAAAATGTCCTGTAGGCCAATCCTCGTACCTAATTTAAAATCTAGGCACAGTCTCATCTCAGCGACAAACACATGTCAATAACTTGTCAAAATGAAGGGAAATTAGAGGTATTTTTGACAGAATGAGACTGAGAACAGACTGTTCCCGTTTGTAAAATTACGAGGATTTCCCCTCTGGTTTCTCCCAAAATATTTGTCACGTGCGATAGAATCGGGACAGACATAAATAAAACAATTTTAATCGAAACAGCCATATTTAAATATGCCGCCTATGCAACAGAATGGTGTTCAACCGTAAAATTGCATTGACACTTCAAACCCGCCATCAATTATTCTCCTAGATTAGAAACCATTATATTTTTCCCGCGAATCGGTGTTATGGCAAATCATGACAAATGGCTATCCATATCCGTATAACGGCGTCGTACTTATGTCGCAATATCGGAAAACCGTATATCCGTATATCGACTTTTTATGTTACCCTTTCTATGGAGAATCTACCTATAAACACCAGAAGGGGGACTGACTAAACTGACTTATTAATTGGCGCTATTTTTTTGCCACAAAAGTGGCAAACTGGACTATCGATGTAAACTGTGAAAATGTGACCCCACTGTGCATTCAGGTGCGCCGGGCAGCCAGAATCATGGAATTTTTTGGGATGCATAAAGAAGCCTCCCGCAGCGCAGTTTGTTCCGCCAGTTACTCAACTGAACCGAACGCTCGGCGGATCCTGGACAGTCACACCCAACAACTTATACATATAACTGGCCAATACTTCCCTTGCGTTGGTAGGGCTAAGGCTCGCCTGGTTTGCGACCAACCCTCCCACCGGAGTACGGCTTCAAGCAGCCTGCTGTGTTTGGTCGATGCGTGGGAGTTTCAGTGCCTTAGGCATCTTCTGAGCATGCTCGTTCTATAATAGACCTCATCCATCGCTTTCCATCAGGCGTGATCGAGGTCAAGAGCGGGCCCATTCGGCAATAAAAAAAAACACCTCGTATCACAACGAGGTGTAGGAAACACCTCGTTGTTATTTAACAACGAGTTCATTCCTATAGTATATAATCTGGTAAAGGGTGCTCAACTAGGGATTGCAATCCAGCGGCGTTTTCAATCCAGCGGAATTTTTGCTGGATTGACCTGAATCCAGCTGGATCCAGCGCGGATCCAGCAAAACGTGGAACGAAAATAAAAAGACGACATTTTTAAGACTTTTTTTTATTAATTTGTACTTCTTACGATAATCTTTGAAATCTTCCACTCATTTGGTGATATCTTATACCTATTAATTTGCTTTGGTTTTTTAATAATTTGAGATCAAAATAATCAACATAAAATTAAATAACAAACATATAACCTTATATTCATATAAACTGTCCGAAAAACAGCGTTAAATCTGTAATGAAGAAAAGATCGGTGAAGTATAAGATAAGTATAAGTATGCCTAAAGATAAATAAATACAACTGTCGCGATGCAATAACTTAACAAAACCAATAAGGTAATATTTTATTTAAACTGTCGCGATTACTATTACACATTTTGTAGGTATTTCGGGTTTCAAATTGCGTTCATTCCTTTTGTTTATTTCCGATATTTTGGCGCTATTGCAAGCACCGCACTGTGGTTACGGGAGGACTAATAGTTTGAACGCGTTTTTGAACTGGAAAAACCTATAAAAACCTATCTTTATACACATGGCACAGCTTTTTTCCAATCAAAATTGCGCATTTTAGCAATCTTGTTTAATAGCAACAATACTCACACACACACACACACACACAAAGTTCTAAATAACTAAATAGTCCACTGTAGGATATGTACCTACTTCCTGCAATTAAAGGTAGGTAATAAAATAAGATCGGTTTAAATAAGAAAACAAAAACATAAAGATTTCGCGATGTGTTGACGAACCTCACCAAACGTGTCTTCCTTTTCCTTCTTCGAGAAAGTAAGAGACATGAATCTAATCAACATTAATACTAAAATTAAAAATATACATTTTACTTTACTTACCATTCAGTCTCTCAAACAACAACCAACACGCACTTCATATGCACTTTAGTGACACAAAGACACTTTCTATCGAGACGAGAGCAGTTATTCAACTCATCAACTGTCTTTGATTTATAAAATAAACAAACATAAGCGGTACAGTTGGTAAGGGGGAAAGGGGGCGGGCGGCGTTGCCTTTCATGCGCCGATTCGAAAATGGCGGCAACTCAAAACTGAACAATAGAAATTGATACGTTTGCGGATCCGCATCGCTGGATCAAGATGTATGCTGGATCCAGCATGTTTAAAAAGGCGCTGGATCCAGCTGGATTGCTGTATGCTGGATCCAGCAATTGCAATCCCTATGCTCAACCTGCCCTGACTGCGGTCCGTTGCTCTTTGCCAAGAGCCAGACAGGTTGATGAGGAGGGTTTCACGAGAGTAAAAAGGAAGAGGAAGAAGCCCTGTTCACGTAACCTGTGTGGCACCGCACAGAGTGGTCCCAACATGCTGCTGCGCCCTGCTGTGCCTACGACACAGCTGTACCTTTCGCGTTTGCATCAATCCACAACAACTAAGGAAGTCGTGCAGTATTTGAAGGTGAAGACCAACTGGACTCTGAGGGTGGAAAGGTTGGGATCGCGCCATAACATCAACTTTAAGTCATTCGTGGTACGAGTTCCAACCCAACATCTACAGACCTGTCTGAAAAAGGACTTTTGGCCGAAAGGTGCCGTTTATCGACGTTTCCGAGGACGGTTACGCGACACCACGCAGCGAAACACGACGCCGACAACGTTACGTGTATAAGTCATAGTTTTAGTGAGTTTTACTAACATAGTTTTAAGTTTATACACTAACACACATTGTAATAGGTATATATGTTAGTCTGTAAGGTATATAACTATGGGCCAAAGTAGCCTGAAAATAAAGGTTTTATTATTATTTATAGGTACTCAATCAAAACACGGTAGGTATAACATAACATTACATCAAGCCAGTTGTCCCCGGAAGGTTGGCAGAGGTGTACCTATAGTAAAACCCACAGTATTTAATCTTTATCAGATTTCAATTATATCAAGTTTCACTCCGAAAAACCCCGAACAAGATCCCTTTAAATTGTTCAAACGAACATAATAATCCAATACCGCATAATTTAACAGTTTTAAATACGCATCGTAAATCAACATTATTATCCATGTACCACGTGCCTGGTTTATTAATTACCTCCCCGGGCCGCAGTAATGCACTTCTCGCTACCGCTTTATACAGTCAGTTTGAACGATTTCAATACACCTACTTTTTACGTATTCAAATTATGTCTTCATAGGCATTAAAGAAATTTACACCATCATAACCGACGCGTTATAAACGGAAACGAAATGAATTTTAATATACCAAACGGTACGTTACGTTGTGTTTTAATTTATTCGGTCGATAAAACCACTCAGCTTTTTAATAAACACGCATGAATTACTTTCCTCTGTGAGGTCCTGAATAAATAAAGGAGGACCATCCCACACCGTTCCTTCATTCCCTTTGTGCTTTCATACTTCCTGGCATGCGTAATGGGATACCCAACCAAAATGGCGGCTTAGAAATCTTTTGTGCTAAATAAAAATCAGAAGAATGGACGCCGGACTAAATAACTATAGTTGGACTCCTGCCGCGACAGCACATAAAGGAATAGTGTTTATTATATATTAAAGTTTCAAGTTCCTGACAGCTTGTTTGAAAAATTTACCTAATTATTTACAAGTTTTCTTTCCTCTCCATTATTTAGCTTACGCTAAGTACTACGTTATGTAAAGTGGAATATTTCCTAATTTTGTACAATTACCGTAATGACGTTTATTTATAAATGTATACCTAATCTAAATATAATTCAATAATTAAGTATAAGTATAATTTATTTGTTCAATAATTTCAATATCAATAGAAATTCTTTAGATGCGAATTTGACTCTATACCTAACTACCAGGCAATTTTTAAGTTGAATAAGACTATAACCCCATTACTGACAAACGTATTATATCAGATGAATAGTTACATACAGATTTTGCTCTTTCATTCGTCAGTAATTTGAGTTTCGAAAGAAGACAAAGCGTTGTGTAACATTCTACGTTCATTAGAAAGGGGGGTAAATGTTTCTTGAATATAACATATTTGCTTATTTCTATTTCATAATATATTATGTTGGCACCTAAAACATATAAATGAGGGGCTTGTGGCTAAGTAATAACAGCCACCCGGGTTGATTGATCAGGTTAAACTACGCTTGCCGCGGTTGGTCCGCGGATGGGTGATCATCTTTATATACCAAGACCCCTCCCCGACTCGGAAAGCACGTTAAGCCGTTGGTCCCGGCAGTCATTCGTGGATCTTTGACAGTCGTTACGGGTCGTCAACCGGAAAGTCTGACAACCAACTTTTGAGATTGGAAAGGACTTAGGTCACTTGTTGACAGATGAATATCCGGGACACTCAATAATAAATTACTGTATGCCTGGTTGTTCTTTATTTGATATTATGAAAGAAGTTATTAAATATAACTTTAAGCAGGAAACAACTTTATTAATATTTATGGGAAATAGGGGTAATTTAAATAAAGGAGAATTGCTCCAATATCATCGAACATTGTGCAACCTTAGATTAAGAAAAATTGTATTGTTTACATTCCCTTACAGTAACAGTTTGCCACAGGAAGAAAATAACTTAAGATTTGATATGAACATGACATTGCACAATTTGACATATAATGATAACCAATTCCAGTTAATTGATACTAACTATTATGTTAGTAATAATTTATATTTGACAAAAGATAGATACAATATTGTTATGTACTATCTTTCTAACTATCTTAAAAGACAGATAGCTGTGTCGCTATCATATTTTTTTTCAATTTCAGCCAAACATTTGGCTAAACAAATTGCTCCTATTGAGCAATGCAATGACTTTTTAAAGTATTCTGCCAATAATTTGGTCAAAATTAATGACATTAATCACCATTTAAATTAGACATTAAGACAATAGAGGCAACCTCTTGCAAAAATGTAACTAAGGCAAATAATAAGTCAAATGAAAGTGTAAAAAAATTAAATAGTATCAATCTGGTGCATCAAAATATTCAAGGATTTTTAAACAAAGACTTAGAAGTAGAATTATTCCTGAATTGTAACAATATAGATATTCTTTGTTTGACAGAACATTGGCTTAAAAGCCACCAGTTCATGTTCAATTTTAGTAATCACCAGGTTGGTAGTTCATTCAGCAGAGTAAATGCTATACATGGTGGCTCATTAATTTTAATAAATAACCAGCTTAAGTTTAAGGACCGAAAGGATATCGTAAGCCTCTCTGTTGAGCGAACAATTGAAATAGCCTGTATAGAATTGGAGCAGTTCATTATATTAAGTGTATACAGACCACCTTCAGGATTGTATGATTGTTTTGAAAAAGTTATGGATGAAGTGTTGCACAAAATCTGTAATACAAAGAAGTCTATCATCACTTGTGGTGATTTTAATGTTAATTTGTTAGAAAATTCTGGGTTAAGTACTAAAATTATAAGTTTGTTTCAGTCATACAATCTTGCTAACCAATTTTTAGAGCCCACTAGAATAACTCCTACTAGTGCCACATGCCTAGATAACATTTATACAGATGTTATACCGACCCACAAAGAAATTATTAACTTAATAGACTCAGATCATTGCGGACAATTGATCAGTATTCCAAATTACAACAAAAAAGTTACTAAAAAAGATATCACTGTTAACCCAAAAACAACTAATCGCTTGGAAACATTTAAAACTAAACTCTTGGGTAAATTACCACTTTTATTCACTAATGATGACCCTAATCAACAATATAATGATTTTTTTAATATGTATTGCACACAATTTGATAACACTTTTATTCCAAAAAGATTATCGGTTAATAGTAACGCTTCCTTCAGTGACTGGGCCACCATTGGTATACATAAAAGTAGAAAACGACTTTATGAATTATATGAAGAACGGATTTGTATAAACACTGCTGAATTTAATTTATATGTTAAGAATTATTCTAAAATATTTAAAAAAGTTTGTAGTATTGCCAAGTCACGTTATTTGAGTTCAAAAATTAAAAATAGTAGCAACATTATTAAAACGACTTGGAATGTCATTAATAGCGAAACGGGAAGGTCATGCACCCGAAGTAGTGACTACAGCCTTGCTATTGATGACAATATAATTAAATCAGATTCTCAAGTCGCCGCGGCCTTTGAAAATTTCTTTGCAGAGATTCCAGTATCAACTACTAAATCTCTTAACTCATCACCCGCTGCCGCAGAGTCTTTACTTAAAGAAAACGTTTCAGTTTGTGATTCTGAATTTCACTTTGAATATGTAACCTGTAACGATATAATTAAAACCTTTCACACGTTAAATGTTAAAAAGACCGCAGATCTATGGGGTAATTCTGTGGATGTTGCTAAGTCGATTATAAACATTGTAGCACCTACTTTAGCTGTTATATTTAATAATTGTATTGACCGTGGTGAGTTTCCTGATCTTATGAAAAACAGTAAAATAATACCGTTGTTTAAATCGGGTAGTACATCAGACCCTACTAATTATCGACCTATTTCAGTACTACCTACCTTTAGTAAAATTTTTGAAAAACTTATTTTGAATCAATTGCAAAGATTTTTTAATAACAATAAATTACTGCATAATAAACAGTTCGGTTTTACAAGGGGTCGTTCGACTACCGATGCAGGAGTTGAACTTTTAGGACATATTTATAATGCATGGGAGGACAAATGCGATGCCTTGGGCGTCTTTTGCGATTTGTCCAAGGCATTCGATTGTGTTCTTCATGACACATTAATCAGGAAACTGCACCACTACGGAATCCGGAACGCCTCTCTGGATCTTCTTACTTCTTACTTAAGTGATAGGATTCAGAGAGTTGATGTTAACGGAAAAAGGTCACCCGGATCTGTAGTAAGAATGGGGGTCCCCCAGGGCTCAATTCTTGGTCCTTTCTTGTTCCTTATTTATATCAATGACTTGCCGTACCTCATAAAGGATAATCATGATATAGTGTTGTTTGCAGATGACACTTCTCTTTTGTTTAAAATCAAACGTCAGCAGCTGGTTACTGACAATGTAAATAACGCCCTTGCAAAAGTAGTTAACTGGTTTAATGTCAATAACCTACTTCTTAACGGAAAAAAAACGAAATGTATTAAGTTTACGATACCCCACGTTAGACAAGTAGAAACTAGTGTTCTCATTAAGGATGAAGAGTTAAAACCCGAAGATAGCACAGTATTCTTAGGCATAACGTTGGATGCCAAGCTTCAATGGGGCCCCCATATAGATAAATTGTCAAAAAAGCTTAGCTCTGCAGCATACGCCGTTAGGAAAATTCGTGATTTGACTGATTTAGAGACAGCCCGTTTAGTTTACTTTAGTTATTTTCATAGTGTGATGTCGTACGGTATTCTGTTGTGGGGAAATGCCGCCGATATTCAGACAATTTTTATTTTACAAAAAAGGGCAATTCGTTCTATTTATAAATTAAGTCCTAGACACTCCCTCAGAGACAAATTTAAAGAGATTAATATAATGACTGTGCCTTCTCAGTACATTTATGATAATCTTTTGTATGCACATAAAAATATTAATCTGTTTAAAAAATACAGTGATATCCATAACATAAATACTAGGAACAAACACAAATTTGTTGTTCCTACAACAAGGCTCAAGAAAATAGGTGGCTCGTTTAGATGCCAATGTATACATTTTTATAATAAACTTCCTAGCCACATTCAAGAACCAAGCCTAAATAAATTCAAAGCTTTTATAAAGCGAAAACTATGCCAGAAAGCCTATTATACTGTAAAAGACTATATTGAGGACAAAAAGGCTTGGGATTGAGCTGCTCCAATAGGTTTAGACAGTGAATGTTATTTTGCAATTTTTACACTTTAATATTTTCTTTTTTTTTTTTTTTTTTAAGTATCTATTTACTTACACAATGACATGTACATTTACTGTATAAAGTATTATATTATTTTAATTATTGTGAATGTGAGGACTATGTGGGTCATTGTTTACATTTTAATCGTGGTCTGGCAGTTTGAGTAGATGCGTGCACTGACTGGACAGGTCCACTCAATCTGTGTGGTTCTTTCCTCAAAAGATCTTTTCAGACACTAATCTACATGGTCCTCAAAGATTATGTCCGGATTTTTATATACACATTGACATTGATGAATTTCATTTAGACAATGACATGAATATTTACAATGTAAAGTATTTTTTATTTTATTTTTCTTTTCATTTAATTATTGTGAATGTGAGGACTATGTGGGTCATTTTTTTTTCTGTTTTCCTTCTTAGTTTTAATCATGATCTGGCAGTTTGAGTAATTTACGCGGCCTACCCAAATGTCCTTTCTTTGGTATTGTTCGTCGAATCGTTGAGCTCCTCATTTCTGAGTCGAGCTGCACGATTTTTGACAAATGCGTGCACTGATTGGACAGGTCCGCTCAATCTGTGTGGTTCTTTCCTCAAAAGACCATTTCAGACATAAATCTACATGGTCTTCACACGATCTGACCAAGATTTTGTCTGGACTTTAAAAGAGACTGTGACCTCTGAGTTTGTTTCGGCCTTTCTTCTCAGAGTAGTCAGATAGGAAACGCCGACCACATCTAGTTTAAAAAATATGATGACGTGTAAAAGTGTTTGTAAAAACCTACTTACAGAAATAAATCATTTATCATTTAACCAGTTTTACCAAGGGGTATCGTATTACCCAGTAACTGGGTTGTGGAGGTCAGATAGTCACTCCATGTAAAATACTGGTATTCAGCTGCGTCTAGTTAGACTGGAAGCCGACCCCAACATAGTTGGGAAAAGGCTAGGCAGATGATGACCTAATACATATAAATAAAATCACCATAAAAAAAGTAAAAAAAACAAACCAACACCTTTGTAGGTATTTTTCTGTTCCTTTCTTCTTGTCTCTTTATATGTGTGTTCTTATATGGTTAAATAAATAGTTCTCTACGCAATAAAATCCAGCATAGGTACATTACGCTAGATTTGCACGACGCAAACATTTTCCAGTTTCATAGGAAAATGTAATATCAGTTGGAAACTACGCTGTATTTAATATGCAATCCTAGGTAGCACATTGATCTATCCAGATTGTTAATTTAGAATCTACGTAAAGTTATAACAGCTTAATACCTTTAAACGGTATCATGTGAGCCTTTAATTAACCGTTGAGGAAGGAGAGAGGTTCATAGGGATGCGACAGAGTATTAATTGGCTGGACAACCCGTTCGCCCCACGCCGGGCGCTTTTGGTTTGCCCCTAATACAAATATTAACAAAATTAGACCGTGTGGTTAAGGCATTACGTACCGGATTAGACCTGCAGTACATTTAGGAGGTTGGTTCAGTAAATAGCACGTAGATTGCGGGGATTTGACGCAACTACTCTACAAATATGTATTTCTCTAACATTCGCTCAGTATTCCCAGGTTGCTTCTAGTTGCATTAAGTATGGCTCCCCCTATTCTGCCGTGGGAAATGGTAGCAATGACTTATGTTTCGTTTCTGTACTTTCTGTACCGAAAAACGGAGCGTTTTTTAAACTTATCATCTATTGTTATCCTTTTTTTTTTGTACTCCTTTCGGCAGCCGGAACGGCGCCGCGGCGCGCAACTTTTATCTATAAATATGTGTGCCCGAAGCATGCCATTGATTTTCTTAAAACGAAAAGAAAACATGTTCATTACTTATCTAAAAACTGCTGACTCTCAAGCCAATTTTACCTGTAGGTAAACGCTATTAAATAATGAATCGATCTCCTATGCTAACCTATGAAGTGCTCGCTTAGATATTGACCCAGATACGAGAACGTTAGTTTTAACTAATTATTACGGTCGGTTGGACAAAGGAATAGGGCATTACCTACCTACTACACGATTAATTGACTTGACTATACATAATTCATTTGGATAGTGTTTGTTTAACAGTGTAGATTATTAAGCGTGGTTCATGATGTATACAAAAATTACTCATCGGCCTTCTTGCAGCTGGACTTAAAATGAAGCGCAATAGTTAATAACATTAGGAAGAAGGCAAGAAGTGATGATTGAGAAGGTAATTCTAATATTACCTACTTTTATCGCCACACAGCTTCTACTTTGGGACTCAAATTGCGAGAAGAATCTGAGGTTAGAGCGGGTTACCCACAGAGTACTTTCTGATAGTGGGGTTACCATTTCAAAAAGTCCTGACTTCATTCCTGACATTTCACTTTTTAATATTTTTTTTTCAGTTAAGCAATAGCTTTTTTTTAATCCCTTTATATCGAAAAGTACGGATAAATGACAAGGCCAGACAACGTCTGGACTGGGGAGCAAAAAGATAGTAGCCCTAGGTAGAGCAGACCCAAAATAAAATAATTACCCAGAAACATAATGCGGGACACCATACAGGGAACTGGTTAAAGTAATGTGACCATTCCCAGTATTCTATCGATTATCCAACTTGAAAATATATTTCCGCCATCACAATCATTTCTATTTGCCATAACAATTTTTCCAGCACATGTTTATTGGTCCCAGCGTCCAAGTGTAGATGTTTCCGTACCACGGACTGGGATATTACTCATCGCAACGCGGAAGTGTAGACAGGGACATCCGCCGATTGCAGCCCAGTCGTGTTTGTCAATGTTCCCGTGATTTATCGTCTGTGGTCGGTGCCAAAACTGCACACATGTGTGTTTACCTTTACTACAATTTACGATTTACTTTTACCGGCACGCACCAAATGTGTACCGTCATGGTCGATTGGCGTTTACAGTTATCGTTAAGCCACTAACTGTGTTACGGCTGTATAGTTTTTGCTTTAAAGAATGGGAAAAGTGCATAAGAGACCTATTTGCAGGTTTGTTTTACAGTTTAACCTATTTTGTTACCTTCAAACAAATGATAAGTAAGTGTCGATAAATAACCACCAACGGCTGCCATGGCCCACGCACAATGGGCCACTAGAAGGACTAAGTGCGGAAACCAAACCCATACATAGAACATATTGTCGATAAACACGTGAGACTCCCATTAGTCTCGCGATGAAATGGGTTTTCGCCTAATTTTCATAATAATTTAAACCGAAAGACGTCCACCTCCCCTAAGCACCACCAATTCCACCGGTTCTGTGCTTTTGAGGATTTTAATAATAATTGTGTCTAATTGCTAAGAACCAATATTGATAATAAGAGCTGAAAAAATTTTGTATCACATGGTGCCTGAAAAGGTACAAGGTTCCGTAACTTGGGCCAAGATAGTTAAAAGGCGATCCAGGCAATGGTGACACCCGGGCGTTTCCTCCCGCCTGATAATGTGCAGGAACCTCCCGAAACATCCATGTCAAGTGGCTTCGCGCGCGCCACTCATACAGGCGCGTGAGGACTATCGCCTCCAGATCCCATGGCGGCAGTCCGGCAAGGAGGCTTGCCGCCTCCCCCGAAATCGTGCGGTAGCCCCGGATAAGCCTTACGGCTATCCTTAGCCTTATGGGGCGCGTTCATGTAGTGGGCGGCTCGCCGCCGCAGTGAACGCGCCTACCACGGGGCCCCGTATAGGGCCATGGACCGCACGACTCCCGCGTAAAGCCTCCGGCAGGAGGCGTTTGGCCCGCTCAGGTTGGGCAAGAGCCGCTTGAAGGCAGCCCGGACATATTTCGATACCTTTGGTAAACATTAACCTGAGTCCTGTTCAGTTAAGTTCAGTCAATATTAGTAAAAGCACATTTAAAAGTAATAGTGTGGAACTAATGTTGTCGATGAAAATGAATAGTTACTAATTAGCTTCTACCCGCGACTTTGTTCGCGTGGAAGTTATAAGATTTAGATAACAGCATAATTTTTATAAAACTTTCCTGTATATTATACCACATTTGTAGTTTTGGTCTCTGCTACCAAAATATGATGAGAATCAGGACTGATGACGCGGGAGCAAGCGATATACAGTTGTCTGTGTGAGAAGCAGCTCGTCCTGAGTTTGACACACCCAGTAGCAATTTCCCATTGCTTGCGAAATTTTTAGTTTTCAGTGAATTAATGAACGCCTGCGTTTCTGCTTACACTACATAAAGGCACAACATTGCTACTCTGACTGATGCATTCTTACCCTACTGGTACCTAACACTAAAATAATATAGGTAACAGTAGATTGTATTTACACGGGATTTCTCATTAAGTGTTTGGCCAGACTGGGGACGGGGCGCAGGGTGGCGCGGGGCGGCGCGGAGCGGTGCGAGGCAGACGCGGCGCGGCCAATTCAAACATAATTATTATGAACTTCCTTAGAGTGTCCACTGTGGGCACGCGTAGTGAGCGGTGCGGGCTGCTCGCCGCGGAGAGCGCGCGGGCATCTCACGCCTTAGCTCGTTCATACAAGTGGCCACAGTGGGTGCGTGCCGCCAGCGCCCTCACCCCACCTCGAACCCGAGGTTTTTTCTAGTAAAAGACTTATTTTTACTAGAAAAAACCTCTTCATCCATATTATATTTTGACAAACACTGGACACGACAACACACAGAACGCAGCCGCGCTCCAGTGCGGACAGGTAGCCCGCGCGCGCTCCCGCACCCGCGCCCGCCCCGCGCCCCAGTCTGGAAGGACACTGACAGTCACATAACCCTATGGTTACATTTATTTTTATTACAACCAAAGATGACAGAAGAGGCCTAAACTTTATGTTTTTCTGTGTACGTTTTACCGTTTTACGAACTATCATAATATAATAAACCTATAACAAAATATAAAAAGAAGCACAAAAAATTTCAACTGTTGGGAATCGAGCTTAGCTTTGCAAACCACTCGTCGAACCTCTAAACTCCTTGCTTTGTTGAAAGTTGACCAAAATATTCGTTCTTATAATTATGCCATGAGTAGAGGGGCCCGTAGCTAAATAATAACAGCCGCACAGCCGTAAAATACTGGTATTCAGCTGCATCCGTTTAGACTGGAAGCCGACCCCAACATAGTTGGGAAAAGGCTAGGCAGATGATGATGAATTATGTCATGATTAGAAAGAAAGCACGTTAAGCCGTTGGTCCCGGCTGTCATTCGTGGATCTTTGATAGTCGATACGAGTAGTCACAAGCCCGAAATTCTGACAACCAGTCTTACCAAGGGATATCGTATTACCCAGTAACTGGGTTGTGGAGGTCAGATGATAGGCAGTCGCTCCATGTAAAATACTGGTATTCAGCTGCATTCGGTTAGACTGGAAGCCGACCCCAACATAGTTGGGAAAAGGCTAGGCAGATGATGATGATGAATTATGTCATGATTGACTGCTTAGCTCCTTATAGGTACACTGTAGGTACTTTATAGCAGGAAGACATAATTTAAGACTATCTGCTATATTCGTTCCCTATTCACTTCATAAAGTATTGGATTAATTCGATTGTTGTCATACACATAATTATGTATTGTGTTCTCTCATCTCAGTCACGTTTCCTGCGAAATTTATGGGAAGTTTATTCGATTTCTGCCTTTTCTAGTGCTCAAACCTGTTGGTCCAATAGAGTTTATTGATGCAGATGAAAAAATTTTAAAAAGCCGGTCAAGCTCCGCGCGTAACCTATGTGTTACGATACAATAGAAAATCAATTGTGTCTCATTAGCGGAGCTTAATGAGTTAAGAAAATGGTTGTCTTGTAGCATGAACGGTTAAGGTATTACTGCCCCATCTCAAAAATATAGCCTCCATATCATTATCGACTGCTTAGCTCCATATAGGTATAGCGTGATCCAATCTGTAACTAACTGCAATATTCTAACCTTTTGGCTCGTCTTTTTACAATTTGCGGTAAACTGTAGAAGAATAGGAACATAAAGCAATATTTCTCATCCCCCATAGCAGATAGACTGATAATAATTTATCGCCTGTAAACTGGCTAAACTTATGGAAATATCTGTGCAAAATTTGAACAAAATCTATCCAGTAGTTTTTTCGTGATGCTGGAACATACATTCAGACAAAAAATCCAAATTTTGTATTTTCAGCATTAGAATGGTTCCGAATCCGCCCAAAAAAAAAAAAAATATTCTAAGCGCAGTGTTGACTTCGCTACGATTTTATTATTTGTATGTATAGATTCTAATATAGCAAAGTGCCTGAGTCATCGAAAGCAATTACATTTATTTTTGGAGTAAATAAGTAATTATTTATTTACTAAAAGACTTAGCCTAGGTAACATCAGTGTTATTTCCATAAGGGATGGGTATGACTAATACATTTGAGAAGACTTCTGCCCTTCAAACTTCCTTCAAACCCACCCGTGTTCATTCCTTAGCCCTTTACGTTCCGGGCCCGCGGTAACAACCCTTTCGGACAATCTCTGACAGAGCTTCGCCCTCGGGCTTCGGCTCTAACGGGCCCCTTCAGATGATGCTGACATCTCTTTGAGGCGCACGTGGAACACGTACGCGTTGTCCGGCACAGGCCTGGTCCTGATCGGACGGTGAGCTATCCATTACTCTCCGTCCGCAGGACCCCGCCTACGGTGGCCGGGAGCCATCGCGTGGCTCCCGACGCCCGGAGCGTCTCCCGCGGCGGCTGGGACGGGAGGCTCTCCTCCTCATCCATCCCGCCACGTCCTTCGCTGGCATGACTGCTTCGCGGAAGGAGGTGACTGCCTTCCACTCCCTCTCGCTCCGGACCATGGCTTGCACCAGGGCCGGACGCGAGAGGTCGCCGCCGCTGCCGGTCGCGTCTACAAGGACACGGCGGTGCTCCGCCCAGGCGGGGCAGACCTCCACCGTGTGCTCCACCGTGTCCTCTGGGCGATCCTGGCAAGTGACACTCGGGCGTTTCCTCCCGCCTGATGATGTGCAGGAACCTCACAAAACATCCGTGTCCGGTGAGGACCTGCGTCAGGCGGTAGGTGAAGGCGCCGTGACACTCCTCAAAGAGGGGTCTTATCGCCACTATCGTGGTGTGCCCTGCGCTGGGTTGCGACAGTCGCTCTTTCCATGTCGCCATGAGATTGCGCCGGAGATCCGTCCGCTCCGCAGCGTTTGCCGCGGAAGCGGAGTTTCCCCCCGGCGCGGGCGTAGTGCCTCCGTGCGCCACTCATAAAGGCACGCGAGAATTTAGGGTGCCCTTTAGGGTGGTCTAGTACAATATTTATAATACAAACGGGCAGTGGTGGCCTAGTGGAAACGACCGCGACTTACGAGTTGTGAGTCGTAGGTTCGAACCTAGACAGGCGCTTTACTTTGTGTAAATTATTTCATCACCACGGCCCTAAAAACACTGAAGGAAAACATCACGAGGAAACCGGCTAGAAAGGTCCTAGAAACAAAATTCAAAGACATTTGACATCTACTAACCCGCACTGAGCCTGCGTGGTGTATTACGGCCCACTCCCTCTCAAGGAGAGAGGAAGCCCATATACCAGCAGTGGGAACATTATAGTCTGATCAGGTTTATGCAATGGAAAAGTGACATGACATGAAAAGAGACAGTGCTAGAATCATATTTGTTTCGGAAAACTAGACTTACCCGATTTACGGTGGGACGTCATTACGTCATTCGAAAGGTAGTTGCTGAAAATCAGCGCTGTACGATAGGTTCGTCCGAAGTCACAGCATTTTGCTGAGCAACGACCTGTTCTTGCACAGATGCGACGCACGGCTTAATTTGTCCTTAATATTGTTTGTTTGTTACAAAAGTAGTTAATTTTCCACTCTGCAATTGGCATTTTGTTTTTGTTTGATTGTTATTGTTTTCACGTTTTGTTGTCATAATGCCAGAGTCGCGGGCGCATCACGGATTGATTTGTAATGTCAATGTCAAATATGTCAATTATTATTGTGTGTTGTCTGTCTTTGGTGCCTGGCTCTGACATCAAGCAATGAACAAAATTGTCAATATTTTTTAAGCTTGAGTACGAGGCTTTTGACTACGTTGTGTGTGTATACATATTTTGTCTTTTTTTATATTTTTTGTTTGCAATGTGCGTTTTGTTTGTGCAGAATAAACAGTTTTTCTTTCTTTTCTTTCTTTCTTTTTTCTTACATAGGAGACTGCCTCCTAATTCCCATGATTTTCTTGTGAAATTGGAAGACTTGACCGGAGCGGCGGCGGCAAAATAAATAAAGACCAGATCAAAACTAAAATCTTATTACAAAAGAACTTTTTGTTCGGTGTTGATTGTTTCTTATTTAACTTCAGTAAGCCTCTTTTCTCTAATTTATTTCTGTAACTCGACGAAAAGTGAAGGAATAAAATTAACTTACGGAACAATTATCCTCAGCTCGCTGTTCGCATTTGACAGGTTTTTCTGTATAAATTCCATTCAAAGGCGTTCGGGCGTCTTCGATTCAATGATCGAAGTTGGCTCATATTTCTTGTCCTACGCAATTCGAGTTTGCTAATGAAAGACCCTTGTAACTTTAATCTTTGTAAAGTAGAAAATCCATTGTGAAACAATTTTACCGCGTGTTAAATAGCAACTTATTAAAATATAAGTTACTTGCGCCTGTCAATAAATTTGAGTTTAGGATTTGCTTTAATACGAATTTATGTCGGTATATATTTATAGACGAAGTAATATAAGTCGGTGTACATTAAAAGACGAAGTGAGTTGTTAGAGAGCAGTGGTGGCCCAGTGGTAACGGCCGCGACTTACGAGAGGTAGGTCGTAGGTTCGAACTTAGACAGGCGCTTTACTTTGTGTAAATTAATAATGCCATCAAAAATATAACTTGTAAAAAAAACAAGTCTCGCAACTCAGTTCTTCTACCGTAAAAAGTTGTGAAATCCATGTAATACCAAGTAGATTAATTTATTCTGTCCCTACTTAAGGGACCTTCTGTCTTAAGTTATTACGTAATTAGCTAACCTAACAACATCTTATAGTGACCATATCAATATTAAAAATCTTTTATGTTTTAAATAGATTGACTTGGCCATCGCATGAAAATACAATGTATCTCACAAGTAATGCATATTCTATTAAATTAGATTGTTTAATGCACCAATGTGTCTGTATTCAACATGGTGATCCTCACGTGACAGGAGCGTGGTGATTGGCTCAAGAAAAGAGAGGCATATACCCACACACTAACGGAGAGCTGGTGGACCTCGACACCAGACTGCAGGCAGTCCAGGGAAGCTATATCATCCTTAGATGGCAAGCTAACCAGACGCTTATTACGCCTGGACAGGAACGGCTTGCGCCTGGGGACAAGGACCGCCATGGGACACTGCTCGCTATACAAACACTTGAACACAATAGGCATAACGGCCAGTCCTCTTTGCAGGGCTTGCATGGAGGCTGAGGAAACCGTCCCTCATGTGCTCTTTTAAAGCACAGGCGTATCCTAGATTAGGACGGAAACCCTCGGGGCACCCAGATCTTACACAGATGTTCTTAACAGACCAGGAGATTTAATCAACTTCTGGATGGAGGTGGGCTGGCTGGAATAATCACCAATGGCCGCCATGGCTCACGCACAATGGTCCTCCTGAAAGACTAAGTGCGGAAACCAAACCATAGAACATAGAGATGTTCCGCAGTGGATGAAGTCGGACTGTGGATGCTGATGATGGACATCGTGATTAATCATTTCAGAGAGTCCTAGATATCAGTAGTTTGACGGTTATATGCTAACCCCCTGACCAATAAACGTATTATGTCAGATAAATAGTTACAAACCGATTTCTCTCTTTCAGTCGTCAGTAATTTGACTTTCGAAAAAAGAATACAAAGCGTTGTGTAACTATACAGACGCTATACAACGTTTATTAGTAAGTGGTAAGAATATAATAATCCTATGTTATTCACAAATCTTAGTTAAGGGCTCCCCATTTCATTTAACAACAACAAAACAAACAGACGCACATAATACCGTTAAAATCTGAAATAAAGTAAACCGAATCACAATTAGTGACGAAAGCCGAAACATAATTTAAAACCTCGTTCGTTACGTCGGTTAGTTAAAGGTGGATTAATCTGCATTTTTGCACAGAGAGGTTGGTAACACTGATTGCTTTTTTATTTTTAACTGTAGCACATATTTCTATCAATTAAATAGGTACGACTTTTAAGTAGAGGAAAAGGGATTTGGACGGCTAAATTATTTAAAAAAATATTTAAAAAAATGTATTAAAAATTAAGAAATAATATACTTTTATAACATAAGATAACGTCACGCCTGTATTTCCCCGAAAGGTTAGATATACATGTACCTATAGCGCACCCTTATTTCGCCAGTTATGTTTAAGTCCCATGTAATAAACGAATCATGGGTGAACTCGACATAGATTTAAGAAAAACTGTATTTAACTTTAGTTTTTATATTTTTGAATAAATTTTATTATTATTATTATTTATTTTATTTTACTTAATATCTCGGGACCACGGGGTCTCGGTCCTTTGGAAGGCGTACGAGGGGCCGAAACGAACTCGCAGAGGTCCCTTAAGACATTTTAATGGAATGTATTATTATTAATAGAGGCGAGCCTATTGCCATCAGGCGGGCAAGAATCCAGGCTCTAGGCTGCTACTGAGAAATTCCTGATGGAAAAACCCAATAACATTTTGACCGACCTGGGAATCGAACCCAGGACCGCATGCTCAGCAGTAGCGTTTGTGACCACTATACCAACGCAACAATATTTAAAAAAAACATCCCAAGTACTTTATGTTTCAGTTTTTTTTTTATGTTTTATCTGGCGAAATGTGGGTGTACTATGTACATCTCTGCCTAACCCTTCGATGAATACAGGTGTAATGTTATGATGTTATGTATTCAGCTATATATTTGGGTGTGACGACACACAAAAGTATTATCTATGTCACAATATAATATAATATGCCAAAACCTATAAAAAAAATTGGTTATTAATTTAAACGAAAATCGGGCAAACGAACATAAAAATGTATTGCGTTTTATATAACGTATTTTATGTAGGTACTCCAAAGACATAAGAGACTCAAATTAAAACTGAGTGGTTTTTGCGAGCATCCTTATCTAGTTTTCGGGCACTCTCCAACTTCTATAAAACTTATTAAATAAATAATTAAATTTATTTATCCATTAACTTTTTTTGGAAAAATTTAACAGTTTTGGGTAGCTTGATGTGCAGGCGTCTGTACATGAGGCACTATTAAAGTGAAATTAATGTAAAATAATCCATGCTACTTTTACATCGATATCAGTTTTTTTTTTTTTGGCACTCGGTATACGATATTTCATGATATGAAATACCATTGCCCCGGAGCCAGGGTGTGGTTGACATACGATTACCTCAAAGGTACTAAAGTATCTTTTCTCGAGGCTATTTCAAAGCACAATCGTGAATCGGTATCACTCATATACATAAAAAGTAAAATAATACTTAAAAAAAGATAAAAGATCGCTTTTAGCGATAAGACTGCCCATTGTGTCACCCTTTGTACAGTTTCTAGATATATATGTCTGTAATTTATATGGTGTACATAATAAAGAGTATTCTATTCTACTTCAATTGAGAGGTGGAAAAGCGATTTATTATTCTGGTGCGGAACATAAAAAGCCCGAGAACACTACATTATTATTGAATCAAATCAACCCACTTCGTTCCGGCAGTAAGCTTTTATTCGTTAACATACAAAAGTGTTACTGCAAAAATTCATACACCGACAGCTGCCGAATCATTCGGGACAAACGAATTCAAATATAACCAATCAAAACAAAGCAATCAGTTGCAAAATCTAAATCAACATCAACCACAAAGTTTATAATTACAGTCCAAGTACGTCAACAAAACATTTCCATTGGCAAATCGTTCCGCTATTCCGGTTCCTTTCATTCAAATAATATCATATGAGAAGATAAAATGTAAATATATCATACACCTCAGTGAATCAAATACTCAGCGATAAAAATCAGAAGGCGTGAATACATCAGCACGCACCAACAAGATTTACATAAACGAGTCGAATGTTGCCAGCGTACGCTTCAACGGATTTTTATTTAGGAACGTGGATGCACGGAACGTCGTAATGATTTGTTGCTACTTTTGTAGAATTGTTGCTTCGTTTGAGTGTCTTGATTTATTATTGGGAAGTGGAAAATATAATGTAGCCTCGTTAGGGCCTGTAGCTGAGTTATAAAGACCTATTTTTAAAGTTAGCGTGGTTGTATTTCAGAATAAATGTTAAATATAGACATTAATAATACATCAATTCTTACAGTCGTACATTTCGTTATTCTTTTAAGGAGTAACAAGAATTTATGAAATTTAAATTCACATTCTGAATGCTGTTTCAGCCAGGGAAATATTATAATTAACACCACCTTAACGAATGTAGGTAAAGTCCAGACGAAATCTCTGACTGAAAATAATTTTCAATATGTTCACTAAACTTCGGAACATCGGATAAAATTCATATGAACTCTTATATTTTTTTCTTCAGTCTATAACCCTTCGACCTCTGAACACACAGTGGATGTAATTTGTGTCCATTTTGGTAACGTAATCCTTAATTAAGCTTTACCAAACCTGGCGGTCCGTTTAATCGCGTTTGTCATTCCTAATTTACCGTATTTAGATCAGGTTACAAAATGTGTTTAGAAGAGGCCGCAGGACACCGTTCGGTTTACAAAACAAATTATTTTTACACAAATTGAATGAAACGCACCTGTGTGCGTTAGGGTGAGTGTACCTTTTTTTTGCTTCTAAATTGTAAATTTATTTCGAAGGGTTATTTGATTAATTTTATTTGTAACTTTATTAAAAGAAAGATAATAAAATTTACGTGCTACTATTACATGACTCGTTTTCGTCTTTCTTTGTATCTGAAAGTTTCTAGTAAGACTCTCGTAATAGAGCAATAAAATTATAAATAATAGGTAATAAGAAACTATAATAAACTGACATTAAACACATGCAATTATTTTATTTGATACCAATAGGTATCAAAATAGAATAGAATAGAATAATTTTATTCATAAGTTCACAAATAAATTACATAGAAGTTACATCATTACAAAGTTACATATTAATTTTATGAAGAAAATATTAAACTTTGCCTAAAATAAATCTAGGGTATAACTTATATAATATATTGGTTAAAGGCCTAATGAATACAATAGCGACCTGCCTGATGTAGGTTTATTATGTACCTACTCATCTTCTACAACGTTTGTGTCAATTGTCAATATGACATGATCTGCTTAGCCTTTTCCCAAAACTCAAACTCAAAGCATTTATTTCAATTAAACCATTAACAGGCACTTTTGAACTGTCAAGAAGTCGGTCAGTCATAAAATATGAAGCTAGTTGCCCATTCCAAAGCGTAGGTACCTATGGAAAGAACGGGCAAGAAACTCCATGGACACTCTTTTAAATTATATTTTTACAAAAATATTAGTTACATCATTAATGTTGAATTTATACGTGAGAACGATATAAAAAGACCTACGCGTTAAAAGCGTCCAGAGTAAAGCAAAAAGTAAGAAAACAACAATGCAAAAATAAAATAATTAAAAACAAGCCGAGGCAGCTAATGATGCAAACAGCCGACCTGACTATGTTGGGTCGACTTCCAGTCTAACCGGATCCAGCTGAATAGGTACCAGTATTTTAAATGAATCGACTGCCTATCCACAATCCAGTTACTGGGTATTAACATACCCATTGGTAAGACTATTTGTCACACTTTCGGACTTTGACGACCCATAATGACTGCCAGACCCACAAATAATAGCCGGGACCAACGGCTTAACGTGCTTTCCGACACACGGAGGGGCCTTGATATGTAAAGATGGTCACCCATCCACAAATTAACTGCTGCAAGCGTAGCTTAACCTGATCGATCGACGCGTGCGGCTGTTAATACTAGCCATAAGCCCCTCAACTTACATGTGTGTAGGTGTCAAAGCTAAAATTACTGGGACTTACAATTACGCCCTTTGTACGAACCTAAGCTAGTAAAGGAAAGAAAAACTTTAGCTTCGGAATAAGTCTGCTCAGTACGAGTGTGAGGCCTTTGACTAAAAGTTGGACTTGATGCTATAATACTCTAGAAATTGTAGTAGGTAATATTGGTGTTAGGAGGCTTTCGCTCGCTGCTCCACTAACTCCACACAGTTTTTAACACGCTTTTATTAGGTCGACCTGTATGTAACTAACTATGTAATGGAATCTAAGGTAACTAATTTAACCATCTTCCAAGGGTCGTAGCGTAATGAAAATTGGCAGCTGTATGTAGTTCTGATGACAATACAATAATATGGTACTGTCAAACTGATCTGATGATGGAGCCGGAAGATATGAACTGGAACTTCATGATGGAAAATCGTATCATAGCTGTTTTGGATTTCTTAGAAAAGTCTTATAAGCGTGCTTTTCTAGTGTTTTTTAAACTATTAATTTATTGAGGTTGATAGGTACGTGTGGTTTCCTCGTTAGTAAGTGTAATAAGGCCCTGTTAAATATTGATAATATGTGCAACAAGTCAACATAAGATCTGAGTATGTAGATAATACATCAGCCGGTCGATTCTGTGAAAATCTCACCGTGAAAACTTATTTGAAGTGAGTTTGTTTTTGCTAGGAATTGACAGTATTGATAGCTCACTCCACGCTCACTTCACCTAAGTTTTCACGGTGATATTTTTACAGAATAGCACCGCAGGTATTGTATTGTGTTTAATATACAGGCTGTACCAAAAGGGCGTGGTCAAATTTAAGGGAGTGGTACAGACGATCAAACTGAACAACTTTCTCTACGGGATTAGTATCAAAAAAAATTTAGCCGGCTTTAAATTTAGGACGAAAAGGTATTGACGTTTTGTATAGGACAGTTGATCAGTTTTCTGCTATTACGATCTTGGGAAAGTCATCTATTCTAGTATACCTGTATACCTAAGATAAATCCAGAGTTTTCTAAGGTGTCGCAAGAAGCGGAATACTTCTATTGATTTTACCTTAATTTTAGTTTAGTTGGATGAAATAGTACTGTTAAGACATCATAATTATTTATACGACATTATAAAAAAAAATCTCAACACGATAAGAATTATGTAATAATAATTTTATCCACGCGTTATATACCAACTGATACTATATCCCATGCAGATTAAATGACCTACTTTACTCTCTTTTCATAAGTTCGTATTTTTTACATTTGAACGTGAATATACATAGGTAGTACTAATAGTACTTTTAATAAGGTTTCTCTTTGAAAGGAAAACGTCTCGTAGCTAGATTTTTAATGAAAATACTTGAAGAGGACTGGCACAGAAAATAATTACAGAGGTAGTCTGAAAATCAAAGTTTGCCATTTGCAAATATGTAATGTGTACTTACCTGTGTGGTGTAGGAATCCCTCAGCTTTGTGTGATGAATAATCGTAAAATACATTTTACTATGTTGTAAAATACCTTTTACTTTTTGAAAACAGTTAAACATTTCAACAACCTTACAAACTGAATAGGTTCGTTAAATAAGTACGTAAAAATAAAATTACAACTAACATTTTAGTTAAGTACAATACAAAGCTGAAAACATAATAAAATAGAAAAAAACTTTATTGCGATAGTTATTTTAATCCTTTGTGTCCCGCGACCTTTTATATATAAAGATCCAGTATAAAGGCTCTACGTGAATGGAGTGAAGTCAGAATATGTCCAAATTGTCTAATACGTTCGGCCAGGCCGGCCCATTACGTTTCACAAATAGACCATTAGGTCCCAATCCCTTTGCTATTTCAAAAGGATGAAGGGTTAATTTACGAGCTCAAAATTTAAATCTACGACCAACTTGTTTAATAGCAACCTTCGGGGTTAATTCTGTTGTTAAACTGTATTATTATGAAGCGCTCTTACACGTTTACTTGGGCCAGTATTACTCTGGAGCGTTCCAAGTTATTAATTGCCCGTACAAGAAAACTTTTCCGGCGTTTGCGTAGGATTTAAAAGCTTCCACTTTTGTTGCGTTGTGTTTTAAATACAATGAACGTTAAACAACCGTTTTAATGTAAACATAGGTAATTGAGGGTTAATCTGTGCAAATATGGATCAATAAACAATGTGGAAGTTTAAGCGCTTTGGCACTTTCATTAAAGTAGAAACAACGGGGTCGTGGTCTGTGAGACGAGTCTGTGGAATGGCTCCCTCGCGTCAGTTGTCCACAATTAATAATAGAGGTCTGCAAGTTGAATGCCACATGTTGTTGCATGGGCTCCTCTCCGCTTGCATGTTGAATACAGATGAGCTTATTTATGTAAATTTGCGTCGCCTCCACGCTAGAGGATGACGCTCCGTTTTGAGTAATCCCCGGCATCGCAAGTGATTGATGCCGAAGCCGTTGACATTCCGCTTTGCTGGCGATCACGGGTGGCTTATGCAAGCTATTTTTTATTATGCCTTCATGTCAGAAAATATTTTAAGCGCCTGAGACGTGCCAGTTTGTTGTTTATGTTCGACGTAATGTGGAATGAATAATGGAACCTATCAAGCTGGTTTGAGGCTAGACTGTAAATCTAAAATCATCAATAACCTCTTCTAAGAATGCACTTTATAGAAAATCACAATCTACATGTTGACTTGGTACGTATATGCATGTATAGATCGAAGTATGAAAGACATTTTAATTGGGAAGCTCTTCAAAAAGTTTGGAGGAGTAAGTTCATCGAAGCAAGAATTGAATAAAACCCATACAAGAACAACTTCAAGAAGGAAGCGAGTTAAAAGTCGATATTTTTATTTCAAAAGGTAATTATTTTCAGATATATGTACCTGTCTACGGCTTCTGTATCCATTTATTTAAATAAAACAAAGTCGGGTTCCATTTATAGCTCAAGAACGGCTGGACCGATTTTTATGATCTTTGATTTGTCGGATTTGTCTCCGCCCCGAGTAGCAGAATAGCTATTGAAATATGGGCAAATTTCACGAAAAAAAGATTCTCATACATTTTGTATGAACCGGCTTTTTTGATGATATCTGAATTTAATTCAGCTAATAAGTGAACACAACATTTATTGATCCTGAGGCGGCACGAAGTTCATCGGGTCAGCTAGTTATGAATAATTATTGGATTCTGATGACTGATTAGCAAAATGTTGTAAAGGTTCATAATTAAAATATTCGATATTGCTAGTCGGAAGTTAATTTCGTTTTCAAAACCACAAAGTTTTATAAATTCACATTCAATATTTTTTTTTAAAAGTTCGTTATTTTAAGCCTAATTCGTTTTCACTTTCATTAACCAATTTTGTTTCTATAAAATAAACATAGTTGGCAACATGAATTTAACCAATACACTTCAAGAATATATTTCAACTTTCAGTCAATTGATTGTAACCCTTTCAATAACTAAACGAGCAATTGATTTGTGTTTGATAAACTACATTTTCTATTGGAAAGAAAGCGGGTGCAAACAATTTATTAAGCTCCTTGTTCGGTTTAAAACGAAAGCTTTTCGTTCACGCTCGGGCGCCGGACACAATGAGCGTGGCGGATGTTCTCTGTAGAAAAATACAATTTAAACTTTCTTTGCACAAGGAATACATTAAATAAGGGCAAATCACGAGACTCTATTTCAGAGTGACAAGATTTTTTGAATGCTTTTTACTTTATTTTGGCATTCAGTTTACTAGGACAGTTTCAATTTGCCCGATTTTAAAAGGGTTGAAAACTATATGCTGAATGTTAATCAGTTTAAGACGATAAGGATACGATTTAGGTGTAAGACGATATCATTCAGAGATAGACGCATCGTCTACTAACGTAGACGTAATGGACATTCTGTCGGTATCTGCGGTCTTTGCTGTTGCGGTGCGAATGAAAAACGCCCGCATGCGGTGACCGCATAAACTGTGCTTGCTGCAATAGTGTATTTTATTAAATTAACTTCTAACTGAGTTTTAATACCTATCCTGTCCTTTAAATATATGTACAGAAGTTCTCTCTGGAATCATCCTTTGTGTCTTATTTGCTTAAAGAAAACACTTTAATAAAAGTAAACGATATCTTGGTATTTATCATGAGGCGACTGCAGGAACTGCGTTGGCGCCGAGCGGTATTGTAAATCTTGGTGCAATATCCTGCTATTACTCTCCGGTGCTGAAGCTGAAATATTATAGAGATTTGCACATTACGGGCTGTACACAATTCAATGGTTGCGAATGCGTTTGGAGAGCTGAGCTGGCTATTGTTAATAAAAATAGGAAAATGTGGTGGCATAATTTATCGCGTTTAACCTAATTCTAAAGTGAAGCAATAAAATGCAGCGTAAAATCGCAGCTTCCATAGCAAGTTTTCTGCTTATCACTTTTTCCATTGCATCATCTATTCTAGCATCAGCTAGTCAACTGGTTTACACAAATGATTTCTAAATAAAAAAAACCGGCCAAGTGCGAGTCGGACTCGCACACGAAGGGTTCCGTACCACAAGGCACAAAATGCCGAAAGAACACGGTTCTTTCATGGAAGCCCGCTTTAATTGTTAGTTTAATTTTATTTTTTTTTAGTTGTTATAGCGGCAATAGAAAAACATACTCAGTGAACATTTCAACTATCTACCTATATGATTGAGATTCAGCCCGCTGACACACAGACGGACTGCGGAGTCTTAGTAATAGTGTCCCGTTGGGACCCTTTGGGCACAGAGCCTTAAAAACTATTTTGAAAAATTCAGTACCTCGTCGTACTTGTCCGAATCATTTCTGTAAGTAGGCATAATTATTATGCTTCATTTGTAAAAAAAAATCGTTTATTGAAAGAGGGTGACTAGCTATATCGCCCTGATCGTAGCAATTTGCATATTAAGGCTTTTTGCTTAGTAGTTAACATGTGGAGTAATTTGATGCTACGCGTATATGACATTGTTAAGTCAGTAACGCATTTAATAAAGCGGTATGTGTCACGTAAAGATCGTTCAGTAAATAATAAAGTTTTAATCCCCTATCACAAGACGGGACGAAACGAGCATTCCAATTAGTGCTGGATTCTCATTAAGTTTCAGATTCTTGGCGTACACTTTGATATCGGAGCTACGTGATCAAGATTTAGTTCATTTTATTTGAACTTCAATTGTTTAGTGTGTTTACCAAATCTAACTACGTTTTGTGGTAGGTATAACCCCAAACATATTTCATTTTTGGTTAAGGTCAAATATTTTGAACGAAAATAAAGAATATAGGATTGACAGAGTAAATACGTGAGAATTACAGTCGACAATTCTAGTAACTAATAAAGATCAAATTCGCAAAACACGTATGTTTGTATGCAAGTGATAGGTGTCAAGAACGCATTCTCTCGACGGCCGGACTGTAACTTATGCGTGTCAAAACGCTATTACAATAACAAAAGCACTCAACACATATTCTTTTAATTCAACCCGATCTAATTCAAAAGTCAAAGAAAGTAACAAATTCATTCAACAAACAAAAATCATCGTTCCACTTCGCCGACGCAATCAAAATTTGCAAACGCCAGTGTTGCCGAAGATAAAAAGAAGGCTACCTTAAAGAGACCGCAATTCTATTAAAGTTTTGTAAGAGTTTGTAAGTGTTCGAAAAATTTGTGGTGGAAATGGCTAACGTTAGTTCCGCATAGGAGTCAAGGTGTGGAGCCCCTGGCTCATGAATAAGGCAGGACGACGCCGCCTTTGCCGTGTTTCCATCTCAATAATGGTAAATTCTTTTTTACACGTTTCTTGATTTGTGGACTGTTTTAGCGTCTCTGAATAAATATGTACATATGTTTATGTGAAAATAATAAAAAGATTTATTATTTAATAATATAACGGATTCTAAATAAGACTGAGGTTATTTCCGATTTTATTTAGACTATTATCGCCCCTGTCATAAGTTATCTAAACACAACGCAAAACCGATAAACATGCTCCTTGTTTGATTAATCTCGTTAATATCGAAACGTGCGCCATCACACTACCTCAATCAATCAAAGAACGTTACGCGCAAAGCGGAATATAAAAACCATTCGTCTACCAAATAAACAGCATTTTATAGTAAACACCATAGTACACTTAAACAAACTGAAAAATAGCGAATTCAAAACTGGATGCATGCCATCAGAACTTGTGCAAACTTTAATTTTAAGATTATGCAGATATATTTACTGAAGACAGAGCGCATCCTTATAAGCTGCTTTGTCATTCAACGTTGCTTGTACAGTTTCATTTCGGTCACAAGAAACTTTATGAAACAGCACTTCCCAAGTATTCATCATCAAAATATAAGGAAAGGAGCTAAAACATCGTTGCTTTTGCAAAGAATAAGTTCAAATTTGGCAAGAAGACGACAAATTTTCATTGCATCTCTAGACGGCAGGTGCGCGGACCGTGAATAAAGAAAAACTCCGCTTTGCTGGGAATATTTTTATAAGGAAAATGTATCGCACACTACCGTTTGGCGGAGAATCGCTGCTTACTGTGCTCGCTTTGAAAGTAATTTATCTAACTTTTAATATACTTTCGCGATTATACGTATGTCGTATTTTTTATTTTTGCTGACTCTTCATGCGGAAAACAGTGTAATTTTTAGTAATAACTACTTAGCTAATGCCCGGCAGTTTATGCGTTGCAATACCCCTTTCATTTTTTTTTTTGTTATAAACCTTTTCCGGCTCGCGCACAATAACTTATACACAATAACTCATTTCAGAGTTTTTGCGAGACTAACACACGGCAATTGATTTTTATAATATAGAAGATAGATAAAAAATATCTACACAGACAGAGTAGGTATATTATTTCCAATTTCACCTCTAGCAATAATATAGATCGCAATTCGTATTTAAATCACGGGATTGTTCGATACTCGACAGTGTTTGTCCGCCAGTGAAATGCGCAATTTTCCTTAAAAGAAGAGAGAATTGAAAGAATTGAGATCCTGTTATTGCACTCGTGTATCACGTTCACTAAATGAAGTAGATTTGCTCGCAGTGACAGCTTTCTTCAACAATCCTTTGTTTTTCCGAAACTTTCAGAAGATTTCTTGAAATAAATAAATAGTCGTCGTAATCAAAACGTTTAGTGAATTATTGTAAGAAGTTCGTATTTAATTTTTATATTAATACTGCTTGTCTGATTAATAGATCATAATAAATAAGTTCAATAAATTTTATATAGCTTATGGTGACATTTTGTAAGTTAGCTAACAGTTGGATTTATGTAGGATACACCTTCTGGCCCCAAGAAATGAAACAACATCTAACTATCCCAACTAATAAATTCATC
Source organism: Mesoligia furuncula (assembly GCA_916614155.1). Lineage (NCBI taxonomy): Eukaryota > Metazoa > Arthropoda > Insecta > Lepidoptera > Noctuidae > Mesoligia > Mesoligia furuncula. The sequence continues at coordinate 14,546,817 of OU744798.1, forward strand.
CGAATTTACGGGTCAGTCCGAGTCCTATCACGGACTAATTCCGAGTCCTATCACGGACTAATTCCGAAAATGTGACTTTGACATTGAAGCAACACCGGTTTAGCACGAAATATTCGTAAACATCTGTATAGTCACGTGTCACTAATTGTCCAATTCTCAATCAGATCACGTAGTCGCGACGGCAGCAGTAAATAGGCGATATTTCGTGGACAAGGAAAGTTTGTACCGCCATGCGAATCGGAACACCCCCTGCCAACAGATTGTGGGTCGTTCCAGCTAGGAACAATTAAAGCCAAATGCTCACCGACACCAGTGTTTCAATGTAAGCCGTTACAAAGGAGTGCGGAGAATCCCGAGCAACAGATTTCACTGTTATTCTTTTTAATAACGTCGTTAACGTTTTTATTTTAACTGTTCCCGTTTATAGCTAATGATAGGTTTATGGAGGGATTTCTGAGAAAATTTTACGGAGAATAATTCTGTTTGACGCTTTTGTATTCATGTAATGTCTAGGTTTTATTATTGTTTATGAAGGTTTTGGAGTTACAGCTATATGGATTCTTTTAGTTCTGGTCGTCTGTTTTTCTGATAAGGTTTCAGTATTTATCTATTCAGTATAAAGTGTATAACAGAAATGTGTGGTCAATAAAGGTGGTGGTGGTGGTGCCAAACCCTCAAGCCGGACCACACATTGCTGACGCACTGTATAATTTAAATTATAATGTACTTATTTCTTAACTTTCACAGTTTATAACTCTAAAAATATTGGACCAAAAGTTTAAATTACAGCCTCATTTATCTACGTAAGGTTATAACTAAACACACAAATCACCTAATCAAACATCTAGACTGGGAACAAATATGTAAGGAATACAAATATTTGCTCCAATATGGGAACAGACCTTGAGAACAGAAGGCGGCGTTTGGGTCGTCCATAATGTAATTATTGGATGATTAATTTATCAAAGAAATATCACGTCATGCAAAAATATTTGAGGTTCGGTGACTCGCGATTACGTATGAGTAAAGTAGTGAGGGAAATGTATGTCTGTGAGTTTTTGAAATAGGCTGTTTTTTTATATGTCAAATCATGCCAACCGGTCACTTTTTCTGGTTAAATCTGTAACAATATGTTTCCTTTTGTAAATTGATTTTAAATAAATAAAATATATTTGTTGCAAGAAGTAAAAAAACAAAATTATAGAGACAAGCTGCATGTACTAAGTTGCACTATGTACCTCTTTAACTTTCTTCTAAGTCAATAAGTTAAAATAACGTGAAGTTAGAATAATGTGGAACGATAGTTTTTAATTAAATTGTGACATTTATAACATTTATCTATGTACTGTATTCTCAAGCAAGTAAGTTCCTTCTAGTTAACTCGCGTTCCCTTATCCTTGTACTCGCCGTATGCGTTCTCCCTTCCCCAAAACTGAGAAAGACTTGGAAGGATCTTACGTATCATCGTAGCTACTCAACTTTCTCATTTCTATTAAATCGCTTCAAAAAACTAGAAACAGAGAGAAAGTCAGAGTTTCTAGCCATTTTGGCGTACGATGGTTTTTCCTGTAAAAATAGTCCCAAAGATGCAATGGCAAAAAAAGTATATTTTCAGAAAACTAGTAAACTGAGAGATACGCGTAGGTACACTTAAATTTCCCATGGCAGGTATATCAGTCCCTACATATTGACAAATGAACCCGACACTGATTTAAGGATAAGGATTAAACCATAAATTTCACGGAAGGCAAAACAGAAAACCCAGGGATATTTCGTAATAGCGCAGATTGAGACAATATAGATAAATTTCACGTGCAATTTCAAATCCCATCATAACTCACTTTATAATAAACATGTTCCTATCCTAATAACCTTTTGTTTATCTTTTGAACTTGGTAATAAATTGAACACGCTAGTTAACTCTTTGCCGGAATCCTGAAAGTTTCCCGATATCGCGTGTCCGTCGAATACCCAGGGGTACGTCCTTTCGAACAAGTTTTCTCAACAAAATCAATGACGCAAAAAATTTTAATGACATCATATTGTTACGGTATAATTATCCATTATCCTTTTTTAGTTGTGGTGGCTCAGTAAGCAGTTGTGGCTCAGTGAGTAGTTGTAGCCCAGTGAACAGCCTTAGCCGAGTGAGCAGTGGGGTAGGTAGTAGGTTAGGTTGTATGTTCAAACACTGCTCTCAAAACGTTGAAGGAAAACATCGAGAGGAAACCGGTATGTCCTAAACCCATCATAGGCTGATTATGCTATCCTTTATTATTCTATAGTTTCCGATTTTCCGGGAGGGACCCGTGTATCCAATATAGCTCGGTAACTCTGCTAATTCATATAGGCACGTGAAAGGGGAATTAACCCACTGTTCTTAATTACGTTTTCGCATGCTTCACTTTCGTTTAAAAGGGTCCCTTTGTACACAGTGTGCCCATCCTATTACATTCACAGCTGAGCTTTCATCTGAATTTTTGCTGAATTTTATAATACCTTGGTTATTTTAATGTGGTATGTGGGTTTAGGACACCTTACAACGGACGTAATGTAAGTGAAGAATGTGTAGATGGGACAATGTATGCATACGTCAGTTGATTTAATTTGTTTTAATATGAACGATGTAAAAACCGTGAGCCAGCCTGAAAGAGGAAATTGCATTTTTATCTGCTAACTGATCATAACACGTAATCGTGTAGGAATCAAAATTTCAAATGCCTGCCTTTGAGCTCAATACTGAAACTCTGTTCATGTTTGTAATGTAGTTGAGAATTGCATTTTACATAATGACGCACGTACCCCTAGGGATGTTAACGCCGTGGTTAATTAGATGTCAATCACTGAGAAATGTAGTTAGAACAAGGCGTATCCACATTGCGCAGGTGGTACGTACACTGTCTGTCAGACTAGCAACCAAACTGACAGGGAAGTTACCTACAAACATACCAAAACGTTAATGCAAGCACAATTTTGGAAACGTGCGGTCGCTCAATTTATTCCCACTAATACAAATCCGTTGAAATAAATATTAAACGCAAATTCGCATATATTAACAATAATTGTTAAGTTAATCGCTGCGTTTAATGTGGGAAATATTCCATGGGGTTGTATAACCACAGAACCACAGATTAGAATCAGCCTATTGGGCTTCAGCCGTAATGAAGTTGGTTGATCTCACAATAAGAGTTTGAAATACGTGAGAGCACCTCTTTAACGAAACAATAACATCTGAACTTAAACACAAAGTCGAGGTATAATAAAAGAACATGAAATTACTATAGTACCAACGCATATGTACGACACGAGAAAATTATAAAGTAAAAGTACTGCTGTCATTCCAAACGGCTACATAACACGTTTCAGAGGGAGCTTTAAAATACCTTAAAATGTTGGAGCGTTCAAGTAATTTCCCTCGTACGACAGTGAGTGCCGCTTGTACACGGAAAGTTGACGGCACACAATGTTACACGTGTAAATTTGTTAGATTCGTGACAAGTTTTCTTAATCGCTTATAATATTTTTATTAAGACTTGATGTCCATTTTGTTTCGTTCGTACAGGAAATTGTAACCTATTTCATATATCGCGGTAGAAAAGTGTCAAACTTTATATGTAGTTGGCTAGATGCATACCGAAGTATAACACTTTCAACAATATGTTACCAAATGTAAGCGTGATATGAAAGTAGTTTCTAACCGTAAGTACCAGGACCTGTAACGACTTCTATTGCGTTGAAGTTAGGTACAGATTTCTTATGTGTTCTCTACCTTAGTTTAAATAGCCGCACGGTCAATTAAGATCATATTTAATCAATTCCCGCAGTCTCCAACAGTCGATCCGGTCATACGTTGTATTGCTACTATGTTCAGCAACTTTAGAAGATAACGATATTTACCAATTCCCAAGTCATCCCGGAATAGCTGGAAACAGTGCAACTAGTTCAAATGAGACTTGAGTAACAAACTTACACAGATTTAATAAAACCCGTTCCAATACATAAGAGCTTACACTTCGTTATCGTCAATAGCGGCAATATGTTTTGGGCCCACTCCCGGCGTTTAAGAGCTAAAATTTATCTGTGCTAATAAATTACGTGCGCCTACCCCCAACCTTGTTAAATAAACACGACGTTCGCACCACATTTTTCATTGTGAACTTCTCAGGGCCTATAGATTGCGGCACAATGTATTAGGGATACCACTCCGGAGGTGCAGCTTTTCATTGAAACCGCAGACCATGTATTACTCTCAAAGTTCCCGTGTCTCATCTCGCAGGCAACCTCGGCGCGACGAAGAGGAACGTGTCGCACCATTGTCAACTTGTTTGCAAGTAATACGCAGTTGTTATGCGTAAAAACAAGTAATATTCTGGCAACATTGCCCTAAAGTTGAAAAAATATCGGAAATATGTTGTGAGTAATTAATTGTGTATTAGGTGCGTGTGTTTTTCATTAATTATGAATATAATGACGCGACAGCCCAGCTCTGTGTTTTATTATTATCAATTTAATAATTAAATAGTTCTATACCATTCTAATTTTAATTGGATCGTGGTTATTGTGCATGATTAATGGACTTATATTAAAATTGTCCATTCCGTATAACAGCTATTTGTATAGCTTTAAATTAAAACTGGTACAAAAAGGACCGAAGTATGGTATGTCATTAAAAAGTTTCTTGCTACTTTGGAATTCCAGAAAACTTAATAATAGAGAAACAAAATGAATAGGTTCCTGTGAGAGGCTTTTTGTATCGACCTCTTTGAGGCAAAGAGTAACGACCTGGTTCGGGGCCAGATTCGTAGCCGCGGGCAGGGCCGGGGCTACTTTTAAAATGAATTTTACTTTTTATTTGAAATTTTCTTGAACATTGTGGTAGAAATCTTTTAATATTTTATGCATGGATTTAACGGCGTGGGTGTGAATTTTTACGTCTTTTCTATATACGAAGAGATTCCCCGGCGACCCGATACGAGTTTTGTTATAACAGTGTTCAGTATTCTGAGATGCTTGAAAACGTGTAAAATCAATTGCGTATGCAACGCAACTACGAATAGCTACTTTCTGTCTAGAATTACTTACGGGTATCCAGCAGAATGTACCACTTTCTTTTATTTTATCACTTGCATTAGTAAGTAAGATGTTACCCGTAGCCGTTATCCTTGGAATTTATTTATTTAGGATCTCCAACAAAAGAAATACACAATACATGACACATACACAGAGAGCTTTTACCATATTAAGTAGTACCACCAAGTACCACCCATGTATAAGTACATACTCCTACTCATTTTCAGTACTTTAAATATATTATCTTGAATTTCTATGGCAATAATCTAAACCAATAGGTATTATAAAGAAAAAAAACATTTGAAATATTGAAAAAAAATTAAACATATTGTTTTATGTTTTTTTGTTACGCTTTCACTCTAAAACGGCTTAACGGATTTGAAACTTTACGTCACACGCAAGGTATTCCAGTGCCTGAAGCCTTAAGACATTTGTCAAGTTGTACACACAGCTCCATTAAGTGGTTACCCCCCAAAAGACATCTGCGTTCAAAATCGTGATAGGCCCAAGTTGGTTTTTGTATTTTGCAAAAACATTTTATAATACTTTTATTATTGCGAAAACGACAAGCAATAATAGGGTTAACATTTACGAAAATTTATTCATCGTGTAAACGATGAATAAATTATTGTAAGTTAAGTTAAGTGGAGGTTTCAAGACCGCATACCGTGCCTATGATTGGAAGTTTAAATCCTAGGCACGAAATGTGCTTTTTAAAGATTAGGTATTATTTTAATATATTTTTCTATTTTGTTTTAGTAATTATTTATAAAGAATTTAAAAATCAAGAAAAATAAAATACTTTAATGATCATTTAATAATATTTATTAAAACAATGATCTTATTTTACAACAAAGATTTATGATTTTGCCAACTGACACAAATGGGTCCCTAGACAAGTCTTAGTGGCATCCTATTAACGCAAACGATAAAATACGAAGTGGTAAAAATATTTTAGATTGGCATAACAAACAAATTTGACAGTCTGACAAGCGACATCGAAAGGGATAAGTTTTGAAGCGTTTGCAGCTTGTCTAGGACAGTTGTTGTCAAACGTTGTAGTTATAACTTGAGGGTATGGATTAATTTTATAAAGACATAAGTAAGTTAAATTAATGGTAACCCTCAAATTATAACATCTATCGATTAGACAGGGACCTAAAGATAAAATGACTCGGACGATAGTAGATAACAATTTCATCGCAATTCGTATGGGCTCGCTGGCTAACTGCCGGTAAAAGTATGACGACTGCCGGTGATGCGCTGGTTCAAATCCGAGTCGAAACAATGAACTCTTTTTGAAGTATCCTTTAGATTCGTCGTCGTCGTTTCAGCCGATAGACGTCCACTGCTGGACATAGGCCTCCCCCAATTTTGGGAGGGTTTGCCATAATCGCCACGCTTGGCAGGCAAGTCGCCAACTTGCCTGCCAAGCGTAAATCGCAGTATGGTATGATGGTGGAATACATAGAGAACGCTGCTGCCCATTCTCCGGTACGATCCTTTAGATTATTCGTAAGGAATTCAATGTTGGAGCAGTGTAACATTTTAAAACTTGAGGGGTTAGCACATACTGACGCTGTGTGTACAAGACCTACATAAGACCTCCCTTGGAATATACTAATGTCATCTGGGACCCATATTTAAAAAAAGACATTACTCTAGTTGATAATGTAAAAAGAAGGGCAACCAAGATGGTTCGCACCATGCGTAATCTACCTTACGAACAGCGCCTTAAAGACCTTATCACAATGGAACAGCGAAGACAAAGGGGTAGGCTCATTGAGACGTACAAACTACTTACAGAACACTACGAAGTGCCCAGCCTTCAAGACCTTTACACTCGGAATGCCAAACAAACATTTGCGAGGGCATTCCCTAAAATTATGGGAAAATACATCAAAGAGAAAGCCTTTGAAGCAGTATTCTTGTCTAACCGAGTTGTAACAGCAAAAGGCTTAAGGAAAATTTTGTGGCAGCTCTCACAATGAACTGCTTCAAGAATCGATTGGACAGATTAAATATCTTTAAGCTGTTTGATTCACACGCTGCTGTGTGTCTAACCAAATATTAATAATAACCATGACCTGTATTAGTACCTACACAGGATACTTTTTATCCCGATATTCCCACGGGATCGAGACTTAAGCGGGTGGACCCGCGAGGTGCACCTAGTTAATAATAAACCTGCCTAAAAACATAATAATGTTGCATCTCAGTTGGGTCAGGGTTACATTTTGTAGTTAATTATTTAATGACTACCTAAATCAACATTTAAATCAAAACGTGCATCCGGTTTATAGTTTAAATATTAATGAAGCTTAGTTTAGTGCGGTTTAGTTTTATTCATCTGTTTCAACTAATTTAAAGTAATATACGAAACTATTAATTATAATAATACGAGCCTGTAACTGTCCTATGGACTTCTCATACAGAGAACGCATGAGCAGTAATCACTACGCGACTCAAGGCAGATTGGCGTACTTAAATTAATTTATACGTTTCAAGGTTTGGAAGAAAAAACGGGAGGCCTTTGCCCAGCAGTGGGACACAATGTAGGCTAACATAAACGAAAGTTTTTATATTAATAGGTATATAAATTTAAGGATTTCCTGTATTTTCTTTAGCATATAGTTACGGCTGCGCTCGTGATGAAAAATATCCTCCAATAACGGATTAAAAATCTTATGTGTTACACCAGGTAATAAAGTCGCTGTGTGCTAAATTTCATCCGAATTCGTTCAGCCATTTTTGCGTGATTGAGAAACAAACATACAAACTTTCACATTTATAATATTTATTTATTATAAGGAGTTATTCCGTTCTGATCCCCTGAACTCCCCCTCCACCCCCCTGCCTCGACCCGCTGCTTGTTCGTCTTCTGTTTTAATCTCTGTCTTATCCACTATAGTACTATAGAACATCAATCAGTATTGGCCAACTTATTTATAATCGTAAACTCCAGAAACATTTTTAAACAAATTTCAAAATACGACAATTTATTACGATAATAAACATTACTTTCTATAAACAACGAACGGAACTCAGCAATGATCACAACATTAAATTGGCGTAAAACAAGTAGCGTATTATAATAATTGGACGCAAGCGAAGACTATTCTACGAATTGATATGATATTTCTAAAACGTAGATGTGTAATATCACACTCGTTAATTCACACACATACTAAAGTAAAACACACACAGCGTTTTTGCGATATTAAGGTAAACATAAAATGCGACAAAATGACAAATAATACGTACGTACGTACACTACATATCTTCGTACACTTTCAAATAAGAAAACAAAACCCTTAAAATGAAGTTGTATACAGTGTACGCACATTCGCAAAGCTCGAAGGCCACAAACTGAATCTAATCCATTAACGTAATAGAACGGAATCAGCTTCAAATGGACCGAATTATCTATTTTATCTGTCGGCAGGAAAGTCCATCATTTTCAATCGGAGTCCGTATTGAGCATTTGAAACGTCCCCATACGTCGAACCGGTAATCTCCTAACACGGCGCCACAGTTTATCCCGCCATATATCTCGGGCTGCACCGCGGTTCAAACTCATACGCTCCAAGGCAACCTACCATACTAAATTTTCAATTTACCGACATCACAGCACCTGCCTAAATTGTTGCGTGCCCATATACCATTAATCAATAACTGCCGAAACTTGTTAAGCAATACAATTTTCATAATAATGTTCACATGATAACGAATTGTTTATTTTATGGGATGGTGTATTTAAGTCTAGACATAAATTGCTGAACACCTGCAGAGATAACGTTTTATCATCATTTAGATATACAATAATGACGAAAATATTTTGCACCATAATTTATAATTTTCTGGCGTATTTTCAACTTATTGTTGAAGCTTTTGCTTAATTTACATAAATATCTCATTCATTCAAATCTTCATAATATTTCATGACAAAGCTATTTGACAAAGAAATAATATTAATGAATCTATTGTCAATATATAATTATATACCTGTACATTGACGTACGCAATAAGGTTCAAAATTGAAGCTGAACAATCGTTGGCTGTCTTACCTAAATCTATGTTAAAACATCACTTCACATTATCTTAAGCAAGCACCGTCAGGCTTTACAGCTATTTTAAAATTTGTATGCAGTTTTTGTGTTGTGTTGTTGTTGTTTTGTAGTATGTTGTTGCGAAGGCTAGGCAGAGTTATTCAATTAGATCATCTCATAAAGTGTAATAATTATTTCCAAAATTTTACTCAAATATGGACTCACTTACTGAACAATTAATACGGTAATCAACATCGATAACCATTTGGTACTTGTCAACAATTTCAATAAAAGGGCGCATTAATTCAATAATTTATTGTGTACTCTATCGAGCGTTGTCACGTTATTTCTTTAAATAATATCGAGAATTTTTAATTTTATTGCACGGTCTGTTATTTTCATTACAAACATGGTCCATTTTTATTGTATTCCATTTGTATTGTGGGTCTGGGTAGTCAGAGCTGTCAATATGAAGCAACCTTCTTTTACCAGGCTTCATACTGTGGTGGTCACTTGAAATGTAATTGTTTTAACATTTATTGCGAATCAGTACCTACAAAAAAATACTTTTCCTAGCTGTACATTAAAAATAACATAATACAGAAATAATCATTTGTGGAATAAAAGGAACTAATTTGGCCAAAGAGTTCACAAGCAATTCCGATTCCCAGGTAAACTACTGTTTTTTTCCTTGAATGATTGCTACGACGGCTACGACGGCCTACGCGGCTACGAACAACGTAGCAAAGAGCTATGAACCGTTTTCACTCTGTAAGCCGCACACTCTGGGGTTTATGTTTAGGATACTGACTACACCATCCTTCAATGGTTATGGATGTGTACGGCTTAATTCACGTATATATCAAGGACATCTGGGTATCACTCGAGTTTCAGACTTATTTTTCACACCGTTCGGTTCGTCCGTCGAGATTAGTCACGCCAACTTTTATTTGTTTTCACTTTATCACTTATACTGTACCTACATATACCTACGTATTCAATCATTAATGTTTTCAAACTGATTATGATGTTGTGTACAGACGCCAGCACATCAAGCTACTACAATCTGTCAAATTTATTCAATTGATTTTCAACTTTATCGCTCAAGCATACGGTTCAAAGTTGATTGGGAAAATTTGACAGTTTCGGGTCGCTTGATGTGTTGGCGTCTTTACAGCTGCATTCTTTATTTTAGTTTATGCAGTAATAATATAAAGTTTTCTTATTGTTCGCGGGTGAGTTTCAGTTTCGTAACTTATGTGTTGTAGAAACTACAAACTACAAGATAACAGTATGATGTATTCTTTGTTTTTCCTTGTTTATTATGGAACGTAAAACATCTCTTTTATTTTATAACTAGCTTCCGCCCGCGGCTTCGCCTGCGAGGTATGTCGATAAAAACTATCCTATGTCCTTCCCCGGGATGCAGTCTATCTCTCTGCCAAATTTTAAGGTAACATACAGACTGACAGACAGACAGAGTTACTTTCGAATTTATAATATTAGTATGGATATTTTGGAATAGGTAAAGTTATTTATAGAGACGAGGATTATTTTATTGTAATTGCTATCCGCGTGCTCGATGGAATTACCCGTCAGTAAAAATGACATAACATACAAACTTTCATCCCCTATTTTACCACTTTAGGGGATGAATATTCAAAAATCCTTCCTTCATTATGTAAGTAACTCTTGTGCAAAATTTCATAGTTCAAGACCCAGTTTTTAATGCTGTCTGTTGTCTCTCAGTGAATTTAAGACTTTTGTTTTTTAATATGTTTATAATACAAATTCTGAATACATTCATGAACGTTTGAATTTTCTTACTATGCAACATCAAAAGGCTTTACCCTCAATTAGTATCTAGTTCTGGTTTGAAATCTAATTCTAACTTCAAAAGCAATAAACAAACTTAGGCAGTCGTCGTTCGCTTACTAATTAGTAACTAGCGTACATTCCTCGCAGGCTTCGACTTTGAGAGTGAAACGTATTCAAATATGAACAAAAAAAACGTAGGCATTGTTTTACTTTAGATCGAAAACCTATATAACAATCGAAGTAGAAAAACAATTGTTTTATAAAATTACTAGCTGCGCCCCGCAGTTTCACCCGCCTAAATGTCGATCCCGTGGGAATATCGGGATAAAAAGTAGCCTATGTATTAATCCAGGGTGTCAGCTACCTCCATACAAAATGTTATCAAAATTCAGGTCCAGCCGTTTGAGCGTGAAGAAGTAACAAACATATAAACACACACACACATTTTTTTTTTTTTTGCGGATGGGAAATCAACAAATGACTCCTCCCGCTCTGTGTGGAGCGGAAGGGAGTGTCAGACTCTTACTGACTAAAACCCACCCGTGTTCCTTCCTTAGCTTTTTATGTTCCGGGCCAGCGGTAACCCTTTCGGACAATCCCGCTGACAACACACACACACTCACAAACTTTCGGCTTTTGTAATATTAGTGTGATGTAATAGTAATTTATTCACATATTTTCACTTCAGAACACGAACATCAGTGTAGCCCTGGCTCTTGTACTAGGAGTTCCTGTAACACAAGGGCCAAATTAGTGTTTATATAGTTCTAGGTACCCACCTATTTTTAAATATAAAGATGAAAAGAAAGAAAAAATGTTTTATTATCACAGAAACACGTGCATATAAATAAGTTCGAAAACCTACTTAGTAAAACAAAAACCTACTAAATACATCGATGGTTTATTAGTAGTAAGTTGAGCTGCACGATTACTGACAAATGCGTGTCAGTGCACGCATTTGTCAGTAATCGTGCAGCTCAACTTACTCTTTTTTTTTACTTAGGACAGGTCCACTCAATCTGTGTGGTTCTTTCCTGAAAACACCATTTCAGACAAGACATGGTCTTCACATGATCTGACCAAGATTATGTCTGGACCTTAAACAGAGTTTGTTTCGGCCTTTCTTCTCAGAGTAGTCAGATAGGAAACGCCGACCTCTTCTAGTTTTTAAAATATGATATTGTGTAAAAGTGTTTGTACAAACCTAATTCAGAAATAAAATCATTAATCATTAGTAAAGTGGCACCTTCTTTTTTCTCAGCCTCCGTTCACACAATACTGTGTCGGCAATCTTTGAACGCTCTCATACTTGGTAAAATATATTTTTACTATAACACAATACCCAAGTCTGTTTTTTATAAACCCTTTGGAGTTTACTACCCCCGAAAATGATACATAATAAGCGAGTTTTCTCCAAAAATAACCGTTGACAGCCGCATAGTAAAAAAGCTCTAAAATGTCGACTTTATGCATCGCTGCGGTCTTGATAATACATATTTTACAAGGTACATGTGTTCACGATTAAAGTACATGGAGAAAAATACACTGGGATTATTTATTTTATTTTATGTTCGCCTACACTGTCACACTGCTGAGCAAAGGCCTCCCCCAAATCCCTTCAGGCATCCTTTTCTAGAGCCATCTCGATCCAATCTTTACGCATCTAGGTCGTCTCGCCACCTCTTCCTGGTTCCTGGTCTGGCCTCGGCGGCGTCGTCCATCTTCAGGCACCCACTGATTGGAGACTATTCCCCAGCGGTCACTGTGCATGCGGCTGACGTGACCCGCCCAATCCCATTTCAGCTTGGCTCAGTTAATATTGACTTAAAAAGAATGACGGTCAAACTTTCGAATTGGTTTATAAAAGTTCCAATTGAATTTTAAATTCAACAAAATGTTACCGGGAATATTTACAAAACTGACAACCAATATTCATAAAGTAATTATTTAATAGCACTAAAAAGTGTGTACGTTAATAAATTTATAACTAAAATTGCCGCTGTCGGGTTAGGGTCGCTGGAAACAACGGGTAGGTAGCGGTATATGTATGTGATAGGCAATGTATCACTATTCACGTGTCCTCAATTGTGTGGGCTATTCTCATGGCGGCATGGAAAGAGCGACTGTCGCAACCCAGCGCAGGGCACGCCGCGATAGCGGCGATAAGACCCCTCTTTGAGGAGTGGCTAGAGAGGCGCCACGGCGCCCTCACCTACCGCCTGACGCAGGTCCTCACCGGACATGGAAGTTTCGGGAGGTTCCTGCACATCATCAGGCGGGAGGAAACGCCCGGGTGTCACCATTGCCAGGATCGCCCAGAGGAAAAGGTGGAGCACACGGTGGAGGTCTGCCCCGCATGGGCGGAGCACCGCCGTGTCCTCGTAGAGGCGATCGGCAGCGGCGGCGACCTCTCGCGTCCGTCCCTGGTGCAAGTCATGGTCCGGGGTGAGAGGGAGTGGGAGGCAGTCACCTCCTTCTGCGAAGCATTCATGCTATCGAAGGAGGTGGCGGAACGGCTCAGGGAGAGAGCCTCCCGTCCCAGCCGCCGCGGGAGACGCTCCGGGCGTCGGGAGCCGCTTGACGACTCCCGGCCACCGTAGGCGCGGGCCTGCGGGCGGAGAGTAATGGGTAGCTCACCGTCCGATCAGGACCAGGCCCGTGCCCGACGGCGCGTACGTGTTCCACGCGCGCCTCAAAGAGATGTCAGCATCGAGGAGGGGCCCCTCAGGGCCGAAGCCTGCCGGGTCAGCGGGATTGTCCGAAAGGGTTACCGCTGGCCCGGAACATAAAGGGCTAAGGAAGGAACACGGGTGGGTTTTAGTCAGTAAGAGTCTCACACTCCCTTCCGCTCCACCCAGAGTGGGAGAAGTCATTTGATGATTTCCCATCCGCAAAAAAAAAAAAAAAAGTGTGGGCTATTGTTTGATAGTATCTGAAATATTTTATTTATGCTTGCATAGTGTCAATAAAATGAAAATAGTTGTACACAGAAATTAAATAAAAACGCAAATACAACAGAACTTTACTTATCTAATAAAGGCTTACAACTAAGCCATATCTTAATCAACCTATAACGTTAGCACTGCACACAGGCCTCCTCGTTGTCAGACGAAGTGGGCCATAACCATAACCACTCGAGCTCAGCGCGGGTTGGTGGATGTTACAAATGAATAAATATAGATTTTATGGTTCTAGGATCGTTTCTAGAACATGCGTTTTTCTCACGATGTTTTCCTTCACCGTTTTGAGAGTAGTGATGATGAAATAAATCGCGCAAGTAAAGTGTCTTTGTTTAAACCCACGACCTACGATACGTAATTCAAGGCTATTACCACTGTGCCACCACTGCCCGAAATTATTTTTTTTCTCATATTATTTGGCTCTTCTTCTTAGCGTAGCAATGGCAAAAAGTTCAAACATCTTTAGCCCAAAATTCAGCTGCGCGAATTTGGCTCTTTAAATCCATCTATCCAGCTTATCTCAATCGCAACAACAGGACTGCTCCCAGATCTTATAAAAAACTGACACAAAAGGTCGAATCGATAAAAACGAAGTTGTTTTGTATTCACATACTTACGCTTGTCCGTAGAACAAAGATGCATCCGGAGCCGATATTATTCTGCGATCGCATCGGAACTATAATATCGAAGAAAGTTAAAAAAAATTAAGAAAGTTGGTTTTCATTGCATTTCTCTATCAACTAGAAATGCAACAACTTTCTTCTTTTTTTCATTAATCGGTTGACAGACACTAAACGAGACACAAAATAAATTTTATTGTTATTACGTCTAGGACGTTTAGTGTCCTACAAAGTGTTAAGAAACAATTTTAGATAGCTTATAGTACAGGTATGTTGACTGTTGGTACTGAGTTGGATCTCTCTCCTTTACTAACGATTGATGCACGCTCTGTGTATGGCCCTAGGGACCTATTCAAGACTGTGACAATGCATATACAAACAGTGCATACTATATCTGGTCGTATTCTGTTCAAAAGGTGGGCTCGAGAGACGATATCCTTTTGCTTAAGATAAAAAGGTCTTCATAATGTAAAAATGTAAATAGTGAACATCACCGCCGCGCCGTCTGCAAGAGATTGACTTCCCAACAGAGTTGTCCGAGTGTTGTGATCGAATGTGTAGTGATTCGACTTATAACAATAATCTTAAAAATCTTTTAAAGGTTGTCTTTAAAAGATCGCTTTTAGCGATAAGACCGCCCATTGTGTCACCCTTTGTACAGTTTCTAGATATATATGTCTGTAATTTATATGGTGTACATAATAAAGAGTATTCTATTCTATTCTATTAATTCCCTGTACCGTGATGTTGTTTGCGCTCTTAGGGACGCTGCTATTATTAGCAGGGAGAAACGAAATGGCAGTGGGTCGTGAAAGCGCGTGGTGGGCTGGAACAGACACGCTCGCGAGGCTCATCTGTACGCCGGGCACAGGTTTGGGGAATGGCTTTTGTGCGGTAGACCGAAATCCGGTGTGGTGTATGAGGATATGAGTAACAGCAGAAGGATTTTTAAGTCTAAGTTGAGGTGGTGTCTTAATAACCAAGACCAAATCCGGATGGACATACTGGCCGAGAAGCATGCAAGAAAGGATTTTCGTGGCTTCTGGAAGGTTACACAAAAACACAATCCTGGCCTGCCAGTGAGCGTTGATGGCGAGTCTTATGATATGGACATTGCGAATATGTTTAAAGATCATTTCTGTGTGAAGCCAATCCACAATTCGCCCGTGAAGGTGGTTGATGCTGAATCTGAATGTGCCTTAGGACCTAGTACAATTTTTTCTACAGCACAGATAGCAAACGTAAAGAGCTTGACTAGAGGTAAGTCCCCTGGGCATGACGGGCTCAGTATCGAGCACCTTCAATTTGCAGGACCCTATCTGCCACGTGTTCTTGCGATTTTATTCAATTTCTGCGTGAGGCTTTCTTATTTGCCAGAGGAGTTGATGAGGACGGTCGTAGTACCGATAGTCAACAACAAAACGGGTCCCCTATGTTGTTTCGAACACCGCTGTTGCGACACACGCTGTTGCGATCTTTTTTCCCACTGCCTCACAGGTTCGAAAGCTCATGGACTCGAATGAAGTAGTCGCGAAAGACGCTGTTTCGAAAAACATTTTCACTGCCTCATACGCCGAATGCTTGTGAACAAAAAAATGTACAGTTGAGGTACTAATATTTTTTATTGTTACTTTGTTAATAATAATATTAAATGATGATGTTGACACCGAATTTGTTGATTTTATTTAATTACTGCTTAAATATTTTTCTGTACACTTTATGACTAAATAAATCGAAATCACAAGCATTCGAGCGAGAGTTGCGACTTTGCTTAAGCAAAGTCGCAACTCTGCACTACAACCAGTTTGGTTTCAGGCCCAAGCTGTCCACTGAGAGTGCAATACTGAGTTTAAAGCATGCTGTCAAGCATTACGCAGAGCGTAATACTGCGTATACGCCAATTTCCTTGATTTGTCTAGGGCGTTTGACCTGGTTTCGTACGAAGTGTTGTGGCAGAAGCTAAGTGACCATAAAATTGCACCTGAAGTTGTTACCATCTTCCAGCACGGGTACGGCAACCAGGTTGTATAACGCGTTGAGGGCATTGTTGCCGCTGCCTCGCTATTGCAGTGCCTCGGGGATGTTCGCCAATGTGCGCGTAGACTGTTTTTATGCCACTATGCGCAGGAGGGCAACCTCGATATCGGGCAGAGTGAGGGGCTGCGGCAACAATCTCCTCACCGTTGGTGCCGACAGGTTAGACAGGCCATTCATGAGGCATTAGTTGGCCCTACATGTGCCCATATTTAAGACATGGGGGAGATAAGTTGTGCATTTATTATCCTTGTTTATTTTTATCTCTATTATTGATGTGAAAACTTCTTTACGGCGTTGTACACTTTTTTTGTAATGGGTAAAAAATGTTAAACTCGCGTCAGAACACGTGACCCTGATTGGAAATTCGTAAGATTCCAAAATATCAAAAATTGAAAACAAGTATACAGGATCAAATTAAATTAGCTAGCGAAACTTAGCCACAAGCATACAGGATCAAATTAAATTAGCTAGCGAAAGTAAGCCACAAATATACAGGATCAAATTAAATTAGCCAGCGAAACTTAGCCACAAGTATACAGGATCAAATTAAATTAGCTAGCGAAACTTAGCCACAAGTATACAGGATCAAATTAAATTAGCTAGCGAAACTTAGCCACAAGTATACAGGATCAAATTAAATTAGCTAGTGAAACTTAGCCACAAGTATACAGGATCAAATTAAATTAGCTAGCGAAACTTAGCCACAAGTATACAGGATCAAATTAAATTAGCTAGCGAAACTTAGCCACAAGTATACAGGATCAAATTAAATTAGCTAGCGAAACTTAACCACAAGTATACAGGATCAAATTAAATTAGCCAGCGAAACTTAGCCACAAGTATACAGGATACAATGGCAAAGTATTAATATGTGTTTTGTTTTCACTTCTGTCGGCACTCCCGGAGTGACACTTTTTTTTTTTATTTATTTTTTATGTTATTGTTCATTGAATTAATCAGTTATTAATAAAAAATCTAATCGGTTATGTTATTTTAAATTATTATGTTTTAAATTATATTCCTTATTTTATTATTTTAAATTATTATTTTAAATTATTATTTTAATTGCTAAGGTATGTATTTTGACTTTGTATAAATTTTGTGTTATTTAATATTTTTATTTATTTTTTGTTGAATTTGTGTACTTGTGACTTTATAGATATTTTTTGTCTGACTAAAATAAATGAATTGAATTGAATGTACCTATTTCTGTATGTCATCATACTTCACTTTCATGTTGGTTTGCAGAATGATGGTCTGAAAAGTGAGGATGGTTGTCTCTTTGGCAAAATGATGTCGAAATCTACACGGAAAAATCCTTTGAAGCGAACCATTCCCTAGTTATTTTAGAGGCTGTGCTCCGACTATTTCAGTCTACGAAACAAACTATTCGTGTTCGATGTTCACGACTGCCGGATGAGATGTTAAGGTGTGAAAATAAAACAACAAAAATAGATGAACCGAAGCGGGTTCATCTATTTTTGTTGTTACAATATTTATTTTATCAGTAAAGCCTACAATTATCCAGTTTAAAAAAAGTAATTTAAAAAAATTAAACCGACTTCAAAAGGAAATGAACTCAAAATAATTATGAAATAACTTTAATTTCGGAAGTCGGTGTCTTGGGATCTGTATTTTAGTTTTAGTTTTTTGCCACCGATTTCCGAAATTAAAGTTATTTCATAATTTTGAGCTCATTGCTTTTTGAAGTCGGTTTAATTTTTTTAAATTGCTTTTTTATTTCGTAATTTTTTCTTTTAAGTAAAAACTGTAATACATGTTTTTTGTAATAAGTAGGTAATAGTTTTGTTGTAAATATTGCACTAGAATTTGACCAAGGTTTTGAGATGTTTTCCCTTTGACACTACACCTGTAGCTCGTATCAATAAGCCAGGCCGTCACACTTTCACGTCTTAGTCCATATCTTGAAAATCACTCAATCGATTTTGATTAAACTTGCACTGTTCCCTAAGTTGAAGTAAATGTAAGCCAATTAAAAAACAATGGTTACGATACGATTAATAATTGCGGAGAAATGCGTGGAAAACATACAAACATACATACTTACATACATACCTACATATATATATACGTCTATAAAATTTTGTATATTTGTTTGGACGCCCTAATAGATTGTCATATTATGTGAATATAATGCAATTTCAATAATATTACAAACATACGTCTCGAATTGACAACCTCCTTTTTTTTGAAGTCGCTAAAAAGAAATTAATAAATAAATGTTTATTATACGTAACTTAAATGAAAATATTACCTACAAATTATTTTCTTTCGTTCATATACCTACTTAAACCAAAGGAGTACAAAGTTTTAGTTTAAATTAACAAAATAACATGATGCTATAGATGATATTACTAATATACTTTACTTTTGTTCCCATTAGTGTATAATGCCAATAGAATACACAGTCACGTGAACAAAGCCGAGGGCATAACTAAATAAGTATAGAGGTATGAGGAACAGGGTGTAAAGTTCATTCATCATCATCTGCCTAGCCTTTTCCCATTGTTGGGGTCGGCTTCCAGTCTAACCGGATGCAGCTGAATACCAGTATTTTACATGGAGCGAATGCCTACCTGACCTCTACAATCCAATTACTAGGAAATACGATACCACTTGGTAAGACTGGTTGTCAGACTTTCGGGCTTCTGACTACCCGTAACGACTGTCAAAGATCCACGAATGACAGTCGGAACGGAACCGTGCTTTGCGAGGCACGGAGTATACAGTTCAGTCATATGTTTATGTTATGTTTTATTCACATGTAGCGATGTAGATGCCGCTACATAAGTAAACAAATACAAAGACAAATAAGTATAGCATATTTACATAGTGGAAAATGAAATTCGTACATATTGGAAAATGAGCTCGTATATGGAACTACCACCATTTTTGTCCATCGCACGTCAGGATCCTTTATCTCAGCCACCGCTAGACGTTTCACATAAAATAAATTACAGTTTGAACTCATAAAGCTCCAGCACTACAAAATGAACTTAAAAGATAGATTTATCAAAGATTTTTATGTGACTTACGATTAAAAATAAAATGAAGCTAGAAGAGGAGATCAACTATTTTATACGCCGATACTGCGCTTGATATTCCATTTATTTAATACTAGCTGACGTTGGACGTTGGCCTGTCCAAATTTCAATTTTACTTCACTCAAAAACATACGCTGTACCTACATACATTTACTTGTATGAGCAAAACATAATAGTTACAAAGTTTGTGATAGTTGAATTAGTTTTGCGGAATATTCCCTATTTTCCCGATTCTTTTTCCTGATAACTTTTCCGTGATATGATCTTGAGTGCATACAAAAATCCCATAGAAAAAAGGACGTTAAATTTTTCCCGAATTATTTTTTTTCCGGGAAACTTTTCCAATTTTTCTTTTAAAAAAATTGGTCCAGACGTTCTCAAAATATGCATGTGCGATGTGTTCTCATATGAAGAGCATTTCATTTTTATTCATATATGTAGCTTTTGTAAATAACACCATAATGCTATACTGAATGTACCTTATTCCGACTGACGATAGGTCCCAATAAAAACGCGGTTAATTTTAGGAACACCAACAAATTACTTTATAAAATTAGGTACGCATGATCATTTGAATGAAGTTCGATCGGTTGAACTGATAACCAAGGAATACTTAATTTTCTCCCCTCCCTTGAACACAAATTTATCAGATTGACTTCGTGAATCTAATCGAGTGTCAATCAATACGATTTGCCTGAAACCCGACCGTGCATCGGTATCGGTACCGTGTGGGAGGTTGATACCGCAGATGGCAGCTAATTCGTTCACAGATATGTTACCTCTGATTTTGCGACAGTGACAAAATCAAAGT
Source organism: Mesoligia furuncula (assembly GCA_916614155.1). Classification (NCBI taxonomy): domain Eukaryota; kingdom Metazoa; phylum Arthropoda; class Insecta; order Lepidoptera; family Noctuidae; genus Mesoligia; species Mesoligia furuncula. The sequence continues at coordinate 14,567,244 of OU744798.1, forward strand.
GATCTTTGTTCTCGTTACAATAAGGTTGCTTTTCACCACATGACGCTGGCGGAATAGTCGACATCGGCTCAGTTGCCATTGAAGGAAAAAAAGGTTGCTGCTGGGTTGCAATCTCAGAGGTAAAGTAACTGTGAACGGAATGTACAGACGCCAGCACATCAGGCTACTATAATCTGTCAAATTTCTTTTATAGATTTTCAACTTAACCGTTAAAGCATAAGGTTCAAAGTTGATTGGGAAAATTTTACAGTTTCGGGTAGCTTGATGTGCTGGCACCTGTACTTACCTTTCAACGGTTGTTCATACAATTGTTTAATATGAATATTTTACCAAAGTTTTGATATTTTCATAAAGACAATATTGAAAAAAGCAAACAAAGCGACTGCGTGTCATATTGTTACCTCTGAAGTGTACAGTACAGTCAAGTCTTTTATACCTTCGTCAGGTTTTAAATTCTTTCCATTAACAAGTCAGGATACGCCGCGCGAGACGCTGAGACGAGCGCACGCATTTTATACAGCTCGCTATTTCCTTTCTAAATTTTGCTTCTACCCACATATTATAATTGTTCAAATGTTTACTGATAATGGCTGATAGGCCGGGCATTAGTATTAGTGAGTTGAGTGGGAGTGATTGCATGGAGGAAGAAATAATTCGGAACGAGAGTGAACGACTAGTTATTGTACATAAAGCAATGGAAGAGAGTACCAGTTTGTCGAATGAGAATCGGAGGGTCACAGAAAAGCAAAAAAGGAGAAGATAGTGAGGAAATAGTAGAAGATGATGAGGGATTCATAACAGTTAGGAATAAAAAAGTGGCGAGAAGGTCTTCTAGAAAATCGGATAGTGGGTGCGGTGAAAAAAATGTACATGTTCCGAGTTACACTGTTAGCATTACGGGAAAAGAAACGATATTACCGAAACAATTTGGTTTGGCAAAGTTATTGAGGGCGGAGAAGATAATAAATATTAGTAAAATTCAATATAAAAATGCGTACAAAGCGATACTGGAATTTGAAGACAGAGAAAACGCTGAGAACCTAGTCAAGTGTCAAAAATTCCAAAGTCTAGGTTTTAGATGTCAGTTTGTGGATGAAACCAATCTATCGTATGGAGTTGTGAAACAAATAGATTTGGATATAAAAGAAGAAGAAATTCTGCAAAGTGTAGAATGTGAGTACGAGATTGTTACGGTAAGAAGATTAAAGAGACTTAACATTTCAGGAGAATGGGTGGACTGTGAAACTGTACGTATATGTTTTAAAACCTCAACGTTACCCTCATATATCAATATGTATGGATGTAAATTTAAAGTAGAACCCTACATGTTCCCTGTCACACAATGCTCCGGGTGCTGGCGCTTCGGACATTTATTAAAGGCGTGCCCAACAAAAATGATACGCTGCCTGAAATGTGGACAGAATCATAGTAATTGTGACACGACTGACTTCAATTGCATTAATTGTAAAGGTTCACATATGGCACTAGACAAATCTTGTCCCGTCTTCACAAAAGAGAAGCGTCTGAGAGAAATTATGTGCGAGAATAACTGCACGTATCGGAAAGCTTTATCTACATACAGAGAACAAAGCAAGGCTGTGGAAACTGCTCAAAACGATCATCCTAGATATCAACGTATTGAGGAAAGTGCATACAACCAAATTGATACAAGGTTTGTAAAAAAATCGTACAGAGATATATTAGTTACAGAGACACAAAGAAATATCCATGATTCGAAAGTTAACACGCCACAGATAGGCGCCGAGAACACAGGAGATCAAAGTGAGGAAGAATCAACCGAGTCGGTCATTTTGGGAAACTCATTAATGAAGCATAAGAAAAAGAAGAAAAATAAAAAGAAGAAAATATCAAATCGGAGTTATAATGTGACACAGGACGACGGAGAAGCTTTATCAGTAACACAGGAAAATAGTGGAAACAAAGATGAAGCTGCAGAACGTAAAATAGATTTCAAAAAGCTGTTACATAAGTTGAAAGAAATCATTAAATCAGACTGTAATTTTGATGTTAAAGTTAAATTAATATTCAGTTTTATATTTAAAGAATGTTTTCAGTATATTTGGAAGTTAGTGAAGGAGACGGATGTTATAAGCACAATCTTTTCCACGTTATATGGTTTGTTTGCGTAAAGATATCAACTTAAACATTATGCAGTGGAATGCACAGAGCTTGACACCAAAAATAGAAGAGGTAAAATGTTTGTTACTGCAAGAAAAAGTACACATAGCACTAATAAGTGAAACATGGTTAGGAGAACAGGTAGGTCTTAATTTTAATCAATACAATATATTTAGACGTGATAGAGAGGATTCATATGGTGGAGTAATGATAGTGACACATTATTCATTAAGTGTTGAGGAAGTTTACTTTAGGGTAAATAATTCAGGCATTGAATTAGTATGCATTAAAATAAACAATTCCAGCTACATTCGACATATAATTTTAATATATTGCCCTAGTTCTGTACAAACAATCCAATCCGATTGGGATAGTATTTTTACTAGGTTTCCTAAAAACTGTTTGATAGCAGGGGACTTCAATGCCCATCATGCGAATTGGTCATATAAAAATGATAGTAGAGGTAAACAAATTTTTGAATCGGCGTTAGAGTTTGGTTTTACTTCACTCAACAATGGGCAACCTACTAGACTAAAATTAGTAAATGGTAGTTTACAAAGCTCATCTCCTGATGTTACATTCGTATCGGTTGATATTGCTATTTACTTTGACTGGCAAGTTATTAATGAAAATCTGGGAAGTGACCACTTGTTTGTTAAAATTAAAGTCAAATATAATGAAGAGGTGTACACAAATATTAGGCGGAACTATAAATTAGCTGACTGGCAAGGTTACAAAAAAACTTTACTTGATGGTTTATCCTTCCCTTTAGACGAGACTAACGTTCAAACCTTGTATGATCACTTTATTTGTCAGATAAATAACGCGGCCAATTCTAATATTCCGTTAATTAAAGTTTGTAATCATCCAAATAGCAATTTTAGACCGAAAGGTTATTGGAGTCCGGCCATGTCTAAATTAGTTGGTGAACATAGATTAGCCCTAGGTATTTTTAGAAGAAACCCAACACCCGCCAATCTCTCACTACTTGAGGAAAAAATACAAAAATCTAAGCGCGCTATCCAAACAGCTAAATCAGCAGATCATCAGAAGTTTTGTGATAACATTGATCATGAGTTATCTGCGTCTGAAATGTGGCACCGCTTGAGGTGGGTGAAAGGCTACAAGAGAACGAGAGTTCAATGTTCTCAAGAGTTAAGAAAAGAGATGCTATGTGATCTTGCACCTGACTATGTCGTGCCATCTAGGCCATTATTTACTTCTGAAAATAGACTATTAGAATCAGAGTTTTCACATCAAGAAATGATAAATTGTTTGAAAAAGAAAGATACGGCTCCAGGAGAAGATAAAGTGACTTATTCTATGATCTCACATCTACTATCTATTGGAAAGCAATACTTACTCAAGATTTACAATATTATATTGAAAACTGGGACTGTTCCATGCCAATGGCGTGACATTAGAGTAATTGCAATTCCAAAATCAGGTGGAGGTACAAATACCAATAATAACAAACCAAGACCTATATCATTGATATCTAGCACATGCAAAATTTTTCATGCCATGATAGGTAAAAGATTGGAGTGGTACATTGAAAGGAAGCAGGTTCTATCACCGTATACAACGGGCTTTAGGAGGGGGCAATCCTGTCTTGATTGCTTAACGCGATTGGTGACTCAAATTCAGATAGGCTTTTCAATTAATTGCCTCACTCTCGCTTGCTTTTTAGACATTAAAAGTGCGTACAACAATATTTCAATAGAAAAGTTATTGTCCATTCTCGATAAACTTAATGTAGGTAAAAGAATATGTAACTATTTATGGAACTTTTTAAGTGAGCGTCATCTCAAAATTTCTGATGAGTCTGCAGGGGGAACTGATGTGATCAGATATACAGGAAAAGGCTTAGCGCAAGGTGATCCTATGTCGCCGTTACTTTTTAATATAGCTACTTACAAATTTTGTCGGGAAATCATTGATGTGTTTACGTGTCAGTATGCTGATGACTTTGTACTGTATACAACATATAATAATATTTTAGACGGACGGAATAAAATTCAAAATGCATTAAATGTTTTTGTGGCTCTATTAGATGAATTAGGATTGGAGATATCTATTAGTAAATCTAAGTATTGTATTTTAAGCAGGGGATTTAGACAACAAAGAGTTCAGCTTCTGGTAAATAATTGTGAACTTGATACAGTACTAACCTACAAATACTTGGGAGTTTGGCTGGACAGGACATTACGCTGGAATAAACACATCAATGAAATCGTCGAAAAGGTTCAGAAACTTATCAATGTACTTAAAATTCTGACTGGTTCATCCTGGGGTATACATCAGATACATTTACGTAGGCTATATATAGCTTTATTTAGAAGCAGACTTGACTATGGATGTTTCTTGTACGATAGTAGTGCGAATTCAAATATCTATAAGCTAGTTAAAGTACAAAATCAAACATTAAGGGTAGTGGGAGGTTTCATAAGAAGCACTCCCATTCATGTCATGGAATGCGAGCTCTGTGTTCCTCCACTGCATTTAAGAAGAAGGTGGCTAGCCGTCAAATATTGTTTGAAGTCGCGATCATTATCAGATAATGTAACAATCAAGCTATTGTCAGAACTTAGCGCTCTTAGACACAACAGGTATTGGTCAAACAAGAAGCTCCCGCTACTTGTTAGTGTTCTTGAAGAAGTTAAAGAAGAGAGTATGAACTCATCTTGTATATTGGAAATGTTTAGTTTAGATACATGGGTCAGTAATATTAACACGCAAAATATTATTAAGGTTGAATTAGATTCAATAAAGAAACCGAAAAAAGCGTACGAATATAATTTAATGAAAACAGAAACGTTAAAAGAACTAATAGGAAAATATAACGAATATTATATTGGGTCTAAGAGCGCTAAGGGAAATGGTGCGGCTTACTATGATCCTCTGAAACCAGAAAACAATAGCAATAGTTGTTTCAAAATAATTAACGCTGTATCGGTAATGTCTTTGGAACTTTTTGCAATCTCAGAAGCGCTTATATACATTCAAATAACGATAAAAGAAAAGCAGTGATTTGTGTTGACAGCAAAAGCGCATTACAACATATAGCTCGATGCGCCTCTGGTTGCAGAGGTGCATCGATAGCTTATGGTATCCTTTCTAAGATACAAAATTTAACCAGCAATGGGTTTGATCTGAGATTGCAATGGGTTCCATCGCATATAGGCTTACATGGTAATGAGGAGGCTGACCGCTTGGCAAAATTGGGAATTGATGAGGGAAAGGAGGTAAATATTGGAACATATTACGAGGAATTATTACCAAAATACAAAAACAAATGTTATGAACTTTAGAAAGAATATTTTAATGAAAGATCCAAGGATAAAGGCATATGGTATAGATCATTGGTATCGGAGCCTCCTCATATACCATGGTTTTACAATACTAAGTTATGTAGGCGGCTGGTTGTGATCGCGCACAGACTGCGATCTGGACACATGCCCCTCAATAAGTTTGGATTTTTAATGAAAAAAACCGACTCACCAAATTGTGATGTATGTGGAACACCGGAAGATGTAGTACACTTATTGTTGGAATGTGCCAGATTTCAGTCTGACCGAGTAGAATTATTTAAGGACTTAAACTTAAATATGTATGATGTAGGTGTATTTCATTATCTTTTAACGACACCTAATTCGGAGGCTGCCTCCAAAGTATTTATGTTCGCTAGGTTACGTTTTAGTTAGATAATGTATTAATATAAGGTATGATGGGACTGGCATACACGTCCGTGTAAAAGTCCCTAATAATAAATAAAGAGAAAAAAAAAAAAGTCAGGATACAAAATACCTTCTGAAGCTGCCAATGGCACTGAGCAGACCACAGAAAACACAGCCCACACACACAGCTTGATTTTGTTTGGTTGCAGTTTTCTGAATCGAAAACAATATTAAATATCCTAATAACGTCGAGTTGACGTCAACCTGGAACCTTTTTAGTGGCCTGGCCATATTTTGTATAAAATCTAAATCAATTATTTTATTTTATTGTCAGAATCTGTCTGTGTCACACTCTCTTCTTAGTATGTGGTGTCACATTTTTATTTGGTCTAACATGTAAAGAAGATGACTGAGTGTCATTCTGCGGTATTGACATTATGACGCAATATGATAATGCTAAGTTCGTAAAGCAGATTCTACTGTGCAATGCATAGTCATCATCATCATCCTCATCATTTCAGCCGAAAGACGTCCACTGCTGGACATAGGCCTCCCCCAAGTTGGGGGGGGTTTGCCATAATCGCCACGCTTGGCAGGCGGGTTGGCGATCGCAGTATAGTATGGTGGTGGAATGCATAGAGAACGCTGCTGCCCATTCTCCGGTACGACCCTTAGTCGCCTTTTACGACACCCACGGGAAGTATGGGGTGGTGCTATTCTTTAAGTCAGACAGAACTTAACCAGACAGACATGTGTCATCATACAATGCATAGTATAACAGTATCATCAGCCTATAATATTCCCACTGCTGGGACGCAGGCCTCTTCTCTTCGAGAAGGAGTGGGTGGTGGTGAGTATTTTTAAAAATAGCCCCTAAGTCGACGATCGTATTTTGCCGCCAACTGTACATTCTAGGAACAAAACTATAACATCTTCCGCTCAAGTAAACACAAGCGCAATCGTTTCCTTGCTACGTTTACATATCCATCTTGATCAAAGAAAGCAGCTTTGCCTCCAAAATACAGTTGTTGAAGAACGGAATTCTGGATCGATCCCCTATTTTTTCCCCAGGGCAATGTGAAGACATCCATTTAGCCGTGAGAGGCATCTCTAAGTAAATAAGTAAAGGACAGGTTGCAGTCTTGTTCAGCATATACGTTCCTACTTAATACTTAGGTGTGTTATATGTATCTAACACACATATATGTGTCACCGGGTGGGACAAGCCGCGACTCAGACTGAATTATTCATGAGACATATGGACCTAAAGCAGACTGGATTTCAGACGAGAATTTTAAAATATCTATACGGAGCTTTAAAATTGAAAATTGTTTTATAAAAAGCAATATAACATAAGGTGAACTACTCAGGATTTAATACTTGTCTAGAATTTGAATTGAGCGTTTTATTGTATGAATTTAGTTTAACACTTTCCAAGCTCTAAAATTTGTAATATTTGCTTTATTTACGGCAGGAGAAAAATAAACGTGACTTGAATTTATTTTGGAGTTATAATTAAATCAGTAGGTTAGAATAATAATAATAGATAATTAATTAACTTTGATCACTTTTACTTTAATGAGTCTAATTATATTGTTTTTATAAGTATTCCTATTTGTTATTCTGCTTTTATATTTATCTATCTAATCGAAATATTATTAGTATTGTCCCAATGCAGGGAAAAGACCTGAGTGTCTTTTATATTTTATGAAAAAATTTTTTTTTTATGAAAAATAACTATTTGTTTATATTTGAAGACTGGAAGCCGACCACCGGCCGAATAAAGGAAATAATAATGACGACTTCCAATTATATTTTTTATAAGTCAATATCTATACATATAATAAAATTGTAGAAAAGTGGTGTCTGTACAATGGAAATATATTAAAAAAAAGTAGCAGGGGTTGTTATTATATCGATGCCGAACCCGAAAATGTAATTAAATTTTTTTTGTCTGTTTATCTGTTTGTCTGTTTGTCTGCTGTGTTTGTGCACGCTAATATCAGAAACGGCTTATTCGATTTAGATGCGGTTTTCACTAATATATTGTAGTAAGCTTCACTTAACATTTAGTGTTTATTTCATGTCAATCGGTTCATAAATAAAAAAGTTATGTCAATTTAAAGAATCACGGCGAACATTTGTTAAGGTATTCTATCAGAGTACCTACGTAAACGCCTCGCGCCTGCGCGTCCGTGGCTATATATACAAGGTGTAACGGAAAGGGGGTATCAACCCTGAAGGAGGTGAATGAAGATGAAAAAAAAAATTTGGACCTCCCATAGTAATAGCACATCAATGATTTACTATTACTATGGGAGGTCCAAATTTTTTTTCATATTTCGACCTATGTTCTTTGGGGAAATTTGTTCAGTTTCATGAGCACATTCACCTCCTTCAGGGTTGATACCCCCTTTCCGTTACACCTTGTATAAAGCGCGCTGAGAGCCGCGCCGCTGCCATAATTCCGATCCAGCCTGTCCCTTGCTGCCCTCTCCCAGCGACGCCCTAAGCCGAGGTCCGTACCCCACAGGGGGTGCCCTTAGCGTGTAGTCGCTTAGTTTTTAAGTTTATATTGTGTAGTTAAGTTGTGTATTATGCCCTGGCTGGAGGCCTTAATTTATTGAGGCATCCACAGGAAAGCCAGGTTAAGCAGTCGACGACCCCTCAGGTTGGACTGCGAGATGACCATTTCAAAAGAAAACGCGCCGCTGCCATAAGGATTCAGTTATTCGTAGCGAACGCACGTATCCTGGAGAGTATAGGCTAATAGTTGGATTCGATTATTGCGATTCACTTGAATACTGACTGTTTGCATATTTCATTTATTTATATTTTAGGGTTTGTAGGTTAGGTTCTTTTTCTTAATTTTCTTTAAAATTTTGTCAGTATTTACTTATCTTAATTTTTATTTAGGGTTTTGTAAATAAATATTGTAAGCATTTATTATTGGTTAGGCATTTCTTTCCCTGATTTTCGGTATACTTATCTTAATTTGTATTTAGGGTTTGTATATAAATATTATAAGTATTTGGTATAGGTTAGGCATTTCTTTTCTTGATTTTCTTTATTAAGTATAAGTTCATTACCTTAGGTTAGTAATTATTTTTTCTAGCAATTCTTTTGTTTTATAAAGTTAGTACGTTTGTCTGTGTAGAAGAATAGCACCACCCCTTACTTCCCGTGGGTGTCGTAAAAGGCGACTAAGGGTCTCACCGGAGAATGGGCAGCAGCGTTCTCTATGCATTCCACCACCATACCATACTGCGATCGCCAACCCGCCTGCCAAGCGTGGCGATTATGGCAAACCCCCCCAAAATTGGGGGAGGCCTATGTCCAGCAGTGGACGTCTATCGGCTGAAATGATGATGATAATGACGTTTGGTTTACACGTCTTAACACTTATTACTTAAACTGTGATAATTTTAGACTGTATAATAATCTGTAAGTATTTATAATTTAATTGTTTACGATAGTACGTGTTTACTAAATAACTATGTGTTAAGTAGTAAGTACTATTTTATTGTAAGAATGCCTCGATGAAGATCCAACCTCTCCCAATGTAGCAGAAATGCTAAAAGGATGAGATTAGTTCGATCACAGGAATCTGAGGAAGGTCGTGAGGCAAAAGACTCTCTGCACCAGGCTAGGTTTCGTGCTGCAGAAACTTCGACTCAGCGAGAATCTCGACTGAGTTCAAATCGTTCTCGAATGATGACAACTCGAAATAGGGAAAACGGGGAACAACGAAAGGCACGTTTATCTGTCGATCGCGAAGCTCACGCGCTATCGCGTGAGTCTGAGACTTTTGCTGTCAGGGAAATCCGCCTGAGCTCCCAGAGAGTACGGACAACAAATGCTCGATTCCAGGAGACACAGGACGAACGGGAAATACGTGTCACTGCCGATCGTGAAGCTCATACACTATCGCGTGAGTCTGAGACTTTCACTGATAGGGAAATTCGTCTGAGTTCTCAGAGGGTTCGGACAGCAAATGTTCGGTCTCAGGAAACACAGGAAGAACGAGAAATACGTCTCACTGCCGATCGTGAAGCTCAAGCACTAGAGTCTGAGACTTTCGCTGAAATTCGCCTGAGTTCTCAGAGGGTTCGGACAGCAAATGCCCGGTCTGTAGACGGTATATGTAATTCAAAATATGCTGCCCGAAAAGTCACTATTCCACGCGGACGAAGTCGCGGGCACAGCTAGTTATACATAAAATTCCCATCAGAGTTTGTAATTAAGCTTACATTTCATACAATTTTATTTTAGCGTTTCTGCTAGGTGCAACTAGCTTCACTTTCTGACTAACTGACGGACTATTTAATTTTGTCAATTCAAAAGTGCTTCTATATGGTTTAATTGAAATAAATGCCTTGAGTTTGAGTTTGCGTTGAATGCTTTCGAACGTTTGTTGCAGGAAAAACTGGAAAACGTTCGTTGCAGGAAAAACTCAATTTTAAATTCGTGCATTGTACATGGAATAATGAACGGTTTTGTAGTAATAAAATCACAATGAATTATGTATGGTCCGATTATTCACGCCTTTTATTCGAATTCGCGTATAAAATATTTTCTTATAAAATGTTACTGAATAAAACGTTAAAGGTAAATGTGCAAGCTCCATGTATCTATAAGTATTTAAGAGAATAACGCCGATGCACCTCCGTTCAATTTTAAAACTAGCTTGGTATTCGAACCAGACTTATGGCTTGGCCAGTATCCAGCCACAAGGCTTTGGGCACACGAATAAGAACAATAATTTTTTGACATCTCCATCGTCTTTTGTTTTATAAATTATTCGGATTATTTTGCTTCTCTAATGTTGTAACTTTATTATTATTCTTTGTTATTAGCCGTAAATGATAGTGGAATGATTTTCACTTGTTTCGTGTTTGAAAAAATGGAACAGAGTGGCAATTTTATGTCATTCAAACATACATACATACGGGTCGAATACAGAACCTCCTTTTTTGAAGTGGGTTAAAAATGAGTCCTTCCAAGAATAGGTCATTACACGAATAAGTTATTATACGAATGAGTCTTTTGCAGAATGAGGTATTATGAGAACAAGTCCTTTGAAGAATAAGCCATTCCGAGAATAGGTCCTTTTTTTCGCCGTAAGCCATTTTACGAATAGGTCCTATAACTACTAAACCTTTAAAGGAACGTTCAATGTCTTATCTCAGTCTCAATCTGTCAAAAATACCTCTAATTTGCCTAAATTTTTTACCTGTTTTTGACATTAATTGTTGATGACATGAGATTGCGACTAGATTTTGAACGTTTTCAATTACGGGAATTGTGCTTTGAAAATTGGAGACATGTGCTTTTTTTTTTGTTTCTTGTTTTGGCACATTGTTGTAGCAAACGTTACTGCTACGCCGCTACGATGTCGTAGCACTTTGGTAATTAGCTACGCGAGAAAAATCAGGATACAATATATAATATGCTTTTGTTAGAAACCTAAATAATAATGTTCCCATACTTTTTACACTAACAAAATCATACATTTCTACTTTCTTCTGATATTATGTAAAGTAAAATCGTTTATATCATAAATCAAAATTACAATATGGAGGTATTGTTGATCCCAAAGTAGGTGCAGCCTGTATCTTAGGCACCTTGCTCGTGACGTGTGCTCAATTAAGCTGGCCTTGGCACTGCTCAACCCACTTACTGAGGCGGGTTAAAGATCAAAAGAGTTCGCAGCACAATGGCATAATGTGGTGTTATGCACTTGAGATCTTTTCGTTAGCCGACTTTTATATACGGCATTAAGTAAGCAACAGTCTCTGAGAATTTTAATTAAGCTTTGCCATTGTGTGTAATGTAAGGTAATTTATTCGATAGAATTTACGAGAAGGGTAGGAAAATTCTTTGATAAGAACCACACTACCGAGAAAGAACTTGTGCCTTTAAAACTTCTCACAGAATAAAATACAGTAACATGGTTCACACAGACAAAGTCACAAAAAGAAGAAAGGAACATCCATGTTTAATCAGACATTCCTTATAAAATAGAACATCTTACGCCAAGAGAACGCTAATCAAAAGAAAGACTGTCTACAGTAAAGAAAATACAAAAAGTTCTCAACGATTCAGTTCCAACAGTTTAATAAGCTGCAAAGAAATATTACAGTACTGATAAAGACAGAATAAGAATAAAATAGTTGCGACGACTCCTGAAAGATTTTATGAGTTCAGTGGCTATTTAGCGACGGTGAATACCGGCTGGCTCGTAAAGTGCGACTTTACCTTTCTATGTCAGTACCTCAGTGGCATTCTTTAGACACGTGCTTGAACATCTGTCTTCGTGGCTTCTCGTGGTTCTTCGGGCTTTCTCGTATTTTAAATTTTTCATATAGAACCTCCTTGGCAAGGCACTTTGCGGGTGCTTATGTGCCGTTTGAATGTGAGTGGGGTTAATAATTTAATGTGACTGCTAGCCGGTGATGGATGTCATAACTGCATGGTTCGTGGATGTCGTACTGGCTGTCAGTTTTACCTAAGACCTAGGGGTCAGGAATTATACCGCCATTTCGTTTTTGCACTGGACTGATTATGAATTTAACACTTCCCTTTAATTTCCCCTGCAAGATTTGTGAGCGGCGTGATTAAATCCTGTAATGGTATGTGTAAGTAGATAAACAAATAAATAAAGAGCCGTGGTATATAACCTATATCGGTTGATACTAATGATGTTCGAATCTAAAAATATTTAACTAGACTAAGCCTACTGTGCTAGTAATAGTGTGCAATTTAAAATATACTCTAATGATACTTTCATTACAGTATCTTTTAAATTGTACATTATTGAACCAAATGGATGGTCCGAAACATTTCAGCAAAATCCTCCACTATCTCGATTGCAAATTAGCACTAAGTGGGCATCGTCGCCACTGTCACTGCCTATTACACTAACAATTATCTAAGCCTTGTGAACAATAAACATTTCTCTAGCACAAAATAAAGGTATGGTTTCAAAGTAATAACAAAAAACACGCAACACTATAATTAAGCCTAAAGGCATAATGTTTTTGCCCTTTTTCGTCCATATGATTAATATTCATAGGTTATTTCACGTGTCTTTTATGCCCCGACCGTACTGCGTACAAGTGTAAAAACAAGCTGAATATTTTGCTGACCGTAGCTGGGTTAGGCTGAAATATTTTATTTTTTATATTATTTGAAGTTTTCGGTATTTATTTATGGTTACTAAAAATAATCAACAGCGTAAGTATATTTTTATGAAAGTAATAGCTCCCTAGATAGAAATAACCTTCGTCTAGTTATACAATGTGGTGGGGACGTTGACTTGCAAACTGAAACCCTGAATTCAGCACATGATTCTAGACGTAGAAAAAAAAATCTGGTGTTTCATAGAAAAATGCCTACGCTTTCTAAATGACAATGCCTGATCCTGCCCCACCTGTCATTAATTTACAAGAAATGTAAATTAACCAAAATTATGCAATGAAAATAGGACCCTTAGTTACTTAACTGTTATTCTGTTAAACTTGCGGATAAAAAGTTACTGATAAAAGGAATTTAAAAACCCAAGTCCTACTTCCTGTTTTTATCGCGACCATCTGCGTTACTTAGTACGCATACACGCGGATCATAACGAGTCATTTATTAAGAAAAAATGACATCTGTTAAAGTATTATGTACCGATTTTAATATGTATTTGGTTTAAATACGCAACAGTTATTTTATTTTTTTAATAACCGACCATTAATTTCGCAGAGGGGTTCTGATTTCTGAATCATGTACTGAATCCTAAGACTATATTATATTCTCCGGTAACAGGTTGCTTGTCGATATCTCTGCCAGCCTGTATAGTTATTTAAGTTAGGTAGTACTTACATCGGGAACGAATTCTCTGAAGATTAGTTATTCACACCTGACCAGTCTCCGATTTCTTTTATAAGATCCGACAATTCTGTTAGTGTAGACTTGATGACACGCCTATTTAGCTTGTAACCCAATTCTAGGCGAGTAGAAATTACTCGCAAAATCTAATAAGTTTCAACGTCTATATTCTCTTTTAAATAGTAGGTTAGTATCACAACGAATCACTAACATTATAAAGGCAAAGGTTTGTGAGTGTGTGTGTGTTTATATGTTTGTTACTTCTTCACGCTCAAACGGCTGGATATATTTTATTAAAATTTTGTATGGAGGTAGCTGACACCCTGGATTAACATATAGGCTACTTTTTATCCCAATATTCCCACGGGATGGACATTTACAATAAATTAAATAAACAGACACTTATGCTTAATTGAAATTACCTTCACCGAAACCTAACTCTATAAAAGCTATTCATTATTAATTAAATTTACGCTTACACAAAACCGAGTACACACAAAGTTACACCTCCAAAATATCTTTAAAATAACTATTTAATTGTAAAGATCGCTTAACAACTTCAACTCACTGATGAGATTACAAGCGAACGATATAACTCGTTAATTGGAGCACCTGTAATTAGCAGCAGCTCTCAAGGAGGTACATACTGTGAACGCGACGAAGTTAATAGGAATAATGTGAGTATAAATGGGAAAAGTTAACTCATTTAGTAGCTCCTTCGCGTCCGCGTGCCGCGATCTCGGCCCACCAGACGGACTCGTCTCGAATTCTACTACTTTACAATCACCCCTTTTTGCAAAATTACACGTCCAACGTGACTCGACTTGGAACGGGCGAAGCAATCAACGGCGCCCCTCACTCTGCCTCCTAATACTGTAATTTCATTTTAATCCTTTGCACCGTCGGATTAACCCTTGTACACAATAAGTTTCGTACGTACACAGCACACGTAAGTTTTGTTTTTATTACTGAAAGGATTCGGGGCAAAGATAAATAAAGTAACGTGGAATGGATTTAACTTTAAATTAAATTGTATTGTTAATGAGCGGTCCGACATGACGAGCATGTTGTTGAGTGAATACTGAACTTATGGAATATTTTAATTAAGTTTTGTTTCACATTGAATGCAAATCACTAAAATTCTCTGCCGTTACTTTCAAGAATTCTTTATACAGACATTGTCCCTTTACTGTACAGCCTGAAGGCACCGGTAGAACTCATTAATTAATGGCAACATGGAGAGTGCGACTGTCGCAACCCAGTGCTGGGCACGCCACAAATCCGGCGATAAATCCCCTCTTTGAGGAGTGGCGTCACGGCGTCCTCACCTTCCACCTAACGCAGGTCCTCTCCGGACACGGGTGCTTCGGGAGGTTCCTGTTCCAGATAAGGCAGGAGGAAACACCCGGGTGTCACCATTGTGTGCATCGCCCGGAAGACACGGTGGAGCATACGGTGGAGGTCTGCCCAGCTTAGGCAGAGCACCACCGCGTCCTCACGGTGGCGATTGGTGGCGGCGATCTCTCGCGTCCGGCCCTAGTCTAGGCTATGGTTCTAAGCGAGAGCGCATGGGAGGCCGTCGTCACCTCCTTCTGCGAAACAGTGATGTTCGCGAAGGAGGAGGCGGAACGTGTGAGGGAGAAGCAATCTTTGCGCCCTCATGTTCCTAGTCGCCGCAGGAGACGTCCTGGGCGTCGGGAATCAATAGCCGATTCGGGCTTGCGGACTGCGAACAATGGGCAGCTCGCCATCTGGTAAGGACCAGGCCCGGCTCGACGGCGCGTTGTGTTCCACGCACGCTTTAAAGAGATGTCAGAACTAACTGACGGGGTCCGCTAGGGCCGATGCCTGCCAGGGTCGCGAGTTGTTCGAAAGAAATACTGTGGCCCCTGGTACAGGCAACTGAAGGAACACGGGTGGGTTTTAGTTAGTAAAAGTCTGACTCGCCCTCCCGTTCCGCCCAGAGTGGGAGAAGTTATTTGATAATTTCCCACACAACAAAAGGGCACTGGTAGAATACAAATCTTCATACAGTTCTAAACACATATATAAATACTCCTCCAGACCGAATTTCGACCACGGCGGCCAATTTCAGCGGAGACTAGCTTTCGAAGCGGGAGACATTATAGTGCACAAGTGTATTCGCAGACACAGGTGCACTCTCTCTTCCCTCACTTGCATTGCCCGATGAGACGGCAATCCCACACGACCGGAGAGAGATCAGGCGCAGGACCAACGGCTTAACGCACTTTCCGAGGTAAACTCCAGGCTGCTACTAAGAAATTCCTAATGGAAAAACCCAATACCAATTTGCCCAACCTGAGAATCAAACATAAGTTAGCGCCAAAACAATAAATAAGGAAATTGAAAATTATTTGTAGGACAATTATTATCGGCAATTGTAATTAGAAGTCCCGTATAAATTCGTTATACAATTCTGCTAGATAAACACTGTTTTTCTTATGCATTACCGCAACGCGCGATGTTCACTTTCTATTAAGACATGGCATGAAACATTCTGTTTGAGAAATTCACTAAAGTATTCAGCTACGATGAATGTAAAAGTGTGAAGTGTAAAGTGTATAATAAAAGCAGCTGTTATATTTTATTCATATCAAATAAAAACTTCATTTTTATAGGCACAGTTTGGTCGAAAATCAATTCGGAGTAAAACCATGGTACATTTTATTAAATAAAATTGTAACATTCAATAAAGTATACCAATTTAGTAGACAACATACCGGCAGCGAACGATTGGCATAATTAATTTCCTGCCTATCACTTCCACGAAAATATGATTGATTGAAGCAAGGTTTGTTTAAATCGTTCATTCGAATACAGTTTATGTTAATAAACTATCAACAAAACATTGTATTCTATTATTAACTATGAACCACGCTTTGAGACGGCGTCCTGAATTATAAATATAACGCAAATTTAGTTTGGTTTGTGTTATTTATGAGCTCCAAATGTCCGGCTAGAATTAAATTATGAAGCGTTCGAGCGGGCAGTGTGTGCGCGCACTTGACCCTGCCGACCGATGAAAATTTAACGAATGACCACCACAAAAGGAAATTGCAACCACGGCACGGAGAACGTGTGAACCCTTTACCTTGTGGCTTCTGGCAAATGAAAAGCGCCGGAGGCCCGCAGAAAAACTGCGCGAGTGGATAACACAAAATGTGTTTTATTTATCAACATAATACAAGGAGCGGCAACCAATTGTGACAGGACGTTTCGCGTTATTATTAGTCCCCTTTCAACGAGAACGGAAACCTGAAAAGTTTATGGCGGCCTAAACAGGCGTGGGATCTGGAGGCCTCCGTGCGGCACGTGACGCAACAAATAAAAGCCCACTTAATTCAGAGATCCGACTGGTAAATTTATGCCGCGCAATATCTCTTTAATGCCGGGGCCGTGACAACGCGTACATATCAACCTCCTTTCACTCAGAACGAACGCGACAAGTCGTTTGTATCAACAATCGATGAGCCCTGCCTGCGTGATGTGTCGATGCTATGTAACTACCTTGTTTGGATCGATAAAAGCTCAGTTTTATGCATAAATGTTTATTAAGTATTATTAGCGGTGCTGTAAGTAACCTTACGAATAGGGACAGCCCGAGAATAGTTTATGGTAATAAAAACAAAGCCTTGTTTATAATTACATCTCATGCATAAATTAGTTAATTTATAAAAGGTAAACGTTCATTTAATCTAAAAAAAAATAGACAATGAACAGTTCTCATTTATTTGAAATGGTTTCGTTTTGCTAACAGTACCTAATCCCAAACTGTTTCTGTGAAAAAGCAAATTTCCCTGTGGATGGTGCAACGGATAAAAACCGCTTCTATTCAATGCTATTGAGACTGCGTTTCATTATTTTAAACGGATTTAAAATTGGTACCGACTGCATGATTTAGAAATTCGTTTTTTTCGGTACCACTATTATCAGACACAATACACCTACAAAAAAAGTCTATTCATGGGGTCTACAAGTACACCACCGTTTCATGGTGCATAGGACTATTTTATCATTATTTCTCATTCACCAATATAAAAAAACCTTTATTGCTGGTTCTACAATGTTATTTAAAAGATTTTCTATACTATAAATACCTAAAACTATTTTCTTACATATCGGCGTTCGGTGCACTCTTTTTAGGGTTCCGTATCCAAAGGGTAAAAACGGGACCCTATTACTAAGACTTCGCTGTCTGTCCGTCTGTCCGTCCGCCCGTCTGTCTGTCACCAGGCTGTATCTCAAGAACGGCGATAGCTAGACAGTTTAAATTTTCACAAATTATGTATTTCTGTTGCCGTTGTTTGCAACTTTGGGCCACTCGGATACCCCACAGTGAAAATATCTCGCTGATATTATAGTTTACTGGTCTGTTATATAAACAGCTGTGTTTGGAAAACCTATTTAGGTACAAACTTTGCCTTACAGTAGGATTTAATTTATTCATTTGTATTCAATTGGACTATGAAAAACCCATCGGGATATGGTGATGATGACTTGCCATATTTTCGATTGTAATACAAAATGCATACCAACCTACGTGCTGTTAAAAAAAATAAAAGCGCATTCAGAAATGGTCACCTTGAAGATCACAAAGGGCGGCCTTGTCGTCTTCGAAATCAATCAATCACAATCTACAAAACATAACAACAAATACTAAAAACAAAATAAAATAAATACTTTAGGGGGGGCTCCCATACAATAAACGTGTTTTTTTCGATGTTTTTGCCTTGTGGTACGGAACCCTTCGTGTGCGAGTCCGACCCGCACTTGGCCAGTTTTTTAAACACCTTGTCCTTCGACAAAGGTCTAAATATTTCCACATATCTCTGTCTTTGGCCCTCTGAAACCACGCTAACCAGTGAAACTTTTGTATAAATTGGATTGGGGAGACGACGTCAAAACTACTCTTTTGACGCCGACTTCCCAATCCAATTTATACAAAACCGTAATGAATCATACCCTTAAATCTTCCTCATGAATCACTCTGTCCATTGGTGGAAACTGTGTGAAAACCCTTTCGGTAGTTTTTGAGTTCACTTGTCATCCCTTACTACTTTTTCCATTGCCAATTGACTAGAATGCCAGTTCTCCAGTGTTTCATGCCCTGAAACAGCTGCATTTTGAAAATCTAAACGATGCCGCTCTATTAATTGGCATCATCATCAGTCTTAAAACAAACAACAGACAAAAAGTTTAAAACTAAACAGAATGCCTAAATAGTCTCTCCGGTAGCAATCAAAGCACGACCTAGTTTGTCTAGACTGTTCCCAATACTCTATATTTAAAGCTGCAATCCAATGCCGTTTAAGAGGTGAATAAGTTAGTTGAAAAACGTTAGAGTGCTACTGTGACAGGTGAAAGGGTACAAAAATATTCCAAAAACTATTATCTACATAGACATAAAATTCAAAGTCCTGACTGACTGATATATCCTAGAGACGAGATTTGGAGGGTGTGTTCTTTGTGAAGAGTAGGTATCCACTAAGAAAGGGTTTTTCGAAATCCCACCCCTAAGATGGTGAATGGAGGGAGGGTGAAATTTCACGCGGACGAAGTCGCGGGCAGAAGCTAGTATTTAATAAAGGCTTAGGGGCTGATTAATGATTCTTTGCTATATCTTATTAATAAATATTGACTTGTTTCGTTATACTAATAGATACATTAAATATTATGATTTATTGTAAGTCGTGTCAGTGGTTGACTTAATTTAAAAAAAAAAAACAGCTTCGTTGATTTTTGTTGTGTTAGGAAATTATACGGATTGAGGTTGGTATGAAGGATCGATTGACTATAACTTGAATTGGGGACTGGGCAAGACATGTTCGTCCCATGCCGGACAAACTGTGGGCCCAAATAGCACAGAACTGGAGCCCTGAGACAGTGAGGCGGGGTCGCGGCACAGCACGTCGGAGATGGCGGGACGCGCTAGACAGGTTCCGTCAAAACTGGAGGAGGGACGCGCGGGCTCGCGAAAGATGGAAGGAGTGGAAGGAGGCCTTTGCCCAGGAGTGGGACAGCGTAAGCTAATAAAAAAAACTTTAATTTCACAATTATCTCACTTTTGGGCTAAGTTCATCACACTTTCGGGCCAAGAGTCATTATGTTATAGGCCCAAAGACTTTTTGTTCTAAGTAAGCAATTTTCTTCTCTTTTTGCCTATATGTGTTCTGTGGAAACTATTGTATGACATCATGTTAACCGGTTGCTTTGTTAGAAAAAGTACTTGATGTTCTCTAGGCGCAGCGTAAGAAATTCACTTCATTACCCCTTTTTCTTTAGTATTATATGTGTACGCGGTGGAGGAGCGTTATCTGAAACAGTAAATAAGAAAAAATTGCGGCATATCAGCAATGTCAACGCCTCATAAGAATGCTCTCTGCGACCTAAAGAACGAAAGAAAACAAGGAAAACATAAAAATCTGACCCCTACAGTAATGTCCCGGAAAGGAAATAAAAACTATGATACAAAACAAACCCAGCGAGGTATTGGATCTTCTGATTTGTTGTACTACCTCTTTCAGTTCAGTTTTTTTTTCTTTGTGACAAGGAAGCCGGTTCGTAAATATGAAATGGAAATTTTGCATCGAAAACATTAAAGGTTAACTGTTTTTAGGGATAAAAAATGTGGTAATCCAGATAACCTTCTTCAATTCCAATCAAAGCAGTACATAAATCACCAAAATGTTTGTATTAATCAATACTAAATACACGCTTCTCTATAAACTATCTTTTAATCGCCACGTTTTGTTAAAACATAGCTTCGAAACAGAAAACTTTATTAGCAAAAAACGTAATTAAAAGCTCCCACACGACTTTAACATAGCTTTAGTGCATTACGCCACTCATAAAAACGTATTCGTAGCACAGAAGGTAATATTTCAATCGCGTGACAGGGAAAGTGGAAAAGTTGCATTGCAATTAGCAATTCTAAATATGCAGTGGGTTCTAGCCTAGTTTTTTATAAGCAGATAGTAACTACATGTGAGGGAATGTTTTATGGGACACTAACAGGCGGAAGACAGGCATAGAAAAAGCATTTCCTCGAAGAGCTGTATACATGTACAACTTGTTTTTTGCATAACGTGTACGTTTATCCTTGGCATGATTTCTTTCTGAGAAAAATACTGCACGCATTTCAATGTATTTTTTATTAATATGTCAATGTATGGTATACGTGAAAGGATTTGCAATGTCCACAAACATGCCATTTTCTTTAGTTTTTTATTTAAATTCTTGCGTAATAATGAGCACTCAAAAAATTTAATCTTTTGCAACAGTTTTTCATTGCACATATTACCACGATCAAAATGACGTTATGAGGTTTAGCTTTATTTAAAACCTTTATATTTATATTTGCCATTCCCAAAAATTATAACATTCCATGTAAATTTCTCCCATTCAACGTACCTAGTATAGGAAGTCACAAACATTTGCCTGTATTTGAAAGCAGAATATTAATAGAACGTATACCGTATTCAACGCAAAAATGTCGTACTTCATACGGGATGCTATAAAGAAACCGTGGGTCTCAGCACATTTAGAACGGCTGGCAACCCTAAACATAGCATATTGACCTAAATGCCGTCTGGGGTTGGGGCAACGAGCTAAATTTACAAGAAGCTTCGCCGAAGTGTCAGACTATCACCCAGTTTGCAACTTTGGGCCACTCGGATACCCCACAGTGAGAATTTCTCGCTGATATTATAGTTTACTGGTCTGTTATATAAACACTTGTGTTTGGAAAACCTAAGTAGGTACAAACTTTGCCTTACAGTAGGATTTAATTTCCTCATTTGTATTCAATTGGACTATGAAAAACCCATCCGGATATGGTGATGATGACTTGCCATATTTTCGATTGTAATACAAAATGCATACCAACCTACGTGATGTTAAAAAAAATAAAAGCGCATTCAGAAATGGTCACCTTCTATTTTGAAGATCACAAAGGGCGGCCTTGTCGTCTTCAAAATCAATCAATCACATTCTACAAACATAAACCCTGTACCCGAAGGTAAGGAAATGGAGGCTTTTATCGAAAATGCCCCGAATCACGTGTCATGTTGATCATTATTTTCTTTTTACCTCCAATAGACGAAGTTCAGGAAGAGTTCGTTAGCCTCTACGCAAACTTCAAAGTGATGCCAACCGAACCAGCGCGCACTAATTACTGACCTCCCGTGTGTAAAACACTTAGTTCATAAAACGAGGATAATCATATTCAAGGCAGATGGGCCGTGATGACGTGACCCGGCCATCGCGTCCGCTCTTTTTACACTTTTCTGCTACTACGCTGCAGATGCAAATAAAAAGGTAATTTTTGCTGGCGTGTTACTTTTTTTGTTGCAGGTAAGCGAGTCTGAAGGTGGTGGAAAGTGGCTACTGTTGTTTGTACCTGTGACACCTGCACGATTGGTTAAAGACTGCAAAATATAAAGTAGGTTATGCTGTCTGCAACCGAGTCAGAAATATCTGCTTGTGCTTATTAGGGTATGTTGACTCCCGCCCCGACCCTTGCTCTAACCACCTCGTACAGTTTACCTTGTAACTTTAAATTCGTCTCTAATTAATCTAGATCTGATCCAGCCTGTCCCTTGCTGCCCTCTCCCAGTGACGCTCTTAGCTGATGTCCGTAATCCACAGGGAGATCCTTATCGTGTAGTCGTTTAGTTTGAAAGATTTTTGCCCTATTTAGACGCCTTTTTTATAAGGCGTCCACAGGGTAGTTCAGGACAACCTCCCAAGTTAACCTGTAGTAAAAAAGGCCACCGCCCTCGACAACCATGAAAACGACACCAATGACGAAAATTATATATACTAACCGGTATCCCGGTTTTATTATCAGCGACCTTGACAACCATGAAAGTGTCACCAAAAACAAAGAAAAAGGTACAATAAAAAAACTACCACATTCCTTTGAAAGAATACGGGCATGATTTTATGAAGGAACCTACCGTAACTTTTCGCACCAAAAAAAGTATGTTTCAGGAAAGTGAATCCGCGCAAGTGTCTTTCACGCAAGTGTCTTTCGCGTAGGTGTCCATTCGCGCAAAAGTCCATTCGCACAAATGTTCGCACAAGTGGGTTCGTGCAAATGTCTGTCGTGAAAATGTCTTTCGCGCAAGTGTCCTGGTACCCAAAAAAAGGTATGTTGACAGCACTTCCCGGACAAGCTCTTTTACAAGAAACGCTAACCGTGCCGTCTATCTCAGAAACTGCTCAGGACGAGATGGGATAAGGTCTCCTCCTAATACTAGTGCAACACCCGTGTGCTCAGTAGGAAATTTCATGACATTGCAAAGCTGTGACAGTGAATTACACTTTAGATCCTGGGCATTGCTAGCGTACATTCTTCCAAAAATGGATGGTAGTCAGGCCTTTATTGGTCAGCTGCGGAAATAAGCCGTTTCCGGAAGCTTGATACATCAGCAATGAAATCCTAACTCATTCCTAAGTACATCCAGTCAATATGATTTTTGTGTCACGCCCTAATTTCTTTGACACTGGCAAAGTAGGGTAATGTGCTGTTGTATGTTTTGGCAAACAGGCTAGAAAACCCCAATGAAAATATTTCACCGAGTGCTGGGAAATTGATTATATCTTTGGTAGGCTATATGAAAAGGAAAGTTTTTCAAGTTTTTCTATCGAAAATTCTTTATAATGAAATAACCCATAAAATAAAATAAGTAATCAGTCGCTTTAAGGTGATATATTGAAAAAAAAATTGGTTTTTCTATTCGTGTAACTTGTTAAGTATGTGAAATAGGGATTTAACATTTTGGTGTATGTTTTGTGAATCTTTGGTCTAGTATCATGTAAAAGAAATAAACGATTTAATGAATTTTTCTCGATACAAAAAAAATTGCAAAGTTACAAAAAATAAATAAAATCTATTTTTCTCCTTTTTTCGACATCACGGCGTAATGCTTAAGAGTTATTCAATGGAAAACATAGAGAATTAAAACATAGAGAATTATCATATCAAAGTTTACTCTAAATAGTTTTAAATTTAATTCATTTGTTTTGTTAAAAAAGGAGTGAATTCATTTTGGCACATACATACGTCGTTTTATTCCGAGCGCACGCACATTATAGCCAGCTCTCTTCTTTTGAGTTTCAAAAGTAATTGAAACACTTTCGCTCGCTTAGTAGATCAGTCGCTACGATTTATTTTCGAGGTAGTGCCTTAAGGATGATTTCCACCAAACGGCTCGCATCGCATCGGATCGGAAAGGATACGGATGTGGCGACAGCCGATCGCGTCTGGCAGGATGTCGACGCAGACGATCGGCTCCGTACCGTCGCTTGCGAAAGTATCCGTTTCTGCGCCTAGTCAAATAGTTTCATTCCTACTGTGTCTAATTTTTGAAAATGGTTGAAGTTGACGTAGTATTGCTGGCAATTGCATTCTAAGGTGCTTGATAGTCTGCTTGAGAGACAGCTTAAAGAACACCTAAATTTAAACGATGCACAGTTCGGTTTTAGACCTGGACTTTCGACAGAATGTGCGGTTATGTCTCTCAAGCAGACGGTTAGGTACTACACGGATAGGAGCACGCCTGTGTATTGTAACCCGACCTTTACAGGATGAAAGAACTTTTGCTCTACCTACTGTGCTGGCCTCGCCACAGTTTTATAGGGTATATAATCGGTTAGGGAAAGATTCAATTAAACAAGTACCTACTTACACAAACAAAGTTTATTGTAATCATACACAAATGAAGGTACACAAACAAATAATGTGGCGAGCCACCAAACTAATAAATATATTTCCCAAACTCCTAGGCATTCACACCCATACAACCAGTCTCCGTACCTGGTTTTACCGGAGTGCATGCCTGCATGAGACAATGACAATAGCTATATCGAGTCCGTGAGATGATCCACATAACTTCTAGCTCAACCGTACAAGTATCAACCTATTGGATTGTGCTCATATAGGGAAAATAAAGATTATGCAATGCAAACCCGAGACACAATACTTTATAACAACTGGTCTTATCACCTAGTTCCTACAAAAGGCCTAACTCTTTCATAGATTAAATTATGACACTATAGATCAACTAAATGTTCTCTCTGTATAAATAAAACCGTCAGTTAACGCTCTCAGACCCTCTCAGTTGACGGCTTTCCGGCCCTTAGCATCGTTCGCAGGATAAACCTGCGAACACACGAAGAACGTGGCCTACGGGCATAGATGGTGACGCTTGCGTTACCTGGAGTGGGGATTTCCCTCATCACCTGGATTCGGCTAGGTAAGGCCTTCTTCGACAACAGATGACCACACCACAAGGGACAATCTTAAAGTTGCCGGCCCGGATCAGTTTACAATCTTCTGATCACAGGGCTGCTCCAAGGCTTCACGACTTAGTCGCGCGTAGCACCGATCGTAAAAAAAAGAGGCTAGCTTAACAGCCAGACAGGATTCAGCTTTCAATAACTCCTAACAAAACCCCATCGGGTTATTTGGGAACATCCAGGTCCCACCAGGAATAAGTCCCGCTCAATCGGCTCAACCAGCCTTTTCGCTCGAGTAAAGAGTCGCCAAGACCGGAAACCTCCTTTTGCTTTTCAAACCTATCAGGAGTTCAAACTGATAAGTTTGAACTCCAGAATATTCCTCCACAGACTAAATAAATCTTATCGATTTGTGACTTTAAATTTATTAAACACTGTTTATAATTTAAATGTGGTTTATTATGTGTGTCTGTTTATTTACTATAAATAAGTATCAATTATTGTATTAAATGTTCCTGATTCACCACGACCCTAACGCCATCTAGTGACGCGGAGACTACGCTCCACGAGCCCGCACAGAACCACGATAGACGTCGCCTCTTGATGCGTTAAGTATCTATTTTGCAACGTCACAGTATGCAGCCTTTCTTGATCTCTCCAAGGCATTTGACCTGGTTAGGTATGATATTCTCTGGCGTAAATTGAAGGATACAGGTGTGCCGGTGCCGGGTGAGTTAATTAATATTTTTAAATATTCGTATGACCACCAAACTAACCAGGTCAAATGGCTTGGCGAACTTTCTGACGAGTACAGGTTGGAGTGCGGGGTGAGACAGCGGTGGTTAACATCTCCCTCACTCTTTAACCTGGACGTGAACCGTTACCCGTGAACCGTTTAACCTGGCTGCTCGATCGATGGTCACTGTATCAACAGTATCAGTTATGCAGATATGGTGTTGCTTAGCCCATCAATGGCCGCGCTTAGAAAGCTGATAGGCGTGTGTGAGGAGTATGCGAGGGTTCCCGGTCTCCTATACAATGTACAGAAAAGCGAGCTCTTGGTATTTCAAGCCAGGGGTCGTAAACTGGGGGACGTGGCACCTGTGCTGCTTAACGATGTCGCTCTTCGAAGAGTGAGATAATTTAAATACCTCGGCCATGTGGTCACCGAGGATTTAAAAGACGATGGGGACATAGAAAGGGAGAGGAGGGCGATGGCGGTCCGCTGTACCATGTTGGCACGCAGATTTGCTAGGTGTAGTTTAGAGGTAAAGATCACTCTGTTTAAAGCATTCTGCCATACTCTCTACACCTGCAATCTGTGGGTCTACTACACGCAGCGGGCCATCAACGCTCTCCGAATACAATATAATAATGCGTTCAGGGTGCTGGTGGGGCTCCCACGCTGCTGTAGTGCGTCTGCTATGTTTGCGCAAGCTCACACAGACGGTTTTCACACTGTTCTGAGACGCCGCATCGCTTCGTTGATGTTCCGCACGCGTGGGAGCGCCAACACCATTCTGAACGTGCTCAGCCACAAGCGACAGCCCCCTTCTGGGGCACTAGGTTCAAGCACAAGTGCGTGTGCCCGGGGCCCCAGTGGGCGGTAAATACTTAAATTAATTTTTCTTTTCTTTTATTATTATTTTGCTTTTGTTTTTTTGTTTTTTTTTTCTTTTTAATGTACTACTACTACTTCTTTTTAATGTGTTACACCTACTAACAATATTATGGGCAAAATATGCCTGAATTAAAGATTTTTTTTTTTATTGTTAGAAGAAAAAGAAAATAATCATAAAACACAGAAGAGGAAAAGAAAAATTTGGATTGATATTATGGCAAAAATCGGATACGACGACAGGCGAACGGAGCCGATCACGAGTCGCACCATATTGTCGGCTACGATCGTGTGTCGTGGAAGACGCCCGCGGTCAAGCTGCTGTGCGCGGCTTGGTAATATAGACTTTAAATACTGTGTACACGATTTAATATTGTAAAATCCGTTCCTATCCTATGCAATGCTTGCATTTCCACCAAACGGCTTGCCGTTTGGTGGAAATCATCCTAAAAACATTCGCAACTCATTTCTCTTCAAAAGCATTAATACGTAGTTTGCTCGGAAAATGTACAAACATGTTTTTTTATTTTATTTTAAAGCAAGCCCCAAATTAAAAGTTTTTCTGAATGTGGGAATATCTGTTTTAATGAACGAGCATTTAGTTTTCACACATTGCTTACAAAGTACGAATTCAAGAAAAGGTACGAAACAAAAGCAATATAAATAAAAAATAGAAGCAAAATGACCATTGCTTTCGAGGAGTACTCATACATGACCAAGAGCCGACCGCCCGAAAGCAGAGCACACAATTACATACAACCAAAAATAAACCTTATCTCCTCGTTTTTAAGCTCAATGTCGAATGCAAAAACTTTCCAAAATGTACAAAAGCAAAATAATTCAGGAAGATTGTATTTCATATTCGACCATGCTCTCTCCCCTTCGTCATAATATAGGGTTAGGCCCTAATTTATTTCTCATATTATTTTCGAATATTCATAAAAGCAACTTATACGTGACCTAGTTTTTGTGAAAGTTCTGGCATTGTACAGCGCTGAATTTACTGCCAACTATTCGACAGTGCAACGTCAAACCTCAAGGCTGCGATCGAAACTCTTACAGTTTTATATCACCCAAGTTACCAGTCTCTTGTTCTTGGTGCAGTTTTGTATTTCTCTGGAAAGACAACTCGGAAATGAAGATATTTGGAGAAATGACGGGATTTTTTTATTTTAAATAAATATATTTGATGACTTGTGAATTTAAAAATATACTTTATTATATACTATTTTAGTTGTAGGTATATTATTATAGCCCACAGAAATAACAAAACAACTTTTATTAAATACGTTACAAGTTTACAACATTCAAAATATTATTTTGTATCCATAAAAACATGACACCGCGACACAAAAGCGCGTACGTCACGATACGATAAACACTTACACGATCACGTCACTACAAAAAGCCGGTTGTTCGGTAGCAAAATCCGATTCGTCATAAAAGTATAATAATAGTGGGTCGGGGGTGCCGCAACAACGGCGGTGACCTACCCAGCGCGCGCCGCCGCGGCAGTCTTCTGTCGAGCTTTCTAATGACCCCAGGCGTTCTGTGTTGCGCGTTAAGGCACACTCAAGCCCAATAGAACCGATAAAAACTTGAACTGTATTGAAATTCAGCTTGTTTCACGCGTTGTACGCTCTACTACGGCAGACAGGCGCACTTCAGCCCTCGCCCCGCGGACAGGACAGGACGCGAAAATGGACTCTATGTCCTCCAGGATAACACCGTTTTGTAATTAACCGCGAGTTGTGTGTCAGAGCAAAGGAAACCTAACTGGGTGAGTACATAAATATTTCATCACAACTTTTATCGAAACTAGTTACCTAATAGAACAATGTAGACATAGAGTTTGTCGCGTGATTTTGCTTATGTTGTGTCTTTGAACTGAAATGAAACTCTTTGTACTGCTTTCAATGTTGTTTGTTTTGTGTTTAGTGCTTAAATAAATTCTTTGTTTGCGCTATTCTTCAAAGAAGTTCTTCTTGTAGACTGTTGAACATTTAGATATTTTTTATTGTCACTCGGAAGCAATTTCGTTTTATTACTTTTTAAATCACTGATCTGGAAAGTATTTTATAGCGGTATTAGCTAGGCTTAGCTTCGACTGTATAATAAGTCACTCTAGAACCTGCCTGCGTTGACCTGCGTTGTATATTATAATAGTAATGATTAATTCCAAAATACTAGAAGTGCATTATATAGTAATAATCTCCAAACACTATTAGCTACTACTCTACTAAGCCGAGTATTACAGCGATATGGAGACAGTCTCCATTTACTGAATCGAACAATATCTACATGGAATCCGGATCTGTGGTCTCATGTAATTTCATCTGTGTAATCTACTTAAGCACTGCATGTAGGTATACAATAATTAAGGTACAAGGATTTCCAATCTACACAGACTAGGAGTAGGAACTATTATTCCCAATAAGTAATTCATAATAGCATATACAGGCAACAATGTACTTTAATCATGTTACTGCACAGTCGAGCCTTCTCAAGCCGGCGAAGCGTTCTGATTACACAGCATGAGTCTTTGATCTATTCATTACGTTGAGTAAACAATATAATAGACATATAATTGATAATGTTGTGCACTATCGAGTTATTGTCTTTGATGCGGACGTGACAATACCTTTATGTTTGTTACAGGTAGAATAACAAAGGAGAAATAAAATGTAGAAAAAATCACTATAATGTAACTATGAAAAAAGTTTTACTCTTCAAGACAAGGAAAAATGAGTGCGACGTTTTGCAAATTGTTTCGTTACTGTTGGTTCTACCCTCCGTTTTGCGAGCTCAGAATACCGTGGGCTGTCCCGACTTAATAAAAACTAACAAATGTTCTTGTTATACATTTGAAGACGGTAAGATTGCTGCCTGTTTGTAAATCGTTTGCGACGTGAACGTAATATTAATCAGGGATTTATTTTCAGGCTTGTTTCTTGATTGTCAGGATACTGCCTCCAAAGACATAAAAAATGCTCTTAAAAGTGTGTCTGACATACACTCACTTTCCGTTTACGACCTCGACGACAACGAAGAAGCACTGGGACCCCATTTTATACCTCAAGGCGTTTGTATAAAGCATATTCATATGTCAAGAACAAGCATAAAAGACATCGGCGATGATACGTTTACGCCGTTGAGAAAGTGCCTTGAAACATTAAGCGTCGTATCGAGCAAAATCAAAATTATTCCCCAGAAAGCTTTATCCGGCATGCTGAAATTGATATCGATCGACTTAACGTCTAATTATATTGAAGACATACAAAGCTATAGCTTTTATGGTCTTCCGCTTATGAAACTGAACATAAAAGGAAATGTTATTCGAGAAATATCTGAATCTGCTTTCTCAAGTCTCGAGCTAACTCTCTTGGAAATCGATTTGAGTGAAAACAATCTCACTACGTTCCCTATAGAAGCTTTTGCAAAATTAAGGCACCTTCGATCTTTACGGCTAGCTTGGAATGAAATGTCATCTTTTCCTATAGTCGAAAATTCTGATTTGATATCTCTAGAGTACCTAGATTTAAGTTCCAATAATTTTGAATTTATTTCAGAAGACTGCCTTAAATTTTGTCCGTCCCTAATAACATTGTCATTTCATTTTAATTTCATCAACACCATACATTATAGAGCATTTCATTCTTTAGTTAATTTAAAGTCTCTTGATTTAAGTCATAATAGGATAAAAATATTGAACCCCAATTTGTTTCAGAACAACAAATATTTAGAATATGTAGATCTAAGTCACAATCATTTGCACCACATCCACGGTTTGTTTTGTAACTTACCATCACTCACCGAAGTAATTTTAAGTCATAATAATATTTTGGATGTGCCAATAGACTCGTTTCTTAATTCAAAGAAGATTAATGCAATACATTTAGATAAGAATTGTATAAGCAACATTAATAGTGAGAGCTTCAGTAACTTAGAGAACCTTGATAAGCTTAGTCTAGAATATAATTATTTGAATCAAGTGCCACATAATATTTTTATAAATAATAAGAATATATTGAAACTAAGATTAGACAATAACAATTTTTCAGAATTTAATAATGACACACTAGGACCCTTAGTAAACGTAAAAGAGATAAGATTAAATAACAACAAGATTAAAGTCGTAACAAAGAGTTATTTTATAAATTCTATGAAACTAGTAGAAATTTACTTGGACCACAACGAGATTACTTTTATAGAACCAGGGACTTTTTTAGAAATGACTGATTTAAAATATCTCAGTCTACATTATAATTATATCATAGTCTTAAATGATGTTTTGCCAAAATTAAGTTCTAATTTAGTTACGCTACACTTGGAATCTAATTCATTATCTTTAATAGGCAACTTTATGTTGCAGTCACAAGAAAAATTAAATTACTTAAGTTTAAAAAATAATCGCTTAAAGTTCTTGACAAAGAACACGTTTCGTAATTTGAGTCTCGTAACAAGGCTTGAATTAAATAATAATGACATTTCTGTCATAGAAGACTTCTCATTACAGCACCTAAGCTCTGCACGCTATCTAGATTTACAATACAATTTACTGAGCAACATTACAAATTATACATTTTTTGGTTTAACTGAAATAGAAGACTTGGATATCTCGCACAACTCTATCATGTTTATTTTCGATATGGCGTTTGACACTCTAAAGAAACTACGTAGTCTGAACCTTTCATTTAATCCACTGAAAATACTCCACAAACATGTTTTCCAGCAAGGTTTGCCCCTCAGTTCACTATATTTAGATAACTGCGAAATACAATTTATAGAAAACGGTACATTCCTAGGGTTGAACAATTTAAAATTACTATCTCTCAAAAATAATTCCTTAAAAGCTAGAGACTTACTATCCGTTAATATTCCCGGATTGAAATATTTAACTTTATCGTTCAACGTTCTGGACTATCTTCCTGTAGATACGTTTACTCAACTTCCACTTTTAGAAGTTCTCTATATGGAACATTGTAATATTGAACACATTTTTGAGGGCACATTCAGACATAATAGAAATTTGTTGAGACTGAACTTAGCACAGAATATAATCAGTACTATTCCTTCTATATTGTTTGACTCACAAAACTCAGTATCGGAGTTTAATATAAGTAACAACTTTTTAGATTTTGTGCCATATAATACGTTTGAAAATTTCACACATGTTGAGAGTTTAGATTTAGCAGATAACCTTATACCGAGAATAGAGTTATGTGGCTTTGAAAAATTAATTAAATTAAAATACCTAATCCTAAGGAAAAATGAAATACGAACTATAACAGCGAGCAAGAAAATAGAATACCCTTATTTAGTGCTTTTTGATATTAGTTACAATAAGTTGGATAACCTACCACTTTTCGTTTTCGATATATTTCCAAATATACAAAATATTAACATCTCGTACAATGAGATTGTGAGATTTGATTTTTTGTTGACTTATAGAAAGTTTGGTGTCACTCTTATCAATATTGATATGAGTAAGAATCCCGAAATATCTTGGTCTGCATCAAACAGAATGAATAATAATACACTAATAGCAAATCTTTACGAATTACACATATGTGCCACGAACATGACAAACATAGACGATATCACATTTGAACTGTTCTCTAATCTACAACATCTGTATCTCAAATTCAATAAAATAAGACGTATGTCTGTGAGCCCATTTTCCAAATTAACTTTTTTAGAAAGTTTAGACTTAAGTTTTAATAGGATTTCTCAGCTGAAAACCAGCAATTTCCGTGGACTAACTAAGTTGAGAACACTGTGTTTATCAAATAATAACATCGAATCAATAGAATCCTTCGCAGAAGAGTTGAGTAATTTGAAGCTTTTGGATCTTTCGCACAACAAGTTGCAAAACATTCTTAATGAAGATCTTATAAACTTGAAAGAGTTAACGGTATTGCACTTGAGCTACAACAATATCAAGTATATATCAGTAACGGCGTTCAAGAACTTGAATAAAATAATAAAGATTGATTTGGAGCACAACAAGCTTCAGACAATACCTATAGAATTGTTGACCTCGGTCGAAAATTACATACAAGATATATCTATAAAAGGTTTGTATTCGAGCATGTGTTGATACAATTTGAAAATAACCAAGATAAATGTTAAACCAAGTATATTATTATTTTACAGATAATGTCATTCTATGCAGCTGCCAAAAAGATAATGCCTGGGTGTGGATTCAGGATCATCCCAAAGTTATAAAATCTAATTCAATAACTTGTTACAACGATGAGTATCCAAGAGAGAAATGTGACGTTCCAGTAATATCACAGCTGTCTGTGGACAGACATAAAGATAATTCTGTATCAGTATCGTGGTTCATAAGAAATCGCACAGCTATTAAAGCTTTGCAAATTTTATACTATGGTGAAGAGGGAAACACTGACGTAAGTAAACTACAGTTAATACTAACTAGCAATAAGGCCTTGAAAGCTAAACAAGGCATTGAAAATGTATTCCTTACAGGTGAAGTCAAAATACCTTGAAAAGAGTGAAGTATCGGTTCATATTAGAGACTTAGAGCCAAATGTTAACTACGTAGTGTGTGTCATCACTCTATCTGAAGAACCAGTGGACTACGACGATGAGATAATAGTAGCTGAAGTCAATAAAACAATTGACGACAGTGCTAATTCTACAGCCAGAATCACTCAGGACGTGGCAGCAGCGATACTCATGCGCTCTCCTTCCAGCGAATGCGTTTCATTTAATACATTTAGGAAGCCGGCAACAGTAAAATCCAAACCGAGTAAAAAATTTCATATATCGTCAATTTTAAATCGCCGAATGGGCTTAATAGTCGGCTGCTCGTTAGGGTTCGTTGTGTTTTTCATCATGGTTTCCATTTTGTTGTACACAAAAATTAAAGAAAGAAAAAGAATAGCCAAGTCCGATCCAGCGTGGTCTGAAATGAACGATTATCATTCAATGGCGAGTAAAGATGATATTTTACAAAGCTCCACTACAGCTTCGACTGACAACATTTTGTTGGGTATGGCAAAAAATCGTAAAAATTCATTAGATCATTTAAAGTAATCATAGATTCTAGACATAGGTAGGAAGTATACCTTTGAAGTGAACAATAAAATTCTAAATTCGATTTAATTAGTAAAATATTTATATTGTTAATAGATGCTTGATTTTACGACTGTTCGCTTATGATAGCTAGATA
Source organism: Mesoligia furuncula (assembly GCA_916614155.1). Classification (NCBI taxonomy): domain Eukaryota; kingdom Metazoa; phylum Arthropoda; class Insecta; order Lepidoptera; family Noctuidae; genus Mesoligia; species Mesoligia furuncula. Next base: position 14,601,013 of record OU744798.1, read on the forward strand.
CTTAGACGTAGAACGTAGTACCTACATAGTAGGAAAATTGTAACTTTAAAACATATTGGGTAGGTAGACTAGTCATAGAACCTTAACTATGAAATAAAACTGTTGGCATGGTTATCAGTTACTTTATGAGTTTTATTTTCACCAAACAAATAGACAATTTAAATCAAAATCTTATATATGAATAAAAGTTATAGAAGTATGAGTAAATGAATAAATGTTTCGAAAAGATAATGAAAGGAATTTAACAGTTCCGCGAGCTTGAGATCCACCGTTAGGAAGTGGGAAATGAGTTAATAAAAGTTCCAAAAAGCATTTTTTTTGTGTATTTAAAAAAGTTCATTTTTCTTGTAACAGTGTCTCGATTATCAAGAGCCATTGAGGGAAGCAAGTCCGCCTTTGAAGTAAATTTAGAGGACGTGGCCTTAGAAAATCAAATTAATTTATGTAAGTGAGCTCTTGTCGAAGAGTGAGAATATTTTATTGAGCAAATATTGTTTTAGGAAATCCATTTAAATTCTAAAGCTCATTATGACTCACATTTTTCAATTTTTGTTTCAGTTTTGTTGAATCTGCAGTTATTATGTATTTAATAGGCACCTAGTTTAGCTGAAAATCCTTATGAGAATTTTTGGCTAAACTTTTATATAATATGATCACTATTTTCATTACATATATTTTCGGAGTTTAGCCTCTATATTACACAGAAGATTATACAGTTACAAACAACGCGATGCCTAAAAAAATATTTCATGCTACTTTCTATGAATAGTGGGGACGTATGTTTGTATACAAACACAAATATATTTTTCTTACTTTCGTTTCAAGGCCTTTGTACTTTTTTTTTTTTTTTTTTTTTTTTTATTTACCATTTAAAAATCAATTACATTTATTTCAACAGAATAGCATTTATAAACCACTAAGGTTTGTACTTAATGCTACATGTAATGCTACATCGTAGTAAAAAACAAAATCAATATAAACAATAATTAACTTAATACCCTATTTCGGAATTTGGTAACTTCATCTCAGGTGATAATAATTATATGCTAGTTATTACGTTAGCTGCATGTCACATTGAGCATTCAATGTGTTGTAGGTAGTGGGACTTAAGTTTTAACTTAATATTTCTTGGCGTTATGTCACTGCGCAAATCGGAAGGTAGACTGTTAATTAACCGAGGAACTAGGTAAGAAGATGTCCGTTCGCCGTAGGTGTTATTTGCACGAACCGTGTATAGCTCGTTACGTGCGACGGCCCGCGTGAATACAGGATGTTGAACTTTTTTCTCTAAATAACCTTTGAAGTATTGTTCTTTTAGCAATGTATATTTAAATTGTGTATGTACAGGTAATGTTTTACAGTGATGAAATAGTCGATGCTCATTGTTTTGAAATTGGTATTTAATTTTTTTAGATACGATATTCTTTAGTATTTTTAGTTGGAGTTTATATATTTTACTGAGATATGATTTGAATGTTCGACCGTAACTACTGAGTCCGTATTGAATATATGATTCTGCTAATGAGTTGTATAACATAAGTTTTACTTTGAAAGGAATGCGGTTCTTCAGAATTATTATATTAGCTAAAAATTGTCTTAACTTATTACAAACATGCTCTATATGTTTACTCCAGTTGAATTTATTATCGATGTCTAGTCCCAGATACTTATGAGAATCTACTTCTTCTATACGAGGACAGCTACACTTTGTATTAATTAGTTTATGCAAGCAGCTGTGGTCGTGTGCAACCAAATTATTAGGAGGAATACATTTTAAGTATGGTGATTTTACGACTAGCAATTTGGTTTTATTAGAATTGAGCACCAACCCAACATCATGGCACCATTTTAACAAAGAGTTTAGGTCAGATTGCAAAAGATCACAAGCTTTTTGAGGGTTCTTATCAGATATTACAAGACATGTATCGTCTGCAAACTGATAGCATGTACAGTGGTTTATGCAGCTGATCATGTCATTTACATAAGATAGAAAATGGAGGGGCCCCAAAACTGACCCTTGAGCCGTGCCCTCTGTAACATGAACGCATTATTATCATGTGGAGTTTTACAAGAAATGCCGTGTTTTTTACGTATTTATGGAGATATTTTAAAAATGCTCTTTGTGATAAATTCTGTGAACAAATTCCGGTACAAGCTAGCAATTATTACGTTCCTATTTACGCTTATTTGTGTCGATCCATGATATGACCTTCAATTTCAAACCAATTAGAGGCACAATTAGTATCGATTTCTTGCACCTTTGTATTATATATTTTACTAGCTGTGCCCCGCGGTTTCACCCGCGTAATTGTCGATCCCGTGGGAATATCGGGATAAAAAGTAGCCTATATGTTAATCCAGGGTGTCAGCTACTTCCATACAAAATTTTATCAAAATTGGTCCAGCCGTTTGAGCGTGAAGAAGTAACAAACATATAAACACACACACACACTCACAAACTTTCGCCTTTATAATATTAGTGTGATTAACAGTTACGTAGTAGTTATAGAACCTATTGCTCATAGCTTAATGTTCCCACCGCTGGGACACAGGCCTCCTCTCTGTGTGAGGGAGTGGGCCGTAATCCACCACGCAGACTCAGTGCGGGTTGGTGGATATTCCGCATATTTTTTTACTATTCAAATATTATTAATATATTATTTAGATTTATTGTATTATGTAAATGGTACACCACAGACTACCGTATTACGGTATTTGTCTGTCCTTCCCCTTTTCAATCCATCCAAAGGTTGTCTTTAAAAGATCGCTTTTAGTGATAAGACCGCCCATTGTGTCACCCTTTGTACAGTTTCTATAATAATGTCTGTAATTATTATGGTGTACATAATAAAGAGTATTCTATTCTATTCTAAAACGTATCTGACCTGTAACGACGACCGTAATTAAACTAATAACAAGGAAGTACTCGCTCATTCTAAATCTATAAAAGGAGGTAGTACTTACGACATCTATGTAAATATCGATCGCAGCTAGTAAGCCCTTGAACAGTTTACATGAACATGGAGCTTTCAAAATAATTATACACATGACGTTATTTAAAAGGAAAATATGGCTTTTTGATATCACAAACTAAATAGACGTATCCATATGCCGATTGATTTTAGATCCATGTGTAATTTCAGAGACTAAGTATACATTTTTTTCAGCGACTGTTCTTATAACTGGAATGTTTAGTATATGTACAATTAGCCTACAATGTTGCCACACTGGAACACGGGCCTCCTCTCAGGCCATATTCCACCACGCGAGCCCACTGCGGTTTGGTGGATGTCATATGTCTTAATTTTTTTTGGTTCTAGCAGGACATGCCGGTTTCCTTACGACGTTTTCCTTCACCGTTTTGAGAGCAGTAGCGATGAATTAATTTACACTAAGTAAAGCGCCGTGGTGGCCCAGTGGTCATGGCCGCGACTTACGAGTTGTAGGTCGTAGGTTCGAACCCAGCCAGGCGCTTTACTTTGCGTAAATTATATCTTCATCACTGAGCAGTGATGATGATATCAAAATGTTTGAGAGCTCAAAACGGTGAAGGAAAACATCGTGGGGAAACCGGCATGTCTTAGATTTAGAACCATAAATTTGAAGACATGTGGCATCTACCAACCCGCACTGGGCCGGGGCGTGGTAGATTTCGGCCCACCCCCTCTCACAGAGAGGAGGCCTGTATCCCAGCAGCAGGGCTAGCATGGCCGGAGACATTTTATCCACGGGGAGAGGAGAAAATACTATTCCCCTCTGTCAATTTTGTCCACCCTCCGAGCACGGCGACGGGTGGATAAACTATTCACGGTGGACAAACCAGCAGGGCTAGCATGGCCGGAGACATTTTATCCACGGGATAGGAGAAAATACTATTCCCCTCTGTCAATTTTGTCCACCCTCCGAGCATGGCGACATGGGTGGATAAACTATTCACGGTGGCAGTAAGCACGAGACATTTTTATAATACAATTAATTATATTTTCTCCAAGAGATATACTTAAACCCCATCTAAAGACGAGGACAAATTTCTCCCTTTGTTATGTCAAAATATCTGTAATTTTTCTCTTCCACTAGTCGCCATGCTATAGGCGGGTGAGTATCCACGTCTAATGTCAAAAAGTGTTATAATTCTCTTTCCCCCTGTTGCCGTGCTTTGGCAGGTGAATAAAATAATTTTATCCCTTGTCAGTGGAAATAACCGGTGGAGAAAAGTTTTATCCCCAGCCCATGCTAGCCCTGCTGGGGAACATTATAGGCTGAGTATGTAAAGCACCTGTCTGGGTTCGAACCTACGACCTACAACTCGTAAGTCGCGGCCGTTACTACTGGGCCACCACTCCTCCATGTTTGTATGTGTGGTATACTGTCAAAACTAAAGTAAAAGTTGTAGTAGCGTGTGCCGACCTTCTGATAGTCCGCTCTTTGAAAAAATACACATTCACTGGAAAAAAAATCTGTTCGTTTTGACCGGACAAACCTGACTTGATTGAATACGGTTTACGCACTGTTTAAGTCTACCTACACAGGTGAATGGCATCTTTTGTATAATAAAGGCCTTTTGGAATTGCTCTTGTTCATCTTCATATAGAAAATATACTTTTAAAAAAAACCGGTCAAGAGCGAGTCGGACTCGCGCACCGAGGGTTCCGTACTTTGTAGGTATGTAAATAGTTTATCACTGGTTTTTTTTTTCAATGTACCTACAAATTGTCAGTGTGTTATTACAGTGTGTCTGTGTGGTGCCGGACTTAAAGAATAGCACCAACCCATACTTCCCGTGGGTGTCGTAAAAGGCGACTAAGGGAGACCGGAGAATGGGCAGCAGCGTTCTCTATGCATTACACCATCATACCATACTGCGATCGCCAACCCGCCTGCCAAGCGTGGCGATTATGGCAAACCCCCCCCAAAATTGGGGGAGGCCTATGTCCAGCAGTGGACGTCTAACGGCTGAAATGATGATGATGATGATACAAATTTACGGTTTTCGGATTTTTTTCCTTTACTTGTGCTACATGATCTTGCTTCTTGCCAAATTTCATGATTCTAATTTTTTTCATGATTCGAAATTTTGATCCCCTTGAGAGTGTCGAAATATACTTTTTTTACGGTATACGTATCTTTTTTACGTATCTTTTTTTTACGTTAACTTAGGTGTTTGATTTTTCACAGCTTCAAGCGACTGTAAGCCTGAGTATATGGTTTTAATTTCAACTCGATACCTGCACGCGTTCCCGAGATAAAGGGTTTTGACAGACAGATGGACGGACGGACGGACAACAAAGTAATCCTATAAGGATTCCGTTTTTTTTCTTTTGAGGTACGGAACCCTAAAAACACATAATATTATTCAAACATTCAGTAACGCATTAATAACGGATCAAAATTGTACACGTCACTTAGACTGATTGTAATCCTAATTGTCAAGTAAGTGATTGGCCCGGGAGAAATGAGCTAATGTCCTCACACAATATTGACGTGTCCTCCACATAGTTGGGCTGTCGAGGGAATTGTCTGATAATTATCTACTCTAATTACATGAATGTGGATTGTTTGGTGATAGAGCTAAACAATGTTAGGTACCCTTCACATCTAGTGTAGACGTTCGTGTAACGTATACGCTACTCTAATGTGAAGCAAACCGCTGAAACACTTTTTTTACAATCATTGCTACCGGCTCTAGTAGAGCATCTACGCAGGGCCTACGCCGTAGCGAAATGCTACGGCGTAGACGAAACGAACGTAGCAAAGGCACACTTAGGTTTTATGAACCGGACCGTCGAGTTTAACACCACAGTCCTAACTAACCCTTCAAAGACTAATACTTTCCTCTGTTTAAAGTCATTGCTGCAAATAAGGTAAATTCAATTCAATTCAATTCATCTTTATTGTGGATCATAAGGAAAGTGTACATAATACAGCTGGTTTTAATTTTGTGTTTTGTGAACAGCTATGTCCTGCCCTTAGGGCGTACAATAAAATGTAGGTACATAAAATGAGTTTAGATGCATGTCGACAATAATATTAAAACAAATTTCAAAGTACATTACAAATTTAAAATCATTAAATATTTGCTGGAATAATAAATTTCAATAAATAAAACAGTTCGTAAATGAAACGACTCTCTTCTTCGTCATGCTTTTCAAGAGTTCTTCATCATGTTTAAGACGCATCATGTATCTACAAAATGCGTCTTAAACATGATGAAGAACTCTTGAAAAGCATGACGAAGAATTACAAATGAAAAAATTACAAATGAAAAGTAAAAATATCTTCTACTTTTGGTCAGTCCCCAAACAGCCTATACCGCACTTTCCGTACTTTTTCTGTTTCAAACTAAGTTATTTATGTGGGGCAACACAATACCCATGTATTTTTAATAATTAAACTGGAGCTATCAGTCCGAGTTCCAAAGCTTTAATTATAGAATTGTTGAATTCGCAAACCCTCGCAGCAACTTGAGAACTACCTGATCAATGAGGGAGTTCTATTAGTTTTCAAGGCGACACGCTCTTTGACTATCCAAGACAAAGCTATTGTGACGTATTATACCATCTTATTATGGATCCTCTAATCAACTGTAAGGTTGGTACCGACGCGTTATTGGCTTGAACGCAAATTGACTTGACATTAGTTCGACAAATTCGGGCGTAAACTAATCAACCAACAATCAAGCAAACTCGAGTCTCTAAATTTGTTCTTTGACTATACAACTCTGTCTATCTTCGTATCAAGACAATTTCATATGAAGTTAAACAATTACTTTGTTTTCAAAACACCAAACGATGGATTATTTTGTTCAAAATCATAATTTTATTAATGATTCCCAACGTGAAAATTACTTTTTCTATTTTCGGATTAAAGAAAAAAGTTATTTTTTAAAAATTAAAAAATTCAACAATTATTTGCCACTTTTGATGCAAAATGCCCAAGTAACCGAAAGTACCTAAAATCTTACTAAAATAAGTCGGGAAAATTAGTCCATTTTTGTTTCCTTGTTTAGAAATTCAAATGAGGAGGAAAATAGATTAATCCGGTGTATATATTTTTGTAAACCTCTTTATGCGAAGGCCCACATTATTAATATGGCACAGAAAATTAGAAAAGAAAAGTAAATGAACCAGGATTTGCGTGCTGCGGCTGTAATCTTGATAAAATGGTACAGATGTTTAATGCGAAAATAAATTCGAAGTGAACTCACAAGCATTTAATGAACTGCGGAACCCATGAAAGTAGTCCTACATTCTGGCTTATAAAACATTTTTTATGTAGGTATAGTCACATTTTTCTTGATTTATGCTTACGATACTACATATTATTAGGAGAAACGTGTCCTTGCAAAGCTTAAAACCACAATATTATTATTTTAGCACGTAATAGTCGTGTCCTACGATAAGTTAGGGTCGAACATCATATTTATAATAACGACTACATAATAAAGGCAATGATATGCGTCGACACAAAATATAAGTTTATTTATTCACTCGGTGAAAACACAAAGTCCTACATGAAATATTCATAAGGATTTAATTCGCCCACTAAAATGAAACCCACCGAGATTACTTGACAGATCTCTACATCACGTTGGCATTATTGTATTATCAAGTAATATTGGCTGAGCAGAAATTTACGTTGAAGATGTATTCCAAATCATGAACTAAGAATTTTTATTTACAATTCAATAAGTAGGTTCCTACTCCATTCAGTCAGTCCGTAACGAATATGAACAATCGATTTATAATCAATTTCTCCATCGGCCATAAAGTAAATTGGAAAAATCGGGAGACGGTCCTTTCATTCCATATTTACATTTTAAAGACTTTTTGTTATCTTATTTTCCTCAAGGACAGTGGTCCTGGTCCTTGGATAAATTAAAATAGCAGAATGTCTTCCAATTCGATTAATCGACCTTTGACGTACTAAGGGTTTTAAATAATATGTAAAATGGATTCTAAGATGACTTAATGTCATTATCATTATTTCGATATTCTAGGATTAGGTATTATTAATCACGTAACGTTAGAAAAGAATATTCATTCGACTGCTGTGATTTATGTTTCTTGCGCATTCCCCATTAGAATTGACTTTCTCCCATTGCTGTTTATGAAAACATTACGTTTCACGTTAAAATTATTAAACAAAATAATCTTTAAAAACGTGAATCTTTTGTGAAAATATAGCCGAAAGTACAAAAAAATTAAACAACAAAAAATATAGCTCAAACGTGATATTCTCGGTATTACTAGGCTACACTAAAGCAGTGCCTCCAAGTTAAGGCTTGGAACAAAATAATTCCTTTTTATTCCATTTTAAGTACAACGATCGTTGCGTGTTAGTAGTGCGTTATGAAAACTATACTTGACCCGTTTTTGTAACCTCTCGAGGCAACCTCCGAGCTGGTTTGATGTCTAATTATAATTCGAGGCAAACTTTTCATGTTTATTTAAACGTTGGTACCTCAGCTTTTCATATGAAGTTAAAATAACTCTTGTTTAACACTTAAAATGCTAAATTAGTGTCTAATTAGAAGTGCCCAAATGAGATCGACTGGTAAAAATAAAATAGTTGGCAATGGTAATAGGCAAAGCTTTAAAAAAAAAATCTACTCAGTTTATTCTAATGTACCTATATTCGTACTTGTAGCTACAGAACGAATGGTATCTTTTATGAAAATACATACCTGTTTTAAAAAGTGAAAATAAGTCGGTTTTACTTTACAAAATAATAAATAACAAACAGCTATGTTGGTTTGGTAAAACCATTTTCATTTTGATTAAAAAAGGTTAATCCCGCTCCAACCAATCGGCCAAAAAATCACAATACAAAAATATCACAGACGAGATCCGATCAAAACACAATAAATTATCTCAATTCGAACGGCATACTTTACAGTCCTATTCAGCAAAATCTCCCTTGAGTAATGTGGGTCGAACCCATTTCCGCAAATAAATCCAGCTCTCAAAATAAATAACTACTCTGCCCCATCTGTAGTCCTTATAGAGGGATCTTTGTTATGCAATACGTAATGTTAAATGACGTCGTCGATAATTCGTTGGACCTGCCATGTTATTTGATTGGGTCGAAGTTCAAATTATTGTATTTATAGATTGTTACTTTAACGTAGTTGGATGAATCGATAAATCTACGTAACACATGAGAGTGTTTTGTGGATAAAGCCTTTGTTGAATGGTTAAATTTGTTAAATATATGGGACGTGAATTAAATTAAGCATCATGCTCGTATTGTAAAATTACGCTTTAATTATCCTGCACATTTAGGGAGAGTTTCAGTGAGTGCAATGTTACTGTTCATTACGCATGGGGTTGTAGTAACTACAATAGTAGCTCATTGTACATTGTTCTCTCTTTAACTGTATCAAAATAAGGCTCATTATTATCAGTGAACGTTCACAGGCTGGTGATGTAATTTGGTACCCTTATACCCAGACTCTGATTATATAGGTAACAACCAACATATTAAAAGCAACCTTTTCGACCCATATTTTTCTTTGACCTATTCGATTTGCAATATTCGATTTCCCATTTTATCCCTGTTCCATACGAACTTTTACATACAAAAAATGTTTCAATTACACGAGGTGTTTTCAGACCTTTCCTTCTTACAATATTTTACAAAGATACGAAAGAGGAGAAAACGTAAATAAACAATGAATAACACAAAATTGAAAAGGAAGCCGTCGACAACTTGTTCCAATATTTTTTTCTTCCACACAAAACATGCTTGTTTACAGTTGTTCAACACAATTCACTCAAGGAACCACTTGTCAACAACAACACAAAGATTTGTCCGTAATTTGGACATGGCGGGGTTATAAAAAGCCTTTCACCTCTTTATAATTTCTTTTGTCAATATCTCTTTTAAGAGAAAGTATGTTACACTCACAATAATATGTTTAGAAGTTAGGGTATATCGATAAAAAATTCTGCTTTGATACGATTTCGTTATTTTCATAATATTTTTTTTTGAGGTGAGTTCACAATTCCAATTCCGAGAAGATAAGAGAGTCTTAACAGCCATTATTTACGACTCCAAGCGACAGTTAGATCGAATTCTGTTTCAGTAACAAAAGTTCCACAAAAAAAAAAGGGAAGCAAATCAATAAAAGACTAGACATGTTTGCAAAAACACGTTAGTACTTCAGCATACACGCCGGTTACGTGATATTGGTGTCGATGTGCTATCTGCGCACTTTCGCATAATGGATTCATTTGTATTCAGGTTGCATGTGGCCACTGTAACGAACATCGAGGGAGCTGACGTTCAACGTACAATTACCAGTGTTAATATTTACCGACTGACGCCGACGACTAATTGCTGGGACTGCTGCGCTCAGTTGCGCAGCCTCGTAGACCCGATAGTCGGCGCTAAGCGTGGCATGCGACCTTACTTGTTACCTACAGACGGGCTTGACGACTGAACAAAGCAATTATTCTGATCATTCATACTGATACTGGATGCAGCGTTGTGTGATTGCGATCACCCCTCTGTCTTCTATAGAGACATTTATACGGAATACCTATAATGGAATAGATTGCACATAACTAACAATAAGGCAGTAAGCAATAAGGCTTTTCACAGGAATTTAACAACTGTCCTTATATAATTTTTTGAGTATAGTGGTTATATAGGATTAAAGAGGTGATGAGATTGTTGTCAAAGGGAAATTAGTTTTATTCATGTTGGCATTTCACTCACATACATTTTTTTATATTTGACGGCCCCGTTGATTTTGTGGTCGCAGGTGTGACTGCTGAGCTTGGGGTTCTGGGTTCGATTCTCAGGTCGGGCAAAGTGTTATTGGGTTTTTCTATTAGCAATTTCTTAATAACATCCGGAGTTTGGAAGCTGGCGTTGTTATACCCCGTGCCTTGGCACGATAAGTCATTAGTCCTGCGCCTGATTTCTCTCTGGTCGTATCGGATTGCCGTCCCATCGGACTATGTGAGTGAGGGAAGAAAGAGTGCACCTGTGTCAGCGCATACACATGAGCACTATAAAAACTCCCGCGCCGAAGGCTTAGTCTCCGTTGAGATTGGTCGCCAAAGCCGAAATTCGGTCTGGAGAACCATTATTATATCCACACTCCGATTAGTTGCAGCACCCTTGAAGTCTATGTTTTTCAATGGACTTGATACATTTGAATCATCTCATCCCAGTCTACTGCTAAACACATAATAGTTCTCCTAAAATCAAACGTTCATTGAACAAGCAAACGTTGTAACTCCACCTCCTCCTAAGGATAAGCGAGGACCCAAGTCATAATCTCCATGTACACATATGTTCCGACATACCAGAATTACGAGAGGGTAGTCAGCAAACTTTAAGTACCTATCGATTAGTAAGTGAAATATCTTTCAAACTTTCAAAGTTCATCCGCCGAGCCAATAAACGCCGGTCATTTATCTAACTTTAACTTTACTGGATAGAATATTGGCAATTACTAAATATTCTGTAACGTATATTTTAGTTATGTTTGTAAAATAAACGAGTTTTCGATAATAACAGTTTAAAAACAAACAGGATGCACTCCACAACATAGATTTTCACAATTTCGATTTATTGGAGTGTCATCTTATCTTTCTTACACATATATAATACTTAAGTCTGTGTACCCGCTTAGATCTTCTAATGTTCATGAATAAACCTTTTTTTAGAAGGTTTATGTGGACGATACTTACATTAATGTTTACGGGGAAAGCAAGCGTCAGGGTAGCAAAAGCACGGTAAAAAAAATTATTTTCTCACTTTTTTGCAATTTGCAGGTAATTTCTTTAACTCAATATCTCAAATCTCAATTAATATTTCGTGAAATACTCATTCCATAGGAGTGTATAAACTTAGAGGGTTGTGTTGATGATTTTAATGATTATAGTTCTGTAAATACATACTTGTTACGGTTGCGAATCATATTTAGTTCAACATACAACCTGAAATTGAGCTGCAAATTGCAAAAAACGTAAAAAAATGAATTAGCGGGCTACCCTCCAGCTCTTAGATATAGTAGAGGATATGTCGATGTTTTGACATGTTGCTATTGTACGCATGAGAAGCAAGGGTGGGCGCTAGTTATTTACAATAGGTTCCTATTTCGATGGCTCCTAAGTATACTGAGTCAACTATACTTATAAAGAATTATAGTTGACTCAGTATACTTAGGAGCCATCGATTTGTCGCAATTCACTTCGCTATACTTAAAGGGTGACAAGGAAACTCGGGTTATACTAGAGGTCATTAGCAACAAATTAAGTCCAGTATAAATTAAAAATATATATATACATATATATAGGTATATATATTTATTATTATTTATTTATTAAACATTTTTGCTACTAAGGACCTTTTATTTCTGAGAATAAGTAAGTTTAGGGCAAGCATTTTTTTTTAAATGATCACTGATTTTTCAGCTTTCAGAAAAGTATCTTTGAAATGTTTAGAGTGTAGTAGTTTTTTCATAATGTTTTTGGTAACAAGTCGGAAAATTTCTAAAAATTGAAAAACCGACACAGCTTGGTAACCATCCAATTTTAACCCCTAGGTAACTAGACTTCATTTGTTGCTAATGACCTCTAGTATAACCCCTTTCAAGGATTACGTCGAGTTTCCCTGTCACCCTGTATGCACTTACCCCTTAAATATTCAAGAACAATGTGCGAGAATACAAAACAAAACAGCGAGCAAGAGTGAAAACAAATGAAGATTTACTACTTGCAATCATGGAGAACAAACATAAACTTTGCAATTGTAATATGCATTAAACTGATTAATTCTATCAGTAAAAGACAACACTACGGGTTTTTGTGAAAGACAAGGGAACGCAAAAAAATTGGCATGGTTCCAAACCAACCGTTTACAGGCCGGGGGCGACTGACGGGAAATATCATGCCTTCAATAATAGTATTGTGTGTATCTATTGTTTTATGGTTGCTTGTGTTCGGCCTGCAATTACCGCGGAATCGACTCGCTCTCCCGAACATTTAGTAATTAAACTACGCTATTTATCTTGCATTATTAACCATGAGCTTCACGTACTGTTTCATTTTGGTTTAGACTTTACAGTAAGTTTTATTTGTCTTGTTTAGAACTGTACAACTGCATCTGACAGTTAGGCAGGGATTCCATCATTTGGTAACAAGTACAGGGTACAGTATTTTTGCCTCACGAAGCGACGCGCGCTTTACTTGTGGTGACCAAGAACGAACAAACACGGTGTGAATGCCTGCGTGAAAATAAGTAGCGTCAGCACATAACACACACACACACTTCCGACTTCGCCATCGTCTCGGACGGTACCGAGAGCTCCTGCGCTTACACACACGTACAGTCACGAGCACTAATATGTCAACACTTGGCAACTTTCAATTGCGAGTTTTTCACGAAATAACGAATGCAAAGTTGAAATACGACATAAACATTTAGGTTCGAAAATACTATGTTCGTAATAACATACAACTTCATTCAAAAATAAAGGAGAAAATCGCCTTTGAGCAAAGCCGGGTGTAGACATACTTATGCTCGTGACTGTCCACAGCGTGTTTGTAAATTTGCTAACCACAAGTAAAGCGCGTCTCGCTTCGTGAGAATGACCTCTCAAGTCCCGCTAATGAGACACAATTGATTTTCTATTGTATCCTACTACATAGGTAGGGCACGCGCGGGGTTGACGGGTTAAAATACTATACAAGATTTTTGTGAAAAAAATTATCGTAATATATTATTTTCTTGATATTAATCAAGAAAATAATATTAATCGACAATATATATTAATACTAATATATATTGCGAGTTGGTTTCGGCCCCTCGTACGCCTTCCAAAGGACCGGGACCCCAAGTTTCCGAGATATATAAATTCAAATAATAATAATAAAAATAATAATAATTAATATATTTAATTGTTGAACATTAGTTCAGAAAACAACAAAACAACACAACACACTCTTGCGATCATACACCAATTTGCTTTCAAACAGCAATGCAGATTTACCTACATTAAACCTAAATTAACATCATAATTCTATGTACAAAGAGCGATTTGCACGAGCCCAGCAGTCAGAATCGCGTACAGTTTTGCCTCCACCAAAGTGAAGCCGCGAGCCGAAACCATCAAAATATAAAAGCAACAAAGGAACATCCACTTGACGTTTAGAGTGAACGCAAACAATATTATTTAGAGAATTAAGGTGGAATATACAGACCGAGGAGTGTCGAAACAGCATTCTGTGTATAACGCATCGCAAACTCGCAAGCAAACAGATTACTGCAGTGCGGAGTGGAGTACGTACATGACACGAGCAAGGATATTAAGGGTAAGACTGCTTGAAAATACCTGTGACATCGTATACCTGTGTTCTGTCAAACATAGATACCTAGTAGGTACAGTCAGCCTCATAATTCCATTGAAAAGAATTCATTAGATTTTCTGCGTGTCTTGTCTGATATGAATTCTTGTAGTTGTATACATGTTTTTGAGGCTGACTGTACTTAGTACCTACATATTTTTTTGTTCGAGTTTTATCGGCCGAGAGCGAAAGAGAATTGAACAAGTATCACCGTTATTGTTTAGCCCGCACCCCAGCTTTGCAGGCTAAGCTAAATTGAATAAGATTTGGAATCTGCTTTATAAACGATGAAAAAACTTTTTTCTCAAGTCAAGGCATCATATTATTTTTATGGAAACCGACGTGCCATTCCGTTAAGCCGAAGTATTGAACACATTTTTGTTTTGAAAACTAAGCCTTTTGCACAACTTTGCAAAAACTAACAGTGCTTGCGGATACGCGTGAGTTTAATAGTGTGTTTTTTACAAAATTGACTGAGAAGTCGACAGAAGTGAAAATTAATTTTCAAATTATTAACAAAGGTAGTATTAAAATTTCATAACTTGCAAATTAAATTATTAATTTAAAAACTGTTACGCTTTCACTGCTTTCATAAACATTAAAATCTTGCCATATTATCTATATTTTAATCTAAAACTATTTCTAAAAAAACTGGTTTATAGGTACGGTCGAACAAGCTATTTGGTATACAGGCAGCTAACATGCAATTACTTTTAAACAATGATGTGGGTGTGCTGAGTAGTTAATTATTTTACACCACTCTATTAAGGATGCCATAAGCTGAAAAAGTTATAACTCACAAAATAAAACTATATATTGGCAGTGTAGTGGAAAGATGTATATTTTTGCCTGTATACCAAATAGCTTGTTCAACCGTACGTACCTGTTACCTACTAGCCACCCTTCGTCTCATCATCATCATCATCATTTCAGCCGAAAGACGTCCACTGCTGGACATAGGCCTCCCCCAAAAGGGGGGGGTTTGCCATAATCGCCACGCTTGGCAGGCGGGCGGCTTGGCACCGACGTCTACCTAACCTATATTGAATTACGGAAAAATCCACTGAAAATCAGCTGTTATTTACTGTATCACACCAAGAGTAAAATATATGGTATAATTATTATTATCGCAAGTACTAATCCAGCTACTAAGCGCGGTCATTATGGTACTATCTGCCCTAGATCATTCTTTATAGCGGCGCACTGGCGCAGTCAACTTTATAGTATGGAGACATTCTTTTCCTATCTAGCTGTCTTTATATGAAGCCTACCTTACTGTATGTTTAGTGTTTATTAAAAAAAATATTTTTTGCACTTTTAAATATAAATAAAAGACGGGTTATTCCACTTATCCCCATTGGCAATCCCCATCAATGGGGATTTGGGAATATTTCTTCCACAAATCCCTATTTAAGTCTCATAGAGCTCATAACGGAGGTATTCTCAGAAAATTATACCGAAACCGTACATGGTTGTCATCCTACTAATATTATGAATGTGAAAGTTACTCAATCACGCGTAAACCGCTGAACAGATTTAGATAAAAATTGGCACATTTCCTGGATTAACACGTAGCATACTTTTTATCCCGATAATCTTACGGGATTGAAACTTACGCTGGAGAAACCGCGGGGCGCTGCTAGTACTAAATACTATTTAAGTCTCAGATCATAGTGAATTCTATAATTTGAGATTTATGTCCTCTATAAAATCCCAACGAACTAATAATAATCAGAGTAGGCTAGTAAAACAACCCACGCGCCGTGTTGAAGGGGTGGGCTCGTTTAAAATGAAGTTGAATCGCTATATCTTGAACAATGGCAATAATTCTCCTTAATGGCATCTCATAAAACGTCTCACAAAACATTCGCTGAGGAAAGTGCGTCAAGTAAACACCTTGTATTGTTGAATTCCTTATCGCAAGAGGCAAATTAAAGCAACCGCCCTGTTCCCGCAAATGAGAACAAAACAAAACGTACAAAGACAATATTTCTCTAGAGCCCGCTGGTATTTCCGTACACATTAATTGTCCAAAAATAAAGGATCTCATAAACTCAGGTTTTTGAGATCCCTTAACTAACTGCGTTATTTGACATTTCCGTTATTGATGTTAGCATCAATAACGGAAATGTCAAATAACGCAGTTAGTTTTATGTTTTATTAGAGTAATACGAAAATATGGCTTATAAACGGAAGCGTTTACAGTAGGAAAGGTATTTTCGGATACCAAATAGCTATCGCTTTTCAAAATAAGAAATCTTGGGGCCAAAGCATAATCAGCCGATAATTTTCCCACTGCTGGGACACAGGCCTCCTCTCTATGAGAGGTGGGCCGTAATCTACAATCACCCGGGCCCATTGCGGGTCGGTAGATGTCACTTGTCTTTAATTTTTTTGGTTCTAGAACTTGCCGATTTCCTCACGATGTTTTCCTTCACCGTTTTGAGAGCAGCGGTGATGAAATAATTTACACAAAGTAAAGGGCATTTCTGGGTTCGATCCCACGACCTAGAACTCGTAAGTCGCGGTCGTTTCCATTTGGCCAGTACACATGCTCTCATCATTCTCTTGGAGCCATACCACTTGTAAAAATATGTTAGAAGGCTTGAGCCATTTGATTACCTCAGTCAAGTAAGTAATCCAAGTTTAAATTAAACCCCAAAAATAACAGTAAAATCATAGAAGTTCTCATTTCCCTACTCATGCGTGTTATAACCATAAAGGTACGGTCAAATATATCCTGGTGGCGCCCGAGGCAGCGTTTTAGATTGTAAAGCAAAATAACAACACAACAGCTGCGAGCTGCCAGTTTTTGTTGTGATTTTTGCAATCTACGAATAATTTACAGACCGTTTCACAACAGAAAATTGTTCAGAAATAAACGTAGTACGTAAGTAGTTCTTTTCTGCTGCATTTAAACGCCAAGAAGCGGTTGTTTTTTGCTCCAAGAACCATTCAGTAAGACATCAAATAAACTTTTAGAAGATTTTATTATTTGTTATTTTTTCATAGAATGTTACAGAAACAGCGAGATAAAATAGTATCTCGCTGTTTTTATATTTTTATAACGATAATAACGATTTTTTTGTAATAAAGATTTACGAGTCTTTTAATGTAATATAAATGCATTTATGGGTGCTTCTTCGAGTACGGCATTCTTTAGTAATTTTCGTGGCACTTTTCAAATTCAATTTTTTTTAAATTGATATAGAAATCTTAAAATATACGTAAAAGTAATATTTTTTATAAAAGAGGCAGAGAGAGTGATATACTTACTGAGATAATCGAAATTTAAAAAAAATGGAGGCCACGCTAATCACAAAACACCCCACGAAAATTAAAATTTTAATTTAACTTTCACAAATGAGCTACATGTTGTTACATGAAGAAGTTATTTTATTATAAAGTAAAAAAAAAAAGGTAGGTTACTAAGGCAGAAAACGTTTTTTAGCAGAATCAGTCCAATATTATTTATTATTTGTTAAAGAAATTACAAAAACATAACACTACTTAAAAAAATAACACTTTCTCTTATTATAATCAGTCATTTGCCAAAATATATTTTCATGTCAGTCAAAAAATATTTTTATTCATAACTAATACAAAACTCAAAGTTATTGCATTTGCATGGTCAAAAATTGATCAGCGTGGGTCAAAACTACCACGTAAATCACACAAATCACGACCACGGAAATCAAAATAAATCCTTTATCCTAAAAATATACAAAAACCTTGTAAGCAAATAAACTGTGTTTTGATTATATGTTACGTTACCTTATATTTGTTCGCTACAGTATTTTATATTACAGTATTTTATATAAATTATTATAATTATACAGTATTTTATATAAATAAGTTGACAGTGACCGGAGATAATTGTACCACGCGAATCAAAGTTTTGAGGAACCAAACTCACGCAACGAAGTTCTTACCATCTGTTTTTTGAAAACTCGACGTACCATCACACAAGCACTCTGCCCGGCCGTCGGAGCGCGACGAGTTGTAAACGTCATTAGGATGACGCATCATCGGGCCACGAATTTAGAGATGTGCTAGTGAAATTATAATAATCCACGCAAATCAGCAATTACCTCGGGACAGTTACATTTTTTTTTTTTACGAAATGTAGTTGTTGAAAAAAAATGTTGTTATGGTCTAAATTTTCATAGCATTGTAAACGTCTTAGGACTTAGTGTTTTTTTTTTTATAAGCATGTAGCACATAGTTTAAAATATATAATTTACTAAGTGACCAGATCGGGGCTTGGGACACTCACACACTTGGGGTATTTTATTTTTTATTTTATATTTAATTATAAAGATAATTGAATAATAATTAGTGACCCAGTTAATAGAGGATTTAAGGTATGCGCGAAAAAAAAATGGCTTGCTGACTTTTCGATTTCTATTATTTTTAAGTAAAGCCGCTTAAAAACCTGTCCAAAAGAATGACCCTTAAATAACACCTCCATTTAACAAGTCACAACTTCTTCTACACGGTTACTGACAAATGCTTGCACTGACTGGACTGGTCCACTCAAATCTGTGTTGTACTTTGTCTGTGTGGTGCCGGACTTAAAGAATACCACCACCCCTTACTTCCCGTGGGTGTCGTAAAAGGCGACTAAGGATCGTACCGGAGAATGGGCAGCAGCGTTCTCTATGTATTCCACCATCATACCATACTGCGATCGCCAACCCGCCTGCCAAGCGTGGCGATTATGGCAAACCCTCCCAAAATTGGGGAAGGCCTATGTCCAGCAGTGGACGTCTATCGGCTGAAACGACTTTCCTCAAAAGACCATTTCAGACATCAATCTACGTGATCTGACAAAGATTATGTCCGGACTTTAAAAGAGACCTCTGAGTTTGAAGAAAGTGAGACGTGAGAAGGAAGTTCTCAGAGTAGCCAGATAGGAAATGACAACGGCAGATAGCTTATTTTTTATATTATGACGTGTAAACGTGATTCCGATATCCTATTTACAGAATAAGCAATTTCATTTCAAGCTGCTATAAATCGAATAATTTTATCAAGTACCAATCCACCACGTATTAAATTAAACCTCATGAATTATACAACATTTAGCGAGATTACTAACGTATTACCCCAAACAAACGTTTACTATAGCTGTACGGGTAGCTATGGGCAATAATCTTCCGTACGTGGACAGCGCACTTAGTGCACGCGTATTTAGCCAACTAATGCACTAATGCATCGTAGAACACAGTACGTTAGATAACGTGGACTGAATCAACACACCAGGTGTGTGGGTGATATACAGGCTGAATATTAATTTGTGTACCTTGACACTGCTATGTCGTATGTATTAAGCAGATTGGAGCTTCGATAATGCCGCGTTGAGCAATTCCAGGAGTTAAGTCACGGAGTACACATATTTTATTGAAGCCCAATTTATAGACGGTTGGCACGCATATTACCTAATAGTTTAGAGGTAGAGCTTGGTAAACTTATTGGGTAACAGTTCGGTCGGTATGAAAGAGATAATCTTATTAATTTCTGAAACATTTTAAGGCGGGCTTTTTTTAAATGCAAAAAACAAATGTAAATTCAAGGTCGTTTAGCGCGCTATGGAGCAGGCTCTTTGAAGCATAAAATCAGAAATTAAATTATCCGGAAAAAAACCGGAGTTACCGACATAGCTCGCAGAGTAAGCATACTGAAGTTGCAGTGGGCTGTCTATGTTTGTCGAAGGACAGAGGTGGAGCAGATGGGTGGAGCAGATGAGTACGAGACCGTACAGAATAGGCAAGCATAGCGTGGCCCCCAATTGGATGGACCAAAGATCTTAAGAAAGTGGCTGGAACAGACTGGATATGGAAGACGGAGGACAGGGTGTTGAGGCGCAGCCTGGGAGAGGCCTATGTCCAGCAGTGGATTGCGATATGCTGAGTTGATTGATTTCTTTCAAAGTTATCCCACTGTACACACAATTAGATATCAGTCTCACATAGCATATATTATACTCGCTTGTCCTGTGCCTATGTTAGACTGACATCTCATAACCGTTTATGAGTCTCATATTTGAATCGTTTTATGACAATAACAGAATATAAAAAAGTGTTTTCGTTTAGGTAAGGTAATACGGAATATAATTTTTTGTTAATAAAATAAGACATTTTATTTACTTACTTTCTATGTCTAGCGTAGTCTAATTTTATATTTCATTTGATCTGCAGGTTAAATAAAACCGCAGCAAACACTTCGAACGACGTCAAATACCTTTTGTAAATAAATAATAATAGAATAACTATTAAATTATTTATTAAAATCTCCCATAAAACTATCATTACAGGTGTATGTAACTACAGACAAGTACCGTTGGAGACGTTCAGATCTCCCAGACGTCTCGTCTAAAAGATTTGAATAAATTGAACGAAACAAAATGAATTTAATATCAACTGATTTTTATTGCAACCCTTAATACCTTTCAATTTTAAAACAAGAGTGATGAAAATACTATTCAGCCAATATTTCACTTAAAACTCAAAGTTGAATGGACCCACTGTGATAAGTCTTCGAAATTGTTTGAAGAGCTCCTCCAGTAAATTTATGACATTCATTAGTCTAGTTGAATACGACACTTCTTTGAAAGACGCCAAGATGGCACTAATTGTAAGGATCCCCCAATTTGTCACAAAAATTGTTCCTCGTAATATCTCCGCTGTATGGGAGCGGAACATGTATTGTTATAAAAATCACTTTCAATTTAATGTAGGTACCGGTATGGATATAGTTGCTGGCATTTGTTGTACCTATATTATGTTCCATTTAATATGGAGAAGATAAAATTAGGTGTATTCAGGGTTTATTGAGGTATAAATGATT
This sequence comes from Mesoligia furuncula, assembly GCA_916614155.1. Taxonomy (NCBI): domain Eukaryota; kingdom Metazoa; phylum Arthropoda; class Insecta; order Lepidoptera; family Noctuidae; genus Mesoligia; species Mesoligia furuncula. Next base: position 14,622,222 of record OU744798.1, read on the forward strand.
TGTTTGCATACAAAAAGAATAATTTATTCATATTGAACACGCACAACACCAATAAAAATAATATGACTACATTTTTGTTTTTGTACACATTCCATTTTCAATTCCGAGTGCAATCACTGTGAAAATTCCAGCAGAGATTCGTAAAAAATCGCATCCTAAACAATAGCAAAAAAAGGGGAAAACGTATTTCGTCGAAATTATTTGATACTTCAAATATTTTTTGCTCCAAAAATACATGGAGCTGGTTAATTAGCGGCGCTGGCGTCGCATCTGTTGAGGAACGTCAGTAATTGTGGCCGAGTTATGGGCCTCGTTTATTTTAACTAGAGAAAACCTTGCCTTCATTTCCTTATATTTTTTTAAAGTTTGCTGACCTTCGTGACCTAAGTAAAGTTTATTTTTTTCAATTTCATTCAAAAATAAAGGAGAAAATCGCCTTTGAGCAAAGCCGAGTGTAGACATACTTATGCTCGTGACTGTCCACAGCGTGTTTGTAAATTTGCTAACCACAAGTAAAGCGCGTCTCGATTCGTGAGAATGACCTCTCAAGTCCCGCTAATGAGACACAATTGATTTTCTATTGTATCGTACTACATAGGTAGGGCACGCGCGGGGTTGACGGGTTAAAATACTATACAAGATTTTTGTGAAAAAAATTATCGTAATATATTATTTTCTTGATATTAATCAAGAAAATAATATTAATCAACAATATATATTAATAATAATATACAACATGTCCCAAAATTCAACGATAAGCCAGCACCGGAGGATAGACCTGCCCATGACTACTCGGGGAAAAAAAGAAAAAAAATATATATCTCTTTTTTTTTGAAGTTATAAAAAAAAAGAAGAAATTCTTAAAAAAGTGAGACCTTTTATGATATTTTTCACTACCATGACCACACTTTTTTAAATATTTCTGTTATTTTTTTTTATAGGCAACCTGAATAGCACTGCTATCTACCACAATTCTTAAAAAATCCAGAATACCTCTAGTTTTTTCACGTAAATTAATGAAACTTAATTTATTCCCTAAATTTTTTGAAGATTTTTACTTTTAATCAACTTTAACTCATCGTGGTGTAAAAAAAAAGTATGAACACTACTATGGCAAGTTTTTTTATAAATTGACGCAACTAATCAAGATTCCAAAATGGTATAATACTCTAGGAAAATCAACCACAAAAAAATTATATCCATACTAGTTCAAAACAAGAACCAAATTCCTTAAATTATAGTTGACAGTAATCACTTTCACTGCGTGCCCAAAATGGGTTCTTGTTACAATTTCTAGGAATTTGAGTGGGGCATACATACCTTAGAAGTTAGAGAGAGATAGATAGATAGAGATATTTACGTTAAAAAGAGACAACAACAGGGCAGGTAGTGGGTTCTTGTTACAATTTCTAGGAATTTGAATGGGGCATACATACCTTAGAAGTTAGAGAGAGATAGATAGACAGAGATATTTACGTTAAAAAGAGACAACAACAGGGCAGGTAGAGAAGCTGTTATTATTCTCAGAGCAAGTCAGTTCAGTACGCTCTGCTCCTTTGTTTACTGCGCACCGTTCCGTATTCAACTGACGTGGCTCTCGTACGTACTAACGACTTTTGGCTTGGCTTTTTGGACTGGAATCGATCTGCAAACTGAACTGACCTGGCATTATCTTGGACTACGATTGTGTGTTTTGTGACTACGATTGTGAGTTTTGTGATTTGGAGTTCTGGCGCATTTTGGACTGTTTAACGATCAACATGCCGCAACCATACACACCACAGGAATACGCAAATATGCACCTCATCTATGGAGAAACCCGATGCAATGCTAACGCTGCTAGCAGACTGTATCGAGAAAGGTACCCAAATGCTCAAAGATATCCTGATTATCGAGTGTTTATTAATGTGCATCAAGCGTTTTCGGAGGGTCGTATGCCATCCAGTAGGAGAAACGCTGGAAGACCTAGTTCGGATCGTGATGAAGAAGTTCTCAATGAGATAGAAAATGATTCGACTACTTCGGTACGCGCCATAGAAGAAGCTACAGGAATCCCGAAAAGTTCTGCACATCGAATTTTACAACGTCACAAGCTTCACCCATATCATTACAGGCGTGTGCAGACGTTGTTACCGCGGGACTATCCATTAAGAGTCACATTTTGCCGTGTGATGCTGCAAAGGCACAGGGAAGATCCCCAATTCCTGGACAAAATTCTATGGTCGGATGAAACAACATGCAAGAAAGATGGATATTTAAATCTACACAACCTACATAGTTGGAGCAATGAAAATCCGCACTTGATGAGACAAGACAGATCCCAATATCAATTCAAGGTTAACTTATGGACCGGCATATTAAATGGAAAAGTAATTGGGCCCTTTGAGTTACAAGGAAACTTAGATGGCAATAGTTATTTAAACTTTTTACAAAATGACTTGCAAGAATTGCTAGACGACGTGCCCTTAAATGATCTCCAAAACATGTGGCTCCAAAATGATGGTTGCCCAGCACACTATGCCCGCCCTGTGCGAGAATATTTAAATCAAGAGTATCCAGGGCGTTGGATCGGGCGACTTGGTCCTATCTTATGGCCACCTCGTTCACCCGATTTGAACCCCCTGGACTTCTTCTATTGGGGTTGTCTTAAAGACAGGGTCTACTCAAAACCCATTGCGTCATTGGACGAGCTTCGTCGAAATATCAGTCAGGCTGCGGATCATATTAATCGCAGAAGATATGCAAGACAAATAAAACGGTCATTTTTAAGGCGATGTCGTGCATGTATTATTGCTGGTGGCAAACAATTTGAACATTGGTTATAATGTTAATAAATTACATGAGAAATTGTTTGACCATTTATTTAAATATTAAACATTTTCCAAGAACTAATACTTTTTATTACCAGACCGTCATTTGGCCCCTGTTTAGAAATAATAGGAACATTTTTTTTTTTAACTTGTTTGCCTAGAGTATTATACCATCTTGGAATCTTGATTAGTTGCGTCAATTTATAAAAAAACTTGCCATAGTAGTGTTCATACTTTTTTTTTACACCACGATGAGTTAAAGTTGATTAAAAGTAAAAATCTTCAAAAAATTTAGGGAATAAATTAAGTTTCATTAATTTACGTGAAAAAACTAGAGGTATTCTGGATTTTTTAAGAATTGTGGTAGATAGCAGTGCTATTCAGGTTGCCTATAAAAAAAAATAACAGAAATATTTAAAAAAGTGTGGTCATGGTAGTGAAAAATATCATAAAAGGTCTCACTTTTTTAAGAATTTCTTCTTTTTTTTTATAACTTCAAAAAAAAAGAGATATATATTTTTTTTCTTTTTTTCCCCGAGTAGTCATGGGCAGGTCTATCCTCCGGTGCTGGCTTATCGTTGAATTTTGGGACATGTTGTATATTGCGAGTTGGTTTCGGCCCCTCGTACGCCTTCCAAAGGACCGGGACCCCAAGTTTCCGAGATATATAAATTCAAATAATAATAATAAAAATAATAATAACCCCGCCGCCGTATCTCTACGTTGACGCCGTGGTGGGGCTTGCGCGCTCCGAACTCTAGGCCTATGCCGGAAGAGTTTACTTTGCTGGAATAGGTCTAAGGTGAGGAGCCAGACCAAGAGAGATACAGAAATCCGCAGGGCAGCATGTGGCGAACTGTTGGGCAGTAGCGACCCCACGGACCCTATCTTCAGGGAGAAGTCTTGTTCCTCACCTCTGGCTTGCCTTTATTGGCCGGCTGGAGTGAACAATGACGATGAACAGAGCTCCCACCTCATTCTTGCCTTTATTGGCCGGCTTGAGTGGAGATTCGCAAGAGCAAACGTGCTCGGAGGAAGGAAGTATTCCAGTAAGATGCTGGTAGGGATCTTGACCGTACTTCCGGGATTGTCCTGATAGCCGTGGAATACCTCTCCACTCCTCATAAGCACCTCAGGACATGTTGCCCCCTTGTTGCTACGTCACTATGTGCTAGCGACCGTTTCCGGGGCCCATTGTTGAGTGTGCAAGTCACCCCCTGCCATTTTATCCGTGTATATATAAAACATTGATCAGGCAGGGGTCGTAGTTATTCCATAGTTCTTGATAACCAGTCCACTTTAGCCACCCAAACCCATAGTCCAACTTTTTATTTTTCCATATCCTGCAATAGTCCTACACCAACCGGGGGTTATCCTTGGGTGCATAGCGCATACAGGGATAATCGTCGGTTGGTGCCGCATTTCATTAAAATTTCCTAAGGGGCCTCTGCGAGTTGGCTTCGGCCCCTCGTACGCCTTCCAAAGGACCGGGACCCAATGGTTCCGAGAAAAAAGGAAAAAAATAATAATAATTAATATATTTAATTGTTGAACATTAGTTCAGAAAACAACAAAACAACATAACACACTCCTGCGATCATACACCAATTTGCTTTCAAACAGCAATGCAGATTTACCTACATTAAACCTAAATTAACATCATAATTCTATGTACAAAGAGCGATTTGCACGAGCCCAGCAGTCAGAATCGCGTACAGTTTTGCCTCCACCAAAGTGAAGCCGCGAGCCGAAACCATCAAAATATAAAAGCAACAAAGGAACATCCACTTGACGTTTAGAGTGAACGCAAACAATATTATTTAGAGAATTAAGGTGGAATATACAGACCGAGGAGTGTCGAAACAGCATTCTGTGTATAACGCATCGCAAACTCGCAAGCAAACAGATTACTGCAGTGCGGAGTGGAGTACGTACATGACACGAGCAAGGATATTAAGGGTAAGACTGCTTGAAAATACCTGTGACATCGTATACCGGTGTTCTGTCAAACATAGGTACCCAGGTACAGTCAGCCTCAAAATTATGATAAAAATAAATATTGAATTCTTGTCGATGTATACGACAAGAATTCATTAGATTTTCTGCCTGTCTTGTCTGATATGAATTCTTGTAGTTAGTTGTATACCTACAAGTTTTTGTATCAATATTTTTTTGTTCGAGTTTTATCGGCCGAGAGCGAAAGAGAATTGAACAAGTATCACCGTTATTGTTTAGCCCGCACCCCAGCTTTGCAGGCTAAGCTAAATTGAATAAGATTTGGAATCTGCTTTATAAACGATGAAAAAACTTTTTTCTCGAGTCAAGGCATCATATTATTTTTATGGAAACCGACGTGCCATTCCGTTAAGCCGAAGTATTGAACACATTTTTGTTTTGAAAACTAAGCCTTTTGCACAACCTTGCAAAAACTAACAGTGCTTGCGGATACGCGTGAGTTTAATAGTGTGTTTTTTACAAAATTGACTGAGAAGTCGACAGAAGTGAAAACTTAAAACTATGAAAAAATTGTGTTTTTTTTAATTTTCAAATTATAAACAAAGGTAGTATTAAAATTTCATAACTTGCAAATTAAATTATTAATTTAAAAACTGTTACGCTTTCACTGCTTTCATAAACATTAAAATCTTGCCATATTATCTATATTTTAATCTAAAGCTATTTCTAAAAAAACTGGTTGATAGGTACGGTCGAACAAGCTATTTGGTATACAGGCAGCTAACATGCAATTACTTTTAATCAATGATGTGGGTGTGGTGAGTAGTTAATTCTTTTACACCACTCTATTAAGGATGCCATAAGCTGAAAAAGTTATAACACACAAAATAAAACTAAATATTGGCAGTGTAGTGGAAGGATGAATATTTTTGCCTGTATACCAAATAGCTCGTCTGTGTGGTGCCGGACTTAAAGAATAGCACCACCCCATACTTCCCGTGGGTGTCGTAAAAGCCGACTAAGGGGCGTACTGGAGAATGGGCAGCAGCGTTCTCTATACATTCCACCACCATACCATACTGCGATCGCCAACCCGCAGGCGCCAAGCGTGGCGATTATGGCAAACCCCCCCCTTTTGGGGGAGGCCTATGTCCAGCAGTGGACGTCTTTCGGCTGAAATGATGACCAAATAGCTTGCTCGACCGTACGTACCGGTTGCCTAACTAGCCACCGGCGTCTACCTAACCTATATTGAATTACGGAAAAATTCACTGAGAATCAGCTGTTATTTACTGTATCACACCAAGAGTAAAATATATAGGTATAATTATTATTATCGCAAGTACTAATCCAGCTACTAAGCGCGGTCATTATGGTACTATCTGCCCTAGATCATTCTTTATAGCGGCACACTGGCGCAGTCAACTTTATAGTATGGAGACATTCTTTTCCTATCTAGCTGTCTTTATATGAAGCCTACCTTACTGTATGTTTAGTGTTTATTAAAAAAAAATATTTTTTAAACATTTAAATATAAATAAAAGACGGATTATTCCACTTATCCCCATTGGCAATCCCCATCAATGGGGATTTGTGAAGTTTTCTTCCACAAATCCCCATTTAAGTCTCATAGAGCTCATAACGGAGATATTCTCAGAAATTTATACCGAAACCGTACATGGTTGTCATCCTACTAATATTATAAATTTATTTATTTATTTAACACTTCAAGCACATAAATGTACAGAGGCGGACTTAATGCCATAGGCATTTTCTACCAGGCAACCTTTGGGTGATGCAAAGACAAACAGTGGTAGGTGCAATAATGAACTTTGAGGAATAAATATTTTAAATATAAAAATACACATAAGCCTATTAAAACTGAATATAATATATACCTAATTACATATAAATATAAGCACAAATAAATATACATAAATACATACATATACTAACTAAAAAGAAATAAGACATACAATGAGAAAATATTACCGTTGTGATGAAACTGCCAGCTTCTTAAATGTGAAAGTTTTTGAAGATGTTTGAATGTTTGTTACTCAATCACGCGTAAACCGCTGAACAGATTTAGATGAAAATTAGCACATAGATAGACCATTTCCTGGATTAACACATGGGATACTTTTTATTCCGATAATCTTACGGGATTGAAACTTACGCGGGAGAAACCGCGCGGCGCTGCTAATACTAAATACTATTTAAGTCTCAGATCATAGTGAAATTAATTTGAGATTTATGTCCTCTATAAAATTCCAACGAACTAATAATAATCAGAGTAGGCTAGTAAAACAACCCACGCGCCGTGTTGAAGGGGTGGGCTCGTTTAAAATGAAGTTGAATCGCTATATCTTGAACAATGGCAATAATTCTCCTTAATGGCATCTCATAAAACGTCTCACAAAACATTCGCTGAGGAAAGTGCGTCAAGTAAACACCTTGTATTGTTGAATTCCTTATCGCAAGAGGCAAATTAAAGCAACCGCCCTGTTCCCGCAAATGAGAACAAAACAAAACGCACAAAGACAATATTTCTCTAGAGCCCGCTGGTATTTGCGTACACATTAATTGTCCAAAAATTAAATTCAAAATTTAAAAAACCCCCGACACAAAAAAAAAAAATAAAATTAAATGTAAGTAATTGGAAAAGGACCAAATAATTTAAAAACCCCCAACTTAAAGAATCTAGGTAACGAGACTAAAACAGATAAATTCATATGGCAGTCGGGGGACCTCTTAGAATAGAAGGTGTTCCACAGAACGGTCCCCCGACTTCCATATGAATTTATCTGTTTTAGTCTCGTTACCTAGATTCTTTAAGTTGGGGGTTTTTAAATTATTTGGTCCTTTTCCAATTACTTACATTTAATTTTATTTTATTTTTTTGTGTCGGGGGTTTTTTAAATTTTGAATTTAATTTTTTATTTCATGCTTTTTGTAGGGACTCCTTAATTTTTGTATTTCATTTCTTTTCTTGCGTTTTAAGATTCAGGTTATTTGGTGTTTAATCGGGTTTTTTATCCGTCAAAAAATAATTATTAATTTATAGTTGAAGAATAATTTTTAAGACTAAACAGATTTTTTTGTTTTATTATATCCTTTTTCTCGTTCTTCCTTTAGTTATTCAACTTTCGTACAAGTATTTCACAGCTATTAGATATCTTAGGTATTTCAGATCTAGTTTATAAAATGGGACTGCGACACTATCTGATTTAGAAATACCTACGCTTTTTAAGTAGGATAATTCCATTCGTAATAAAAATAGTCAAACTTAGTGATCGTAGGTACCAGTCATCACTCCACTTCCCTCATCATTCTAGAGCATTGATCAGACAAAAAAATATTTTCAAGTTTCTAGTTTTCATTACGTTAGTTAATATTCCTCATTCCCTTTCAATATAGTGTACTTACATTATTCTACTTGTCAAGCCCTTGCATTTGATACCTATATTGAAGGAGTTGTGAAAAAAATATATAATTCGCTTTTTTGTGGTGGCGGCCATCTTGGATTTGAAATTTGTAATACCGTATAGTGTTCTACTAGTCAAGCCCTTTCATTTGATACCCATATTGAGGGAGAAGTGAAAAAAAAAAAAGTAATTCGCCACTTTGTGGTGGCGGCCATCTTGGATTTGAAATTTATCATAGTGTATAGTATTCTACTACTCAAGCCCTTTCATTTGATACCCATATTAAGGGAGTTGTGAAAAAATATGTAGTCCGCCATTTTGTGACGGCGGCCATATTGGACCGATTTTCATCAAACATAGCTAAGAACACTCCCGACTAATTCACCTTTCAAATAAAAAAAACAAAATTAAAATCGGTTCATCCGTTCGGGAGCTACGATGCCACAGACAGACACACACACACACACACACACACACACACACACACACAGACACGTCAAACTTATAACACCCCGTCGTTTTTGCGTCGGGGGTTAAAAATAAAGGATCTCATAAACTTAGGTTTTTGAGATCCCTTAACTAACTGCGTTATTTGACATTTCCGTTATTGATGTTAGCATCAATAACGAAAATGTCAAATAACGCAGTTAGTTTTATGTTTTATTAGAGTAATACGAAAATATGGCTTATAAACGGAAGCGTTTACAGTAGGAAAGGTATTTTCGGATACCAAATAGCTATCGCTTTTCAAAATAAGAAGTCTTGGGGCCAAAGCATAATAAGCGGATAATTTTCCCACTGCTGGGACACAGGCCTCCTCTCTATGAGAGGTGGGCCGTAATCCACAATCACCCGGGCCCACTGCGCGTCGGTAGATGTCACATGTCTTTAAATTTTTTGGTTCTAGAACTTGCCGATTTCCTCACGACGTTTTCCTTCACCGTTTGAGAGCAGCGGTGATGAAATAATTTACACAAAGTAAAGGTCATTTCTGGGTTCGATCCCACGACCTAGAACTCGTAAGTCGCGGTCGTTTCCATTTGGCCAGTACACATGCTCTCATCATTCTCTTGGAGCCATACCGCTTGTAAAAATATGTTAGAAGGCTTGAGCCATTTGATTACCTCAGTAAAGTAAGTAATCCAAGTTTAAATTAAACCCCAAAAATAACAGATTAATAAATGTTAAAATCATAGAAGTTCTCATTTCCCTACTCATGAGTGTTATAACCATAAAGGTACGGTCAAATATATCCTGGTGGCGCCCGAGGCAGCGTTTTAGATTGTAAAGCAAAATAACAACACAACAGCTGCGAGCTGCCAGTTTTTGTTGTGATTTTTGCAATCTACGAATAATTTACAGACCGTTTCACAACAGAAAATTGTTCAGAAATAAACGTAGTACGTAAGTAGTTCTTTTCTGCTGCATTTAAACGCCAAGAAGCGGTTGTTTTTTGCTCCAAGAACCATTCAGTAAGACATCAAATAAACTTTTAGAAGATTTTATTATTTGTTATTTTTTCATAGAATGTTACAGAAACAGCGAGATAAAATAGTATCTCGCTGTTTTTATATTTTTATAACGATAATAACGATTTTTTTGTAATAAAGATTTACGAGTCTTTTAATGTAATATAAATGCATTTATGGGTGCTTCTTCGAGTACGGCATTCTTTAGTAATTTTCGTGGCACTTTTCAAATTCAATTTTTTTTAAATTGATATAGAAATCTTAAAATATACGTAAAAGTAATATTTTTTATAAAAGAGGCAGAGAGAGTGATATACTTACTGAGATAATCGAAATTTTAAAAAAATGGAGGCCACGCTAATCACAAAACACCCCACGAAAATTAAAATTTTAATTTAACTTTCACAAATGAGCTACATGTTGTTACATGAAGAAGTTATTTTATTATAAAGTAAAAAAAAAAAGGTAGGTTACTAAGGCAGAAAACGTTTTTTAGCAGAATCAGTCCAATATTATTTATTATTTGTTAAAGAAATTACAAAAACATAACACTACTTAAAAAAATAACACTTTCTCTTATTATAATCAGTCATTTGCCAAAATATATTTTCATGTCAGTCAAAAAATATTTTTATTCATAACTAATACAAAACTCAAAGTTATTGCATTTGCATGGTCAAAAATTGATCAGCGTGGGTCAAAACTACCACGTAAACCACACAAATCACGACCACGGAAATCAAAATAAATCCTTTATCCTAAAAATATACAAAAACCTTGTAAGCAAATAAACTGTGTTTTGATTATAAGTTACGTTACCTTATATTTGTTCGCTACAGTATTTTATATTACAGTATTTTATATAAATTATTATAATTATACAGTATTTTATATAAATAAGTTGACAGTGACCGGAGATAATTGTACCACGCGAATCAAAGTTTTGAGGAACCAAACTCACGCAACGAAGTTCTTACCATCTGTTTTTTGAAAACTCTACGTACCATCACACAAGCACTCTGCCCGGCCGTCGGAGCGCGACGAGTTGTAAACGTCATTAGGATGACGCATCATCGGGCCACGAATTTAGAGATGTGCTAGTGAAATTATAATAATCCACGCAAATCAGCAATTACCTCGGGAAAGTTACATTTTTTTTTACGAAATGTAGTTGTTATACAGGGTGTTTGGTGCATCGTTTGCCAAATGGAATTGGCCGAAAGGAGAGGTCATTTGCTATCTCTTAAGGCCCAGTAACTCATTCCTTGTTACACCGGTTTTTTTATTATGACTTTTTAATTTTTTTATAGAAAAATACAAGAACTCTGCATTTAAGCTTAAATTAAAAAAAAGTTATGAGTATAGCCTTCAAATTTCATTTTAATTCTTATTTTTACTCTTGTATGGTTTTATGAAAATCAAAATTACTTGCTAATAACATCTAGTTCTTTTTTGATAACTCACAAAGTTTTTGAAAAAAGGAAAAATACAATTACAACTCAACTTTAAATTACTGTAAAAAAATAACTAAAAGCGATCGGGATCTTCGAATTCTTTTAAAAAGTTCTCTAGTTTGTCCCCTTTCCAAGGGTGTGCAATATACCAAAAAAAACTTTTAATAACTTCAGTAATTCGCTAAATATGTAATCGAGACACATCAGGCTGATATTTGATATTACGGTAAGAACACTAGTTTTCACATAAATAACATTCTTTAAGTAGGTGAATAGTGTTATCTCACTCTTACGCAGTCTCTTATCTCTTTCTAGGGTTCTAACTTTCCTCGAACTTGAAATAAAAAATAAACTTTTATTTAATAAGTTCCTAATTATAAATTTTGTTCAAATCCTCCACTGTTGCGTACACACACGCCATCTTCGTCTTATCTCTGGTGTGTAAACGTATTTCTACTTTGAGAGTGACGAAAGTCGCCTCAATGAGTTGGACTAAATCATCCCTAATCTCAACTTCCGTGGCGTAAACAAGTTCTTTGGGCCGTCCCCAGAAGTAAAAATCTAACGGAGTCAGGTCTGGGTAACGTGGAAGCCAAGGAATAGAGCCATCCCTCCCAATCCATGAGTTTGGGAATGCAACATGCAAGTACTCCCTGACGGTTAATCTTCAGTGAGCGGGACAACCGTCTTGATGAAAAACAAAACACAGGTCTTCACTGAATATTGGTAGCTGAGCTAATAATTAGGGTGTCTGTTTGTAGAAATTCTTTTTAAAAAGTTCAGATTATCCACGTCCGAGTGTAAAAAACGACAAAACTGGACACGGTTATCATAGTCTTGATTCTCGAGACCTACAACAAACAAAATACGCGTAACGCGTTACTTTCTCCCAAGGGGTATTTTTTATTTAATATTTGGAAAAAGTACAATCCGTGCGGGATAAGATGACATCTGGCAGAGTGACGTCAAAGCCGTTACCTAGAACATCGGTTAGGTACGCAGTAGAGCTAAAAAGGGTTTGCATTACATAAGCATAAGCAGAAATACGTTTACACACCACTACAGTCGAGATAAAACGAAGATTTCGCACGTGTGTACGCACTAGTAGACGACAATTTGAACAAAATTTATAATTAGGTACTTATTAAATAGTATAGCATAGTTCTAACAGGAGACTTGAACATAAACACACTTAAAAAAGGTAAAATCACTAACCAATTCCAAGATCTAGCAAACAACTATAATTTAAAAATTCATATTAATGAAGCTACTCGCAAAGCCTCTTGTATTGACCATATATTGAGTAATATCCCAGATGCATCTACGACAGTACTACCACTCCACCTCTCGGACCACGAAACAGCACAAATGATAGGCTTCCCCTTAAAACGTCAATCTATAAAAGATGCAATTTACTACGTCTACAAAAGAGATTATAATGCCCATAATGTTCACAAGTTCCGAAAATGTCTGCAAAGTTTGACTTGGTCAGAAGCATTTAAAGAAAAAGATGCAAATATAGCATTTAACCGTTTTCACGAGTTATTATGCCTTTTTTATTATCTGTGTTTTCCTAAAGTAAAGATAAAGATAAATCGAAACAAAACAGTAAAAAGAACATGGATAACTAAAGGTCTTAAGCAGAGTTGCAAAACAAAGAGATTTTTGCGTTATCAATATTATAAGAAGAAAACTCAATTCCACAAAACCAGATACATTAAATACTCAAATTTGTTACAAAAATGTATCTATAACTCCAAAAGAAATGCTAATATAAAATTTATGCATACACATCAGAACACATGCAAGGCTACATGGACCGTAATAAAAAATGAAATACATAATCCTAGTCCTAAAAATAACATAGAATCCATTAAGATTAATAGTACCATACTTACGGAACCGACAGAAATAGCCTCCACTTTCAATGATTTCTATCTAAATTATAAACCCACACAGCAAAACACAAACAGTCATGGTAGTGAAAACCTAATACACTCAATGTTCCTCGTTCCAATGTCAGAAAGCGAAGTAGAACAACAAATTATGTTATTAAATAATACTACCTCCGAAGGCTACGACGAACTTAGCACTAGAATTATTAAGAAATGTGCTAAGGAAATACGCGGCGTTTTAACGCATCTTATAAACTTGTCTTTTGTTCAAGGAGTGTTTCCAGATAAATTAAAAATGTCAATTGTAAAACCACTTTTTAAAAAAGGTGAAAAATATGATATTAACAACTACCGCCCAATAACTTTAATACCAATTTTGTCAAAAGTCTACGAAAAATGCATGTATAAAAGGCTTATTAATTACTGCGAGAAATTTCATATTATAAAGAAAGAGCAATTCGGTTTTCAAAAAGATAAATCAACAACTTTAGCTATCTTTTCACTCTTGAAAGCAGTAATGACTAATATTAATAATAATTAATTAACGACGGGCTTATTTCTTGATCTATCTAAGGCGTTCGACCTGGTCTCGCATAATATTCTTTTTCGGAAGTTGGAATCTATGGGAATTAGAGGACCTCCACTACAGTGGTTAATGTCATACATATCCGGCAGACAGCAGTGTGTTTCAATCACTAATATGAATGCCAATAAAGATATGGTTTCATACCACTCTGAATTTAAAACCACCAAACGAGGCGTTCCCCAGGGCAGTATATTGGGCCCGATTTTGTTTCTCCTTTATGTGAATGATATTGTTGGCATGACTAGTCATAAATGCTTTCTGTTTGCTGATGACATTTCGATAATAGTTGCTACCGATAAAAAAAATAAATCAATAATTGATCATGAAACAGATATTAATAATACAATAGAAAATCTTATAAATTGGCTTAATAAAAATAATTTAGTTATTAACCTTAGTAAATCAGTATATGTTCAATTTAATAAATCTTATAATAACAAATTTAATTTCACAATGAATATATCAAAACTTCAAAAAGTAGCACAAACTAAGTTTTTGGGAACGACCATAGACGAACATCTAGACTGGAAAGCTCATATCGATAGCATATGTAATAAAATCAATAAATTCGTATACGCTCTTAGAAGGATTAAAAATGTTACAAATATTAAAACTGCTATAATGTCCTATCGTGCTTATGTGGAGTCCTCGTTGCGATATGGACTAATTGTATGGGGAAATAGTACGGACCATAATAGAGCATTTATCGCTCAAAAGAAATGCGTTCGAGCTATTCAGGGAATTCCACCGGACGTATCTTGTCGACCATTATTTAAAAAACTCGGTCTGCTACCACTACCCTCACTATATGTATATGAAACATGTATGTTTGTACGGAAAAACAAATACCTATTCAGAACAGCAGCAGATGTAAGCTCTAGGAATCGGCGTGACAAATTTAGACTTGTTTTGGACGATTTCCCTCGATCAACAAAATAAAGTAAAAGCGGTTTAGCTATGGCTGTACGCATATATAATAAACTACCATGTAAACTTAAATTACTAAATGGCAGACTGTTTAAAATTCACTTGTTTAAATGGCTAAATGAAAATAATTTTTATAGCAATAAGGAATACTTCGAACATAAATTGTGTTAACCAATTTGCATGCTTTAGTCTTAAGCAAAACATGTATGATCTTATCCTAAACTCATGTAACACCTTTGTATACCATGTTTTACGCAAATAAATAAATATGAATATGAATATGAATAAAAGTTTATTTTTATTTCAAGTTCGAGGAAAGTTAGAACCCTAGAAAGAGATAAGAGACTGCGTAAGAGTGAGATAACACTATCCACCTACTTAAATAATGTTATTTATGTGAAAACTAGTGTTCTTACCGTAATATCGAATATCAGCCTGATGTGTCTCGATTACACATTTAGCGAATTACTGAAGTTATTAAAAGTTTTTTTTTTGGTATATTGCACACCCTTGGAAAGGGGACAAACTAGAGAACTTTTTAAAAGAATTCGAAGATCCCGATCGCTTTTAGTTTTTTTTTTACAGTAATTTAAAGTTGAGTGTTAATTGTATTTTTCGTTTTTTCAAAAACTTTGTGAGTTATTAAAAAGGAACTAGATGTTATTAGCAAGTAATTTTGATTTTCATAGAACCATACAAGAGTAAACATAAGAATTAAAATAAAATTTGAAGGCTATACTCATAACTTTTTTTTTTTAAGCTTAAATGCAGAGTTCTTGTATTTTTCTAAATAAAATTTAAAAAGTCATAATAAAAAAAACCGGTGTAACAAGGAATGAGTTAATGGGCCTTAAGAGATAGCAAATGACCTCTCCTTTCGACCAATTCCATTTGGCAAACGATGCACCAAACACCCTGTATAACAACTACATTTCGTAAAAAAAAATGTTGTTATGGTCTAATTTTTCATAGCATTGTAAACGTCTTAGGACTTAGTGTTTTTTTTTTTGATAAGCATGTAGCACATAGTTTAAAATATATAATTTACTAAGTGACCAGATCGGGGCTTGGGACACTCACACACTTGGGGTATTTTATTTTTTATTTTATATTTAATTATAAAGATAATTGAATAATAATTAGTGACCCAGTTAATAGAGGATTTAAGGTATGCGCGAAAAAAAAAATGGCTTGCTGACTTTTCGATTTCTATTATTTTTAAGTAAAGCCGCTTAAAAACCTGTCCAAAAGAATGACCCTTAAATAACACCTCCATTTAACAAGTCACAACTTCTTCTATACGGTTACTGACAAATGCTTGCACTGACTGGACTGGTCCACTCAAATCTGTGTTGTACTTTCCTCAAAAGACCATTTCAGACATCAATCTACGTGATCTGACAAAGATTATGTCCGGACTTTAAAATAGACCTCTCAGTTTGAAGAAAGTGAGACGTGAGAAGGAAGTTCTCAGAGTAGCCAGATAGGAAATGACAACGTCAGATAGCTTATTTTTTATATTATGATGTGTAAACGTGATTCCGATGTCCTATTTACAGAATAAGCAATTTCATTTCAAGCTGCTATAAATCGAATAATTTTATCAAACAACCAATCCACCACGTATTAAATTAAACCTCATGAATTATACAACATTTAGCGAGATTACTAACGTATTACCCCAAACAAACGTTTACTATAGCTGTACGGGTAGCTATGGGCAATAATCTTCCGTACGTGGACAGCGCACTTAGTGCACGCGTATTTAGCCAACTAATGCACTAATGCATCGTAGAACACAGTACGTTAGATAACGTGGACTGAATCAACACACCAGGTGTGTGGGTGATATACAGGCTGAATATTAATTTGTGTACCTTGACACTGCTATGTCGTATGTATTAAGCAGATTGGAGCTTCGATAATGCCGCGTTGAGCAATTCCAGGAGTTAAGTCACGGAGTACACATATTTTATTGAAGCCCAATTTATAGACGGTTGGCACGCAAATTACCGAATAGTTTAGAGGTAGAGCTTGGTAAACTTATTGGGTAACAGTTCGGTCGGTATGAAAGAAATAATCTTATTAATTTCTGAAACATTTTAAGGCGGGCTTTTTTTCAATTCAAAAAACAAATGCAAATTCAAGGTCGTTTAGCGCAGGTTCTTTGAAGCATAAAATCAGAAATTAAATTATACGGAAAAGAACCGGAGTTACCGACATAGCTTGCAGAGTAAGCATACTGAAGTTGCAGTGGGCTGTCTATGTTTGTCGAAGGACAGAGGTGGAGCAGATGGGTGGAGCAGATGGGTACGAGACCGTCCAGTATAGGCAAGCATAGCGTGGCCCCCAATTGGATGGACCGAAGATCTTAAGAAAGTGGCTGGAACAGACTGGATATGGAAGACGGAGGACAGGGTGTTGAGGCGCAGCCTGGGAGAGGCCTATGTCCAGCAGTGGATTGCGATAGGCTGAGTTGATTGATTTCTTTCAAAGTTATCCCACTGTACACACAATTAGATATCAGTCTCACATAGCATATATTATACTCGCTTGTCTTGTGCCTATGTTAGACTGACATCTCATAACCGTTTATGAGTCTCATATTTGAATCGTTTTATGACAATAACAGAATATAAAAAAGTGTTTTCGTTTAGGTAAGGTAATACGGAATATAATTTTTTGTTAATAAAATAAGACATTTTATTTACTTACTTTCTATGTCTAGCGTAGTCTAATTTTATATTTCATTTGATCTGCAGGTTAAATAAAACCGCACCGAACACTTCGAACGACGTCAAATACCTTTTGTAAATAAATAATAATAGAATAACTATTAAATTATTTATTAAAATCTCCCATAAAACTATCATTACAGGTGTATGTAACTACAGACAAGTACCGTTGGAGACGTCCAGATCTCCCAGACGTCTCGTCTAAAAGATTTGAATAAATTGAACGAAACAAAATTAATTTAATATCAACTGATTTTTATTGCAACCCTTAATACCTTTCAATTTTAAAACAAGAGTGATGAAAATACTATTCAGCCAATATTTCACTTAAAACTCAAAGTTGAATGGACCCACTGTGATAAGTCTTCGAAATTGTTTGAAGAGCTCCTCCAGTAAATTTATGACATTCATTAGTCTAGTTGAATACGACACTTCTTTGAAAGACGCGAAGATGGCACTAATTGTAAGGATCCCCCAATTTGTCACAAAAATTGTTCCTCGTAATATCTCCGCTGTATGGGAGCGGAACATTTATTGTTATAAAAATCACTTTCAGTTTAATGTAGGTACCGGTATGGATATAGTTGCTGGCATTTGTTGTACCTATATTATGTTCCATTTAATATAAAGAATACAACATTAGGTGTATTCAGGGTTTATTGAGGTATAAATGATTTGTTTGCATACAAAAACAATAATTCATTCATATTGAACACGCACAACACCAATAAAAATAATATGAGTACATTTTTGTTTTTGTACACATTCCATTTTCAATTCCGAGTGCAATCACTGTGAAAATTCCAGCAGAGATTCGTAAAAAATCGCATCCTAAACAATAGGAAAAAAAAGGGGAAAACGTATTTCGTCGAAATTATTTGATACTTCAAATATTTTTTGCTCCAAAAATACATGGAGCTGGTTAATTAGCGGCGCTGGCGTCGCATCTGTTGAGGAACGTCAGTAATTGTGGCCGAGTTATGGGCCTCGTTTATTTTAACTAGAGAAAACCCTGCCTTCATTTCCTTACATTTTTTTAAAGTTTGCTGACCTTCGTGACCTAAGTAAAGTTTAGACAAGATACCTACTACGAGTAGTATTTCCTTCGAGGGCTTTGTTGAAATCCGGACAAAATAAGAGTCCTAGTAAGCTACTTCTTTTTCTACTTTTTTAACCGACTTCAAAAAGGAGGAGGTTCTCAATTCGACTGTATGTTGTTTTTTTTTTGTATATTTGTTACGCGATATTTCCAGCAATTGTAAATCGGTTTCAAAAATTATTTTTTTAATGGATAGGGTATGCTTCAAGGGTGGTCTCATACACAAACTTTCCTTGGGTAGTTTTTGAGGTTAGCTTCAATAATACGTATTTTTCCCACTTAGATTATATTGATGATGCTATAATGACTTCCTGTCACTGATAGCCAGTAGTGTTATACGAATTTGTGTGGGGTAAGTACAACTTAAAAATTTAAAAAAAAAACAACCGACTACCAAAAAAGACTTTAAGACAAAGTGAAAAATAACTTTAATTTCGGAATTCGGTGGCAAACAACGAAAATGCGAACCCAACGACATCGACTTCTGAAATTAAAGTTATTTTTCACTTTGTAGTGAAAACTTCTGACAAAACTTCTGTTAGGGGCTTCAACCTTGTTTTCTACTAGCCACTTAAGTACTATAACAGCAAAGGGCTAAAGCCGTTATAATTCAGTGGCGTATTTCTCTCCTTACTTCGGCTTCTCCACTCTTGCGTTCCCAAACAGATTTTTGCACTCACAGAATGTAATCTTCCCCTCTTATTAACGCCGCGCCTGCATTGAAACCAAACAAGGCCAACAACAAGGTCAACAAAGCCACGCAATTTTCTAACAAAGACAACCACGCGCGTTGCCACTTTGTTGGCAGCGACATGTAAATAAACTCTTAATTTTTCCTTCTTTCTTAATTTTATTAGCAAAAGGGCTAACAAATTTAGATCGCCGCAGATAATACGCTATTAAAATAATACTTTGTAAGAAGGCTTATAATGCAATTTGTTAACGGAACAATTTTAGTCCGAGCAGAGGAGATAAATCCGGACTAATTATACGAAAGCCCCAGTCTGTCGGAGCGGATTGAACTATATATAAAATATAGTTATACTTGGAGTTAATTAAACGCTTGTGTTTTTAAACGTCTTAAGTAGTGTCAGTAGACATTTTAGGTGTTTATGCGGTCTTGCTGACTAACAGAATACCAGACTGTGGGGTTCAACATCAAAACCCACCAAGTCATGTGTTTTTAATCCATTTTAGCGAACATGAGAACGTTTGGTATCCTGCTACGAATGGTCTTAATTGTCAGTGTACCGACGAAACTTTTTTATGCTCAATAATTTTGATGCCTACAGCCTCTTTTTTTTTAACGTGGAGAAACGCTCATGCATTCTGCACTACCAGGGCGAGATAGTGCAGTTATGTGGGACTCTAACCCACTAAAACTCCAAGGTGTCCTCTGCCGCTTACGGCGCACTATGTGGAGGTGCCTAAGAGAGCTTGGCCATAAATACATTTTGTAAAAATCGGCGCAGGTACTTGTCTTATACCTGAAATTGTAGCTAAGAAGTTAATCTACCATACTATACATACAATATATATGTGTCTGGTACTGGTTTATAGCAAAGTGCATCTAAATACGATGATTAAAAAATTATCACAAAAACATCTTTATTTTTTATTTTTTTCAGAAATATTTTCTGGTGACCTAGCAATAAAAACTATACAAATATTATACCATTCCAGAAAACTTATAATATATACTTTCGTTTGGTATGCATAAATATGCTATATATTTGTTAATATATTTACTAGAAATATTTATCTCGTGACATATAAATTTTGCGTATCTGAAACTTTCTATGAGAGTTGTGACATTTGCCGAAATTTGCCGAAGGTCTGCAAATGATGTTATTTGATAGGAAATTTAATATTGTTATACAGGAAGAAAAGAAAAGTCGCAACTTCATTGCACAACATATGTAAATCTATTATAACATGAAATAGTAAAAAATTCTTATAAATACGTAGGTGAAGGAAGCTATTTGATTTATTATTTTATATAAAATAGGGCATCTGCATATTCAATAATTACATACTGTTTTTCGTTCGTCACTGTCATTACTAAAAGTGTACCTAACCACATACCGTCTCACAATGAGTGAATTCAACTCTACTAGACGCGACCTACGACTTGTTTTAATTGAAAGTGATACGATTTTTTCAAAATTATCAGTGCAGTGCAGAAATTACTGGTGGTGGATGAAGAATTGATAAAACGATTTTATATTTTACTTCAAGTTATGTCAAGCGAAAAAGTAATTAATGCTACGAAATTCGGACAGTATACTTTCGATACAGCACAACCATAAGTTAATAAATATATGTGGTAATATATGCCATCATCTGTCCATAAACACCTAATTCACGGGGAAAGCGTCATTCGGCACATTATTCAGTGATACCTCTTGGACAGTTCTCCTAAGATGCCCAGGAATCAAGGAACAAAGACTATAAACGATTCAGACTTCATCATGCTAGAAAATGCTCTACAGTAGCCCCAAATGAAGATGTTCTACCTACATACGCTTTTGTTCACTTCAGACCCTTAGACATCAAGTTTAAGAAAACCTTCCAATAAAAAGTAAATGGAACTTAAGAGTTAAGCTTTGGAGCTAGTAGAAAAAAAAACCTAAATGTTATTTAAATTTTTTTTTTATTTTATTTAATTAACAGCAGTAATTTTAAGTTTATTTTGTATTAATTATAACATTTTAGGACACATTATTTAAAGATCGTACTGATAATTTTTCAATATTTCATATTTTGTATTTTTCAATGACTATTAAATATATATTTATATCCATAAACTGTATACTATTTTAAGGTTTATTAATTCTAGATTATCTAAAAAAAATCTGCTATATATCTATAAAAACATGGAAGTTACGGATTTATGACCCGAAACCGACTTAATCTCCACATAGTGCGGCGGGAACACGAGCACGCGTTAGCACTAGCACTCATCCGAGAACTCGCCGCGGCTGTCCGTCACCGGACCCTTCCTGGGGAGTACTCCCCATCACCGGCGCACCAGAACACATAGCACGCCGAGACCACCCCAGGGACCAAACCAGCACCTGGGTGCCAGACGACCCTGTGCTGTGCTGTCCTGTGAGTCTGTAGTGCCTACAGCCTACCATAGCACAGTCTAATAATAATTATTATAGTTACCTACGTACCTACGCATACAGTGGAAATGTCTGTGATTTACGCGTTAGTAATACGAATTGAACGTTGGTATTAAAATAACTTTATTACTTTACTTTGAAACTTATTATAAGCACAACTAACTTCATCTTCACAAAAGTTCATGAACCTACTTCAATATAATTTGCGAAATAAATTAAAGACTTCATCAAACCCAATTTTATACCATTGTCCTATGACACCGAAACCACAGCAGCCATCAGCCTAACAAATCGCATTGAACAAATTAATTAAATCACTAATGTAAAAAACGCTCCTTTTTACGAGTGTTTTTCACGTCAAAGCCACGGACTACTGGCTGCCATGACGGTTGAGATAGGTCTGAAGCACCGGGGCTCGGCTCTTCTCGTTAAATTTTCACATGCACTTGACGGCCAGACCTGGCTTACGTTAATTATGAAATCTCATTTGTGAGTGAACCTACACGTTGAGTAATGGCTCCTGAAATGAGAAGTTCGAACGTAAAAGTTTTAATTTAAATAACGACACGTAATTATGAAGGAGATTGTGCTTTGATTATAATTGAAATGTTTTATAATTAACTCGGATTTATTGCTGAGCAATTTACGTAGCTGACGGGACTTAGGCGGTATTATTAGGTATTTGGTTTGGAATCTCATTACTGCCTAAAGTATAAAAAATTAAATTAAAAATTTAAAAAACCCCCGACACTAAAAAATAATAAAATTAAATGTAAGAAATTGGAAAAGGATCAAATAATTTTAAAACCCCCAACTTAAAGAATCTAGGTAACGAGACAAAAACAGATAAATTCTTATGGCAGTCGGGGGACCTCTTAGCATAGAAGGTGTTCCACAGAACGGTCCCCCGACTTCCATATGAATTTATCTGTTTTAGTCTCGTTACCTAGATTATTTAAGTTGGGGGTTTTAAAATTATTTGATCCTTTTCCAATTTCTTACATTTAATTTTATTATTTTTTAGTGTCGGGGGTTTTTTAAATTTTTAATTTAATTTTTTATTTCATGCTTTTTGTAGGGACTCCTTAATTTTTGTATTTCATTTCTTTTCTTACGTTTTAAGATTCAGGTAATTTGGTGTTTAATCAGGTTTTTTATCCGTCAAAAAATAATTATTAATTTATAGTAGAAGAATAATTTTTAAAACTAAACAGAATTTTTTGTTTTATTATATCCTTTTTCTAGTTATTCAACTTTCGTACAAGTATTTCATAGCTATTAGATATCTTAGGTATTTCAGATATAGTTTATTAAATGGGACTGCGACACTATCTGATGTAGAAATACCTACGCTTTTTAAGTAGGATAATTCCATTCGTATTAAAATAGTCAAACTCAGTGGTCGTAGGTACCAGTCATCACTCCACTTTCCTCGTCATTCTAGAGCATTGATCAGACAAAAAAATATTTTTAAATTTTTTTGTTTTCATTTCGTTAGTTAATATTCCTCATTCCCTTTCAATATAGTATATTATTCTATTTGTCAAGTCCTTGCATTTGATACCTATATTGAAGGAGTTGTGAAAAAAAAATATTATTCGCCATTTTGTGGTGGCGGCCATCTTGGATTTGAAATTTGTAATAGCGTATAGTATTCTACTAGTCAAGCCCTTTCATTTGATACCCATATTGAGGAAGTTGTGAAAAAAAAAATGTAATTCGCCACTGTGTGGTGGCGGCCATCTTGGATTTGAAATTTATCATAGTGTATAGTATTCTACTATTCAAGCCCTTTCATTTGATACCCATATTAAGGGAGTTGTGAAAAAATATGTAGTCCGCCATTTTGTGGCGGCGGCCATCTTGGACCGATTTTCGTCAAACATAGCTAAGAACACTCCCGACTAATTCACCTTTCAAACAAAAAAAACAAAATCAAAATCGGTTCATCCGTTCGGGAGCTACGATGCCACAGACAGACACACACACACACACACACACACACACACACACACACACAGACACGTCAAACTTATAACACCCCGTCGTTTTTGCGTCGGGGGTTAAAAATGGACGATTATAATATTTTTGTTTCATACTTAGTAGAGCCTTCATAAGCTGACTTTCTTTAGTCTCTGACCTTGGCCGCCGGGCATGCCGCCCGTGGGCAATACAGAGTATTATACTGTTTTCTGCTTTTTAGAACTGTCACAGTTTACTTTTATAATATGGTTCTCAGTTTTCTCCTTCTCCTTCTATTTTCCATAATTACATTTAATCTAGAACAGAATACTCTTTATTATGTACACCATAAAAATTACAGACATAAATATAGAAACTGTACAATGGACACAATGGGCGGTCTTATCGCTAAAAGCGATCTTTAAAAGATAACCTAGACAATTTAGTAAATAACTTAGCAATCAATATGTTTTTTTTTTTTTTTTAAATTAGCTATTGTCAGGCAATTTAAGTATCTTGGACACATCATAACGGACAACTTAAAATATGACGATGACATGGAAAGACAGCATATGCATTGCATGTAGAAGTAACATGCTAAATAGATGTTTCTTCCATTGCTCGAAACAAGTAAAAGTAACCCTGTTCCACAGGCTTACTGTCAGTCGTTCTACACCAGTCAACTTTGGTATAAGTACACGAAGAGTGCATACAACACTCTTCGTGCAAAACGCGTTATTATATTGTACACGAAGAGTGTTGAATGCACTCTTCGTGTACAATATAATAACGCGTTTCGGGTCATGCTCAACCTGCCCTGGCGATGTAGTGCGACTGATATGTTTGCTGAGAGCGGACTTACCGACTTCTTTGCGCTCATAAGGAAGCTCAGGGCGTCGTTCTTTTCAAGTAAAAATGTTAGTTGCTATCTTTTATGCGGTTCATGTACTGAGGGAGACAAAATAATTGTACTCACGCCGCGTAACATTTTACGGGGTGCGTTTGTTTTGGCTTCTCTGGTTGAAATGTTTATGTATTTTTTAGTATAAGTTTTATTTTAAGTGTAAGTAAGTTTTCAATTATAATTATAAGATTATGGATACTAATGCCTGAAATAAACGATTATTATTATTATTTCCTTTATTTAATTAAATAACACATATAAATTATATTTTTAAATATTAGAATATAAAAACATTTAAAAATATAAAAATTAGTAGCCCACCGGCATCGGGAACAGGGTCCAAGCTAGCGGTCAGGGCTCCAGAGAGAGGAACCTTCTAACAATGCGGGCCTTATCCAGAAGTACCGCTTATTATTATTATTATTAAATGACAATGAGTAATGATGGGCCCACCTCTCATTAGAAATAAAATACTCATGAATGAATTGGTATATTTATGCAGAATAAAACTTAGTATTACCACTAAGGTCAAAAGTCAGCACTTTCGAGTTATACCTATTATAATGCCATACAAGTGATCCCAATCTAAGCAATTAATTATCGTAGTTTACTTCATTATAAGATAAACATTACCCAGACTCAAACCGGACGGCACGGTTGGCGCAGTGGTTAAGCGATTGCTGCGCTGCCCGTCGCTGGTTCGTATCCCGCATCGGCAAACTGTAGGAACTTGCGTTCACACCATATCTTAGATTTGGTACCTAGGAGTTGGCAGATATCGACCATTCGTGGCCCCCGCGGGTTTTTTAAATAATGTAATTGTCATTGATGTCCAGGACGGATAATAAATCTTTTTTGTAAAGTGAAATACATGTATTATTACATTTATTACTATTCTACCTTATAAATATGTTATACTGAGACGACTTTAAGACGTCGTATCTTTGAAAGTACTAACATTTGACCATAGTTTCATTAGTAAATAATGTTTATTTATTTATTTTATGTTCCGTTTAAAAAAAACCCTATCCAACGGCATATCAAATGTTACTATTGAAGGGTGGGCCCAGACACTATACATTGTGTACAGACGTGCTCGTTAGCAATATTTAATAATTACCTACTTTAATAGCAGTGACCTCCTTTAGAGCATTACCAACGTAATGCAACTGTAGTTTTGCTTAGTGTGTAGTTTCAGTGTATAATGGACACGAATTATTGAACTTGAAAAATATAAAATGGATAACAGCCCCTTTAATCCAAGAGGGCCAGTGCACCCCTCCGCCTCCCCGTCGAAGACGACGACGCAGAACCCAGCCCTTGAGTCGGTCTCGGCTGATGTTATTTCAACGCCCGAAATTCAAAAATGGATGTCAGCCATCGAACAGCACTTAAATGAAGTTTGCTCTATTGCCGCGGATGGCAAACTCAACTCGGAGCAGAAACTGAAAATTTCTTCCCTGTGCCGTAAAGTAGGATCTGGAACCTCACAAATGGCAGTTCTATACCAGTCGCTGAAGCAGAAAGCCATTCACGCGTATAACGCGGTTGATGTCCTTCAGCAAAAGCGCGACCTGACGGAACATATTTCGGAGCTCAAGCAGACGATTAAGGACTCTGGTTCTGCGGGAAATGTTTCGTTTGCCGATATGGTGAAGAAGGGAGCAAATGATTTCATTCGACCGAACCATTTAAGCTCTGTAGCTATTTATCCCAACGATAAATTAAAGTCAAGTGATGAAACCAAAGACCTCGTGCAAAAAATCATTCGCCCTGATCAAATGAAGCTGCATGTACGTGGTGTCCGAAAGACTAAAAATGGAGGCGTTATTATTAGTACAGAGACGAAACATGATGCTGACAAACTCAAGCACGCAGTCGAGCTCTCTACATCCGGACTTACCGCCGACGAACCAAACAAGCGCAAACCTCGGATCGTGGTTGTAGGTGTGCCGACTACTTTGGCTGAAACTGAAGTCTTCAGGTGCATTTATGAACAGAACGTAGCCGATAAGTTTCCAGCAATGCCTATGGAGTCCTTTTTGAGCGTAGTTAAATTAAGCCACAAATCTGGGAAGAAAGATGCGTCGACCTGTAACTACGTCATTGAAGTTACAGCCAATATACGTAAAGCCCTATTATCCCAATCAAGGCTTTTTATAAATTGGACGTCATGCCCTGTCAGGGACTTCACCTTGGTCACAAGATGCTACAAATGCCAACAATATGGTCATGCAGCAAAAACGTGCAGAGAGCTAAAATCTACGTGTGGTCACTGCGGTGAAGAAGGACACTCGATGTCAGAGTGCGCAAAGAAAGCTGACACACCGAAATGTGCAACTTGCTCACGCTTTAAAAAGCCCAATAACCACAAAACGGGAGATGCCGAGTGCCCTGCTAGGAAAATAGCGGAATACAGATACATCAACTCTATCGACTACGAGGGCGCCTAGAGCGTCATACTTAAGGCCAGACTTCCGGGTTTACTGCCTGCTGCTGACTCAACAAAACACTGCACTGGCCTACAAACCCTCGATTTTGTTGATGTTTAAGCACTTAAGTCGCCCCAGCAAAAACTGAGAAAACACATTGCCTCGAACGTGATTTAAGTTTGTACAACATTGACTTTAACCCACATACCAATTTCTGCTGACGCAAAATCGTATCATATGTGTTTAGCTAAGTTTTAAAGTACAGGTTTAACGCTGACTCAACAATTCGTATACAATAAGACTTTTTGTTATTTTGATGTTTATGGTAAATAGTATTTAAATAAACTAGGTATAAAATAATGAATTATGCTGATAATTTATAATTCATCATAATCAGCCTATAATGTTCCCACTGCTGGGACACAGGCCTCTCTGTGAGAGAGAGTGGGCCGTATTACACCACCCGGGCCCAGCGCGGGTTGGTAGATGTCTCATGTCATCGAATTTTTGGTTCTAGGACATGCCGGTTTTCTCACTATTTTTTCCTTCATCGTTTTGAGAGCACCTTTTTGATTTATAATTAATCAATAATATATTATTTTTCGCTCTACAAGCTATTCCAGGGAATTTTCACTCGTTTTCTGAAACCTTAACTCTCCAAACAACTAGTTAATCACCTGATAAAAGTTAGTTTATGAATTATTTTGTTGTTTACTAACCGTATTTCCAGTGTTCTATATAGGTAGGTTAATGTTTTAACGTTAAATTAATGAGAGTTTCAGTTAAAATGCGATTCAAACGGCGCCTTATATAATTACCACATTATATTTTAGACTCACTGAGGCATACTTACGTATATAATAGTACCTATAATGGAATAATAACCCTTCTCTTTGCGTTCCCCGCCGCCTTCTGAGCAGAAGCGAAACCTTATTAGTTCTTTACATGAAAGACCTTTCAGGGTAATGCGGGCTGAATAAAAAAGAAAACGGGCGGAGTGATAGATCGGTAACGAAAATTATTTGCCGACTCTTTGAGCGTTTAGTGAACTGTTCAGAGAGATATTTCTACTATAGAAAATTGAACACATTAAAGAGCCTTTGGTGCTATAAAAAATAATGTTTATAACGTTGGTCTCCATACATAAAAAACTTGCTTGAGTACTTATTTTGTCACCGTAAATTTTGTGGCATATCAACGGGTTATTCTGTTTATCCACCCCAATCCACCCCAACAAATCCACCCTAAGATGGATACGCGGAAACGCATGTCCAAGAATCCGCCTTAGGCCTTAAGTTGGATAAACGAAATTTATATGCTTTTTTTTGGGTGGGAAATCATCAAATGACCCCTTCCGCTCTGGATGGAGCGGAAGGGAGTGTCAAACTCTTACTGACTAAAACCCAACCCACCCGTGTTCCTTCCTTAGCCCTTTATCTATGTTCCGGGGTAGCGGTAACCCTTTCGGACAATCCCGCTGCCCAAATTGATATGCTTAGGGTGGATTCTCGGACATGCGTTTCCATGTATCCACCTTAGGGTGGATATTTTGGGCTAGATAAAATGGAATAACCGATATCAACTCACAGTCCATTGATCTTATTGAGGTTAAAAGATGTCTTCGCGCTAAGCGTATGTTCGGAGCGTTCATCGAACGTTTACGCTGCGCAAACGTTACGTTTACGCCGAGTTTAGGGTGCTTTTGCATCTGTTTATTCCTAATTTAAAGGCACTTTTCCCTCATTTATAATTAAAATTGTGGTATACGAGCATTTTATAATGAATGGTATTTATTAACGGCATCCATTGTTCCCGTTCACGCGTCACTCGGCGCTGCCCGTCCGCTAATTAATTTTTGCAAGATTAATCGATGTATCATCTAATATCGTTGTAAAGGTTGGTGCAGACATACAGTGCTCGAATTTTTTAACGTCTCTTTGAAAGTTAGGGAGGAACCAGGCTAGCCTTTTGGTCATTTAAAGTGAATTTCCGAATTATGTGGTATATTATGCAGTTATGCAATATTTAGGTTTCGTTCAGGCCTTTGATGTAATATCGACTCAAAAAGTTGAGTCATAAATTACCTAGTCGGCAAATATGAGCGACGAAAATTACCTTCTTTTATTTCGGACACCCTTTACATTTCGTGATAAAACAATAATTTTGAATGAATGTCCCTCCTTAAGAAAAACCTACGAATATTTTTCAGATTCCGTATAAAAATAAGACCGCTATCACTTACTGAATCCAATATTTTACCTCTCAGATGATGACGCTATTATTTTGTATCTCGGACGTACTACTCCTTGGACCGGGATGGCCGACCAACATGATAGATTGCCTCCTCCAACTGATTTTCCTTTCTGCGCTATGAAATTTTTCAACTTAAACGATAAGGGCGCGCCGCGATTTTATGCCCTCCTATAAATATAATAATGATTTATAACACCATTTATACTGTCTGGACTAGTCAAGGGTTTTCGATATAAAGTGTCGCTCGCCTTCGATACGCCAGCGGTAACTTTAATTCAGAAAGTGGTAACTACTTGCGAACTCAGTCAAGGACTGAATAAAAGGCCCGGTTGGAACAAAGGCCACTTGGGAATAATAATTAATAATCGAACACAAAGGAAAGTCTTGGAATACGAAAACTGCGCAGATTTATAACGAGGTTATATGTCTTTTATATTTAATGTTAGCTCACTATTATGTAGCAATCTCGGTACTTCCTTCCTAAAATGTTTCATTACCCAGCAAGGAGGCCGAAGGCAAAATTGCTTCAGAGTTCAGATTATTAAATTAAGTACTACTTAGGTAATTTTGAGATTCACAATCTTTTGAATTATTCTTTATGTATGTTTTCGTTACATGATTTTGTAATACCCAATATTTCAAAATTAAAGGGTGTTACCATTTTGCTCTTCATATAATTAATTTTGTATCATTAGGCTACTATCTATCTTCCCAGGCGCTGCTCTCACTGCGGTTCTTTCAAGTCATTCGTCCTGGGCACTTTTCCACCTACTCACTCTTTTTGCTGACTCTCGAGTCCCGAGCACTTTACGAACTCGGTATTCATGAAGTAAAATTAATATACAGTAGCTCCAAATGTACGATGTTTTATTTTAATTGAAGCCCACGCAAATTTATAAAAAGTTTAACGTAGTTTGAGCCCAAAAATATAATTTGTTTGTGAACGCTGCCACTTCGCCATCTACCTTTTAATGAAAAATATATTTCTGCACAGTACTTTATTTTCAGTGACTGACTACCCGCAGGATGTCAGAATTTCGAAACAAGGCGTAATCTATCGTGTTGACGTGATTGCGTATTAAAAATTGTTTCACAGCAATATGTCATTTTCAACGAACATAAATTGTGGATCCAATGAAACACGTAAACGTGTGTCATTTATATGAACCTATAAATAAATTTCGGATGTGCGGATCTCGCTAAAACGTCCCTACACAAATATATAGGGGTCGCAACGCATTAATCTTCCCTTCATTTGTACAATTGTGCCTTGTACCGCAAATATTTAAAAATTCTATTAGACAGGACCTTGTTGTCAGTAATAATAAAGTCGTAAACGGCTTGAAAGTGTCAGAGTTAGAACGAAATTTTAATCTTGATGTTTCTTTTAAACGAAATTATATAATTGGCCTTTTCAAACATCCAGTGTCAAGTATGGTTTATAAAATGGACACCACATTTTGCAACCGAAAGAGGTGATACATAAACCAAATTATTTACGCCCAAGCGGACTAAATGCGAAATCCATCCGCAGTACTTTTGAATAAATGTTGAATTTTTTTATGTATAAATTTCACATGCAGCAAAAATGTCAGGGCGGAAATTGTAGAGCAGTGAAATATGGCGCCCAGCTGCAACGGCTAATGAACTCGTTTCATTTTACTAATATTGTGCATCATGTCCGACACATTAAAATGCTCTCGCTTTACAGACGCGGGTTAATTTGTAAATTGACGTGTGTATTTGTAAATTACTAGACCATCATGATACCGGGCGTTGTTAATGTTTAATGCCTATTCACATTTAGTATTCAGTTTCAGTCTTCATGTTCTGTTTATTTGCGTAACTTTAAAGCGGTTAAAGTAGTATTATTAATTAGGAATTACTCTTATTTCTTTGACGTGATTCTGTACCATTTTAATGATGTTTCCCCTCGTACTCATACTTGTACTCGTTGCATGAATGTAGGACCACTATAGCTCAAGTGTACTCGAGTGCACAGGTGTGCCTATGAGCCGATGTTATAAAAAATCTAACCTGTATTTTTTACTGTTGAAAGACAGAGAGCAGAGTCAAGAGATGAATTGTTATCTATGAGAATTGTGCAAAGTTATTGTTAAAGCCAAACAATTATCACACTAATGGTCTCTTGTTGCCTTTAACCTTTGCTACGTGGTAGGGGTGCGACTACGGATGACTCAGCCTCCTGCAACAATTGCTTTAGAAAGTAAACGACTTCCAAGGCAAATTGTGTAGACTCGACTCCAAAAAACTTCCACAAAAATGCATCGTGCCATCTTCATTATTGTCCGCTAAAAGCAATTTATATTTCTGGCGGGCTCGCTCGCGAATCCCTTACTTGTATTTAAGTAGAAATGGTTTCTAAAAATCATAGTGGTTTGTACCATCGCAACCTTTTGATCTCAGTCGGAGTTCGGACACAAAAGTTCCTCCCGCCGAGTTCAACAATAGGTTTGCGGAAAGATTAATCGTCGGAAGAAACCCTCTAAGCTGGAGAAAACAATTTTTCATCTTTATCAAAACGTTGAGTGCGAAGCGTTGCAATTAAAGTATACTTATCTATATCGCTATGCTGTTGTTAGGTCGTTAGATGAATACGTCAAGATTGTCGTAAACAATTTGTGACTTTCTTGTCAGCGATCAGCCGCCGATTTTATATAAAGAAAGTAGTCGAAAGTGTTTACTTTTCTCCCCATTCGACTGAAACATCACACACACATGGCCTCTAGAAATCTTCAAGAAAATCGTCTGCATGGAATGCAACTGCTAATATAGTGACCCATATAAATTTCGTAGTCTATTTCTATGAAATGTTCGGGAAATGAGACGGCGCATGGGTTCTATTAATAAATGAAGCAATTACCTATACTCTATTCACACGCTGTCTTTAAACTTTACGATCTTTTAAAGGTAAGGATAACTTAGAAAACCTTAAAGTAGGTCAAATACCTAACACGCGTTAACTTAAGTCAGCTGATAGTTTTACGAGTGAGTCGTATCACTTTCAAGGAAACTGCTGCAGTCTGACCACCCGCTACTAAACTAAGGGGAAAGCTACCGATATCTTCAAGTTAGACCATCCTAGTTCTCACTTTACTGGCTTCTGACCGCATGTAACAACTGCCATAGATTATCAACTAGAACCGATCTACGTATGTGCTCTTGAAAGATTGGACTTGATAATTACCTACACAGCTGAAAATAATCCTCAAATTCAACCCCATTACTAGATCTATACAGTTACTAATGTGTGGTGGAGATTCATAGACGTTCGTCTTGGAGTGTAAATGTGGTGCTGTTCCACAAGCGATGGGACTTAATATCTATACATATAATAAAATTGTAAAAAAGTGGTGTCTGTACAATGGAAATATATAAAAAAAAAGTAGCAGGGGTTGTTATTATATCGATGCCGAACCCGAAATTGTAATTAAATATTTTTTTGTCTGTTTGTCGGTTTGTCTGTTTGTCTGTTTGTCTGCTGTGTTTGTGCACGCTAATATCAGAAACGGCTTATTCGATTTAGATGCGGTTTTCACTAATATATTGTAATAAGCTTCACTTAACATTTAGTGTTTATTTCATGTCAATCGGTTCATAAATAAAAAAGTTATGTCAATTTAAGAGCGTTTACGCCGAACGGCATTTCATACAAACTTTCAAGCCCTTATTTTTCGAAATGAATGAACCGATTTTAATGAAACTTCATACGCGTAAGCAGGATACAAAGGTCTAAAAAGTTAGTAGAAAACATTTATCAGATTACGTAAACGCTTCGCGCCTGCGCATCCGTGGCTGTATATATAAAGCGCGCTGAGAGCCGCGCCGCTGCCATAATTCCGATTCAGCCTGTCCCTTGCTGCCCTCTCCTAGCGACGCCCTAAGCCGAGGTCCGTACCCCACAGGGGGTGCCCTTAGCGTGTAGTCGCTTAGTTTTTAAGTTTATATTGTGTAGTTAAGTTGTGTATTATGCCCTGGCTGGAGGCCTTAATTTATTGAGGCATCCACAGGAAAGCTAGGTTAAGCAGTCGACAACCCCTCAGGTTGAACTGCGAGATGACCATTTCAAAAGAAAACGCGCCGCTGCCATAAGGATTCAGTTATTCGTAGCGAACGCACGTATCCTGGAGAGTATAGGCGAATAGTTAGATTCGATTATTGCGTTTCACTTGAATACTGACTGTTTGCATATTTCATTTATTTATATTTTAGGGTTTCTAGGTTAGGTTCTTTTTCTTAATTTTATTTAAAATTTTGTAAATAAATATTGTAAGTATTTGGTATAGGTTAGGCGGTTCTTTCCTTGATTTTTGGGTATTTACTAATCTTAATTTTTATTTAGGGTTTGTAAATAAATATTGTAAGCATTTATTATTGGTTAGGCATTTCTTTCCCTGATTTTCGGTATACTTATCTTAATTTGTATTTAGGGTTTGTATATAAATATTATAAGTATTTGGTATAGGTTAGGCATTTCTTTTCTTGATTTTCTTTATTAAGTATAAGTTCATTAGCTCAGGTTAGTAATTATTTTTTCTAGCAATTCTTTTGTTTTATAAAGTTAGTACGTTTGTCTGTGTGGTGTCGGACTTAAAGAATAGCAACACCCCTTACTTCCCGTGAGTGTCGTAAAAGGCGACTAAGGGTCTCACCGGAGAATGGGCAGCAGCGTTCTCTATGCATTCCACCACCATAGTATACTGCGATCGCCAACCCGCCTGCCAAGCGTGGCGATTATGGCAAACCCCTCCAAATTTGGGGGAGGCCTATGTCCAGCAGTGGACGTCTATCGGCTGAAATGATGATGATGATGACGTTTGGTTTACACGTCTTAACACTTATTTCTTAAACTGTGATAATTTTAGACTGTATAATAATCTGTAAGTATTTATAATTTAATTGTTTACGATAGTACATGTTTACTAAATAACTGTGTGTTAAGTAGTAAGTACTATTTTATTGTAAGAATGCCTCGAAGAAGATCCAACCTCTCCCAATGTAGCAGAAATGCTAAAAGGATGAGATTAGTTCGATCACAGGAATCTGAGAAAGGTCGTGAGGCAAAAGGCTCTCTGCATCAGGCTAGGTTTCGTGCTGCAGAAACTTCGACTCAGCGAGAATCTCGACTGAGTTCAAATCGTTCTCGAATGATGACAACTCGAAATAGGGAAAACGGGGAACAACGAAAGGCACGTTTATCTGTCGATCGCGAAGCTCACGCGCTATCGCGTGAGTCTGAGACTTTTGCTGTCAGGGAAACCCGCCTGAGCTCCCAGAGAGTACGGACAACAAATACTCGATCCCAGGAGACACAGGACGAACGGGAAATACGTCTCACTGCCGATCGTTAAGCTCATGCACTATCGCGTGAGTCTGAGACTTTCACTGATAGGGAAATTCGTCTGAGTTCTCAGAGGGTGCGGACAGCAAATGCTCGGTCTCAGGAAACACAGGAAGAACGAGAAATACGTCTCACTGCCGATCGTGAAGCTCAAGCACTATCGCGTGAGTCTGAGACTTTCAATGAAATTCGCCTGAGTTCTCAGAGGGTTCGGACAGCAAATGCCCGGTCTGTAGATGGTATATGTAATTCAAAATATGCTGCCCTAAAAGTCACTATTCCACGCGGACGAAGTCGCGGGCACAGCTAGTCGTAAATAAATCTGAATCTGAATCTCATGTCCTGCGTGTCCTGTCAGCTGCACGTTACAAGAACTGATGGACGCTGGTGAAGGCGCCAAACAAGTAGCCGAATTCTGGGCCGAGTCCAATTTAGTTTGCTATCGTCACGCTAAGAAAAAGAAGAATGTGTGGCCTTTGCTTTCTCTGAATGTTTTTCACATCTCGCTTGTATTCGCCGAAGGTGTAGGCTGTCATCATCTCTGCTTGTGCTATAAATACTATATGACCACATATATAGGGTAAATTCGTTAGAGATGGCCGTACGGGGGAGTTGGCCAATCAATATAATTTGCTCATTTATCACAAGGTGGCGCTGTATTTAGCTCAGAACGCTTCGTGCGCCGCTACGGAACAACATGAGAACAAAACCTTGCGCAAAAATAAATCAAAAAGTAAGTAAATTGGCCTTCATTTCATTAAGTAGTGGTGAAATTTTATAGTAGGTTCGTATACCAACCGGAAATACTAATAATGTTATTACTTTTTTGTGTTTTTGTGAGTGTATTGTGTTTCGTGTATATTTTTCTTCATTCTAACCTCAAAATGGTAAAGTACTTGTTATTCGTGAGTTTAAAATTTGTAGTGGCCATCTCATCCGGAAAAAAAAGGAGAGATGGCCATATACAGTCAGGTAAAGATGAACATACTGTTTAATGCTTTTTAACACTATTTTACGTTTGTATTTTTTGTTATAGATGCCAAACTTTATCCAATTATTATGTAATACATCTGGTGAAAAAGACGCAGAAAATGAAGCTGATAATTGTGCTGCATGTGGTGAAAATGATTATACCCATCTCATTGAAGATTGGCTTCAATGTTTAATCTGTAAGCTGTGGGTACATGAGAATTGTACATCTTTTGATGACATGTGCTCTAAATGTGGGCAGAAGAAGAAAAAGGATCTCCAGGAAGCAGTAGGTAATCAAAAGAAAATGGGAAACTCCCATACTATTACGGCCATCACTCCCGAATATGGCGCCTGGTGAGACGGCCAGTTCTGTTTTTTTTTTAAATTAAAATTGTATGTATGTTCGTAATATTATAAACATATCTTTATGCTGATTTTTTAAAGACTGATTGTTCTTGTTTTTTTTTAAATAAAAGTTTAATAATGATCTCAATATTTTCAATTTTATTTAAGCCTAAAAAAACTATGGCCATCTCTAACGAATTTACCCTACATAATACCACCATATATATAATGGCCACGTTTCCCCAGTTATGTAAGTATGTTACGTCATTGTCAAAAGCAGGAATGATCAATAATTCTCTAGGTAAATCGTTTTACCTAGTAACAGGAACGTGGAGGCAAAATACTAGTACTCAAAGCCGATCCCAACATAGGAAAAGGCTAAGCAGATGCGTGTTACGTCATTGTCAAAACTTTTAATCCAATACTGTTCCGCATTTAATTGAAACTGTAGGTGCGAGACGAGATCGTGACGATTGCTAAATGAGTTAAGTTACAGTTTCGCACTATAACCGCCAACTGATGCCGGCCGATAACGAACACCCGTGGGCCAGCTGTTTCGGGGTCATCCATTACTTCTACCTATTTATTACTTTAAAACTGTATCGGAAAATATATCGAGGGGAATTTATGAACACGGCCTGTATTAAAAACTAAAAGTTGTATGCGATTCTGTCATACTTTTAATTGAGAAAGATTTTCAAATAATATTTTGGATCTGTGCCTACATCTATATACATATAATAAATCTGTAGAAGGGTCAATTCTGTACATTGAAAATATTGAAAAAATAAATAGCGGGGGGTGTTGCTGGATCGATACCAAACCCAAATATGTGATTAAAAAAATTTTTGTCTGTCTGTCTGTCTGTCTGTCTGTATATGCAGGCATCACGTGAAAACTAACGGTTCGATTTCGATGAAACTTGGTATAATTATACCTTATTATCCTGGGCATAAAACGGGATACTTTTTATCCTGGAAAAATACGTAGAAAAAAAATCTTATTTTTCGGTTTTATTCATAGACGTTGTTCTGTAGAACCGCGAACACACGTTGCATTACCCGCAGTGGATAATTTTCCATTTCAATTTAAGAGAATACAGTTTCCTGTAGCTTTGTGTTACGCCATGACAATAAATAAGGCTCAAGGTCAGACCCTAGGAGTTGCTGGCGTAGATCTTACCGCGAGTTGTTTTTCACACGGGCAACTTTACGTAGCTCTTTCCCGTGTGAGCAGTCCAAGAAATCTTCATGTTCATATTCCGGACGAGCTCACTAACAATGTTGTGTATGCTGAAGCTCTCAATTAACTTTCTGTCGCATTGTCACGATCACTTTTTTATTATTGCAAACTTTTCGTCACTGTCAGTAATTTATTGCTACATGCTACTTATCAAGGTCGGAATTACTATGAAAAAAATACTTACTACAGAACGCGAGCTCAACAGCAGTAGCTCAATAGAGGGATCTCCTTAATTATTATAGGCTTAGCCGTATTTGGGTCCAATAGATATTTATAAGATGTCATTGTCAGAGTTAGGTACTCAAAATGGAGAAATAAACCATCCACGCGAAGACCGACGTCCGCGCGGACGAGTCGCGGGCGGAAGCTAGTTTCAAATATGGGAGCAAAGACTTAAAGTCAAAGTCAAAGCATTTATTTCAAATAGGCACTTAACAGGCACTTTTGAACGTCAAAAATTACTAAAATAGAATTGATTCTAGTCGCCCATTCCAAAAGGTAGATTTCGTATGGAGAAGAATGGGCAAGAAACTCCACCGTTACTCTTTTAAAATGTTTTACAATATTTTGCATGTACATTATTTATATAATATATATGTGAAGACGATGCACCTAAAATAAAATTACTGTACCACAATAGGTAAAAGAATTAAAAATGAAACCATAACATATAAATTAATTATCTGATAGATACATGGTGCTCACATATTTACAAGCATGGTAAAAATAAACGATTGTCATAAAAAAATAAAATAATAATAGTAATAAGTCAGGGTGTGAGTTAAAGTAATTACAGAATGTAAATCAATGTAAAAAAAAGAAGAACAAAGAATAAATTTTACAATTAAATTAGCAACCAGTTTGATTTTGTCTTGACTCTAGATTGTCCTATGGAGCAGGACCAGCATGTTTCTAAGCGTTCTTACCTTGGATATAATTTTCTAATTTATAGTACGCTTGTTTACAAAGTGTACGTTTAATGTGAGTTTTAAATTTTCTTTCATTTAATTGCAATATATCATTAGGTATATTGCAATTAAATGGTTATAGGTACTAAGATAATCTAACACCTGAATATAAAGTTCTTTAAACGATTACAAAAAAAAAGTTGTCGATGTGTGTCACATTAGGTATATGAATCGTTATATCTACAGGTTGTAATTGAAAACATGCGACAAATCGAAACGGGCGATTGTACTCATCATTAGGAACAACTTTTGCTATGGGACCAAACCTGAAATCGCGAAAACAAAATCAGTTGTTCCCTACATTTATATTCGCATAACACGTCAAAATTTAGGGAACGGCTGATTTATTTTTCGCGATTGCAGCTTTGGTCCCTTAGTAAAAGTTGTTCATAATGATGAGTACAATCTCCCATTTCAGTTTGTCGCATGTTTTCAATTTCAACCTGTATAGTGAGAGCGGTGAGGGCCTGTGGTAACGGCCCCGAACCACTGCTCTCAAAAGCAGTGAAGGAAAACATCGTGAGGAAACCGGCATGTCCTAGAAACAAAAAATCGAAGACATGTCACTTCTGGTAGACGTGATTAGATGTGACTGAGTAGATGTGACGTCTTCGAATGTTTGATTACCCGCACTGGGCCCGTGTGGTAGATTACGGCCCACTCCCTCTCGAATAGTGGACGCCTGTGTTCCAGCAGTGAGAAATGCACGGGGATTAACTCATCGAATGCCGTAATTAGAGACACAATAGAAAGACAATCGCTTATGTCGAACTGTGTAACTTAAGACATTCATAAAAAAAGTTATTTAAAAAATAAAAAAAAACCGACTGCGGTAAAAACTTAAGTTAAAAAAAAAACTGAAAAGCTAAAAACAAGCCCATTTTAAATTAAATAAAAGTTGGAAGCAGGCGGGACCCATTTGAATTTGAAAATATAATAAAAATGGTATGGGTCCCGCCTGCTTCCAACTTTTATTTAATTTAAAATGGGCTTGTTTTTAGCTTTCAGTTTTTTTTTTAACTTAAGTTTTTACCGCAGTCGGGTTTTTTTATTTTTTATTTCCAGCTTTTTAGTTTACAAATGTGAAAGATTTTGCAGACGATTTAGTTCTTGGTAGGTGTTTTTTACAATTTGTCACTTCGAATTGCTTTTAAGTATATATGTTGTATATATTTTTGTAATCACCTTTTAAAACCCTTTATTTTGATACCCCACTCGATAGGTTTTGAAAAAAAAAAAAAATAATAATATGGCTTCCAGTAGTCGCCATATTGAATTTTCACTAACGTCATGTCTTTAGTGACACTCGCCGGACTAAGAGGAATCGATTAACGTGTGAATCATAAAAATCGGCCTAGGCGTTTGGTCTGTATAGTGCTTCAAAGGAACATACAAACATACATACATACATACATAGGCTGATGAACACATTACCACTCCTTTGCGTCGCGCAGTCGGGTAAAAAGGTTAAAACGACTTCATAACCGACTGCCCCTCCAACGCTATTCCCTTTAACTTATAGCCCTTTAAAAAATAAAAACATCATGAAACGAAACAAAATGTTGAAGTCAAAACAAACCGAGCACACTTGCAAATGGCTTCAATTTATTCCTGAAACCAGGAGCAAACACTGAGCGAGCAAGTTCATCATTTACCAGCAACTAGTTTCTCTTAATTGACTATTTAAAGTTCAGAACTAAGGAAAGTAGCTTCTGGAACATTTTGCGTCCTCATTTACGAACCGCAGACGACGAATATTAAAACCAACGTAAACTAAAATGCATCGAAAGAGGAAACCGACGCAGTAATCGTAAAAATAAAAATTAATGGAAACATGAAACGAATAATTTTATCGGAACCAAAATGATCGTTTGCGCGTTTATTTCTTTTTTGCCAATCGTTTGAAATAGGTGCACGGCAAAGTTTTCCGCAATTCTGGTGGGTAAGTCAACAGTTTTGTAAACCTCAACTCGTAATGAGTTCAGCGCTTATTTGAAATAGGTACCTATTTGTAATTAATTTTGTAATTAATGGAAATTTAGGCATGCAGCTGAGATGACAATGCTAAGAGGGATATGTGATGTTACGCAAATGGGTAGAATAAGAAAATAATACATAAAAAACTTTTTACAAAAAAAAACAACCGACTTCCAAAAAAAACACTACAAATTGAAAAATAACTTTAATTTCGGAAGTCTGTGTCTTTGGTTCCGCATTTTCGTTTATTGACACCGACTCCGAAATCAAAGTTATTTTCAATTTGTAGTGTATTTTTCCGTTTGTAATTTATCTAAGTTACAATAGCCTAATGTCAACTGCTCATCACTTGTTACCAAATACTTATTGCTTTTCCCGATGTTGGGACGTTAATTGTTGAGGAGTTCTCCTGGTAAGAAGAACCAGAAGATCTCGTCAACAACCACTCACCATACGCATTGTGACGAGCATAAATTGCTTAGCAACCATATTAAAGTAATCGAATCGCAACCCGTGAAATATTTGTCATTGAGTAGTTCCAATGGCCATCTGTGGTCTTCTTCATCAGCTCCACTTTACCAAATGATGATTTCCGAGAGCAAATGCTCAAGTTATTTAAAAAAATACCCAAATCGTTACAGCTTTGCCTATAAAATTTGAGGGTTTCCCTCGATTTCCATGGGATCCTCTCATCAGATTCCAACGTGATGATAATGGGATCACCTCGAGAGTATACCCTTTCAAACAAAAAAAGAATTTTGAAAATCGGTCCACAATTGGCGGAGTAATCGCGTAACAAACACACAAATAAAAAAAAATTACCGTCAAATTGAGAACCTCCTCCTTTTTGAAGTCGGTTAAAAAGGAAGTCAGAAAGTGGCACAGGTGACTGAAAAGTTGTGCGGAAATAAATAAAATCCTCCAGACCGTATTTCGGCCACGGCGGCCAATCTCAATGGAGACTAGCCTTCGGCGCGGGAGATATTATAGTGCACAAGTGTTACACAGCAGCTCGGAGTTTGGAAGTTGGCGGTGTGATACTCCCTCTTCGAGGCACGGGGGTATCACACCGCCAACTTCCAAACTCCAAGCTGTTACTAAGAAATTCCTAATGGAAAAACTCAATAACACTTTGCCCGACCCGATAATCGAACCCAGGACCCCACGCTCAGCAGTCGCGCTTGCGACCACGAAACCAACGGGGCAGTGTGCGGAAATAGGTTGTCATGGTGTGGGCATGTGATGCAGAGGAATGAGGAAAATATCGTGAGAAAAATTTTGAGCAAGTACGATATTTGATGGCTATAAGAGTAGGGAAAGATCAAAGAAACAATGGTTGGAAAGCAATGAAACTATGTGAAAAAAGAAAAGCAAAAGAGGGAAATGAAAATTGTGTGAAAGATGATATGGCTTGAAAAGGGGTGACTACCGAGATAAAGACTAGGAAAGAAGTATGGAAGAAAAAGACATATTGTTGCGTCGACCGTATGTCGTCGATATATTGGGATAAAGGCAGGAGAATGACGATGACCTGTTTGTATTCAATACATTTTAAAATAAATCTATCACTGGACAATGGTCTCTTTTGAAAATGAGGTAATGCCCTAAGGCACTAAATAAATGAAAGCGTCTTTTCCATTTTTAAACCAATCTATATTTTGTGCTAACGAGTCACGCCCAACTCTCCTGCCAAACGGTAGTCGGTCGCAATTACGGCAATTTATTTTTCCGGAAGGACTATTTATTAAATTAACATCCATTTGCCTCCTACAAAGGTTCCTGTTATATTATTGGTCAAAATTAATAAGGAAAGCTCGCTATTTCATTTAATTCATTAGGTGTTATCATTCCCTCCGTTTCATCTTGTTTGGTACAATATTTTTGACCATAATTTAATCAACTTTGTTAATTATATAAAGTGTATTATTTCACAAAGAACTCTGGATATTTCATTTATGTAGGTAACCTTTGTATTGTGGCCACAACAAAGAACGGGTTACTCCCACAAACTTCTTTGTATCCTGCTGAGAATAAACTTATCGGTTTGAAATACCCTGCGGGGGTGTAGTGTAGGTTTAATACAACTTTCAAGATGGCACAATAAAAAGATCAACTGTAGCTTAGTAAAACTAAGTTAACATAAATGTAGTAAGAGGTTATCAGCTGTTTAGGGATATTTCGCTCGATAAAACGTTGTGATAATGTTGTATCAAGGGCCGAACGTCACTATAAGGAACAAACTGACCGTAATACACGGCGTGATTGTCGTAAGTTTCTTCAGCGGTAGTCGTTAAAGGGGTAGGAAGTGTAAGGAGACGGCGACACATTGCCGTGCGAGCAAAGTTCGCTGTAGGCCGGCCACGCTCTCACGTTTAATTCAATTTGGAATCCCGCCAGATTTCGAATTTGCTGCCGGCGTGTCCTTTAAATAATAGAATAGCCGACTCACATAAAAGTAAAGGTCTGCTTAACATTTTACTACCATAAAAGCCTCAACCACATAAAAGAATTTCTTTTCAAAACATTACGATACGCAGCCGTATTTCCTTAGGTGATTTTAATAAACGACTTTTGCTATTCAATTAAAATCACGTAATATAATTAAACTACACTCGGTCCACGACG
This sequence comes from Mesoligia furuncula, assembly GCA_916614155.1. Taxonomy (NCBI): domain Eukaryota; kingdom Metazoa; phylum Arthropoda; class Insecta; order Lepidoptera; family Noctuidae; genus Mesoligia; species Mesoligia furuncula. Next base: position 14,664,748 of record OU744798.1, read on the forward strand.
AGATAATTCGACGGCCCACTTTATTCGCAGAGACAATAACAATGAATGAAAATAAAATGAATCGGCCTCACACGTATAATGATAAAAGTGTTGAGTGGTCTCAGTTATTATCTGTTTTATTTTCTCATGTTGTAAACTAAAGCCGGCTATAACACTTTGTTACTTCTACCATTGCTCTCGCCACTACGTGCTGCGGCTTTGTGTAAACTACAATCGTTCGTTTTTTTATAGAGGAGGTTATCCTGTTCAAAGGTAAGATAAAAAGAGAGAGTCTAGGCTACTTACTTTGTTTGTTTATCTCTACGCCCGCATTTAATTGTACAATTTATAATACAAACATGTGAGTAGGTACATTATGGTAATTTTAAACACACGAAGGGTTCACAATATGACAGTTTAATAGACATCATTTTAAACAGCAAACATTTCTAGAAACAGATGTTACTCACAAAGTGGCCCAGGTGTCCGTGCAATATCAAGTAGCAGCTTTAAACCTAGTTTGTGTGTCGGTCACGAATCACAAGATTAAGAGGGCGAGTCTCAACAAAAATAAGACTTAATTAAAAGTGGAAAACATTCTCATTTCCCGCTTCCCGACATATTTTCGCTTGCGACGTGAGAGTAAGAAATCTTGCCGAAATGGACGTTTTCTCAAACAGTACGGTTGTAGATTTCGAGTTAGTAACAAATGTTTTAACGTTTCGATACAAGTGGAAGTGCTAAATCTTAGAACGTAAATCACGCTGCAGTATAGAAGCTTCCAGCAATTTGGAGAATAAATCCGTACCTCCGTTTGTGTTCGCAACGTCAGGAGGGTGTTGCACTTGAATAATTGAAAGATCGTCTTGCTCAGCACCTGCGAGATTTCACAAATATCGGATACATCCATGCTTAGCTACAGTTAAACGTGTAGTGCAAGAAATACCTTCGTACTTCAAAATAGCTCGTAATCCGACAGAAATCCTAGAATTTATTTAGCTATGTGGCGATAATCTGCATGCGCTAAATTAAAGTATATTGTTTGTAAAAACCATCGGATAAATTTAATTAAATGGAATAGTAGGAAAAACATTTCTTTTTTTATAGAATTGTTCTACTTTTCCAGGGGAGTATAGATTTAACGAAAATACACAAGTAGACATGGACACTTGGGGAACACAATTCTACCGGAATTCTTATAGCTAGGTGTAAAACGATTACCTGCAACCGTAGCTGTTTTATTAGGTAACATATATTGTTGAACTCTCAGTAAACTGAGAAAAACACACCATTATTGACATCACCATTTCAGTGTTTTAGCAAGTGACAAATTCCATTATATTTACAAGTGAAAAATATAGATAAAATTTCGCTGATGTAAGCGCACAATGCCAAAAACACTCAATGGCCGCAGACCGCGGTTATTCCTTTGTTTCCTGAGGCACGTTAAATCTGCTTGCATTGCTATTTGAAGGCAGACTCGCCAAACCGTCCTGTTTGCGTTCACGAGAGATTTTCGTTAAACCCAATTTGATCGAGCGTGTCTGTACTTAAATACTTTACCCACAATATCTGCGGATCCATTAAATTTTATAGTGTCTAAGTTACGAGCGTAGTGCATAGTGTTTGCTCTAAGCAAACTACTTGCTCTTACGTCATATCGACTTGAAGTTAAGTTTAGTTTCATGAGTTCCTTATTATCATAACTTAAGCTTAGTTTATATATTCGGTGAATAAAAATAATATTTCCAAGCGGTCTGGTTGATTTAGGTTGTAAATAAATTCTTAAGATTGCTACACTCAAAGGAAAAAATATATGGAAGAACCCAAACGCAGAGTTGCAAGTCTCAAAAATACATTCACAAATGTGTAGGGGAGGTAAGCCAAAAACGGGTAGCCCGCCTAAAACGGGTATGCTTTTTAAATTGCGCACCGTTATTGCTAATAAGAATGTGTGCGTGCAGTGCGTGGCGCCTGTCGCTCGCCAATCACAGGGAGTCGGCGCGCTTCTCTGTCGGACACGAGTTCACGGTAAGATAAGAAAGAAGTTTTTTGCTATTTCCACTAAAAAAAATTGAGTTACATTATCTTTGAATACTCGAAAATGGTTTACAATATGTTCTTACTAGTTTTGTGTTATTATTTTGCAATAAATAGACGTTTAATTTGTGATATAAGTTGGCGTTTATTATTTCGGTTTTAAGGATATGAGTCGATTGAAAAAAATACATGCTTGTGGGCAAAAAGGGTAGGGGTAAAGCGGGTGCCAGTTTTGCCCATACCCGATTTACCCTGCATAATTTCATTGACTGCTTATTACTTCTTTTATTTTTGCAGATGGTTAATAAATACAAAAGAAAGACTGCAAATGCATCGTGGGATGAGGGAATTTTGAAGCTTGCGATAGAAGAAGCTCTCAAAACTTCCGTCAATGGTGCAGCAAAAAAATATGTCATCAACCTTTCGACTTTACAGATACATGTAAAGAAAGGATGTCAAAAAAAAAACTAGGAAGATCACAACAGTTTTTACAGCAGCTCAAGAATTAGAGCTAGTTGAGAATCTATTTCATATGGATAATCTGTTTACGTTGGCAACTCATTACGTTGTCTACAAAATGCCGCAACCATTCCAAGAATACTGGTCCATTGATCCAACCATTATCACTGCAAGTAGATGATGATCCTGGTGGAGCTCCATCTGAGTTATGATTGTTATGAAACAGTTCTAGTCATTGATTGACGTTGATCTCATGTAATTGGCTCCCTACCCGCTTTGCCCAAAAGCCCTACCTGCTTTAGGCCCCCCCTACGGGCAAAACGGGTAATTCGAATGGTAAATATTCTTGTCATTTTTTTATTCTTAATGTACAAAACTACTAAATATGTCATTTATTTTATAGTCCTTGATAACTAAACATTTCAAAATGTACAAATAAATGTTCAATTTGTATCTATAATTTTTTTTTATTTATCATCAACCTTAGCTTACCCGTTTTGGGCTACTCTCCCCTACCCACAGCTATCCAACAAAACGAGCTATAAAATATAGCGCCAAGCGGAGCGACCTAAAGCCAAAGCGTGAAACTGACTTTGAAATTCAAAAACGCTTTGATGTGCCGAACCGACCTCAAATTGTTGACTAAACAGACCTTCTCCGTTCACGGGCATTTTTAGACGCGTTTGTGTTGATTGCGGCCGTCACCCACACAGAATTTTATTTCACACAGTGCACCGAAATGGCTGGTGTTTGCACAAAATATGACTATGAACATTCGCGGCGCACAGAGGTGCAAGCGTATTCCGGCGGAATAGAAAAATGTGGAGCATGTTGACCGACTGATGGCCATGCATTTTTTTATGGAAAAGATGTTGTTTTAACGTGGGCGGACGTGGGCGAGAACAAAATTCCTTTGCTACTAACTTTACATTACTCCAAATTAAATAATAAAAATTGGCCAAGTACGAGTCGGACTCGCACACGAAGGGTTCCGTACCACAAGGCAAAAACGCCGAAAAAACATGTTTTTTGTATGGGAGCCCCCCTTAAATATTTATTTTATTTTAATTTTATTATTTATTATTAAAGTTAAAATACAACTGAGTATTTTGTGAATATTTCAAGTGCCTACCTGTTGCCATTTTTGATATCGAGCAAAAAAGGGCAAAAAAATCGCGTTTGTTGTATGGGAGCCCCCCTTAAATATTTATTTTGTTTTGTTTTTAGTATTTGTTGTTATAGCGGCAACAGAAATACATTATCTGTGAAAATTTCAACTGTCTAGCTATCGCGGTTCTTGAGATACAGCCTGGTGACAGACAGACAGACAGACGGACAGACGGACAGACAGCGAAGTCTTAGTAATAGGGTCCCGTTTTTACCCTTTGGGTACGGAACCCTAAAAAACCATCAAAATCTCCGCCAGCTAAATAAAGCCTTCCCCAATGTAATAATTGCGTCTATTAAAATGGTTGTCTATCCATTCAATTAGACTCAAGCTACCATAAGTTTCCGAAACAGTGGTCGTCAGCAAACCCATTATTACGCGCCATTAGCATCCGGAAATCGGAGGCACGTTAAGAAATAGTTGATAACGAAAACATTTTAGACAAAATAGTTCATAAAGACAAGTCAAAAACTCATTAAACGTTGTTTGCAATGTATCGAATGGTACAATTTAAACCGTTGGCGTACCCAAGAATTTGCGTGGGAAGTTCCGAACTAACATTATACGTTGAATGAAATAGTTTAAACCGACTTTAGTTTGTTAAGCGCTTCGTGTAATAAGCTCTATTCGGTGTAATTAATTTGTAATTGTTCGAGTGTTTAGAACGCAGGACTGATCTGTGGTTTTGATATTGTTGAAACACTGATTGATGCGGCAATTGAGCAAATATTGAATATCGGTTTAGTTTAAATTCAGACATCGACAAATTATTTCTAGCTGCCCGGCGCTACTTCGTTCGCATGGTGTCCTATCCCTTACCCTACCCTACCCCTACCCTACTCTTACCCTACTCCTACACTACTCCTACTCCACCCCTGCGCTACTCTTACTCTACTCCTACACTACTCCTACCCTACTCCTACCCTACTCCTACACTACTCCTACCCTACTCCTACCCTACTCCTACACACTCCTGCCCTACTCCTACACTACTCCTACACTACTCCTACCCTACTCCTACTCTACTTCTACCCTACTCGTAACCTACTCCTACACTACTCCTACCTTACTCCAAAAGGTAAAAAAAAAAGTATCCTATGTCCGTCTCCTGGTTCTAAGCTACCTCCCCACCAATTTTCAGCCAAATCGGTTCAGCCTTTCTTGAGTTATAAATAGTATAACTAACACAACTTTCTTTTGTATATTAGAAGATAAGATTTACTTCGAAGCCTTCAATAACTGCATTTAACGTATACCTCTGTCGAGAAGAATATCATACTGTGAGAATAATAACTTGGTGGCTTTGCTTGGCGATTCTGCTACTACTGCCATACAACCAAGATGTTATATTCGGATATCTCAGCCTTACATGCAATTTCGGTAAACAGCTACTTACTATAATAATAATAAATAATAATAATAAACCATTTATTTTCAGGTAACAAAGACCCATAGATACATACCTTAACCTAAGTATACATAATAATATAGTAACAATTGTGTTAGTAAATAAAACTTAATAACTATGTTAGTATCGCTTAGTTGCACTAAGTCTTTGTGCGATCCGGTGGCACTTGTCCGCGAAAGCGGCGAAATACCACACCCTGCGGCCAAAAGCTTTCTTCCATCACCAGGTGCAGGTAGCATGTTGGTATGCGCACCACAAACGCCTTAAAGTTGACGTTGCGTTGCGACTCCAGCAGCTGCACCCTCGGCGCGTACTTCAACCTTTGGCGCACGTACGTCACGATGTCTTCCGCGTCAGTGGTGTAGTGGAGGCGGGAAATATACAGCGGAGTATTCGGCTTCGCAGCACGCAGTTTATCGTTGGGCTCCGTAGGAGCCTTGCCGCAGCGGTTCTTACAGCTACTCTGTCGGCGCTTCCTCCTTAGCACCGTCACAAAGCCGTCATCATCAGCCCGGCCCGTTTCCTTTATAGGCACGGGTACTGCGGGGGGAGCAGTGTAAGAACAGCTATAAGAACTAATACCGGGAAATTTCAAAAATTCTAACTCATTACATTACGCACGCGAAAACACAATTTTCCGTAGTGATCGCAACCAGCCCATTTTATTATTTCATATTACGTCTCTGAAATTATGCAACATATCTAAATTGGTATGCAAATAGGGAATTTCTTGAATAAATAACATGGCTATCCTCACGGGTTGGCCGGACGGTCGGGCCGGCAAACAAGTGAACAACAAAGCAGAAATGTAAACGGTATTTTATTGTGCAAGATACAGTTACAGCACTGGTCTGATTCACTGATGTAGAGAAAATGGAAGAGACAAGACACTAGACAGAGGCGCCCTTTTGGATTTTTTCTTCTTTCCCAGACTTGGTTAGTAAAAGTAAATTATTTTTTTAGGAAAGTTTCAAAATTTTACCGTTACCATTTACAGCCGGTCATCCCAGGAATTTTTATACTCTGTCTGTTAAAATTGTGAAGGAAAACATCGTGAGGAAACCGGCATGTCCTAGAACTAAAAATTCGAAGACAGGTGACATCCACCCAACTTTTTGATTATGGCCCAGTTAGCCTCCCACAGAGAGAAGGCCTGCGTCCCAGCAGTGGGAACGTTAAAGGCTGATATACTTGTTATTATAAATTCAGAATAATTATTGCATAAAAGGCTAAATTTATAAATATAAAAAAAGATCCATCATCCATTTTTGTATGACAATTTACAAGAACTTATTTGTTTTTTTTTTTTGAACAATTAAAATCACCTCGCAATAAAAAACACAAGTAACATTAACTCTTGCTTTGATCATTGTCAATGAAGCATAAAGAATTGGCTACTTGATTAGGTATCTCATAATTGAATTACCTTTTGTAATCAATTCAATCGTGAAGATTTTGTAGTCGAAGAGTGAGAGTCGAGAGACTTAGGTATATAAATTACGATACGTAACTTACAATGATTTAAAAAATTAAACCGACTTCAAAAATAAATTACCTAACTCAAAATTACGAAATAACTTTAATTTCGGAAGTCGGTGTCTTGGGATCTGTATTTTATTTAGTATTAGTTTTTAGCCACCGACTTCTGAAATTAAAGTTATTTCGTAATTTTGAATTAATTTATTTTTGAAGTCGGTTTACTTTTTTTAAATTACTTTTTTATTTCGTAATTTTTAGTTTTTGCACTAGAATTTGACCAGGGTTTTGAGATGTTTTCCCTTTGACACTACACCCGTAGCTCGTATCAATAAGCCAGGCCATCACACTTACACGTATTAGTCCATGTCTTGAAAATTACTGAATCGATTTTGATGAAACTTGCACTGTTCCTTAAGTTGAAGTAAATGTAAGCTAATAAAAAAATGGGCACGATCCGATTAATAGTTGCGGAGAAATGCGTGGACAAACATACATACATACATACGTCTATAAAATTTGGTATATTTGTTTGGAAGCTCTAATAGATTGTCATATGTGAATATAATGCAATTCCAATAATATTAGGTACATACATACCTACGTGGCGAATTGATAACCTCCTTTTTTGAAGTCGGTAATAATGCTACTTATAAGCTACTTAATTCCACGCTAGGATCCTCAGGAGCTGAGAAAAAAACAAAAAAAAAACCAGAAAGAACGCTAAACGAAAACGAGGTACTAGAGAGGCGATGGTGGTGGGTCGAGGGACTAAGAAATTTCACGCGGGCTAAGTCGCAGGTCGCTGGTTTATTAAATAAGCAACTCTTCGTCATCCAAACATTTTCCGATCTAATTAAGGAATATTAATCAAGGAAATAACGCAAGCAACTTAACTTACTGACACGGAGTTCCACAAGGACCTTTATCAGCCCTGTAGGAAAATCATCGTCATTCCTTCTATGTTGTGTTGTATGCATGACTTGTTCTTTTTATGGTTCCGTACCCAAAAGACCTAAGAAAGACTAAGTTTCTGCTGTCCGTCCGTCCACTCGTCCATCCGTCCGTCCGTCCATCTGTCTGTAAGCAGGCTGTGTGTGGGCGGGGGGTTCCTTCTATTTGGCAGAATCTTGATACTCCGATTTTTATTTGGCATAACTCACATGGCATAATCTTATTTAATCGAATATTTTTAAGGCATAAAAATTATTTAGCATAACTTTTGTTTGGCAGAATATTTACGTGTCCGAATTTACAATGGCATACTTTTATCTTGGCAGAATTTTGTTTCGCATAATTACCTTTGCCATAATTAATATTATGCATAATTTTGTTTAGCATAACATTTATTTAGAGATACGATTATTTGGTATGGGTGCATATTTGAACATCAAAAATTAAAATAGATGTATCTTCTTGTAAAAATTAGTGTTCAAAACATCAAAAACTTATAATATATGGAATAAAACTGATAATTTAAATAAAGTAAATTTATGCTGTCGAATGGTTAGATAACCTACGTGCAATGTATTTAAAATTGAATGGTCTGCAAAAGTGACATAGAATGTTCTAAATATAGCATGTATTGGTAGCATTTTCAATATTAAATTAAATTTGTGTCATAAAAAGTCAATACGTTGTGCTGCAAAATTTTGTGACAGAAACGAATCGCTGCGAAACCGACTTTACGCAGTCTTGTCTGCCCTACCCCTAGAGTGTAATTTAAACCCGCGTAGGCGCGGAGGGGTAGGGCGGCCCGCGAGCTGAGGAGCAGGTGGTTTGAAGGCCCGCCACCGCGGCTGAGGCTGGCCAGCGAAGCCGGCCAGCAAGCCGAAGCTGCGGTGGTGAGCGTTAAAGCCATCTGTGACGATAAGCTCGCGTGGCGCCGCCCAAACCCCGCAGCGCCGGAGCCGTGACAGAAACAATGCTTGAGCATGTTGCATGCCTGCTTGCATGCTGCATGCCTGCTGCATGTTGCATGCCTGCTTGCATGCTGCATGTTGCATGCCTGCTTGCATGCTACATGCATGCTGCATGTTGCATGCCTGCTTGCATGTTGTATGCCTGTTTGCATGCTACATGCATCCACATGATCAGAAAGAGGTAGCAATTAACGTTATCGTCGCATGTGTGTGGCGATAAAATCCGTTCTGCCTTTTAATGACTATCGATATAAAATGTATGCCAAAAGACGACTCTGACTGTGAATTTTCTGCGATATGATGGTTCTGCTTTTTAATTATTATGGATATAAACATTATGCCTAAAGATGATTCTGACTAACAAAATTATGAGTTTTGAATGTATGACAACTGAGTGTATGCGAAATGATTTTCTGCGAAATGAAGTTTATGCTATCCGTTGTTATGCAAAACAATATTATGACGTAAAAAGTTCTGCTATAAAAGGTAGACCCGAGGGCGGGGTGTGTGTGTGTTTTTCACAAAGTGTGTATTTCTGCTCTAACAACAATAAATAAAATTAAGTTAAAAATAATGGGGTCTACGTGTTTTTTCGGAGTTTTTTTCCTCGTGGTATGGAACCCTTCGTGTACGAGTCCAACTCCCACTTGGCTGGTTTTGTGTTTGTGTTCTTTCTTTGCGTCATGTTTGCAGCAAATAAACATATTTCCTTTCTATGTTCCATCGTCGGTACCTCAGTCGCGTTCTCCTCAGAACGAGATGAAAACAAGAAAATTAAACAGGCTACAGAAAATAATAACAAAATAATGTTATGAGCAAAACATTTTCTGAAGAACGTGCCAAGCTTCACTGTTACCAAGAATTCAGCTACTGTAAAGTAAAATTGAAGGCACTGAGCTTAGTTCTGAAACTGTTTTACACACAATTGTCGGATTCATTTGTTTACCTTAAGTATTTATTTATGTAGACACATAACACTTAAAGAAAAAAAAATACACAAAGATCAAAAAAGTCCACAAAGCTCTCGCTTCACTAAAAATTTCTTCCAGCAGACCTACGACCGGAGAGTTTGATGAGACACCTATATTTTGCAAACCACATCCAGTGACTCCCTATCTCGGGCCAGACTACAGCATCTGGGCGATGGTCACATCACGATTGCAGCGACTTGTGTGTTTGTTTACTGGAACTAACTATACCCACACGAAGCCACTTGGAAGCGTTCGCCACGGCACACTGGTCGGCTACTTACTTAACTTGTCGCATTACTTGGTTTTATGTATTTACTTGGCTTCATATAGAAATTAGCCGTCTTGGACTTACCAGGAGTTTAAGCCTCAGTCTGTTTTATCTTCTGGGTCAACATTGTTTCTGAAAACATGATTTTATTTCTGTAAAAAGGTTTACACAAACAGTTTTTCACGTCAATTATATTTTAAAAACTAGATGAGGTCGGCATTTCTTATCTGACTGCTCTGAGAAGAAAGGCTGAAACAAAATCAGAAATCACAATCTCTTATAAAGTCTAGACATAATCTTGGTCGGCTCTTGTGAAGACCATGAAGATTGATGTCTAAAATGGTCTTTTGAAAAAAGAACCACACAGATTGAGCGGACATATCCTGCCAGTACACGCATTAGTTAGTAATCGTGCTGCTCAACTCAAAATTTAAGGAGCTCAACGATTCGACGATCAATACCAAAGAAAAGACATTTGGGTAGGTCGTATTTTTACTCAAACTGCCAGACCATGATTAAAACTAACTGAGAAAAAACAAAAATCAATGACTCACTTGGAAAGATTTTCCAATACCTAATACACACATCAAAAGTGTCTAGGGATCAAGCATTTTTATGCGGATTTCTTGAGATTGAGATGTGGCTTTGTAATAAATTTATGATTTTATAAATTTATATGGATCCTTTTTGGTGCATTTCATAATTTGAATCAGGAACTGTGAATCAAATTCGAGTAAAAGATGAAAATCAGCTGTCAATATTTTCCCTATAAAAACATACAACGCATTGAAGACATTATTAGTGCTACTGTTTCCCTACTACTGATTAAAACCAACGTTATTATGGAGCGGCGACGTCATTTAAGCAGGGAAGAAATGCTCAGAGCCGTGGGAATGATAGAAGCTGGTTCCCGGCAACGTACTGTGGCTTTAGCTCTGAATACAAGTCAGAGTGTTATCAGTCGACTTTGGACACGTTACCGAAGCACTGGTACCGTGGCTGAGCGCCATGGAGGACGGTATCGCTGCACCACACGGAGACAAGACCGATACATTCAAATCTTAACTCGAAGAGCTCCAACAATAACCGCCATGATGTTAGCCGTGAGGCTTCATCACTCTTCAGGGAACTTAATTAGCGACCAAACAGTCAGAAACCGCTTGCATGAAGTGAACCTTCATTCCCGAAGACCGCTACGGGTACCACCTATAGCAATGCACAATCGTAGGATTCGATATCAATGGGCTCTTGAACACAGAAATTGGGCAGAAGAACAATGGCGTTTCGTGTGCTTTTCTGATGAGTCTCGTTTTGGTATGAGACCGGATACAAGACGTATACGACACTGGAGAACCCCTGGATGCCAACAGCGATTAAAATCCTGCCAGGAAGTCCATCCTTATAGTGGTGGAACCATCATGGTATGGGCGGGTATTTGGATCGGCGGAAGAACTGAGTTGATTTGGATCAGAGGCAACCTCAACGCTCAAATTTATGCTGAGACGATTGTATCAGACGTCATCGTTCCTCTACAAGTGCAAATCGGTCCCTTATTTCAGTTAATGCATGATAATGCACGACCGCACACCGCAAGAGTTGTAAGACAGACTCTCGCCGCAGCTAACATCAATGTCCTGCCCTGGCCTGCTCAGTCGCCAGACTTGAACCCGATTGAGCATGCATGGGATATGCTACAGAGAAGAGCTCTGCCGAATATGGAGGGTATCCAGTCGCAAGAAGACCTTTTTTTGTTGTTGCAACGAACATGGGCGGCCATTCCACAGCGTGATTTGGATGAACTCATTTTGAGTATGCCAAACCGATGTTCTTGTGTTGTTAGTGTTCGCGGTAGAAACACGGATTATTAATTGTTTAAGTTACCCAATAAAATTTTAAAGAAAACTGTTATTTCAGTCTTTTTTTCGAACTTTTGTGTTAGTGGTTCAAATGTCAAAAATCCCTTTATTAGGAAAATGGCAAATTTCTTTATTAATGCAAAGGTGACTTGGTTTATCGTTACTGTGACAAACGAAAAGACTTTATTTGATGAATCCTTAAAGAAAATTTTAATTAATATCAATCAGGAGAAAAGTTATTGCAAAAATATATGTTGATCCCTAGACACTTTTGATGTGTGTATTTACATACATTACTATGTACATGTGAGATCATATTCATTTCCTTTTAATTTTATTTAACAAGAAATAACTTATCATATCTTTCTCAGCGTTATGTAATCAAAGGAAGTGAAACACGTCTAGCTAAGGTTTAAGGTTTAAGTTAATTATTGCATGGCCGGGTGCGGAAACCTTAATTAAAAAACGTCCCTCGAGTTATGAGGCATGTCTCCATTAGCCTGCTAAGCGGGACCAAAGGGATTTTTCCCTTTAGGTGACCTGAAATCTAATTTAAAAAAAAAACAGATGCGATACGCTCGTGCAGCCTCGCTTTTGCGCCTGGGATAAACCAAGTCTAGCGACACATCTACGGAAAAATACGCGACGGAAAAGCGGCGTGCTTACGCCTACAATGCGTGTTACGCGACGTAATATAATATGTCGCAGCTCAGGAACTTTGTGAATTACGTATTTTTCGTAGTTGTGTCACTAGACTAAAGCCCAGAATACACAAGCCTGTAACTTGCACAAAAGTGTACAACGAGCTGACATGCCATTATGGTATGCACCAATCAGAAGTTGTTATGGCACACAGCATGCAAGCCACTGCACTGTACTAGGCTTAAAAGTGACGACTGCAAGAATATACTACTCAAAATGTCACGACAACAAAGAAAGGAATTTAATTTAATATTTTATTCGAGCAATTTAATTGATTACCGTGGTTTTCCCGTAGACGTTCCACCCAGGAACGCCGTCGCCCGGAGATATTTCAAATACGCCGCATATTGAAATCCTCGAGCCATCATATCGGACTAAAATGACCCGTGACGCCCCTGCCTACGACGTGAGAGTATTTTTAAAAAATGCTCTAGGTAGAATCCTAGGTGTTATTATTTTCTATATTAAAAATTGCTGAGATTGTGCAGAATATTGATTATATTATTTAATCCTGTAGATGACGATGTTATTATGAAAATGGTTTAGATTTTCGGGTCTTCCGAATGTAGGTATTTTGTTTGTGTTTATTCAAAAAAAATCAAGAATATCTTGGGTCAATACTATGAGATAGGTATCTATAATACATTTTTGAATTAAAAATAATATTTGCTTTCTAAATATGCGTTCAAAAGGCTGCCCAACTTAAATGGGACTGGGCAGGACATGTCTGCCGCATGCCGGACAAACTGTGGGCCCAAATAGCCCAGAACTGATGCCCTGAGACAGTGAGGCGGGGTCACGGCAGACCACTTAGGAAATGGTAGGACGAGCTAGATAAGTTCCGTCAAAACTGAAAGGAGGACGCAAGGACTCGCGAATGAATAAAGGAGTGTGGCAACTGCCCAGGAGTGGGAAATCGGAGGCTAGCAAAAATATATATATGTACTACCAGCGCCCCGCGGTTTCACCCGCGTAAGTTCCGATCCCGTGGGAATATCGGGATAAAAAGTATCCTATGTCCTTTCCCGGGACTCAAACGTCTCTTTACCAAATTTCACCTAAATCGATTCAGCGGTTTAATCGTGAAGAGGTAACAGACAGACAGAAAGACAAACACACTTTTGCATTTATAATATTAGTATGGATATGCGCCTAAAGAAATAAAACAAAATGAATGGAAAAAAACATATTGAAATGGTAACATATCTAAAACAATAAGTATTTTATAAAGTTCCGTTCACACAATTTATTATAATATTCATGTATCACTTGCAACATAATTATACGTTACATCAATCAGTACATAGGAAATTAGTCCAAATGAAATACAAACCACACGTTAATTAGCAAAATTGATACTATTTCATGCTTGATCTACTTCTAACTGATAAAACCGAATTGTGGTATAGTTCTACACCAATACTTTTATTTTTTTTTGCGGATGAGAAATCATCTAATGACTCCTCCCGCTCTGGGTGGAGTGGAAGGGAGTGTCAGACTCTTACTGACTAAAACCCACCCGTGTTCCTTCCTTAGCCCTTCATGTTCCGGGCCAGCGGTGACCCTTTCGGACAATCCCGCTGACCTACACCGTCGTCGTCGTTTCAGCCGATAGACGTCCACTGCTGGACATAGGCCTCCCCCAATTTTGGGGGGGGTTTGCCATAATCGCCACGCTTGGCAGGCGGGTTGGCTATCGCAGTATGGTATGATGGTGGAATAAATAGAGAACGCTGCTGCCCATTCTCCGGTAAGACCCTTAGTCGCCTTTTACGACACCCACGGGAAGTAAGGGATGGTGCAATTCTTTAAGTCTGGCACCACACAGACATGGCGGCTGACCTACAACAATACTTAAATAATCATTTATTGTTGTCGACTGCCTCGCTGATCTAGCGATTACAAGCGCTACTTACTTACGGTATTCCATCACGAATTTCTCAGTAGCAACCCGGATTCTGGATTTGTTAGCCCGGACCATGAAAATAAGCTCGCCCCTAAATTAAACTTATTTTCCGATAATTATGTTTGAGGGGACTACACGGCCTAAAGCGCGGTCACTGTCGGACTGCATAGAAAAGAAAGAGAAACGCGATGATACAACCCTGGTAATTTGTTGCAAAATATGAAGCAATTATCTATTTACAAAAAATCTATTGTTTAACTAAAAAATTAATATACTAGCGCTTTAATATGTTGCTCGTAGAATAATCTGACAAAAAATCAGAATGATTGTATGTATATTAGTATGATTTTTATTGTAAAAAGAATGTTTTTAGAGATATCTTCACGGTTTTTTTTTATCTTATCAAATTAGTTGTATTATGTTTTCAACATACTATCTAACTAGCATATATCCCAAAGAATATCATATATTTTTCTGATTTTGTTTACTGTAGTCGATCATATACTTTTAGGCATTATTAAACTTGCGTTTTTTCTCGTCCTGCAGTCCCCTTAAGTCCGATCTAATAAATGTGGGTGTACTACAGGTCTCTGCCTAGCCCTTCGGGGATTCCAGGCGTGATAGTGATACCTCGAAAAGGATACATACAACTAATACCTACACCACTTTATCTGTTTATAGTTTTCTTGTATCGGCACGAACAATACCTATCAACATAATGTTGCGCGCCACAAATAATGCTTGGTACATGGTGACAGTAGTTACCACTAGCGCCATCTAGTATCGAGTAGCGGAACTAGTAGTCAAGACCCTTCTAGAAGTTTCGATGCGAGAACTTTCTAGAACTTTCCCGAACTATCGGCATCTGGTCGATCGGGGCCTGTATGTTCTAGATGTTTCTACAATGGAAGGTTCTAGAACTATCTTCGGCGCTATATAAGGCCAAGACGCACCACGACCGGGACAGTGTTAGATAAGCGATCGAAGTGAAAACATCGAAGCGATCTTCAAGTGCGACTTAAAGCGATCAGTAGTGCAATTGTGTTTTGTAATTAGTGTGTTTGAGTTGTAATTAGTGTTGTTAATTAAAGTGTCAATTTTTGGTTATTAAATCGGCAGTTTTTATTGTCACGAACCCGAAGCTCGTAACAATAAGTTGCGTGGTAAAAATATCAGCGAAGTGGTCGCTTGGGTAACTACCCATGGTGCGGATAGGTGTGACTATTTATTTGAATTTAGAATTTGAGATAGTTTTCTAGATAAGAAATAACAAACTGAATGTCATACTTAACAAAGTTCAAATTCCATTGCAACCAAAAAGTTATTAGGACATTTTTGTTACAAAATGGTCAGTCAAAAATCAACTTGAAATACATTTCACTAAAGTAGATAACGGCGATGGAATGTTAATTATGAATTGTTAACGTCTTAGGTGGTAAGTCAAGTGCTACAAGAATCTTTTGCCCCTTGACTGAGATTGACAGGAGGGTAGCACCCTCCTGTCCTTGTTAAACATTTGTGATAATGTTTTGTGAAAATGCGTTGAAATAACAGAATGGCGGCGTTAGTTCTGATTTTAGCCACGCGACAAAAAGGTCCTTGTACAACTATAGTAATGAGAGGTTTTTCTTTTGAGTATTAAAAAAAAACATAGTTTCCAAGAACCCTGAAGATGGCGTTGGACTGACTACGTTACTAGGTGCCAAAGTCAAAACGCTTGGAAAAAAACATTGCGTCACGTCATATACGCTCGTTGAGTGACAGTTTTGTTTGCTTTCGTTTTACGATTTTAAAATTACATCCAAGTGAATTAATAGAAAAATTATGTGACGTTCCATTCCTTACAGTAACTTACCAAGTTCAGCGCCATCTATACAGCGGCTAGGGAAGCGTTAAAAAAAAAGAAAAAGAAAATCCCCCATTTCGATGCCATTTGGCTATTTTGACGATTAGCCCGTCTACAGTCCGTTCACAGAATTATTTTATCTCTGACACCTGAATAGCAACCTTATTGAAACGAAAATAAAGATCATTGTGATTTTGACAGACTTGGCAATGGCAGCAATACAATAGCAACCTTATTGTCACGAGATTAATGATCATTGTGATATTGACAGTGATGCAAAATCTGAGGTAAAATACCTAACTGTGAAAGGACCCGTAGAGTCGGTGTGACAAGCTTACTTACGATTCCGGAACGGCGCTGGAAAGTACAGACATCTATATTTATAGATAGGTTCGATTAACTTTTCAAAGGCTTTCAAATTAATAATAATAAAAATCTTTATTTTTCTCTCTTCACAAAGGTTCACATAGTTATAAACAGAGACAAGAAATATAGCGTTTTGACAAAAATGCATAAAATATGATCCTTTGTGAGAGACTGGCGTCCATCCATATGCGGCGAGGATACCCTGTGTGACGGATCACCAAGCTCTCACCCCGAATTAAACCTAATTAACATTAACATTACAACTGTTAATTCTATAACTCTAGACAAATTATGAAGGAAAAAAAGTAAAAAGTAGTAAAAAAAAAGTAAACATGTACTTACTTAAAACATTAAAAAATTTACCAAAAGAAAAGAAAATCGTGAAATCTTGTTCTCACAGACTATTGTCTACATTTCTTTTTTTACTTCTCCTTTCGCAGGTCTGCTGGAAGAAATCTTAAGAAATAAGCAGTACCTTTGTACTCAAATTATAATTATGTCATATCCCTATGTATTTTACTGTGTGTACATAAATTATAAAATAAATAAATAAAATAGAATAATAAAAAAATAGGTACAGTGTAATGTGTGTGTAGTGTGCAGGTGAAGTGTGCGGAGATGTTGAATGATGGAGTGAGTGTGGTGGGTGTGTAGGGTGTTAGTTACAGTAAAGTACCCGAAATTATGAAATATTACGAAGGAACTATGAGTAGCTGCTCCGTGGCATCATAGTTCAATTTTTGTAACCAGGCTGAAAGTGTTTTTTTGCAACGCTGTTTGGGTAGAGCGTATATCTATACATATAATAAATCTGTAGAAGGGTCAATTCTGTACATCGAAAATATTGAAAAAATAAATAGCGGGGGGTGTTGCTGGATCGATACCAAACCCAAATATGTGATTAAAAAAATTTTTGTCTGTCTGTCTGTCTGTCTGTATATGCAGGCATCACGTGAAAACTAACGGTTCGATTTCGATGAAACTTGGTATAATTATACCTTATTATCCTGGGCATAAAATAGGATACTTTTTATCCTGGAAAAATACGTAGAAAAAAAAATCTTATTTTTCGGTTTTATTCATAGACGTTGTTCTGTAGAACCGCGAACACACGTCGCATTACCCGTAGTGGATAATTTTCCATTTCAATTTAAGAGAATACAGTTTCCTGTAGCTTTGTGTTATGCCATGACAATAAATAAGGCTCAAGGTCAGACCCTAGGAGTTGCTGGCGTAGATCTTACCGCGAGTTGTTTTTCACACGGGCAACTTTACGTAGCTCTTTCCCGTGTGAGCAGTCCAAGAAATCTTCATGTTCATATTCCGGACGAGCTCACTAACAATGTTGTGTATGCTGAAGCTCTCAATTAACTTTCTGTCGCATTGTCACGATCACTTTTTTATTATTGCAAACTTTTCGTCACTGTCAGTAATTTACTGCTACATGCTACTTATCAAGGTCGGAATTACTATGAAAAAAACTGGCCAAGTGCGAGTCGGACTCGCACACGAAGGGTTCCGTACCACAAGGCAAAAACGCCGAAAAAAAACATGTTTGTTGTATGGGAGCCCCCCTTAAATATTTATTTTATTTTAATTTTATTATTAAAGTTAAAATACAACTGAGTATTTTGTGAACATTTAAAGTGCCTACCTGTTGCCTTTTTTGATATTGAGCAAAAAAGGGCAAAAAAATCGCGTTTGTTGTATGGGAGCCCCCCTTAAATATTTATTTTATTTTGTTTTTAGTATTTGTTGTTATAGTGGCAATAGAAATACATACTTTGTGAAAATTTCAACAGTCTAGCTATCGCGGTTCTTGAGATACAGCCTGGTGACAGACAGACGGACAGACGGACAGACGGACAGACGGCCAGACGGACAGACGGACAGACAGCGAAGTCTTAGTAATAGGGTTCCGTTTTTACCCTTTGGGTACGGAACCCTAAAAAATACTTACTACAGAACGCGAGCTCAACAGCAGTAGCTCAATAGAGGGATCTCCTTAATTATTATAGGCTTAGTCGTATTTGGGTCCAATAGATATTTATAAGATGTCATTGTCAGAGTTACTCAAAATGGAGAAATAAACCATCCACGCGAAGACCGACATCCGCGCGGACGGAGTCGCGGGCGGAAGCTAGTTGACAATATTCTGTTAATTTTGTTATACAAATAGTTTCCAAGAAAACCGAAATGTCGACGGGAGAAAGCAGTATTGAACCGATTTGTGGGACAAACTGCGTGTTTACGTCGCTTTCCTTCAAATAGAGTAGGATTATAGGTCAGAAGAGAGTGTTTGCGCAAGATCGTATTTAAAATTAAAAGTTGACGTACAGTTAACAGTCCGGTTCGCTCATAAAGTTCTCTGGTGGGAAATATGAAAGGCAGGAAATTGGTAACCTTTAGAACGGCCCTTTGTGCACGTTCGATCCGGAGCATTGATGGTTTTGTCGCACCACCCCATACAGTTATGCAGTAAGAGATTAGCGATTGGCATAACGCAAAATAGACTGATCGCAATAAGCCAGTGTCCGCAACATGACGGAGATTTTTAAACACAAATATTAGTTTACGGATTCTAGTGGAAAGAGCATCTATGTGCGAGTGAAAACTTAGTGTGCTATCTAGCATGACGCCCAAGTACTTTATTGGATCTGTTTTACGAAGGTGGGGACATAAGCAATGAGTATTATGAGACAACAAACACGATGATGAATGAGCGGTAATTTTGAGACTATGGAGTGGATAAGTAGGTTTTTTTTATATAGAAAGAAATATACTTTGCCTTATCTACATTGAGAGCGAGTCTATTATTAGCTAGCTATGACAACACCAAGTTCAACCCCATCTGTGCACAACTGTAAACCTCGAGCCAGGTGTCGGCGTCAAACAAAAGCGCTGTGTCATCAGCGAAAGTTATGATTCTTCCGCTGGGCATCTTGAGCTCACAGAGGTCGTTGATGAACGTCAAAAATAAAGGGGGACCGAGGATACCAGAACCAAATTCTTTCCTTTATGAAGTCAGCACACATTACTTTTTGAAGCTGATTACGCTATTGGATAGAAAACTATATTTAAATAATTGACTAGGTTTTAGGTTCGGTTCGGTTGGAGTTAGGTTCTGGATTTAGTTTGATGTCAACTTTTGAATCACAACTTTCTTCTTTTCTTCTTTATTATCATAGTCACAATTTAAATTCGGTCTAACATGTAAAACAGATGGCTGAATGTCATTCTGCGGTATTGACATAACGGCGCAATAGATATAATATAATGCTGCGTCGATAAAGCATATTCTATCGTGCAATGAGCAGACAAAACTAGCCCTTGAACCTAATATTGCTATTAGGCTTAGGGTAACAAAAGTATTTTGACTGTGACTGTACATTAAACTGTGGTTATAATAAAATTATTATATATTTAGGGCCTATGTCCAGCAGTGGACGTCTTTCGGCTGAAATGATGATGATACATTTAGGGCTGATTTTTTAATCATCTGATAACTTTATTCGAGGAATAATTGTGAAATTTTGACATTTATTTCACACATTTTCAATCGACAGATAATTTTTATTCGTGGAATAAAATTGACGTCTGACAGTTTTTGTATGGAATATCTGTCAAAAATTCAAAATTATTTTTCCGATAAAATTATCTGGCGTTGGAAAAATCAGCCCTTAGTCAAATAAATAAAGAATTTGTAGTGCATGAGAGCTTACAAAATATGCATAATTAATTACATGGTGTAGGTACCTGGGTAGGTATTGTTGAGTAAAGCGCTGCTCTCCTAGCAACGAGTAGATCACTGAGTAATTTGTATTTAGGAAAGACTAGTTGTGCAGTTGCTCCTGCTACTTCCCGCCACTAAGAAAAGAACTTGGTAAGCATAGTCATTTCAGTCATTTGTTTCTGCAAAATATTAAACATTTTCAAACAAACGTCTCCAAAAATCCGGCTACACATTGATTACAAAACGAAATATAACATTAACAAAATAAGGAAAATGTGAATATCTTGAAGAAAATATACTTACAGCACTGTTCGTTGATGAGCATGATTAATGAAGCAGAAAGACTTTGATCGATCGTGGTTTTACCTAATAAATGTCTCAAGATTCCTTGGGGAACAACAAATCCCCGTACAACGTACCAACGCAAACGTTCATGTAACGAACTTGTCAACTGTACCACAGACTATGCCGAGATAATTACTAGCTGGATTGTATTTTGCTGGTTGTGGCTCTTTTTAGGGTTCCGTACCCAAAGGGTAAAAACGGGACCCTATTACTAAGACTTCGCTGTCTGTCCGTCTGTCCGTCTGTCCGTCTGTCCGTCTGTCTGTCACCAGGCTGTATCTCAAGAACCGCGATAGCTAGACAGTTGAAATTTTCACAGATGATGTATTTCTGTTGCCGCTATAACAACAAATACTAAAAACAATATAAAATAAATATTTAAGGGCGGCTCCCATACAACAAACGCGATTTTTTTGCCCTTTTTTGCTCGATATCAAAAATGGTAATAGGTAGGCCCTTGAAATATTCACAAAATACTCAGTTGTATTTTAACTTTAATAATAAATAATAAAATTAAAATAAAATAAATATTTAAGGGGGGCTCCCATACAACAAACATGTTTTTTTCGGCGTTTTTGCCTTGTGGTACGGAACCCTTCGTGTGCGAGTCCGACTCGCACTTGGCCAGTTTTTTTGTTGTTGAGTGGAGAGTTAAATTGTTTTGGAAATTAACTGGTTGTTTAAATATTGTGTACCTAATTGTAGATAATTAAGCCGTTGGTCCCGTCTTCGTAGATCTTTCGTAGTCGTTAAGGATAGTCAGATAGTCTGAAAGTATAACAACCAGTCGTAGCAAGGGGTATCTTGTTACTTGACTACAGTTACTTAACTGGTGGAGGTCAGATAAGCAGTCGCTTCGCGCTTGTTATTCAGATATATTCGGTTAGGTTAGGTTAGAGAAAAAAGGCAACGTAGACGATGATGAATTGAGCTTAGGAAAGTGAAACAGCTCATCTATCTAGTCGTAGACAATTTTATTATGGTCCAGTCTCAGCCATCAGCAGCATAAACAATCGTTGCGACTATAAAATCTATTATAATCGGCCATAAATTTTGTATTACATTTGTTAGTAGCATAGCTTATAAGTACCTAGTAATAGTAATATCATACGGATGAATCAAGGTCTGAATTAAAGTTATTTTTTACAAATACGAGACAAACATTCATTTGGTAGAATAGAATAAAAAAATAGAATTAAATTGCGATTCAACGAATATTCATGCTATGTTGGCTCCCCTATCAGATTTTTAAGTTTTTTTAAGGGGTCTGTGTTAGTTAGAATCATGCCCAAGAACAAGAACATTAAGAAGTGGTAAAAGACAGAAGGTTTTGAAACTGAAGAACTTTTGTGAGTGTGAAAAACGTAACGAGGCCCCCACTTATTTCGTTAAGATGTGTTCAAGATCATGTTGCCGCCTTTACAGATTGGTGAAATGGGGTTACCAGAGACTGTCTCGTTAAATCCCCAACTCACCACTGCGAAAATGTGAGACTATTTTCAAATATTTATTCGTATTTACAATTAACTATTTACCTCATGTAAGAATGATAGATATTCATAATTTATTTAGAAAAGTAGGTAATTTAGGTATTTTTAGATAGGTACTTCATAATTAAAACTTAACTAACTTAAACCTTGTTTCTTTTTTTTTTATTTAGGTATTAATATCTGAAAATACAGTGTCAAAGATAACCAAGGAGGCAGCTAGCACGTCGATAAAAATTTGGACTCTGCGCAAATATGGTCCTATACATAAAACTATCGAACTGGATGATTTCGAACGTTGCATTATTATAGGACTTAAAGGACATAAAATACATTAATTTTATTATTCTGACTAAGTTATTGTATGAAATGCGACGTCATTTTTGTTTTTATTACCATCTCAACAAAATTATCTTAACAAAATGATGGTTTACAAGATGACTGTAAAAATCGTAACATATCCTACTATCACCATCACATAAAATCTAATTTCACTGTCATATTGAAAAAACCACATTAAAAAAAATCCCTAATTTCAAGTAACCATATTTTGTGTAATTTAGTAACACTGGTACTGTTATTGCTGCCAACATAACGGCAATGGACTATTTGCTAAAACGCACTTTAAGCGTCGGACTTGGCTGACAAGCTAAGTGACAAGGATAAAAATGTAAAAACATAAGGAACCATTTTATTGTCAACAAAATTTGTTTCATAACAATTGGATACATCCATACTAATATTATAAATTCGAAAGTAAGTCTATCTGTCTGTATGTTACCTTTTCACGCCTAAACCACTGAACGAAAATCAATAAATTTTGACAGAGAGATAAATTACATCCCGGGGAAGGACATAGGATAGTTTTTATCGACATACCTCGCGGGCGAAGCCGCGGGCGGAAGCTAGTTGTTAATAATTATTGAAGTAATGTGACAAACTGTGCTTTAATTTACTCGTCCCGGTACTGAGAGCTCGTAAAGCTCTCACAGTACTTACATAACCTCATCATTTCTAACTAAACTAGGCTTTAATCGCTTTTGAATTTAGCACCATCTTTTCATAAACTTCCGTAGAATAATTAGGTACGCGCACGTCACTATGCATCTGACAAACAATCAGGCATTCCCGTCGCATAACATTCACTATATTATACAGCAGAAATAGCCGATTGCTCTCGCGTTAATAGGTCCTACGGTGTTCATTAAGCCCACGTCAAATGAGCAATTAATTAGAAATTTCAATCATGTTCAATTAATAACCATATTAAATTATAGTCTTATAGGTATTCCAGTTCTATCTAGAGAAGAAGTGAGCAGTAATTCTGGTTATTAATGCTAACTTATTCTCTAGGTATAGATTATAGCTAGATTGATTGATTGCACTCCGTGCTGACAGTTCTGACTATTCCAGTACTATTTTAAGAAAGAAAATACGCTTATTTGCGCTAAACATGACGCAGAGAAAGAACAAGCTAGGGGGAAAATTTTGCCGGGTCAGCAGGATTGTCCGAAAGGGTTACCGCTGGCCCGGAACATAAAAGGCTAAGGAAGGAACACGAGTGGGTTTTAGTCAGTAAGAGTCCCTTCCGGTCCACCCGGAGCGGGAGGAGTCATTTGATGATTTCCCATCGACAAAAAAAAATAAAGGGGGGAAAACGAGTGACGAGATGAGTCACATCCACGCAAAACGGCCATCGCTCAGCATAATGCTATACGCCGTTATGCGAGACAGCCCCAGCGCTGGTTTTCCCCGACAGCCGGTGTTAGTGACGACGTCAACCTGCGCAGTATACGATGAGATTTAAATAACACAAGAAAAAATTAAATAAACACAATACCTATTAGTACTATTATTCACTACTACTACTAGTATTCACTAGTTTATAGCCAGTAAACAGGTTTTTTAGAGTGAAATTAGGGATCCTGAAATACAGATGAGTTAAACTTTGTGACACCCCTATCGTTTTAAAATTTTAACTTTTAAGTGTTTTGTGTGTACTTAAACAAACAAAGACTAAACATAAACAATGCCCGATAATAATTGAGAACCTCGAAGCTATTAAACACAACTGTTTTAGACGTGTCTGCACTTAACCGCTATTTGAGTTGGCTAGTGCGGCGTAATTGAGAATCAATGCATGCAAAGCAACGGCAATTGTGTGTGTTTAATAGCTTCATTATTATCGTAATTATCGTAAACTCATCGGTCGCAGTGACCGTTATTAGGCGACTGATTTGCATCTTAGGCTACAAGGTGTTCAGTGGGATTGTCCGAAAGGGTTACCGCTACCCCGGAACATAAATAAAGGGCTAAGGAAGGAACACGGGTGGGTTTTAGTGTAAGAGTCTAACACTCCCTTCCACTCCACCCAGAGCGGGAGTGATGATTTCCCACACTCAAAAAAAAACAGGCTAAAAGGTGACGGTTCGATACCTATCCCTCATTTTGCGTGACTCACTTGCAATCACAATGCGAAGGATTTGGACTTCATAGCTTATCTCAGCTATGGGGATGCACCACCCAAAGCAATCGTCAAACCAGACAACAGTTTAAAAAACAAAGTACTATAGTACTAAGGGATATAGTCAACGCACCCTGGTACGTTAATACAGCGACCTCCATCGGGTCCTCAAGATGGATATCACTAGAAATAGCGACCAATTAGTTCAACCAGGTTTCAGGCTGGCTAAAGTAGACTCATCTTTCACGGAGTACCTACTGTTTAAAATACCTCCCTACATACTTCAACTGAATGAAACGAAATGGAAATCTTGTAAAAAACGCATACTATGCAGCGAGGCATATTATAAATTGGATAAGCGCTGGTCCTCTATGGACGCATAAATAAATTAATTAGCATTGGAAAATACTGTTGGAGCTGCTGAAGATTTTTAAATACTATATTTGCATTATATAATTTCAATCTCCTAGTATTGTATAATTGCATAGCACATGTGTGAGTAAATGTCTCGCTGATGGTGGTGCATTTCATAAGTAGGTACTTAGCTCCCTTCAAAATTGCTAATCCATGCGTCATGTTCGTGAGCGGGCGCCGTAGGTTGGGACTGGTCATCTCTTTGCTGCCATGGCCTATTTTAATTTAATATTTGAATTGTTTTTTGTATTTTTTTATTACGGACGCTTTTAATGTTCTGCATCGTTCTCACGTACATAATTTCTGACATGAATAATGAAATCAATACTTTGTAACCATATTATTTTGATTTAAAAGAGTGTCCGCGGAGTTTCTTGCCCGTTCTACAAATTGGTTTGTTTGAAATAAATGCTTTGAGTTTAAGTTGAGTTGGAGTTTGGATGGAAACCTTTTGGGTTATTTTAGTGCAGCGTGAGTGACGTTGGGCTGTAGCGCAAGTGCTGACTATTATAAAGAACCCGCGAATCAAGTATCTTCCCCATAACATAGTGAATAAAAAACTTTGTTGAACGATTTCTTAATTTTATAGTTACTTTGCAGATGAAGTTACATTTAAATTACTTATTAGCTAATACCTACGCTAGATTGTAATGTCAAAAAATTGTCACCGACTGGGATACTTTATACAGGAAAAAAGAGTAACCAGGGCCTAAAAAGGCCACTTTGGCAGAATCATAAAAGGATAACATAATGGACAGTTAACCGTTAAGTTAATCGTATCAAATCCCATTGGTGAAGCATTTTTCAGTTATTTTTTTTTTGTCTGTGCTAAAATACCAATCAATCCGATCCAAATCCAAATCTCTTTGGTTGTACCTACGTAGTGCAGCGAAAAAAAGAAAAATACGGACTGTCTTCGCCATATTACGATTCATAATCTTATCCTTTTATGATTCTCCAATGTGGCCTTTTTTGGCCCCCTGTGCGCAAACTGTAACCATAAATTCAGCATAAATATGATTCTAGACCCCTTAGCTTAGAAATAATTCGAAGGTTATCAAAAAAAAAATCTGCTGTTTCGTAGAAAAATGTAATATCTACGCGGTCAAAATGTATGGAACAACTAATATTTATCCTGTATACATAATGCCATCAAAAACAAAAAAGCCAAGTCCCGCAACTCAGTTCTTCTACCGTAAAGTCCAGGTCCAGTTGAAAACCAGCGTCAGGCACTAGTTATCTGGCATTTTTGCGAACTCAGCCTTTTTGGTGCCGCGTGAGGCACACATTCCTGCTAATTTCTTACATCGGACTTTGCACCTTTTATTTTTGTTTTTATCTGATGTACGACTATTATCTGACTACCAGCACGCGTAGCATGAACACTTCTATCTCTACGAAGAGTAGACACATTGCTTTCTATACAAAGTGACATTTCTTTTCTTCATTTTTGACATACCGCCTAGAAATCTTTCTACAATCTGTCATTTTGTCTTTCGTTTTCAACGATCTTTGTCTAGGTCCTTTTTCATGTAGACTATTTCAGAAGAAAGTTTTCTATCCCAAATGTCAAAATCACACTGACAACTGTCAGTTGTCTTAGGTAGTGAAGAGATTTTGTAATCGCTAAAGACTGTAGAAAACTTTCTACTCGATGGCCACAATGTATATACGGTTATCTACAAAATCCCACAAAAAAAAAACAAAAATCCCAAAATTCCAATGGCTTAACGTGCTTTCCGTAGCACGGAGGGGTATCGGTATGAAAAGATGGTCATCCATCCACGGACCAACCGCGGCAAGGGTAGCTTAAGTTGATCGATCAACTTGTGCGGCTGTTATTATTTAGCCACGGACCCCTCATTATAATGTGACTTAATATCAGTAAAAATTAAGAATCAAAAAGAAAAAAAAATCGTATGACAAAACAAAGAATTCTGAGTCGAATTAAGAGAGTGAATTTCGTAAAAAGTGCAGTTGACTCTTTCTACTTTGCTGCCGTCGTACTGTCTACACGGAACGTCATCTTTGTCTACTCTTCCGTCGACAAACCGGTGCTCATGCTACGCGTGCTGGTGTACTGTATGTCTTTTAGTCTGTGCTAAATAAATGTATTTTCTTTCTTTCTATCTTTCTTAAAAAGTTGTGAGACCTATGTAGGTAATACCAAGTCGGTTAATTTATTAAGTCCCTACTTAAAGGACCTTCTGTTTTAAGTTATTACGTACTTAGCTAACCTAACAACCTCTTATAGTGACCATATTAATATTAAAAATCGTTTATGTTTTAAATAAATAGATTGACTTGGCCATCGCATGAAAACACAATGTATCTCACAAGTAATAGTTACATATTATATTAAATAAGATTGTTTAGTGCGATTGCCAAGTCAATCTATTACAATCTGCCCCAGGCGCCAGCTAAGGTCGTTGGTCCATCTAGCTGGAAGGCGTCCCACACTACACTTGCCAATAATTAGTCTTATTAAGCGATCAAAATCAGAATAAAATTGACCTTTACACCATCCAGACTTACTTCAGGATCTAGCTAGATTAATTTTGTAGGAATAGATTGTGCTTAGTCATCAAAATGGAGTCTATGTCGCAAACTAGTTGCCTATCAATATCAAATCGAAGGACTGACTACAAATAATAATGGAGCGAATTGACTATCGAGATTCACATCCCTGAACTTGTTTCTAGGAAATACTTAGGATAAGGTCTACCTTGTAAGCAATATTACCTAAATCAATGCAAAGCGTTTTATTACCAGCGCATACCACCAATTGCTTTCCGCTTTCCATACGGAGACGTAACCTGCAAACTCCGATGGCGGTTTAGGCTAACATCAAAGGAAGTTATGCATTTAACAGCTTCGAATACCGCAGCCAAATTCGTTCTATTTTCGTTCTAATTTGTTTCTTTGGGAATTTTCAGGCGTAATTTGGTTTTATAAAACATATTTTCTATATTTTCCTTATTTATGTTATGAAAGAATATTGCCATTCATGTACCTTGGTGGTACCAAATGGTACTCAATAGCAGGTTGATTTTTCATCAAGGGGATAAAACATTGAGAGAGCATGTACCTCTATCCCCGAGGTGAATAAATTACTTTTCACACCTAACTGCAAGGTAAGTAATAAAAAAACAAATCGATTTTTGTTTTTTTTTTTGTTGTAAATGTTTTCATACCATTTTTAGTTGAGGTTCGAAATTTAAATCAAATTATTGACCATCGGATTACACAAATTTCAGTTCAATATTATTCCCAGGCTATATAGCCTAGGGCCTACTATGCCTCCGTGAAAATATTATTTTAACGTTCTATTTCGAAAATGTAAGTTCATTTAATTGCTTAAGGGACACACTTTTTAATTAAATATGTCATTACTTTCCCGCTTTCAAAATAAGTACTAAGTACTCCGCTATAGCCGTTTCCAAATGAGGATACAAATTAAAACCACGAATCAATTCAGATACGCGAAACGAAACACTAAAACCCGAAGCAGAATATTTAGAACAGAAATAGCGACGGTCTTATTTCCATTACTTCAATACTCCATTTATAAAAGTAAAGAATAAAAATTACATTAGAAAAAATATGCATTGTATCACCCTTTCATTATTTCGATATAAATAAACGTAAAATTAACACCGTTATTTCACCATAAACATAAAGCAATGTAATCTATTTACCATTTACATTTTAAAATAACTCTAAAACGCAGCTCATTTCAACAATATTACACAGTAACTGTCGATAATTGGCCTTTACTTATCTAATGTTATAATAAACTAGATGCGCCCAGCGGTTTCACCCGCGTAAGACACGTGGCGCTATCTATTATCATAATAACGTTATTGTTGTTTTCCTCGGGAACAGCACTTTTTTTTTCGGGATAAAAGGTACCCTATGTCCATTTCTGTACACTTGACAATGTTAATGCAAAATTTCAGGATGATCGATTCAGTGGTTTGGGCGTGAAAAGGTAACAAACAAACGTACTTTCGCATTTATAATATTAGTTAGGATACTATTGAGTAGGTATAGAAATAATTCATCTCAAACCACTCATAGTTAATTAAGTACAATAAACGTAAACATAATATTAGGGCTGTATTCCCGAAGGCTTAAGCAAAGGTGTATGGTATACCCACATTTCGCCAGCTTAAGTCCCATGTTAAAAGGGGCCTCGAGCCTACTGCC
This sequence comes from Mesoligia furuncula, assembly GCA_916614155.1. NCBI lineage: Eukaryota > Metazoa > Arthropoda > Insecta > Lepidoptera > Noctuidae > Mesoligia > Mesoligia furuncula. The sequence goes on from OU744798.1 coordinate 14,693,767, forward strand.
AACCACCTGGCCTAAATCCAGACACATGGCTGAGAAATACAGCAATTAATTACAATTACCCTACAACATACAAATACATACACCATTACCACATACGCCGACGCGGCGACGCCCAAAAGTTATGAACAAGCGGAACCGTCAGACCACAGGTTCTATTACTCAAAACGTAGTTTATCACCAATATGAACATCAGGTAAACACGTTATAAAGCCGTGTCAAACTTGCGAATTAACTAACTCACTTAATATTTTAACAAGTTATGTCCCTGGTTTAGTTCGGGAACATTATTAATTAAAGTTGTTAGTGAGATCGGTTACCTATTTGAGTACTATGATGGCGTATCAAATGTGGGGAGGTGGCTTACGTCTGGGGAATGTGTTTGAAGGGAAGTGTTCTGATAAGCTTGGTGCCTGAGTTTACAGTTTGATGACGTAACCGCAAAATGTTAGTAAGTACATTAGAAACTGGGTTCTAAGCAGAGCTTCTCAAGGAAATAGCTTGTCATATCGAAATTGCTGTTATAGCAAACTTGCTGCGCCCCGCGGTTTCACCCGCATAAGTGTCGATCCCGTGGGAATAGCGGGATAAAAGCTATCTTATGTCCTTTCCCGAGACTCAAACTGTATCTATAACAAATTTTATCTAAATTGGTTCAGCGGTTTAAGCCTGAAAAGGTAACAGACAGACAGACAAACTTTCGCATTCATAATATTAGTATGGATTGCTGCGGAAACACAGAAACACAATTTAAGAAAGATCTTTATGTAGTTGTTAACTGTGATCGAAGTAACACATAACATAACGTCACGCCTGCAATCCACGAAGGGTCAGGCAGAGGTGTACCTACCTATAATAGTGCCACATTTCACCAGTCAGACAGTGGTGCCGATTCTCTTGTTTACTAAGGGCTGATTTTTCAATCGATAATAATAAGATCGATAATAATAAGATAATTTTTTTTCGTGGAATAAAATTTACGTCTGACAGTTTTTGTATGAATGAACTGTCAAAAATTCAAAATTATTCCTTCGATAAAATTATCTGGCGTTGGAAAAATCAGCCCTAAAATTTTTCCAACGCCAGATAATTTTATCGAAGGAATAATTTTGAATTTTTGACAGATCTTCCGTACAAAATCTGTCAGACGTAAATTTTATTCCACGAATAAAAAATATCTGTCGTTTGAAAAATCAGCCCTTAGTAAACTAAATTTAAGTTCAGTGCATCTTTTTCTTTCTATTTCATTAAGAAAAGGACAGAAGATAAATTTTAGTTTAGTCCTGTCAAATTAATCAGAATACTCCATACAAGTTTAGACGTGATTAAAAACTTGCCTACTGAAATTACGTCAATTTACGCCAGGCGCATTTATAATTATAATTATAAATTATATTTACAATTATAATACATTCATATTTATAATTTAATTTGACAGGACTAAACTAAAATTTATCTTCTGTCCTTTTCTTAATGAAATAGAAAGAAAAAGGTGCACTGAACCTTAATTTAGTTTCGTTTGCGAACAACAGAATCAGCACCAGTATCAGTGCCAGTATCGTTTGTCAGTAAGTATTTTTTCAGTAATGTTGAAGCCCCGTGTATTAGGGAGCGAGCCTAGTGCCATCAATCGGGCACAGTTCAGACTCCGGGCTGCTACTGAGAAATTCCTGATGGAAAAACTATAAACACTTTGCCCATAACCAGAGCTGGGAATCGAAACCAGGACCTTAGCTCAACAGTAGCACTTGCGAACTCTAGACCAACGAGGCAGTAATCGAAATAGCCCTTCTTAGTGTTTGGCCAGACAGGGGCGCGGGCGCGGGTGCGAGAACGCACGCGGGCTTCCTGACCACATTGGAGTGCGGCTGCGTTCTGCGGGCTGTCGTGTCCAGTGTTTGTCAAAATATGTATAATATGGATGAAGAATTTTTTTTACTACAAAAAAGTTCGACCTAGTTTGAGAACCCCGGTCCCCGCGTGGGCCACCCACGTTCGGGCCGCGCACCCACTGCGGCCACTTGTATGAACGTACTATGGCGTGAGTTGCCCGCGCGCTGCCCGCGCCGAGCAGCCCGCACCTCTTACCGCGCCCGCGTGCCCACTATGGACACTCAAAGGAAGTTCATAATTATATTTTTTCACCCCGCGCCTGCGCTGCCAGTCTGGCCAAACACTTATAGATTGCTATCGTAGACGAACCTACTGGCTAATGGTCTTATCAATGAGGAGCAGCTCCTTTTTACCACGTGACCCGTTCCTACATCCATTTTAAGAGGCAGACATGATGGAGTTGGTATATAAATGTTTGTACATTTTAGCTCTCAATATGGATGAACTTTATAGACCGACGGTAACATTATTTTTATTTTTGAGATAACCAAATGTAAAGATACAAGTTTGCGACTGTGATGATGATAATGTCCGATACATTATGTTGTTATTCAATGCTTCCCGACAATCACACATCTCTAAAGGATTGTTGACCATAATTCCCTAAGTTGAAGCTTACCTGACCTCTGAGTTGCTAGCTCTCCCCTTGACATTACTCCGTAGCCACCTTCAGAACTTTCTGGAAGGATCCATTGCGCCGGGGCAGCCATTATTTTCCGAGAATATATACGACGTAGGTCAATGCTACGGGATCGTAGGCACAAGGGACGGTCGAGTTTCTCGCTCCGTAGTTGTCTAAACAAATCTAACTTACTCGGTACTCATTTACGAATACCTTTTGATAGCTTGGAAGTAAATGAGAAGTTTGTTGGTAACACAGGCTCCCCCGCACGCAGGCGCGACGTGTCGATGCGATGCGATTCTGGTAGAACAATTTCCATAAAGTTTTCATAGAATTTGTTCTATTAAAGTAGCGTCAGAACCTTTCGGCCCCATCGGCCATCTGTTCTGCGAGCAATGTGCCCTGCCCACTGCCACTTAAGTTTGGCAATTCTTCGGGCTATGTCGGTTACCTTGGTTCTCCTGCGGATCTCCTCATTCCTGATTCGATCACGCAGGGAAACTCCAAGCATAGCCCAAGCCAAGCATAGCCAAGGTTCTGGAGTGGCGACCGCGTACCGGAAGACGTAGCGTTGGAAGGCCTCCCACAAGGTGGACCGATGACCTTGTGAAGGCCGCAGGAACCCGTTGGATGCGGGAAGCACAGGACCGGCCGAAGTGGAGGTGCTTGGGGGAGGCCTATGTCCAGCAGTGGACGTCTTTCGGCTGAAATGATGATGATGAAAGTAGCGTCGCGCTGTCGCGTCGCGCCTGTCTGCAGGAGCCTTTATGATCGTGCGAAAATCAAGCAGTATTCGTATAAATATGAGTAGTTCACGAACCTTCTTAAAAAACCTTGACAAATTAAGTCAACAAGTAGTATTTTACTATTATATCAACCTATGCTGGACAAAGACTTCGTTCCATTTTTTCCATTCTCTGTTCATTCCATCATCGTCTTTAGAACAGAATTTTATAAACACTTCCTATAAATAACTTGTAAGGAAAATACCTTCCACAAGGTGTCGCCCACCAACGCTGTCCCTAATGTAAACAAGCAATCTCGGTGTTTTTAATTATGACATTTTTTTTTAATATCCGCCAAATACAAAACATCCGTTCCACGTTATATATGGCGCTGTTAAATTTTCCGCCTAAAGTCATGTTTTCGTAATGCGTTTTTAATGTTCTCATATTGCTATAAATCACCATGGCTACTCCTGGTCCAGATAGCTTTAATGGCTTATTAAATTAGTTTATGAATGAGCCAGAGCTCATGTACCATTGCCGTGTAGCCATGTTACAGATTACCAATGTCTCAAGTGACCCATTGTATTATCTATATTACTAAGACTCCACTGTCCATCTGTCTGTCTGTCTGTCACCAGGCTGCATCTCATGAATCGTGATAGCTAGACAGTTGAAATTTTCACAGATGATGTATTTCGGTTGCCGCTTTAACAACAAATAATAAAAATAAAGTTAAAATTTAAAAGGGTATAAAATAAACGTTTTTTTCGGCTTTTTATGCCTTGCGGTACTCGACACGAACTTGGCCGATTTTCCTAATGATTATTTGCATCACACATTCAAAAACATCCATTTCCAGGATTTTTAATAAAGCAACGGTTATTGAATAACCATTGATAGATTTAAGTTCTGGCCGACCTGAAGCGGCATGCCGCGCGGTATTCGCTCTCGTCGATTGTTTCAACTAACTTGTTTGCAGGTGTTCAAACTGACGCGAATACTGTGTGACTTTCTATTCATTAAAACAACCGACTCGTGCGTGATTTTCAACACAATTCTATAAAAGCATGGTCATGCAAATCCATCAAAAAGAACTGAAAATGTCCTGGAAATATTGAAAGAAAAACCCCGTGTCCGAAAACAAGCTCAAACACCGGATTTCGGTCCTCATCCACAGTACTTCGATGGTATTACTTCACGCTGCGTGACAGAGGGTGAGCCTATTCCCATTAATTGGCCACACTTCCAATCACGGGCCGCTCTTTGGTAACAGAAAACCCCATTCCAATCTCCTGCGAAACTATAAAAGTATCGACTTGAACGAGAGGGGCCAGATTAACGCAATTTACGTTGCTTTTCGATCAAAATGAGTAGCTTTCATTAATTTGGGCGGCGGCCCAAACACAAAATTGCATGGAAACAAATGCAACGTTTACAGCGACTAATTTTGTGCGCCTCACCTTTATTGCTGTACAATCAGTACAAAAGATTTTACAATAGATTCAAGACGGAAAAGCATAACTCATTAGAGTAAAATTATATTTTTATTGAAGGTTGCCGGCTTCTCTATCATCCCACAATAAACTCTCGCTACTTAAAAAGAATATTCGTGGCCATCGGCATTCAATGTTCCATCTTTTATCTTGAAATTAATGTCTTTTTTTAATTTATATACTTGAAATTAATATCTTTCTTTTATTATGTACTTCTAACTTTGGATATCAGTATTTTCTTATTATTTCGTTGTATTGCCAAAATACAAATAAACTCGCGGTATCATATTTTTAATTTAGCTGTTATCTTGGCTATATTGAGCCGTATATAACGATTTCATACAATCCAAAAAGCCAGTAGGTACCTATTCATTTTGATTATTCATGAAATGAAACGTTATGGATTTAATATCTAAGCGAAATAGAAAATACGTAAATTCTTTTTAAACTGATAGTTTCGAGTTGGCAAACAGAGGGGAGCAAAGAAGCATTCTTTTCGGAATATGAAAGAAAAGTTGAATGGATTTCGGCGACAGTTTTCGGGTTCGCGGCGTCTAGAGATACAACTCCTAAATTGAATCACGTATTAGGTTTAAAAGTTAAGCGGTTACGTTCCCCGATCGAAACCACTTTTTATGTAAGTGCTACGTGATTTCTTTGAGAAAGCACTCACTTTTCTTTCAGATATCTTCTTTCTCGTCGTGATTAATACTTTCACTTGTTAACTTAAATTGTTTTTCCGCTGTTGGGCATAAAAACGAGAAAACGGAGCGCTTATTTCTCCAGTAAAGTCCGCGTTTGTGTTAACATTGTGTTCTATGTTTAAACTAATTAACTTAGCATGTTTACTTAATACAATCCTTATAACTGTTGGAATAAAGAAACGTTTTACTGGATACCATTTGCCCTCGTTTTCCTTATGAGCTGCAAAGGAAAATAGAACAAGAAGTGGTTTTGTTGAGCAGGTACTAATTTAAATCTTATTTATATAATTCGAATTTTGTTACGAAATAAGTAAGGAAAATCAATTGAATAAAAAAACGTAATTTCCTTTTTTACCGTAATAGGTATCGAACACGCTAGTTGAAAACATTATAATGAGCACTTTGACCCCAGTAGAGCTAATATTACAACCACAGTAACACATCAAATATTTTATGAAAGCTTGCTCGTGACGTGCCAATCAACAATTCATTAATATCGCAGTAGATGATTGTTCGGTATGATGAAATTTATCTGCTCCAAAACAATCTGCGACCGCAGCTGCGACCGGTCGCGAGCGATTGCGGTTGCTAGTTGCGGTGTATAGACTTGCCCATTCCACGAGCATACCAATTTAGTCTATCAAAAAATGCAAATCCATTTCTATTAAACTGTTATTAACGAGATTTATATTTGTACACAGTTATATTTATTTGTATGGTCCGTTAGTTATTATTCAATTCATTTAGTTCCTAGTGCAAATAGTCAGTTGTGTTAAATATTGTATCTATTTAAATATACAAGAATTTTAATCTATATGAAATAAATAAGCTTTGAACACACAATATTCAATCATTTACTCTGTGCGACAAGAGCGTGTCCGACATAGTTTTAGTTTATCGTAAAATAAATTATTGGAGTAAGTAGTCCAGATAGAGGGCTACTTGCTCTTCTAACTTGTTCTTATTACTTACTACTTGTTCTTACTTATTACTTGTACTTACTTATTACTTGTACTTACTTGTTCTTACTTATTACTTGTACTTACTTATTACTTGTTCTTTGTCTACATATTTGTCTACTACGCGTTTATTCTCTAAAATGCATCATGGCAAAAGACTCCGTTCGTACATTACATTTTTAGAAAAATCACTGTATGCCTTGGTATAAACAGTAAAAAAAACAATACGTAATTTTGTTATTAGGGTTCCATACCTCAAAAAGAAAAATCGGAACTCTTAAAGGATCACTCGTGTGTCCGTCCGTCTATCACAGCCAATTTTCTCCGAATCGAATAGACCAATTTTTGAAATTTGGTACACATATGAATCGCTGTGACCCAAATAGGTACAGACGTGTAAGGTAAATAAATGTATATTGAATATGGGGATCATATTTTTTGGGGGAAAATAGGAAATCTTAAAAAAAGTCTCGCAATTTGTACCGTGTGACATATGAAAGGGCTTACTGTGAGGATCTCAAATTTTTATTTTTCGTAATTTTAAAGTAAATTCCTTATCTTCGAAACTACTAAGCCTAAAATTTTGAAAATAATACAGTAAATAGTTCTATACCTATAGATTACAGGAAAACCTATAACAAGTCTGTGGTCTTAAAACAACATGGTAAATCTCTCAATGCTGTGCGTACAAACTTACATTTTCACATGGAATGTATGGAAGAACATGTTTTTCAAATAAAATATTAATCGTACGAAACCCTCTCCACGCGAATTCAACTGTCACTTGATCGGTTTTATTTTTCCTTTTAACTTTGTAGGTTCTGCTTATACTTAATTGCAATTTCAAACTTTTAATATATAATATATAAATCCTAATTGCGTCACACTACGTCAATCACATTTTGAAGGATATTGTTAACCCATTCCTTCTTATGTTCGAAAAATTTGTCTGCTCAACAACGTAAATAACGCAATGAATGTTGTTGAACTGTCAAAATGAAAGCCATTGCTACTGTTAGTGTGTTACACAATTAGAGGGGCCCGTGGCTAAATAATAACAGCCGCACAGGTCGATCGATCAGGTTAAGCAACGCTTGCCGCGGTTGGGCTGGGATGGCTGACCATCTTTACATACCGAAACCCCTGCGTGCCTCGGAAAGCACCTTAAGCCGTTGGTCCCGGCTGTCATTCGTGGATCTTTGACAGTCGTTACGGGTAGTCAGAAGCCCGAAAGTCTGACAACCAGTCTTACCAAGGGGCATCGTATTACCCAGTAACTGGGTTGTGAAGGTTAGATAGGCAGTCGCTCCATGTACAATACTGGTATTCAGCTGCATCCGGTTAGACTAGAAGCCGACCCCGACATAGTTGGCGAAAGGCTAGGTGGATGATGAGTGTGTTACACAACTACCCTGCTGGACTCTAACCATGTCCTATCTAAGAGAGTCAGCTGTTAATCTGTAACTCAGGACCCTCCTACACCTACCTTCATCCACCTTTTTCTATTTAAGATTGTGCATTTATTCACAAGTTCCTGGGGGCCTAAAAAGGCCACTTTGGAGAATCATAAAAGGATAATATTACGAATCGTATAATAAGGCGAAAACAGTCCGTGTTTTTCTTTTTTTCGCTGCACTACGTACCTACGTAGTGCAGCGAAAAAAAGAAAAACACGATCCAAAACCAATCCAATTACCAATTATAGGTATAATCAAAGAGATTGGGATTGGTTTTGGATCGGATTGATTGGTATTTTAGCACAGACAAAAAAAATAACTGAAAAATTCTTCACCACTTGGATTTGATACGATTAACTTAACGGTTAACAGTCCATTATGTTATCCTTTTATGATTCTGCCAAAGTGGTCTTTTTAGGCCCCCTGTAATATCACACCTCCAATAAAATAGGGTTACAACTCGAAAAAGTAATTTACAGGAATTTTCAGGTTGTTTTTTTAGGAAAATTGAAAAACAGCGTATGCCATTAAAACATATTTTTTTGCAAGCATGTATAATTTTGATCACATAATAATAATAGGCTAAGAATAAAAACTGATCAACAAATCCGTGAGTTTATTTTCGCTTTTCTAAAAATCCAGGTTTTTTGAGTAGGTAAGGTACCTACTCGAAAAACCTGGATTTTATCGGAGGTCCGATATGATGTTAAGATAAATAAAGGTTTATGATTAAGTATTATTATGATTTTCAGAACACCTCCTGATAAAATGAAACATCGAACGATTTTATCATTCCTACATGATATCTGAATATTGGTTTTTTGGACGTATAAGTTATACAATACCGGAAACACTGTTTCAGGCATTTTCAGTTCAGTCTCCCGTTTGGACCAGTTGCAGTTTTTGACAGAAAATTCCAAAGCTTATTTTTCTCATTTTGTGTTTTAACACTTTCGAGATTTTTCGTCAACGTAACAAACATAAAACTCTGTATATTTAACATTTTCTGACGTTTTCTAAGGATTACCTACTAGAGGAAACTGAAAGGATTGTTATTGCGAATGATATAATAATTAACGAAAGAAGAAATCTTATAATCACCTTTACTCTCCTGTTGCATTATTTCGCACGGACAGCAAAAATAATTGATAAGCTACTTCAGGTTTAAAAATCTTAATTAATAATAATAATTAATCATGAAAAATCTGAACTGATATAAAATTTAAAGGGAATTAACTCTTAGCTACGGCTTATTAGGCTAAAAAGGCTCTGAAGCAATAAATCAATCATTTTTAGGGTACCGTACCTCAAAAGGAAAAAAACCGGGCAAGAGCGAGTCGGACTCGCGCACCGAGGGTTCCGTAACATCCGGGTTTATGCATAAGGTTTATGTTTATGAAATTAAATGTTTATTTTTTATTTTTGAGTTGATTGAATGAATGGTAAATTGCGGTTTACGATTTATGACGTATTAAAAAAAAACTACTTACTAGATCTCGTTCAAACCAATTTTCGGTGGTAGTTTACATGGTAATGTAGGTACATCATATATTTTTTTTTAGTTTTATCATTCTCTTATTTTAGAAGTTACAGGGGGGGGGGGGGACACATTTTACAACTAAGTGTCTCTCGCGCAAACTATTCAGTTTATAAAAAAATTATATTAGAAACCTCAATATCATTTTTGAAGACCTACCCATAGATACCCCAGACGTATGGGGTTGATGAAAAAAAAAAATTTGAGTTTCGGTTCTAAGTATGGGTAACCCTAAAATTTATTGGTTTTTTTTCTATTTTTGTGTGAAAATCTTAATGCGGTACACAGAATACATCTACTTACCAAGTTTCAACAGTATAGTTCTTATAGTTTCGGAGAAAAGTGGCTGTGACATACGGACGGACAGACAGACAGACAAACGGACAGACAGACAGACATGACGAATCTATAAGGGTTCCGTTTTTGCCATTTGGCTACGGAACCCTAAAAATGGAACCCTTATAGAATCACTTTGTTGCCTGTCTGTCTGTCAAAACCCTTTATCCACTCACGCGGCCACAACCACGAGCAGGTATTGAGGAAAATGTTACACTCGCTCGAAAGCCAAGATCGGCCATTGATAAAACTGCGACAGCAAGCATTTTCCACACCGCAGTATTTTATTTTTAGTAATTTTGTTTATGGGAGTATTGCTCACGTTCCAGGTTCTTTAGTCGAGTGGTTAGATGAAGTACATTTGTGCCAAAGGCCGTGTGGTTATATCGGCATTACGAAATAAGTTATCTGTAGTTGAAAATCTTTAAATAAACAAATGAGACGGCGATGACGCATGCGTAATTTGATACTCGCGTGATGTTATTGTTATTGTATATCAAAACTTTGGAACAACAATGGTATGTATTATATGTCATTCGATTCAGTATGAATGGGGCTATTTTTTAGGTAAATAAAAAAATAGGGTCATCGCTTTCGATTTTGAAATAATATTATTTTAATTTTTAATTGTCGTAATGTAAACAAACATTAAAAATAAACAATTATTAAAAAAAATCAAAGTCTCTTAAAGTTACGGAACAAGTTTTGTTATCTACACTTGTCTATCCACTTGAAGAAACAGCCATTAGTTTAACAGCGGTCCATAGAATTTTTTTCTGTACGAGTCGTGTATAAGTGGCGAGGGCGCTCCGCGGCGCGTCGAAAAAAATGTGCTAAAAACATACTTGCGTATAGGAAGGCGTTACCGCGGGGTACTTGCGCGTGAGTGGTTAACTCGGGAACGCGTGGAGGTCATCATCATCATTTCAGCCGAAAGAAGTCCACTGCTGAACATAGGCCTCTCCCAAAGGGGGAGGGTTTGCCATAATCGCCACGCTTGGCAGGCGGGTTGGCGATCGCAGCATGGTATGGTGGTGGAACGCATAGAGAACGCTGCTGCCCATTCTCCGGTTAGACGCGTGGAGGTATCGAGTTGAAATTAAAACCATATTCTCAGGTTTACAGTCCCTTGAAGGTGTGAAAAAATGAAACTTCTAATTTAACGTAAAAAAGATAAGGCCGTTTATGCCGCAAAAAACGTATACTTTAACTGACTTCCCGTTGACCTAGAATCAAGAAATTTGGCAAGAAGCAATGTCATGTAGCACAAGGAAAGGAAAAATCCGAAAATCGTAAATTTGTAGTTACATGCCTTCAAATTTGTACAGGAACCACGGTGCGCGAGATCGACTCGCTCTTGACCGGTTTTTTTTATCAATTTAGAGTTTATTTTGTAAAAGTAACGGAATGAAATAAAGTTATGTTTATTTCTGTAACGAGATCTTTAAAGATACTTTTACTTGTCAATAAACATATGACAGTGTTAAAATCGACGTTACTGACTTATACCTACCATCAATTAGGCACCCAAAATATTTTATGAGAAGGCTTACGGTCAGCTAACAATCTAATACTAATCGTATAACTGATTGATCCAAAGTACATTCTGAATCAATCAAATCTGTCAACTCACCTTTTTAAGGACGTTGTCCAATCTAGCTGGGCGGCATCTCACGCTACGTTCCCTGCTTTACAAGACTTACCTTCTAAATAAATGCACAAAAAAAGTAAATACTCCAGAAGAACTTTCAGAGTCACCCATCTAGATATATGGTAGTCGCTGAAATAAGAAAAAATGTTTAAGAAGGTTGAAAGATACATATCTTTCAACATAAAATTTAAAATAACATTATTTTAAATTTTATTTCGATTTTAGAAAGTCACTTACAACTTTACTCGCCCTTTATAATCATTTGTTATTAATATTAGCACAGCTTGTTCAAACAACTATAATCTGTACCAATTTTTTTTTATGATAGTGTGAACTCAAACTCAAAGCTTTTATTTCAATGAAACCATTTACAGGCACTTTTGAAATGTCAAGGAGTCGGTCAGTGAGAAATCTAAAGCTAGTTGCCCATTCCAAAGCGTATCTAGTAGGTGCCTATGGAGAAGAACGGGTAAGAAACTACATTGACACTCTTTTAAATTATAATTTTTTTACATATTATGAGTTTCATCAGTAATGTTGAATTTATGTGAAAAGCGCGTCCAGAGTACAGCAAATAAAAACAAAATAAAACAATTTAAATAAGCCGTGGCAGCTAAGATATGACTAGTTCCAACTGACGGCGCCCGTTCACGAACATGACGCACGGATCATCACCGTTCAGCTTAACCATTTTGACGGCGGCAACCCAATGATCCAACACTTGCGCTGCCATCAGAGAAACATTTGAGTGAGCATGACATACTTTCAACTGCCATTCAAATCAATTAAATAATAAAAACCCAGCACCCTTTTGCATAATTGCTAATCCATTGCTTTATATGTTCAAAAAATTTGTCTGCTCAACAACATAAATAAAGCTATGAACGTTGTCGAACTGTCGAAATGAAAGCCAGGTTAAAATGATGAGTAACACTTTCATCCGTATTTAAAACGTTTCAACTTTATGTTACCACTTTTTCCAACAATACTTGTTTGAATCATCATCATCATCATTTCAGCCGAAAGACGTGCACTGCTGGACATATGGCCTCCCCCAAGCACCTCCACTTCGGCCGGTTCTGTGCTTCACGCGTCCCTGGAATCCGTTGGATTGTTTGAAAACGTTATCAAATTGTTATAGAAAAATCGGCAATGAAAAGTGAGGTTATAAAAATAACCCTAAACATTGTCAAATGAAAAACATCTTTAAAGTGATTTAAAATTATAATTTTGGGTTTAAGTAATCAAAGCAATTAATTTGTTCGATGGTGGCCCAATGGTCACAATCGCGACATACGTAGGTCGTAGTTTCGAACCCAGACAGGCGCTTAACTTTGTGTAAATTATTTGCACACCATTGCTCTCAATTCGGTGAAGGAAAACATCGTGAGGAAACCGGCATATCCTAGAACCAGAAATTCGAAGACATGTGACATCAACCCACCCGCACTTGTCACGCGGGGTGGATTACGGCCCTCTTCCTCTCACAGAGAGGAGGCCTGTGTATCTGTGTGTATAAGGCTGATTATGCACTATGTAATCAATTGGCACTATAAATTGGTATCCACGGTTACGTTTTGTGACCCATTTGTTTGCATTTTATCAAATTGTTTTGGAACAGAGCATACACCTACGTCGATTAAAACACAAGTCACAACAGAAGTAACAAAGGCAAATCCTGTGTTTAAAACGTCGTCCTTTATTCAGACTTAGCAGTATTGACACGTTTATGTTTTGTCAACGTCTCGATGGCGGACACGAAATTTCTTGTCGTCCAATTATTGTCGGATTAGTACAATTGTTCCAAACAACCAAACTCTTATTACACGAATTGGAGTTGTCATCCTAAATTCAATTTAAATGCTTCACTTGCTGTAAGCGGACAACTTGGCAAGGAATTAAATAAAAACGACTCCGTTAAACGCATCGCCCAGAACAGAAATCATAATGAATTTTGCAATGTGACCGAACATTTTCTGCGTATAATTTAATTTGGAATGGCTCCAGCCTCCACGGACAAATAATTTAAAAGCTACGGAAGTTTAAGTTGAAATAAAGTATTAAAACGAGTTTTATGGCGCTCACTTATTTTGAATGATAGCTGGAGCTTAACCACTTATACATTAATTTCTTTTATGAATTGCCTCATTTCTGTTCGCATCAGCCGCGGCAGAGCGGACGGTCACGACGTTAGCTGTGAAACCGAATCCAACATAGCGTTAAACAAATCGAAAAAAGCTGCCCGCTCACGGAACATACATACGTTACAAAGCAGCGTCTGTCCGATTACAAACAATGCAAACGTTGAAGGGAAGTAAACGAAAAACGAGCGTTGAATTGCAAACCGCTGTGTACCGACGAAAGAAAAAAAATGTTGTGTAGCGGGCTAGCGGCGAGTAGCGGCGAGTAGCGGTACAACAGCCGGGAAACATCGCAGCGTGAGAGCGCTCCTGTCAGCACTTCTTGACACGCCGCCACGCGCCAAAACTCCTAACAAACTGCCGCGGATTTTTATCATGCACTCGGCCCAGCTCCACTCTACCGAGAATGTACAAACATTTGTCTATTATGCATTTTTTATCCAGTCCATATATCAAAAACTATCAAGCCCGACAAAAACAAACCCTGCTGTTGGATTGCTCGGTGCAGTGAACTTTAAAAAAATCTTTTCATTGTACCAACAGTGTTTCAATTTTTATGCGATGTAATTTCGCGATAGATAAATGTGCACGTTTAACGGTTTTTTGTGTTTACGGAAAACGCTCACAAAAACCGTTAACAAAAAATGTTTGAATGCTTTATGGGCAGTAAAGCCTTTACAAAGTTAGACCCAGCTTTTAGTAAACAGTAATACTATTATTGCGGTTTGGTAGATTGTGCAGTGTGCTGGGTTGTGGTTACCAAAGGAACGACGTACGCAGGCATTTGTGAAAGTTGCCATGTCAAGTATTTAGGCATGAAGTTGCAAGACTTCTAGACAGACAATACTGGCAGGAATATTTTATTTCTACGACACCAGAAGTCCTATTCTCGTAATTTTTCTTTTTTTTTTTTTTCTTTTTTTTTAATGACAATCGTTTATTTTTACCATGCTTGTAAATATGTGAGCACCATGTATCTATCAGATAATTAATTTATATGTTATGGTTTCATTTTTAATTCTTTTACTTATTGTGGTACAGTAATTTTATTTTAGGTGCATCGTCTTCACATAATATATATTATATAATTAATGTACATGCAAAATATTGTAAAACATTTTAAAAGAGTAACGGTGGAGTTTCTTGCCCATTCTTCTCCATACGAAATCTACCTTTTGGAATGGGCGACTAGAATCAATTCTATTTTAGTAATTTTTGTCGTTCAAAAGTGCCTGTTAAGTGCCTATCTATACATATAATAAATCTGTAGAAGGGTCAATTCTGTACATTGAAAATATTGAAAAAATAAATAGCGGGGGGTGTTGCTGGATCGATACCAAACCCAAATATGTGATTAAAAAAATTTTTGTCTGTCTGTCTGTCTGTCTGTCTGTCTGTCTGTCTGTATATGCAGGCATCACGTTAAAACTAACGGTTCGATTTCGATGAAACTTGGTATAATTATACCTTATTATCCTGGGCATAAAATAGGATACTTTTTATCCTGGAAAAATACGTAGAAAAAAAATCTTATTTTTCGGTTTTATTCATAGTCGTTGTTCTGTAGAACCGCGAACACAGGTTGCATTACCCGTAGTGGATAATTTTCCATTTCAATTTAAGAGAATACAGTTTCCTGTAGCTTTGTGTTACGCCATGACAATAAATAAGGCTCAAGGTCAGACCCTAGGAGTTGCTGGCGTAGATCTTACCGCGAGTTGTTTTTCACACGGGCAACTTTACGTAGCTCTTTCCCGTGTGAGCAGTCCAAGAAATCTTCATGTTCATATTCCGGACGAGCTCACTAACAATGTTGTGTATGCTGAAGCTCTCAATTAACTTTCTGTCGCATTGTCACGATCACTTTTTTATTATTGCAAACTTTTCGTCACTGTCAGTAATTTACTGCTACATGCTACTTATCAAGGTCGGAATTACTATGAAAAAAATACTTACTACAGAACGCGAGCTCAATAGCAGTAGCTCAATAGAGGGATCTCCTTAATTATTATAGGCTTAGCCGTATTTGGGTCCAATAGATATTTATAAGATGTCATTGTCAGAGTTACTCAAAATGGAGAAATAAACCATCCACGCGAAGACCGACATCCGCGCGGACGGAGTCGCGGGCGGAAGCTAGTTTGAAATAAATGCTTTGACTTTTGACTTTGAAAAACTTTCAAAATCTGGTCGCAATCTGAGGGGCAATTCTTGTATTTTTTTAAGAACGTTTACAGTCTGATCTCAGTCTCTATCAGTCAAAAATACCTGTTATTTCCCTACATTTTGACAAGTTTTTGACATGTGATTGTCGCCGAGATGAGACTGCGACTAGATTTTTACGAGAATTAGCTTTCCGATCTCAGCGACAATCAGTGTCAAAAACTTGTCAAAAATGTATAGGGTAATTAGAGGTATTTTTGACAGATTAAGGGCTGATTTTTCAATCGTCTGATAACTTTATTCGAGGAATAATTTTGAAATTTTGACAGTTACTTCATACAAAAACTGTCAAACGTCAAATTTATTCCTCGAATAAAAGTTACCTGGCGATGGAAAAATCAGCCCTAAGTCTAAGATCAAACTGTGAAAAGTTTTAAATTTACGGGAATTGCCCCTCAGATCATCCCTCAAAGACGGCTGACACAAAAACCCCAATAAATCTAATTAAGCAAATCCGCAGTACAAGAAAACTCCCCCAGCAAGGAAATCGAGAAAATTTATATTTGACGGCGACATAAAGAGTCCATTTGTAGCAAGCGACGTGTTAAGGGTCCCTTGTTTATGGGTGGCACTTAACACGGAGCTAAGCCGCCAGTCGCCCGAACATTCCCGAACACTTGCAAGTACACTAGTACGTCATTTTTATGCCACCAGGGTGAATTTGTTATCTGATTACACTTGAGAGCGTTTACGCCGTACGGCATTTCATACAAACTTTCAAATCCTTATTTTTCGAAATTAATGAACCGATTGTAATGAAACTTCATACGTATAAGCAGGATAAAAATGTCTAAAAAGTTAGTAGAGAACATTTTCGAAATGTCTTATTTCAAAAAAGATAACTGGAAATCTCTGTTTCTATGGAAAAATAAAAATCGGTCTAATTTGGCTGTAACACTGTTTTTCGAAAATGTTCTCTACTAACTTTTTAGACCTTTGTATCCTGCTTATGCGCCTAAAGTTTTATTAAAATCGGTCCATTCATTTCGAAAAATAAGGACTTGAAAGTTTGTATGAAATGCTGTACGGCGTAAACGCTCTTAAGACAAGTACACCTAATAAACGTCGTGTTGCTTTTCTTTTTTTTTTAAGAAAAAGCCAAATTATCCTGTCAAATTGTCATGGCGAAAATCTCTTGTTTAAGGAAATTACGTTTCGCTTTAACATTAGTGATAACAGATTTTTATTTAGAATTTGTATGGTCTAGGGTATGTAGGTACAAATAACTACCTACTTTCGGTTTGGTTCACTGTTCAGTAAAAGTGCGTAACTTAAGTGCACAAAAAACAATAATCCAAATTTGTACCGTATGGTTTTATATTCTTAAACAAACACATCAAACAGCCAACTCAGAAACCAAATAAAATCTACCTCCTTTTTCGGATCAGTATACAATTTTATTACGTGCACCGGACATTGGACATAGGAAGCGCAAATAGTCGTTCTAAGCATAAAAGAGAGTATTGGTCGAAGCATGTGTCAGCTGCAGCTACAATCTAATTTTCAGGTTGTCCGAAGGTCGGAGTTAGTGCATGGTGCAGTGATTCCTACGGCCGAACGACAAGAGCCGAATCGACGTCAAGAGCCGAAAGCCGAACGTAGGTACACCCGCCATATCAGATTTTCCTCTTAACTCAGCGAGGAAATTGATTTCAAGAGTTCTCTTAAATGTTACGTAGGCTGTCAATAAGGCTCAGAATTTAAAGATTTATCGCATTTCTGTGACCGTCTCCTAGATTATGAGTTTCAAGTTACGACGTTACGGTTTCAACTTGATTCTGTATTAATGGTACTTAACTTTTAATTGGAGTGCTAAACGTTTGATATTTTTATTGCAATTTGACAATAAATTGATTTGTGGGCATCAGTATCTGTTTTATGTATTTTTTAACAAATAGAAAAATAAACATAAATTGGTCGGTACGGCGTACTTACTTACTTGAAATAACCTTACAGATTTGTAAGGTTATTTCAAGTAAGTAAATAAAAAAAGGAAAAAAAAAGAGAAAAAAGTTTCTATCTTCTACCTGATACTCTATACTAATAATATAGCTGAAGAGTTTGTTTGTTTGTATGAACGTGCTAATCTCTTGAACTACCAGTCGGATTTGAGGAAGGCTAGAGGCTATTTAACATCGCGCAAAGATCCTTAGGAGTCGAGCAAAAATAAATAAAGCCATAAAGAACGCTAAGTGATAACTAAGTAAGTAATAGCTCGGGGAGGCGATGCGATGCGGCGATGCAAGGCGATGGGTCGGGGGAACAAGAAATTTCACACGGACAAAGTCGCGGGCAGAAGCTACTGTATTTATAGATTACCTAACAAACCCATTCACACTCGGCTAACCACAACCTTTTCATCTCCTATTACATGTACAAAAACGCGTGGCATTCGTCATATAACACGAAAAAAACCCCAATATCGACGGTCTACCAAATCGAAAACACGACACCGAAAACGAATGAAAAAAGCAATATGTCGCAGGACACACATGTTTGCGAATCTGGCGTTAAAAACAGTGCCATTTCAAAGAAACTCCTTCAGGAAATCAATTCGTAGTTTAACATAACGGGACGTGTGACTGGTTTTTGTCAGTGCGGCGGTGCTAACATATGGGCCTAATATGTAAGTTACACGATCGGTGTTCGGTGATCTATCGCCGTGACACCGCGCCTGTTTACGATTCACTCCGGCCAGGCGTACAGTCGAACTGATATTTTTATGTCCGTTCCGAGGCGCCTTACAAGGGGAACGATTAGATTTAGGTCGTGTGCGCTTCCTTGGGTGGAAGTGTGAGAATAAACACGAGGTTTATTTTTAACAAAAACTTGATTTCTGTACACATCATTTGGTATTTATAAGTGCGTATATTATTACCTTATCTTATCTATACGAATAAATAAAATTTAAGTGTCTGTTTGTAATGTCAAAATAACTTATTTTTACTAAATACATAGATAATATGAAAGTGTATAATTACTCCGTGACTGTACTAATGATGAAATTTGACAGTGGGTCCAGTCGACGTATTCAAAATGTGATTACGTCAACTGCGCGGGTCCAGTTGACGTAATCACATTTTGAATATGTCGACTGGACCCACTGTCCAGTTCGAGTGGGTCCAGTTGACCAAAGACTCACTTATGCAAGGCCCGTGGCTAAATAATAACAGCCGCACAGGTAGATCGATCAGGTTAAGCTGCGCTTGCCGCGGTTGGTCTGTGGATGGGTGATCAAACGGAAAGCACGTTAAGCCTTTGGTCCCGGCTGTCATTCGTGGATCTTTGACAGTCATTACGGGTAGTCAGAAGCCCGAAAGTCTGACAACCAGTCTTACCAAGGGGTGTCGTATTAGCCAGTAACTGGGGTGTGGAGGTCAGATAGGCAGTCGCTCCATGTAAAATACTGGTATTCAGCAGCATCCGGTTAGACTGGAAGCCGACCCCAACATAGTTGGGAAAAGCTAGGCAGATGACTTATGATACGGTCAGCAACAAAAGTCAATTGACGCTTCAGTTTTTTTAATCTCAGTTATTGAGCAAAACATTTGTTCAAAATTGCATTGTACTTCTGCTGCAATTTTGAATAAATAACTGAGATATATGAATAGTTTCTTAATAACTCAGATTAAAAAAAATGAAGTGTTAATCGACTTTTTTTTTATTTATGACCGATTTTAACGGAACTTCCACTGGCAAATAGTTATAAGGCGTAACTTAGGCTACCATTTATTCTAGAAAAAAAATTAGGGTACCCCGAAAAATATGAAACCCATGAAATCCAATTTGTTTTCCGACATGCACGCGAACGAAGTCGCGGGCACAGCTATGAATAGGTACTATTATTTTCATTCATTAGTCTTTTTATTATTGATTTACTCCCAAAAGAATGTCGTAAACAACTAAACTGCTTATTGCAGGCGAAAGTTTCTCAAGAAAATTACACATCATTACAAAAAAAATACCGACTTCCAAAAAAAACACTACAAAGTGAAAAATAACTTTAATTTAGGAAGTCGATGTCTTTGGATCTGTTTTTGCCTTTTAAATAAAAAAAATATTTAGGTACCCACTGAACATATTGCGCCGACCCCAAATAAATTGGGATAAGGGCAGGAGAATGATGACCCATTGAGATAACAAAAATTTTATTTTTAAATACTATCGAATTGAGAACCTCCTCTTTTTCTATTTGAAGTCGGTTTAAATATACTAGCACTACCCGTAGATAATGTTATTATTATCAGTGATTTCAAAGACATCAAAGAAACACGGACCAGGCCAACCATCGATGTCATTGACTGTTCGCGTCCTTCCGCGGATATCCGAGTGACCGCGTGGAGACGACCCTTGGTCTGTGGATGAGCTTCGTAGCTACCTACAATTCTACAGGCATAGTCGTTAAGCATTCAATACGCGACAGAGCGACGAAGTGCGGTGTAAATAATTTTCACGCTGATTCCGCTTCACAGTTTTTTCAGTAAATTTTTGTGTGCTGTGACCAAGAGCGGATACACTCTAGCGGCTAGCCGACTAGCGGGAAGCCGACTCAAAAATAGAGGCTAGAGTCTAGCCTCTATTTTTGAGTCGGTTTTGCTTTGAAGATAAAGTTAGAAGTTTATATTTGTTTAGCTTTGATTCTTGTCGACTTGATAATATCAGCCAATAGATATATGTTATGTATGTACGTAGTGCGCATTTATAGGAATGAAAAATAAAGGCCACTTCGGCAGAATCATAAAAGGATAACATAATGGACAGTTAACCGTTAAGTTAATCGTATCAAATCCCATTGGTGAAGCATTTTTCTGTTATTTTTTTTTGTCTGTGTTAAAAATACCAATCAATCATTAACACCAATAATAATCAGCAACAGATTATCTGGCCTGATGCGTTGCTCATAAATAAAGTAGATTAAAGGTACGATACACACTTGTAACACCTGGCACTAACAAACTACACTATACGGGGTCAAATTAAATTAGGTAGCGAAACTCCGCAGACAAGATGGGAATCGAATTATCGATATCTAAGTAAATATGACACACAAAAATTATTACTTTTTTGTGGGGTCATCGACTGCAGTTAGTGTAGATTTTTTGTGTATAATTCACAGTATCGATAAGTATCTAAACACGTTAAAACAAAATAAAACAGATTTTCTCAACTCATACTTCAAGTAACAACACTCCCAGCGGTCGTCGACCCGGGTCAGCGGGATTGTCCGAAAGGGTTACCTCTGGCCCGGAACATAAAGGGCAAAGGAAGGAACACGTCAGTAAGAGTCTGACACTCCCTTCCGCTCCACCCAGAGCGGGAGGAGTCATTTGATGATTTCCCATCCAAAAAAAAAGCGGTCGTAGACCCCCTCAAAAAAAATCAAATATTTTATATTTTTATTTTATCGTCACGTCTACAGAGTAAACTACCTAACTTAATTTGATCTTATGACCTTGTATAATAAGTATGCAATCATTAGCCGGACTGTCAACGACATGTAGCCAAAGAGCTCGCTTCATACACGTGTGTGGCAAAGCGTGTTACAAGTCTGTTCCCGGGGATAAGCCACGCGGCCGACTAAGGTAAATACAATAAAATGTGCATACTTAATTACTAATGCGTGCTTTCACATTAACCAACACGACAGCGCGGCGGCGACGACACGATACGATACTTACGTACTCGTACGTTGTGAAAATTACGACAAGCACTTTATACGAGCCTGCATTTTTTTAATGTGCGAGAAAATAATTGGTACTGTGGCGCTTACAGTACCTACTGGGATTATCAATGAAAGGTTTATTTAGTATTTAAGATACCATAATTATTTCTTTATACGATACTACTTCTTTTATATCTATATTTTTAGGCCCCCTGATCCTCTATTCTTTTCAAATCTGAGTATGAAATAATGTTTCGAATTCAAAAGCCTAGTTTAAATAAATTTATTTAAACTAGGCTGAGGACTGATTGTCCGAAAGGGTTACCGCTACCCTGGAACATAAAGGGCTAAGAATGGAACACGGGTGGGTTTTAGTCAGTAAGAGTCTGACGCTCACTTCCGCTCCGCCCAGAGCGGGAGGGAGTGTCAGACAGCCATTTGATGATTTCCCATCCTCAAAAAAAAAAAAAAAACAGTGGCACTCCGGGAGTGCCGACAGAAGTGAAAACAAAACACATATTAATACTTTGCCATTGTATCCTGTGTACTTGTGGCTAAGTTTCGCTAGCTAATTTAATTTGATCCTGTATACTTGTGGCTATGTTTCGCTAGCTAATTTAATTTGATCCTGTATACTTGTGGCTAAGTTTCGCCAGCTAATTTAATTTGATCCTGTATAGGTACTCGTTTTCAATTTTTGATATTTTGGAATCTTACGAATTTTCGATCAGGGTCACGTGTCCTGACGCGAGTTTAACATTTTTTACCCATTACAAAAAAAGTGTACAACGCCGCTAAAGAAGTTTTCACTTTAAAAACCATCTGCACATTTTGAACGTCAAAATTACATAAGACAGTACCCCAAAAAGTCCGTCCTTCACCACTTTCTAGAGCTTTAGATGAGAAGAAAAAGTGGTGCAACAAACTCCTCACTTATACATGCCATCAAGTTATTAAATACCCGTGCAGGTTACATGAAAAAGCCATGCAGGCTAAAACCTCTGCAGTACGTATCGCCTATCACAGAAGAAATTTATCCAATTATATATTGTTTCGTAATAATAAAGTTACAGATATATTAAAAAAAAAACTATCGTCAATGTTTAAAATACGAAAAATTCATTATTTTAGATCAGATAAAACATCGATAATTAAGTACGTGAAAACTCGTAAAATCGAAAGAGGTTTACGACCTTACAAACTTCGATTTACAATCTGCTGTAACAAACATCTTACAGTATTAATTTATTCAAATTGCTTTAGCTCTGATTACAATCAAAATAATATTGTTTAACCAACTTTCATTTTGGTAATAAAATCGGAGCGTTCTCGTTGGTATTCAAATTCAAATTTCGTCTAACACAAAAGATCCATTCTCTCCTCACATCGTGCCATCCGACCGTCAGCTTTATGCCTGCTACGCTCCCTTATCGTAAAGAAGTCGCAAAAAACGAATAATCTAAAGAGTTATCTATCGTATTTTGTACCTTTCTGCCCTATCTGGGATTTCAATCCTTATCAACATCAATTCTCATCGGACAGCACATAAATAACTGTTTCAATTCACTATCCCAAAATCACGAACAGAACTAACCAAATATATTACCTATGTACCTGTGTTTGTAATCGACACAAACATATACAAAAGTTTCATCCCTCTATTTTGGTTTTAAACCCTCGTATATTAATTTAGTTATTAGTAGTGTGAAATAATACGAAAGTTTACGAGTGGTGCGTACCAATTTCAATTCTAAATTAACATGCAACGTAATTAAGCCTATCCCTTTTAATCGGTTGCGGATTAGTTTGGCTATGTCATTAAATTTTATGCAGGTCTCGGTGTTAAGCCTCTGATATGACACATTGAGAGTTCTAATTAACATTACACAGCAGGTACATAATTCCAGCCCGTCGATCGACACACTACCGCAGTAGGTAATAATGTGACTAACGAGTACGTACATTCCCAGTAATAGAGCAAATCGGTAGGTCGTTACCGCAATCGAAACGGCTTAATAGTCTGCGTTAGACTAACGCACCATTTAAAAAGTC
Organism: Mesoligia furuncula; assembly: GCA_916614155.1. Classification (NCBI taxonomy): domain Eukaryota; kingdom Metazoa; phylum Arthropoda; class Insecta; order Lepidoptera; family Noctuidae; genus Mesoligia; species Mesoligia furuncula. The sequence goes on from OU744798.1 coordinate 14,717,222, forward strand.
AACAGAAACTCGTTGAAAGTACTTTTCTTTCATTGTTTCCGGCCGTGCGGAGTGCCCTCAAGACTCAAGGAAATTGACAATGAAGGTAAAGTTTATCTTCCACCGTCAGCCGTTTGAGGGTCGAAGACGTGACCCGACCCCTTGATTCCATTACGGGCTCGCCGCGACCGACAATAGAGAATTAAAAGGCGAATTTTTACAGAGCCAACGAGCCGCCTATTCAATCGAAAAATCAATATCGTTATTCTCATAAATGAACTTATCGAAGTATTATTTTCTTGTTTTATAATGAGACTCAGTCTGTCTGTCTGTCTGTCTGTCTGTCAGTCACAGCTGGATATCTCTAGAACTACTAATGCTATCAACTTGAAATTTGGAATAGTTTTATGACGTTTGTCCAACTATTTTGCAAATAAGAAAGAAAATATAATGTATATTATTATATTATTATATGATTAAAATATATGTATATTTTTTGCAACAGGGACTCAAAAATTCGAAATGGGACTACTAGGCCATGTGGGGTATCATATGAAAGAGCGCAGTTTGCACAATCTCAAGCATTTTTTCAATTTTTTTAGGCCGCATAGTTTTTGACTTTTGATGAAAAATGTAAAAAAAAATACCGTTCCCCTCCGAAGTTTGCAAAGAGGATTATTCTATGTGATGGAAGTTTATATAAAGATTACAGGGAAAATAAAACGAAGTCTCTAAATAGCACACTTTTTCAGAACTCATCAACAAAAGTTACATTAGTTCCACTATCGGTCAAGAGATGACGCTGACATAAAACTGCAATATTCTACACCGTAGTGCACAGCGTTAAAATTCTCTCAAAATCAAAAATCAAAATGTTTTATTTCACATAAACCTACATGGGCACTTATGAAACGTCAGAAGCTAGGTGCACGGTCCCAATTGGTCGTTTCCTATGGAGAAGAACCGGCAAGAAACTCCATGGTTACTCTTTTTAAAAATAATTGGCTTTTACAATGTTTCCAGATTACAGTAGGTATGGGAGGACAGCGCAGGCCTGTCAACAAGTACCAAGTACTTGATAAAATAGAAAATGGTCTACAGATCTAAAGTCTATAAGGCCTACAAAGTCCTCACATTTACAAAATAAGAATCTGTCAAAAGGATAATAAAAATATAAAAAATAAAATAAAAACCTACTAAAACCAAGAGTTATGATTCTAATTAAAACCACTAATAAAGAGGTGAAAATTTTCAAGTGTCTGTATATAATGTCAAATAATAAAGAAATTATGTCAAAAAGTATATAATGTCAAATAATAAAGAAATTATGTCAAAAAGTATGTAAAAAAAATAATTAAATAAAAATTAAACATTGTAATTAGAGAGCAGTTAATAGACATTTACATAGTTATGCCGTTAATGAGAAGCCAGGGAAGCCACATGTGCAGAAGGAATTATTGCCAGACTAGCTTGTCTTCAACGTAGTCTTTAATCTTATAATATGCTTTTTTGATAAGGACACGTTTGATGAGGGTTTTGAACTTTCCATCGCTAAGTTCTGTAACCGGCTTTGGCAACTTGTTATAGAAACGGATGCTGTTTACAAGAAATGACTTGCTAGTTTTAGTTAATCTAAATTTAGGTAACACAATTTCATTTTTACTACGTGTATTTATATTATGGAAATCGCTTCTTATTTTGAAGAGTCCTAAGTTTTTGCGAACATACAAAATACTTTCTAAAATATAAAGAGAAGGCAGAGTTAGTATATCAATTTCTTTGAATTTGTTTCTAAGAGACTGGCGAGGATCCATTGTATAGATTGCGCGGATTGCCCTCTTCTGTAAAATGTAAATTGAATCTACGTCAGCTGCCGATCCCTACAGCAGAACACCATAAGACATAATACTGTGGAAATAAGTAAAGTGTACTAACCTAGCTGTGGCTATATCTGTCAACTGCCTTATTTTTCTTACTGGATATGCAGCTGAACTTAATCTACTTGAGAGAGCTCTAATGTGTGCGCCCCATTGTAATTTTGAATCTAAAGTAATTCCTAGAAATACAGTTTCCGTAACAGCATCTAGTCTTTTGCCATCAAGTTCTAAATTCAGACCCACTTGAGGTACATTTTGTAATGAAAACTTAAGACGTTTAGTTTTTTTCGCATTAAGTAAAAAATTATTAGCTGCAAACCATTTCGAGAGAACAGCCAGACTAACGTTAACATGTAAGACATCCGTATCTTTTCTATCTATTTTAAAAATAAGGGAAGTGTCATCAGCGAATAAAATGATATCCGACAAGTTAGCCATCATGTAAGGTAGGTCATTAATATAAACTAGAAATAGGAAAGGGCCAAGAATTGAGCCTTGAGGCACGCCCATCTTAACTAGAGACCCCGATATTGTCGCCCTGTTAACGTTTACTTTTTGTTGCCGCTTTGACAGATAGGAAAGAACAAGATCAGCAGCTTGTCCACGAATTCCGTAGTGGTATAATTTACAGTTCAGCGTATTATGGTCAACGCAGTCAAACGCTTTTGAGAGGTCACAGAAAATGCCAATTGCATCCTGGGACTTCTCCCAGGATTCCAAAATGTGACTGATGAGTTTTACTCCCGCGTCTGTCGTCGACCTACCTTTCGTGAAACCAAACTGGCGACTATGTAAAATCCCATTTGAATTAAAATGTGACAACATCTGGTCCAGCATGATTTTTTCATAGATTTTGCTCAATGCTGGTAGCACAGATCTATAATTGGAGGGATCAAACTTACTACCCGATTTGAAAATTGGTACTACTTTACTATGTTTCATTAAGTCAGAAAACGTACCGCTATCTAAACATTGATTAAATACGCCTCGCCGATGAAAATTTAAAAACATATGATGGTACGGAACTCTCTTGCGCGAGTCCGACTCGCTCTTGCCCGGTTTTTTTTTAACATCTCATTTCGATCCAAGAAATACAACTTATGAATAACGTTTGTTTTGAAGTAGTTGGGTGAGTAACGTTAATGTTTATGAATCCCACTCTATATTTTGATACCATATTTTCAGGACATACGCCTCAGCGTGGGTATGTTCCTACTCACAACCAAAGATCTAACTATACCTACTGGGTCCCAATCCAATGTTCACTAATCTTTTGTCATTTTTACAGTCTTCATATCACCTAAAATACCTTTTGAGGTATCTAGTCTTGAGGTATTAAGTCTCAAAGTTATTCAACAACCTGGAATTACTTGATTCAGGAAAATCCGTTTCAAATAAATTATACAAATTCACTATTTAATGTCGAGTCCGTGTGCCTACACACCTTTAATCTTTGCAATACGCTGGGCACCTAAGTACCTGCTTGAATGTGAATGGCGGTCGCGGGAATGTTCCATTTGCATAATTATTCCAAAGATTTTGCATACTTTTATAGCTGCTCTCCAGGTTATCGCCGCGATAAGTTACCGTCATTACCGAAAAACTACAGACATAGGGAATCGGGATTTGCTAATCACGTCCTAATGGGGTAGTTCATTTAAATGTATTAATAAGATTAAGCTAAAAGTTAAAAAAACTTTTTTTTCTAATTCAATATTTTCAATGTATGATCATCATATAATTATCATTTAGTATATTAATCCTTTATTGCTAAATGTACCTACCTCTTTTTTTGTAAACAGGAGTCAAGGGTTTAAGCTGGAAAGCAGCACCCCGCTAACCCGCTAGGGGTTAATACTGACGCTTAAACCTTTTGCTTTCGCATTATACTTAGTTGTGTCTAGCTTAATACTGGACACAATAAACGTTAATCTATTCTATTTTAATTTGTTACCAAATGGATCAAATTTTTCTCAATCACAGCCTGTTTCAGGAAATGATTAAGGGGGAAGCGCTAAGGTAGCCCGCGAAATTCAAATTTTCTTACGTTTCTTGCAATTTGCTGGTCCGTATTAAGTTGTACGTTGATTAAAATATGATTCGCGGTCGTAACAAATATGTATTTACAGAATTATAATCATTACAATCAGTAATACAACTTGTTAAGTTAGTATAATCCCCAAATGTCAAGATTTCATGAAATAGCCATTCTTGGGGATTACTTGGTCTTAGAGAGTTGTGTTGATGACTTTAATGATTATAATTCTGTAAATAGATATTTGTTATGGCCGCGAATCATATTTTTATCTACGTACAACTTAATACTGACCAGCAAATTGCAAAAAACGGAAAAAAAAAATTAATTTCGCGGTCTGCCCCTGGGGCTTTTGCCTTAAATGAAAAGTGTCTCATTATCGCCACAGATTTTCCCAAAATAATATCATGTATCGCGTATAAATGGTTTCATGCATCCCTAGTACTTATATTATTTTGATTCGCTGTTCTAAAGAACTGCGGGGTGACTGCGTAATGAAAAATGAAAGCCTACTTAATGATTGCACACTATCAGTAACTAGGCTTTCATTTTGACAGTTCAGCAACAATCATTGGCTTATTTATGTTGTTGAGCAGACAAATTTCTCGAACATATGAAGCAATGGATAAGCATGTCCTTCAAAATCATTCAGATTTTGATTTAGGCCGCTCGCCCACGTCCGATAATCGGTGACCGATTTTTTGTAGGAGAAAAATAGAACACACTGATAGCAATAGTGCAACGCACACGTCCTACAAAAAGTAGGTCAGAAATAATGAAGTTAACTAAATCGGCCCGATTATCGGTGCTACAAAAAGTCTGACGTGGGCGGGCAGCCTTATAGTGTTTTACGCTGGAATGTTTTGTAGGCAATATTTACTGGATCTAGCGTAATCAGAACTTTCCGCTTATTTTCATGACACTGGCGAAATATGTTTCATGTTGGCGCAGTCGCGGTCTCACTCTGAGCGGCCAGTAATAAATTATTTCACGTCATTATGCTTATTAGCAACGGGCCATAAATATAACGCTTGTGCCCCAAATGACATGTGAGCGTTTGAATTTGGGTCACACCCTGGCAGACCTACAGATGTTGGGCGCTTCATGTGATTGTATTATTGCCTGCAATAAATATAAAGGAATAATTTATATATAAATAAATAAATAATTTTTTGATCGAATTTACAAAGTCAAAGTTTAATAAGTAAGCCTATGAGATGGAAAACAAACATTATCAACAATCATATTATACAAGTAAATAAACTCTATGTAAACTCTCTCGGCCTTATTACAAAACAAGATTTATCTTTAGACCCAGGTTTAAACCATCCAGACATTTTTAAATTTCGAACTATAATCCAACGAAGCTAAAGTTCTTATTACAAAAACTGACGTTAAACCCGAGTCTAAGTTGTCAATTTTGCATTAAGAACTTTACGTTTGTCGGAATATAGTTCAAAATAGAGTAACTGGCTCGAAGGTTTAGGCTAGGTCTAAAATTAGATCTCGTTTTGTAATAAGACGGTCTATGTATAGTCCATTACGATACGTGTGACTTAAGTAGAAAGCGAGAAATGAGGGCGAGGGCGGCGTGAAATATTTTTGAAGTGAAAACTTCTTCAGTTGCGTTGGGTATTTTTTGAGATAGGCAAAAACCATTGAACTCGCGCCACTGTTACCGTAAGCGACACCGCGCGTGTTTCGTTTATAAGACAATTAAAAAAATACCCGTTTCGAACGTGTTCGGCTGTCCTCGGTTTTAGTGTATATCCGTCAGTAAGTGATGGCAATGTATTCTGTTTGTGTTTTGTTCGCACTTTTATCAGCACTCACGGAGTGCCACTGTTTTTTATTTTTTTACAATTGATTGCCCTGAGAAAGGCTTGATATTTAACATCACGCTACAACCCTTGGGAACCGAGCAAGAAGAAGAAAAGCCAAGCGAAAACAAAGTAATAGCGCAGGCAGGCGCGACGGGTCAGCAGCCGAAAGTTCGCGCAGACGAAGTCGCGAGCAGAAGTTAGTAAAACAATAATTATATTGAAACCGGGAACCTAATTTTGAATTTTCATTGGTTGAAAATCATAGTTTCAATTTGAAACTATTCTGTTTCTGTGTAATAGTGTATTGTGATTTTGTTCGCTTGGAGTTTTGTTCTATATTTCTGTAGCTTCAATGAAATCTTTGAGTTTTTCACGGATCTTGATGTGGGTTTAAAATGTTACATTATGTTATAACATTAACATTATGGTCTGTGTGGTGCCGGACTTAAAGAATAGCAGCAGCCCTGACTTCCCGTGGGACCGTAAAAGGCGACTAAGGGTCGTACCGGAGAATGGGCAGCAGCGTTCTCTATGTATTCCACCATCATACCATACTGCGATCGCCAACCCGCCTGCCAAGCGTGGCGATTATGGCAAACCCTCCCAAAATTGGGGGAGGCCTATGTCCAGCAGTGGACGTCTATCGGCTGAAACGATTACGACGATGTTATAACATTTTAAATCTATATCCTAAATTGTATGATACTGGTATTCAGCTGCATCCGGTTAGACTGGAAGCCGACCCCAACACAGTTGGGAAAAGGCTAGGCAGATGATGATCCTAAATTGTATGATAAACAAGATTGTACGAATACAGGCACCATGAAAGGTTGAATATATTTTCTTTATCAATTACGCAATAATAGTAACTTTGGTAGCCAGGAGATCGACTCATATTGGGCTCAAAATCCAAAATGTCTGGCCAACGAAAAAAGTGTAAGTATATCTTGTGTGTACCTTGGTCGGGGAAGTCTTCCTCATATTTTTTTACTATTGCGCCGAATCTTTACGACCATTTCTCCAGCTTTTTTTTTAAACTTAAAAAATCAAGTTTTATATAAAAAAAAATTCACTCTTTAGATTTTGGGCCCAACTTTATATGAAACATGTCTGGTCTCATTTAAAATATGATGAATGGAAGATTTATAAATATTCCGTTATCTTGTGTAATGGACATCATGTACAGAAAATTTATATTTTAAATTTGATGAAACGAAACGATATCAATACCTTAAAAAGCCCGTCATTACCAAAAAGGTGATTTTAATAATATTAGGACCTTAATATTAATCTATGAAATTGGAGATTTTTATGAAAATTTTAACGTATAAAAATTTTGGTCATTATTTTATTTCAGCTAATCAAATTATCTACACAATTTTGTTATTTTGATGGCAGTTTGTTTATCCCTTTACTGTAGAAGTCTGCCAGACGGGAGGCGATGAAGTCAACGAAAGCGTTTTGTACTGACTCTCGGGTGTTGAATTTTTCCCACTGTTTTTTTCTCTTTATTTAATTTAGGGACTTTTATAAAAAATACATGACAGTCCCATAGTACCTTATTAGAACATTAACAGAAAGAATCTATCTAAATATAATCTATATAAAAATAACCTCTTAGACCAAAAATCCACTCAATCAGTAGACTTAAAACGAAGGCTTACAAATCTAAAAAGACTTTTAGCAGCGTCTAGCGCATTTTTCCCACTTGTTGGGGCAAGGTCCGATGAGTACGATGGGTGACGGAGAGCTTCCAGATGTAACTCTTGTAGCTTTGCGATGGTCTGTCGTGAAGTGTGAGCTCGCGCGTTGTCGTGGAGAAGCAAAGGGAAAGAGCGATTGACCAGTCTTGGTTTTTGAATTGCGAGCTTCTCCATCATTGCTTGCAATTCTTGGCAATAGACATCTGCCGTCACTGTTGTGCCATTCGGTAAGAAGCTGTGATTTACAAGTCCGGCACTGGTCCACCAGACGTCACCATCATCTTCCTATGAGTAGTTTTTTATTTGCGCACTGATTAGGTGCTGCACCTGGGTTCACCCACTGAGACGAACGCTTACGGTTGTCGTACAGGATCCACTTTTCATCGCAGGTAACAACTCGATTAAGAATTCCCTCGTTTCTATGCCGATTCAGTAGTGCTATGCATGCTTCGACGCGTAAGTCTCGCTGTTGGTCGCTTAGTTCATGTGGCACCCACTTATCTAGCTTTTTTATCTTTCCGATCTGACGCAAGTGTTTCAATGTTGTTTTGCCACTAACTCAAAGGCCCGCAGCAAGTTCAGTCGTAGATTGACTTGGATCCGCTTCCACTATCGCCTTCAACGTTGTCGACAATGCTGTCCAGCCGACCGCCAGGTTCTTCATCTCAAAATTTCTAGATTTAAAACGATTGAACCAATAATGGACCGTATTAACGCAAGCAGTGTTAGGCCCGTACACGTCGTTAATGTTTCGTGTTGTTTGCGCAGCGGTATTTCCACGTAGGAACTCATATTCGAAAACTGTACGAATTTTCAGTTTATCCATGGCGCCAAAAAGCACCACAATTTCACAAAAACATAAAACTATCTAAAAACAAATGACTGAATTTGAAATTAAATTAACATGGCGTTCGAATAAAATTTATTTGAATTTCGAATTGCGCGCCAATCATAACACAATCACAACAGATAATTAAATCTGAAAATGCCGGTTATAGAATCTCCAATGACCTATTATTTATTTTGTAAACAAGCTTTTCATAAAATTCGCGATATTCAATAGATACACTCGCGATTTTATGGAAATATAAATTTGCTAAAAGATTTTTGTTTTTCATAATCCTTTAAAAGTTAAAGAAACACTAAGGGGTTTTTTAAGTTCGGGAAAAAAGTTCCTGGAAAGATTTGGGGGAAACCTTTGCCCAGCGGAGTGGGCCGTCCCAATCCGCTGTTCAAACCGCAAACCAAAATACTTTTTGAGGTTCGCCGTTATAAGAAAAACGGAACTGTCAGCGAGGGGAGCAATGAAAGAGTGGACTGTAAGACTAAATTTCCCGGACAAACAGTTAATAATTTAAGTAAGGAGTATCGTCCCTCGCGGTGGAGTCCGTAGAAGCAAGTGGTCATCGGGCCGAGGCGTGTCGTCTCCGCGTCGCGCCTCAGCTTGCCGATGACACGCTGATCACTCTGCCTGCGTGTGCAGGCCGCGCGCAAGGTATTGTGTTGGATTCGATTCTCAACATGCTGCCCGGGTTGAAGTGTAGACTTCAAAATCTGGAACGGGGCAAATATGAGTACGTGACCTCTAAATGATACCCCTCGTTGGGTTTACCTTAGTGACTACCGTCACTGTCAGGGTAAAAGCTCAGGACTCTTCCAAATAAGCTGCAGGTGTTTTCCACTGCCATCAGAGACCTGTGGATAACAATAGAATTAAGTCGCCGTCCAATGGAAACAGAAGGAGTACAAGTGCAAGAGTTGAAGGTTTCTAAGGGAAGAGGAATATGAGGATAGGAGTTTATTTGAGCCAGCTATCACTTGAGTGAGGCAGGTAGCCGTTTCTCATAACTAGCAATCAATGATATGAATACAACAACAAGGGTTAAGAAGCGTAAAGTGAATTCCGAAAAATTATTGAAAAGCGGATTAGTATTCTTCACTTGATAGCGTAGCAACGAGTTCGAAATGTCAGGCTCATGTCGAATTGCAGATAAGATAGCCAAAGATAACTTAATAAGATCGCAAACTCTGCTTCTCCTGTCTGCTAGCATCACTGGCTCAGCGTAAACAACGCTACAATACAAAAATGGATGCTTTGTACAACAAGTAAGGACACATTTTATATGAATGATCCAATTTACCACATACACATAGGTTATGCTAATATTATAAAGCCGAAAGTTTGTGAGTGTGTGTGGGACTATAGAATACTGTTAGAGCTGCTGAAGATTTTAAAATACTATTTTTGCATTATATAAATTTAATCTCCTAGTTATCACACTGATATTATAAAGGCGAAAGATTGTGAGTGTGTGTGTGAGTGTTTATATGTTTGTTACTTCCTCACGCTCAAACGGCTGGACCAATTTTGATAAAATGTTGTATGGAGGTAGCTGTCACCCTGTATTAACATATAAGCTACTTTTTATCCCGATATTCCCAAGAATCGACATTTCTAGTGTGATTATAAAATAGGAACAGGGAAATACGAAATAATTGTAAACTACGAAATGTTATTCAGAACATTAAACTAACACCTATGGTTGAATACACTACATAAAGAATCTACTTGTGAATTATTGTTGGTATGTAGGTACAACAGAACAAGAAACCAGTACTGATAGATCGTGTTTCTTGTTATGATTGGGCATTTTGGGCAATGTAGAACCAGTCCGCGACAAGGATGAACACTGATGGAATCAGCCTTCAGCCCACGCGGGAAACAAGATCGACGGTAGGAGCTACACGCGTGATACGTATAAAGACCATTGTTTTTTTAGACTATGATTTTTCCAACGCCAGATAATTTTATTCAAGAAATAATTTTGATTTTTTGACTCTTCTTCCTTATATAAAAAATCTGTCAAATGTCAATTATATTCCACGAATAACAAATTATCTGTCGATTGAAAAATCAGCCCTTTGTAAAATGACTATTTTTATGAAAGCAGCTAGGCGAAGACTCCCTATTTTTATACCTACATGTGAAGACAGAACCTTTAAGAAACTGCTCATGTGACATGAACCGACACTTTGGCTTTTGAAGCGAACCGCCTAAGACTGAAGGTTGTTCCTTCAGCGGCATGGTTACCACAAAGCGTCTGTCGTCCTTATGAGTGAAGCGTTTTACAAAGTTCTGCTTTTGTCAGGAGATAGGGAGTGCTTGGCTACGATGCCAGGAAAGATGATAAGACTGGATGCCAGCGTCCACGTTTAAAAAATGACAAACAGGAGATGAAGAGTGTGAATTATGACGGGCAAGATGCTCACACTACCCAACTCAGTTTTGTTTCGTATAACTTGGGCTGATTTTTACCCAAGTCAGCTATATCTTAAGGCTGATTTTTCCAACGCCGGATAATTTCATCGGAGGAATAATTCTGAATTTTAAACAATTATTCTTCCACACAATAACTGTCAGACGTCAATTTCATTCCACGAATAAAAATTATCTATCGATTGAAAAATTAGCCCTTAGTTGAATAATAAATCCTTTATAAGATCACTCTTTTCTCAGTCTGTCACAAAGGTTTTGTGTATTGTATCTCTATCCACCGCGGAGATGAATAAGGTAAAATAATCAAAAAATCGACGAAATTCGTCGACAAGGCTGTTCAGTTAATGGGCTATTTTTTTTTCCCTGGTTTGTGCGAGTCTCATCCAGGTCTTTCGCGCGATCTTCTGTAGGTCGTCCACCCACCTGTCTATTTGTCTGCCGACGCTCCTTCTGCATTTTCTTGGCTATCATTCCGTTAGCTCTAAACGAACTATCTACTTAATAAAAATCTTATATTCATTTATTCATTGACACACAACGCACGGATTATACCGCTGTGTCTAGAAGCATGAAATTTTGCACATGAGTTTTGCAAAGCCGACCCCAACATAGTTGGGAAAAGGCTAGGCAGATGATGGGTTACTTATTTTCAAACTTGGGGTGCATTTTGAGCGGACTATTCTGTTTTCATGTCGGCTTTAGTAACAATCTCCTTTGGGATCTCAACACGGCTGACATCCCCGGCCCCTAGACTTCTAAACAACATGGCAAACCGTTTCTAGCTTAGTATTGTTATAAATTGAATGTACACTGTACAGCTTTGTGTAAAATGCATAGGTAGGTTAAAATACACTACTCAATAAAGTCTAGGGAACAAGCCACAAAAAATTGAAAATGTTGATGACACCTATATTAAAAAATTATTCGAAATTATAAAAATTAAAACCAAAAAAAAGCAAAAGAACTTTTTAACAAGGAACGAAAACTTTACTTGGTTGTTGCTCATGGCGTTTCGAAACGTACTAACTTTATAGATTACTGTCCATCATCGGTTTTTTCGTGCGAAAATTATTTTCGCAGCTTTCTTGTAACTTTTGCGACACAAGCATTATGTCACGGCGTCATTTAACGCGGGAAGAGATGCTTAGGGCTGTGGGTACGCTGAAAGCAGGGTAAAGTCTACGTGAAACTGCCAATGCTGTCAACACTGATTATGTGCGCGTTACGGAGCTACAGGAGATGTTTCTGATTGCCACCGAGGAAGATACAGTGTCACTACTCAAAGACAAGACCGCTTTCTTCAAAATGCTGCGAGGAGGCAGCCTCAAATTACGGCTCGCCAGCATGTAGGAAGACTCCAGTCTCAGCACCAATTGGTCATCAGTGACCAAACCGCTAGGAGAAGATTGCGTGAAGTTGAACTTCACGCACGCAGACCGCTTAGAGTTCCAGCTTTGCAAAGCCGTCTTTTTGTGTGCTAACGCAAATTTGCTTTGAACCGACACTCAGTGACAAAGAAGTGATTTTTTTTTTATTACGCTTCTATTGGTATAAAATATGTTACATAAAAGTTCATGAAAACTATTATTTCTTAAAGGCTAGCTTGTCTATTAGTTTTGTTATAAAATGTTGACGGCCCATGCCTAAAAACATTGTATTCATTCGTTTAGCTCACCCAATAATGTTCACTTGATAAAGAAAAGTTACGCTTCATCCAGTAGAAACCAGAACCATTGTTCCTTACTCAATGAAGGCACTGGAAACGTATACAATTTATTACTGTAGCCTGTCTACTCATCCGCTTTCATACGATAGTAGGTACAGCCATACAACTGACGCTCTTTCACATGCAAATAAGGTATGGAACCGCGGGGCTGTAGAGTGTAGACCGGAGGATCTCACACGCTCCTAAATGGGCGACATGGAACACGTTTTAAATATCAAATACAATTTGATTCTGTTAAATCTTTGAATCGTATCAAACTGACGGCGATATCTGATGACTTTTTTAATTCATCTTGTTGAATTGAATTGTTGATGTCTACTTGCAAATTAGTTTTTTTATTTACTTCTTGATACTGATCTCATCTTTGTTAGCTCGTATTTGTAACTTCCCATTGGTAATAAATAAACTATTTTATTTACAATCGGAACGGTATTTTATTAGTCCTCCAGACCATATCTCGGCCATGGCGGCCAATCTCAACAGAGACTAATCTTCGGCGCAGGAGATATTATAGTGCACAAGTGTGAACGCAGACACAGGTGCACTCTCTCTTCGCTCGCTCTCATAGTCCGATGGGACGGCAATCCGACACGACCGGGGAGAGATCAGGCGCAGGACCAACGGCTTAACGTGCTTTCCGAGGCACGGAGATATCACACCACCAACGTCCAAACTCCGGGCTGTTACTAAGAAATCACTAATGGAAAAACCCATTACCACTTGGCTCTATCTGGGAATCGAATCGAGCGTGGGGTCCTGACCACACTCAGCAATTGCGTTTGCGATCACAAGACCAACGGGGCAGTTCAAGATCCATTTATCCATTATAGGAAATCATAAATAACTGAAAATGTATCTACCGGACTGAAGCACATTGTTATAAACTCCAACATGAAAGAAGCGGCTAAAATTCCTAACGAAAAATAAATCTTCGAAATTATATTATTCAGAATAATTTTCCTGTAAAATCATTGAATACCGCTACATTTTGAAAAATCTTTTTAAAATATACGCAAGAAAGAAAAAACCATTCCATCGATCAAATTAATTATGTTACAGGATACTTTCTTTGAGGAAGTTGTAATACTTATCTAATTAAGATCATTAAAGGGAAGTATGCTGAGACGGATAAATTGTCTGAAAAACTTCTAAATAAAATTTATACGTAGGTATAATAAAATCGTAGCGAAGTCAAAACTTTATATTGAGTTTTTTTTTTTTGTAATTTTTGCGATGTCTGGGAACGATTCTAATGCCGAAAATATAATTTTTGTCTGTTTTTCTGAATGTATGTTCCAGCATCACGCAAAAACTACCAAATATATTTTGTTATAAATCGGTGTGTAACTATTCATCTGATATTTAATAATACGTTTATTAGTAAGGGGGTTAGTGCCATAACGTTAATAGCATCTATGACGCCGTTGGTAGGTACATAATACAATCGACAGCATGACTATTTTGGCACCATCATCATCATCATCATTTCAGCCGAAAGACGTCCACTGATGGACATAGGCCTCCCCCAAGCACCTCCACTTCGACCGGTTCTGTGCTTCTTGTGGTAGCCGGATCTCTTCCGGGGATTCTTAGCACCCCTTGCCTCACCGTGGCCTTGGCCGTTTCCGTAACCAAGGGTAGGCGGGCCGGTACTAGGGGCCAAGTGTTTTTTGTGCTAGACATTCTTGGGATGGGGGGGGGTGGGGGTTTGGGGGTTTTGCCTTAATCGCCACGCTTGGCAGGCGGGTTGGCGATCGCAGTATGGTATGGTGGTGGAATGCATAGAGAACGCTGCTGCCCATTCTCCGGTACGCTTTTACGACACCCACGGGAAGTATGGGGTTGGTGTTATTCTTTAAGTCCGGCACTACACAGACGATTTGAGCACCGTAGCTGTGAAAATCCCAAGTCAAAAATGAATTCTTTTCATACTGTCACAGCCCATAGCTCCGATATCCCACGGATTAGGATGTTGCAACTTGTGTACGTTTATTCAGATAGTTCTAGGGAACTGTTGTGCACACAGTTTGACCGTATTGATTGCACTTAGATTTTTGGGTGAATTATGACACTATCTCCTATTATAAATAAAGATTTTTATTGTATTACAAATGGTTGTTGTTTTTATAAAGTAAGTAGGTACCTACATATTCACAAAATATTACTTTACCTGTAAATAAAGAAACAACATTCAAAGCTTATAATTTCACGAATATCGTCTCCTTTTTATCTTCAAGTATTTTATTTATCACAATAGTTTCTAACCTCCAATAACACAATGACATGCACACCATGGCAACACACTGAAATCTCTCTTCCTGTCAGTCAGTCATTCATTCCTACGTTCCATCACTCGCGAGTGAATGAGCGCGGGTAAATTCAATCAATGAAATTATAGCTATGTAAGTAGGTTTTATTTCATTACATATACATATTCCCTATGAGTCTGGTCAGTCTGTAGGCTATAAAATTATCACGCTATTTGCTATGGGGGAAGAGCAATATTGCAATTTGTTCGTATTACTTTATAGTTTACCGCAAATTGTAAAAAAACAAGCCAAAATATTGCAGATAGTTACAGATTTAACCTTTTAAATTAAGGGGCTTACAGGATTTAAACACGACTCCTAAACAGTTTTAGAAACAATAAAAGTATATGATCGACTACAGTAAACAAAATCAGAAAAATATATGATATTCTTCAGGATATATGCTAGGTAGATAGTGTGTTGAAAATATAATATAACTAATTTGATACGATAGAAAAAAATCATGAAGAAGTAATACCTCTAAAAACTTTATTTTCACAATAAAAACCATACTAATATACATACAATCATTATGATTTTTTGGCAGATTATTCTACAAGCAACACTTAATTTTTTAGTCCAAACAATAGATTTTTTGTAAATAGATAATTGCTTCATATTTTTCAATTAATTACCAGCATTGTGTCTTCGCGCTTCTCTTTCTTTTCTATGCAGGCCGACAAAGACCGGGCTTTAGGTCATGTAGTCGCTTTAATATAATCACGCTGTTTCTTTATGGAGCTAATCATGACATATACAAGGTGGAATTTTGAGATGGGACCTTAATATACAGCGGGCTGCATCAATTGGGTACCCCAGTTGTATGAGAATTTTAATACAACTGGGGTACCCAATTGATGCAGCCCACCGTACATAATTACTCATGTATGTACAAATGGCGCTGTTATTTTAGTATATCGTGGTGTCTTACGACTTCCACACGAACGAACTCGCGGGCAGAAGCTAGTAATTGACTTATAAAAGTTTTAAAATAAACTCAATATAAATTGTTCTTGTAACTTAAAGCTGTTCTACTTGAACTATTTGCTAAATATTAAAATGAAACAGGGTTTCTAATTTCTGAGAAGTTAACTGTAGGTTCGTTTTATTCGTACTTAATTAAGTTGAAATTATAAACAAGGGTTCGACCCCGGCTTTTTGTCTTTATAAGGTATTCGTGGAAATGTTGAAAACAGGTGGATTTGAGAAGGGTATTGAAATGACTTGGGTGTACATATTGTCTTTGTACTTTTGGGAGGTTTGTGGCTAAGTAATAACAGCCGCAAGGGTCGATCGATCAGGTTAAGCTACGCTTGCCGCGGTTGGTCCGTAGATACCTAGGCGACCATCTTCATACAGGGTTATTGGTAAAACATAAAGAACCTCTTAAGAGGTCATTGTACTCATCATTATGAACAACTTTTACTATGGGACCAAACCTGAAATCGCGAAAATAAAATAGCCGTTCCTTACATTTATGTTCCTATAACTCGTCAAAATGTAGGGAACAGCTGATTTTTTTTTCGCGATTTCATGTTTGGTCCCATAGTAAAAGTTGTTCATAATGATGAGTACAATAACCGCTTAAGAGGTTGTTAATATTTTACCAATAACCCGAAGTCCCGTGCCTCGGAAAGCACCTTAAGCTGTTGGTTGCGGCTGTCATTCGTGGATCTTTGGCAGTCGTTACGGGTCGTCAGAAGCCCAAAAGTTTTACAAACAATCTTACCACGGGGTATCTTATTGCCTAGTAACTAGGTTGTGGAGTTTAGATAAGCAGTCGCTTCGTCGAGTGGAAGGCGATGCCAACATAGTTGGGAAAAGGCTAGGCAGATGATTGTCTTTGTACTTATATTAATCAAAAAGTATTGTACCGCTTGTCTATGTGCATATATAAACTCATGACTACAGAACGCCACCTGCTACGATCCTTACAAACCTACTTCCTCTCCTCTCCTCTCTTAGGTTCCCAGTGGTACGCAGGTCTCTGTATGAGAAGGAGTTCTTCTCTAAGATTCCTAGAGCTATGTCACTATTCTTTCGGCAGATGGGTTCGAAATCGATAGTGTTTTGCCATAGATTGGTTTCGTTATAAGATCTCGGCTCAAAATCCGAAATCCGACGTACAGCCAATGCCAATAATATGTATCCAAAAAGAAAAAGAAAAACATTACGCCTTTTTTAACGTTTTCATTGCTAAAAACAAACTATTCATGAGTATTTTTGTGATCCGTATTTATTTGTTGGACCATTTGTGGATCATATCATTCCGGCTACAAGCGTTAAAAACCACAAACCAAAACCCATTTGATTTGTTTTATGTAATCACTGATTTTATAGAATGACGAACGATTTTACTGACTGTATTCGAGCACTTTGCTTAAAAAGCATATTGATATTCTATTTTATCGATATAGCGGATCATGTCATACCTATGAGTACACTACACCTTCGAAACCTACAAGCGGTGATCACTTTTTGGCATTTACGCCACTTCGCGCAGACAAGCCATGGAGTCTACGTCGAAGAGGCGCACCGACGACGCCTCAGATGTTCGTGTCTCGAAGTATGCATTCCATTGCCGTTTTGTGGAAATAAACAACTATAAATAAATAAATAATAAAATTTTAGCTCTCTTGTTTAAGCCCTAGCCCCTTACTGGAAAGATGGCTTGTATATCCAACATCAACAATACGGCAAGAAAACACCCATTAACAACAAAGAACAAGTAAGCATGTTAGTATACCATTTTCAGCCACTTAAGTAACAAAGTTACGTAATGCAAGTCAATTTGCTCAATAGAAAGTTTACGATCTACACTCTCATAGCAGAAAGTTATAATTGTTCAAATAAACGTTTAAAATACAGAGTCCTGACTCTGTAACAAGAGCAGAATGAATAAAACGTAAACTATTACCAAAAAGTAAAGCCGCATGGTAGCATGACAAAGTTCATTTGCCAAAAGTTAAATTAAATTTAAAAGGATACATAAAACCTAACGTAGGACATATTACGAGTTTGGAAACTCAATAACAACTTGTGTAAAGCCAACATTGCAACTAATTGATTTCGTAAACTTGTTTTATTTAATTGGTCTCGAGCGGCTGCGTCCCAAGTTTTTATTGACTGACATGCCATTCCAATTATTTTGATCGAGTTCTAACTTTAAACGAATCAAGATTCGCTTTTTAGGGCCAATTCCCGTGATTTAAATCTTTTAAAATCTAGTCGCTATCTCATCTCAGCGACCACCAATATCAAAAACTTGTCAAAAAATTAGAGGTATTTTTCACACATTACGGTTTTAGACATTTTTTCTCAAAAGATTTTACACAATCACTTACAGAGAAAATACAATATTATAACTTAAAAACTTTTTTACAAAAAAAAAACAACCGACTTCCAAAAAACACTATAAAGTGAAAAATAACTTTAATTTCGGAAGTCGGTGTCTTTGGATTTGTAATTTAGTTTATTGCCACCGACTTCCGAAATTAAAGTTATTTTTCACTTTATAGTGTTTTTTGGAAGTCGGTTGTTTTTTTTTTGTAAAAAAGTTTTTATTTTTCACTTTTTAGTGGGATAGTTTGTAATTTATCTAAGTTACAATAGACAATGTAGATACATTTTTAGATTTTTGTTGATTTTTCAAATACCGCTTGTCCGATTTCGATAAAATTTTCATGGGACCATTTGGGAAGTATACCCTTTCCAACAAAAAAAGAATTTTTCAAATCGGTCGGTAAGCGACGGAGTTATGCGCGAACAAACATAAAAAAAAAAAAAAATACAAACATCCGAATTGAGAACCTTCTCCTTTTTTAGAAGTCGGTTAAAAATACATCAAGCCGATTGGCGTAGCGGATTAGTACTATGACAAAATTACATTAGGAGTTCGTACCAGTTTTAGTAAAAGGGTAGTTGTAGAAAATAAAACATTGAGACTGAGATCCGAAGAAGTAAATACTAATAATAAAGCGAAAGAGTTTCTTCGTTTTTTTGTTTGTTTGCGCTAATCTCTGGAACAACCAGTCGGATTAGAAAAATTATTTTGCGTTTGATAGCCCAATTGTTGAGGAAGGCTATTTAACATCACGATAGAACCCTTATGAGCCGAGCGAAAAGAAAAGTAAGAAAGAACGCTTAGCGAACACGAAGTAATAGCGCGGGTTGACGATGCGACGGGGTGGGACGAACCAGAAATTTCACGCGGGCGAAGTCGCGGGCAGAAGCTAGTATTTATATACAAGGTGTAATTGCAATAACTGAAAACCTCTTAAGGGGTCATTGTACTCATCATTATCGAAAAAAAAATCTACTGTTCCCTACATTTTGACGAGCTATACGAACATAAATGTAGGGAACAGCAGATTTTTTTTTCCGCGATTTCAGGTTTGGTCCCATAGTAAAAGTTGTTCATAATGATGAGTACAATGACCCCTTAAGAGGTTTTCGGTTATTGCAATTACACCTTGTTTTATTTGGAACATTCATTTTTTAGTTTGCTACTAACAAATAAAGTCGGGAAATTAATTGATTATATATTATAAAATGGACTACCAACTTAAATGACCCGTAGGTATATTTAAGTTGGTCATTATTTTTCAGTACCTATAAAATTTATTTAGATCAGATGCGCCCCGCGGTTTTACCCGCATAAGTGTCGATCCCGTGGGAATATCGGGATAAAAAATATCCTATGTCCTTTCCCGGGACTCAAAATATCTCTATAAAAAATCGGTTCAGCGGTTTAAGCGTGAAGAGGTAACAGACAAACACACTTTCGCATTTATAATATTAGTATGGATTAAAATAATATGTAAGTTAATAACAATTAATACCTACTTAATGAATTAATAAACATAACAAATTTATATCCTAACACTGTGCACAAACTAAAATATAGCGTCGAAAAATTCATCCGCATCGCTGTCGACTGGCAATGTACCCAAGAGACTGGCGGCATTACGACGTTGTATGGCAATGCTTAGCCTCTGGCCAAGGTAAGTCAGAACTTGGGTCACCGGAAGTGTCAACCAGCCTTTTCAAAATTTCTTTTAAAAGACTATGAGCACTCGGACCCCAGGGCCCGTGGGTTTCAACCCCAAATGGCTCGAACATAATTATAATAAGGTTCTTACAATTACGCCACCTGAGGTTTTCCGTAGCTGCAGCAGTAGCACCAGCACAGCATGCCGAGCCAGGAAGATGGGATAGCGCAAGAGTATCGACACACGTTGCATCTGGCACTAAAGGCAGAACAAAGTGCATTTGTTCGTCGACGGTAGTGCATGAAAAAGACCATGACCTGACTCCCATTTACCCACAGCCAGCAGGTGCGCATGCTTCGCAGTAGTATCAAATTGCCCTGTACTACTCTGCAGAGCGGCTCATCCCACCATCTCTGGTAAATGGATTATCGGGTAGATCTGAGTTTGGGCAAGCGAGTCTTCAGGCATCCATAGCTTCGGTGAAGCACGGCACATCAAAATTAATCAGTGTGGAGGCTATGATTTTCCTGATTAATTTCTTAGTGCCGTGGACCGAGGATATGAAAGCCGGTAAACTAATACTAGAAATTTTGCGGACGCCGGGGCCTCCCATACGAATGGGATGAGTAGCTTGTGCCCAAACTCCATTGCCACATTTAAAATCGAAGTTAATGTGTGCCGGATAATTTGGTCCATTCGGTCAAAAAGGTGAGTGTGGTTCCATAAAAATGATGGTCTCAGCATCGAGCATCTGGAGCAACTGGAGTCCACCGGCCGCACGTTTTATCCTGCCTTTGTCACGGTTACTTACCAGAGGAACTTATTAAAACCATAGTAGTTCCAATTATTAAGAATAGAACTGGGGACATCTCGGATAAAAGTAACTATTGTCCCATTTCCCTTGCGACCATAATGGCCAAGGTGCTGCACAGCCTTCTTAATAACATTCTTATCAAACACATAAAACTGCACGACGCCCAGACCGGTTTCAGAAGTGGGCTTTCCACTGAAAGTGCCATATATTATTATTATAAATGGAAAGCGCGAAGGAAATAAGTTAATTTAGGGCCAAAACAGCAGTGACGAATAACGATTTGTCTGTTGTATGAAATAGGTACCTAACAGACGTAATGACATTATTTGACGGGTTATGATGTAATGTGTCAATTTTATAAACAATGTTTTTCCCTGACTGTGCCTATACTAGTGGAAAACAATTTACAAAAGTTATTCATTGTTCTTAATTAATAAACATAGGTATTAAAATTAATTGCTGTTTACAGACTTCAAAGACGGAGCCTGCTAATATTTGTAAGTTATATCAAACAAATTACAGCCTGTTGATTCGCTCTCAAATCGAATTACGTTTATTTAATTGAACACTTCTCAGTTAACGACATCGGTGATTCCGTTCGTGGAAACGTATCAATTTAAAAAGTATAAGGTTCCTAAGGTCGTGTTTTATCGGCAAACTCTATTTATCAGCAAGGTCAAGCACATCATTACAGTTTTCACAAATACACAGCCTAAATATGCACTCATTAACAAACCTTTAAAATCATAAGTTTCACAAAAATGAGAGAAAGGAACTCTAACCATGCTTCGGCATTAGAATAAAATCTTTTTAGATGTAGTACCTACACATCTGTGTGGTGCCGGACTTGTCTGTGTGGTGCCGGACTTAAAGAATACCACCACCCCTTACTTTCCGCGGGTGTCGTAAAAGGCGCCTAAGGATCATACCGGAGAATGGGCAGCAGCGTTCTCTATGTATTCCACCACCATACTATACTGCGATCGCCAACCCGCCTGCCAAGCGTGCCGATTATGGCAAACCACCCCCCCCCCCTTTGGGGGAGGCCTATGTCCAGTAGTGGACGTCTTTCGGCTGAAATGATGATTTACGATACTTTTTCGTTCCTATGTTTTTACTGTCTAATAAATTAGAACTTAGCATCGCAATTTGTTTCAGGTACAGCTGTTGCACGTATAACGTCGTCCTTACAGTTACTTCAATATGCAGCTAATGAGCTGGTCACAGTGTGATGTAATCTGTGTCCGACACACACACACAGCTACAGATCGTTAACAGCCGGCCGCTAACTATGAGTACTGTGACCCATATCTGGCCGGCGCATAACAGACGTGATAAGCCATGAGTTGTTACTTCAAACTTATGACTTACTTCGTGTTTGATGCAAAATCTAACTTTTGCCCACATACACGTACCTCGGTGCTACGAGAATATTGTATATTACGTAGAATGAAAAATTGAAGCAAGAAGAAAATGAGGTAGATTTCGGGCGTTTACGCCGTACGGCATTTCATACAAACTTTCCAGCACTTGTTTTCCTAAATGAATGAACCGATTTTAATGAAACTTCATACGCATAAGCAGGATACAAAGGTCTAAAAAGTTACTTAAGAACATTTTCGAAATGTCTTACTTAAAAAAAGATAACGTGTAGGTAATCTCTGTTTCATGGAAAATTTAAAATCGGTCTAAGGCTGTAACACTATTTTTCGAAAATGAAAATGAAATTGACGTGAAAAACAACTTTTTTACAAGCTTTTTGTTTTCAAAGTCCAACAATGACGGCACGTTGGCACAGTGGTTAAGTGATTCACTGCTGCGCTGCGTGTCCCGGATTCAATTGCTGCACGGAACAATTATTTGTATGACCTACAAGTAGTTGTTCCGGGTCTGGCTGTTTGTGTATGTGAGTTTAAATGTTTGTAAACGCACCCACATACAGGAGAAATTCCTAGTGTGTGGCAAAGTTTAAAAAAATAAAAAGAAAGTACTGAAAAGAACACAATATTATTCAGAGTAGTGTCTGGCGATAAGCTGATCAAATATTCCATCAATAAACAATCTATATTCCCACTGCTGGGACCTCCTCTTGGTAAGATAGTTAAATATTCAACTAGCCTTAAAACAATAATGTAGGCAGATGTAGTTTATATCTATGAAAATACAAGCCTGTTGCGAAAATGAAGTCTCTAAAGCTAAATTCTAAGACTAAATAACAAGGAAAGAATTAGTAATAAAAAAGACTGCTAATGACAAAAGAACAGCGCTAACGAATACGATTCTCTAGTGCTGGACTGCCTGAGGCGGCCATATTTGCTCTTCTATTTTTCCGAGTAGTACGTGTGAGCAGCACGAAGACTTTTTAAAAGGAAACTTTTGTAATACATGGAAAATGAACATAATTAAATGGTACAATATTATTTTATCTTGCAGGAAAATAATAGGTACTTAAGTCATTATCTGCCTAGAGTTTTCCCAGCTATGTTGGGGTATAAGGACGGGACTTAGACAAAATGAAACATCTGTAATGCTGATTGAATACTGCCTATATTTGGTCCATTAAACCTTATTACATTATAACAGCTTCCAGCCTTACCGGGTGCAGCTGAATACCAGTATTTTACATGGAGCGACTGCCTATCTGACCTCCACAACCCAGTTACTGGGTAATACGATACCCCTTAGCAAGACTGGTTACCAGACTTTCGGACTTCTGACTACCCATAACGACTGTCAAAAATCCATGAATGACAGCCGCCTAACGGCTTAACGTGCTTTCCGAGGCACGGAGGAGTTTCAGTATGTAAAAATGGTCACCCATCCACAGACCACCGCGGCAAGCGTAGCTTAATCTGATCGATCGACCTGTGCGGCTGTTATTATTTAGCCATAGGTACTTAAGTAATTTATTTAAACCATTTGTTTGGCAATTTTTCTAAACCTTCAAGCCGTATAAGGATTAAAATGACGACATTCCATACAAACTGTCATACCCTATTTAACCCAAAGGGGTAGATTTTTCAAATATCATTCCTTAGTGCTCACCTTCGTTATATAAGGAACTCTTGTGCTAAAGGACATCATTAAAGTGTCGAGCATTTTAAACTTAATAATTAAAGTGCTCTTTTCTTATGGAAAATAACATCTTGAGCATTTTTTACTCTTACAACGAAAGTCTACAATTAACCCCCGGTTGCTATTTGAGATTTAAAATGCCAAAAATCATATTTTTATAACAAGTGTTTTAAATATAACATTTTTTTAAAATACCAACTTTTAATTGAGTATAACATACGGAACATGTTTTAACTATTACAACATAGATCTATAATTAACCTCCGGCTGCTATTTGAGATTTAAAATGCCAAAAATCATATTTTTATAACAAGTGTTTTAAACATAAAAAAAACAACTTTTAATTGAGTCTAACATACCGAACATGTTTTAACTATTACACATAAAACACACATATTATTAACATAGATCTATAATTAATCCCCTGGCTGCTATTTGAATTGAAAGAACATTTGTTTAAAGACGCAAACAGTTATTGTTTCGCTGGTTTACAAAGGGGCGATTCTCGTAATTATAAGAACGTTCACAGTCCTGATCTCAGTCTCAATCTGTCAAAAGTACCTCTAATTTCCCTTAATTTTGACAAGTTTTTGACATTTCTATGTATAGGTTGTTGTTTTTTTTTTCTCCGTCTCCCTAGTTCTACGAGTATTTCTTATTTGCTCGTAAATGCTCGATACGAATAGGATCTCCATTCGAGTCCGAAACCAGTAGTGCACTGTCAAATCTCAATACAACGAAATAGGGGAAGGTGGGGGAATTGCGGACGCTTAAGCAGAATCACAAATAAAACTCAAACTATTAATAATAATCAGTCTATCTTTATTAATTATTAAACTATAGTCGTTTACCTATCAAATCAACATTAATTATTGTATGAGATCAATCAACATTTATTAAATTTTAATCAAAAACAAAAACATATATGTCCGTAATTACCCTTAGCTCTTGGGGTAAATTCGGACATGCACCGGCGGCATCTGGAATATAGAAATATTGCTACAGGTTTTGATAGATAATGGGGTAATTACAAAAAATGGGGTAATATAAAAAAATAATAGGTTTTTTATAAATAATGGGGTAATTACGGACGTCCGTATTTACCCCAGGCGTAAGGCGGCCATTTGTCCGCAATTGACCCAAACGAGTTAGAAAAAGTACAACAATAACATTTTTAGGTTAACAAAGTTTATCAAGGCAAACGGTTGCACTATTTACTCGTCATTAACATCGCAATCGACAGAAAATATGACTTTTTTACTGACACTTATTCTTTTTGAATAACACTCAAAATAGTTAATACCAAAAATTACATCAAAATCACAAAAAAATTAAAATTTCAATTTCCTTGAAACGTGTGCGCAGCCGTTTGTCGGGAATGTTTGGTGGGCACTATAGATGGCGGAACGTAACGCGTGATCGCGGCGGCGGGACGCGGGCGGCAGGGAAAGAGTAGATATATGTTAGTCCGTATTTACCCCGCGTCCGCAATTCCCCCATCGTCCCCTACATAGGTACACGAGTAAAAACATGCGCCTCCCCATCCCAATTTTCGTTGTAACCCTCCGTAATAAATAATCTTGCTCCCATACAGACTGGCAACAATGTAAGCGGTCATGTTAAATGTTGAACATTTATGTTCAGACACTACAGTGCAACGTGCAACGTTCGTGTTCAGTGACAGGTGGCATCGGTAACACGTTCTCAGTACACGATCACTATTTATTATTAAAGGATAAGGTTTCATTACGTCACGATACCTAGAAATCTCAAATATAATATGTATATATGTTAACGGAAAAGTGTGCAATCCGTCATGCTATACAATTCCTAGGAAATGTGTACAATTCCTAAAATAGATAGGAAATCTATGATATATTTTTTAATATGCACTTTTCCTAGGAAATCTATACATTTCATATATAGCAATCGGAAATCTTAAAAATTCAATATGTTGTGCTACTAGACGACGTGGATGCAAGAGCGAGCGGAGGGCACCCCGAGGTTCGGTTTGGTTAGGTTCCTTTAAACCCTGCAGACAGAAATAGGCTATTTCTCCCGCGCAGCGGGGGCTCTTTCGACCTGACGTCGACGACGACGACGACGTCGTTAGAAATAAAACATGCAGCATGCATTTAGAATGTTATGCTTAATCATTATTATGAATAGAGAAATTTACAAACGTGTTTTATTTCTTTTAGTCACAGATAGCATTACTTTTTATATATTTCCTAGTATCATCTTGAAATTGCATACAATTCCTAGGAAATACATACATTTCACAGGAAATGTGTGTATTAAAGAATCTTTGAAAGATTATTTTACACGTTTCCTAAGTAGGCTCGGAATTGCATATATTTCCTAGGAATTGTGTAAAATTCCTAGGTTTCATACATTTCCGGTAACATGTACACATGACATCACGCTTGTATTCTCTGAAGGGTCGTCAGTTATATTTAAGTCCCAGCCAGACCGCCAGGCAGCCAGGGGCAGCCTAACCGGGAACAAATCCAGACTATGGCAACTTCTGAGAAATTCCAGATGGAAAAACCTATAAACACCTTGCCTGATTCGGGAATCGAATCCAGGACCTCACACTCAGCAGTTTCGCTTGCAGCCACTACACTAACGAGGCAGTTTGTATGTATAAAATAGGTTGCATTTATAGGTAATTTTTCAGGAACTAAAAGTAATCATGACCATGTACAAACTTTCATATCAGATAGCGAAACCAAGCATCTGGTTCATACATTTTAATTTGCGAATGATTATAAGTCAGCCTGTCATAGATAAGTAAAAGTTTTCTGATGAAGATATAAGGATCCGTCTGTCAGAAACTGATCGTCATTTGTTAATGTTTGCTGAACCTGTATAACTTGTCAAAGCTCAGAAACCTCGGTATGCAACTTTTTGCAATGCATCCTTTTTTAGAGCAGCGCTCTGTGTAACTAGAACATACTCGTATACGGTGAAAACTGACTTCCGCACTCCAGCGAATATTCATTCGCTGGAAGCAGCATCCTTCAATTCGATCGTGTTTTTTTTTTATTCAGATTTGTGATCGTAGCTGCCTAACGAGACTCATGGAAGGATAGAATAAATATATGCTTCAGAAACGCTACATTAGTAATTTACCTGAGACTAGACATGCCGATGCATTCCATCAGTTTCTATGGCAAATCTTTTTCTGTTCAAGCAGTACGGTTATGGAATGACTTGCCCGTATCGTTAAAGCGTGCTCAATCAATGTCCATTGTTAAAATTATGATAAAAAGCACTTCCTCTTTCCTTTTAAACATCATCATTATATTTTCTTTGCTCCTGTTTCATGTTTATTATTATATCTTTATAAATATTTATATTGATTAGTTTATACTTTATGTATTTATATACGTAAAGAATATTAAAAAAAACTTAAATAATATTATAATAAATAAATACTTATTGTATTATGTAAATGGTACACCACAGACTACCTACAGTATTTGTCTCTCCCCGCCCTTTTTTAATCCATCCAAAGGTTGTCTTTAAAAGATCGCTCTTAGCGACAAGACCGCCCATTGTGTGACCCTTTGTAAAATTTCTTTAGATATGTCTGTAATATATATTATTATAGTGTACATAATAAAGAGTATTCTATTCTACGTTTTAACTGTGATACCATTATACCTCCTGACACATTAATATCGACGGTTGAAAGGCTAATTGGCCTAAGCGACATTTTTTTTTTATAATAATAATATATACATTTATTATAGGTAAATGTACATTGTAAGAGGGTTTGTGTGTGGAGATGAGACCAAACTCACAATAGGCAAATAAACAAAGACTTTTATTTGTTTCTAAAGAAAAGTTACATAAAACACTAGGACTAAATTAACAAAATAACAAGAAGTGAATAATAATCTACAAGTAAACTATATCGGCTAGCTACGTAATCCCTACGGGCGTCGTATATCGTAAGAAAGTTGCGCAGACCGCTAGCGATACTAACACAACAAACATACAATATACGACTGGAGTCCCAGATGCGGCAAGAGGCGGAGTAGGCGTGACCGACCTAAGTCGATGCGGAGCGTACAACCGGAGCGTGCCGACCTGAGACTCGCGTTCCTCGGAGATATCGCGACGCCCCCGTCAGGGGGCGTGGCGAGCGGTACCGGGGCTTCGCCCCCCGGCCGCGGAGGCCATGCGGTGGCCTGCAAAAACAGGCCCCTCCCTCGGTCGGCTACATAGGCCTGCGGCAATTGTTAGGCACGCGTATTGTTACGCGCGCCTATGTGAGTGATTGCATGATGTTTTTCTGTAGGCGCGCCACGACGCTGTCTCACAGCGCCGCTTTCTTCACGACACCTCGGCGGTCTGTCCCCGCCAGGTGAGACCCCCAGTTACCTGGGGGAGGCCCGGCGGAGGACGACCAGCGACAGAGGTGCCGACTCGACGCTCCTACAGAATTAGGTGTATTGCTCCCGCCCGTCCCGCTTCCAGAGCTAGCCGGGCACGGTCCGGGCTAAGGAGCAGTCGTGTGTGTGTGGGCGGTATTGTTTTGTGTAACACCGCCCAGTGTCTGCGCGTACCGCGGCCCGCGCTGCGCATACGCGCGTGAGTTTAGGCGTCTGATGAGTAGTGGGTGTCTGCGTTCGCCGCGTGACGTGCCTATATTAACCTAGCACACGCCACGCGACGAGTGTATGTAGTGTGTGTGGAGTACTATTGAGTCGAGTGAGCCGCGTGTAACCTGGGTGCGGCTCACTCGAGGCGTCAATCCGGTGAGATGGGGTCGTCGTCCGCTACCAGGTCGCGGGGCAGGGGTCTCGCGTCGGGGGGGCGCGCGTGCCAGGGCGCAATGTCCTGGACATGCGGCCAGGCGGATGCGTCGGCACGCGCGAACATTCCCGTCGCGAGGCGCCGCACAAACTCGTCCAGGCTCTCAATCCCGAGGTCCCGTTCAAGGACATCGTTCCTCACGTAGCGAGGAGCAGCAACAATGGTCCGCAGCGCCAGACTCTGCTGCGCGCGGAGCAGCTTTCGGCTCGACTCGCACGTGAGGGCGAACCATGCCGGGGCGGCGTACGTCAATATTGGGCGCACGTACAGCTTGTACACGCCCAATTTGACGCGCGCCGGTATTCGGGACGAGAGCACCGGTTTAAGGAGGTTGCGGGCGACCCTACCTTTTGCGGCGACCGAGCGGACGTGTGGCCCCATCGTGAGCCGACGATCAATGGTTACCCCCAGGTACTTGACCCGGGGCGACCACTTGATGTCGGCTCCCTGCAGCTTCAAGGGTGGTGGGAGGGGCGCAAAGCCGGTGACCATGGCCTGCGTCTTACCCACGTTAACCGACAGCCGCCACCTGGACAGCCATTCAGGCAGCAGGTCGAGCGCGCGCTGCATCTTGACGGCCGCGTACTTCGCATTAAGCGATGTAGTAATGTACGCGGCGTCGTCGGCGTACAGCGCGAGCATAGCGTCCGAGGTGGTGGGGATGTCGTCGGTGTAACGTGAGTAACACGCCGGCGACACGCAGCTGCCCTGCGGCACACCCGCGAGCACCGGGCGGGCGCTAGAGAGCGCCCCGTCGACCACCACCCTAAATGTCCTGTTGGAGAGAAAAGTAGAGACCACCATAACGACGCGACGGGGCGCGCCTGAAGTGGCCAGCTTATATATCAGGCCGTCGTGCCACACGCGGTCGAAGGCCTTCTCCATGTCAAGGAATACTGCCACCGAGTACTCCTTCCTGTTGAGCGCAGCTGTGAAGTGGTGCAGTACCCTTGACAGCTGGAGCGTCGTGCTGTGCTCCGCCCGAAACCCAAACTGCTCCGAGCGTGGCGCGATGTGGGGCTGGAGATGTCGCAGCAGGAGTGCTTCGAACACCTTGGAGACTGTCGGCAACAGGGTGATCGGCCGATAGCTCTCCGGCTTCAGGATGTCTTTTCCCGCCTTGGGCAGCATAATGACGCGCCCCTCCTTCCACGAGGCGGGAAAGGCCCCCGTGCGCAGTATCCCCGTGAACAGGCGCGCCAGCGCCGCTACCATACGGTACGGCAGGTGGCGCAGCACTGCGTTGGTGATACCGTCAGCACCGGGGGCCTTTCTAGGCTTCGTCTTTAGGATGGCGCGTCGGACCGCGCCCGGCGAGAAAAAGACTGGGTCTTCATCGGGAGCTATCGGCGTTGCGAAGTAGTCTCCCAGGTGTTGCTCGACTGCTGCGACATGGTCGGTGTCGCTGGTCGGGTTCGGGCGGAATTGACGCTCCAGGTGGTCGGCGAAGACCTCCGCCCGGTCCTCTGCTACATACCTTAGCGCCCCGTCGCTGTTGAGCAGGGGCCGCACCGGAGCTGGGGTGTTCGTCAGCTGGCCGCAGAGCTTGTATACTGACGGCCAGCTGTCCGCCGTGGCGTCTAACCTGTCCTCCCAGCCCGCGGTGGTAAGCGCCTGTAACTCGGCCTTAACCTTCTCCGCGAGACGGTTGAGCACCCTCTTTTGTGCCGGGCATCTTGATTGTTGCCACTGCTTGCGAATGCGCCTCTTCTCGGCGATCATTGCGCTTATGTGCGCCGGCAGGGGCGGCAGTAGCCCTCTCCCCTGCGGCTGCGTGCTTGTCGCCGATTCTAAGGCGCTCTTTATGCAAGCAGTGACGTCATCCGCGGTCTTGTCAACGTCCGCGGAGGTAGCGATAGGCCGAGTCGGCGTGGTGGCCTCTACTTTTTCCTCGAACTTTGTCCAGTCCGTGACTCGACGTGGCGCTATGGGCTTCAGTCGGGTCGGCGTTCCCGATAAGTACAGGTTGGTGGTCCGACTGTAACTCGTCGTCTATCACTTGTTGTGTGATCTGGCTGCTTAGCCCCCGGTGGACTACGATGTCCAGCACGTCCGGCATATACCGCGCAGTGTCTGGGTAATGCGTCGGTGTCTCTGGGCCGGACACCGTATAGCCGAGGGCTTCCGAGTCCGCGAAGAGCCGTCTCCCCTCGGTGTTCGTAGAGTAGGAGTTCCACGCCGGGTGCTTGCAGTTCAAGTCGCCGGCGAGGATGGTGGCGCGTGTGGTGTCTACAAGCAGGGCCCGCAGCTCAGTAAGGTCCAAGTGAGCCGCGGGCGGCTTGTAGCAGGCGTAGATGTTGATGTCCTCGCCGGCTACGTGTAGCTGCACACCCAGGGCGTAGAAGCTCCTGAGCGACGGCAAGGGGAGTTCCTGGTGGACGACTCTTCGCCTCACTAGCACCGCCAGACCACGATACCTGGTGTTAGTATCAGCCGACCTTTCGTCCTTCCTATATAAGTGATACCCTGGGACCCTGACCCTATCTTCGGGCCCTAGTAGGGTCTCACTTATAAGCGCCACGTCGATGTCCTGTTCCCTCAGGAGATGGCGGAGGGGGGCGACCTTTCCCTTAAGGCCGCGGGCGTTCCAATGAATCACCCTTAATGGCCTAGCCATGGTACAGAGTAAGCAACGTGGCCAGGCCATCAAGGATGACCGTCTCGATATCTTGACCCTGCCTGATGGCCTTGATCAGGTCCATCAACAACTTGATGGCGCAGGTCGTAAACTCCTTCTTGGTCTCGGTCTTGGACTCAACATTTTTGTTAGCGCTGGTGGCGCCGCGGCTCGCCTTCTGAGCGAACTGTTGTGGTTCCGCGATTTGCCGCGGCGCTGCGCCGGCGCTAGTTGTAGCGTCGGCCTTCAATACGACCTGCGCCCCGCTTGAGGCAGGGTCGGCCTTAGGGATATCTCCCTGGGTCGCCGGAGGGGGGGGTTGGGACTCCTTCTTCTTCCCCTTCCCTTTACCCCCGCGCCTCTTCCTCCTCCGCTTCGAGGAGGCGGCTTGGCCTTTTTCAGTGGGCCCGTTAGCTGCCGCCATAAGCGTGGCGCTGTGGGCCTCCTGCTCCACCATTTGCGGCCTCTCAGTGGCCGCTGGTGGCCGGCGCGCGGTGGTGGTTATGGCGGCAGTCCCCGCTCGCTTGTTCCGCGTCTCCGCCTGGAAGACGGGGCACTTATTATTGCACGCGGGGTGCGGGCCACCGCAGTTGACGCAGGTGGCCGGCTCCTCGCGTGGGCGCGGGCAGTCTCGTGCCACGTGCTCCCCGCCGCATCGGACACAAGCGAGCGGCCGGTGGCACTGGTGCGAGCTGTGCCGGAACTTTGGGCACCGGTGGCATTGAGCGGGCCCACGCTTCCCTCGCCAAGCCTCGATCTTGACACCCCGCATGTACATAAATACGGTGGTGTCATAGATGGCCCGGACGTCTGGAGTCTTCTTCAGTATTGCGTGGAACACGCAGCCGGGTCTTCCTTGTGCGCCCTTAATGTGGCGCACGTACTCCGGCTGGTATCCCAACGTCCGGAGCTCCTCCTCGATCTCCTGGGGGTCTGTGTCGGCAGGTAACCCCCTGATCGCAATCTTCAAGTTTCGCTCCGCTGGCAGCGAATAAGCGAACCATGACACGCCGCTGTCTTTTTCCAGGCCAGTCAGGTAGCGTTGGACCAGCCGGTACTCGTCTTCGGTGTCCGGGGTAAAGCGAACCCCGGTCCCGTACGGACGAGCGTTGGGCGGCCGGCCCAGCTTGGCGGCGATGGCCCGGAAGTGAGCGGCCCAGTTTGGCAGCTTCTCCACCACCAGCGGAGGGTACTTCAGCTTTTTCTCCTTTTTCTTCCCCGACGGCTGCTTCGACGTCGTCGTCGACGCCGTGGCGTCGGGGGCGGCGTCAGGGGGTGCATTGTTAGCAGAGGGGGCAGGGGGTAGATTGTGCAAACTTACCCCTGCCTGTGTTGGTGCCGGTGATAGCGGCGGCGGCGGCGGAGTGCGCCGCGCCGCATCTGCGAAGGTGGGCGAGGCGGGTGCGCCCCGACCCCGCGGCGCGCGTTCGCGCTGTGGCCGCGGCGGGTCGAGACAGTACCGCTTCGCCTCTTCCTCGGCGGCGGTCTCGTCCGGGCTCCTGGGGCGCCGCTGGGGTCTGGGCTCGAGTGAGAACTCAAAACCGAAACCCAGCGGCGGCGGTAACGGCGTCTGCGGCAGGGAAGCTGCTCCGCCCTCGGTGGGCCAACGCCCGGATCGCGGGGACGTGTCTCGCGACACGCTATCGCGACCGGACGCGGCCGAGCCCACCGACACTAGCGACATGCTCGACCCCGCGTGAGAGGAGCATGCCGACAGCATCGCCGGGGAGTCGAAGGCGGAGGCCCTCGGGGGCGCTGGTGAATCCAGCGCCTGCAACATCTGAGAAGCCGGCCGCTCCCGCTCAGCCAAAGCCGGCCCCGCCAGCGAGAAGCGGGGGCCGGGTGCGGCGATGCGGGGAGCTGGCACGGCTTGTTGTGCGGGCGCCGCTGCCAGCGCAGCCCCGGAGGGCGCGGGCGGCGACACGAAGCTTGGCGGCGCGGCGGAGCGCGCCGGGGGTGCGCGGGAACGCGCGGGTGGCGGGGTGGTAGTACGCGCTGTCGGCGCGGGCTGCGCCGGCGGCGCGGCGGCACGCGTAGTTGACGCGCCGGCGCGCGCGGGCGCTGCTGTTCGCACAGCAGGCGCGGTCGCACGCGCAGGCGCGGGTACGCGCGCGGGTGGTGCAGCGGCGCGCGCTTGGGGCGCGCGGCCTTGGTTCGCGGCGGGCCCCGGTGCTTGTATAGGCACCGGGCGGAACGCGCTTGGGCGGATCGGGACCGCATGCTGACGGCTCGTCGACGGCGTCGGCGCACCGCGCGCAGGCGCCGACGTCGCCGGTGGGCCGGCGGCTGCAGCGGTCTCCTTTCCCCCCCCTCTTCCTCTCCGCTCCTCTTCCTTCTTCTTCTCCTTGTCGCGGCTGGGTCCGGCCGGCGGCGCACCGGACGACGCCTTGCCAATGTTTGGCATGGACGTCGCCCGATCCAACGCCGGGCGTGACTCCTCGGACCCGGCGTCGCGGCCCAGAGAGCCGCGCGCGCCGGGTTTCGGCATCACGGTGGGGTGGTCACCCGCGACCGCTACGGCGGAGGGTCCGCCGGGCAGCGGGGTGGGCTCCCCCTGTGTTTGTCCGAGTGGCGAACGGTTACTCGAACAAACACAAGATGAGCGGGTTAAAATGGTACGGTCCGCACGGGTCACAAACTGGCACTCGCGAGGTAAGAACCAGCTGTGTTCGACCACAAGCCAATCCTCGCGTTCCTAGCCTCTGCAGGGCCTTTTATAGTCGCTCGCGGCCGCGGCGAGGACGCGGTGGTGGGGCCGCGCTCGATGACTCGGCCGACGCAGGAGTAGTGCTGTCGCGTTGTTTTAGTTGGCGCGTTACAGACTCCCCCTCTGGTCCCGAAGACGTCCCGGCGAGGAGACCAGTTGCTGTTCTGGTGTCTGCCTGCTTCTTTGGTCAGCCTTGTTCAATAAACGGCTGGCATATTCCACGGGATGCTCGGCTGGGCCCTCCCCCTGCACCAAGACAGCACCGATGGCATCGATGTTGGGACCAAATAGCTGCTGGCTGTGTGGGGATAGTGTTACTTCAGCACTATTAATATTTGATTGCGCATCCCGGAACAATGACCCGACAAACCTCGGCGAGTAGCCAGTTAGCTTGGGTTCTGGTCGCGAGGGCGATTGCGGCGGCGTACAGTACTCAATTAATAGAGGTGGTCCATACGAATCTGACATGTTACATTCCTCAGGAACATGTGTAGTTTGGGACGGCGTCGTGGGCATCGGGCTAAGCAATGGTTCCAGAGACGTCATTTTGGCTAACTTAGCAAACACTGACTTGCTTTTCTCGGGTTCCGTATGCACCGTGGAAACGGATGCATCAAGTTCTTCCTTATTGCAGAGCTCGTACTTCTTGCCAGGCTCATCCAAGAAGTGGAATTATAACTGCGGCAGGTTGAGCACGATGCCTGCATCTTGGATGAAATCTACTCCTAGGAGCGTTCGGTTATCGTGTGACTCAGGCAACACGATAAAGTTTGTGGGGATATTCCGACCACATAATGTTACTGTCACTGCAGCTGTCTAACTACTAAGTTAAAAAAAATTATTATAGCAAAAGTGGGTAGAAGAAAAAAAATATCTAAATAATATTAAACTATCATAGAAAGCCTCTAAGTTGGGCCGCCAATTGTAAGAGGGTTTGTGTGTGGAGATGAGACCAAACTCACAATAGGCAAATAAACAAAGACTTTTATTTGTTTCTAAAGAAAAGTTACATAAAACACTAGGACTAAATTAACAAAATAACAAGAAGTGAATAATAATCTACAAGTAAACTATATCGGCTAGCTACGTAATCCCTACGGGCGTCGTATATCGTAAGAAAGTTGCGCAGACCGCTAGCGATACTAACACAACAAACATACAATATACGACTGGAGTCCCAGATGCGGCAAGAGGCGGAGTAGGCGTGACCGACCTAAGTCGATGCGGAGCGTACAACCGGAGCGTGCCGACCTGAGACTCGCGTTCCTAGCCTCTGCAGGGCCTTTTATAGTCGCTCGCGGCCGCGGCGAGGACGCGGTGGTGGGGCCGCGCTCGATGACTCGGCCGACGCAGGAGTAGTGCTGTCGCGTTGTTTTAGTTGGCGCGTTACAACATATTATTATTATTATTTTAAATATTGCAAAAAATGTCGCTAAGGCCAATTAGCCTTCCAACCGTCGATATTAATGTGTAAGGAGGTATAATGGTATCACAGTCCACATCATTCAAGAACCCTTCAGCCTACAATTTGTGAATAATACTGTTACCTGTACAAAGTAATTTTACCAATTATAGAGCTGCATTCCAATAATTTAGTTGTTGTTTTACGACACAAAAACCACAGTCTAACCAACATGTCGTGTGTACACGTTTACTGCCGGGTCGATTGTACCCTTGCAACTACCACTTTTCCATGGCTACTTAAGTACTTATATTTTTTTTTTTATAATTTCTAATTAAAGAGGGGCTTGTGACTAAGTAATAACAGCCGACCGTGTTGATCGATCATTAAGCTACGCTTGGCGTGGTTGGTCCGTGGATGGGTGACCATATTTACATATCAAGACGCCTCCGTGCTTCGTTGTCATTCGTATTAGATCTTTGGCACTCGTTACGGGTCTTCAAAAGCCCAAAAGTCTGACCACCAGTCTTACTAAGGGGTATCATATTACCCAGTAACGATGATATCATATTACCCAGTAAAGATGTCAGATAGGCAGTCGCTTCATTTAAAATACTATTATTCGGCTGCATCCGGTTAGATAGGAAGCTGACCTCAATATAGTTGGGAAAAGACATTAAAGTAACAATAAGATAAGTATTTGCTAAACCATTTTATTATTGACGTCTAAAGTGAATACCCAATACATGAGAGACGTACAACAGCATCATTCTCGAATACTCAAAACTGTGCTATGAAGGTAGGTAGGTAAATAGCGATAGGTTTGCAGTCATAAGAGCCTTGAGCTTCAAGAGAGTCTCTACGAGAGAACGCCCAGCGCACCTACACTTGGCAGATATAGTATATGGTGTTAAAAAAATTAACCTGACAAACTTTAAAAGGTGCTTTAGACCATCGAACTGAACAACTTTCACTACGAGACCAATTCTGAAATCACGAAAAAAAAAATCTGCTGTTTAATACAAAAATTCAATACCTACTTGACCAAAATGTATGAAACAGCGGATTTTTGTTGTTGTTTATGTGAGTTTAAAAGTTTGTAAACGCACGCACAATACAGGAGAAATTCCTAGTGTGGGGCAACGTTTAATTAAAATAAATAAATAATAAATATGAACTATCATGTATATTATATATATATAATATTATATTATATTATTATGTATATTTATTAACTATATACTTATTTATATATCTACTTGTATAGCTTTGACATGAGAGAACGAGATGAGAATGAATCAAATTCAATTGTAGTCTGTCTAATTTGTATAAAACACAATATTTCAAGGACTTCCTGCTCTTCAGGAGAATCTGTGACCAAGAAATCATACCTACCTGCCGTAGTAGCTTATACCTAACGGTAACACATATTCGACTTCGTCAGTGTTTCATGTACTTGAAATCCAGTCCTATCCTTCCATCATTCATTTGACACGCGGTTTCAAAGAGTGTTCGTGCAAAATTTCGATCGAAATCCATTAATTCTTTGAAGCCTCCCAAACAATGGAATCCCCGCTGCACTTTTGCGATTGATACTGCAGGTATGGACGGTATGATACGTTTCATTACTTTCCACCAAAAACATTCCTATGAAAAAGCAATTAAAATATGCGTAAACAAAAAATCCACTACTTCTGTGCGTTTTATACCACGTCATAAATGCAATACCTAAGCGATAAACCAACTAAACTTTTTTGTTAGCCAAAAAATCTTGACAAAGAAAAAACTGAAAATATTACTAAAAGTTAGAAAATCTTCCACAAAAAGAGTTCCAAAGCGACACCTCCAGATACTAAACATAAGAATATTTCACTTAAATTTTATCAGGAAGCAAACTATTATATCTACCGTAGCCGAGGCGAATCTTCCGATTCAGCGCGGTATTATTTAATAGGCAGTCGGCTGGCAACATTCCAAATTGAATAACAAAGTGGCGATTAGGGGACAATACAAAAAAAAGGGAAAAGACGCCAAGAGGCCGACGCTCAGTTCGTTATCGATGGTTTCATAAAAGATAATGACGATTTCAGTTACAGTTTCCTTTGTTTAAATACGTTCTAGGCATAGGGAAAGTGATTGTTGGTTTAGCCGTAAAGCTTTTTGTATGAGTTTTGCCTACGAGGGATTGGCTTTTCATCAAACTGATGGGGTTAAATGTCAGTATATCTCAATATAATAAGATAATAAGGAACAATCCCTTAGTCTTATCCAAATATTAATATATATATTTTTTTTTTTTTTAATAATTAATTTATTATATTGTTTTAATAATGAAATAGTGTAATATGTCAGTGTATTGCTAATCTAGTGGCACTTTTTACCTTTTGTGTTAATATGCGGATAATGTAGTGGGCTGCAATATTGTTAATTAATACTTTTTATGTGTCTAATAGTTATTTGTGAACATTTTATTTTGTAACTGTTTATTGTCCCATAATAAAATAAAATAAAATATATCAATATATATAATATATATTTCAATATATCAAAGGGTGTGACTGCCTGCATGTTTATAGTAATGATGTTTTTTATGTTTCATAATAATTCTATAAACAATGTGACCTCCATAATATAGATACAGTTAGCTGCACGTCTGTGGTTACAGTTACAGGTGATAATAGCGAAACACACCATCAATTCTTATCAATAGATTGCATTTTGACAGTTCAACAACATTCATTGCGTTATTACGTTGTTGAGTAGACAAATT
Organism: Mesoligia furuncula; assembly: GCA_916614155.1. Taxonomy (NCBI): domain Eukaryota; kingdom Metazoa; phylum Arthropoda; class Insecta; order Lepidoptera; family Noctuidae; genus Mesoligia; species Mesoligia furuncula. Next base: position 14,755,154 of record OU744798.1, read on the forward strand.
TTTCGAACATAATTATAAATGGATAAGCAATATCCTTTGAAATGATTCAGATTTTTATTGAAATTGTTCTACGCAATTTGGGTGGTGGACTAGTGTAGCACGGAGTTTCAATAGCTAGCTTACACTGGTTTTATTACCCCTGTGCCGAGGCACTTGAAGACATTAAATAAGAAGATGGGACTCAATCTCGTAATTAAATCGAGACCTTGAGTTGATTTGTTAAATATTTTCCGTATTGAATCACAATACCAATGAAGTCTCTTGACATCGAAAACGTTCAGCTCGCTTTTCGTGAATAAGCAATTTCATATTACCTCTTGTGATCTAAACTACCTTGTGATCCCGAGCCGTAATTGCGTATTTAAGTCAAGCGTTCAAATTTGACGGTATAGAATGTCTAGAACTGAGGAATCATTTAAGTTAAGGGTAGGTAATACTAATAGATTTAATTTTGAAGAATTTGTAGAAACAGAGAACAAAACGGGGTTACTTTTAACCTCATTGGCAATTTCCTTAAAGCTGTCTAAGCATTAAAAAAAGACAAACAAAGTCCTTTGTGGAATTTGCTGTTCAGTTTCACAAAGAATTCGTTCCAGTTATATTGTCGTTATTATTATTGTTTTCAGCAAAATTCTGAGAACAACGTTTACTAAGCAACATTAAATTTTCAAAGTGCATAGTCCGACCGGTAGCCCTTCAAGTAGATACCTTTACCCTTGTCTCAGCGAAGCACGTCTGAAATATTCACGTAATAGACTACTACTCCTGTTCCTGTTTTGTTAATATCGTGGGCAACTTCCTTAAAAGGGAAGGAAAAGTATGGAGAGCTAGTATCAAACTCACAGGGAAATATCAGTCTTTATTATTGTATAATAATATCATTTGTATCACTCATTACAGAATAAAAATGTATCATTTAATGATAAAATTATGCACGTGGTCCGCATTTAATTAAACACGAATTTTACGAAACAAATATGTACTTTGTGTTTATTATATTTTTTTAATAAAGTACGCACTAACCTGCTACGCTGCTGCAAACAATTTTACGAATGAAATACCAGTTCTGTTGAACAATATTCTCCAATTGTGGAGTGAAATATTAAAGGCAAGGAATTCAATTTGCCACAGCACAAAAAAGTTTATTATCTCCAAATCAAAGTGCATTCATTTCTATTGACTTCATCTAATTCTGTGGACCGCTGCTCGGAACCAATCCAATTTGCTTTTATGCTTTCCCTACATAAAACTGCTTTAATTTAAAGCCACCGGCACCATTAATATACAAGTCGCAATGGTTCTATTAAATTGTGACTTGTATATTATACTTAATATACCTAAAGTATTTTAAGTAAATGATTTAGAGTTCATATATTATTATTACACATTAATATTACGAAAGTACTTTTTTATGAACTATTTCAGTCTAAAATCGGTAACCTCGTGCAGTCGTCAGTGTTTACAAAACTCTCGGATATTAGTCTGTGGTGTACGGCATGAGAGTCTATTTTTGTTTGCATGTGTACACAGTCGCGTGTTGAAATATGCCAACCCCTCCAATTAAGGGGCAGGCAAAGTGCGAGGAGTGTACGTAAGCAGGTCGGGGCGATATCATAACGTTTACACACGACTTTTAAACGAGACTGCCGCGAGGTTTATGAAGCCTTTCGTTTCAGAACGCACGCGATACATTCTGCATTGATGCACTCTCGGTACGCCCCAAAAAAATTATAGTAAGAAAAAGAGTATGGTCGTAAAAAGCCCGCTTCAGGATTTCATACCAGTTTTTCGACTTGTGGACTTTTCCTTATACCGTGACAAACTTTCCGGTCCAAAACTACTTCATAAAAGTTACTTAACTATTTTCGCGACGAGACGTTACTTAACCTCTTATTTCTGAACGTTAACAAAAAAACTACGCCATTTTTGAGACGCGGCTTCAAACTTTCTCAATCACAGCGCCCCGTTTATGAAACGCCAGAGAGTCAGAATATAGTGTCTGTCAAGAACAATCGTGAAGTAAGTTTTGTTGGGTATCATAACACAAGTCTACGGTCAGAGATATCTCGATCTTGATTCGCGGATTACGTGCAATTAGCAGATAAATAAACGAGTCCATTAGCTTTAGAACAGTGGACCGTAATTACTCGGGCGAGGTTTCTGTTAGATTCACGGAATGCCAGATTAGGGGTAATTAAGTCTTGTGGGAGTGCAACCCAGCGACGACCATTATATGGGATAATGAGGTGTCCAGTCAGCCGGCTCTTGTAATATGTAAATTGAATTTTCTATGCCCTCCCGAAAGGACGACTAGTTTTAAACGAGTTAGACAGACGGTTCGAGCAACGATGTAAACCTTTTTATGTCGTCATTATTGTACCTAGGGTACGAAATTCCAATTAGTAACACGACCGCACTAATAATTATGTTCAATCACAACAATCAAACGAAGTAGGACATGTCATTTCCATACACTGCGATATAACTAGAACACCGGTTTCCAACATCTATTTAATTTATTAAAGGACAACTAGCATAATTTACTGGGGACACAAGTAAATGCTATAATTAATGATAGGAAGTCACGCTATAAAACATTTAACTCATGATATAAACCTTCTGGTCTAGTAGTAGTTATTCAAGTTAATGTTGCCCATAACATTTTTTGTGAAATATATCTCTATCAACGTAGCCGATACCAAAAAAAAAACTATATAATTTTATGTAGCCAGCCAACCATCTGAAAATCCTTTGTGCCGATTTGACGGTATACGGTAACGTTAATAAAAACGGATAGGTGTCGCCCACAGACCGCTATAAAAGAGGCCCACAATTATTTCTACGGGCAACCCTATCTCCCGTGGCCCTGAAAGAGTCGTACAGTGGGAGGCGAACAGCGACAAAAATTCCAATACCGTGTGTTAGCACCGCCGCTGTTGCGTGCCTCACGTTTTCGGGTCACACGAACCACTAGCAGAAAAAGTAGGCTGAAATCAAATATTCATTCCTTCTAAACGAAAAAATCAAGCACTTATTGTAGTGCTTGATTTTTTCGCTAAGCAACATTTTTTAACGAATCTAATGCGCAGTTTTAATATGATTTTGATTCACAGTGATTCTACGAAGACATAATATTTAATGAAATATACTTGGTAGTTGTTTGTAGCGAGATGAGCTGAAGCTTTGGAGTAATCTTATTAAAATTTAACGAACCTGATATTTTATTCAAGATCACTAATTACGAGAACTTAATATTTTTAAGTAGGAGCTTCTGAATGAAACGATATCCCTGAGGGCTTATTTCGGTAAAAGAGATCCCGTCAAAAATATGAAGTAATTTATTAAACAAGAAGAAACAAATAATTAAGTAAGTAATAAGAATACTTAATTAAGAGGGCGCCGACCAAACGCCGACCGCGTAGTGGCGCCCTCATTGGTTATTTCTTTTATTTTATCACTAAGGGTTGATTTTTCAATCATCTGATAACTTTATTCGAGGAATAATTTTGAAATTTTGACAGTTATTTCATACAAAAACTGTCAAACGTCAATTTTATTCCTCGAACTAGCTTCCGCCCGCGACTCCGTCCGCGCGGATGTCGGTTTCCGCGTGGATGGTTTATTTCTCCATTTTGAGTAACTCTGACAATGACATCTTATAAATATCTATTGGACCCAAATACGGCTAAGCCTATAATAATTAAGGAGATCCCTCTATTGAGCTACTGCTGTTGAGCTCGCGTTCTGTAGTAAGTATTTTTTTCATAGTAATTCCGACCTTGATAAGTAGCATGTAGCAGTAAATTACTGACAGTGACGAAAAGTATGCAATAATAAAAAAGTGATCGTGACAATGCGACAGAAAGTTAATTGAAAGCTTCAGCATACACAACATTGTTAGTGAGCTCGTCCGGAATATGAACATGAAGATTTCTTGGACTGCTCACACGGGAAAGAGCTACGTAAAGTTGCCCGTGTGAAAAACAACTCGCGGTAAGATCTACGCCAGCAACTCCTAGGGTCTGACCTTGAGCCTTATTTATTGTCATGGTGTAACACAAAGCTACAGGAAACTGTATTCTCTTAAATTGAAATGGAAAATTATCCACTGCGGGTAATGCAACGTGTGTTCGCGGTTCTACAGAACAACGTCTATGAATAAAACTGAAAAATAAGATTTTTTTTTTCTCCGTATTTTTCCAGGATAAAAAGTATCCCATTTTATGCCCAGGATAATAAGGTATAATTATACCAAGTTTCATCAAAATCGAACCGTTAGTTTTCACGTGATGCCTGCATATACAGACAGACAGACAGACAGACAGACAGACAGACAAAATTTTTTTTAATCACATATTTGGGTTTGGTATCGATCCACCAACACCCCCCGCTATTTATTTTTTCAATATTTTCAATGTACAGAATTGACCCTTCTACAGATTTATTATATGTATAGATAAAAGTTACCTGGCGTTGGAAAAATCAGCCCTAAAACGGATAATAGTGGCCACTATTTTAGTGATTATAATAAAACTAAACAATGTAAAACTACCGTTTATAATAATATTAACGTATAATCTTGTGGAGCACAACTTAACGTGCTTATTTTCTGCATTTTCATTTTAAAATAAAATAAATAACCAAACAAACGATGAGGGTGCCACTAGGCGGTCGGCATAGCCTTAAGAAAGGCAATGGCGATTCATTATTTCATATCTTAAATGGCTTTTGTTCTTTACTTGAATTGAATTGAATTAAATTACTTACAACTAGCTTCTGCCCGCGACTTAGTCTGCGTGAAATTTCTTATTCCCCCGACCCACCCCATCGCATCGCATCGCCTGCCCGCGCTGTCACTTCGTTTTCGCTTAGCGATCTTTCTGACTTTTTTCTTTTTGCTCGGCTTCTAAGGGTCACTGCGTGATGTTAAGTAGCCTTTAGTCTTCCTCAAGATTGGGCTAACAAACGCAAAAAGAATTTTTCAAATCCGACTGGTAGTTCTAGAGATTAACGCGTTCAAACAAACAAACATTAATATCTGATTTTATTCAAATTGCCAAATGTAGGCTGAATAACACCTGTATTCCCGTTGTCCCCGTAGACCATGTCACTGTTAAAGGGGACAAAGGGAATACCCCTCAGTTTTTGTTGGGGGTTAAATGACCTAAAATATAATCCTACCAAGAGTGAGCTGTTGGTGTTTAGAGGAAGAAACAAAAGTCCCTTAAATGTCCCACCCGTAGAACTAAAAGGTTCACCTTTGCAAAGGGTTTCACAATTTAAATATTTGGGCCATGTTGTTACGGAGGATCTTAGAGATGACCTAGATATGGAAAGAGAGCGCAGGGCGATGGCTGTGAGGGGTAATATGCTCGCTCGCAGGTTTGCTGGCTGTTCAGTACCGGTTAAAATAACACTTTCTAAGGCGTTTTGTCAGACATTCTACACCAGCAGCCTGTGGTCTAATCACACCCAAAAAGCGGACAATGCCCTGCGCATTCAATACAACAATGCCTTCCAGGGCGCTGCTGAGGCTTCCGTCTTACTGTAGTGCGTCAGGGATGTTCGCTAATGCGCACACCGACGATTATTTTGCGATCATGTGCAAGAAGGTGGCATCAATTATTCGCAGAGTGAGGGGAAGCAGCAATAGCATACTGAAGGTATTGTCAGAAAGGCTAGAAGGGCCTACAATGGACTGGTTTATCAAGCCACATGTCAGGCATGGGGCTTGATAAATCTTTCTATAATTTGGGTGTATGTGTTTTGTACTGTTGTGTTTCTAAATGTTATTATTACTAACATAGTTTATTATTATTATTTGTAATACTAACACGCTATGGGCCATCGATGCCTGAAATTAAAAGATTTTTATTATTTTATTTTAAAAAATTCTTCGCATTAAAACAGAACCGATTTTTACCTACAAAACATGAATGGTTAAATATGTAGGTAGGTACTTGTAAGTAGAAAAGCCGGCTACAAACCAGTTTTGTATACCTAAAGTCAATGAGTGTTGTGCGCTCAAACCGTTGTGGTCGCCATCCAATTTACCTTTGAGCTTCACGTGCAACGCTGAATCTATGAAACCGGCATTGTAGGGGGTATCAACTTTGTAGCAAGTTATAGTTTGCAAGTGAAATTTGGAAATAATTAGTCTGTTGTTTGAGGACTGGTCAATGTTGACGCGGTAATCCTAGACTTTTAGGTACGTCTGCTCTTTGGCCATAACAAAACCGAATTATTCAAACCGATTTGAGAGTGACCACCAAACGCAGGTTTATGTATATTCTTTGCTTTTCGCTTTTACTTATAAATGTATCATTGTTCGGTATGTTTCCTTTAGATAACTGCCTTCCACTAGAAATTAAAAAGTAGTGAAAAAATGATTTAGCAAAATACATATTTTTCCACTTTTCTTTGTCCTGTGCCTTCTCCGTCCAATCGGTTAGAAACGAGTCCATATCGTCACGCCAGCGTTTCTTAGGCCTGCCTCGGTGACGACGCCCGTCTTTACAGGCACCCACTGTGTAGCTGTCTGGATGCATCCTATAGGTGTGACCCGCCTAGGCCCACTTCAGCCTCGCAGACTTATCGCCAACATCGGCGTCTTGGAGCCTATTGTGGTTTTGCGAATTTGGTAGGTGAGTTTATTTTTAAGATGCTACGCTCCATCGCTCTTTGGCAAACCTTGAGTTTTGACTTTTTCGGTCAAAGACCAAGTCTGAGCACCATAGGTTAGGATTGGCAGGATCCGCTAGGGCGGCGGACATACATGAGGATTTTCCACCCTGAAAACAAACAATAAGGATAGGCAGGATACACAATACACATATATACAATACACAAGCTTGCGCTTTAATGAGATAGGAAGGACGGCCTTCATAAGCGGCTTCATGGACCAGTAGCTCCTCCAGGCGTTTTCAACTCGACTGTCAATCTCTTTCTGTTGAGTTGTGGAAGGAAACTAGCTGGTCCAGGTAAATATATTCGTCGACATAGTATATTTCTTGCCCATCGACTTCGACCTTATACTTAGCGGCATTTGTCATTTAGCCTTTGACTCATTCATCATCAGTCCAACCTCAAGGCTTGCAGTGCTCAGTTCTTGGAGCATCTGTTGCACTCGATCTGCTGTAGATGCAAAAAGAACGATATCGTCTGCAAAATGAAGGTTTGACAGCATTTTATCGCCGATTGGAATGCCGCTCGTTGCCCATGTGTCTGCGAGTTTTTTTAAAAATACCTCCGCAAGGGTGCTCGTACCAAAATGGTAAAACGGAACCCTTATGGTGAGACTCAGTCTGTCTGTCTGTCTGTCACAGCTGGATATCTCAAGAACTACTAATGCTATCAACTTACAATTTGGAATAGTTTTAGATGACGTTTGCCCAACTATTTTGCAAATAAGAAAGAAATATTTTTTTTTTTTGCAACAGTTGACTGAAAGGGAGTCTGAACAATTCGAAGTGAAGAAAATTACTAGGGCATGTGGGGTATCATATGAAAGAGCGACATTTTCTTTTTAGGCAGCATAATTTCGACTTTTGATGAAAAATGTAAAAAAAAATACCGTCCCGGGGGGACGGTATTTTTACATTGTTCATTTTTGCCCCCCTTTTCTCCGAAGTTTGCAAAGAGAAAAATCTGAAATAAATCTTTGTGATAGAAGTTTATGTAAAGATTACAGGAAAAATAAAACGATGTCTCTAAATAGCACACTTTTTCAGAAATTATCAACAAAAGTTACATTAGTTGCACTATCGGTCAAGAGATGGCGCTGAACTAAGACTGCAATAATTATTCTACACCGCAGTGCGCAGTGTTAAAATTCTCTAACGAATACAGGCCTCGCTGATGAAAATTTAAAAACATATGATGGTACGGAATCCTCGGTGTGCGCTTGCTCGGTTTTTTTTAAATTCTGTGTTTTTCTATTAACTGATTTATAGTTTGAAGGTAAACCGTGGTAGAAAAATTGGGGTAAAATCCGGCTTGTTCCGGTGGTTGATGCGATTCTTATTTTGCATCTATGCTATTGTGGATGAACTTGACAAATGCCTTCTAAATATGCAAAACAAAGCCTTTGGTTGTTAATATTGGACTTGTCTCCTTTTATATGAAGAAGAACAATGTTTGAGTGGCACATCTGGGTTGGGAGTGTACCTGATTGTAAAATTGCATGGAATAAGTTTGTGAGGTATGGGAGCAGTGTGGCAGATCCTATTTTCTGGGCTTCAGTTGTAACGCCACACCATCTTCGCCAGGGCTCTTAGCGTAGTGCATTGTTTTTAGCACTTTGCCTACTTCATATCCCGTTATGGGCGGGGTATCCTCTGGACAACTGTATCAATTTTCTGTTTCTAATTTTGAATTATCTGAATATTGCAAATTTCTGTAATTTTCTACCTTTTGTTATGTTTAGTTCCATGTGTGTCCAGTAAAATATTAATCCAAGGTTTGGTTCAAGAGATTCCCTGTTTTGCTGCTCTTAACGAACGGTGTTTTTGTACACTTGAACTAAATGGGTATTTAAGTTCCTATATCTGTTCTAATAGCTTTCTTAATCTATGATTTATGCTGTTCTGGCCCTATTCCGTACATGTTTCTCTGTTCAAGCAAGCATCTTGTACTTGTTGTAAGCTTGGTATTCTTTTTACCCGACTGCGTCAGAAGGAGGGTTATGTTTTTCGAGTGTATGTATGTATGTATGTATATTTCTTTGGCACGCTCTGTAGCCTAAACGGCTTGATCGATTTCAGCTTGAGAGGTGCCGTTAGATTCGTGTTAATTGTGAGAGTGACACTGGGTATATCAAAATCAAAAAAAAATTAAAATGGCCGATTTTTGGCGCAATATGTCTTCAAAAAAATTTTTTGTTTTTCTGGAAACCTATCGAGTATCAAAATAAAGGGTTTTAAAAGGTGATTACAAAAATATATGGTTAAAAGTAATTCGAAGTAACTAATCGTAAAAAACACGTACCAAGAACGTACACGTACCGTACTAAATCGTTTGCGAAATCTTTCACATTTGTAAACTAAAAAGCTGGAAATAAAAAAAGTAATTTAAAAAATAAAAAAACCCGACTGCGGAACTCAAAAGCTACAAACAAGCCCATTTTAAATTAAATAAAAGTTGGAAGCAGGCGGGACCCATTTGAATTTGAAAATATAAAAAAATGGTATGGGTCCCGCCTGCTTCCAACTTTTATTTAATTTAAAATGGGCTTGTTTATAGCTTTTGAGTTTCGCAGTCGGGTTTTTTTATTTTTTAAATTACTTTTTTTCCCCTTAATTTTTATGCTATTGCTGCTTTTTCTTATTCCAGTAACTATCCTGTCATATTGCTCGTTCACATCTGGGACATTTAAGTCTAGGCCTTCATAGTGGTTCGATAGTTCTAAATTGAAGGATTCGTAATTGTTAATAAGGGTTTCTTTATTTAGTTTTTTGGTACGCATCCTGAAAGCTTTCGCGCGGTGGATTTTAAAGTTAAATTTGATTTTTGCGCGTAACACCTATTACGTCTTTTATAATCTGTAGGAAGTTAATACATTGCCTTTTTCATTCTTAACCATGGCGCTGGGGTTTTATATTGAAAAAAAAAAGTAATTTAAAAAATAAAAAAACCCGACTGCGAAACTGAAAAGCTAAAAACAAGCCCATTTTAAATTAAATAAAAGTTGTAAGCAGGCGGGACCCATTTGATTCCACGTTTCGCGGTTTTCTTCGTAGGCTTTGTTTAGGAGATCGTAGAAGTCTTCGATATTCTCGTCCGGATATGCTGACGTAGGTGCTTATACATAGATGATCGTTAGTGTCTAACTGCTACCTATACGTTCTGAGTGCCCAATGAACTGGATAATGTTGTTCTTCCATCTTTTAGCTACCATAAATCCCACGCCATGGAGTCCATTAGTTTCTTTAAAGTGGAAAAGATGGAATCTTCTCATTCCTCTGTTTGTTCTCCTTGTCTCCTGACTTCTGCCAAACCTATGATGTCCCAGTTGACGTCTAAAAGAGCGTTCTCTAGTTCGATGAGGCGCTAATCCCTCATGAGCGTGCAGACATTGTATGTTAGTACATAAGGCATATTGTAATTCCTTAACACTTTAGCCGGAGTCGTCTGACGGCTAATCAATCTCACCCGGAGATTCACTTCGCCCCTGACTCCAGTGCTGAGCCGGTCTGTCAACGCCAACAGAGCCACTGAAGTCACCGGACACTTGGGGACATATTGTTGTTGTGCTTTCCATATTTATGGGGGGTTTGGACCGTTTGGGGCATTACCCGCCGCGCTAGTCCAGTGCGGGTTGGCGGGTCGCCAGAGCCTCGTTGGTCGAAAGCAGGGTCTACCACGAGCAGGTGAGGTTGGCTTGAGTTCCTATGCTGTTATTGGGTACCTAACCTTTAATTTTTTTTTTTATTCATTATTAGGCCAATAGAAATACACACTGAAAATTTCAACTGTCTACCTGTTACGGTTCATGAGATACAGCCAGTTGACAGACAGACGGACTAGTAATTCTGTATGATTTATTCTATTGCTGTCTGTATTACGTTCCGTCGGCAACCTTTTACGGAACTCTAAATAGCCAAAACCTGAAGCAAATATGTCAGCCACACCGTATCAGTACCTAATACAGACAGCTCTGTGTTGGAAATATTCTACTTTCCGTAATGAAAAAAATATTATGTCTACAATGTGTATTAGAAATTAGTATCTTCGTCAAAACAAATCCCAACCTTTTTGAAAAAATGACAACGGTACGAAATGTTCTAATTCGTAGTCAGTACAAAAATGCTTTGAGTAATTATAAATGTAAAACTGCATTAGTAAAAAAAAGTGTCCACCACGTATCTATAATAAAATTCCAGATCTAAAAGAATTAAATTTTACACAATTTAAGAAAAAAATTAAATTGTTCTTGGTTGATAAATGCTATTACACTATTGACGAATACTTAAATGACGAATTAATTTAGAATTACAATGATTAACGTTGACTTAATTATTTTTGACATAGATTTCTGACATTTTTTAATAATTCCTCATTTAGTTTTGACATAATTGGAGTATGAAATAATATGTAATCGTTCAATTTATTTTCTAATTTAATACCTATGCATGATTTTCAAATATTTTATTTAATTATTTTTTTTGTAATCCTCGGCTAGACTTGCTCGTCTTGTTACGCCTCCTGGCATAACATAGCGCTCTGTTTCATCAAACATAAGATATATGTATTTCTTTACCTATGTTAACAAATAAATAAATTATTATTATTATTGTTATTAAACCTAAACTTATCTAACTACTGCGAAAATTATAAAACTAACCGACAAAACTGCATTCGTTTCATGACATTTTGTAAAATAAAAGAAAATGCTGACTGAACATTTTACGATTGGAAACATTATGTCTATATTCGATGTCGGTCAGCAATATTGACGAGCAGGCATGGGTTATGTGCCCCCGGCTGTTTTTGTTGAACAAACACAACATTTTCGCTTTATTAAAGTTCCACTGCTGCTGTTCCGCAAAAAAATACATAAATATTTGAAACAAACACTCACACCAAACTTAGTTATATGTATATTTTATTACTTTCTATAATATTTTCTATATTTTTCAGGATTAACCATATCTACTTAGTACCTACCTAGGTCATCAGCGTTTGGCAATTGATTCTAGACTTCGATAGGCTGAAGTGCGGTTTACGAGATTAGGCATATAGATACTATACTACACTGGTAAAATGCAAACACTCATAGTATTACTGATGACATTATGAATACACTTACTAAGTACCGTCCGTTCCCAGTTATTTTATCTCTAAAGGCAGATTTACACAGGGTCAGTAGCTGTCGTCAGTGCTGGCGCCGAAAACTGACTCTAAACTATTCTCTACAAGCAGTCAGTATTTCGTCAGTAATCGAGGATATTTCTTTTGGTGTACACACGTTCGTAAAGTCAGTGCGGAAAAATGAATTCTCGAAAATAGCAAAAAATCAAAGTCAATAGTTTGTTGAGAAAATTCTATAATTTCCTGATTTGTTATCCCACAGGCATTCATTATCACGGTATAGTTGAATAAGCTTTAAGTTTTCCGTCTCGCTCAATTTTCGCGTCATTTTGTGATACGGTGCGAAGCAGCGTTGTCCCCGTACAATAGAGCGGCAGCGAGTGACTTCGGCATTTACACGGCGTCAGTTGCGCTGGCGCGGGTGGCGGGGGGAGCGGACTGAAGCCAAAAATATGAAGCGGGAATATTGAAGTCAGTACTGACGCGACAGTACTGTACTGACTTGAAATCAATTTACACGATGGCAGTGCCAGGTCAGCACTGACTCGGCAGTGGACTGACGTCAGTTACTGACTCAATGTAAAATTGCTTTTATTTTGAATCACTGGCCAAATCACAGTCATTCTTATTCTCATTCTAATAAGGTTGCTGTTGGGTTGCTGCCACTGACAAGTCAGTCTCTCGGTTACAATACAATAAGGTTGCTGCTGTCGGAGATAAAATAACTGTGAACGGACTGTACATCATCTGTATTGTCATCGCTTAGTTCTAAATGATATACCACAGAGTAGGTACCGCAGCTGAACATGGCTCCCTCCTAATGTTCAAGTAAATACCACTTAAATCACTGCTCTCCCGACAAGTTGTGGAACGTGACCAAAACATAGAAATATCTTTCTAAACTCGTAAAATCTCAACATCGCAGTACATTCCCGTTTCCCGTCTTTTTTACTTCCTAACAAACTTTGTTGGGGGTTTACTTGGCACGCCTCTTATAAACTCGTATTGTGTTGTGCATACGAAAATGTATAGAAATCGTATATATGTAAATGTAATGTATAGAAAGTCGACAGACTTTAATTAGCTACTTTTAGTATAGATTGGATATTAGACCGACAACGGCTGATTTGAATAAAAATTATTTCTTCTACACTCTGGATTGGTATTGCGACGGGCATTTACAACACCTCAGCTGTTTACCTAGTTAAGAACACCATGGGGTTTTAGTCATAAAAATATCCTCGTTCAAAAGGTAAGTAAGCCATTAGCAAGACCCCCAAAAATAATCCAAGCCTTTACAATTAACTTCTTTGGGGCAGACATACTTAAGCGCCTTCATAAAAGGGACAAGCAAAAGCTTGCACTTCTACGTAACGAAGAAGTTAATACCCATAGCTACTTACAAGAAGTGCCATGACAATAACTGATAACTGGACTAATCTAGTTTAGAAACAATGAACACAGAAAGCAGCAGTTTTAACGTGGAAACGCCATTTCGGCAAACGAAGTTATCTAGGCCAATTCGATGTTAAACCAACGTAGGTACTTACATAAACTCTGAAACCTTAGCACCAGATTAAATTAAACTAGCGTTTAGTAGTTTTCCGTTTTAACTGAATGCATTTTTTTTCTTGGTGAAGTTCAGCTCACCCTGGATCCGCTTACAACCTAGCTGACTTTCGATCGGCATAGATTTTAAATTTTAGATTGAAAACAAAACTAGATGGTAAGTAAAATTCAATATTCTGAAGATGCGGAAGTACAGCAGACTTTAATTTAGGTATGCCAAGTGAGTCAAATCTTTTTTCTTTCCATAAATACAATTTTTCTGTGTAATAAAAGGCTAAATCTTAGCAACATTTAAATTCCTTTTCACGGTTAGGTAATAATAGTACGAACATAATATTATAAATAAACAAAAGGACTCCGTCGCAAATACAGCCATATAACTCGCAGGCAACACAAATCTGTTGTCTAAACCTAACATCGTCCCTAAGCAGTCTAAAGTCTCTGCAACATATAGGTGGGACCTAGTTCCCGTATATCATTAACAAAACAGACAGCATCCGTTCGAATAAGTCCGGCAAACAACGTTCCTCCCGCTATGACGGCAGCAGACTGGCTGAACGTAATCTGTCAGTGGATTTGCGGTCCTCTTTCACAGGCATCCTCCATAGCTGCTATCGGAAACTGTGACGTATGTATAGGAGCAGAGGAGTTGTATGCAATGCAGGTAATGCAGGCGACTAACTAAGATCAGTTTTTTGCATTGCCGTGTCTTGTCCTTAATGATCATTATCGCAATATCTATGACAATTTTGTGCATAGACATCTCTAATGTGTCTCTTTGTTTGTATTCCCTTTTACAGAGTGTACATTTAAATTAGTGGGTAAACTTTGAACAAAGCAGTCAGTGCAAACTCAAAAACTCAAAGCCAGAATTGTCCAGAAGTCGGTCAGTCAGAAAATATGTAGCTAGTTGCCCGTTCCAAATCGTAGGTACCTATGGAGAAGAACGGGCAAGAAACTTCATGGACACTCTTTCAAATTATTTTTTAGTTACATCATTAATGTTGAATTTATAATTACATGTGAGAACAATGTAAAAAAAACGTACGCGTTAAAAGCGTCCAGAGTAGGTACAGCAAATTGTAACAAAATAAAAATCCAAAAATAAAATAATTAATTAAAAATAAGCCGAGGCAGCTAAGTGATCACCAGCCCCAACTGACGGCGCCCGTTCACGAACATGACGAATAGATCAGCACCATTCAGCTCAACCATTTTGAAGGGAGCTAAATGGTCCAACTCACACGCCACCGCCAGCGAGACATTTGTGTGTGCATGACATACCTACTATCAGCTGCCAGGGCACATTCAAGTCAATGAAAGACATATTACCCGGTAAATGGAAGCTCTATAGTATATACATAGAACTCACATCTGTGCTATGCAATTTTACAATAAAAAGGAAATTGAGTTTATACAATGCAAAGATAGTCTTACAATCTTCAACAGCTCCAACAGTATTTTCAAGTGTTAATCAATTAGTTGTGGTTGTGAGCGGGACTAGCATTGAGCCAGACATTTTTATCAGCGATAATATAATATCTCTGCCTGCATAGTGTGCGTTTTATACAAGACTTGAAATTTGTCTCATTCAGTTGAAGAATGTGGGGAGGTATTTTATTATAACATTTTAAACAGTACCCCATAAAAGATAAGTCTACTTTAGCCAGTCTGAAACCTGGTTGAACTGATAGGTCCCTATTTCTAGTACTATAATTATGTCTTTCACCTCTTTTACAAAAAAAAATGTAAATTTTTTCTTACATACATGATGTGTTCGTAGATATATTGACAAGGCACACCGTCATGATGTTAATTTCCTTAAACAGCGGGGCATTTGCGTACCTATCACATTATCAATCGAAGTTGTTGAACTGTCAGTTTCATTGTGACAGTTCAATAACATTCATTGCGTTATTTACTTGTTGAGCAGACAAATTTTTCGAACTTATGAAGCAATGGATTAGCAATTTGCTTCAAAATGATTCATATTCCGATTGATAGTGTGTTACGCAACTAGGGTGCTGTTCCCTTAGAGAATCGTGCCTGCGGAGATTATATATGGCTCTGATGGCTCTTTTCTGCAGAATAAAAATAGAATCGATGTCTGCAGCCCGTCCCCAAAGTAAAATACCGTAAGACATGATACAATGAAAATAACTAAAATAGACTAGTCTCGCGGTATCTACATCAATAAATTGACGGAATGAGTGCCGAATCTATCTCATCGGATTCCGGCTTAGTCGGGTTGGGTGACCTAGATAATAATTGCCTCAAATTAAGGTGGTCGGCCGCAATCAATATTCTGGATACACGGTCGCGGTAATTACTGCACATTTTTCAGAGTAAAAGACGGGGCTTGGGAAACTAATGCCCGTTTTCGCTAACGGTAGGTAACACCTTAATGCCTGAATTAAAGCGCAGTGTTGGGTTTTGTTGAGAGTTGAAAACCCAACAGTGCAATCATATTTAGGTGTTTCCTAAATTTAGTTAAGACAGGCATAAGAACCCTGAAGCAAAATTTACTGAAAGCAAGAACCTTTAGTCGAGTATTTTGTAACTATTTACACGAGCCTACTCTTACAATTGTCCCAGGCAGATATTTGTCCCAATTGTTTCTAGCATACCTAGTCTACTCGGGCAAAAGGAAAATTGTTAGGAGGAAATGCGATCGGAGAGACTTTTGAAAAAGCCTAAGTAAAAAGTCGTATTTCGAGGTTTGGGTCTCGCCTATTTCCTTCTCCAATATTGGACCAATTTAAAAGATATTTCATAAACTGAATAAGAAGGATATGTACTGTGTCCATATGTTTTTCTTTTTCATTAGTACCTAGCTGTCAAATTTGTACACTAGGCCTCTGTTGACAGCGATTTAAATCGGCATTTTTGAGGGTTCTTGTGCTTATAAAAATAATGTAAGTATCATCAAAAAGGGAAACATAGGGTTAGGGACAACAAGTAGTTAATATTTATTATTCTGTAAAAAAAACATTGCTTTATGGTCACTAACCAGAAAGAAAATAGAATCCAATAAGGTTTTGACGTCAAGATCATTATAACCCTTGAGTTTGTATTGCCACTTCTTCTCAGGGGTAGTCCGATAGGAAACGTCGACCCCATCTAGCTTATTTTTTCCTATTTACGTGTAAAAGTGATTCTGGTATCCTATTTACCAAATAAACAATTTCGTTTAGGTAATTTCATAAAGTTACAAATTATGGCTGTGCAATATTTGGAGCGAAACAGTGAAAGGAAGTCAGGTTGAAGGCAAGCATGCAACGTGCAATTAGAAAAGAAGGCCAATTAATTACCGTAATTAAAAACATTCATAATCTAGTCTAGCGACAATGTATGTCAAAAACTTGTCAAAAATGTAGGGAAATTGAGGTAATTTTGACAGAAAAAAAAAATTACGAGAATCCTCTGATTTCATTTTAGGCCTGAAGAACTTCCAAACCATAAAAGCAACTGAAAAAACATAGTCGGATGAAAAATCACCTATAGATGCATACGCACAACGTTTTATACTTACTGAATCAGCGCCAAAATGTGCATCTTCAAGTTTATCGTATATGAAAACAAACTGCGCTTGCATCGCGCACTTATCGCGTTACCGAAAGTTAGCGTCGTCGTCTGCTTGCAAGTATGAAAAACGTCATGTGCAATGTGCATAGATTCTGCAAGTTATCGAAGTATACCACAACACCACAGACTACCTACAGTATTTGTCTGTCCTTCCCCTTTTTAATCCATCCAAAGGTTGTCTTTAAGACCGCCCATTGTGTCACCCTTTGTACAGTTTCTATATTTATGTCTGTAATTTATATGGTGTACATAATAAAGAATATTCTATTCTATTCTATATGGAAGTCGCAAATAGTCTCTCGATCCTAACTTGACTAACCCTAAGTGATAGGTATGTAGGTAAATGTGTACATTGTGCAATAAATAAATAAATACGATCTGGTGTCCGCAACTCCACGTCAATGGGCGTATTTTGCGTAAACCTAAGTAACTATGTTTTAAATATTTCAACCATATTATTACACGATACGGCCTTTCGTCATGAGAATATGTAAATGTCACCGTATGATTATGAACAGCTTTAGTTTACTATCTATCTCGCGAGATTATAAACTATCGAAAAAATTGTGAACTGCAATAAACCATTTAAAATTGGACGCATTTTATATTTCGATAGTTAATAATCATTAACTATCGAAATATAAAATCTATGTTTATAATATATCTCTGGCAAACCGACAAATTGTGAACTGGTATCAAACTTACACACGACAGGACGGAACGCACTCTGCGCTAATTTAACACTAAATAGCCAAGGACCTTTTTTTTTTTTTTTTGAGGATGGGAAATCATCAAATGACTCCTCCCGCTCTGGGTGGAGCGGAAGGGAGTGTCAGACTCTTACTGACTAAAACCCACCCGTGTTCCTTCCTTAGCCCTTTATGTTCCGGGCCAGCGGTAACCCTTTCGGACAATCCCGCTGACCCGGCAGGCTTCGGCCCTAAGGGGCCCTCCTCGATGCTGACATCTCTTTGAGGCGCGCGTGGAACACGTACGCGCCGTCCGGCACGGGCCTGGTCCTGATCGGGCGGTGAGCTACCCATTACTCTCCGCCCGCAGGCCCGCGCCTACGGTGGCCGGGAGTCGTCACGCGGCTCCCGACGCCCGGAGCGTCTCCCGCGGCGGCTGGGACGGGAGGCTCTCTCCCTGAGCCGTTCCGCCACCTCCTTCGCTAGCATGACTGCTTCGCAGAAGGAGGTGACTGCCTCCCACTCCCTCTCGCCCCGGACCATGGCTTGCACCAGGGCCGGACGCGAGAGGTCGCCGTCGCTGCCAATCGCCTCTACGAGGACACGGCGGTGCTCCGCCCAAGCGGGGCAGACTTCCACCGTGTGCTCCACCGTGTCCTCTGGGCGATCCTGGCAATGGTGACACCCGGGCGTTTCCTCCCGCCTGATGATGTGCAGGAACCTCCCGAAGCTTCCGTGTCCGGTGAGGACCTGCGTCAGGCGAAAGGTGAGGGCGCCGTGGCGCCTCTCTAGCTACTCCTCAAAGAGGGGTCTTATCGCCGCTATCGCGGCGTGCCCTGCGCTGGGTTGCGACAGTCGCTCTTTCCATGCCGCCATGAGATCGCGCCGGAGATCCGTCCGCTCCGCAGCGATTTGCCGCGGAAGCGGATCCTCCCCCCGGCGTAGTGCCTCCGCGCGCCACTCATACAGGCGCGCGAGGACTATCGCCTCCAGATCCCATGGCGGCACTCCGGCAAGGAGGCTTGCCGCCTCGCCAGAGATCGTGCGGTAGCCCCGGATAGCCCTTATGGCTACCACCTTCTGGGGCGCGTTCAGGTAGTGGGCGGCTCGCCGCCGCAGTGAACGCGCCCACACCGGGGCCCCGTATATGGCCATGGACCGCACGACCCCCGCGTAAAGCCTCCGGCAGGAGGCGTTTGGCCCCCCCAGGTTGGGCAAGAGCCGCTTGAAGGCGGCCCCGGCCCGTTCCAGTTTGGGGGCCAAACGTCGGAAATGCTCCACGAAGTTCCACCGGCTGTCGAGGACGAGACCCAGGTATTTCATCGTCATCCCGACGCCGATGTGAACCCCTCCTACCGTTAGTTGGGATCCCGATGGCGGTGCGTTCCGGGGCCCATGAAACGACATGGCCTCGGACTTGTGCAATGCCACCTCGAGACCCAACTGCCGGATCCTCTCCACGACTATCGCAACCCCGCGTGTCATCGCGTCGGCCGCCGCCTGATGCGACCTCCCCTGCGCCAGGACCAGCGTGTCGTCAGCGTAGCAAACCACGCTGACGCCATCAGGGAGGTCGGCGCGCAGCACCCAGTCGTACCCGATGTTCCACAGAGGCGGCCCCAGGACCGATCCCTGTGGGACACCGCACGACATCTCTCGCCGGTTCCACTCCCCATCGCGACCGGGGTAGCTGACGGCTCTTTCCGTCAGATACACCTCGACTATTCGACGGAGGTAGGGCGGCACCCGGTGATACCGGAGTGCCTCCACAATGGTGCTCCAGGGCAGGGTGTTAAACGCGTTGGCGATGTCGAGTGACACCGCCACGACGACCCCACCCCGGGACACCGCGTCCCCCGTCGTGAGGGCTCTCACGCGCATGATGTCGTCCACCGTCGAGCGCCCCTTGCGGAAACCGAACTGGCTGTCCGCAAGATCCGGCCCCGTCCTCACCAGATGCCCGACGAGGCGGCCCGCAATCACTCTCTCAAAGAGCTTGCCGACCTCGTCGAGCAGCACGATGGGCCGGAATGCGGACGGAGAGTCCGCAGGGCGCCCTGGCTTCCGAATGAGGACCAGCTTCCCCGTCTTCCAACGGCGTGGAAACTGGCCTCTCTCCAAACATGCGCTTAAGAACGCCTCCAGTCGAGGCCCGAGAGCCCCCGAGGCCAGGACCCAGGCTTTACCTGGCAAGCCGTCGGGTCCTGGGGCGGTATTTTTGGCCTTCAGCCTTCCTACCGCCGCTCTCAGTTCTACCCCGGTCACAGCAGGGATGTCGTCGTCGTCCGCGTGGTCCGCTTCGGGCACCGCAATTGGCGGAGCCATGGGCGGGGGAGTGTGCTCCCCCCGTGAAGGGAACAGAGCGCTCACCACCTCCTCCACCAGCTGGGGGCGGAGACTCTGCGTCAGCGGGGGGGCCCAGGTGCGGAGTTTATTCCGCACCATTAAATAGCCAAGGACCTGCGACCTCCAAATGCACCCTGCGAATTCCAAGTTGAATCAGCGCTTGCCGGCCGCTGCCGCAGCAACGCTCGCATCGCTCTCTCGGCTCGCGCGGCTTTGATCACAGTTCTAACCTAACCTAACCCGGGGTTAGGTGGTCGGGGCGCCCTCGCTTAGTTACTGTGACAAATTCGACTACCACCGAGACCCACCAATCAGGGATGGTTCTCAATATGGCTTTTTGACATTGAAAGATTATAAACTACTAAAAATGAATGCGTTATAATGTATCTAACAATTCACAATTTTTCGACAGTTTATTATCTAACGTTGACATTTATAGAACAAAAATATTATAATGATAATTTTATTTAATGTGTAATGTTTACACAATGTAAATTGTTTAAGAATAAATAAATGAAATGAAAATATAATTTATAAATCTTCTTAAATTTTTATTAATATTTTTAATTTCATTTATTTATTCTTAAACACTTAGTCTGTGTGGTGCCGGACTTAAAGAATAGCACCACCCCATACTTCCCGTGGGTGTCGTAAAAGGCGACTAAGGGTCTAGCCGGAGAATGGGCAGCAGCGTTCTCTATGCATTCCACCATCATACCATACTGCGATCGCCAACCCGCCTGCCAAGCGTGGCGATTATGGCAAACCCTCCCCCTTTTGGGAGAGGCCTATGTCCAGCAGTGGACGTCTTTCGGCTGAAATGATGATGATTCTTAAACAATTTACATTGTGTTAAACATTACATATTGGATAAAAAAATCACATGCAGAAACAATACCAAATAAAATTATCACATGCAAAAACAATACATATAAAAGCCTAATTTGAATTGATGTGAGATGTATAAGTATTTCAAGAGTCATTTCCTATAAAATATATCAACAATTAAATATAATGTGTTGATGTATTCATTCACAACAAATAACATTTTGATGAATAATCCAAACTCAGGAAACTTGTGCGTAATAAATAATTAAAATGCAAGACGACAATTTCGAAACACCTTATAATTGAAACGCATACTAATGAGAACGTTTTGATATAATTTAACATAATATTTTACCTTAGGTACATTAAGCTTTAAGTCTACGTTTTGCACATAAGATATAGCGCCTGGGCCTTGTAATAATTAAGAAAGGTACAAGCAAAGGGAAGGAAAATGCCGCGGCCCTTGAGGTGGACCCTCCTTTATTATGTTTAAAATTTTCCGCGTTACGTAATAGAGTAGGTCTAATTTTGTCAAGAAACGGCCTACATCTGTTGTAATAAAAACCAACAACGCAGAAAATGTTGCAGAAGAAGCAATTTGGTTCTATTTGCCTGCCTATCTAACTGCCTACATGGCGAGTTTCTTGTATCTTCACAAGATTCAGCCTGTGAGAACTAGACGCCTTTTTTCATTGAAATAATAGGAACCTACTACGCTTTGGCATGGGCAACTAGCTTCATTTTTATTCTAACTTTTTATTCTCCTTGACAATTCAAAAGTGCCTGTAAATGGTTTAATTTAAAAAATGCTTAGATTTTGAGTTTAAGATATGTGACCATTTATTCAAAGCGTAAAGCGATTTCAGGGTAGATATTTCCTCATGATGTTTTCATGCAGGCAATGGGATATTCGCCTGAAATGATTAGACACACAATGGTAAGAATTTTGCAATAGATTTTGAGTGTTATATAAAAAATAGATTATCCTTTTTGGAAGCAAAGCTTACAAAGCAGCACTTTGTATGTCCGTTTCATGTAGTTGTTTTTAAAAAGTCTTGTTAGAATTGCTTATTTTACCAATGTTACATATCACTACACCGCGCGGCACGTTCGTTTGTTTTTATAATCCCAATATTTTAAAACTTTCATATATTTTTGTATACCTATGGTTTCAAAATCAGGGTACTCTAAAACAAAAGCATTTGTTAGCGAAGGATATCAAAATGCACACGCGCGTAAGCGTATGCATTTTTTCAGTGTTTTTGTTGAACACTTGTCAAAATAAAAATAAAGGCAACACGTCGTCTTCACCAAAGAAGGTCTTATTACCTCTTATGCGTGGTATGCGAGCAGGGAGTAAGTAAATGAAAGTCAATAATATTATGAAAAATGTCTCTGATCACATTAGTACCTACGTGAGGTGCGAGTGTAAACCAATCAAGTGAGTACACTGCCTATCAACAATGATCACTAATGTCACAGTTACAATTTCTTTTTTCGAGCTATCTCCACGATCCTCATTTGTTTTCCATTTTGGCGGACCGCCGCCTCAGTCGGGGTTACGACAAGTTGACAGCTGTCAAATTGGTTCTAAAAATCAAGTTTAGCGTCGCAAAACCTCTGGACGTGCCTTCATCAATATAATTGTTGGTTAAGTTTAACGTGAACATCAAACTGTCTACACAGAGGCACAAGACTACCTGTCACCATTCATTGGGGGATAACGTACCTATTTTTACTTACAAATATTGTAATCATATTTTCAAAATAGATTATAACTGGTCAGTCTCTCATATATAAAAACATTTTTTCGCAATACTTTCTGGGTGGCCTGGTAAATGAATAAACTCCATAAAAAACATAATCATAACATTAATATTTCATGAAACATCAAAAACGCGAACTCAAGTAATTTTCCGGCATCACTATTGCAGGGACGTATGCTAATGGTTTTCCTTAGGTGTGTCAATACCATATTCTATTATATCACAGATTGCTTTCCGAATTTCACGACACTTATCACGAAAATATATAAACATATTTTCATCAGAAGGAGCGGAATATTTTAGCATCGTAAAAGGTCTCGAATCGTATGATTTTACACGCTACCACACAATAAAAGGCGCAAATTAGATTCCAGGATTAATCCTGGAAACTTAAATGTTTAAACATTAAAGTGTATTTACTCATTCATTTCAGGTTTCGGGAAGACTTGCCGTAAAATGACCTTGGATTTGATGGGAGGCCTGAAGGCGGTGCTACTCCCGACTGAAACAACAACAGGCCAACGGAGGCACATTATGTGAAATGTGATAATGTAAAACTATACATACCTACTACTTACCTAATTGTTTTCTTCTTGGCGATAATATGGATGTTTAATAGAAGTAACAGTGTAAAGTCTCATTTGTTAAATGATGCCGTTAAATCTCGACTAAGTACCTACTGTTCTAATCAGTGGTACAGTCAACAGCAGAAGTACAACACAGTTCTGACGCAAACTCCGTTCATTAGTATTGAATTTCTGATTTTGATCATCTACTTTTGCTGTTGACTGTACGTACCTACTTACGTAATATTATTAATCTTTATTTATTCAGACTACAATGGTCTATAGTGTTAGTAAAAAATAGCTTAGCCTATGTTAGTACTTAATAACTAAAACAGGACGGGTCCGGTTTGTAATCGCCCATATTAGCGGGCTATCTGCCCGGGCGGCTATTGATTGCAGGATAGTGTTGGGACTGCCACGCAGCCGGCGGAGTAGCGAGGCAGATTTCTTACGCTACAGAGCAGCAAATCCGTCAGCGCGTAGGTACGTCTGCAAACATTGCCGAGGCACTACTAAAGCACGGCAATCGCAACAATACCCTGAATGCGTTACGTACTTATGCAGCAGTTTATAATATCTATACATATAATAAATCTGTAGAAGGGTCAATTCTGTACATTGAAAATATTGAAAAAATAAATAGCGGGGGGTGTTGCTGGATCGATACCAAACCCAAATATGTGATTAAAAAAATTTTTGTCTGTCTGTCTGTCTGTCTGTCTGTCTGTCTGTCTGTCTGTATATGCAGGCATCACGTGAAAACTAACGGTTCGATTTCGATGAAACTTGGTATAATTATACTTTATTATCCTGGGCATAAAATAGGATACTTTTTATCCTGGAAAAATACGTAGAAAAAAAAAATTATTTTTCGGTTTTATTCATAGACGTTGTTCTGTAGAACCGCGAACACACGTTGCATTACCCGTAGTGGATAATTTTCCATTTCAATTTAAGAGAATACAGTTTCCTGTAGCTTTGTGTTACGCCATGACAATAAATAAGGCTCAAGGTCAGACCCTACGAGTTGCTGGCGTAGATCTTACCGCGAGTTGTTTTTCACACGGGCAACTTTACGTAGCTCTTTCCCATGTGAGCAGTCCAAGAAATCTTCATGTTCATATTCCGGACGAGCTCACTAACAATGTTGTGTATGCTGAAGCTCTCAATTAACTTTCTGTCGCATTGTCACGATCACTTTTTTATTATTGCAAACTTTTCGTCATTGTCAGTAATTTACTGCTACATGCTACTTATCAAGGTCGGAATTACTATGAAAAAAATACTTACTACAGAACGCGAGCTCAACAGCAGTAGCTCAATAGAGGGATCTCCTTAATTATTATAGGCTTAGCCGTGGTCCAATAGATATTTATAAGATGTCATTGTCAGAGTTACTCAAAATGGAGAAATAAACCATCCACGCGAAGACCGACATCCGCGCGGACGGAGTCGCGGGCGGAAGCTAGTCAGAAATAGATTTAAGTATATCAATAAGTTATACAACAAAATTTTGTAGAATACTTTTCCTTCTATTGACGATATTTTTTTAATCGGTAGACGTACCTACGACAATGATGTGCAATAACTAAACAAGGGCAAAGTAGGTAGTACCTACTTTGCCTTGTTTACTGTGCCCTTTGCCGAGTAGGTACCTACTAGGTACCTACTTGATGTATAACAGTAACTGCTAAATAATGATGACGATCGCACATTTACTGGATATTGTTCCTTCATACGTTTAAATCATCAGTAAAATGTGCAACAAAAGCAGCTAAAAAATCGGCCCGTAGACACAAAACGACGATGTCCACCGCGGTGATTTACTCGAACATGCAAGTATAGTATCAGTACGGAGCTTTGCCAATACCATAAAGGATTCGCTCCACATTTTCGTTGACCATGTTCACTATAAAACCAGCAATTCAGTGGCTTACCGCGGTCATTGTTGCCCGGCTTGTACTATGAACAAAAACACAAATTCTGTGCACTCTCTCCTTTTGTATCGCTCGACTGTTATGTGCCAACTGCGCCTAATTGGACTCGGACTAATTTCGACTTAATATAGTCTTTAATATGCATATGACTAGCAAACTCCGGTTTGCAAATCGTGAGTTTAGAATTTGTTAGTATTTGTAGATGTAATCCACATAATGCACATGATACTTGTACTAATATGCTGTTATTATACAGTGGGAGGTGACTCATCTACCTAATCGACCTTAATTCTTTGACTTTGTACCTTGATCTTCGCACTAACACGGTATTTATATCACGCTCGACACGCGAGTCTGCGTGGTTCCCAGGCAAAAAATAGACTGGTTTTTAACCGCTGAGGTTATCAGATAGCCAAGGGGTTGTGCTAGGAAAATGAGAAGTAGTAGCTAGCGTATTTAATCAGTGACCTCTTTTCCTGCCTATACTTATGACTGTAGGAGAATTTCATTTATACTTAATGAAGAAGTTATTGGGATTATTAGTATACCAGCTTTTGCCCACGGCAACGCCCGCTTGGAGGTCGGAAATTATTCGACGGAAACGTAATACCGGGATAAAAAAATATCCTATGAGTTAATCCAGGTTATAATGACCTATCTGGGTGCCAAATTTTATCCAAATCCTATGCAAAGCATAATACTAATATTGAAATACTATCGTGAATTTATGCAAGCCTAGTACTTTTTGTTGGAATACTGCTCAGAAAGTCGGGTCATATTTCAATTATGATTCGAAAGTCACGTAGCGCCCTCAGTCGTCATTTATAATATTAGTTAGGGTTAGGATTATGATTATACTATAATGACGAATCGACATATAATATGTTTTGGGACTATGTTTATCTACCGTCCATATTATAACAGTTAGGTATTATCTCTCTAGTTTGTCATAAGTACTCGTATAGTAACTTCCGTCAAATCCGCGCTAGCTCAGCGGCACTAGATTCTCGTAAAATTATATTTTCAGCTGGGTCACCTGAATCTTTCGCTTATTTTACGACAGCCGTGGGAATAAACCAGGCAGGCTATTCTTTTCCGGAGAGTAAATGTCATACGAGCGAGATAAATTTACTTTCATAGTTAATTATTATTTAAAGTATACAGCAGCAGTAAATAATTAATGATACATACCTGTACTTAGACACCTATATAACGATTGTGAATTGTTTCAGGTTCTGCTTCTCATCGCTAATTAAAGAAACAATTGGCGACTACCTATGTGTTACCCATGAGTCGCACATTATACCATTACACATTATAACACACACATTATAACACATTATAACATTTTATCTCTAGAAAATTCTTCAACATCCTAATGCTCACGTAAAGACACCAGCACCCTAATTGCGTCATCATCATCATCATCATTTTAGCCAAAAGACGTCCACTGCTGGACATAGGCCTCCCCCAAGCACCTCCACTTCGACCGGTTCTGTGCTTCTCGCATCCGGGTCCAAGTGTTTTTTGTGCTTGTCACTCTTGGGGGGGGGGTAATTAATAATTGCGTAACACACTATAAAACACAATCTAAATCATTTTGAAGGATATTAATAATCCATTGCTTCATATGTGTTCGAAAAAGGAGAGGTCAAAAGTGGTACAATATTCCGAAGATATTTAAACGCTACACATTAGCGCATTGTACCTTATTAGGAAGCTTATTTATTTAGCTACTCGATTATAGTTAAATATGATGTTTTTAGGCGCGTTTTTGTAAAAAAGTGAAAAGGTTTCAGTACCTACAAACAAAACGCACATAGCCTTTATTTATATATATTTCTATGCAATATAATTATTTTAAATGTGGCTAAAGTTCCCGGTTTTACTTTATACTTTGAGATTTTATTATAATTTTAGCTGCAGCTCCATGAAATTGAGACAAAAAATA
Source organism: Mesoligia furuncula (assembly GCA_916614155.1). Classification (NCBI taxonomy): domain Eukaryota; kingdom Metazoa; phylum Arthropoda; class Insecta; order Lepidoptera; family Noctuidae; genus Mesoligia; species Mesoligia furuncula. The sequence goes on from OU744798.1 coordinate 14,782,199, forward strand.
TTGCAAAGACTACAATATAATGCGTGAAATATTGATTATCATGACAAAGCAATATCAAAACGTGTCGATTAAAGGTCAAATCTGTAAATGTCTAAATGACTTTGAAATGAAAAAAACACCGTCCAATCCGCGAGGTGGATTCAATTGTCATTGTCATTGTCACGTCATTTGCCACAGGGCTGCCAACCCTAAAATATAAATAATGTTTGTAGCATTTTATTTTTCAACACTTTAAAAAAAAACGGTCGGCTGTAAAAGAAAATTAAATGCCCAAAAACATCAAAATAATTACCCTCTTTCAGCCCATATAGGTCAGAAGGCTGTTTAAATTTTCAATTATTTTAGTACCAAGCCCCATTATTACATACATTGTACAGTACATTTATTGAACGCCTCGTTAGTCTGTTCAAGAACTTAAATAACGCATTGAATGTTGTTGAACTGTCAAAATGGAAGCCATTCCTACTGTTAGTGTATTACGCAATGAGGGTTAATGAGGGTTGCACCCTTAGAGTAAGAAAGCTATAGAGCATCGGGTAGCGTGGCCACACATGAGACAAAAAACTAACATAGGGTACATGAGTAGCTGCCTTGAAAAAACTGGCACGCACTGAGAGACGGAAATAGTATAGCTTTATCCTTTTCGGTCTAATTTAAGGTCTAATGAATATAAAATATATGATGACGTTTATCATTCGATTTATTCATTCGTTCAGCATTCAGTCATGACTAAAGAAAATATAGGCTCTTTGACAGATGCCTGGACCTGACGTGTCAGTGCTGCCACCTAGCAAACGTCATTTCAGAAAACCCTCACTAACCTGCTGCTTAAGGCCGCCAAAACTAGGAATAGCCCAACGGCTAAAGTACATAACTGCTCTTTAAATAAAAGTCAAGACAAAAAATATTAATAACATTATATCACTTAGGTACTCACCTACTACCGTAATAAAGACTAAGATAATAAACTTTGTATTCATAATTGATATAATGCTATAATGATTCACAATAAATTACCAATTATGTAGAACGTGAACCTATAATCGCAACTGAAAAGGTCACATTGATACCGAATCTTTCAAAATAATTACCTAACTATGATATTATATCCATATTCAGACAGCTGAATTAATTGGCTAGGCACTTTCGTATACTAATATCTAAGAAAAGATGGCTAGTGGCCATAAACAATGTGGAGGAAGACAACAACACGACGATAAAAGAAAATACTGACAATAGGAGAAGGAGGAGTATTTTCTATCTGATCAAATAACGCAATATTTTTTTGAAATAAAACAAAGAGTGATATTTAAGTATAAAAGATGATTAAAGTTTAGGTGACGTTCAAACGTCAAAAATGTATGGTTCAACAGTCGCTAATCACTTCTTAGCTATAAGCAACGTTTATGAATAAAGGGGTTTATAGTCACCTATACAATAGATTTAATCGAACTGAAACCTCTACCTATACGGCTCCCGTAGACCGGCGCGATGCGACTTCGGCACAACAATTTCCACGAGTGAATAAACTATCGATTATATTTATTAGATGAAATTTTTGTATGGAGACTAAGAGTGTCATTACTTAAACAAAGTTTAAATTATTATCGTGTCGTCGTCTCCACATCATATAGACTAACATTAGAATGCCATTAACATTAGAATAAAAAACTGGGCAAGAGCGAGTCGGACTCGCGCACCGAGAGTTCCGTAACATCATATGTTTCTGAAATTTTCATCGGCGAGGCCTATATTCGTCAGAGAATCTTAACACTGTGCATTGTGGTATAGAATATTGCAGTTTTATGTCAGCGCCATCTCTTGACCGATAGAACGAATGTATCTTTTGTTGATGATTTCTGAAAAAGTGTGCTATTTAGAGACTTCGTTTTATTTTTCCTGTAAACTTCTATCACATACCTACAATTATTTCAGATTTTCTCTTTGCAAGTTTCTGAGATAAGGGGGAACGGTATTTGTTTTTACATTTTCCATCAAAAGTCAAAACCTATGCGGCCTAAAAAAAAATGTTGGAAAATGTGCAAACTGCGCTCTTTCATACATGCCCTAGTAGCCCCACTTCGAATTTGTCAGACCCCCTTTCAGTCCCTGTTGCAAAAAATATACTATATTTTTATTTCTTTCTTATTTGCAAAATACTTGGGCAAACGTCATCTAAAACTATTCCAAATTTCAAGTTGATAGCATTAGTAGTTCTTGAGACAGACAGACTGAGTCTCACCATAAGGGTTCCGTTTTTACCATTTTGGTACGGAACCCTAAAAAGCAAAAGTGATAGACTAGCCAACAGGTGAAATAAATACCAAGTGAAAGTACTGCTTGGCTTGAGTACGTACCCAGAACCCAAGTACTAATTGCGGCTGACGAGAGAATGCGTTCTTGACATCTGTCAGTTTCATACAAACGAATACGTGTTTTGCCAATTTGATCTTTATTAGTTACTAACATTGTCGCAGTGACGCGTGTCAGGAACGCATTCTCTGGACGGCCTGACTGTAATAGCAACAATATGAACATAGGTACTGCTCTATCCGATCCTTGTTTCCAGAACCTGCTTAAATACAGTCATCCTTAAAAAGATTTGTATAGCTACAATAATATCGATATCCGTGAATAATATGCTACAGTTTAATGCATTCTTGTCGATGTCATCTGTTTGATCCAGATGATCAAACAGAAATGACACCGCATAAATTACGTAATCACACTAATTATATTATAGAGGCGAAAGTTTGTGAGTGTGTGTGTATGTGTGTGTGTGTGTGTTTATATGTTTATTACTTCTGCACGCTCATACGGCTCGACCAATTTTGATAAAAATTTTGTATGGAGGTAACTGACACCAGTCACAGTCTACTTTTTATCCCAATTTTCCCACGGCATTGACACTTACGCGGGCATAACCGCGGGGCGCAGCGCAGCTAGTACACTATAAAACACAATCATAATAATTTTGAAGGATATTGCTAATCCATTGCTTTATATGTTCGAAAAATGTGCCTGCTCAACATTGAAAATAACGCAATGAATGTTTTTAAAGAGTCAAACTGAAAGCCATTACTACTTATATGTGTTATCTGCGCAATTACCCCGCTGTACCTACTTAAGTAGAGTCAGCCTCAAAAAGATTGATGTAGGTACAATTAAGTACAAATTAAACATCCATACTAATATTATACATTCGAAAGTAACTCTATATGTCTGTCTGTACGTTACCTTTTCACGCCTAAACCACTGAACGGATTTCGATAAAATTTGGCAGAGAGATAGATTGCATCCCGGGGCCTTCCCCGGGATGCAATCTATCTCTCTGCCAAATTTTATCGAAATCCATAGGATAGTTTTTTTAGTTGGCGGAAGCTAGTATTACAATATTTTTTATTTTGTGTAATATGCTTCAGTTTAATTAATTCTTGTCGATTCCACATGCAATACCTACACGAACAATCCAGCATCTAGGCAGCAACGTCGTCCGAATTTCAGCGCCATGTCACAAGAACTAAGAGCAATACAATTTATCAATGTTCACATTTGGGCGAAGCCTGAACCCAGCTGCCGAGGTTTGGACTTTGGACGGAGTTTCAGTAACTATGAACTCGACTGTTGATATTAGGAATAATATTAAACTATGAGGGCGAATGTCGGAAACTATTCTGGCCATCTCATTTAGGATTGGAAGCAAATATTGGTTAATGCCTACTTGAAATATAGCCTTTAAATGCCTTTAAATTAATTCCTCAAATGCTACTCAAAAGCTAGACTTTTTGGCCTGTAACCTGTAGCTACAGACGTACAGTCCGTTGACAGTTATTTTACCTGTGGTTTTGCATCACTAACCAAATCACAGTGATCTTTATTCTCATTCTAATAAGGTTGCTGTTGGGTTGCTACCTTTAAAGCTCATTTCAAACTACGCTATAATATAATAGCATATAGTTTATAGCACAACAATATCGCTCGCCATACATTTATTTAGAACACATTCACACTTTGCTACGTCATACATATATTATTTAAATGTATGGCGAGCGATATTGATGTGCTATAAACTATATGCTATATGCTATTATATTATAGCGTAGTCTGAGTCTGTCAAAATTACTGTGATCTTAATGGTAGTCACAATAAGGTTGCTGTTGGTTTATTGCTGTCAGATGTAAAATAAATGTGACATGACTGTATGTACATTATAACTATTATAAAGTACCTACCGTTTTCTTTTCACCTTTGGAACTATCACAAAAATCATAACCTACATATTTTCTAAAATAAATATTTAATGCTAATCACCGCACTATACGAACTTATTAATTAAAACATCTTTTGAACAGTAGATACCACATTATTACGAATAGAGTCAGGGAAATTAATTGTTCAGCAAACCATCATATAATGTAGGTATCTATTTTCAAATCACAACTGTCATTCTTTGACACCTGTCTGTAATGACTTTAGAACCGCAAATTAACGTAGGGTGTCAAATCTACCTCCCTATTTCAGTAATAAACTTTGTTAATAAATAAAAGTGTTCTAGTTATTCGAAGTTCATTACAAAGTGTGAAATGACTCTCAGTTTATAACTAGGTAAAGAAAAAGTTAAACGACGGTGTTATTCGCTAAGCCTAGTTTCTCATGAACTTCGTATCCTTACAAAGGAACTCTCGGTAAAACGTTTAAAGAGCGTTCTAATTGACTTTCCTTTCCGCAAAAACTATTGTGTAGTGAGTCTTTGGTCAACTGGACCCACTCGAAATGGACCCACGGTATCATTCAACCCAATCACATTTTGAATAAGTCGACTGGACCCACCGCCCAATTTCATCATTAGTCCAGTCACGGAGTAAAGTTTTATAACATACTAAATATCAAAACAACAATATCACGTCTATTAACCCCGAAGCCTTAGGCAGAGGTGATATTCATAGTATACCTACCCACATTTCACCAGGTATATTCAAAAGAAATGTCTAACAAACCCGCCATTTAAGTTTTTTGGAAATTGTAACGAACATGACCATCTAGGAACCTTAATTTCTTTAGCTTAGTTACAACTTACAACATAACATTACCAGAGTTTTTTATTATTTCCCTAATGTGCTGTAGCAAAAAACATAATTCTATGGTAATTATTGCCGTAGAATTATATTTTTACATATAATTAGCTCCTCATTAATTAAAGAGGCATAAAACATCTATAACAGAGCTAAAAAAATTATTGTCCGAGTAATAAAACCCATGCAAATAAGTTAATTTGCGTCCGACACGGAAATTAGGTAAAAATCCCAGCATAAAGCCATGTTACGACAATTTATTTTTAGTCACCAAAAAGGAGCACGCTCAAGGGAATATGCTAATATTGTTAATTAGTGGCGTCTGCTGTCTTCCGGACGACTGCGAGAGAAAAATACGAGCACTGCTACTGACTTATGGAACACATTAATATTGTCCGCACTTCCGCCGGCTAACCGCCTATTTTCCAGCCTCTAAAGCTTCCCATACCAAATCGCTGTGAACCCTACGATCCATTCTGAATGTTGCTATTAAAAAATAAAACATTACCTATCTGATTTTATTCTACACGAATTTACATGAAATATTGCGCGAATTGAACGAAATTAAATAAAGTGAGCTCCTGCCTGAGTAATATTTCAGTACGAAAAACCATAAATTCAACTGAGTTCGCGAGATGTTAATGCTGTACCTATGTTTAAAATACGTTGTAATCCCGCTAATCTCCAAAACAAAACCAGGATTTGAGAACACTATTTTTAATCGGATATAGAATAATAAATTTAAGGGGCTTACATGACCTAAAGCAAGGTCACTGTCTGACTGCACAGAAAAAAAAAAAGAAGCGCGATGACACAACACTGGTAATTGATTGCAAAATATGAAGCAATTATTTAATTACAAAAAATCTATTGTTTGGACTAAAAAATTAAAACAATAGTGTTTTAGTATGTTGCTTGTAGAATAATCTGACAAAAAATCAGAATGATAGTATGTATATTTAGTATGGTTTTTATTGTAAAAAGAAAGTTTTTAGAGGTATCTTCATGATTTTTTTTTATCGTATCAAATTAGTTGTATTATGTCTTCAACACACTATCTACCTTGCATATATCCTGAAGAATATCATATATTTTTCGATCATATATTTTATAGTTTCTAAAACTTGCGTTTTTTTTTGCGTTTAGGTCCTGTAAGCCCCTTAAGTTGTATAAACCGAAATTGTGTGAGTATATCGCCGCAAAGCCCCGCAAACAGTGAGGTGAGCAAGCACAAAGAGCAGTACTGTAAATCAGATGTACCGCGCGGGAGATTTATGAGCAAATAAAACGACCGCAGCGACGCCCGGCCATCGCATGGAATAATTTCAATTTAACGCCAACTACGTACGATAAATTAATGTTAAGTGTACACAGTACAAACTATTGGTACTCTCGTTAGTGTCCACTAATTAACTCGCAATAATCGAAAATTACATAATTCGCCCAATAGTCCATTCTGCGTCGTGATCAAATTACAGGTTATTAGGTGAAGGCCTGTAATTGGCAAACTTTCAGTGCATAAATTAAAGATTACCTTCAAGTTGCATTTCCAATTTGTTTGTTCTACACATTTACACCCAGAGATAGGTATTCATCATCTGCCTAGCCTTTTCCGTTCTTAACACCCGTCAGTTTCAGACAAACGAATATGTGTTTTGCGATTTTGATCTTTATTCGTTTCTAGGATCGTTGCACAGAGGTGTCAGGAATGCATTCATTCAACGGCCGGACTGTAGGTTAGTACTTATGTTGGGATAGGCTTCCATCCTAATCTTACCGGAAGCAGCTGAATGTTATCTTGATAGGTACACGGAGTGACACTCACGGATAATCATAACATAATTTAACACACAATTTTTAGGGTTCCATACGTCCAAATGAAAAATGAATGTGTCTGTCTCTCCGTCTGTCACAGCCAATTTGCTCCGAATCTACTGGGTACACATATAAATTACTGTGACCCAAACACGGATGTGTAACGTATATACATGAATTTTGAATTTGGGGTCAGTTTTGGGTGGCAATTTAATAAATAAAAAAAAGAGTTTTGCAAACTATACCGTGTGACATTATCAAATAACAACAACTAACTTGTTGTGAGGGTCTCCACAATATTTCGTTTATATTTTTTTAAATAAATATTTTTTTTAAATAATTAGTCTTAGCTATTTAAGATGAATATTTACCAAGCCCTTTTATCCGGAACTACTGAGCCTAAAACTTGGAAAAAAAAAATACAGAACTAATTATTTACTTATAGATTACAGGAAAACTCATACGAAGTCTATCGAATAAAAATTACATGGTGAATCTCTCGATATTGTGCGTACAAACTTACATTTGCAGTTGGAATGTATGGGTGAACATGTTTTTCAACTACAATGTTAAGTTTGTCCTTTAGACCGGTAATGGAAATTTATAAGCTGTATCACTTGAGGACAACCTCGGTGAGCGGAAAGCCAGGTACAGCTTTGAGACGGAACCCTCAGGGCGCGAATCTTACTCACACTTGTCCAGTTTTTGTTTAAATGAACTTCCCTATTGCTGGTAGACGTTTTAATCAACACCAGACCGAGAATACCCCCTTACAATCTAACAGTATACAACCAGTGCTAACTACATACTAATAAAACATCGGCCTTAAGACCATAACGGTGCTTAGCACCGCTTGAACGATCGCTGTACCGTAACCAACCTATCATAATTACCTATATCCGTCACTCAGCGGATATGCGGTATCCATCTAGTACTTACTATAGTCTCGTTTACGAGTAGTGTGCATACACACGAGCGACACGCGTCAACGACGGAGGCAACTGCAGCCGTCGGCAACTGTCGACACCTGACGACGCCCGCCGTCGACATCGTGCCGCTCTTTTATTTGAGTACGGTGCTCAAATACGCGAGCGGCATGTTGTCGACGGCTGCAGTTGCATCCATCGTTGACGCGTGTCGCCCGTGTATTTGAGTACGGTGCTCAAATACACGAGCGGCATGTTTCATCGACGCGTGTCGACCCACGTCGACGGCTGCAGTTGCCTCCTTCGTTGACGCCTGTCGCTCGTGTATTTGGGTACGGTGCTCAAATACACGAGCGGCATGTTGCCATCGACGCGTGTCGACACACGTCGACAGCTGCAGTTGCCTCCACCGTTGACGCTTGTCTCTCGTGTATTTGAGTACGGTGCTCAAATACACGAGCGACATGTTTCCATCAACGGGTGTCGACACACGTCGACGGCTGCAGTTGCCTCCATCGTTGATGCGTGTTGCTCGTGTATTTGAGTGCAGTGCTCAAATACGCGAGCGGCATGTTGCCATCGACGCGTGTCGACACTCGTCGACGGCTGCAGTTGCCTCCATCGTTGATGCGTGTCGCTCGTGTATTTGAGTACGGTGCTCAAATACCCGAGCGACATGTTTCCATCGACGGGTGTCGACACACGTCGACGGCTGCAGTTGCCTCCATCGTTGATGCGTGTTGCTCGTGTATTTGATGCAGTGCTCAAATACGCGAGCGGCATGTTGCCATCGACGCGTGTCGACACTCGTCGACGGCTGCAGTTGCCTCCATCGTTGATGCGTGTCGCTCGTGTATTTGAGTACGGTACTCAAATACACTAGCGGCATGTTGCCATCGACGCGTGTGGACACTCGTCGACGGCTGCAGTTGCCTCCATCGTTGATGCGTGTCGCTCGTGTATTTGAGTACGGTACTCAAATAGACTAGCGGCATGTTGCCATCGACGCGTGTGTACACTCGTCGACGGCTGCAGTTGCCTCCATCGTTGATGCGTGTCGCTCGTGTATTTGAGTACGGTGCTCAAATACACTAGCGGCATGTGGCCATCGACGCGTGTCGACACTCGTCGACGGCTGCAGTTGCCTCCATCGTTGATGCGTGTCGCTCGTGTATTTGAGTACGGTGCTCAAATACACGAGCGGCATGTTGCCAATGTTGCCATCGACGCGTGTCGACACACGTCGACGGCTGCAGTTGCCTCCATCGTTGACGCGTGTCGCTCGTGTGTATGAACACTTACACCACTTACCTTCAGATTCACATGTGCGCGTGCGTGATCTGTGCACATGCATTTATTGTAAGTATACAAGCATAACTATGCAATAACAGGTACAATTTGCCCTAATTTGAAAGGATTATGTACCGTAAAGTTGAAAATAATTGATTACTTAGATTGTGCCAGAAAACGTAAAACCTATATATGTTTACGTTCAGTGAATTGAGAACTTAACAGTAGTTTATCGATGTAAGTATAAAATATGCAATAAAATTATGATTGCCTACTTTACTACATACGAGTAGTTAACTATACTTAAAACGTAAAAACACGTTACTACTTATACAAAATACAAAACAACGTCACTACGACAATCTCTACATAAAATGTTTGTTACTCTGGTTACTCGTATGTGTAAGTAACATAATTATATGCAATTGAAATGAGCAGTAAACGATATTATCCAATAGGTACAGTCACGAGCATAAGCATGTATACACTTGGCTTTATTCAAAGACGATTTTCTCCTTCAGTTTTGAATGAAACTTTATGTTATTACGAACAAAGTATTTTCGAACCCATAGGTTTGTGTAAAGTGTCGTATTTTGACGTTGCATTCGTTATTTCACGAAAAAATCGCAACTGAATGTTGCCAAGTGTTGACATATTAGTACTCGTGACTGTACAGTTAGAATAAAAACTATGTATGAGATAGTCTAAATACCAGTGACTTCTGAAATAAAATACATAACAAAACATCTATACATATAAAATTCAAAGTCCTTACTGACTGACTGATATATCAACACACAGCCTAAACCACTGGTCCAAGGACATGAAATTTGGAATGTGTGTTCTTTGTGAAGAGTAGGTATCCACTAAAAAAGGGTTTTTGGAAATTCCACCCTTAAGAGGGTGAATGGCTTGGCTCATCGCCGCAAGGTTGCCTGCTTGTCGGTCTGCTACAGATTGTACTTCGGTGAGTGTTCCCAAGAACTCCACGACCTTATTCCACCGGCCTCCTTCTACCTTCGGTCATCCAGACGCACAGCAAGTTACCATCCCTGCCTAGTTGCTATTCCACCAATTCGCACTAAGCGTTTTCAAATGTCTTTTATAATGCGCACAGCAAAAGAGTGGAACTCTTTACCTGCGTCTGTGTTTCCGAGCGCATACAACCCGAATCTCTTCAAAGTAAGAGTGAACAGGCTTTTTCTGGGTAAGCTCACTCCATCGTCGACTTTGTCTCTGTCACCTCTGACCTAGACTAGAGTCAAGAGCAAACCCATTTCAAATAAAAAAAATTTAAAAAAACCGGGCAAGAGCGAGTCGGACTCGCTCACCGAGGGTTCCGTAACATCCAGGTTCATGCATAAGGTTTATGTTTATGAAATTAAATGTTTTTTTATTTTTTTAGTTGGTTGAATAAAAGGTAAATTGCGGTTTACGATTTATGACGTATTAAAAAAAAACTACTTACTAGATCTCGTTCAAACCAATTTTCGGTGGAAGTTTACATAGTATTGTACATCATATATTTTTTTTAGTTTTATCATTCTCTTATTTTAGAAGTTACGGGGGGGGGGACACACATTTTACCACTTTGGAAGTGTCTCTCGCGCAAACTATTCAGTTTAGAAAAAAATGATATAAGAAACCTCAATATCATTTTTGAAGACCTATCCATAGATACCTCACACGTATGGGTTTGACGAAAAAAAAAATTTTTAGTTTCAGTTCTAAGTATGGGGAACCCCAAAATGTATTGTTTTTTTTCTATTTTTGTGTGAAAATCTTAATGCGGTTCACAGAATACATCTACTTACCAAGTTTCAACAGTATAGTCCTTATACTTTCGGAGAAAAGTGGCTGTGACATACGGACGGACAGACAGACAGACGGACAGACAGACAGACAGACAGACAGACAGACATGACGAATCTATAAGGGTTCCGTTTTTTGCCATTTGGCAACGGAACCCTAAAAAGAATGGGGGAGGGTGAAATTTCACGCGGACGAAGTCGCGGGCAGAAGCTAGTCAATCTGTAAAGGTCTTATAATTACACATTTCGCCAGTTAAGTTTTAATTTCTATGTAATAGGGGCGAGCCTATTGCCATCAGACGGGTACAAAACCGGGCTCCGGGCTGCTACTGAGAAACTCCAGTCACCATTGTCTAAACACCAGTGACTTGTGAAATAAATATGTCTATGTTAATCTCCCAACCTTATCCAAAATTATTAATAGATACGGAGTTTATTATTTGCAATTCATTCAGAACTAAAATATATTAACACGCAGGTACCTACTAGCAACCGATTCTTTTCCTTGTAGATAGATAACACCTTGATAACATATTTTTGCGATGAATGTCATTAGGTATGTACATAATATTAATATCGTTTAAATTGGTCTGCCTTACCTTATCGTCAAGGACCATGATACACTGAGTTGATTTTTTTATATAAAAGACCGGGCAAGAGCGAGTCGGACTCGCGCACCGAGGGTTCCGTAACATCCGGGTTTATGCATAAGGTTTATGTTTATGAAATTAAATGTTTTTTATTATTTTTGAGTTGATTGAATGAATGGTAAATTGCGGTTTACGATTTATGACGTATTAAAAAAAAACTACTCACTAGATATCGTTCAAAACAATTTTTGGTGGTAGTTTACGTGGTAATGTACATCATATATTTTTTTTAGTTTTATCATTCTCTTATTTTAGAAGTTACAAGGGGGGGGGGGGGGGGGACACATTTTACCACTTTGGAAGTGTCTCTCGCGCAAACTATTCAGTTTAGAAAAAAATGATATTAGAAACCTCAATATCATTTTTGAAGACCTACCCATAGATACCCCACACGTAAGGGTATGATGAAAAAAAAAATTTTTGAGTATCGGTTCTAAGTATGGGGAACCCTAAAAATTATTGTTTTTTTTTTCTATTTTTGTGTGAAAATCTTAATGCGGTTCACAGCATACATCCAATTACCAAGTTTCAACAGTATAGTTCTTATAGTTTCGGTGAAAAGTGGCTGTGACATACGGACGGACAGACAGACAGACAGACAGACATGACGAATCTATAAGGGTTCCGTTTTTGCCATTTGGCTACGGAACCCTAAAAAGACGAATACCTATGGGTTTCTGTGAATAGGATAGTCTGTCATGATGTTAAACCACACTGTGCTTATATTCATTACTAAGGTCTTTTTAATAAACTCGCCGTAGCGAATGATTCAATGAAGTTATCTGATCTATGTATTTCTCTCAGGCTAGGTGGAGCGACAATCTGGCTGACAAGTGGCTGGTAGCAGCTGGATGAGACTTGTCGAGAATCGAGCTGAATTACGTGCAATTGGCAAGGCCTATGTCCAGTAGTGGACTGTTGTAGGCTGATGATGATAACGATAATTCAGGTATTGAAAAAAGTTAAGTCAGGAGATCGAATCAATAAGTATCGAATAGATAACTAAAGTCCGCCAGAAATATTTCGGAAACTGGGCATTAATTCTTCCAACAAGCGTGATGATTATGACGATATGACATATGATTACCAGCAGAGTGGTCGTAATTAGTGGCACTTACGACAACTGGATGTCTAGACAACTAGACAACTAGTTGTCGCCGCACATGATGATGATCTCTATTTCCAGAACGGAAAACCTTAATTGTGTAATCTTTATATTCATTCTGTTGCTGTGAACTGTACTCAGTTAATGGCAACATGCTCCTAACATCGGCGAGATGATAGAATTAGGAATATCTGCTTATGACTTCAGGCAACACAGGCATCTTGCTATATCTACCCTACATATGCTAAACTAGGTGGAGACGACATATGTCAATAAATTAATCTGCGTATATCTAATGACGCTCCCAGTCTGCATTTAAAAGTTCAGTCAAATATATCCACTATAGCTATTCGGCTGATCGCCAATATTCATAGTCGACCCATCACCACTAAGTATTTAACTTGTTTGAAAAAAATCACTTTTTAATATCGATGTTAGGATTTACTTGATAGTTCCAAAATACTCCTGTGCATCAGTAGGTATTGTCAGTGTTTTCATTTATTATTGCATTGTTGTCTTAACTTATTATATGTATTATTGAATGCCGTAACTTTAAAAACCTGTCATTCCTAATAGAAATATATTTTATAATATCTATGATCATTCCTATACAAAGAAACAAAGAGTGTTTGAATGTAGTCCATAACATTACTTATTCAATGTTGCAATCAGTAATGCAACGTAATTGTTGCACGGCCCATCAAACATATTAATGCGTGACCTGCTGGACACTGCTTTCTTTAAAATAGTCGACCTTAGCTAACTTGCATGCAAGACGTGATGTTTACACAATAACATATACAACACACACACACATAATAACATTAACACTTGACAGCAATGTTCATATAGGTAAAATCTTTCGGAATTTACTATTTCTCTTTAAGGTAACTAGTAACTTAATTTTAGGCAACAACTATCCACATGACCACATCATGTTATAGAATCAGACCCTGTACTTTTAGAGGAAAACATTAAGTAAATAAAAATACACTGGATCGTATAAAACAACATTTTATGTAAATAAACTCTTTTACATACCTACATAACTTTCTAGGTCATACAATAATATACCTCTATCTATTAAGTACTAATTGTCTGGCAAACTAAATTTTACTAATTTCTCCGATTCTAACCACAGTTTCTTGGCTAGTTCAGCATTTTGCGAACACTTCGAAGGCTGCTTCTGACGGCAATCACTAAAGTATTTACCAGTCACACCTTCTACTTCTGGAGACACTGCCAAGTATATCGAAGTTTGTGCAGCCTCCCAAGGAGTTTGGAACGTAAATCCTATACATTTCTCTACTATATTTCTAATAATATTGCTAGGAATGTTCCTAAATATATTCGTTGCAGCCACTCCTGGATGCAGAGCGTTAACTGTAACACCCGTACCTTTCAGTCTTGAACTTAACTCTAATGTCATTAAATTCAGGAAAAGCTTACTATTAGCATAAACTAAATAGTCACTCCAATATTTCTCCATATTCAAATTGTCAAAGTCTAACTCTCCATATTTGTGTATCATAGACGATACATTTATAATGCGGCTCGGAGCAGATGATTTCATTAAAGGCACTAATAGGCAAGTCAAAAGGAACGGAGCAAAATAATTGACTTGCATTCCAAAGTGAAGTCCATCAGCTGTTTTACCGTTACCGAGCCCGCCTGCGCCGGCATTGTTGATGAGGACATCGACACGCTTCTCGGTTTTATATATCTGGTCGCAGAAGTCCTTGACTGAGCGAAGTGAAGCTAGATCTAGTTGCCGGAAGTGGACATCAGTGTTACCACTAAATTTGATTATTTCTTCTTTAGCCTCATTCGCACGCCGAACGCTCCTACAGGCCATTATCACCTTTGCACCGCGACTTGCCAGGTCCTTACACGTCTCCAGTCCCAGTCCACTGTTTCCACCAGTCACTATCACTACTTTACCGACCATGTGAGCACTGGTCCGACATAAACCCACTGTCAGTTTCTGGTACACCTTCACTAAAAGCACTATCAATATTGTGATTCCGAATATAGCCCACCAAATCATTTTTACTGATTAAATTATTTATATACTCTACGGATGGGAACGCTCGTCGAACTAAGTTTTGACGATAAGTAGGTAATCAGTAAAGGGGGTCATGTAAAGTAACCTCAACCATCGGACGCGACGGCAGTATCAACGCGTTTATCGGTGATAAAGTGTTCGTATATGACTACATTTTTAGACGTCTTGACTAGCTACGCTCCACTCATGGCCGTATTCCTAACTACACTAGTTGCCAAACGTGCCTACGCGCCGGTGCGTCGCGGGCCGGTGACGACGTTACATAACTATGTCATTGAGTTTAATGCTATCAGTTCTAAGCCGATATCACCTTGGATTTATAAAAACTAAAACTCATTTACACTTCTTATACTAAAAATATTTGACAAAAAGAAACTGTGTCGAATGTACACTAGCCACGCATTTTTTTTACGTGGGTCTCTCCTAGCTCCTAAATTATTTCTTTTTGATGGAGATTACTTCGACTTTAATTATAATCAAACCGCTGACACTATAAGCGTCCACGTCTTGCGCCACTTCCACACAAATCCCACTCAGCTAGTTCGAAAAGGGACACTTGGATCTTTATGGACGTGCAAAGTCCCGTTGAGTTTCCACGCCACGGCACATGGAAGTCTATGGGTATACCAGACTTTGCAGCCACTGATACAGCAAACGTCTTAAGTAGCCATTCAAGCAAATTCATAAAGCAATATGGATATAAGACAAATAACATTATGATGGCTCTCATTATTTTATTTTAATCATGGAAATGTAGTAGCAAAACTTAATTCGTTACTTTATTGCAATCATAATGTGTTCAGTAATATCCTTTATATGGAGCACATTATGTCTCCAAGAAAATTGTTTACGAGAAGGCAATTAATGTTTTATTGTCATAAAAGTAGATTTAGGGACGTGTAAATTTTGCTCTCGTTCCATATTACGTAGAAATTATGGAAGGAACACAGGAATAAATAGCAGATCGAAATAACTGCACAGAGTAAATTATATCCAGTAATTCGATGTTTCTAAGCAAACGAATGGCAAGCTTAACATAAAGTAAACATAAGAGGCTGTCCCATGAGGCAACATTCAGTTTTGTTGTCGCCATTACGCTGCATCATAACAACTTGGATCACTAAACATAATTGGGATCCGTTCCATTAGACAAAATGCCTTTCGCCGCTAATCTGACATTAGATATTATGTTCACTATAATTCAGCAGTACAGCTGTAATAGTTTAAAGAACATTAAAGGTATATCTTTAGCAATCATCACATCGAAGAACTATTTCATCGAAGAGCTATTTTTAGTATTGTTCCGAAGATGTTTTACCTAACTTAATTTAAATAAAGATTCTAAAGCTACCAATAAACATAAAAACCATTATTTATTTTTTGTCAAAGAAGTCTACAAACTTTACCGTTTCTAAGAAATATAATACATAAATAAAGCATGGACTGGATTAAGCTCTACAAAGTTCACCTCCAAATGACCTCAAAACATTAATTTGAATATCTGAGCACTTAGATCGCAAGAAGTTCTCAATGGTATCCCCAAAATTTTCTGTAATACAATTATCATAGGATTAGCTGTGCCCCGCGGTTTCACCCGCATACGTTTCGTTCCCGTAGGAATATCGGGATAAAATGTATTCTATGTGTTAATCCTGGTTATAAACTATCTGCGTGCCAAATTTCATATAAATCCGTTCAATAGTTTTTGCGTGAAGAAGTAACAAACATACAAACACACTCACAAACTTTTGCCTTAATAATATTAGTGTGATGGATAATATGATCCGGAGGAATGATAGATATTGGAAAAATTATTTGAGGAATGAGGATAATGTGAACAGTGTTATGTTTTAATGTTTGATGACAAGAAAAATGACAAACTAAACAAAAGACGGATTGATTGTATGAAAGACTAGCTTCTGCCCGCGACTTCGTCCGCGTGAAATCAATACTAATATTATAAATTCGAAAGTAACTCTGTCTGTCTGTATGTTACCTTTTCACGCCTAAACCACTGAAAGGATTTCGATAAAAATTGGCAGAGATATAGATTGCATCCCGGGGAAGGACATAGGATAGTTTTTATCGATATACTTCGCGGGCGAAGCGGCGGGCGGAAGCTAGTTTCATATAAATCCTTTCAGCCTTTTTTGTAACAAACAGCAAAAAATACAAACTTTCACATTAGTATGAAGTAAGATGGCATATAATATGGAGTCAAATAAATCAACAATATTGTAATTTTATTGATCAGAGACGAGCTGCAAAAATATTCTTATATTTTTCGTATGGCTGTCGTTACAATTGAAATGTTGCTGGGGCGTAATGAGAATGATCAATTATTTGAATAAAATGCATTTTGCTATTAAACGTTCATTATTTTTTATGATATTTTCATTGAGCTACCGTACTTTGGTAGATAAATCTTTGGTTTCCTAAGAAAGTGATGAACAACAACAATAACGGCTGTCCAAATACATTGCGTTTTTTAACACCTTAAGGCGGAGATTTCTTGAAAACGATCAACAAGTTGGTTTTTTAAAGCAGTGTATCTCTTATATCGTAAATAATTTTGACCAAATAAATAAAGAAGATATTTTCAAGTCTTATTCTATTACAGTGATGGAACTCAAATGATAATACATACATTAATGCATCAAAAAATCTTCAAAAACACCTCTTAATTGTCTTTAAAAGCAGTTTATCCCTTCATTAATAATTTTAATTATAATTTAAAATATACCATTAAATTTCTAATGCCAAACTGCATTCAGTGATGATTATTTAGATAAATATTTCACATTTTGCAATAAATTACCAAGGCTGTGTCATCGCGCTTCTCTTTCTTTTCTATGCAGTCCGACAGTGCGCGCTTTAGGTCATGTAAGCCCCTTAATGTCAAATACTGATGGAAATGACAGATCTTCATGACGGCAGTTACACAATAAGACGCGAGCGGTTTCCTAAGAAACGAAAGCTTAAGCCCCGCGTCGTTACAGTAACTTACTGTAATAACGGAGAGCGACTTTTGAAACTACTCAATCTGTTTAACTTGGTCCAACCATCGTTTCCATCTATGTTTCTATCCAACGTGCATTTTCTTAATAATTTAAATACTCATAGAAACCATTTATTCCCACATTGCTTTTTTGACAATTGATTCGCCCAGCATTTTTTATGCTACGTTTAAATTCAAAACAAAACGCTGAACTGCCACTAAACACCAGTAAATTGATGTTAAAGTAACGTTAACACAACATGTAAATTAAAGGAGCTATCCGGGTTTATAATGAGACGTATGTCGCTTAACCAAAGTGTCGAAGGTGTTCTACCTGCAATTGCGAAGCAATTTGTCGCGTCAAATCACGTCAAACGACCTCATTACCAAGGTTTCCCATGTGAGCGAGGTATCGGCACACGCCTTATGACCGGGCCCCTAGTTTGTTAGACTTGTATAGTTCGCCTGTTTTCATTCAGAATGTTGTTTCTATTCATAATTCACAACGTTGGTATTTGCAAGAAACGGGGTTCTCAATTAAAGAAAATTTACATGTTTCTTTTCTATTTGTGTTCAAATTAAATATTTGGGAATCCCGTGAACGTACTTTTCGTGTTAAGTTTTGCGAAGTCTCCAATCATTTGCTGTTCATTTTTCAAACATATTTTGAATTTTATAAGCTAAGCTTGGGTGTTTAAATAGTTACCTGCATGCAAAACGATAAGAATTAAATAGGTGATTGCATGTTTTAAACAGAGTTAGAATATATTCTACATACTGCGACGTTTCAGTTATAATAATCAGAGACCTAGAGGTATTTTGTGGGTTAGGTTAGGAACAGTACCCTCTTATCTTCTATAATAATCTTCATTCTATTGTAGATAGTAATGTAGTGGATATTATTAAGAAATCATGACAGCCGTATCAGTGCACGTGTTTTGATAACGTATAAGATTTAGTGATAACATTAAGTATCTTTTTACTTAGCTAACGCAACGAATGGATTAGAAACGATTTATAATTTTAAATTAAGTAGTTAAGGCACAAAATACAGAGAGTACAGAAGGCAATCTCATGTAGGTATGTATATACTTCACTTTTCATACCTACGCTCCGCAGTCGCGCGATGGTTGTCAACTTTGGCTTATGCACATAAAACTATCGTGGTAGTGGCACTCGTATCTAGTTGTTTGATTTATTGTTGAGCTTACTCTACAATATTAAAACAAAACTATAAATATAGTAGGTATTACAATACAAAAGTTTACAGAACAAAAACATATATTTGTCAATTTTCACTATCGAAAATCCCTAATAACTTCAAAACGGATTACCCTATTTACACATTTGCCCTATCCGTTTTAGACCTAAACCTATCAAATGACACTAAAAACAACACAATATAGATATTAAAACATAATAATAATTAGATATAACACAATAATAATAATTATAATTATAATTAGATTTTTTGTTTGTGTAAACACAAACAAAAAATCATGTTTTCAACTTAGTTGGTGGCGTGAATTTACCTTACAAAAAAGTTACTTCGACTAAACTTATTCAAAATAGGAAACTATTATATAAATCGAGCTTAGATAGGCATTTTTTATTGCTCCATTTTTGCATTTCACAGACGCGTGTCTCAAGCGGCACTAAAAACAACACAATATCTACACAAACAAAAAATCATGTTTTCAACTTAGTTGGTGGCGTGAATTTACCTTACAAAAAAATTACTTCGTCTAAACTGATTCAAAATAGGAAACTATTATATAAATCAAGCTTAGGTAGTCATTTTTTGTTGCTCCATTTTTGCACTTCGCGCTCGCACTAGTCCCAACCAGTCCGAGATAACGTGTCCGTGAGCGGTGTCTATGTGTGCGTTGCTCTAGCGCACTTTGTATGTAGATTGCCTTCTGTACTCTCTATATTTTGTGTTTTTTATACAAATAGTAGGTATGCCGTGTATATCGGCAACAAAAGTCGATAAACACTTAATTTTATTTAATCTCAGTTATTGAGCAAATAAAATATTTGTTCAAAATTGCAGCAGACGCAATTTGCACAATGGTGCAATTTTGAACAAATATTTTGTTCAATAAAAAAAGATTGAAAGAACTGAAGTGTCCATCGACCTTATAATAAACTAGCTTCAGCCTGCGGCTTCGTCTGCGTGAAATTTCTTGATCCCCGACCTACCCCGTAGCATCGCATCGCCTGCTCGCGGGATGACTTCATTTTCGCTTAGTGTTCTTTCTTACTTTTTTCATTTTGCTCGGGTCCTAAGGGCGTAACTTGATGTTATACATATAGCCTTCCTCAAAAATTGGGCTATCAAATGCAAAAATAATTTTATAAATCCTACTGGTACCTGCTTCCAGAGATCAGCCGGTCGATTCCGTAAAAATCTCACCGTGAAAACTTAGGTGAAGTGAGTTTGTTTTTGCTAGGAATTGACACTATTGACAGCTCACTCCACGCTCACTTCACCTAAGTTTTTACGGTGAGTTTTTTACAGAATACCACCGCAGCGCGAGACATATTCATTCAAATACATTGAATGAATGTCACGCGCTGAAATCCAATGCAAGGCTTGTGAGGCGGGACGGATGAGGAAGAGAACCTCCCGTCCCAGCCGCCGCGGGAGACGCTCCGGGCGTCGGGAGCCACGGAACGACTCCCGGCCACCGTAGGCGCGGGCCTGCGGGCGGAGAGTAATGGGTAGCTCACCGTCCGATCAGGACCAGGCCCGTGCCCGACGGCGCGTACGTGTTCCACGCGCGCCTCAAAGAGATGTCAGCAACAGAGAAGGCAAAAGCCTGCCGGGTCAGCGGGATTGTCCGAAAGGGTTATCGCTGGCCCTGATCATAAAGGGCTAAGGAAAGAACAAAAACACTCTCACTCTTACTGACTAAAACCCACCCAGGGTTTTAGTCAGTAAGAGTCTGACACTCCCTTCCGCTCCTCCCAGAGCGCGAGGGGTCATTTTATGATTTCCCATACAAAAAAAAAAAAGGTTGTCGTGAGCGTGACCATTTTAGTATCGCAATGTAATCATTACAATTACGTTTTTATCTATTTAACGATAATAGCAACACGGACGTTAGATAACGCTATGTTATGTATAGATAACATAAAAAATACCTTGTATTTCAAACTCGTTCAGTTTTCTTCAGAGACGTGGTGCTACTTGTATAACTCAGGAAAGGCATTCTATAGCATAATGAACCTTCCCCGAACACTGATAAATCGCTTGGTGAAGTATAAAATCTTGTAATAAATTAATTAAGATCTACTTACCTAATTAGCCATCAAGCAAAATCGTGCCAAGCGACCGGTACATACTTCGGGGAGGGTGCCTCGTTTTACGAGCCTGTTAAAGTCATTGTTGAACTTTGGAGCTCGTAACTCCCTGACGGCAATTACTGTCAGAATAAAAGCGATTTTACAATGCACTCTGTAATAGTTGCACTATGAAACAAATCTGTAGTGTTTAACGAGTGCTTACATAGTCATTTTTAAGAATAAATATCTGATTTAATGACACCTTTTGATCCAAAATATTATTGTATAATAGTTATTTAACCCCCTTGTATGTCGTAATTACAGACACAATTCAAAAACCAAAAGCCATTGTGTCTCGCGTAGATCTACGTTCCGGCATACTATGGGTTAATAGTTTATCTTGAACAAACCTCCTTTATAAAGGTGATGAAAATTTGCTACTAATAGTAAAGCGAAGCCCGGAGTCTGGATTTGTATCCACTGCCCAGTCGATGCCAATAAACTCGCCCCCTTTTACATGGGACTTAAACATAACTGGCTAAATGTAGGTCTACTATAGATACGCATCTGCCTACACCTTCGGGGATTACAGGCTTAATGTTATGCGTGTTTAATAAAACGAAATACTGAGAAATACCGTGCATAAAGCTACTGACGCCTGACAACAATTTAATAGCATTGCGCTAAAATGTAGCGCGCTATTTTATCAGGAGAAGGCGTTATAAGATTGAATACAATAAACTTTCTACAAAACGTGGAAAATATTTTTTCAGGCATACCACACATGTAACTGGCAACTTGTGATAAGCAGTGCTCTACTACTTTTATTATCTCTGTTATTTTTGTATTGTTAATTTGATTACCTTCAATTACCTACCTACTTTGCTATTGTTTATCTGCAATGTGTGTTTAGTTGTACGGTATAAACCACAATGGGCGACAAACAGCTCACAATAATATAGTTTTTATCTTATCTGTATTACCTAATGTATGAATGTCGATTTAGTGTGGCTAATGTTGTTGCTTCAACACGATGTTTATTGTATCTCTTTTTTTGACTAATATATTTATACTTTTTATTTTAAAAGTTTATTGTAAACTAACATCCGGAATATGTAAGTGTAGTAATCATTTAGTGGGTAAAGTGGTCATAGTTACAGGTGGAAACAAAGGTATTGGTTACGAAACTGCAAAGAACATGGCTGAAAGAGGTGCTCGTGTTATACTAGCATGCAGAAACGAGGGACTTGGCACATCCGCAAGGGACCAAATCATCAAAGACACTGGTAATGCCGATGTTCACTATAGACACCTTGATCTCTCCTCTCTGGCTTCCGTAAGAGCGTTCGCTGATGGTATAATCAAGACTGAGAAACGACTTGACATACTTATCAACAACGCCGGTGTCTACGAGGTTGATAACCTAAAAACAGAAGATGGATTATCTCTTGCTGTGCAGACTAATCATTTCGGGCCTTTCCTTTTGACTTGCTTGCTGTTGCCGTTACTAAAAACCTCTGCACCGAGTCGGATTGTCAACGTGTCATCTAGAGCTTACAAACGTGGAAAAGTTGAATTCGATAATCTCAACGCGGAAAAGGAAACACAAGAAACGTACAGTATGGGTCAAGTGTATGGTAATACAAAGTTATTCAATGTTTTAATGACTGTTGAATTAGCAAGAAGATTGGAAGGAACAGGAGTGACAGCCAATAGTTTACATCCGGGAGTTGTAGAGACCGAAATTTTGCAGTTGAAATCCGGCTGGGAGAGAATATTGATACCGATAGCGAAGTATTTTTTTAAGGATACTTGGGAAGGAGCTCAAACATCTATATATCTTGCTGTATCGCCTGAAGTGGAAGGCGTGAGTGGAAAGTATTATGCCGATTGTAGAGAGAATAGTTTGTCAACACTTGGTCAAGATAAAGATTTAGCACGAAAATTCTGGGAGGCTTCAGAGACGTTTGTTGGTCTTAAATAAAATCGCTCAATTGAGTAAATAACATTGTGTTTCAATTCTGGCTTTGGTTATTATTATCTGATGTAAATAATTCTATTATTTTTGATACAGTGCATTGTAAATTAACCCTTAGTATGCCGGAACGTAGATTTACGCGAGACACAATGGCTTTTTAATTGTGTCTGTAATTACGACATACAAGGGGTTAAAAAATAAATAAAATTTCACGATAAAATCACGATAATTCAATCCGTGCACAGAATCTTTCATGAACCTATTTACTAAGTACCTAGTAAGACAACTAATGAAAAAACATAATTAACTAGGTAACATAAAGGTACTTATAGATAAAGGTACTCATGGTTACTGTAAAATATATAGATGGAACCATTGCCGCGTTGTTGGTAGAGATGGGCATCGGGTAAATACGTAAAGGGAAAATATCCAATAAATAAATAATAATCCGGGTAAATACCGGATATTTACCCGGGTAAATTAAATACCCAATCTTTGGATAAATATATGTAATAACACTAATGTTAATATAAGATGTGTGCACGTGTGTGCGTACTTCTATTTCTCGACAATCAACTATATTAAATTAATATGAAATAGAAAATATTTACTGTCCAGGTAAAGGACAAATTTAAGGTACAGTAAGCAGGTTCACTGGTTAACAGCAATTAAGTTAACATGAGTAGCTTAAAAATTACCTACAGCTAGGTTACAATATAGTATGTATTTGCTGGTGAGCCCCAAACTAGACAGTTAGTACTCCGAGCCCCAAGATACAGATCTTGGTGCTCGGAGTACGAATTCCAGAGTGGAGACTACAGAGGTGTACGTTATTGTACGTAGAGTAGGCCGGGGAGCGTCTTGCTAGCAATGAGATGCTGTCAGGTGTTGGAATTCTATAATTTCTTTTGCTTATGACGTAGTCAGGACTTCTTTTAATATTTTTGTGCATTTTAGTGCAGGCAGAAAGAATGACAAGCTGGTGGACTCTCTCCCTCTCTCTCTCTCTCGTTTTGCGGTAGAGTAGATCAGTAGAGAACCGGTAGGGCTTCTTAAAAGTTACTTTAAGAAGCGCCATCTGTGCTCTATCAGCTTCAATCAAGTAGGTCTTTCCAGCCTACCCCACACGCTGATGCAAAACTGAATTATCGATTGGCATAGCGCTAGGTAAACTTGTTGTAGTGTGTCTGTGGGCAGACAGTGTCGTAGTTTACGCATGGTGTGAATAAGTTTTCTTATTCTGCCAGAAAGGTTGGATATATATTGATTAAATGTTAGGTGGTCGTCAATATGAATACCGAGGTATTTGATGTAAGAAGTACGTTCAAGAGGAGTACAGTCACAAGAGAAAGTACAAATGTTAAAAGAGCAGTGATGTAGTGTGAGTGTTCCGGCGGTTTTGGAGAAAACAATATATTTCGTTTTACTGCCATTTAGCGTGAGCAGGTTTCTATCGGTTGGTCAAGATTAGTAATAATCCCTCTTCTGCTAGATAGTGTACCTACATGTTCCTACGATTTTTCGTGAAATATTACGGCAGTGTCATCTGCATAAGTTATAATTTCAGCATTATTCACGGAAAGGTTTATTATGTCGTCAATATAGACAATGAAAAGCGTGGAACCAAGTACTGTGGAACTCCTGAATCAATGGGCTTGGCTTGCAAAGTGAAAGAGCTTACTTCCTTGTACTGCTTCCGGTTTGTCAGGTAGCTGTTAAACCATTCAAGGCAAATTCCTTGTATTCCTATGCATTCTAGTTTCTTGAGGAGAAGGCTAGTTGAAACTGAAATTTAAGTTATATGTAATCTACTTTATAAAAATCATAAATTCACTGATAGACAACGCACAGAATCGTGAAATTTTGCACAAGAGTTTCTTTTATAGCGAGGGTGAGCACTAGGGAAGATTTTGAAAATTAGCTTTTAAATGGGTTAAATAGGAAATGAAAGTTTGGAGGGAAGTTCTTAGCCGATGGCAGATCCCATCACACGCACATAGGCTTGTCCTCATAATAAGAAACTTAACTTACTCCTGGTTTGCTCGCATGGAATTTGCTCAAGAGTACTTTATTTAACTCAAGTGAGCGCTAACGAAGGATTTTTGAAAATAAATCCTCTGTAAGGGTTATACAGCGTGCCGCTTTAATGGCGACATTAGTTTTCATGTTATGAACATATTTTGATTTCAATAAACATTATTATTTATTTTCAATATTCGAAAATAGGATCTTGGAGCAACCTGTACTTAAAAATCTGTAGCGCATGGATCTTTTTCCGGGGTCATGGATCATATAACATCGTATCAATGAAATTAAAACGAATAATATCAAAAAGTAGGCGAATTGAAGGAAAGAGAGAGAGCTCTATGTCTACAAGCGGCGCAGGCGGTAGTTTTCAAATTACGAATTATTTTACTAATGTTGTTATAATTTTTATGATTACTGACCACAAGCCCTACCCGTGTGTTTAATTATTAATGTCGATATTGTAGCGGCACGTTGTATAGGGCATGAAAATTTGTATTGAAGCTCGATATTTTGCCGATAGGAAATCCCATCAGTCATTATAATAAAATATTTGATGATGAATAACATTCTTACAGGGTCTTATCACTACATCTAAATCGTCTTCATTATCAACTCAGCCTATCTACTGCTTACTAGACAAAGGCCTCTCCAAGGTTGCGCTATCACACGCCGTCCTCCGAAACGAGAAGACTTGACGAATTTTTCCAAACGCTGCCCAACCCAACTGGATTCTTCTGACGACTTCTTTCTCAAAATTGTGTCTACCGAGCTGGAAGAATTTCCTCACGGTCGATATACTTGTTTACAACTTCAAGAAGCAACCCTTCGATGTGGGTTGGACTTGAATTGTATAAGACTTTTGTCTTGTCCAAATTCATGCAGAGGCTGTGTGTGACTGCGCAGCATCTTGTCTAACTGTGAGATGTACTCGCTAGCTATCCAGTCCAGTCCAGCATCTTAAAGACATCCTCCAACACACAGCACAGTGCACAGTTTCGGGGATATCACATACCTGCCCCTGTCTCACCCCTATGAGCAGTTGGATGGGGCCAATTTCCTTATCCTGGATCTGAATAGTCATCATGGTAGCGTCATATAAACATCTCAATACTTCGATATTGCAAGTCAATTCGACAATGTTGTAGAGAGGCCAGAACTGCCCATATGTCGATGGAGTCGAAGGCTTTCTCGTAGTCCACGTATGCCATAAACACACAATGCCACAGCACATGGCCGTACTCTTCGGTCTTCTGTACAATTTTTCGAACAGTATGGATGTGGTCTTCGGTACTGAAGCCTTTTCGAAAACCGGCTTGTTCTAGTGGCTGGAACTAGTCAAGTCTCCAGGCGAGATGGCTCGCGACGATCCTTGAGAATAGCTTGTATACGTGGGTCAGAAGTGAGATGGTTCTACAGTTCTTCAGCAAGGTACGCACCTCTACTCGTGTTACCTGTGTGCATTCTAACCTCCTGGATGACGGAGTTGATGAGACTCACTAGCATTTTCAGGACTGGAGTCCGCTTTAAGTCTTCATCATGGATCACGTTAACACCGAAAACTTCCTTGAATTTCTGTAAAGTTCGTTGAATGAATGAAATCATTTATAATTGTTAAACACAAAATAAAAGCACGAAAAGCCCTTTTATGAAGTAGAAGTAAGTTGACAGGGCTAGTTATCTGACTGGTTTATTCACAACGACAATACTACTAACAAAAAGCCTTAATTACAATTTACAAGCTGACACTAAAATGCTACCCTAATAGCTGCCCGGCGCGACTTCGTTTGCCAACCCCTTACCTTACCCTACTCCTACCCTACTCCTGCCCTACTCTTACCCTATCCTACCCCTTCCCTACTCGTGCCCTACTCCTACCCTACTTCTACCCTACTCCTACCCTACCCCTAACCTACACGAAAAGAAAAAAAATATCAAGAAAAGATGTATCAACCCAAATAAAAAAATGTCTGTCTTGATAATAAACTAAAATACTCGTAGAAATAAAATAAAAGAGTAAAATACAGACCAAACAATTAAATAAATCAAATTGTACCTACAATCTTATTAACTCCGTATTACTAAACGCATCACGAGTTTTAGTGAGACTAACAAACGTCATTGCATTTTTATATATATAGACTATTAAAAATAGGGGTTGGTGGTAGAATGTTTGATGACCGGGGTTCCAAGTAAACTCAATAAAGAAAGAAAACATAGGTAGTCTCAACTTTACTTAACTAAAGGCTTTAAGTTTCTTCGCAATCTAATCACTTACTAACAATGGAAACAAATAAAAATAAGTAACAAAATATAAAACAAAGTAGGTACCTAAGTATACAAAAAAAAACTGGCCAAGTGCGAGTCGGACTCGCACACGAAGGGTTCCGTACCACAAGGCAAAACGCCGAAAAAAACATGTTTGTTGTATGGGAGCCCCCCTTAAATATTTATTTTATTTTAATTTTATTATTTATTATTAAAGTTAAAATACAACTGAGTATTTTGTGAATATTTCAAGTGCCTACCTGTTGCCATTTATGATATCCAGCAAAAAAGGGCAAAAAAATCGCGTTTGTTGTATGGGAGCCCCCCTTAAATATTTATTTTATTTTGTTTTTAGTATTTGTTGTTATAGCGGCAACAGAAATACATCATCTGTGAAAATTTCAACTGTCTAGCTATCACGGTTCTTGAGATACAGCCTGGTGACAGACAGACAGACAGACGGACAGACGGACAGACGGACAGACGGACAGACGGCCAGACGGACAGACGGACAGACAGCGAAGTCTTAGTAATAGGGTCCCGTTTTTACCCTTTGGGTACGGAACCCTAAAAAAGCAAAATGAAAATAAAACAAAAATATATTGATAAGCAGAAAGAAAATCCTCAGGCTGGGATCAAACCCACGACACGTTTTTTCAAACCCGGCACTATGTCCCGAGACCAACTGGTTTCTTGTAAACCGTGGCGAATATGTCGATCAATATCTCGCGATGGATCAAAATTACGCAGCTTTATCAATCGAAGCCAGACCACTAAAGACTGAATGGTAAGGGCGTTTCAGCAAGCCCGTTACTTCAATTGCTCGCACACACATTCACAATATTGCACCAACTACTAAGCGAATGCGTAAGTTTATTCTGTAAATAGTACTTAATATCCGAATAATGATAACTTTACAGAAATTATGCAAATATCTACGGAGCAAACGTTAGATTTCTCTCTTTCAACATTGACATCCCTCCGGTTTTCTTAATTTTCCGCTACCGTCACTTGTCCGCCGTTGTCCAATAATCATCTCTTTAAAATTATTGTGGCGAACCTAGTAACGCCATCTAATATTGGACTCGAGAACTAAACTTTCGATCATTACAAATTTAATGGTCAAAATTTAGGGTTGCATGTATTTTTAATGTCAAATCATAAACAAAATAAAGTTAAAAAAAATTCTTCAAAAGATATAAAATCAATTTATGGGATGGACCACCCTTATTACATAGGGGTATGAAAAATAGTTTACTCAGACCTACTAAATATACACACAAAATTTCATAAGAATCGGTCAAGCTGTTTCGGAGGAGTTTTGTTACAAACACTGAGACACGAGAATTTTTCAGATTAGACCTACAAGTGTATAATAAAAGTTATAGTTGTCCTCTGACTCTACGATTCCCTATGCAATTTTTTTTAAGATTCCAGTTGTATGACACGTACGAAAGTCCTGGATGCCGTTCATTGGTACAATTAACTAACATGTCATCGTGGTCTAACCTGATAATGGCCGAAATATTGAAAGTTATAGCAAATACGATAAAATAACTTCGTTCTTAAAAAGATAAATACCCATCATCTGGTAATTTACCCGGGAATTTACCGGGTAGAATCCAATCTCTAGTTGTTGCGGAAACAATGTAAAACTGCTGACGCCTGCCAACAGTATAATAGCATTACGCAGAAATGTAACACATTACTTCTGTAGTAAAAGGCGTTATAAAACTTGGTCCTAGTAAATAGCAGAAATATATTTTGTTTTCAGTAATTTATCAACATGTCACATATAGGTACACAAAAGAAAATCATAAGAATGTTAAAATTTTCTATTAAGAAGTAGTTAGGTACCTACTTACAATTCTGCGTCGTGTTTTTTGTATTGATGCGATGCCAAGAATAAAATAACAAAGATTTAAAACACATTGCATCAAATATAATAAATCACATTGACGTTGGCTCAGAATCTAATCTTTTGCACACAAAACTTTGGCTATGAAATATCAGCAGAAGTTGTACAAATAGCATTCAAAAAGAGCTTGTATTGAAAAATAAATATCGAATCTAGGCGACTTTGCGAACACTGAAGTTTTGAGCAAAACTTTACCAGATACTTCTTTATTTGTTTCAATATTTAAAAATATAGTTACAAGATTCGTTATTTTACAGTTCTTTATTTTACCTCCGTACATAAAATCCCTTATAGATAGAACGTTACGAAAGTATCAAATAAATTCCGTCCAAGCTGTCGAGTTACTTTGTTCCAAAGGCAGCTGAATATTTGAGGCATTGGCCGGCAGACTTGTTGTCATGGCGGTGTTTTGTTGGTTCAGGAGACGGGTGGTGTCTCGGCGAACGTCCACGGGAATTCGATATTGCCTCAAGTGAAGCGTTCTAGCAGCATTGTGCACTTTTATTCGCTATTGTCAGTGTGAGCGATGCCACTTCGTCGTGCTCGGATGATTGCGGTATCGTATTCTTTCTTTAGAAAACACTTAGACGTGAAAAGGATTGAAATTCTGATATTCTGACTTATAAAGATTTTTCCATTCTTTGGCGATACAACTCCGAGAGTAAATTGCTTATGAGACGTTTTATACAGGAATCAGTAGGTAATAAAAGATATTAGAAAATCACATTAGCGTGTTCTAGTATAACTAGTAGGTACCACATGCTCTGTGGTAGGTACATACCTTATTAGATGGCTAGAACCTGAAAGAGAAAGTACAATAAGTAATGAATTTATAGTAAAATAAAAAACTGCATTAATAATAATGTACTCTGTGTGTATACGGTTCACATACGGGTTCAGTCTGTGCTTTCAGTAATGACATGTAGGTACATGATAGACGGTTTGATAGCTTGACAAGCGTTGACAAGACAACAACATTTTGTTTGTTGGCAGCAGTCATGTTTGCATAGAGTACTTTTTGATAGACTGAAACATGTTTGTTGAAAAGTGTTAGGATAAATTCAAATGTAAATCAAAATTACAGTGAGATCAATTGAATGGCAGCATGAATCGTATACCAGAAGCTACTGTTATATCACCACAATCCTACTTTTGGGGCTGCGTCACTCTCTCAAAAGATTGCCCATTCTTTTCAACCGAAGATCCAAATTTATACTACTTTGGGATTGTACTGGCCAGCTTATACGCCGCATTTCTGCTAGTAATTCTTGCTGACTTGAAATTTTATTGGTCCGTGGATCACTTCCAACGTCAAATTGATTATTATATAAATTTAATAAGAAAGAAAGTGAGGCACGTACACCTGGACCAGAGGAGATTGATGTCACAGCAGGAGAGGACAGAGAAGCAGCTGAAGAGAAGCGAGGAGTGCACGGGCGTCGTGACCGGTATCCGGGGCGCGCTGTCCACGGACGACCCAACCCAACTAACGACTCTGACAAGCTTTTTCTTAGAAACAAGACCAAGGAGCACCTGGAATGTAAGCCAAACCATCATTAATTTTTCACCTCAATAACTCTGTTGCATCCGAGCCCATATCCACAAATACAAACTTCTTTTCAACGTCGGACGGTACAATTTCTGTCGCTTGTAGTTCCGTTATATTTTCAGCTTCTAGTGCAGATATTTGGATCGAAGGCGAGTCACTGTTTGCTAAAGCGAATACCTTTTATATTTTATCTTTTACAATACGTCGGATGTAAAACTCAGTTCACGAGACAGTTTTCCGATAAAGACAATACTTTGGTCATAACATCTTAGTATTTTTCAAACAAATCTCATTTACATACATATATAAACTCACGCCTCCCTCCAATGGGGATAGGTAGAAACTACAGAACGCCACCTGCTTCGATTCTCACATGCTTATTTTGCCAATTTATTTACATAATAAGTTCAAAATAAATTTTTAAACTACAAAACAGAACAAAACTATAAAATACCATCTCAAACTACTAACAAGTTCACTATTCTATTTTATCAAATTCGAATTTGTGAATTTTTCGTTTCAAACGTCTGCACAATAAAGTTACGCAAGTGAGAACAAAATAAGTACCTAAAGAGTTTTATCTATGTTTCCTTGACTTCCAGCAAACTTATTTAAACTTTGTTGTTGTTGAAATACTTGTACCTCTAAGTTGACTCATTCCGATACTTTGTGAACATAAATGTAGTTGTGTGAAGAAGACGTTTGCTTCTTAAAATTGACCAGCGGGTTAAAATTGACCAGCGGGGTAAAATTGACCAGCGGGGTAAAATTGACCAGCGGGGTAAAATTGTGTAACACATTAGCAGTAGCAATTTTTTTCATTTTGACAGTTCAACAACATTCATTGCGTTATTTACGTTGTTGGGCAGACAATTTTTCGAACATATAAAGCAATGAATTAGCAATATCCTTCAAAATGATTTAGATTGTAATATACAGGGTGAATTTTTAAAGTGGTCGTGGATGACCAAATCCGAAACTACGAGGAATAGCGAAAAGTACTCAAAGGAGTCGCGGGCTCGATTTTGATGAAAACTGAAACTGCATCTATGGATTTTTGAAAAAACAATATTTCTAGCCAGGAATCGAACCCGTTGATTTTGATTAAAAAAACACACTGTATTATTACACCACTCGATAGTGTCCCTAATAAGTATCAAATTCTTGGAAGTAAACTGAAAGAAGACATTATTTTAATTGAAAAAACAATTTAAACTGCATTCATAGATTTTTAAATGATTACATGTTTGAACAGGGAATCGAACCCGCTACACGAGACCCTGTAGCTTTATCATTACGACCGAAAGCCTTCATCATAACGATTATTTTTTTGCTAAATAACATAGTGTCAAAAATAAAATGAAGACCATGAATTTTAACATTTGATGGACAAATAAGAAGGCCGCAGAGATCCCCAGATCTAACCCCGTTAGATTTTTTTTTATGGGATTATGTAAAAAATTTAGTTTACAAGAACCAGTATGAAAATGTCCACGAGCTACAAACAGAACTTAGACGTATTATTCTAAATATCCACCCCAACAAGATCAAAAAATCGACAGGGAGTGAAATAATCAAAAGAGTACGACTTTGTATTCAATAGTATGGGACTCGTTTTGAGCATTTGATAAATTGATTAATTTTGTATTAAAAATATTAAAATTCATGGTCTTCCTTTTATTTCTGACACTATGGTATTTAGCAAAAAATAATCCTTATGATGAAGCCTATGAATGAGCCTTTCGATCGTTATTAAAATATATTTATTAAAATATATATATAAAATTTCTCAAAAACCTGCATGGTTTTTGAGAAAAAATAAGTATTCAGTACTGCAACCAATAGGCTCATGCAAATATATAAAAAACATTGCTAAAAAGATACTGTAGTTAGTATAAAAATATCGAAAAGCGAAATATAAAATATCGTAGCAAATTGCGAGGTGTGAAAAATCTGAGCAGAACGAGATTAAACTATCGCGTTCAAATATAACTTGTTCTGCTGAAGTTAGAAATATCAAACGAGCTTGTGAGCATGAATAGAATTATTATATCAGTCGAAGTAGGTAGGTACCTACTTAGTTGATTTAAGCCGTATTTTTCAATAAGTAAATAATATCTGGGCACTGAGTAGACGGGCAATAGGTATTTTAATGGGAATGATCATAGTAGGTAAATATATTATACTAGCTGACCCGGCAAACGTTGTTTTGCCATATAAATTATTTCTAGCTGCGCGGCGCTACTTCGTTCGCGTGGTGCCCTACCCCTTACCCTACCTTACCCCTACCCTACTCCTACACTACTCCTACCCTACTCCTACCCTACCCTACTCGTACACTACTCCTACCCTACTCCTACCCTACTCTTACCCTACTCCTGCACTACTCCGACCCTGCTCCTACCCTGCTCCTACCCTGCTCCTACACTACTCCTACCCTACTCCTACCCTACTCTTAACCTACTCCTACACTACTCCTACCCTACTCCTATACTACTCCTACCCTACTCCTATAAGTAAATAAAAGAATTTAAAAAAAAAAAGTATCCTATGTCCGTCTCCTGGTTCTAAGCTACCTCACCACCAATTTTCAGCCAAATCGGTTCAGCTGTTCTTGAGTTATAAATAGTGTAACTAACACGACTTTCTTTTATATATAGAGATGTACTCAGATTATAAAACAAAAGGTTTTTTTATTTCATGTTTTTTTAATCTTTTGTTTTATAATCTGAGGAGATGTATAAATAATTGCTAAAGAAACCGAAAACTGGATAACAGAAGGGAGACATTTGTCATGCAGTGGGACACAACAGGCTCATACGTCTATACATAAATTAAAGCTGAAGAGTTTGTTTGTTGCATTTTATAGCCCAATCCTTGAGGAAGGCTATAGTCTATTTAACATTACGCAGTGAGCTTTAGGAGCTGAACAAAAGGAAAAAAAGTCAGAAAGATCGCTAAGCGAAAACGAAGTCACAGCGTTGGCAGGCGATCAGCGGGATTGTCCGGTCAGCGGGATTGTCCGGTCAGCGGGATTGTCCGGTCAGCGGGATTGTCCGGTCAGCGGGATTGTCCGGCCAGCGGGATTGTCCGAAAGGATTACCGCTGCCCCGGAACATAAAGGGCTAAGGAAGGAACATGGGTGGGTTTTAGTCAGTAAGAGTCTGACACTCCCTTCCGCTCCAGCCAGAGCGGGAGGAGTCGGGGGAACAAGAAATTTCACGCAGACAAAGTCGCTGGCAGAAGCTAGTAATAATAATACAAAGTGAACGTAGAATCTCTGAGGTCTGAAATGCGAAACGGTGAAATAGAAGCTCTGAACAAAACCATAATTAATTACCTACTAAGGCATTCAATATTCGTGAATATACATATGTACCCTAAGTAAAGATGAACTCGAGCAGTGTAGCTGAGTGAAGCTTAATCATAAGCCCAACCGCACTTCTGTGATGTCGCAAAAGGACGCCAACTTATTATCAAAGTTCCTTTTAAAGAATATGGACCATGGATAAAGACTGTAAAAGTGTTATGGTAGGAGGAAGTAATTAAAAACCTTGTAACTCTGTGATTTGTCTGACCATAATATTAAGCCACATAACCCTAAAACAAATTAGAGACACTTGAAAGAGATAGTGGGGAATTTTCGCTTCCTGCATTTACTGCAGGGGCGAAGTATTGAAAGAAAAACTCTAATAACAAGTAGGAAACGGAACTGCTTTACGTTCTTTTATTGGTCGCTAGTTTTGTGAGATTACATCTATTGGAGGTTTTATATATGTATATGCTGAGTCAATAAATGGGCACGGGGGGTGCAAGGTTACTTATCACACTTAAAATATCTTTAAAAAATAATAGGCGTTGAAATGGCCCACGGCTAACGGTTCATAGATCTCGGTTCGGCCTGTCTGCTTGGGTTTTGACTTTTGGATATAAATTTAAGAGAGGTTTTGCTTTGACATTTTGTACTGTGGCTAGTGATCTTTTTATTTTTCATCGTTGGCAAGCATTCTAACTAGATGCAGCTAAAATTCAGTAGCTTGTCTTCACAACCTTTACACAAAGTACTTCTACAAAAACCGTATGTATTAAACATATGGCGAAAGTGTGGATGCACAACCTATCATGGGCGTTTGTTTCAGGTGACGAGACGTTGTCCCACGTCAGAACAGGATGACATACGCGACTGGTGCCTATAAGGCACTGAAAAGTAAAATACCACCACGACACCTACAACTGACTCTGGTTTAAAGTTAAGCAATTAAGAAGAAGCAAAGCTGCTAGATTGCATCAGGCGAACTTCTTGTTTTCCCTACTGAAAACTATCTTCATTACGCTAGATCCGTGTATCTGCTATCTAAATCGTACAGAAACATTGTTTTGCGACCACACTCGCGCACATACCCTGCTACCCGAACTAGATTTTGTCCTATATGGCAAAACAGTTGGCTCAGCTCCAATCGCTTCCTTTACCGTTTTAAAATTATTTATTCCCAGAAAATAAAATAAATAAAACCAATTTTTTGTTGTTTTAATATTTATTGTAGGTATTTAATTCACACAAACACACGAACTGTCATACATCTCTAATAAATTATTACCCTAACTAACCTATTTGTTAATTTTATACAGAGCTTAGGTTTTAATTACCAGTTTCGTACATACAGTAGTTACTAAGATTAATCTTAAATACAAACATATTCTATAATGTTAAACTACAGTCACTTTGGTGTTATCAGTGGCCTTAATGTCGGCAAAGAACAATGAACAATAAAGGATTAAAACGAAAACTTAACATAAAATTAACAAACACAGCCATGATCAATAAATTAACAAATAATATCACAATACAAACTTAACAACAATTCAACGCTTAAAACTATGTAACATTAACGATATTAATTGGTCAACAAAATTATACCAAATGGTAAAAAACAATAGGTGCGTAATGACGATTTTATCCCCGTTTAAACATTTTATACTAAATGACTTTGGAAACTATTGGTGGATAGGTTTTAATTTTATTACAATTTAATAACACATTTTACTGTGATGGCGGGTAACTGAAGGCTTAAATTAATACTATTGTGTGTAGGAAGTAATGATGCTTTTATCATAACAAAACTTGATAAAGGGGACAAAACAGTCATTAGGCTAGTAACACTTAACAACATCTATCATGATTGTAACTGATGGGTTAACAGGACCATTCTATTGTTACACTATTACAATATACGCAAACGAGATACGTCTTAAAATATTATTAATATAACAATATTTAGACAATACAATATTTTATAACAGGCAGTTTATAAATGGCCAAAGTCACAATTCATGATAGTGGAAAAATAAGGGCGTCCAAATAGGGTTCCGGCCAAAGTGGTGGAAACCCTATAAGAAGGCAAAGAACACACAAAATGAAACAATATCAGGCACATTACGGTAATAAGGCACAATGTGATTGTTTCAAGAAATAACAGTTTAACAATAAAGTAGAGAAACGAGAGGAAACTGTAGGAAGGAGATGGATTATTTTACAATTGGAATTTAAAGTCAAGCAAAGGTAAAACAAAACACGGATTATATCAGAAGGAAAAGTGATAAGGCTACCTAGCCTTATTACTTTTCCTTCTGATATAATACTACTCTACTAGAAAGAATAGCAAAAAACGAAACAAAAACTTAACTTTGAATTAATTAAAAAATCAACATAATGATGATGCAGGCTAACAGTAACAACAATTGGGAGGTCAACGTAACGTACCAAACAAAAACTCAACAAACTATCTTAAAGGCATAAGATTACTGAGCCTTTATGGAATATATAGACCAACAATTTAATAGCTGAAAAGTACCTATGCAAAAAACTATGTAAAATTACCAGATGAATGCAAAGATTTGTTATACGTGTAACAAATAAGAACAATTTTTAGGGAATTGTCAAAAGAATATTTTTTTAAGTCGTTGGGAACTTGAAGCTTAAAACATGAATAAGTTATTGAAAAGGTTATGTAGTTCTAATTGGCTTCTTATACTGGAAATAGAAATAATATTTCTGAACAAAATAACTTTAAATCGATAGGTAGGTACTCAAATCAGAAATTCGACAAGTCCAAGTGGGTATTAACAAAAACTTAACAACTTCAAATGAAGAGATAAGGGAAACTATTGAAGTGCTTAAAAAACTTGCCAAAACAAAAACTTAAGTTGAAATCAACAGACAAATCAACTATTTAGTTCAAACATAAACACAACGTAATAAACAAAAAATAAATGGATGTATGAAAGAAGTTTTTAAAGAGGCTTAAGATTGGAGGTCTCTCAAGTGGAATTTGAATGTAAATAACCAAACATGCTTTTGGTGACATTAGTGAAGTTGGTAGAAACAAAAAACCGAAAAAAAGCTAAATAAGTAAGTAATGGTAAAAGAAATATTCAAAACATAATTTTGGGCACAAAATTGCTATTTAAGTTAAGTGAACAGGATAGTTAAAAACAAAACAAAAACATAACTTCCAACAGTCAAATCAACTACTTAGTCCTACGTATTAACAGAAACTTAACAAAGGAGTTAATGAATTGATGGATGTTTTAATTTTACTCAAAAGGTGTTTGGTGCCAAAGTGGATATAACCATAATCAAATCTGTAAGGACATAATAAAAACGTTAACTCGAATCTATCAGGATCTGAGTTGATAAAAAAGAGATTTTTTAAAAAGCTTTTGCTAAAGAAATATTACCTAATAACAACAGTCAAATCAACAAGGGAGTAGCTACAAGTAATAACAAAATTAAATTAAATTGACAGAAGTCATTTTAGTGATATTTAAGTTTTTAAGTGGATGATTTAACCGAAAAAGTAATTGATAGCAAAGAACAAAACAAAAACTTAACTTTAAATCAACAGTAAACAGTACTTGGTAACTAACTACGTGTTAAACAAAAAAATCAACAAATCTTACAATTAACTTGAACTGAAATAACAACAAAAAAATGTAACGATTTTGTGTTCATACTTTAACAAAACAAACATTCAATCGTTTAAACCAATGCTTAATTGATTTGGCTGTTTGGAATTATCTAAAATGTTATCGAAAGGCTTTCTATTGAAAAATAATAACAGTTTTCAAACAAAAACTTAACTTGGCTTATTGAAGTTATAGAATACAATAACAAATAACGGGATTCCATTAACTTGCAGTGAATTAACAACAAACAATGAAACAGTTTTAAGTTCATACTCAACAACATTCACATTCATTGTCATTCATAATTTAACGAAACAAATATTCAATCGTTTTAAGCCAAAGCTTATTTGACTTGGTTGTTTTGAATTATTTAAAGTTATCGAAAGTGTTTTGGGCTTACTATTGAAAAAACAAAAACTTAACAGTTTCTAAACTTAACTTGACACATTGGAATATGATACATCAACAATTATTAGTGACAAGCTTCCAGGCCAGCTGGTTCGTCTTAAATTGAAACAAAAACTCAACAATTGAAACTAAAAAAAAACATGAACACAACATTCTGATGTATGTTACTATGTTTTCGTGGTTAAAAATCGGAAGGAAAACTTTAGAACTTTAGCAGGACCTATACTCGAATAGTGGGTGCTACATGTCAATTGTCAAATGTACAAATATTACTGAAAGTAACAGCTGCATGTGCAAATACAGAATTTTAATCTGGAGCCGAAATTAACAGAAAACAACTACTATAGTAGAATCCAACAGATGTAACAATAGCAAAAACATGTCCAAAACATGAACAATTGGAACGGGTACAAACAAAACATGAAACGTAACTAAGTTTTGACAACAACACCGATCATTAAGACACTTTCGGTTCAACGTGAACCACTATGCTCATAAAAGTACTTATCTAACGTCTATCCTAACCTTACATAATGAAAAGACTTCATTAGTGTTTAAACTAAAAATTTTGTATATGTACACATGATGAACACATTACCTAACAGGTATTCACTTACTCCCTAAGCCACACAGAAGCCTTAAGTTCTAAGTATTCCTATCCTATCTTTGGGGAATCTAGAAACGATGATTTGTTTTCACCTTGTCTCCTTTATGAGTGGTCTCCTTTGGTTATACATAATTGATACTGCTGCCAGCCATTGGTAACAAAGCGTTCCTTTGCAGTTGGTCCATAAATCGATATTGGAATTTGGTAACTCTGGTCATTTCCGAATTTTGTATCCCTTCTTCCTCTCTCTAGTTCCTTTAGTCCACATCTGTAACAATTAAAAGTAAATAAACTTTTAGTTGAAGTTCAATTTAAAAAAGGTTGCGGTCAGATCTCAGAATCTCAACCAGACAAAACAAGATAATATTGTAAATAACAACCCTGCAATGAAAATACACAACACTGAAAGTAACATTAAAACACAACTTGTATAAAGTAACTTACTTTTCTTTTCCGTGGAACTGCTCTGAACTTCAGTTTTGAAGACTTCTCTCATTATTCACAGTTTTATTGTTAATTTAACAGTAAATTAACAAAACTTATTTTGAACTTATAATTGACAAACTGATAACTTTGACGGTAA
Source organism: Mesoligia furuncula (assembly GCA_916614155.1). Classification (NCBI taxonomy): domain Eukaryota; kingdom Metazoa; phylum Arthropoda; class Insecta; order Lepidoptera; family Noctuidae; genus Mesoligia; species Mesoligia furuncula. Next base: position 14,821,521 of record OU744798.1, read on the forward strand.
GTTATTCGAGCACCACCGGGGGCGCGGTGGCGCGATCCCCCGGAGCTGTGCACCGTAGCGCTTTCTGTTCGAATGTGATTCAATCGGCGTAATTTCGGCCCTTTTAAGTGATTCCCGAAATCCCTCCCCATGTGACCGTGGGAGCGCGCGCGCACGTGGACTCCTTGCGTAAGCGCACACAATGGCTCCCTATTCTTTGTACGCATTGATTTCGTCCCCTCGAACGTCTTACCTTCTATCTGTTACCTGTACTTTAGGGGAGAAATCCTGCCCGGTGGGAACTTGTGTAATCGTAACTGAAATTGAATGATTGTAGACGATAATCACACGATTTTATAAGAGGGTTGGCTTATATTTTCACACGGTACAGACTATTGTTATGCAAAATAGTTCTAGAATTACCGTTGGTAGCGTCAGAAATTTCCGTTACTAGGTACTTCCCTAATACTAATTAAGGTAACAGTAATTACCATACATATAATGCTACCCTGTTGATGCAGGCTGCGCACTTGCAATATTCAGAGCTAATCGACAAAGTTCAGGTCTGTACATAACATGTTTAGTGCTAGTGCTGTACAACACTCGCTTCAGCAATATTGCTTAAATCGCGATACGTAACACCGAAGCTCTTCTCAATACATACAGGACAAAAATTTTAAACAGTGCGTATCTAAACTGTAACCATACCTATATATGATTCTAGACCCCCAATCGTAGAAGTTTTTCGTATGTTTTAAAAAAAAAATGTTGTTCTATACGTTTTAAACTTTTGACCGCGATCTATGAAACAGCTGTTTTTTTTTTGATAAACGAAGAAATTCCTTGTCTGAAATTATATGTTGAATTTATGGATACAGTTTGCGCACAGATTAATTTTTTTTTTATATTTTTCAAAGACAGAGAAAACATCACACAGGTTTATTCTTCCAGCTATTTACCTCTTCTTTTAGAAAAAGTTTGCAAAGCAATGATATAAAAAATACTAGTGAAGAATTATTTATACCTGTGCTGGTCTACTTTCCTACTTGAAACAGAAAATATGAATAACACCTTTTATATGGAAAAATACTATGGCTGATTTTAGAGTCGCGCTGACTGCACGCTGAACGTCGGCGCTGACAGCCGAAACGTATGAAACGCACGCGCTGATAGCTACGCGTTATTCTAAAACGCTCCCTAGAAGTTCATACGTTTCAGACTATCAGCGCCGACGGTCAGCGTGCGGTCAGCGCGACTCTAAAATCAGCCTTAGACTTGCGGGTTGCGTTTGTTTTCATTATTATCACACTAATATTATAAAGGCGAAAGTTTGTGAGTATGTTTGTATGTTTGTTACTTCTTCACGCTCAAACGGCTGAACGGATTTGGATGAAATTTGGCACACGTATACTTTATAACCAGGATTAACACATAGAATACTTTTTATCCCGATATTCCTACGGGATCGACACTTATGCGGGTGAAACCGCGGGTACTTAATAAAAACCAATTTAATCTGAGTGACAACTGAAAATAAACTGTTACAACATAATGTAACATAACATTACGCCTTGTTTTCATGAAGGGAGAAGCAGAGGTATCTATAGTACAGCCACATTTCGCCAGATAAGTTTCTAAGTCCCATGTAATAGCGGGCTAGCCAACATAGGTAATTTGTTCATACAAATTACAGTCAAAAGTTTAGTTAAAGTTAAACACATTTTGTTCCATAAAATAATAGCTGCTTTCCTGAAAGCTCCTACTTTTACATTGTGACTACTATCGTAAGCTGAACATAGTATGAAACATTTTCATACAAAGTTTGTCAAGTACGGCAGCGGTGCTCGAAAGCTGTTCGCCGTATTTTACCAGAGTTTAATACTAGCATCGAAATCAAAGCTCAATTACTCGGATTCGGAACCAACGAGTCGTCGTACATAAATAATTACGAGCAAGTGAAAGCCTACAAAAATCTAATATAGGGTGTAAACAAGAGAGGTGGAACTTTAGACTGCGTACGCGACGCAGTACTTACTAGTCATTAATTTGCAGAAATGCAGACTGGCACAAAGCTTGACGGGGCTCGCTCGACGATTGACTCGCCCCAAGTGTTTTGCTGCCGAACAAAAGATCTTTTCAGTGATACCGGAGAACGTGCTTTGCTTAATATAATGAGGCCTTTATTTTATTAAGGTAAAAGAGGGTGGGTAATGCAATTATTCTTTGACTTTAACTTATCCAGAACAACTTAAAAATACTTGGCTTTCTGTGCGAAACTAACTGCAGTATTAGCGTTAGCTAATTCCGTTTGTTAGACATCAAACTTTGTAAGGAACTTAAATTGAAGACTATAAATCATTCGTAAAACATTATACTTAATTATGAAAAAGATTCAATATCTGTATCAAGAATTTTCGTTTAGTCCGTGATGTAATTAATTTGAGTGTCTCTGTAAGACTTTAATCTGGACAATTAATCAGACTCAGGCGCTATACTTGGCAAAAGACCCGTCTAAGTGGAATGTGTCTGTAACATTAAGATATTTCGTAAAGTATTTGGGATCGACAGCTTGGAGATCTTTTATTTTGTTATTTTCGACGGTCTCCAAAAGCTTCTAAACTACGGACTTCGTAACTTTTAAGCTTATAGTCTAGATCGGCTTAAACGCTATGGCTCCTTCATTTTCTTCAGAAGTTAGTAATACACACTCAGCTTCATGTGTAAAAATGTTTGTTAAGATGCGCTTAGACAGCGTTCTCAAAAGTATTGCTGTTCCCATCCCGGCGACCCTTTGGCTTTAAGAAAATGACTGGCACCCCAACACGCCAGAACCGTTTCACTTCATATCTATTAAAGGTGGATAGGATACAAATCGATATCCTTGCGGAAGCGACCAGGTGCACGATATCTACCCGCAATACTGTGAAGCTTTCTCACGCTTGCACAAATACAAACACGTTACTGCACTACGGTAACGCATAATGTTACATGTTACATTCCAAAATAACCAATAGGTATATGCCGAATGCCGAATAATACTCGTATTACGATTACCTACTCGTCAGATTTCAACTATTTGGGAATAAAATTGTTGGTATGTTGCTGGTCTAAATTAAGCCGCGTTATTTCATGTTGGAGTTTGCTTTGTAACTGAACCAGTTCAATATTTATTTCGTTTTATTTGTACCTTACTGAATTTCATAGAACGGACTTTTGTTTTTGTCAACAGTTTAAAATAAAAAGAATAACTGGTCTTCCGATTACAAATGATGCAAGAAGGAGTAACTGCACAACGTCAAGAAAGCTTACCCAACATGTGGACTAAGTTATATTATCATTTTTACTATATAGGTACCCATTTTCTCCGAGTTAACCGAGCATTCAATCTGTGTGGTTCTTTCCTCAAAAGACCATTTCAGACGCCAATCTACATGGTCTTCACACGATCTGACCAAAATTTTGTCTGGACTTTAAAAGAGACTGTGACCTCTGAGTTTGTTTCGGCCTTTCTTCTCAGAATAGTCAGATAGGAAACGCCGACTTCATCTAGTTTAAAAAAATATGATTGACGTATAAAAGTGTTTGTACAAACCTACTTACAGAAAATAAATCATTTATCATTTTCACGTTTTTCTTTATGGTAAAAAACATCTGTGTAATTCTATTATTTTGCATAATAACTTTGCAGCACAACAAACGTCCGAAACTGAGCACTAAATATTTATGTTCTTTTCCCGACCGACATTCATATTAAATAAATGAGTGTTAAGCTTTTTATCAATCGACGCAGGTGGAAAAGCTCCATTATGAAACACGTCATTGCAATGTGCGTAAAGCAGGCGATAGGTTTGTTGTGATAGCTTCGAGGACGTATGGAGATTATCATGGCTAGCATAAAGCATACCTAAGTATAAGAATCGGCCTATAAAGTTCCTGGTGGGACACCGGCCTCCTCTCTGTGACCGGATCTGGCCGGATTTTTGGTTCTAGGACATATGTCATGTTCGTGAACGGGCGCCGTCGGTTGAGACTGGTCATCTCTTAACTGCCAATTCTTATTTTTAATCTTATATTTTGAATTGTTTCTTCATTTGTGTTTTTTTTTACATTGTTCTCACATCTAGAAGCAACAAGAATAATGTACCCAGGATTTTGTAATATCTTGATTTAAAAGAGTGTCCATGGAGTTTCTTGCCCGTTCTTCTCCATAGAGATCTACGTTTTGGAATGGGCAACTAGCTTCAACTTTCGGACTAACAATAATAATTCAAAAGTGCCTGTACAAGGTTTAATTGAAATAAATGGTTTGAGTTTGAGTTTCCTCACGATGTTTTCCTTCACCCTTTTCGAGAGCAGCGGTGGTGAAATTAAATACCTACACAAAATAAAGTGCCTATCTGGTTTTAACATTACTGAAAATGAAACTCCCTAATCGTTACCCATTGATTGAGAAAATTGGTAAACGAATTGATGCTCAATGTATAATATTGTAAGAGAAACAGGAAGCTGCTACTCAGCTTTATGAGAGAATCCCTTTGTTACATTTTGCGATGTTTTTCGGAGAGACGGAGCGCTCTTACTTTAGATAATATCGATACCTTGATCAACATTGAGGAATACTTAGGAGGAGGTTTATAGGAGCGATATTTATTTATTAAAGAACATAACAACATATGTACAGTCAACAAAAGAGATAATATAATAGATAGTTTCTTACTAAACTTCAACTATATCCGACGATCCTGCATACTTATCTCTTTTGTTGACTGTACATTCAAATGATAATGATATGATGTGAGTTAACATAAGAAGTATCGCATATCTTCGTATACAAACATCCATTTCTCTTTATTTCAATGTTGTCCGATTCCCATCCAAGATCCACTTTGCTGAAATGTATAAACTTTTACTCAAAACCCGTCGTGAAAATGTGACCCAGTATAAATTTTCCCTTATTTGTCTGCGGGCGAACATGTCCCTCTCTTCCCCGAACCAATCGAACTGTGGCTATGCACTCGGTTTATGCTGTGTGCCGTCTATTTGCAATGTTTCCACCGGGAATTATTTTCCTAGCATTCCGCTTGTGTCGGTACCCTATAAGTATCTATGCCCCGTTTCCTTCCTACATCCGGTATTCAATACGTTCCCTTCACCTTTTGGACAGTAAACGTAAATATATATACAAGACTTGGTAATACTTAATTTTCTGTTATGTCTATCCAGGGAGTCGTTAAAGAATCTTCAGAAACGTTTTTTTTTTATGTTAAAGGAGTTTTAAGTGTAAAAAAGTCCAATTTTACGCGATGGTTCATCTTAATGTTCTAGAAAACGGACGCTGTGGAAAATATACCCACTTTCCTCATGAATTAACATTAATAAGAAGACCAGACGCGTTCGTCTGGTGTCGCGAGCTTTTGTAGATCGACTGCCCCACCGAGAACAGATTAACAACAGTATATTCAAAAGCTTACATATAAAGAATCTTCAACATAAACTTGTTCCCATTCCCAGCATCAACCCTTCTCCACAGACTAGCTTCACATACCAATTTATTGAAGTCATAACAAAAGGAGTGGCCTTTGTCCAGTCGTTGCATATGTTTTAGCTATAAATGCGCATGTAAGGTCCGGTTACAGAAGGCGGGCGATTCAGACGTGCACCCCGAGGGAAATGCACGTGGCCTACAAAGACAATGAGATCCAACTCGAGCTCAATTTGTAATACCTTCGTGCATTTATTATTCCTCTTGTTTACCCTCTTTTGTGTACGTGATTTTTGTTTTGCTAATACTGCTGCCGTGAGCACAGGACGAGCGTAACGTTTCCGTATTTGCAGTGTGATTTTCAACTTCGTCGCGGACAGACGTTATTGCGGATATTATTTTTTTGTCATTTTAAGACTGAAGGAGTTGGGGAAGCCTTAGCCCAGCAGTGGGACAGTACAGGCTAAACAAAAAAACACGAATATTTGTTTATTATAAGACCAATTAAGTCATGTTTATTAAGCTATAATAGTGGCATGCAATAGCAGCTTTCATCGTTTTGTTCATATTCTTACCTAAGCCCAACTCTATAATTATATAGAGGATTAAGTAAGTAACACTACAAAATTTCATCCAAGCTCACATAAAGCTAAAGTAAAACCAACTTAGTTTAGTTTGCGTAATAATCCACTCTTAGTAGTCATTAATATCAAATCGTTAACAACACTTCCTAAACGTTAACTATTATTAACGTAATTACGTCATAGAATACATTTACGATTAATTAACAATTACGGCTCAAGTTAATCTTACAATTAATAAGTAGGTATAGATGCTAATAGTTTCATTACATACCTATATCGTTAGAATGTCATAAAAGCTTGTCTTTAACAAGAGAATGTTAATAGGTAACCTATTAATAGGAAAACCCGACGTAAAGTCTTGAAATTCTAGGCTATACTTAGTCCATTCAGAAAATAACAGGTCTTATTGTGTGCATGCATAAATGCGATATAAAACCTTGTTTAAATGTAGCAGCACGTCATCATTGTACCTACATAAGCTCAAAATTATACAATAGAAATAACAAAACGATCAACATCTATTCTTTTACCATAAATAAATGCAAGAAAAGGCTCGATACTTGGCTAAAATCGTTTACTTATGATGCAACAGAAAAAACTTATGGAAGTGTAACACATTCACACTCACACACGCTACCACACATACAAACTCACCCTCACACACACACACTCCCTCCCTCACACACACATATTACATACACTTACACTACACTTATCCCGTAATTTTATTGTTTTTGTTTTTACTTAAAAATATGTAGTTTAAAATATATTTTTCTTATCTGGAACGAACTTACCCTCTCACTAGGAGCCAAGCTTTGATAGCTGCACCACAATTATTAACTTTTGCAGTTATCATCGTATAACTATTTTTATGATTGTATCTGTTATTGTTCCTAAATAAACGATTTTTATTACTTTCCTAAATAAACGATTTTTATTATTATAAATATAAAAATACTTCCTAGTATTTTTTGTAATGTATTAAATAACTAGCTGCGCCACGCGGTTTCACCCGCGTAAATGTCGATCCCGTGGGAATATCGGGATTAAAAGTAGCCTATATGTTAATCCAGGGTATCAGCTACCTCCATACAAAATTTTATCAAAATTGGTCCAGCCGTTTGAGCGTGAAGAAGTAACAAACATATAAACACACACACACACCCCCACACACTCACACCGTCACTCACACACATACTCACAAACTTTCGCCTTTATAATATTAGTGTGATTATTAAATTATCTTCTCCTTTAGAATATTTAGATAAGACCGCCCATTGTGTCACCCTTTGTACAGTTTCTAGATTTATATGTCTGTAATTTATATGGTGTACATAATAAAGAGTATTCTATTCTATTGTATTCTATTTAGTGACAACCTTGACTGAAATAATTCAGCAAGAAATCGATGTTGATATTTCAGTCAGCTGCTGGTTTATGTACGAGTAGGTACTTAAGAGAAACGGCAGACGAAGATAAAGCGAATGACCTATGAAGATTTTACCCTCGTAGGATATTATTATATACCAACTATCGATGATACGTACCTAAGTACTTATTAGAAAATAAAGCATAAATGGTTTCGTGTTTTGTTTCAAATAAATTTAAGTACCTAGGTACCGTGCCGAAATTGCCAAAACAGAGCACTTATTAAATTATATTGTGCCTGTTTGTGAAAGCCGATTTTCCATAAGAACAAGGAAAAGAAAGGACTACAATACAGAAAAATGTTGAGCAAAATAGCGGACAAATTATACGAAATAAAGTACATAATAAATAAAATGTGCTACACAGCACATAATATTTTATAGTCAGCACGTAAATTGTACAATTTTTCGTCGACTAGTAAAGTTTTGCTCTTGGGAAAAGATTTTAAGGCAAAAGTGATAGAAATGTGTGTCTTTATTTGTACTGTTGAAGTACCTATACAAAATATTAAATTACCTCTTTTCTTAAGTGACCAGAGTTACCCACTGCACCCTAATTGCGTAACACACTATCGATCGATAGGATATTGCTAATCCATTGCTTCATATGTTCGAAAAATGTATCTGCTCAACAATGTAAATAACGCAATGAATGTGGTTGAACTGACAAAATGAAAGCCATTGATACTGATAGTCTGTTACGCAATTACTTCTCGCAATTAGCTCACGAAACAGTAGATGTAGAAAAAAAAAAACATACATTTGTATGCATTACCTACTGAACGAAAATTACAGGCTATCCTACTTCCTCTAAGGCAAAACAAAACTTCCTGAAATACAGTAAATAAGTACTTAGCTTTTTATTAATTATAAAATCACACTGAACAAACGAAAAATCTAAGGAAACGTTAAGTACATCTTGTTATCATTTCATCTTTCAAATTGCTCTACGTGTTCAAGATCATAATATAATATAATATTTCATGATCGTATATCTTACAAAGTTTTATGTAGGAGATTGGTAGGATTTATCTAAGACGGGGACACGGGAAGTTCGGGAATGGTGGCAGCCGATTATCATAACCCGCTTCACTGCCAAATCCTTTCCGAAAACAGATCCCGGTGTATGGCGAGAATAATAAAATTCAAAATTGATTAATGCGAATCTTTCTTGTGTTTCTTTTTATATTTGCAGACATTTTTATGTTCGTTATATAGAAAGTTAATAAACGAACTTCGTTTAGGGAAAGTTTCACACTACAAAATCTTTAACAAAGCGAAGTTACCCTGATTGAATACGTAACTTTAGGAGCTGAAGCGAACCCGTGCAAGCGGCGTGGCGCACTTCCCAATGAGTTTTGTTTAATACATCTCCTCACAAGGCGGAGCACCTCTCCTCAATTATTTACGCACACACTCGCTTTCTGGCCCCCGTTCTTTTCATGTGGGACAAAAGCGGATTCAGGTCGTGGCAACAACGGAAAGATTGTAAAGGACATACCTACGTAGAGTATAGACGAGGATGTGAGGTGAGCTTTAAGCTTTTAATATTAAGCACCCAGAACGCGGCCGGGCCAACTTTATTACGCGATGCCGTCACATGTAAAGGACTAAATACCTACCTATAACATTATTACAGCAAGGCAAACACGACATCGCGCTGTTGGCATTCTTCTATACTACTAGGTGTTTTTGCTTTACACCCGTGCAAGTGTTCCGGAAATAAAAGAATCGGTCCAAATACGCTCGTTTTATTCGTGCGTAAACACACCTTCTTCGTTCTAAGCGCGACGGCGACTTTTCAATAGAATAAACAATATTAAATGTTATACAATTAGTCCATGCCTCGGGTGGCATAAACTCGGTAGGTAATCTAACTTCCTGCTTAGCTGATAAAAATGAAGTAGTTTCCTAAGTAGGGTCCTAATTAGAATCAGTTGAAAAACGAAATTTAGCTACATGTAACTTAACAAAGGCACAGCTGTGCCCACGAAAGCAACAAAAGCCATACAGTACAAGCAGGTGTGCGAGAAATAAGCCCGAACACATACATTATTAAAACCAAGATTTTCACAAAAGCAACAATTGATTGACAAGATTTGATAGACTGCTCAACACTTTACAAGGAAGTCATTCCACCGTCAATGTGAGTACCAGTAAACGGGTTTCTTTTATCACCGGAATCCAATGTAAAACTGTTTATGTGAATCAAAAAACACGGTACGTCGTACTCTCCCCTGTTTGATACCGCTGCGGAATAACCCCGGAGTCCTTTTCAAATTCGCCCTTATTCTGTGCGCCCGATTGAACGTAGGTTTTTTATAGCGCGGATACAGTAATCTAGTTCAGGTGTGCTCTCGAAAAATCCTCTCGGATCTGAGGTCGCATACGTTTTCCGATTTTATTGCATATTGAGACGTACTATTCTTCAGGTATCCCCATAGCCCCGTGTTATATAGAGGTCGCTTGCCGTTAAACTATTTGATACGAAATTTTGGGACACGCCATGCATTATCGTACGCGAATAGGCTTGAGATGTTTTAGGAGACAGAACTGTCGTCATAGAAATACTTATTTATTACACGTTCTTAAGTAAAAAAGCTCGCTCCTGAATAAGTATAGGTAACCATAGAATTTGTTTTCCAAGCTTTTACAAAATTTTATAACGTTCATATATGTAGATAACGGGTTCTTTACTTATGTAAATTTTGTTTTCTAAAATAAAAGTATTAAGTATCTATACATATAATAAATCTGTAGAAGGGTCAATTCTGTACATTGAAATTATTGAAAAAATAAATAGCGGGGGGTGTTGCTGGATCGATACCAAACCCAAATATGTGATTTAAAAAATTTTTGTCTGTCTGTCTGTCTGTCTGTATATGCAGGCATCACGTGAAAACTAACGGTTCGATTTCGATGAAACTTGGTATAATTATACCTTATTATCCTGGGCATAAAATGGGATACTTTTTATCCTGGAAAAATACGTAGAAAAAAAAATCTTATTTTTCAGTTTTATTCATAGACGTTGTTCTGTAGAACCGCGAACACACGTTGCATTACCCGCAGTGGATAATTTTCAATTTCAATTTAAGAGAATACAGTTTCCTGTAGCTTTGTGTTACGCCATGACAATAAATAAGGCTCAAGGTCAGACCCTAGGAGTTGCTGGCGTAGATCTTACCGCGAGTTGTTTTTCACACGGGCAACTTTACGTAGCTCTTTCCCGTGTGAGCAGTCCAAGAAATCTTCATGTTCATATTCCGGACGAGCTCACTAACAATGTTGTGTATGCTGAAGCTTTCAATTAACTTTCTGTCGCATTGTCACGATCACTTTTTTATTATTGCAAACTTTTCGTCACTGTCAGTAATTTACTGCTACCTACATGCTACTTATCAAGGTCGGAATTACTATGAAAAAAATACTTACTACAGAACGCGAGCTCAACAGCAGTAGCTCAATAGAGGGATCTCCTTAATTATTATAGGCTTAGCCGTATTTGGGTCCAATAGATATTTATAAGATGTCATTGTCAGAGTTACTCAAAATGGAGAAATAAACCATCCACGCGAAGACCGACATCCGCGCGGACGGAGTCGCGGGCAGAAGCTAGTATTCAATATAGTTCTTCTGAGAAGAAATTTAATAATGATAATATAAAATGTTGTGAAAAATATAGACAACCAGGTAAATTAATTCGTATTTACCTACTGTTCAGAGGTTCGTTTTCTAAGAATATAGGTAGGTAGGTATAGTCATATACAACGCAGTGCGAGTTGGAATTTGGAATTAACTAACTAGCGATTTAAATATTAAACTCAAACAAATAACTTTCAATAATATTTAGACATAACTATTAACCTTCACAAAATAGTGTCCGTTTTTGTACGCCATAAAATAAAAACATCCATAAATTATTTCATTAGACATTGCAATGCAAACTTGTTAATACGGAAATACAAATTAAACTTTAACTGCACAAAGCACGCTATTGTTATAATAGAATTTATTCCAATTTTAGTTTCATTTCTCACGGAATAATTAAAACATTAATCTGCAGCGACAATGCCAAAGTGCAGCTAAATGTTTTCATTAGTTTCTCTCGTACTTTTGAATCTACTTTATAGATAGTCGGTCGTTCCCCTAAAGAGTTCGCACTGATATCGTGGGAAGCACAGCGAAGGCGCAAGGTGTATCTCAAATTTGCTTTTTATTCAACCAGCTGGCAACGACTCGAATAAAATTGCACGATTTCGGCGCTGCATTTTAAGCAAAAACCTTCTTTTACAATGCGCAGTGCCGATGTATTACGGCGGACAGCCTTGGTTTCAAAAATCCATTTTTATATATATGTAATGTTTCCGCTTTATTCAAACTCGCGGCATTATTTTTTTTTTACCTAATTTTACATTTGAATTTACTATCGATAAACAGAGCTAAGTTCAAACGTTACATAATTAAAATCCTATTGTATTCAAAACCAGTTTTTTTTAAAACTATTTCTCAGCTATTTTAAATTCCAACACAAGAAGTTCGAGCGTGAATTATCATAATAAATAGGTGTCTGTTGGACGGTGTTCAGTATTGAAATCGAATTCGTCGTCATCTCGAGATCGTTATTGTAAAAGCATTATCTGGGATCGAGAGTTCGGGACTGGAATATAAATGTTGGGGATCGCACGAACGTTTAGAGCAATATGTCAGTTGGGAACAGTCGAGGTGTCTGTCATCCGGTCCTTCGCTGCAACTACTTTCCGGACTATCTCTGCAGGATGATTGACAATCCTCCTGATACCCACGTCATAGCGATCCCTTGCCGTAAAGTGTGACGAATGCCCGGCTACTTGAATTAGATACTGATAGTGTCATTACTTGCAAACCGAGGGCTGATGACGGAGAGATTTATATTAACAGTTACCTACATACAAAAAAGGATTTTGCCAGGAAATGCCGTCACCTACCGCAAATGCGACGAGCTTTTTAGTTTTTGGCGTGCACTATATGGATTGATGGCATTACTTAGTATTACTGTGAAACCTTACTTTGTACTTTAATTCATCGAGCTTTATTTGAGCGAAACATCTACTTTCATTCACTTACTGACCGACATCGCACAGCCTAAACCGCTGCATCTACAAGCATGAAATTTTGCAGAAGTATCACACTAGCACCAACATTATAAAGGCGAAAGATTGTGAGTGTGTTTGTATGTTTGTTACTTCTTCACGCAAAAACTACTGAACGGATTTGGATGAAATTTTGCAGACAGGTGGTTTATAACCAGAGTTAACACACAGGATAGTTTTTATCCCGATATTCCCACGGGATCAAAATGTATGCGGGTGGTACCATGGGGCGTAGCTAGTTTCTTATAAAATGAAGGTGACTAAGGAAGGAACGGTTAAATAGGGGATGAACATTTGTATGGAAGTTCGTCATTATTGCGGATGGGAAATCCTATCGAGCTCACGACTTGTTCTGAATAAAAATATTAATCAAGTGTCCAATGCTCAGTGCCGACGCGTGCCGCCCGCATACCCACAGTTTTATTTTATCAGCGACAGCAAAGTCCTGCCGGAGTATTCACACGTTTTTAGGGTTCTGTACCCAAAGGGTAAAAACGGGACACAATTACTAAGACTCCACTGTCCGTCTGTCTGTCTGTCACCAGGCTGTATCTCATGAACCCTGATAGCTAGACAGTTGAAATTTTCACAGATGATGTACCTATATGTCTGTTGCCGCTATAACAACAAATAATAAAAATAATTTAAAGTTAAAATTTAAAGGGGTATAAAAGAAAAGTTTTTTTCGGCGTTTTATGCCTACGGAACCCTTCGTGTGCGAGTCCGACTCGCAATTGGCCGGTTTTTTAATTAATAGAATATCGATCCGAAGTTGACAATTGTTTGAATATTTTATCATTTTTCTCATCATGGAATACCTAATGATACTTATTTTAACATGCCTACTTATATTTTAAAATGTAAAGTAATGCAATTAATTATTACATAGGAAGCTCTAAGCTAATAGAACTTAGAGGAATGAGAACACGTCTCATTCCTTTAAGCTCTCCAGTCATACCTAAAACTCGATTGAATATCTATTCAACAAATTCTATAAAGAAAAATATTATTTACCAGATAGTGTCTAATGCTATGATTCTTTGGAGTGCAAAACTGTTAATTTCAGGGTTTAATTTCAGAGAACACTTACAACAAATGCCAACCCATCTATTATTCAATTAAGATCTATCTTGTCAGGTTTCAGGCGGCGTGTTACAGAGTACTACGTTGGTGCTACGATGGTGCTACGATGCTACGAGGTGCTACACAGCTTTGATTTTAGGAAGTCTAGTCTAGCTGCGAGATACGATGACGTCACCCGACATGTGCCATCGCATGTCACATGCGGGTGGCGCGCGTGCCAAACCACTTTCGTTAATCGTTTCCCAACATAATTGCTCCCCTATCACTCTATAATATACGAATGTTTTGAAATTCATACGAGTAGAATTTTGCGACTTTAGATCGAGAGTTTTTTCAATTATATAGTTTAGGTACGTAATGTAATCGGGAATGACACATTTTAATGATACCTAATTCGATGTATTTTACAAAATTCATTAGAAATGTAACCCTTTAGTAACAAACTCTTGTCCGTTATACCGGTTACATTCAGTTTCTCTTAGAAAAGATAAGTGATCTGCGCCTCTATGAGAACGTTCTTAGTTGACCTTGTGCTCCAAGAACTCTATGAAAAGAAGACCGCTATAACTTATTCAAACTTTACGTGTATCTTACAGTTACGACGACAGTTAACAAAAATATAAAAGAAACCGTCACACAAGCGCAAAAGACGTTACCCCATGATCACCCCAACCCTTCGCACGTTAAATATATATGGAGACTCTTTAGGTACGCCTCGATATCTGCGAGGTCATCCTTGAGATCACAACCGTTAAATAAATCCGGCTAATCGCTGCAGCACGGGATCCTCTCGCATTGTCCAGACGTTGAATGCCTTCATTGTCTACAGAAGGTGCCGGAACTCCCGGTGACACAACGTCGTAACCGCTACAACGAGCGCAAACATTTTTTATTCAAAAGCAAGGGGACTAAGAATGGAATTTTAAAGGAACCGTACAAGAAAAGCTTGCACAAAACATACCAAGGTAGACAAGATTGATGTAACGGTCGGTGGCAAGTTTGCGCACGTGCTGCGGCCGGCTGCGCCGCGTCTTGGTTGTAACATAAAAAATATTGAACCATACATAAAGAATACGGTTATGGGCTCTTTGTATAACATCGGTACTGATAACACTTTCACGGTAATGCAATAAAAAATAAGGTTTGACAGGCCCTGCGGAGATTTAGAGAATTAGGCACACAGGAAGTTGTTCCGAATAAAATCTAGTGTTTATGACTTTAACGATGCGATAACTACTATTCAAACGATAAAAAGCATAACGTTATCATGGAAGCCAAACCCGACGGACCCGATAATCGTTCATAGATAAGGGATATACCCTTTAGTTTACGATGTCTATGTAAATATGAGGGTGCCTATAGACTATAGATCAGATACCGTTAGCCCGCAAGTAGGTATACAACAAGTAGGTACCTAGGTACTTACACTTATTATTTTATTCTGGTAAATCGCAATACTTTCAAAAAACTTGCTATCACAAAACGAAATGTTACGTTCTCATAAAAATCGAAACGAGCATTATTCTTACTGCATCGTAAGCGTAAACATGTGCCCGCGACAGTACATTCTACGTCGAAAGTTATTGTATATTTTTTATAGAGCCAGTAAAGTCGGTTTGCTCAATAGATGGCTCAATGATAAAGACAGTTGGAAAGGTCTGATTTCTTTATCGGGAAGACTACACGGCATTGACAATATTTGGAGCGGAAGATTTTGTGATTTATGTTTTTCTTCGCTTATAAAATAAATATGCTTTAGAACCGTTTACGGAGTCTTGGCAATTGCAAAGGTCGTTCGTCGGAAATAGGTATGCGACAGGGAACATTTTTTTGTAGGTACGTGTCGCACATAATCTAGATGCTTGTTCTGTGAGAACTGAATCTAAAGCTTTTATCTAACGTAGTTTGGGACTTTGTTCAGTGGTGAGCTACGGGTTGCTTTGAGAATTAGTAATTAAAACCGGACATAGTCGTGGCTTAACACCTAGGTACTATCTGTTTTTTTTTATTATTAAATCAACACTAATACACTATTAGGTACCTACCAGCTTATTATTGACCCACTGCAGGGCAACGGCCTCTTCTCATACAGAGAAGGCACGAGCATTGATCACCACGCTTGCTGCCGTCCGCGTTGTACATTTGTACATTTAGTATTTTTATCTATGCGTCCGCGTCTGGTTGGCGATTTCAGACTTATTATTAACTAGCTGCGCCCCGCGGTTTCACCCGCATAAGTGTTGATCCCGTGAGAATATCGAGATAAAAAGTAGCCTATGTGTTAATCCAGGGTGTCAGCAACCTCCATACAAAATTTTATCAAAATTGGTCCAGCCGTTTGAGCGTGAAGAAGTAACAAACATATAAACACACACACTCACAAACTTTCGCCTCTATAATATTACTCGTATATATTGTAGTGAAAACTTCTTTAGGCGTGTTGGGCATTTTTTGAGATGCGGAAAAAACCATTGAACTCGCGCCACTGTTACTGTAAGCGACACCGCGCGTGTTTTGTTTACAAGGCGATTCAAAAAATATCCGCTTCGGATGTGTTCGGCTGTCCTAGGGATGTACAGACGCCAGCACAACAATCTACTACAAACTGTCTTTCTTTATTAGACAACTTTATCGCTTAAGTATATGGTTCAAAGTTGATTGGGAAAATTTGACAGTTTCGGGTAGCTTGATGTGCTGGCGTCTGTACTCGGTTTTAACGTATATCCGATATGTCAGTGAGTGATGGCAAAGTATTCTTGTTTATGTTTTGTTTTCACTTCTGTCGGCACTCCCGGAGTGCCACTGTTTTTTTTTATACTTAATTGATAGGTCACGTTGGTACTTGTCCGATTTTGAACCCATAACTCCGTGCATGAGGGGTGAGGCCATAACCGCTGGGCCAACATCATCTAAAAAGAAAAGCACTTTATGGAAATTCACATGCCCTAGAACCAAAAATTCAAAAACATGATATAATAATGCCCAATGCCGCTCTGGCCCGCCGCCAGTGGCGGCATGGGGAATAACGGCCCACTCACACAAAGGCGTGAGTCCCCTAGAAGCCCAGCCGTGGTAACGGGGAAAGTAATAGACTGCCTATAGATTATAGATTTGGTACAGATAATAAAGAGTTAAGCACTATTTTTAACCAACTTCAAAAAAGGAGGAGATTCGCAACTGTTCTCTTCTTTTTAATTCATGAACCCTTCGGCTATCTAACGATATCGAATAATATCTAATAATAAATAATTAATTGGCATAAAAAACGGCGGGCGTTTTGGGGGACTGTCTTTTGTAATTTTGACGTTCAAAAAGTGCTGATTCTCAGCTTAGTTTGAATAAGACTTTTGATTTTGATTTTGAGTGTCTTCTCCCGATCAGTAGGTTCTGGTTTTTTTGCAAGACATCGTTTGTATTTACAAGAAACAAATATAATAACTATAATAAGACACTATAACGCCATGACAAAAAGTAGTAAGTCCAATAATAGATAGGTACCTATTTAGGTATAAAAATAGGTAGGTACGTAGGTACCTACATACAATCAAATACCTAATCTGAACCCATAAACAAATCCATTTAATATTTTTAATATACTTAGCGTCTAGACTAAGGTAATTCCTACAAGCACTACAAGTCCTTTCATAGGCCCACTTACATCTTCTCCACTTCATCCTTTTACTGGTGAGTAGTAGGTACCGAAGTATAAGTCGACGATAGTCAAGTATGTGGTAGGTATTGGTTTCGTATCAGTAGAATCTTAATACGTAAGTACCTATCCATCACTACATAATACTTTGCGGGGTACCTACCACACCGGTACTTACAAGGTACCTTTGGCGCTGCTCAAAATTGAAACTAACACCGCCATCTTGTTTTTTAAATACATTTCAAATGAGATTTCACAAAACAATTACTAAGGGCGGCCTGTTTTACGTCCACTTGACGGACGCGTACCTTTACGTCAAAAACGGCGCTAACTATCGTCATACCAAAAAAACTGGCCAAGTGCGAGTCGGACTCGCACACGAAGGGTTCCGTACCACAAGGCAAAAACGCCGAAAAAAACATGTTTGTTGTATGGGAGCCCCACTTAAATATTTATTTTATTTTAATTTTATTATTTCTTATTAAAGTTAAAATACAACTGAGTATTTTGTGAATATTTCAAGTGCCTACCTGTTGCCATTTTTGATATCGAGCAAAAAAGGGCAAAAAAATCGCGTTTGTTGTATGGGAGCCCCCCTTAAATATTTATTGTATTTTGTTTTTAGTATTTGTTGTTATAGCGGCAACAGAAATACATCATCTGTGAAAATTTCAACTGTCTAGCTATCGCGGTTCTTGAGATACAGCCTGGTGACAGACAGACAGACAGACGGACAGACGGACAGACGGACAGACAGCGAAGTCTTAGTAATAGGGTCCCGTTTTTACCCTTTGGGTACGGAACCCTAAAAATTAAAACCTGTCTTATTTTTCATCTTTCATACAAATCACAGAGTACTTTTTGATAGAATGAAATAAATAATAATAAAAAGGTTGTGGTGACGGGCACGGTGGTGACTGTTAATCATTTGAATACGAGAATATGTTTATCTTCACAGCTACATTACTAAATAGAACAAAAAAAACTGGCCAAGTGCGAGTCGGACTCGCACACGAAGGGTTCCGTACCACAAGGCAAAAACGCCGAAAAAAACATGTTTGTTGTATGGGAGCCCCCCTTAAATATTTATTTTAATTTAATTTTATTATTTATTATTAAAGTTAAAATACAACTGAATATTTTGTGAATATTTCAAGTGCCTACCTGTTGCCATTTTTGATATCGAGCAAAAAAGGGCAAAAAAAATCGCGTTTGTTGTATGGGAGCCCCCCTTAAATATTTAATTTATTTTGTTTTTAGTATTTGTTGTTATAGCGGCAACAGAAATACATAATTTGTGAAAATTTCAACTGTCTAGCTATCGCGGTTCTTGATATACAGCCTGGTGACAGACAGACAGACAGACGGACAGACGGACAGACAGCGAAGTCTTAGTAATAGGGTTCCGTTTTTATACGGAACCCTAAAAAGCGTTGTTTCAAATTACAGTTATGTCCTTGACTTACGTCAAATAATTAGGTACGATTACGTACTCGTTAATATTTGACGTACAAAAGTTAGACAAGTTAGTTTACGTAAAAAAGAGAGCAGTGGTGGCCAAGTGGTAACGGACGCGACTTACGAGTTGTAGGTCGTAGGTTCGAACCCAGACAGGCGCTTTACTTTGTGTAAATTATTTCATCACCACTGCTCTCAAAACGGTGAAGGAAAACATCGTGAGGAAACCGGCATGTCCTAGAACCAAAAATTCGAAGACATGCGACATCTGCCAACCCGCACTGGGCCCGCGTGGTGGATTATGGCCCACTCCCTCTCACCGAGAGGAGGCCTGTGTCCCAGCAGTGGGAACGTTATAGGCTGATTATGTACAAAAGTTACGTTAACCAACCCTTTGAAACAACCGGCCCTTTTACCAACAATACCCTGTCAAAGTGATTCGAGCGCCAAAATATCCTTGTAGAAGTTGTAACAGTGGTGAAGTTATCCATTATACCAATGCATTACACCAATAGATGTGTTGAACTTATCCATTATACCAACCAACTTTGTACCTACCATATCCTACGAATAAATGTCTTTGTCTTTGTCTTTGTATACTCGTGTACTGCAAATTTAAACATTCGCGGGACAGGATGTGGCAAAGGGTCAAATCTACATCATATTACACATTGACATTTTCCTATTTCAATGATATTACACCCCACGACAAAAAACGTTTTTATGATGGCATTCTCGAATATAACACAGATTGTTCTTGTGGTGTCTGTATCTAATGCTAGGTACACACGCAGCGACTAGTCGCTGTGGGCTAGCTGAATGATTCAAATCTCACGTGGCACGTCTACACACAGATTTTGGCATCGCTAGCGTCAATTTTTTTGTCTAAATCTGTGTATGGACGAGATGAAGATCCTAGCATAAAGCCCGGTTTCCACCGCGAGCGAAACGGACCCATTAATGACTTCGTTCGCTGGGATAACCTAAAAACGCCCGATCCGTCTGGCGACTGCTCCAGACGGATCAGACGTTTTTAGGTTATCCCGGTAGGTTTGCTGGCGTGGACTGGATAATAAGAACCTACGAACGAAGTCATTAATGGGTCCGTTCCAATCGCGTTGGAAACCGGGCTTTAGTCGCTTTCTTTGATTCATTTGCATTCGTTCGGTACCCTCCAGTTGCTTTCATTCGGGTGGTTTACTAAACGGTTGGGTAAATTTATTTACTTACTTCTTTACCGATAAGGGTCAGCGCACACCAAGAGCAGAGCAGAGTTTACTGAGATTATTGAAAAAAATATCTTAAGATTAATATCATACTTCGCAAAATGAGGGATTTTCTTTTTCTTTTTTTTTTAACGCTTCCCTAGTCGCTGGATAGATGGCGCTGAACTTGGTAAGTTACTGCAAGGAACGGAAGTTACATAATTTTTTTATTAATTCACTTGGATGTAATTTTAAGATCGTAAAACGAAAGCAAACGAAACTGTCACTCAACGAGCGTATATGACGTGACGCAATGTTTTTTTTCCAAGCGTTTTGACTTTGGCATCTAGTAACATAGTCAGTTCAACGCCATCTTCAGGGTTCTTGGGAACTATTTTTTTTTTTAAATACTGAAAAGAAAAACCTCTCATTGAATACGTCCAAATTTGATGCTCGCCCATGCTCGAGCAAGCCGACTGCGTGTTCGAGTATGCATTCGAGCAGTAGTCGACCATGCGCGAGCATTTTGCAGTTCAGTCTACGCTGACCCTAAGCCTGCTGTCAAGTATTGTATTTTAACATGAATCTCTTTTACCAATTTAAGATCTCGTCAATTTGTCATAGCAATAATAATCTCAGTTTATGTTTTTATAGTAAACAATAAAATAAAATACAACGTGTATTGTGTCGACGAGCATACCGAGAATACAAGTTATAGTTTAAATGACAGTACGGTGGTTGCAGACAGTAGCGCCACAATATAACGGATTGCGCTAGAAATTAAAAAGATTTTGAAATGTAGTTTTGAAATGTAGTTAGAATTTGGCGGGTGGGTTGATAAAGTTATTTTTTAATACCCAGCTATATTTTTGTGAATTTAATTTTCTATTGATTGTCCGGTTTCGCCGTATTTAAAACGTAAGTCTGAAAATGTTGTATTTTTCTCCAGCCCTAACTATCTATGTCATTCAATATTCTAATAGCTTCAAAATAATAGCACCACAAGTTTTCGACGTAAAGTTAGATTTCATTGTAAGCCTACGTTACTATTCTAAACTTGTCTTGAGTTTCGATTTTTAATATTGTACACTTATCAAATAAGACGACCCACTGACCAAAAAAATTGTTTTGTTTTTCAGAGTTCTAAAATGACAAAAAAACACAAGCAAAAAGTTAAGATCGAGAAACTTGCAGATGGGTTAAAAAAACAATGCCAAGTTTCAGATGAGCCAAATCCACCAAATCCAACTCCACTGCCAGGTAACATTATTTTAGATGAAGTTATTAAACCTGAACTACTCGCGAAATGGCCAAAACTTAATTTGAAAATTCCACCAATTTTCTTACATAAACCAACAGACTTTGAACAACATGTCAGAAAAGTCCTAAATATGGGAATTAAATTTTATCAACCACACCTAGGTAAAAACTTCACAAAAATAACTTGTGCAAGCAACAATGACCACAAATACATGATAAAATATTTGGAAAAAAAGCAATTACCATATCACACTTTTGGGAATCCTTCAAAGAGAAAAATGAAAGTGGTCATCAGAGGAATTCCAAAAGAAACAGAATTGAATAAAATTAAAGAGGTTTTGAAATCAGTTTCTATCCCTGTAATAAGAGTGCATAAAATGCATACAAAAGAAGAGAGAAAGGACAATACCATGCTAGTTCTGGCTGTAGTACCTTATGATGATGGAGGAAAAGCTATTTTAAAAGTAACGCAGCTATTGGGACATAACATAAAGTTGGAGCCTCCAATTACAAAACCAAGACAATGTTACCGCTGTCAGAAGTGGGGGCACTCTCAGCGTTACTGCCATGGGAATGTGAAATGCGTCAAATGTGCTGGAGAGCATTTGACCAAGAAGTGTGACAAGATTTCAGAGAAGGAACCACCAAAATGTGCTAACTGTAGTGAAGACCACACTGCCAATTATAAACAGTGTATTTTTGCCCCTGGATCTGATCAATATCAAATGATGCAAGATTTAAAAATGATCATACCATGTTATAAACCAAATCAGCTAGTAACTATGGAGAATTGCCACACATTATACAAAAATATTAATTATAACATTAACCCTTCCAAACCCATTAAACCAGATACCTTTGTGCTAACACCCTAAAAAGAGAATGTGCTGAAACCTGTTTTTATAATGTTTTTTCATTTTATTTTATATTTTTGTGCTAGAATAAGATTAATTAGTCTGAGAAACCATTTTCTTGACTAAGACCTTTATATACCTACACAAGAATTATGTTCTTTTTAGGGCTAATTTTTCAACAAACTGATAACTTTATTCGAGGAATAATTTTGAAATTTTGACAGTTATTTCATACAAAAACTGTCAAACGTCAATTTTATTCCTCCAATAAAAGTTATCTGGCGATGGAAAAATCAGCCCTTAGTCTGTAAATTCATGTTTGATATTCATAAATATGCTAGTGAAGGATGACCAAATATTTTTTTTGCAAAAAATAAAAATAATGAATTAAACAAAATCTTTGTACTTACAATTGTTTACTTAAAAATATTATTGCATTGCTCCTTATATAAAGTTTCTATAGTAAAATTAGTCTAATTACTTACATCTATCTAAGTATATTTACAATATTAATATTCAATTAATACTTATTATTTTACATTATTATTCTGGTCACGAGTTTTTGATGCTCTGCTTAACAGTGGTATTTAAAGCTGCTTCATTTTTCGTTTCATCGATTGGGGTTACTAGAACCTGTAAATAAATTATTGATCTAATTAGTTTAGTGCCGTTTTATCTACAGTTTATAAAATCTAAATCAAGAAATTGATATAATGGAATAGATAACGGATATTTATTATTTTTTATTTGTATAGTAGTAATTTATAACAATTGTTTACACCGTTGCAATTATAAAACAATATTTCACTTAAATCTAAGCTTAGTGTAAAATTTCTTAGAGGTTAGCCCCATAATCGTAATAATTGTGCCACAAGCACTAATATTGCCCGTAGGCAAGTTTACGAGACTAAGTTAAAATCGAGCAGGCGGACACCCTTCCATCGTCTTTCACTTTCGGCTGACACACTGAAAAGCAAAATCTCAAACCCAAAATCTGCAACTCTAAAGATGTGTAGCCAAAAAATACACAAAAAGGTTGCGAACTTTTACCTATGTAGTCTATAATTTCATAAAAATATTACCTGTAGCTTGATATTAGTGACGGACGTTCTTGTTCCATCCAGCTGTTCTAGAACTCTGTCCAATGTCTCCACGAGCCGATCAGCGTCTTGTGTTGAGAACACCATGGGTGGTTTGAATTTCAGCACGTTACTGTCAGGACCATCGCGACTTATGAGAATCTTCTCCTCCCTCATTCTGAAAATAAACAGATTTAAGTAAATGCAAATATAAGGTACATTTTCTCGCTTCCACTCTTATCGCCATCATCAGCCGAAAAACGTCAACTGCTGGACATAGGCGTCCGCCTCCCCTGGCTACAGTTGTAGAATCTTTCTAACCATTTACTGACGTCGACAACTTTTGCTAAGTAGCGTGCATTAGCGTTCAAACATTATCGCTTGTCTTTTTGTCCAGGATTATTTCATAGTATTTTTCCTACGTACCTATTAACGACATGCTTGGCTTCCGCCGTAGCTGGTGTCCTAGTATCCCTGTCAGTCACTAGTTCTACTCCCACGAACAGGCCCCTTCCCCGAACATCACCAATCAAGCTGTGCTTATGCTTCAGCTGTTGACAGCGGTTCAGCAAGTGGTTGCCGACGCGGTTCGCACGTTCTAGAAGACGCTCTTCTTCAATCACATCGAGGACTGCGTTTGCGATTGCGCAGGAGACAGGGTTGCCACCGTACTGTAAGAAAATGAAACAAAAATAGTCAGTAATGTAAATAGTCACAATATAGAAGAAATAGGGTAGTTATTAAAAGATGTGGTTGGGATACTTGAATATCGGATTTTGGTAACAGGCTATATAGGTTTTACCTATGCATATCGATAGAAGAAGAAGATGAATATCGATGAGTCTAAAATAGATAGGTACCTATGTAGGTATGTACCTAGTTATCTAACAGCAAAGCAGAGATAGGTCACGTTGAAAACGTAACTAGCAGATAGCGTATATAAATAAACCTGTAACTATAACAAGCTTGTTTTGCCAAACATTTAGCAGATAGATATTAAAAAGGTGTTGCATCACCCAATTGGCGTTGATATGATACTTTGTTTAAAACATCTTGTTTGTTATTAACATCTAATGTGGATAACACGAATCTACTCAAGTGTGTTGTTTTTCCGTTTGAAAAATTCTAAAATAACAAAGCATCTTTCATTGCAGTATTTTAAACCACTTCACTCACACAGTCACTCATGGCAGTCATTACAACGTAGATGATTACTGAATAAATACCTTTAATGGGATATTTACCGTATTGAAATACTCCACTCCAGTATCAGCGAAGCTCTTCGCAATCTCAGGGGTAGTAATAACAGCGGCGACCGGATGCCCATTACCCATCGGTTTGCCCATAGTCACGATATCGGGCACAACGTCTTGTGTCTCAAATGCCCACATGTGGGTGCCCACACGGCCGAATCCTACTTGGACTTCATCGGCTATGCACACACCGTCAGCTTCGCGAACGTGTCTGAAATAATGTTTGTAATTTAAAAAATAATAATCTTCATTACTTAATGGGGCTCTCATCTCCCCTTTATGTCTGACTAGAGATAATCCTTGTTGCAACGAAATCGTTAGGGAAGTGTTTCTCGCATTATTTTAGATAAAAATCTGAACGAGCTCGCCAAACAACATTAGCTGATTCGGCTATACAATCCGTTTAATGAAATCATGCAAAACAAAAGAGAAAAATAACCCGAGAACAACCAATAAGTATTTTTCATACCCTTATAGGCATAATGGGTCACTTATTGTGTTAATTGTCCCTATCTATCTATTTATAAGACGAACGTTCCTATTTGTAATAAATAGTGTAGGTACAAGGCTAATAGAGAAAGAATGATTGAAATCTAATTTTAGCTGCAACCTATTAGTGCTGATATGGTCTCGTTTCGCACTTGCGCATTAGAGCTGAATAATATCATCTACAAAAGGTGAAGCAAGAACTCATACAATCACATCTATTTTTACAATGATTTCTTGATTTAAATTTAACAATCAACAAAAAGAAAAATATGTAATAAGTACTTACTGGAAAACTCTTTTAAGGTATCCGTCAGGTGGGATGATCTGACCACCGCAACTTTGGAGGCTTTCCGCAATAAATGCGCAAACACCGCCATTTTTGCGTTTGCTCTCTTTGCAGATCTTGCCAATTTCATCAGCGTACAGTTTCCCTAACTCTTCTTCATTTTGAGAGTCGTTGGGATATATATACTTTCCTCTGTATATATCGGGAACTGGTGCCTGGATGAGGTAATTAAAAACGATTAGGCAATTTAATCACTTGTAAATATGCCGTATTCAATTATGAATTTAAATGGGAAGCTGCAGTTATCTTTGCTGAAGTGCGTAAATGAAATCAAAAGGAAATAAATAATGGTAGAAGACAGTGTTTATTTGTTTTTGAACAATAAAAGATTTGACTAATGCTTAAAAATCTGCCTTTTCTAATTCAATATTTATAAAGGTTTGAACCTGCAATAACTAAATTAGTTATTTTGCAATTAATCGAATAGTCATCTAATCAGTCGAAGAAAGACATCGCTCAAATATGAATCATTATAATATTGTCCTATATTTAAGTTACGAGCTACAGAGATTATTTTTATCATCTCTAATAACTAACTATAAATATTATAGGATAACTACTATAAATATAATAGATAACGTAAAAAACATCTAATTATAGTTTAGAGATAAGAATAAAGATAATGCGTGTCCTTTAAACTAATGCGACTACGAGATCGTGTGCAACCCAGTCAATATGTGTAACTTACCACATGAACCCACTCTGGCTTCTCTGGCCCTCCGGGTAGGTTAAATTTGTAGGGAGACACATCAATCATAGACGTAAGATGGCCATGATACGCGCTGTAACAAACAGGCGCTAGTAGCACCCTAATAACACTTCGACTAGCTCGAAGTAACGACAAAAGAACGAAGGGGACATCTATGTTGAACGTTTGTTCGCCTCGGTTGGCAAAATGATATTCCAAATAGTTCAAACTTATCCAGCATGTCTAATTTGATATCTGAACATTAGAATGGTCTTAGACAGTCTGTATTCACTGTAATTGAGGATCGTTTCACTCTAATAATTTTGAAAGGATAGTGCTCACTTCATCACACCGTACGGTGTTCCTGAGGCGATCAATATATTTTTCTTCGTGTAGATCCGTGCCTCTATAGGCCTTGAATGATGTAGTAGGTAAGTAATGGTATAATATTAATACTAACCGATAGCAGAGTGACCCTTTTCCTTAATCACTGAATACTATACAAACAAGGTTTAAAGTCCCTTAAAAGTTAAATACCGATAAGTTCAATCATAAATTCAAGTACCGAGTAACCCTATCAAGAGATCCTCCCAAAAGTTAAAATAAGATTTTTTTTCGAAAAGAAAAATATACTCACTGGTCTAAGGTAATGACATCCTTGTTTTTGGTGTGAATCCTGGCAAGCCTCAAAGCAAGGTCGTTAGCCTCGGAACCAGAGTTAACGAAGAAACAAACCGACAATGGTTCTGGCAAAGTTTTGACCAGCCTTTCGGCAAGGATAACAAGCTCGTCGTGAAGATAACGATTGTTAGTCGAAATTAATGACATTTGGTTTCTGCCAGCTTCCACCACATGTGGGTGACAATGGCCAACTGCAAAATAAAAAAATATACAATTTATAGCAGCCAGCGTCATTAAAAATCAACCAAATATTTTAAAGATAAGAAACAATTGCCCTTAAAACATCAGGGTAGTCGAAAAGATCGGGTCGGTTAGGGTTATCATTAATTTTATCAGTCCAATGATATATTTATTAGAGCCAGCTTAAATCTGGTTTGCACTGGTTTTAAATGACCTTATGTGGCTTTAATAATGCATATTGCGCTAAAAGATAACATAATTATCTACCGTGTGCAACATTGTTGATGCAATCCAGATATCTCTCGCCCGTTTCATCATACATGTACTGGGCGACTCCGCGTACAATTTTCAAGGGAGACGAACGGAAGAATAGTTGGCACGCATCACTAGAACAAGAATTAACATATTACTTATAATGTGTGTATGAAAGAAAATAACAAATAGTATTAAGAGAAAAGAAAAAAGGCTCTGAAGAGTCTGTAGGTAACTTACCCAACATGTTTTTCACGGAGCCTCATAGTTTCAGATTTAGGCATCGACTGTAGATAAGCCATTTTTATTTATTCTATTTTTTGCTGTAACAAATGTTAAAAATTAGAAAAAAATCTAATTGCGCCTAGTAGTTCCAATCAAGACCATCCGAGAGACGTCATGAACTCATGACGAAAGGCCGAAAAAATTCAACAAAGCCCTGCACAGTCTGTTATTTTGCCTTATTGAAAGACAATAACCAAACAAAACTTCTATTAAAACCCCCGTGGTTTTATTCAACAATTTTCGAAATTAAAAATTAATTTTGTTTTTCTCACTTTTAAATGAAAACTTTATAATTATACAAAAAAATACTATAGGTCTTTCTGCCAAACCTTTATCGTTACTATATCTATCGAATCGTCGCTTCAGCCGATAGACATCCACTGCTGGACATAGGCCTCCCCCAATTTTGGGAGGGTTTGCCATAATCGCCACGCTTGGCAGGCGGGTTGGCGATCGCAGTATGGTATGATGGTGGAATACATAGAGAACGCTGCTGCCCATTCTCCGGTACGATCCTTAGTCGCCTTTTACGACACCCACGGGAAGTAAGGGGTGGTGGTATTCTTTAAGTCCGGCACCACACAGACATTCGTATAGGTATCTATCGAATAAAAACATAAAATTGACATGACCGCAACTAAGGCAAAATAACACACTGTGCCCTGGTGGTAACCGTACCTATCTAATAGATAAACTATTCAAATAAAAATAATCCGCAAGACTGTTTAATCAGTCAGTGCTATCAAGGATATTTATTATGTCACAATGAGTTACTAAGTATCCACCCTCGCTATTTCATTAGTATCGGGGCCAGAGGAAAAATTGCTGAATTATTTTTGTATAGATTTTAATAAAATTTCCTATAATTATCATTGATAGATTACGACTACTAATTACTTTTTATGATCACTAGGTACTTACTTACATTATTTAGAAACCATACTAAACAATAGATACTAATGAATTGATTAGATACTGATGTCGGTTAGGTACTAAATTCATGAGCAGGTCTATCATGAATTTACCTGAAGTACGATAAATGACTTTAAAATTAATCACAATGTGATGTTGATCACGTGTGATGTTTTAGATACCAAACTATGCTGATATTATTGATCAGTAAACAGGAAGAGGCTGCTTCATCCAACAATAGAATTTAGCGAGTTTTAAAATCGACCATTGCAGAAATGCTGTAATTGGCCTGTCCATTATGGTCCTTGCAGCAAACTTAAGGCGAAAGCGCCAGGGTAGCCCGCGAAATTATTTTTTTTTACGTAATTTGCAATTTGCTGGTCAGTAGGTATTAGTTGAAAGTAGATATAATCATTAAAGTCATCAACACAACTGTCTAAGACCAAGTAATCCTACTGAACGACTATTTCATGAAATCTAGACATTTTAGGATTAAACTAACTTAACAAGTTGTATTACTGATTCTAATGATTATAATTCTGTAAATACATATTTGTTACGGTCGCGAATCATGTTTCAACGTAATACTGACCAGCAAATTGCAAAAAACGTAAGAAAATTTGAATTTCGCAGGCTACCTAAGCGCTTCCCCCTTAATAGGCCTTAATTTTTCCGAATTTTAGCCGTAACAGCACAAGTGCAAAATGCATATTTTATCTTGTGCATTATCGCTCGACCAGTAGACCAGTAGATAGCTAGAAGGAGATCAATTTGTCCAATTTATACCACCAATTGCCACCAATTCTTTTGCAATCTGACTCACAATCATTGATCCTCAGTCCAGATAAGTCAGCCTAATAATTACGACATGCCACGGACACCTATTGATCTGGATCTACGAGTACATGTTTAGGAACAGACCTATTGACCGCTGGAATTTTACCAGCTTCAGCTGTGTTAATTAATTTTCGACTCTAAATAAGACTGTCGAACAGTGAGCAGATTACTTCCCAAAATAAAAAAAAAATGGTAAACAAAGCTATCTAAAGTTCTAAGTCAAAACATAAAAAAAAACAAAAATAAATTGAAAAGTTAAAATTATTCAACTCACCGTTTTGAAAAAAAAATAAAATTAAAACTAATTAAAGGTGTGTTACGTTTGTTACACAAACGTGACGCGTCAAGCGCGGCGCGATATCAATAAATGTAGAACTATTTTGATGTATATCGATTTTATAGAGGCAGGCGGGGGCGCGCACGCCCTCCGCGCAGCCAATGAAAATAATAGCGTTCGTATTATCTGTGCAGTAGCGTCGAGATAAGGATACATGATGACAAAAGTCACCGACCACGCGGCCAGCGTCACGCTGCCATAAGACGGGCGCATGAGCATTTAAGGCGAAGACGACTTAAATTATTTTATTTTAAATAAAATAATTATTATATATATTAGATAACAAATTGGTTACCTACTACTTTAAAGGCACATGGCACCTGTGCAAAACTCAGTAATTATAAAGGTATTCGTTCCCTGATGGATGCCATGGCCCAAACTAATAGGGTGTCATGGCGGAAACGCTTCAGTCTATGTGATGACTCCGTTAAACGGCACACTTGGAAACAAGACATGTTTTGTTTCCATGCTGTTGCAAATGCATTGCCAATCTTATATCTTTAAACTTATGAAAACTGAATGATTATGCAACTTATTATAATTATGAGTATACAGGGTACTTAATTCAAAGAAGGTACTTACTGAGCAACCATTAGCATGATTCATTAATTCACAATGACGATAACTACCAATTAATTAGTAACTTAGGTATCTTAGTTTCTATTTAGTGGCAATTAGGTCAACGTCGAATTATAGCACAGTCAATTCATTAATTTAATTTAATGCAGTTTGTCATTATCTCTCTACTACCTAGGTACTTATAACATGCAATTTGCATGAAAATATATTCTACTTTCGGACGTATTCTCAATCCTCGAGGTATATTTTTTTTATATGTTTAGGTAGGTTCCTGCTACCGTATTTTCTACATAAGTATCCAATTATTTACATGGAATTGTTATGAAAATATTTGTACTGATAATATGCTAAGTAGTTCAATTTACGCAAGCAATTGTTCAAATTAAATGGTTAAATAACATACCTAAGATTTTTTATGAACTTTATCTGCACGTAAATGGAATATAAAAATAAATATTTTTTGATACGATCATTGTCATCTAAAGAAAAGACTAAGTCTAACTCTACATTCACAGCAATCATTGTTTTCTTCGCTGGCAACTAAATCACTTTCAAGGAAAGGCCACTCACGCTACAGCAGCGTGCTGTGTAGTAAGTTACCTAAGTTCTTATTTACCTACTAGCTGCGCCCCGCGGTTTTACCCGCGTAAGTGTCGATCCTGCGGGAATATTGGGATAAAAAGTAGCCTATATGTTAATCCAGAGTGTCAGCTACCTCCATACAAAATTTTATCAAATTTGGTTCAGCCGTTTGAGCGTGAAGAAGTAACAAACATATAAACACACACACACTCACACACTCACAAACTTTCGCCTTTATAATATTAGTGTGATTAGTGTGATTTTCTGCCCAAGAAAATAAATCTAAAAAGATCTAAAGACTAAAAAAGGTCTAATACAACTTATTAGACCTTTTTTAGTCTTTATACGAAAATTATTTTACTGACTTTTTTCCTAACGTTACGTGTGTTAAAAAAAGATCAACACTGTTGATAGTACCTACACACACTGTAGCGACGGTATCGTTAAGTAATAGTAGTTAAACATGATACTTAGCAAACACCTATATTCGTATGGAAAAGTTACCTTCAGCGGGATTTTCCATTTGTACATTAAACATCTTATACAGCGTGTTGTTTTTTTATTTAAAATACGCACTTATACATTTCATGAACATCCGTTCGGAAATGAAAAGATGAAATGGAATTTTAACGCGCAAAAACATTTTTGTTTCGCACTTATTTTTGTTTTTCTGGTGTTTTCATTATTTATCGTTTATTTTGAATTACTTACAGCCGCAAATAAAATACGGTGAAATGGTTTGAGTAAGTACGAGTATATAATTAGGGTCTTCAACAGAAGAATGACAAAGGCACACAATGTGCGAAAAACATAGTATCTACTCTGCAAAAGAGACTGTGACCTCTGAGTTTGTTTCGGCCTTTCTTCTCAGAGTAGTCAGATAGGAAACGCCGACCTCATCTAGTTTTAAAAAACCATGATTGACGTGTAAAAGTGTTTGTACAAACCTACTTACAAAAATAAAATCATTTATCATTTATCATTAGAACGCAATAAAATAAATTGTTTGTAGTTCTTTGGTAGTTTCTTTTTAATTCATGTATAGGTACTTACTGTTAGTAGTACTAATTATTCACACGATGTGTTTGTTACATACCTACAGACAAACAAACATACCTAATCTTCTCTACGGTTGGATTACATCACCTTAAATACATAATTATTATGGTCTTAATTAATCGTACAGTTAATTTTTAATATACACTGCAATTAAATACAGTTTATTATTAGTGCTAATGTTTACTACGGCTCGATCAGTAAATACTACGTCAAATAAGCTGGTTATACCTACCCGACACAAATAAACTAGTTAAATACGTCAGATTATTTACGTTAGAGTTATGAAAACACCTAATAATAGTACTTAACTAACGTTAGATAGCAAGGACATTACCTACCGTAGGTATATTTTATAATTGGATAATTAGGTACCTATCTATACAAACATCCAAATTGCGTAACACACTCGATCACTATCTGAATCATTCTGATATGTTCGAAAAAAACGTTTTTTTTGTGAAAATGTTTTTTTTTTCACTTTTTAGTTGTACCAAACCCAAACAAATTCAATTAACACTTCTTGCGATGTAAATATCAGTGCCAGGAAGTTATTAAAACATCATCAATATAAACTAAGTAAGTGGAAAAGAAACCGGCCAAGTGAGAGTCGGACTCGCACACAAAGGGTTCCGTACCACAAGGCATAAAACGCGAAAAAAACGTTTCTTTTCCACCCCTTTAAATTTAAACTTTTTTTTTTTTTTTTGTTACAGCGGCAACAGAAATACATCATCTGTGAAAATTTCAACTGTATAGTTATCACGGTTCATGAGATACAGCCTGGTGACAGACACACAGACGGACAGTGGAGTCTTACCCTTTGTGTACGGAACCCTAAAAAATTGTATTACTGCTAACTCAAAAACTACCCCAGCAAAGTTAATCAAAATATGGGACCACCCCTGAGGCATAATACAAAGAAATGCCGGAGATGCAGTACATTAATATGCATATAGCTTCATACACAAGAATAATTACCTAATGTATTATATACTTAAACCTTCCTTAAAGTATGTAGATCACGTTATTGAAAGAAACATTAAAATTGATTCATTAGTTTTTGAGAAAATCCCGGACATACAAACATACATACCTACAGTAGGTAGGTACATACATACGGGTCGAATACAGAACCTCCTTTTTTGAAGTCGGTTAAAAATGTGTCTGCTCAACAATTTAATAATGCAATGAATGTTGTTGAACTTTCAAAATAAAAGCTATTGCTACTGTTAGTGAGTTACGCAATCACCCCGCAGTTCTTTCATCATCATTTCAGCCGAAAGAAGCCACTGCTGGACATAGGCCTCCCCCAAGCACCTCCACTTCGACCGGTCCTGTGCATCCCCCATCCAACGGGTTCCTGCGGCCTTCACAAGGTCGTCGGTCCACCTTGTGGGAGGCCTTCCAACGCTACGTCTTCCGGTACGCGGTCGCCACTCCAGAACCTTTCGGCCCCATCGGCCATCTGTTCTGCGAGCAATGTGCCCTGCCCACTGCCGCTTAAGTTTGGCAATTCTTCAGGCTATGTCGGTTACCTTGGTTCTCCTGCGGCAGTTCTTTCATATTGTTACATAACACAGTAAACATGTGAAATAATTACTGAAATAGATCATAATTAACAGTATTTATCTACTTGTGTTTAAGATGACAAATATAATAAATCTCATGGCTACTCAGGCAACTAAGGGCAATCAATAATAATTAGACAATATGAACAACTATAAAATTGTTTAGGAAAATGTAGATACTTACTTACTTTTCAAAAGATTTTTCCAGTAGATTAGTTATAAATTACTCCGCAAAATAGCGTTACGTCTTCGTTAGCGTCGTCTTTGCTGAAGACGACGAATAACTTACATACTTTAGCTTATTTAGATAAAAATCAATAGCTTGCCTATAACAACGTCAGCAATAGGTAGGTACCTACCAGCTATTACCCATATCATTTACTTTAAGAGTACCTATCTATGTTATACGGTATTGAGTTTCGCACCGATCATATTTAGGTAGGTAAGTTCATTTCTATTATGTAGGTAACAATACATAAAAACTGGCCAAGTGCGAGTCGGACTCGCACACGAAGGGTTCCGTACCACAAGGCAAAAACGCCGAAAAAAACATGTTGTTGTATGGGAGCCCCCCTTAAATATTTATTTTATTTTAATTTTATTATTTATTATTAAAGTTAAAATACAACTGAGTATTTTGTGAATATTTCAAGTGCCTACCTGTTGCCATTTTTGATTTCGAGCAAAAAAGGGCAAAAAAATCGCGTTTGTTGTATGGGAGCCCCCCTTAAATATTTATTTTATTTTGTTTTTAGTATTTGTTGTTATAGCGGCAACAGAAATACATCATATGTGAAAATTTCAACTGTCTAGCTATCGCGGTTCTTGAGATACAGCCTGGTGACAGACAGACGGACAGACAGCGAAGTCTTAGTAATAGGGTCCCGTTTTTACCCTTTGGGTACGGAACCCTAAAAATGAACGCCTTTCCAAATATTCCTTTTGCCTTATGATATGCGACTCACGCTGTTACGAGTTTACGACACGTTGAAAATTTTCTTAATATCGTAGGTACGTTGGTACGCCCACCCATCGTAATAATCTCCCGTGTTTTATTAAACTATGCGAAAAGATACCTAATCTCTATATAAATAGACTGTCATTCATTACCGCATATGCGTATCACGAGAAACTGCTATTTTCTAGATATTAACTTCCTTTTGTCTGTATTGACTGTTGATCTAGTTTTAATAACAGAATCGCAGGTACAAATAAGTACTTTCTAAACATCGGAAAAGTTCTTCAGTCTATTTCTAACTTCAGATGAAACGTAAGGAGCTTGTTGTTTTATGGAATCTATTCTCAGGTAATCTTTTTTGTTTTGGAACCATAATTTACTTATCTTAGTTTATGTAACAAACCAATGAACTTGTTTTTTTGCAAACATCATGTCTCTACAACACTATATTTAGCAATAGTTGTTTACAGTAAGTACTTAAGTAGGCACTCGTGTTAACTCGAATAAGATAAAAAATTGTGATGTTTTGCTGTCGGTCCTTACGCACGTGTGAATCACGCCTGCCTCAATGCATGCCATGCGTTCCACTGGCCGATGACGCTGATCTTATCGGTGCTCCACCTTACCACGCAGACCACGCTGCAATCGCTCACTTAAATTTTAGTGTTCCGTGCTGAAATCAGAAAACTAACTTATAACATTGATGAAAATATTATTATCCCAAAGACATTGAATTACTTATTTACAATATTATCATAATACTTACCCTACGCAGTGTCTATATGAATTATACCTACTGCAAACAATAGGCCTACTAACAGTAGATACCTACATATTTGTTGCAAAAACAAAAATGTTTTGATTGACGTTAGTCTTAGCTTAGTTAGCATCGGTTTACCGGTAACCGTTTTTAGCATAGATATATTTAAAAAAAAGAAGGAGATATGCCCGTTAGTTGAAAATACATCAAAATACGATGAAGCTAGGTTGGCCCCACCACCGCGCCACTACTACACATGTAGATCAGTAAAAGCAATAGATACAAAGTCGCGCACACACTTGCATTTGATAAATCAGAACGTACTATACAATCAATTATAAACCTTAACTCATCAAACACAGCGTGCATTTACCATGCACCGTACAACTTACTCACACAAAAACATCTATCGCTATCGTTGTGCTGTGCAAAAGCCATTTATTTTACATATACGCTAGTGAGTGACTAAATCGGAAAGTTATCGATTCTTCCATTAATTATTGTATTTAAAAAAAATTTGGGTCATGAAAATAAAAAAACGATATGTCCAGAACATATTATATTATAAATCAATAAAATGTAGCTAAAAAAAATAATGGTAGTAAATAAAAAAAAATAACATTATTTTACATCTTTTCAAGGGTCTACTAACCGGATTTAAACGTCATCTTTTAGATCTTCTATAAACCGGGTTAAAACGGTTGACAAATTGACAAATTAACTATAATTAGCAATATACTCGTTGGGCAATCGACATTGTTGTCGATAGCCTACGTTAGTGGATATTCACAACCTCATCACTATCTCGCAACAAGACACAGCGGCTGTACCACGCAACACTCCGCAAAAATAAAGTATCGTTTTGTAATTTTTACATTGCTTGTCCAGTCACTTAGCGACATACTTAGGTAGTGGATAAGGAGCAATGTATTTGCTGCAAAAATAGTACAACCGATGCGATATTTGAAAACAAAAATAACGTAGTAAAAGCATGAAATATTTTACGATTTTTATGATTTTAAAGACAAATACAGTAAAATACTTTTACTTAAATATGGTAAGTGATTCCATTAGATGTGAAGTATTTATTTTGACTTCGCTTTTAACAAGAAAACCACTGAACAACTCGGCATTTTTATATTTTATCACGATCACGGTCGAAATCGCACTAACTCGCGGTGACGGCCATTTTTTCAATAGCTGAGCGGAACGCTCAGCACCAGGTGGTCGCCGACACGCCCCCTTGCCACTTCTCTCTTTTTAATATTTCTGTGGTTTTCAGTATGCTTGATAAACTTAGCAGTAGGTAAATAGTTAATTTCCTGCTGCTCGTAAATTCATATCTATTCAAATTAATAAAACTCTTCGTTCGCCGTGAAAATCCATTGCCGCACGAATTAGTTACCCTATTAGTTTATCAGTGAAGTACCTACAAACATACAGCCTTGTATTAATGGAAATCTAATCCAAATCCAGTTGACCTATTTTTTTTTATCTTTACTTCTGCTTTGAGTGACCGTCGTTTCCTACAGACTTCTTGTCACGTAACCAATGTTCTATGTTGAAATATTGTTGGTTTCTTTAAGTAGGTAGGTAAGTAATCAATCACTCACTGTGCAATCACTGCAGCATACGGATCCATACTTCAGGCCAGCAGTGAGTCGTTTGCTCGAAACTACTAACGCCATGATTTAAAGAAAATACTTCATTCCATTTTATATAAAGATGCCGTTTAGTGATGGTTTAGAGCACATTTTTTTCGAATGATAGGCCAGAACCAACCAAAAATTGTCGGATCAATCAAACTTTTTTTTCACTGCAGTGTTCTTTCAAATGACCAACGCGAAAAATACATAATTATTTAGGTACTCAATGATCATGAAGATGATGCTCTAGGGTTAAGATTAATAATATAGTACTCACAGGCATAGGCTCTTCCTCGACGAATCGCACCTTCCTCTGGCGCCCGATCTATCGCAAAAAACAGTATTTTAATGTGATATAATTTACCTACAGGTGAATTTTTCAAGTGGGCGTGGATGGCCAAATCCGAAACTATGAGGAATATCGAAAAGTACTCAAAGGAGTCGCGGGCCCGATATTGATGAACCTTAAAACTGCATCATTGGATTTTTGAAAAATCAATATTTCTAGCCAGGAATCGAACCCGTTGATTTTGATTAGAAAACACAGTATTATTACACCACTCGATAGTGTCCCTAATAAGGATCAAATTCTGGGAAGTAATGGCATACGGGAAACTAAAGAAAAGAGCTCATTTTTAACAAAATAATTTTTTACTTGAAAAATTCACCCTGTAGGTATACCTTATTACAAATTCCCAATTTTCGGATTAGTGTAAGTACGCTGTAGGTACTTGTACCTACTGTAAACCTTGCTTTCTTGCCAAATTTCATGATGCTAGGCCAACAGGAAGTACCCTAGGTATGAGATTTGCAAGTATCAAAATATTGTTTGATTGCTTTGACTTAGAAGCTTGATTTGTTTACCCATCCAAGAGACCTTAGTAGGTACCTATTTCATCGTAATCAACTTATAATGTAGGTACCCACTGCTGGAACACAGTCTTAATTTCAACTTGATACATTCCTAAGAACAACGGAACCCTAAAAAGGACCTTGTCAGACGGATAACAAAGTGATCCTAAAAGGTTTCCATTTTATCCTTTTGAGGTACGGAACCCTAAAAAGGATACTGCCACCCGCGTAGGTACCCACATAATCTTGTACCCACATTCCATCGATTCGTCGCGTTTATCATAAATAATTTTTTCACATGCGTAGGTACCTACCGAAGCTACAAAGATAGTCGTGTCATGCTCTGCAGCGGAGCCACCATTCTAGAAACCGATCAATTACCTATAGGTATCTTAAAATGATGTGCGTCAAACGTACATAATGTACGTATTACCGTTATCGCTGTACGTGCATTAGATAATGATAAAATAGACATTGATTGGGGCTCTCCTGCAGAGCATACTCCCTAGCAGAGCCACAAAGTACATGTACTCAGGAAAGATAAACGCCACTGTTTATTTAATAAAAACTGTTATACGAATAGTGTTTATTGCGTACCTACGTGTTGAAAAATATTATTAGACAGTGATTTTATTTATTTTATGTTACTAAAATTTTCATAATAAGCGCCTGATTATTTTGTCAGCAAAAGTTTTTGTAGACAATCTGTTGCCGTCAGGATGGCTGGACCAAACGAGATATGCACTATAATGAAAAATTTGCTACCTTTGCGTTTAGAAACATAAGAAATAAAGTGGTCAGCCATTCTAACATCAGGCTGGCTGATCACTTTCAAGTTCTTATAGTTTTAGCGTTGTATTAACTGCGTTGTTAATGTAAATATTTACTACCTATTTGCCATGAAAGTGATTAGCCCACCTGACGCTAGAATGACTGACCACTAATGTTTTTTTCTAACAATCATAAATAAAATAATAATTATGACCGACGACAATTAGCATGTTATTTATTACATAGTATTACTAGATTTATTTTTCGAATGTGCATATAATGAAATACTAAAATTTTCAAAGTAAGCGCCTGATTATTTTGTGTCTGCAAAAGTTTTTGTAGACAATCTGACTTTCAATTAAATTAAAAACAAATAAAAAAGATAAGATAGATAATGTTTATTTGCGAAAAGAAAACAGTGCATTACTTTTCTTTAAAGTCTACATTAATAAACGAATTTAAATAGTTTTAATTAAAGGTTATTTAGAGAAAATGACGTAACTAACTATTTACACTAGATACTAAACAAATAAATACAAAAACAAAGGACACTTAGGCGTCGAAGTACTCGTCCGCATGTGCATCTGGATTGAGGGCCAATTTTTAGAACCCTTGCGAAACGAAGTAAGACTTATAGGGAAATTAGTTAAAAATAATAAAAACTTAAAGCATAGGGCCATGAATTTCTTAAACGTGAATTGAAACTGTTATGATTAAATAACTGGGGCCCTCAATCCAGACGCGTGCATAAAGTGGCATAGCCTAAATCTCAGTAAGTACTATTTCTGGGTTAATAATATTTATTTAAGAATTTAGTTAAGAATTTCTTAAATATTTTAAGAAATTCCCAAATCTGTAGAATATGACATTACAGATTTATGGCGGTATATCTAGGGCCCTCAATTCATTATTGTCTGAACTGAGGAATCTGCAAAACATGAATTTATCTGAAGAAATACATAAATACAACTTTAACATATTTTAGTTAGATACCTATGTGAATTAGTTAAAAAAAATTAAGGACACAAAAGTTAATTGTTATGAAGTAAATGAAAGTAGAATTTGACTAAAACGTCTGAACTGAGAGCCCAATATTTTCGGCTTTATTGACTATGTTCAACCTCATAGATTAACGCAAATTAGAATAAGATTTTTAACTATTTCTCAACTAAATTGTAGCATATCGTCCGTTCTTCTAAATGGCATACTTTAAGAGAAAATTGATTTTTAACTTTTTTCTAGGAGAAAATTTTGTAGGGGACCATACTGTTCATGGTAAGTACCAGTACATTTTGTAAACCGCAGTCGGATAGTGATAATATTTGCAGTTAAAAGTATTATATAGATTTATAGATAGTATTTACAATTTTGTTTTCTATATTTTCAACGTCATTTTTAATTATGTGATGTTAGTCCTTAAGGTACTACTATGGGCCTAGTTGCTTAAAGCAAATAAAAAAAAGAACATTTATTTAGCTTTAACAGTGTTTGCATAAAATGAAAGGCAAACTAACCGACTAGTACTTAGTATGTTGTACATATAAGTAGTCATCGTATCTATGGATCACTGTAGCACCAGAGACGTCGCCATATGCAAATCAAACAAATTCATTCTGATAAATAAAACACGATCGGTATAATTAAAAAAAACTACTTTCACATAAATATAACCTTAATAAAATAGTCTTATATCCTAAAAATACGAAATTGCGAGTGAGCGAAGTTACTTTTAGTTATGAGTGCAACTATATGGCTCCATTTTCAAAGATGAAAACAAATTGTTTCGTTAATTATTACAATACGGATATCAAATTTAAGTCCCAGGTGAGTACCTATCTACATATTTTAAAATTAAACTTTGCAGTGCAGTCGAGGATTTTAAGCTGGTGATGTCATTTGATTTGAATGGGACAGATAAGGGCCTAGTTGCCTAAAGCAACCATGCCCATAGTAGTACCTTAAGGACTAACAACACAATTAAAAATGTCATTAAAAATAAAGAACAGATAAGTGTAAATACTATCTATATAATACTTTTAACTGCAAATATTATCACTTTCCGACTGCGGTTTACAAAACGTACAGGTACTTACTATGAACAGTATGGTCACCCTACAAAATTTTCTCCTAAAAAAAGTTAAGAATAAATTTTTTCTTAAAGTATGACATTTAGAAGAACGGACGATATGTCACAATTTAGTTAAGAAATTGTTAAAAATCTTATTCTAATTTGCGTTAATCTATGAGGTTGAGCGTAGTCAATAAAGCCGAAAATATTGGGCTCTCAGTTCAGACGTTTTAGTCAAATTCGACTTTCATTTACTTCTTAACAATTAACTTTTGTGTCATTATTTCTTTTTAACTAATTCACATAGGTATCTAACTAAAATATGTTAAAGTCGTATTTATGTATTTCTTCAGATAAATTAATGTTTTGCAGATTCCTCAGTTCAGACAATAATGAATTGAGAGCCCTAGATACACCGCCATAAATCTGTTATGTTATTATAATCTACAGATTTGGGAATTTCTTAAAATATTTAAGAAATTCTTAACTAAATTCTTAAATAAATATTATTAACCCAGAAATAGTACTTACTGAGATTTAGGCTATGCCACTTTATGCACGCGTCTGGATTGAGGGCCCCAGTTATTTAATCATAACAGTTTTAATTCACGTTTAAGAAATTCATGGCCCTATGCTTTAAGTTTTTACTATTTTTAACTAATTTCCCTATAAGTGTTACTTCGTTTCGCAAGGGTTCAAAAAATTGGCCATCAATCCAGATGCACATCTCGTCCGCATCGCTGTCATCCGGAAACGTCTGTGACGTCACATGAGCGATTTAGTGATGGGAATCCTAAAATTCTAACAAAAAACCAAGAACAGATTCGATTAGTCATTAGATGAACATTTTTAAATCGAATCTCCCGCCATAAACAATATGAATAAGAGTTCCGACATCGACAACATCTACTGATTTCCATAAAACATTAGAGAATTTTAGGTTTTAGAGAACGATGACAGTGAATTCGAGCCTAAAGTAAATCCACTGTGAAGTCAGCATTAGTTAACGCCTTCAATACCTCAATGGCAGGTACAAGTTGCATTTGTAGTCAGCCGTCAAAACTTTTTGTTTCCGTAAAGCTGCATGCTAAAGTAAAGCTGCCTGAATTTGCTCTGTTCATTAAAATGAACAGAGATATATTGTGTTAGGAATCAATTTTCATGCCCCGTCGCGCGTCGCTTCAATCCATTTCTCTTCAACTTTGGGATCATTTGGAAATCTGTAAATATAATTAATAATATTCTAAACAAAAT
The DNA here is from genome assembly GCA_916614155.1 of Mesoligia furuncula. NCBI lineage: Eukaryota > Metazoa > Arthropoda > Insecta > Lepidoptera > Noctuidae > Mesoligia > Mesoligia furuncula. The sequence continues at coordinate 14,863,070 of OU744798.1, forward strand.
CACTAAATTGAAACATTGCAGTAAAAAAAATAATTTACATGTCAAAAAAAAACACAAAACTTATTGTTTGCGTTGGGTATTTTTCCTCTGTTTCCAAAATCGATTAGAATGGAGAACAACTTTACAACCTGTGTGTACAACACTATTTGCTTTATTTGACAGATAAAACCGGGCAAGAGCGAGTCGGACTCGCGCACCGAGGGTCCCGTATCATATGTTTTTAAATTTTCATCGGTGAGGCCTATATTCATAAGAGAATTTTTACACTGTGCACTGCGGTGTAGATTATTGCATATTGTATATTGCAGTTTTATGTCAGCGCCATCTCTTGACCGATATTGGAACTAATGTAACTTTTGTTGATGATTTCTGAAAAAGTGTGCTATTTAGAGACTTTGTTTTATTTTTCCTGTAATCTTTACATAAACTTCTATCATATGGAAGAATTTCAGATTTTTCTCTTTGCAAACTTCGGAGATAAGGGGGGAAACAGTATTTTTTTAAATTTTTCATCAAAAGTCGAAAACTATGCGGCCTAAAACAAAGAAAAAATGTTTGAGAATGTGCAAACTGCGCTCTTTTTTATGATAGCCCACATGCCCTAGTAGCCCCACTTTTGAATTTTTCAGACCCCCTTTCAGTCCCTGTCGCGAAAAATATACATAAACTTATATTTTTATTTCTTTCTTATTTGCAAAAAAGTTGGGCCAACGTCATCATGACAATGCTAGCTGCCACACATCGGCCGAAACAACTCGGTACTTGGAAGGTCAAAACATCGAATTAACGGGTCATCCGCCGTACAGCCCCGACTTGGCCCCCAATGACTTCTATTTATTCCCAACCGTGAAGAATAAATAACGTGGTCAACATTTTTCGAGCCGTGAAGAGGCCGTTGATGCATTCAAAATGCACGTTTTGGAGATACCTCAATGCGAATGGAAAAAATGCTATGAAAATTGGTTCCAACGAATGCAAAAGTGCATCGATCATCATGGTGAATATTTTGAAAAGCAATAAAACCATAATAAATATATGCAAATAAATAAACCATAATAGCTATATGTTTGTTTCACTTTGTAATTCCGGATATATAAATAGCAGCCCTCGTACCTAATATTTAAATTCGACCAAGCGTAACAGAACACAAGGATTTAAATTTAAAACACCTGCCTGGATCATGCTTGTTAATAATCTGCAATAAGCCATTGATTGCAGTATGTGGTAGGTGTATTGTGATTAATAGACCAGTTTCTTAATTGGTCTCTAAAATCAAAATCACGATCAACTTACGATTCGTTATAATCAGCTGTCGATTCATTAGAGTCGGAATCACTGTGCACTTGTAGGTACCTACTATTCCAAATTTTCCGCGGTAGGTATCATCTTTCTCGACATTGTGGTCCGACTCGAAGATATCGCATTGCTAACGTTTGCAGCACTTAAAAGCACATTGATGGAGTTTATTTTTTTATATTTTACAACACGCCGAAGAAAGCCACCAGATCTTTTTAATTTTGCCACTTCATCCATATTTCTACTTGGTTCTATTTGAAGAGAACGTCCTGTCGGTCCTGTTAACTTTTTAGTAAAAAAGGAATAAAAATATACTCCAGAAAATCGAACGATTTAGTATCTAGGTCATTCTAGGTATTAAAGAAAGAAAAGGCTTAACGAAATCCTTTTTGATTTAGCAAAATCCAACTTTAGATAAAGTACCTACAGAATTTATGTATGATTTAGGTAATCACTATTCTTGTTTGCTACTGCGGGTGATGTGCTGGCGTCTGTACCAAAAACACAATGTAGGTAAGCAAATGGCAACTTTTACTACATGAAAACTGAGTTTGTTTCAATGACAGCACAGTTTTAGTTGTTCTGGTAATTTCCACTTAGAACAATCTTTTACATCCTCAATAAACAATCTTGTGGCTGTTGTTATCAGCCTTCACTACATCCAGCTAACACTTGAGCGAACTGAAGGGGTGCTTGCACTCAGATGACAACAGTATTAGATGCATACCTTTTTTTTTTTTTTTTTTAACCTGGAGAAATGCTCATGCATTCTGCACTACCACGGGGAGATAGTGCAGTTATGTGGGACTCTAACCCACTAAAACTCCACGGTGTCCTCCTCTGCCGCTTACGGCGGGAACACGGGCACGCGTTAGCACTCATCCGTGAACCCGCCGCGGCTGTCCGTTACCGGACCCTCCTCTGGGGAGTACATCACCGGCGCACCAGAACACATAGCACGCCGTGACCACCCCAGGGACCAAACCAGCACATGGGCGCCAGACGACCCCGTGTCTGGGCACCCTTGGTCCCCCTGCGACGGGTCAGGACATTGGCCCCGCCGCCTGCCAATTTTCGGCCGCAGTGGATAGGGAGAGCGGCCAACGTCATACCGACACTCCTCTTCCCCTGCGGCCCCACCGCGTCCGCCATCGAACGGTGGCGACCCCGTCAAGGCCGCGGAAGGTAGGGAGAGCGGCGCACCGCAATACCGGCACTCCTCTCCCGCTGCGGCCCTCAACCCTCAGCCGCGATGCCTCCGTTACGACATCGCGGCCCGCCTCAGTTGCGATGTCGCCGAAGCGGCACCGCAACCTACTTGTTGGCCGCTACGTCGTCGGCTTACAGGCAAAAGCCCTGACGAGCGGCCCCTCCTCGGGTTCCTCTTCGCTTCACCGTGGGTGTCCAAGCCACGGCTACTGAGCCCCCCGCCTCGACAATGCGGGAACCCACCGGGGGGGAAAAATGTGGAACGCTTCACGATTTTGCGTGTCATCCTTGCGCAGGGGCCATGCTAATCTTCTCTGTATCGTTCCAATTTTAGTATATGTACTGCCGAAGCAAGTACATTAGATGCATACCTAACCCAACATCATGGTCGAACAACCTTGCAACTCTTTCAGTCGACCCTTGTAGGTCCTATTTACCCGACTGCGCGACGCAAAGGAGTGGTAATGTGTTCATCAGCCTATGTATGTATGTTTATATGTTCCTTTGAAGCACTATACAGACCAAACGCCTGGGCCGATTTTTATGATTCACACGTTAATCGATTCCTCTTAGTCCGGCGAGTGTCACTAAAGACATGACGTTAGTGAAAATTCAATATGGCGACTACTGGACGCCATATTAAATTTGTTTTAATTTTTTTTTTTTTCAAAACCTATCGAGTGGGGTATCAAAATAAAAGGTTTTAAAAGGTGATTACAAAAATATATACAACATATATACTTAAAAGCAATTTGAAGTGACAAATCGAAATAAAACACCTACCAAGAACTAAATCGTCTGCGAAATCTTTCAAATTTGTGAACTAAAAAGCTGGAAATAAAAAAAGTTATTTAAAAAAATCAAAAAACCCGACTGCGGTAAAAAACTAAGGTAAGTTAAAAGAAACTGAAAAGCTAAAAACAAGCCCATTTTAAATTAAATAAAAGTTGGAAGCAGGCGGGACCCATTTGAATTTGAAAATACAATAAAAATGATGTGGGTCCCGCCTGCTTCCAACTTTTATTTAATTTAAAATGGGCTTGTTTTTAGCTTTTCAGTTTCTTTTAACTTACCTTAGTTTTTTACCGCAGTCGGGTTTTTTGATTTTTTTAAATAACTTTTTTTTTTAGGATTGTATTGTTTATCTCAAAATATCTTTGTTGATAGGTACCTTGCTTTTCTTATCGGCGTAAAGTAGGTAGGTACTTACTTGCGACTGGACTGGGTACATAAAACCCGATTAAATCTGCCATTGTTATCAAAGTAGGTACCTACGGCATGTATTTCAAAAGAATTATAACGATGGGTAGTCGATCAAGTTATCTCAGATCAAGCATTGTACGGCCGTTTATCAATTGTTTCGACCAGATATCGTCGTCGCTACACGCTTAAAATTGAGTAGGTAATCCGAAGTGACTCGTGATAAGGCAATAATAAATCTGATAGGGAACGCTTGTTGCTCCCCTGTGCCCGTCGACCTACATTTTTTACTCCAAAAATATAGTATTATGTCATTGTTGTTGACACATGTTCTATGCTTAGGTTCTCTATTGCAATGAAGTTACGTTTATAGCTTGATAAACGATTCATGATCATTGTAAGTCTTTATTCATATGTGCATCTGGATTGCGGGCCTATTTTTTGAACCCTTACGAAACGAAATAAGATTTACTTATAGGGAAATTAGTTAAAAATACTTAGTAAAAACTTAAAGCAAAGGGCCATGAATTTCTTAAACGCGAATTAAAACTGTTATGATTAAATAACTTGGGCCCTCAATCCAGACGCGTGCATAAAGTGGCATAGCCTGAATCTAAGTAAGTACTATCTCTGGGTTACTTAATCATTTTTATTTAAGATTTTCTTAAATATTTTAAGTAATTCCGAAATCTGTAGAATATGACATTACAGATTTATGGCGGTTTAACTAGGGCCCTCACTTCATAATTGTCTGAACTGAGGAATCTGCAAAACATGAATTTATCTGAAGAAATACATAAATACGACTTTAACATATTTTACTTAGATACCTATGTGAATTAGTTAAAAAGAAATAATGACACAAAAGTTAATTGTTAAGAAGTAAATGAGAGTCCAATTTGACTAAAACGTCTGAACTGAGAGCCCAATATTTTCGGCTTTATTGACTACGCTCAACCTCATAGATTAACGCAAATTAGAATAAGATTTTTAACTATTTCATACTTAAATTGTAACTTAGCGAAAATATTGGGCTCTCAGTTTAGTTACGTTTTAGTCAAATTGACTCTCATTTACTTCTTAACAATTAACTTTTGTGTCATTATTTCTTTTTAACTAATTCACATAGGTATCTAAGTAAAATATGTTAAAGTCGTATTTATGTATTTCTTCAGATAAATTCATGTTTTGCAGATTCCTCAGTTCGGACAATTATGAAGTGAGGGCCCTAGTTAAACCGCCATAAATCTGTAATATTCTACAGATTTGGGAATTTCTTAAAATATTTAAGAAATTCTTAACTAAATTCTTAAATAAAAATTATTAACCCAGAGAAAGTAGGTACTTACTGAGATTTAGGCTATGCCACTTTACGCACGCATCTGGATTGAGGGCCCAAGTTATTTAATCATAACAGTTTTAATTCAAGTTTAAGAAATTCATGGCCCTTTGCTTTAAGTTTTTACCATTTTTAACAAATTTCCCTATAAGTCTTATTTCGTTTTGTAAGGGTTCAAAAAATAGGCCCTCAATCCAGATGCACATTTATTCATTTATTATTAGGTATCAACATGCATAAAGGTCATACGTAGGTAAACACAACACAATAACTTATTCTATGTTTTTGTTTATCGGTTACGTATGAGGTACCTACCTACTGCACAATATTGCACTTTCAAGGTTTAGACTAATAGAACACTTAATGTGGACTGTGAGGTCGGAGCAATTCTGGTGTAGTGTTGTTCAAAGTATCATCAGTACCTATCAGCTCTAGGTAAGTTTTAATTCGGTTGCAGACCCAGAGTTAGGTTAAGTTAGTTTAGCTCGCATAGGTGAGGTAGTTTTTCATACTCGTTTGCAGACCGTTAAATTTGAACACAAGTATGAAAAATTACCTCATCAAAGAAAAATAAAAACAAACAAAGAAGACTGGTCAAAATTGACCCAATATTTTCATAACGCCCGGCGCAATAGAAATGTATCTCAGTGTATGCATTATCATGAGTAAAAAAATAACTGCATATTTTATTTATTTTATTTCGATGGCTCTCATGTAAATATTGCTATTTCTTTTTTAATGGTGTCCAATTATTTTTTTCGATTAAAGTTGCAAATAAATACATATATCACATATATGTACCTACCTATGTTTAAATTTAGCTATTTAGTGAATAAACGTGATATTGCTACGCATTTTAGATCAGGAAAATATATATATTTCCCTTTTATCTAAGATATTTTTTTTTTAATGAATCATTAATGCGTGTGGTGTGAACTTAGTGCCATGCGTTTAAAAATAGTGAAGAAATAACTTATAAAAACAAAAGAAATCAGATAACTAGTAAATAAACTAGAAAACAACAATCGATTGATTTTCAATATCAAATATGGTATCAAGTGGTATGGTATGGTATCAATATGGTCTGCACGCAAGGTGACTAAATGTGTCCTCTGACTACCTCATCCCAAATAATAAACGATGCTCACGACGTGTGCGCAGGTACCTAGAGTTCTTCGGCCTTATTTACAAGAACAGTAGTATTATTGTCAAGGCGTTTCTCGCTTAGCAATATTCAATGACAGCTACGAGTGGAAATTCCTAGGCTTAGTTTTATATTGAATTACTAAATAATTAGAATAAAAGTTCGTAATACTAAACTACAAGAAGGATTTACAAATAAAACACACGAGTCTTATTATAGATAAGTATATTGAATAATTAAATAATATTACTTCAAATATGTTGCCAAAAAAGACTTATAGTGTAATCGTAAAAGTAATAATAAAACGTTCAAGAGGTCAAAATATTTCGAGTTTGAGTAGAAACATACATTTTTAGTGGGGTGATATTGCAATTAGGTTTATGTACCGAATATCGAAAACGTTGTGGGTTGACATGCAACCAGAAAACTTCAGAGCAGAACTTGTTATCACAAAGTGTTCAAACAACGTTTGTTTGCATGAGAAGTGACAACGTGAGGAAGAGTTGACACGGTCAAACCAGAAGTCGTGCAAAACAGTCTATCATTTTACTAATTAATATTAACTATACTTTTATAATTACAACCATTTGCGACAACGGAGCAAAATGTCTAGTGCTATATATTTAATAAATACTATAATATTTATGGGCACTTTCTATAATTATGCAGGATGTCTTAAAACAAATCACAAAGGAAACTTCTAAGCAAAATATGAACCAGATAAAACGTACGATACATGACAACAGTTTCGTTTTTCGACATCCCGAGTTATATCAAAGTCTCCACTTTTGACTATTTCAATGTTCTTGTCAGTCTTACGTCCTGCAAGTAAACATGGCGGACAGTTTTGAAACGATCGTGGCACTAAAATTAAACAGTTCGTTTGATATCTTCGCAAAGAATGCTATAATTTAATACGAGCTGAACAATATTATTAAACAAGGATACTTCGGTACACTGAAAAAATTATTTCTTACTGCAGCACATTAAAGCGATTTCATTAAGACTTACTGACTTTATACATTAAGAAGAAATGTTTGTAAAACAGTAAAAGACAAAACAGTAACTTTTAATGATTGAACATACTATTTACTGAAAAAAGAAAAGGAAAATCACCATTACTGTAATAAAAGTAAATTTCAATGGTTTGAACGCTATCACCAAATGAACAAAACAATTAATTTTGTGACCTTTTAGCCGCTTAAAACGTTAAAGTGTACTGTCATGACGGTAACATTTTACCTAAAGCATTAACTGTTTTCAGATCAGTAAAAAATACTGTTTTGAACGTTAGGCTCATAAGGAACTGTTAAGCAGTTCAGATTAATGTTTTTTAATTTTTATTTACTGCTTATTTCTTTCAGTGTAAGTGTTCTGTTTGCTCTTCACTGTTCCTCCATAGTATTGCACTTGATAAGTATAGATACAAAACAAAGATTGTTATACAAAAGTGACAATAAAACTACGATAATGATGTCATACTCTTACAGATCGTGTGTTGTTGATCAATAAAAGCGTAACAACCGAATATGACTCACAAATTCTTATGATAGTCAAAATTATTTAAGTAAGTACTTTTAACCCGTTATGTCAAACAGACCTTTGTTTTGCAACTACACTCTTCAAAAAAGTAAATATGCGATATGAACAATAAAAATATCATCATTATATAAATTTATTACGTACACTAATAAGTAGCCATTCGAACTCTGTAAATGGTTAAATACTTTAATAGGCGGAGACACCACACTTACAAAGTGCAATAATTAAACTACAAATCCAGATGTATAAAATAATTATGCATCTTTGATTTAGAACTAAAGAAACTTGCTAGACTGTTATTAAATCCTCAATACTTCTAACTGACTTGTGATGTGACGTAGTTCGACATGCATACACTGCCATGAGTATTAAAGAACAAAACTCAGTACAACTGTTGCAGCTAACGACCCATTGTCCACGATCCTGAACTATAAATATGCTCTAGAGTAGTGCCCTACCACTCTGAGGATGCAGACCAAACTGTGGAAAAGACATACGAAATCCTCTACTAGATCTATATCATTACGAGTAGGTGCGTTCATCTGTTCTATTAGATATAGGCACTGGTGGCTTTACGCCTTCATTTGCTGCTAAACTTACATACAAAACGATGAACATGTCATTCTTTTTCAAATTGAGCTGATGTATGTCCAATCCACATTATGCATAAGACTTAGTAAGTTAATTTAACATTCGACAAAAAAAAACAATAATTTAATTGTGATGTAATAAAATTATGCTCATTCAAAAAAATTTATAAACTCATTCTGACATTGTGTCAGTATAACATGTTCCGAAGTGAAGTATGACTGAACTGATATGTGATACCGATAACTGCAAATCAATGGGATACTGCAACACCTATGGAACACCTCGCAAACTCGCCTGACACTGGGCGAATTAAATCTATGAACATGCATTAAACGACTAATTAAAATATGCTCCGTACTAACATTCTATATTTACGAAACTAACGATATATTTAATCTTTTTTTTTTTCAATTTAAATACGCTTTATAGTGTAAAAATAGTTCTTTTGAGACAAAAATGTCAAAGCGCTCCTTAATGCCAATCGCGAAAGAAAGATGATTTTCGACTAATGTATACCAGAAAATGTTAATAATGCCCGACGAGCAGTACACGATAATAATTTGTTTATATTGAAATATAATTATTTACGTAGTAATTGTTTATTTCTTAATAGGAAGATGTCATGAAAGAAAGACTACTTATAGCTTTACAGAATTGCAAATAAATTTATGGACGGCAAACATCTATGACGACTAATGTCTTTCCAAATATTAAGTTTATCTATAATTTTCTTGTGAATGTGTTGAAAGAATAGTATTTCGTGACGTTCGTGAAGTCAAATGCCCTAAAGCTTCACAGCACTATATTAGCTAAACTTGAATTCAGAATCTTAGTTATTTATCAATTTTTTGAAATACAAAAACTCAACTAGACAATGTTAAAATTCCATTTTAACCAGAATGTATTTAGGACCTTTTTATTACAAATGGTCACTCAAGACTACCTAACGCTAAAGTAGATGGTTGAGTAAGAGGCAATGAATATCTCTGGGTTTCCTCCAAAACGCATAACTCTTTCGCAAAAATGAGTGTAAGTTATCATAAGATTTTGCATTCAAATAGAGAAACTCTTTTTCACACTTTAACGTAACGAAGTTATCGGAAAGAATACAGTTTATTACTTTGTAAGACACTAATTTAGTTGGAAAAGGCTAGGCAGATGTTGATGACTTCATATTTTAAGAATTACAAAGTTATTTCGCGATTTATGAGAAACCGCCACTGAGGTGTTTTAACCTCATGACGTTATATCAGATAAACTCTTGCTATATTTTTAAGTCTGATTAACGAGGTAGTCAAAATAAATAAAAAGTATTAAAATAATGTGAGTTTGAGTAGATAGAATTGGACGCGATTGGGAAAGATACTGCAAAGATAGTTATCCTTTCTTACATCAGATGTGAAAAACGCAAAAAGCAAATCCATTCCTCTAAATATGTATATTCAAGTGTTCTCATCTTTACAGTGCATTCCCTAGAATCTACTTTTGTATAATTTTAACTAAAAAAAATAAGACGGTACGAAATGCTATTCCCTAACAATCACACAAACAAGACCGGAAACTCAAAGTGCATTATTAACGAGTTGGTAACAGCGAAACTTATGTGCAGAAGATAATTCTAAACATGAATACCAACCTGACAATACTCTATTCAGGAAATACTATACAACCATTCGTCTGATACATTTTGAACGTTACTATGAAGACATTTAAATCATAAACCTTAGCTTTGATCCAATTTTTACGACCTTCAATTTATACTAACTAGCATTCTAAAAATTTACTATCTACTGAATGCTGAAAACATCCACCACTTAATGAATGCACATAAACTTCTAATTTTATAAAGATATTGAACTAAACCTACTTGATGCTTAGGCTGGCAACAAATTCCATTCCAATGTCAGACTTTTATTCTTCAATGTATAAACAATACAAATCTTTTTAACTCTGCCTCTCTGAAGTTTGCAATGAGAGGCATACTTAGCAGACGTCGCGCATAACATCCTAAAGGTGTATTCATGTTGGCGCTTATCGGTGCCGGTTCGCGCCGATTTGGCAAAAATTATGAAAACTGCTTGCGCCGACCAGCGTTGACAACCAGCGCTTGTCGCCGACCAGCGTTGACAAGCAGCGCTTGTCGCAGACCAGCGTTGACAAGCAGCGCTTGTCGCCGACCAGCGTTGACAACCAGCGCTTGTCGCCGACCAGCGGTGACAACCAGCGCTTGTCGCCGAGCAGCGGTGACAACCAGCGCTTGTCGCCGACCAGCGTTGACAACCAGCGCTTGTCGCAGACCAGCGTTGACAACCAGCGCTTGTCGCCGACCAGCGTTGACAACCAGCGCTTGTCGCCGACCAGCGTTGACAACCAGCGCTTGCCGCCGACCAGCGTTGGCAACCAGCGCTTGCCGCCGACCAGCGTTGGCAACCAGCGCTTGTCGCCGACCAGCGTTGACAACCAGCGCTTGTCGCCGACCAGCGTTGACAACCAGCGCTTGTCGCCGACCAGCGTTGACAACCAGCGCTTGCCGCCGACCAGCGTTGACAACCAGCGCTTGCCGCCGACCAGCGTTGACAACCAGCGCTTGTCGCCGACCAGCGCAGACAACCAGCGCTTGTCGCCGACCAGCGTTGACAACCAGCGCTTGCCGCCGACCAGCGTTGACAACCAGCGCTTGTCGCCGATCAGCGTTGACAACCAGCGCTTGTCGCCGACCTGCGTTGACAACCAGCGCTTGTCGCCGACCTGCGTTGACAACCAGCGCTTGTCGCCGACCAGCGTTGACAACCAGCGCTTGTCGCCGACCAGCGTTGACAACCAGCGCTTGCCGCCGACCAGCGTTGACAACCAGCGCTTGTCGCCGATCAGCGTTGACAACCAGCGCTTGTCGCCGACCTGCGTTGACAACCAGCGCTTGTCGCCGACCAGCGTTGACAACCAGCGCTTGTCGCCGACCAGCGTTGACAACCAGCGCTTGTCGCCGACCAGCGTTGACAACCAGCGCTTGCCGCCGACCAGCGTTGACAACCAGCGCTTGTCGCCGATCAGCGTTGACAACCAGCGCTTGTCGCCGACCAGCGTTGACAACCAGCGCTTGTCGCCGACCAGCGTTGACAACCAGCGCTTGTCGCCGACCAGCGTTGACAACCAGCGCTTGTCGCCGATCAGCGTTGACAACCAGCGCTTGTCGCCGACCAGCGTTGACAACCAGCGCTTGTCGCCGACCAGCGTTGACAACCAGCGCTTGCCGCCGACCAGCGTTGACAACCAGCGCTTGTCACCGATCAGCGTTGACAACCAGCGCTTGTCGCCGACCAGCGTTGACAACCAGCGCTTGTCGCCGACCAGCGTTGACAACCAGCGCTTGTCGCCGATCAGCGTTGACAACCAGCGCTTGTCGCCGACCAGCGTTGACAACCAGCGCTTGTCGCCGACCAGCGCTTGTCGGCGCCAAGAAGCGCTGGCATTTCGCGCCGGCTACCAGCGTTCTACATTAATACACCCTAATGATGGCGCGCTGTTAAGCAGCGAACAAGAGTTCCGAGCCGAAACAGAAATATATGTTTGCTACGAGTAATATCAAAATTTTCAAAATCATGTAATTAAAATTTTTTTACGCAAGGTAATTTCATTCTTTCGACACAGTGATGCTCAGTGAGGCTTAATTTTATTCATTGTACTGTTTTGAGCTTAACCTCAATTATTAATTCCCAGTTATAGCTGAAAACGACTTCTTCACTGTTTCATACTAAAAGCAGTGCAATCAACTGATACGGTTGCTTACTGAACCTTCATTGTTTTTTATTTGATTGAGCAATTTATACTAACGTATAATAATAGTGAACAGTGATTGACACGAATGCCAGTTTATATATTTTTACTGAACACTCATTTTTTTTATTAATACTTAATGTACCACATCAATTACAATATTCATGCTAATGGTTTCACTTTATATAAATTCCTAAATATCATACAATGTACAAAATGATATTTAAGTATTGCTTTAGTATTGGGAGAGTCTCCCTCTTCATATTTAATATAATATACACAATTATATTACTGTGTGACTTATAATTTTATTTATAAGTACACAATTTTATACCGTCACTTCTCATATGTTAACTTTGATATATTATCTAACAGTGGAATGGTAAGTTATAATGTCACAAATAACTGTCTAAGCCGCATTTAGTTCAATCGGGATTTTTTTGTTATCAACTTACTAGATTATAGTAGCGAAAGTTGTGACACCAAAAACCGAGTAGTCAGTCAGACTTAAACAATAACACGAATGTCATCGACAGTTACATTCATTTATGCCGCTGTAATAATTTGTTGCCAGCACATGCGTCATACACATTATTTAGATATATTTCAGAGGCTTTCAACGCTACTATGCATTACAATATATTTATATATATGTATATATATATAATGTAATAAAAACGTGTAAATAAAGTTACTATAGTTAATAGAACGCACGTCTACATTTATCTCCGCAAGACGTTATTACTTAAACATTCATGAAACTGCAAATTTCGACAAGAGAATATCAAAAATAGTGTATCGACGGTCATCGCCTACATTCTGTCTAATATTCTGTAGTCTAATGACGCTATTTAGGTCACTTGAAACATCTTAAGCCAATTCACATTATAATATGGACTATGGTTAGAAATTTTGAAATTCCGTTTTTTTTGTCATAATATTCTGAGTCACATCCAAAAACTTGCGATTTATAAATCGACTACACTAATATGACCGTTCTAGGATTAATATACCTAAAATATATTCAGTAAACAGACAGTAAATATACTGTAGTCGCTTTATAATGCATAGAAGTAAGTATTGGTACAAGTATCAATACGTTCTCGACAGTAAACCCAAATAAGTAGTCAATATAGCATAATTTATTCTTAAATAAATAATCAAACATAGCGCACGGCAATCTTCATCTTTCACATATTCTACGAAATAGATATTAACTCACATTACACTAAACAAACGATAAAACGTGTACAATGAGTGACGTACTATTTTCTAAAAGCTTACAAAATGATAGAGATCTTCACGATAATCCGCTAAGTGGACACTGATTTATAATTAAGTAATTAACGCCCAAATTTCTCGATCTTGTGTAGAAGTCCTACAAACATAGTGATTAATAATAATCCAACGATATTTTTTAGGACTTTCGGTAGACCTAAATCCGTTGGACCATTTTGTTGAATCGACTTTTAGATTAGGCACTATGACTTGGTTAGAAGGTTTTCATGAAAATAAGCAACGCATCTCATTACTATATTTATAAAAATAGTCAATTCTTCTATGTATTCAGATGCCCACCTAGCATGTAGAATTAACTAAAAGCAACAAAATGCTAATCATAACTGAAACATTTCGGCTCAAAATTTGCATTTAAATAATGGGTATAGTTTCCGCTACTGATTAACATTCTTCATAAATTCGTTATCATTAAATGCCTCTTACGCGAATACAGTCAACGGGCACTACTGGCTCCTATGCGTAAAAAGACATTAAAATCAAACAATTGTCTTACATTACGCTATTCAAAGAAAAGAAAACTAAATGAGCTACAGTTATGAAGTTCCACTGGTTCACCAAATACGGATCCTCAAAACCACTGACTAGTTCAAGTGTGTCAAGATTATTCAAAATTCACGGAAAAGACAAATAAGAAGTTAGATATGATTTTGTGCAATGCTTTAATCATTAAGCATTTTAGAAGACGAAGTTGTTAACATCATTAGAAGTCACATTGCACAGTCTAAAAGAAAACAAAATGAAATGTTGCTAAACTCCCCAGACAATTAAGTAGCAATGTTGCAAATATGAATTCGTCTTATAATAAAACTCCATTAACAACCAAATCTCAGACTATTTAAAGCACAACCTTCAAATGAGCTTGAACTTGCCTCTCATATTAGTAAAGTGAATTTAAACAACGATGAAGTATAACAAACGAATGTTCAATAATCTCTTGTATTTTCTAAGACACAAAAACGGACGATTCTCGCGAAAGTTAAAACGTATTAAACTTCTACGATCCACACAAAAATATTGTATGAATGTGCTAAAATGTTAAACGTATATTAGGAGTTAGCAACATTATTCTGTGATCCTGATCACCGATACATTCCGTTCGTGTATATACTGAGATCGATTACCCTCAAAGTCGAGTGTTACTATTACTAACAGAGGTTATATCCTTCTCGATTCGAATTATATTATTTGTAATTTAAGTTTACATACGCAAACAGTACACAACGCGTTTTACTTTCTCATGACCGAATTTATTTACAAGATTGTTTCCAAATTTTGTTATATTCCAACATCATTTATTAATTTTAATCCGTGTTATAAATCTGATAACCGTTTCAGTCAAATATTACAATCTTATTAAATCATGAGAAGCGGGTAAATCCGTTGATCATTCAGAACGAGTACTGTTAGTCGTCTCCGGGGTGAACAAGTACTTAAATTACAAATAACATAATAATATACAGCTAGATATTATGTAGATGGTATACAAGCCGATACCGCGGCGGTAGCCACCGCCTGTGTTGTGACAGTTTGCGCGCGGTACACCGCACTGTACAAACTATCGGCTGCCGACGTCATTTGCCATTCGTCTGCAGTGCCGCATTCAGTTGCGTCCAAAGATCTTTCTTGCACGATTTCGATCTGCAAAAGAATATTACACCCTTTATTTCTTTAATGTTATCGTCGTGATTTCTTCTTATACGGGTAATAACAACATTCAGGGACATCAAAACTAATAAGCGTGAACTTAAAAGTCACTTATCAGTATTACCACCATTCACATCAGTATTTGTGTCTTACAACCATACATTCTTCATCAACGAAAACAGCCAGTCCACATCCATTATAATACAACACAAAACATTAACCTGCATACAAGACTCAACACATAGTAGTGGAATCGATAAACAAATACCACAATCATAGTGTAAGCAATTAGTGTATTTAGTATGATTTTATCATGTACCCTGGCATTTTCTGACAACAACTAAGGTATTTCTTGTATATCATTCTTCTTTTTTGTACTTCCAACATAGAAAGTCGCGAAGATAAAAATAATCACATGAAAAAACAATGTACAACCCATTGTTTTTTGTTTTTACGAACAGTTAACAACTCACTACTGTATAGGATATTATGCACGATTTGGGCACATAGAAGCGACAGTAATGTAACAATAATCTTCCGAGTGTGATAGTCTATTCGTAGCCAAGAGCGCACGGCGAACGAACATGCAGTATTTTGTTTGTACGAGTACAGATGTACTCACACTAAGTAATATCAGTTCTATAAAGGGATGAAGCTGACTTATTTCCACACTTATCTGGGAGTCAAAAAATATAAGTTGAAGTTGCTTACCATCACCATGCACGTCGTGAAAGTAGACTGAAGGAAAAGGGTTAGTATTGTACTAATCGTTAGGTTAAGAGAAACCTATCCTATTTCTATAAAAGTGCAATTGATTAACAAATACGTTTGTATGTACAGTGGGCTGCATCTATTGGGTACCCCAGTTGCATTAAAATTTTCATACAACTGGCCTGGGGTATCCAATTGATGCAGCCCACTGTACCTACTTCATGCCAACCACTTTCTTTGATCTATTTTTTGCTACCGCTGCCGATCGAAACAACCTGGGTCTAATTTTATTGGAGCCAACTGTTATTTGTTTTTAGTTTTTCTAAACAGCCAGAGTTTAATATTATATCGGGTGATGGGATGGTGAGCTTGGGATTGATAAAAAACCTTCAAACAAAAACTGGGGGCTCTACCACAGCGGCTTTATCTAAAACAACCTAACCTATGTTTCAACAATATATCTATTTCTACCTGTGTGTCATATTTTATAGCAACCTATTTGAAAGTCAAACTAGTTGGGGGTGGCAGTATGACATTGCATATGAATTACAGACCTGCGAAGTGAGGCGAGCCACTCCTTAAACTGTGTGTTTCCTTCAGGTGTGAGCTGGAAAGCGGTGCGGGCTGACAGCACGATGCTTACAAACTCTTCATATTCCACTGTAGTCAAGTGGTACAGCTTCTGGTGGATGCATTGGATGTACCTGTCGGAATAAAACAATGTATGAAAATAGAAAATGTATCTGTCAAAGGTGGAAAGATTTTCAACGTCGGATTTCACAGATTATCGCTATCGCGATTAGTGATTTGTGGTGCAAGTGGGCCTGAGTGTATGTTCTCAAAACTTGGCAATTATCCGAGATATAGAATTCAAAGAAAGGTACTTTATAAGTATGAAAATATAATATAGCGCATACATCTGCTGGCACTTCTGCACGAGCGGCGCCAGCGTGCCGCGCAGGTGCTGCATGACGAGCTGGTGCGGCCCGCCGCGCGCCAGCCAGTGCGCCGACTCCACGCACAGCTCGTACAGCACGAAGGGCGACACCACCGAGTTCACCGCGCACACGCAGAACTGGTGCAGGTACTGCGCGCCCAGGCGCTTCGAGATGCGCAGGAGCCACTTTACGTGCTCGCCGTATGGCGGGTTCCTGAGTGAATAAAAACTACATGTAGTATAAACAGTTGATTTGCGCAACAAAATATTAGTGTCGGCGATAACTAAACCGTTTATGACTATAATGTTACTAATAATATTATCAACCGATCAGGAGGTAGTGGGTTGTGCGTGGTTAGAGTAATACCCAAATTAAAAACAATAATACACTTCACTGTCTACATACCTGCCAAACTTATTCTGCGGACGGTCATCGTGCACCCTCCTTGCTTGCGTCTCCAGTGCGAGCATGCCCACTCTGTAAGCCGCCAACAATCTTCTTAACTGCGTCTGATTGACGGCAGGCGCAGCGGCGGCTCCGGTGGGCTGGGCAACATTGCTCACGCCCACGTTCGGCACGGTGCCCACTCCGTTGCCCACGTTCACGCCTGCACTGGTTACCCCGCCTACTTGTACCATCTGCTGTGGAGCTGGCATCGGAGGAGGAATCGGCGCCGGATGCTGTAGAGCAAATTTTCGATTGTAAGTATATGCGTATTTAGTACGAAGAAGGTATTTAGTGGGAGTACCAGCGTATATAAATAAATAATACTTTGGTAAAGACCGCAATAAGCAGCATTATAAATAAGCAGTACTGTAACTGCATCTTTACAGAAGAATTTGTATTGATTTGTTATAGATAGTTTTTAAATTGTAGAAGCTTGTAAATGGTAATTGAAAGCGCTTATTCGTTACATACATATACAGTTAAGCTATTAGCTTTATGAAGAATAAATATAGTAAAAAAAGTATTCGAAGGGAGGCAAAATCAATACTCACTACTTGATGAACGGTCGCATTGACATTGACTGCTATGGTTTGTGGATGCGCAACGTGTTGCGGCATCGGCGGGTGCTGTGCAAGCGCCGGATGTTGCATCGGCTGGTGTTGCGAGTGCTGCATAGTTTGAGGATGTTGCTGCAACGGTTGCGGATGTTGTTGCATTGGCTGGGGATGTTGCTGCATCGGCTGCGGATGTTGCTGCATTGGCTGTGGATGTTGCTGCAACGGTTGTGGATGTTGCTGCATGGGCTGGGGATGTTGTTGCATCGGCTGGGGATGTTGTTGCATCGGCTGCGGATGTTGTTGCATAGGTTGCGGATGTTGCTGCAACGGCTGGGGATGTTGCTGCATGGGCTGGGGATGTTGCTGCAATGGCTGGGGATGTTGCTGCAACGTCTGGGGATGTTGTTGCAACGGTTGTGGGTGTTGTTGCAGTGGCTGGGGATGTTGTAACGGCTGTGGGAGTTGCTGCAGTGGCTGATGTTGTTGCAGCGGCTGATGTTGTTGGAGCGGTGGATGTTGTTGAAGCGGGGGGTGTTGTTGCAGGGGTGGGTGTTGATGTTGCGGGTGTTGTTGCAGCGGCGGCGCGCCTGGTGGCGCCACGATGCCGCGCACGAAGTACGGCGGCAGTGCGTACTGCGGCGGCGGGTGCGGCGGGCCCGTGCCGGTGTACTGCGGAACGGAAAGGTTGATCGCATATTGTATCGAACACGATATGCAGCGAATGATGTACTGTACATCATTCTCCATACAGCGTACATAATGTAAGATAAATGTTATGCGCCTCAGCAATCTTCGTGTTTCTCAAAATGTTGAGAATAGATTCCGACTGATTTTTTTGGTAAATTTATGTACAGACGCCAGCAAATCAAGCTACCCAAAACTGTAAAATGTTCTCAACCAACTTTGAACCTTATATGTTAGTAATAAAGTTGAAAATCTATTAAAGAAATTTGACAGGTTGTAGTAGCTTGATGTGCTGGCGTCTGTACAAAAATCTGTACAAATATCCTGAAACTAAAAAAACAAATTTAATATTCTGTACCAGAGGGGTAATTGCGTAACACACTAACAGTAGCAATGGCTTTCATATTGACAGTTCAACAACATTCATTGCGTTATTTACGAGGGCGACACTGAAAGTTACTAGAACTGGCCACTTGTAAATGATATAATAAAAAAACAAGTTCAAATTTTGAAAATGGAACTCTGCCAATATTATTGTGTATGTATTTTATTAATTTGCCATTTGTTTACGATTTCGCGGCAAATTGAAAATTATCTGTGTCACGTCAGCATGAATTTAACGCGAGAAAATTTTCGTACAATGATTTTTTATGACTTTCGATGTCATTTAAGTCAACAAGAAAGTTATGATAGACTTCGATTGGCTTTTCACGATGAAGCCCCATCTCGTGCCATCTCGTGCCACTGTTTACAACTGGTTTAATGAGTTTAAACGTGGTCGCACTAATCTCACCGATGATCTGCGTGAGGGACGGCCTTCTACGGCGACGACTGAAGATAACATCAGTGTTGTGCGGCGTATGATAAAGACTGACAAAAGAGTGACTTATCAGCAGATTCGGACAAGCTTAGGCATTGGTATGGGTCAAGTGCACAAAATCCTCCATGAACATTTAGGAAGCTTTGTCCCCGGTGGAGACCTCATAATTTGACAGAGGCCCAAAAACTCCGTCGTGTTGATTAGTGTCGTGAAATGGTTCAAAGATTTAACGGAGGTGACTCAAACGCCGTGTTCGACATACTTACGGGTGATGAAAGTTAGATTTATTGTTATGATCCTGAAACTAAGAGACAGTCATGTCTGGGTGTTTCCTTCCGAGGAGTTGCCAACTAAAGTGAAGAGGTCGAAGCGTGGGAAAATAGATGGCGGCCTCGTTTTAGGAAGGACATTACGCAACAATTGTTTTAGAGGATCGAAAAACAGTTACAGTTACTGCAGAGTGGTACACTAACAATTGTTTGCCACTTATCTTGGAAAAAGTTCGGGAGAAACGACCTCGCAGTAGGATCCTCCTTCACCACGACAATGCCTCGTCGCACACCGCCAAGCAAACAATCGACTACTTGGCGACGTCAGACGTGGAATTACTGGGTCACCCGCCCTATAGCCCCGACCTCGCACCTTGCGATTTTTATTTATTTCCGAAAATAAAAGAAAAACTTCGAGGAAAACGTTTTATGGACGCCAAGGAAGGAGTGGCTGCGTTTCAAAATGCCGTCGTAGAGACCCCGAAGGAGGAGAGGGCAAAGTGCTTTTCTCAGTGGTTCCATCGGATGCAGCGATGTATTGATGTAAATGGACATTATTTTGAAAAGATATAATAAAACTAATAAGTTGTTCAGTTTTTGATTTTCTAAGAACTTTCAGTGTCACCCTCGTACGTTGTTGAGCAGATTTTTTTTTTTAAATATATTAAGCAATGGATTAGTTCTTTCAAATTATTCAGATTGTGATTGAAAGTGTGTAACGCACTTAGGATGCATCTCTATATTACATAAGGAGCCATTTAAGTATTACGTAAGCACTACAGGGGGGCGGGGGGGTCTTTGTTTTGCTTATTTTTGATGACATGGGGGATGGGGGGTCTGGATCGTGATTACGTCAGCAGTATTTTTTTTTTTACTTTTTCGGATTTTCTAAAAAAAATTGTTGATTTTGGTTTGAACCTTTGAACACATAATTATGGCAACCCTACTTGTCTATGGTTGAAAACAAAACGCATATATGCTGCTCTTGAATCAATAAAGAAACCAGAACACATTGAAAAATGCATGTACCAACAATGTTTACGTAAGCATTGGGGGTAAGAGCTTTGCTTACTTTTGCTGACAAGGGGAAGGAGGGGGTTAATAATTTCAAAAAATCTGCTTAGGTAATACTTGAATAGCCCTTAATCGCGCGTTTCCAAAGTTTCATTTCGGAAGTTAGCTATTATTGCCAAAGCGCAGAAATTTAACCGTACACAGAGCTACCAGGATCTTTTGGCGCTTGAATGACATTCACACGGGGGTTTTGTAAACAGAAACACGGTAAACATTTGTGAAATTATCACAGAATTTGTATTGAAAACAAGATGGCGGCGATTTTGACCACGCGCCAATAAAACCCTGTAGCACTAAAGCGCTACAGTGTAGCGCTTTAAAGCTGTATATGTTGTAGTTGTATACTTACCGGCAGCTGGTAGATAGTGGGCGGGTAAGGGTGGTAGGTAAAGGGGTAAGGGATGGGGTAGGGGACTGGCACGGCGAGGGGCGGCGGCGCGGCGCGGTACTGCGGCTCGTCCAGTAACGGTTCTGACTCCTCGTTGGCTTGGCGCAAGTACAGCTCGTGCCAATAGCGCGCTACCGTGTAGAGAACCTCCGGGTACACGCCGCCACCTACAGCAAAGAGAAGTATTAGTCTTATACATAAAGACTTATTTGCATCTATTTTGGCATCCTAAATTATAACTGTACACGTGTTATAATGACCAGAAGGTAAAAAAAAAAAAAAAATATATATTTTATATTTTAAAATCATTATTATTATACCTTTAGCAGCAGCTTCAACAGTGAGGCAGGCTCGCTCAAGCATGGCGTCGCTCTGCTCTTTACACTGAAGCACAGCGCGTTGTATCTCGTTGTAGTTGAGAGCGTGTGCATGAGGTAGCACGGATAACGCTAACTCTGCCGCCGCTCGCACTGTCGGCACGTCGCGGCCGGAGGATGCCTGGTACAAACGTAGATATTAAAAAACATACACTATGGCCCCATTGCGCCACAAATCTCTAAATACGTTTTACGCTTACCATTTTTTACAACATCAACTTTTTGGCAGAAACAGAACATTGTTTTAAATTTGCGAACTCGTTAACTTAGGGCCCTCCCATGGTTTTTATTATTTGTCATAATAGAGGGCATAATTATAAATGTCATCATTCTTCCGCCCTTCCTTCCTTTAGATGTATTTTGTGACAATTTTACTTGGCTAACTATTTAGTTCGAACGATACCGCCTTGTGACAGACAGAAACAGTCGTTAGCACCCTTTTGGTACGGAATCCTTCTAATTAGGATGATCTAGAAGCCTCTGACGAGCAATCGAAAAACATCTGCGCGTTGTATCCTCAACAAAAGCATTTTGAGAAATAATATCGCAATACTACCTACCTTATCGGCAATACTAGCGGCTTCGGGAGGTGTTAAATGACCTTCCCATGCGTCAATAAGGAATAATATAGCAGGTGCGCCAATATCCATAGCTTGACCTATAAAACAAATAAAATATTTAAACTAGAACTTAAACACATACTTACTGCTTATTTATTTAAGGGCTCTTTTTCCAACATCAGATATCTTTTAACCGTGGAAAAAACTGGTAAAAAATCATAACTATTCCTTGTATAAAGGCATTGGAATAATCAGCCCTGAATAAATTATATTTGATTTAAACTTGCCTGTAATCCAACTGACGTGGGACGAATAAGTGCGACTCAACCAGTTAGCGCTCACGCAGTTATGCAAGCCGAGTGCGTAAAGCCCCAATTGAAATGCCGCCATGTGTAACCCTCTGAAAGAACATCGAAATTATAATTATTGAGCACATATAATTTGCAGATTAGATTACGTAGAATTACGTCAACAAAATGTCCTACCTATGGGGTCCATGATGCTCTCTGGCACATGAAGGCTGTGTGAAGAGGCTGGTGCTTGAAGATCCGCCTGCTTTGAACAGGACGGACTTGGCCAGCTCGAACATGAAGTGGGCTGATGCTTCCGACGGCTGGTTCGGCACCGAGGGATACAGACGCTTGCCTTTATACCTGTAATGTAATGTTAGAATAGTATGTTATGTAATCTCTAAATAAAATGAAGACACGTTTAAACGTCAAAAATGTATGGTTAAACAGTCTCTAATCATTTGCAACGTTTATGAATAAACCTCTGTACTTAAAGCACGAAGCGCAGCGAATCTTTTCAACATTATACATCACCGGGTTTCAGTAAAAACATAAAACGCATAACGCTAGCATCCTCAAATATAATAAAAATATATTGTAAAAGTCATATTTTCGCAGTCATTGACAAAAACAGAAAGCGATAATAACCTGGAATCCTTGGCCCTTGAGATGGGTGTGTGCGTGGTGGTAGCGTGCGGCGCGGGATGCGGCGCGTGGGACGAGTGTGACGTATGCGTCGCGTGCGATGCGTGGGGTGCGTGCGACGCGTGGGTTGCGTGCGACGCATGTGACGCGTGTGACGAGTGCGCGGGCGGCGACGCGCCGCCCTCGGACACCACCAAGCGCTCCACATCCCCGCTCAAGCCCACCGCCTGCGCACGCCAGTCATTCGTTCCAAATTGCGTGCTTATCTACAGACGTCACTTGATCAATTAGTAAAGCGAGACACGTTTTTTGTAATACACATATAGGTGCATAAGCGTTTACTTGCCACACAACAGAATGATTGGGTCATTCTTTTTACGACTACAACAGACACAAGTACTATTTCTCATGATATAATTATGGTGCACCTACTTTTTACGTTTCCCTTCATCGTCGATCTTGGACAAAACATTTGTTTTTTTCAAGTTACATTGTGAAAATAAACAACCTGTAAAGTATTGTAAAGCTACGATTTCCTAAAAAAACGTTGACCGCACATAACGGCCGCAGTGACGGCTGTCATGAAAATGATGACAGCGGCAAATATTTTAATGGAGAAGTATCATGATATTGTTAAAACTATATTTAACGTAATGGTATCAAAATATAGATCAAAACTAAAACACTGCTGGAAAATTTCGTTGAAATCCGTCAATAAATGGCTTAGAAATAGATTATTGAAGTTTACGTATTTTAACACGGAACGTCTGTGGTCTCTGATTCGCCTGTGACGTTATTTGACCTATCCGAGATCGTTGCACCACAAATCGTTTAAGTATTAGTTTCGTAGTCGCGCAAGGGCTCTCGCGCCGTTTGTAGTTATTTACGTACAGTTGTTTTTTTATGAGCGTGTAGTTTTTATTTCACAATAATGGAAGAAGGCTTCGTAAAAGGACAGTGATGATTTGCTTGATATTGATATATACACAGTGATGGACTTTTTTTCTTCAAAATTTCAAATCTGTCTTATGTTAGTTCTGTTTTTAACCTCAGCCATCGTGTAATAAACAAAATACGACTCGAACGGCGCAAGTGCCTAAACACCAATGAATTTGTACTTACTTAGCGGATACGAGCCGCGTCGTCGGCTAAGTCAAATGACGTCACACGCTGGAGCGCCGCGTGTAACGAAATTATTCTTGCAAGCGCAACTTCGAAGTCCCATATTTTTTTCATTTCTAGAGATATTTTAATGATTCTTCCACAGTTTTGTTTCATTTTACTTAAATTTTGGTAATACATCCATAAAAGAAAAATGGAAACTTCTTCATTGCTAGATACGGGCTACGGCCTACCGCGTCAAAAGATAATCGCGTTTCTGTTTCGTTTTGCAACCACTGACACACAAACGCACACTGACGCACAATGACGCAGTATCTTGATTGTAAACGCTATCTAATAACTTGTGGTGTTAGCTGACACCACAAGCAACCAATCTAACCAATCTACCAATCTAATCAAGCTACCAATCTTTTTGCAGCAGTTTGTTTTAGCGATGTCAAAAACATTCTCTGGGAAAACACATCAACTTACTTTCATAGATAACTTTTCAGTGACGTCATTCACCGGTAAATTGCGGACGCTATGTGGGCGGTCACCCTTGTTCTAGTAATACACACACGTAAAAACTAAATATTTCTCCATAGTATCACACTTTCCCAATTTGTATGAAACTTACTTGTGGCTATGAATTGCGAAACCTGTCATTGGTAACAGAGAGGATAACTAGTATCACTTCGAATTACGCTATTTTTCAGTTGTTTCGCGCACTGTGTACGTTCAACCAAGAAAGTGGTCCATCAGAGAAAATTTTCTAGCAAATTATACTATTACTAAGGTTGGCGAGGCAATCAGTTCCGTCGCGCCAATAATAAATTAAATTAGACAGTATTGTCAGATTATTTCTGCAGGTGAAAATAGACGTTATATTGTTTCTTCTCAGAGCAGTCACATAGGAAACACCGACCGGGCGACCTGATCTAGTTTTAAAACATTTTTTTTTTCACCAAGTGAAAGTGTTTTTTATAGTCTATTTACATAAATAAATCATTTACCATTTCATCTGCCTAGCCTTTTCCTAGGACGGCTTCCAGTCTAACCGAATGCAACTGAATTTCAGTACTTTACATGGAGCCACTGCCTCTCTGACCTCAACAGTCAGTTACAAGGCACCACGATACCCTTTGGCAAGAGTGGTTTCCAGACTTTCGGGCGTCTGACTACCAGACTGTCAAAGAGGAGAGGGTCTCGGTGTGTGTAATGGATGGTCACCCCTCAATGGACTATCCTTGGCAATCGTAGCTTAACCTTGAAGATCGACTCACGCAACTGTTATTACTTAGCCACGAGCCCCTCTCATCATAAAATAAATCAGAAAATCATTTATGATGTGCCAACAAAATTTAATCTTAGCAGACCACTTTCTTGACCGACTGTAAGTAACGTGAACTAGTTATACAGGGTTAGTTTTTGAAGACCAGCCAAATTTAAGGATGTGGCACAGACCATCAAACTGAACAACTTTCTCCATGGGACCAATATCGTAATCGCGAAAAATTTATCAACTGTCCCATGGAAAACTTCAATACCTACTCGACCTAAACGTATGGGACGGCTAAATTTCTATTCGCGATTACGATGTTGGTCCCATGGAGAACGTTGTTCAGTTTGATGGTCTGTACCACATCCTTAAATTTGGCTGGTCCCTAAAAAGTAACCCAGTATGTACCTGCGGTTGCATGGTGTTGGTTGGTTGCGGGTACGGCTGCGGGTGCGGTTGCGGGTGTTGCGGGTGTAGCGCGTACGTCGGGAGCGTGGACACGTCGGCTCGATACGCGGCAAGGCGAGGGTTGTTCATGTAGTACATGCTCACCATCGGACTCTTCGTCAGCTGATGAATTTCGCGGTCTAAGAGCTGGATAAAGAATAGCTCGATAAAATATGGTATTGTTTTTACATTTCATTTTAGAATAATAGTAATTTAAACCTGAATTTATCACGGATATTACTCGGTGGAGGAAAACATCCGTGAGGAAACCTGGACTTTATAGTTAACATAGGTTTAAAATCGCCAACCCGTGTTGAGCAAGCGTAGTAAGGCTCGACGGAGATGGGTTTTTCGCTCTCGGCCGAGAGCGAGAATAAAATAATATCTCGGCCGAGACCGACAATAGACGTGGCGTGAAATTTTTTTTTTAATACTGTTAATTTAATACACTACTAATTGTTTAACAAAATTAACTGTTTTAATAATCAAAGTTAAATAACATTATATCATAACATAAAAAAACAATTTTTCGGCATTTCCGCCCTTCAAAGACGTGTATTCATGATGCTTTGTCTACAACGTTTGGTCAAGGCAGCGTAACATTAAGTTTATAAATCGCTGGCTGTTTGCAGAGTAATATGAGCTTGTGGTTAACGTAGCAACGCAAAGCGCTTTAAAACTTTAAAGAAGATTTTGTGATGTTCTAGGATATTAGATACTTTATTAAGCCTCTCGTCATACAATGCTCCAGCTTTGCTAAGCAGTTGTTCACTTGCTACGCTACTCGGTGGTGTTGATAAAACTTATTTGCTGCTGGCTTAAGCACCTTATAAGGTGACGAAAATCAATAAGTACTCAAAAATATTAGCATTTCTTTGCAGTCTTGGCTCTCTAAGAAAGCTTTCTAGCGCTATTTCGATCACAGAGCTTGAACTGTATTCGCCATTGGTCATTGGCTCGTCTTCCAACTCTATCGAATCATGCGCTGCCCATAAGTTACATTGATTTGTTGCAGCCATGTTTGACGAGTTAGTTGAAGATGCCCATGTCGTCTCACGAGAATCTGATCCTACATTTTCATTGAGAGTGAGAGTCTCGATAATATGAAGCTTGGTTGAGTTAACTTCGCTTTCAGTTAGATATTTAGTTGTAAACCAAGGATCGATCAGTGTTGCAGTAACTATATAGTGGCAAACAACTTTTAACAAATGAAAACCGCTGATTAAGTGCATCCATTAGCTTGCTCTTCATCGTCTCTGCGTGATTTTCGTTTTCATTATCAACTTCCTGGTCATTAAAGGACTGAATGTTTTGTGTTGGCGCCAATTTTCCATTTAACATTGCCACCACTGAAACACAGGACGAGTCGGAAGCCGATCCGAACAAAGTTACAATCTCGGTCATGACCGAGAATCTCGGCTATAATTAGCCGAGAACCGAGACAAATATCTCGGTTGGATTTGTAGCCGAGAATGCCGAGACCGAGACCGAGATCTCGGTCGAGCCTTAAAGCGTAGTGATAAATGCTCGCGGCTTCTCTGTATGAGAACAGGCGTTTGCCGTGCGATGGGACAATAAAGCTGGAATTATAAACCTTATAATAATGTGTTTAAAAGTCATATAACGCGGGCTCGTGATTGACAGCGACCATTATTAGATCTTTTTGAAAGAATCCCTCTAACAAAGTAGTGACAATATGGTGGACAGCGAATTAGACCTTCGTGTGTCTGCGACCATAATTTGATCTTTTTGGTAGAATCCATCTAACGAAGTAATGAAAGTAACTCCTGTAGGAGTATGTTACCGTCTCACGCCTAAGCCACTGAACGGATTTCGATAACAATTTAGCAAGAAAATAAATGGCATTTTGGGAATGGACATAGGCTATTTTTGTCCCTGTAGCACGTTCCCGTGGGATAATTCTCGACCTCCACGCGGCCGAAGACGTGGGCGGAAGCTAGTCTTTTATAAAATTAACATTTTAAGCGCTTGGCTAAATATCAATTGCCGGGCCCCGAGCGCGCGGCTGCAAATCGATAAAAAATCATCATCATCTACCTAGCCTTTTCCCAACCATGTTGAGGTCGGCTTCCAGTCAAACCGGATGCAGCTGAATACCTAATCGATATAATAATACCTACAATAAATAAGGAAGAGTAATCATTGAAAAGAACGAAAAAATCATGCATGTTCTCTGTCGCAGAAATACGACACGAGCGGTAGGGGCACGGAAATATGTGTCGCATAAATGCGACACAAGCAGTTAAAAGGTTAACGATTAGAAAAGATCGGACTCCAATTTTCTCAATAATACTGAAGAAAATCAAATCTCCGTTCAGTTTCGAAGTGGCTAGACACCTTTACGCTTACTTACTTTGTTCATAATCCTGGCTAGGTTTACTGGATTGTCCTTGTAGAAGGACAATAGAGTGAGAGATAACTCTCCACGCTGCCGTCTCGTTCCCTCGCACAGTAACGGATGTTCTGCTTCGGAAACGTTGGCTTTTAACCCTAAAGCAGCAACAGCTGCTTCAAAGCCTAAAGTCTCGTCATTGGCCGATCTTGCCTAAAGACCAATTTCAGGATTAGTTTCTATTAAGAAATTACTAACTATTAGAGTCCGACCGAATTTTGTTCCCGAAAATTTTCTTTTTTATCAATTATGTCAATGTTATGATCAAATCATCAAAATAATAATTATATCTGATTATAATAATATAAACATATAATAATCAAAGTAAAGCAATATTTTTAAACTATCTATTTACTCTAAATAAATCATTTGAATATTTAAAATATTTATTTAGAGTAAATAGATAGTATAAAAAGACTTTCTTATTGAAAAAAAATCTTGGAGAAAACTATTAAGTTTCCTGTGATTAAGTTTGAAAGGTTAGTATAATGACTAGAAAATTGACACTGCAATTCTTGTACTTTTATCGAAAAAAAGATAACGACAAACCAAAAAATTATTTTTTTCGTTTTCGTTTTTCGCCCGGAAATGCATATTAAGCCGGATTTCTATTACGGCTGAAAATAAAAATCCGTTTTCGGTCAGACTCTACTATCTGAAGTATTGATTAAAACTTACAGGATGTTTATTCTCTTTATCATTAGCTGATAAAACGAGAACATCGAAAAGGAAGCTCGCCAATGAGATAGGTAATAGCGCCGGTCCACGGTTCCTTAAAATCACAAAAAGTACGAATAATATTAATTATAGAAAAATAAACGTAGTACTTATGAAAAACCCGTTTAAGTTATATCACATGGCGAAAAGTTTCTCGTGTTTCATTGTAAATGTGAAAAATGCGTGATATCTTAACTTAGACAAATCATGCACAAGTAATGTTTTTATTGTAAATAACAGAAAAATAAATTTCTAACCTCAATGTACCGTCGCGCAATTGCTCGGCCTTTTCGCGAGCTAAAGCCAACTGTTCGGCACCTGTGGGAAGCTTCTTCAATAGAGAAACTAATTCCGTCTCTTGATTGTTGAGTTTCACCTCCAAAGCTTTAGTACTAGCCGGCGGACGGGCCATCTCGAGAGCGAACAGACCTATGCGGAACGCAAGCTCGTGATGTTCGCTGAATTCTGCTAGCACCTAGTAACACAGGGTACAGATAAAATTTATCATTAAAATTTTTAAGGTATTGAGTAATTTTTCAGTTTTATGAGGGGAGCATCTGGAGCTCTACCACGGACTTTTAAAACTCATTATGTACCATCCATTTCAGCACTTAAATTGAACCACTTATCCTGCTAAAATGTTAACATAGTTTAGTACGAATTTACAGTGCAAAACCAGCACCAAAATTGTCTGGTGGTAAAAGTTCAGGGTAATAATTTGTCCTCCTGAAAGTGTACTCACAGTGCCGAGGAAGGCGCACTTCGAGAGCGTGGCGGAAGCGAGACATAAGAGGCGATGCGTGGCCAGTCTAGGGCTGAACGTATGCCTTGTTCTCGGTCGGCTCGGGTCGTTCGCGTCATACGGGCCGCGCTGCGAGGCGCCCTGCGCGGCAGGCCGCGCCACCGTCTAAACGGGTACAAGTTTTAGGAAAGAGAAAACGTTTTCGTTGGGTACTCACGGCGTAGAAGGTGCAATTTGCGAGCGTGGCGGACGACACACAAGAGGCGGTGCAAGGCGGTGCACTGTCTAGGGCCGGGCGGTCGTCGACTGCGGCCGCGCCGACGCCGCGAGGGTCGCGGAGAGGGACGAGAGACGCATACTCACAGTGCAGAGGAAGGCGCACTTGGCGAGCGTGGCCGACGCCAGGCACGACAGGCGGTGCGACGCGGCGCACAGGCGCGGGCCGGGCAGGCGGCGGCGCGGGCGGCGCGGGTCGGGCGCGGGCGGCGGCGAGCCCGCGCCCAGCGCCGGCGGCCGCGCCAGCAGCTCGCGCGCCAGCCGCGCGCCCAGCGCGCACGCCTCGCGCGCGTGCCCGTGCGCGTGCAGCCCCTCGGCGCGCGCGAACGAGCCCTCCCAGCCGCACGCCCAGCCGGACGCGCAGCCGCTGCCCGACGCCATCCCCTGAGGGAACGCACGATTCTTACTAAATGCCTCTGAATTTGCTAACTGTAACAGATCCTAGGCAACTATTTATCTAAATTGTATTACAAGATTCTGCACTGCATTCTGACAGAAAAGTAAAACAAATTAATGTAAACACAAGACACAACAACAGAACAAGGCCTATGCCTGTCAACTTTTATTATACATTTATTAATAAAAGGTGTTGGAGTATCAACTTAAAAAAATACTTACTGCGCTAGTTCCTTCGCCGGTCACAGCGCGCCTGGCGGCAGCAGTGTCGTAGAAGTACAAGTTACAATCGTCGTCCGACACCGACTCGTCATTGGACACGCGCCGCTGAGCGTCGTCAGACGATATAGGGGGAGAACTCGATTCTTGTGAATCCGTTTCGCCACCACTCTGTTGAAGAATTTCTTCTTCGTTCTCGCAGAAACCTTTCACGTGGGAAAAACAATGCGTAATTAAAATATTTAAAAAAATAAAAACTTGCTCAATATCTTTACAAATGAATAAAATTGAAGTATCTGTTTGTAATGTTAAAATAAGAGCTTTTACTAAATGCATATGAAACGGTACCTATAACAATTTCTAAAATTTTTGTCGTCTATCTGTTTGTTCCGGCTAATCTCCAAAACGGCTGGACCGATTTTGACGTGACTTCACTGGCACATAGTTGATGTTATAAGAAGTAACTTAAGCTTCTTTTATTTTAGAAAAAGAATTACGCAATTAAGGTTCCGCGCAAAAAAAAAAACCCATGAAATCCAATTTGTTTTCCGACATGCACGCGAACGAAGTCGCGGGCACAGCTAGTACAATAATATAACACACTGGTCCTCACACTAGGATTCCATGTGTCAGTGCCAAAGGAAATTGCCAAAAAATTAGAAAACAAAAAAGGGCAACAAATTAAAAATATACTGAAAGCCTACTTCACCGTGGGGAAGTTTGGAATGGGGGAGGTCTGCGTGTAGGTTTTTCTTTTTTCTTAATTTTTATGTTTTTTCATTTGCCTTTTTAACTTTAAGTGAGCTAACTCTAAAATAAGTCAGTAGCGCACATAATCTTATGTATCAAAGATTGAGCGCTATTTTTGCTGTAAATGTTCCATGACGTTGTTTAAAATAAATAGTTTCAAATTTAAATTTTTTTTTTTTTTTAGTGAGTACCAGGAACTATCGATTGCACATAATATTACACGTCTTTATTTCACATGACGTTATCTATCTATACTAATAATAACCTCTGGAAGTCGGATTTGAAAAATTATTTTTGCATGATAACCCAATTGTTGAGGAATTATTTAATATCACGTTCGGCTAAGACCCCTAGGAGCCGAACATAAAGAAAAAAAGTCAGAAAGAACGCTAAGCGAAAATTAAACAATAGCGCGGGCGGGTTATACAATGCGACGCGGTGGGTCGGGGAGCTAGAAATTTTATGCGGACGAAGTCGCGGGTTTAAGATAGTTTATATTTTTCTTTAAAGTAATTACCTTCAGACGAGACACTCGAATGGTTACCGTCACTTGGTCCTGGGTCGCGCGGAGGATCACTCGGCCCTTCTTCAGCACCACAAGGCTACACGAATGAATATGATTAAATATCTTATTCAAACAATCAAACAACAACATAAAATGCTTGCTTTACTTCAGAATACAAATACCTGATTTGATGGCCCAGGAACAGCTAAGTCGGCGGTCATGTGCCTATGAATACGATGTAGTACAGGATCAGGGTTCGTCAGCCTATAGCTTAGTGACATCTCGTTGTTCAACACCGCTTTAGACGAGTTTACCTGAAACACTCTCATGATTACACAAAACAACTAAGATAAATAATTATGTGAGTTCCCAAAAGTAATATTTTTCGCCCAAGACCTGCAAAACAACATCTCAGTAAGACAGTAAAGCTACGGTTTCCAAGAATAGCGGTGGCCGCCATAAGAGCTGCAGTGACGACCGTCATGAAAATGATAGCAGCGAGGTTTCACTTTACGGTGTTAAAAATACACTGTAGAAAACACACCAACATACTTTCATAAACAATGTTACATTGACGTCATTCGACGGTAACCTGCGGACGCTGTGGTGGCCACCGCAGTATTAGGAAACCCTAGCTTTACAGAAACCACGTACCTGATGCACACTATCATTCTGCTTATCAGCATGCCTGAAGATAGTGAAAGGACTGTGATACAACGGGTTCAAGTCCTTGGTGTATGTTACTCCGGGTATCTGATAGTCGTCCCACTCTAGGAAGCAAGCCTCCATAGCAGGGTGAAATCCTGGGAACACCTCATTCTCGCTGATGCCATTGATGTATGGAGGGTGCAAGTGTGAACGCGACGTATGCCGTGTGTGTGACGTCGAACTTGTTGTTATGTGACTGTTGCGGTTTTTTGCCACCTGTTTGAAAATTATATAAGTACTTATTTAAAGTTTGTAACGAGTCTTTTAAGCCTGTTACATGATAGCGCGTTCTTTGCTTTAATTTGTAGGCATCATGGTGGTGTTGCCACATATTATAAACATAAGTATATAGTACGGTGTATCCTCAAAGTCCAAAGAATATTCTAAAGCTCGGTTTTTCGAAACCTGATAAGTCTCTGAGAAATTTGTTTTGTCAATCAAATTGTAGATTTTTATATTTTATTTATCCTTTTGATAGATTCTTATTTTGTAAATGTGAGGACTTTGTAGGCCTTGTAGACTTTAGATCTGTAGGCCAATTTTTATTTTATCAAGTACCTGGTACTTGTTGACATGCCTACGCTGTCCTAATACCTACTGTAATTTGAAAACATTGTAAAGGCAAATTATTTTTAAAAAGAGCAACCATGGAGTTTCTTGCCGGTTTTTCTCCATAGGAAACGACCAATTGGAACCGTGCACCTAGCTTCTGACGTTTCACAAGTGCCCATGTAGGTTTATGTGAAATAAAATATTTTGATTTTGAATCTTATTGCAACTGAAATAGTTGGTTGATTTAACCAACCAGTTGCCATAAGATTAGACAATGTTTTCATAAGTTTTCAAAATTGCGCGAAAATAGTGTGCATCATACCTACTTAGTGTATTTCAGTATTCCGCAGTTCAGTCTTACCTTATCAAGTACTTTCATGTGCCACTGAGCGAACTGCTCGTGAAGCGTATCGCGTTCGTGAGGTGCTAGGGCCGGATTCAAAGCGGCTAAACGCCATAACACAACCACCTGTGGGCAAAGAAAGAAAACTGTAAACCAAAGATTTTTTGCGAAGCAAATGAGATGACTAATATGTTGACCGACTGTTGGGTGCAAATAGATTTATATTGTGGCCAAAACACGATGATATATAATAAATTTTATTTCTGTATGTTTGTACAAACACTTTTACACATCAATCATATTTATAAAACTAGATGAGGTTGGTGTTTCCTATCTGACTAGGTACTCTGAGAAGAAAGACCAAAACAAACTCATTTGTCACAATCTCTTTTAAAGTCCAGACATAATCTTGGTCAGATCATGTGATGGCGAAAAGATTTTTATTTTCTGGATCTAATATAACTCACTTCAATGCTTCTAATGAAAATATTATGATTACCAAAGTACAGTATTATCTCTATCTTGGTGGGCATTTCTAAAAGTGTGCAACTTTCAATAACTGCACATATTGTACTATTTCCTTACCTCATCACACAGAGAGGAGCAGGCGTGTTGCGCAGCTGAATTGCCTCCACTGCCGCCGTGTTTGCCGCCGCCGCCGGAACTACCCCATGCCACTAGAGCAGCCTTAGTCGTGTACCACCAGACTATGATCTAAGAAAGAATGAATAGGTATTGAAGTTCATGGAAGTATGAAAATGAAGAAATGAAGGGAAACCTTCATTTTCGAGTCGAAAGAATGTGGTGCTACAGTCAGCTTCATATGTGAAGAACTGAACAGTCTTTTCAAAATTATCAGAACAACCATGAAAATTAAACTATACACTTATCTCAATGACAAAGGGGTGTTTTTCTATAGAGCATGGAACTCGAAAACTATCATTCTGACAAGAATTTTATCCAATCGAAATAAAGTTGAATATCTCCTTTATTCGTTTCTGTTTATTTTGAACAGATTTTTCATCTCCACATTATGATGCTGACAGTACAAATAAATCGTAATAAAATGTCGATAAACGTATTACTATGCCACTACTAAACACACAAGAGGCCCAAAATCTTACTTGTTCACATGCCATGACCTCTTCGGTAATTATTTCCAGTAGAGGTATGGCGTTTCTGTCGTTTCTCTTGAACATCTCTCTGACAATAGAGAGTAGGTTCCACATGCCTTCCGGCTCCCTGCCTCGAAGCGGCCTCAGCAGCGACGACCATTCTGCAGCGGCCGGTGGTGCGCTTGTACTTAGGTAATTGACGTCACTGTACAAATTTTAGATGTTATCATCAAAGGGAATGGAAGATTAAAGTAAAAATTTGAGCTTCATGTTTGTGAAAATTTAACTCAAAAGGCTTATTCTGAGCATACAGCCCCGTTACGAAACTTCAACTTTCTGCTTTGATCACATCTACATGAGTGAGACTATTAAAGCAGTTGGTTTTTGTGTACATTGAATTGAAACAATTATGGCAATGGGTAGAAAAAATGGTTCAAAGTAAATATTTTTAATTGTGTCTACTAGGTTTTTTATAGATTCTATACCTATGTGGAATAACTTAAAAACTACAAGTTTTACTAGATAAACAAAATTACCTGAATACAATAGGCGTCGGTACACAGAACTTGACTAATATCTTGTTGATATTGTTGTGCAAGGTCTTCTCATCAAGGAACCAGGAGGTGTACTCGTAGGCTGACGCGCCGGCGGTAGGGTCCGGAGCTCCACACGTCGTGTTAATCGGGTTTGGTTGAGCTGACAGCAGTTCGTCCAGTATACGTTGAGCTGTCGGTAGAACTTGCCGCGGCAGCTCGGATATCAAGTACTGTGCGAACTTCTGCAGTTGATCTCTTCGCAGTCGTTGTAGTGACTCCGATACTGGCGCTCTGAGGCATACTTGTGTTGGCTATAGAAGAGATTTATAGTGGTTAATTGAATGATTAAAATAATTAATTATGAAGGACTGCATCACTTCTATAATTAGATGATTATTCATGCAATTAAACTGACAGACACTCAAAGTTTCCTGAATAGTGACTTCAAATAAAACTGACTCCGTTGTCTATTATAGTTTTTTTTTACTTTGAAATATCTCTACACTAACTCACATTTCTTTTAGTGTTAGGAAATAGAAATGCCCTTTCAATAACAAAAAACCCTGCTTGCTGCTTTGCCAAACTTTTGATTTAACTAGTTGGCAAGGTACAAACTATGGAGTTACTAGTAGTAATTTCAGATGAGTAACATCTTATCTATAAATAGTCAGATCTCTACATGTGGTAGACTTTTGACTTTGTCAGTAATGTATCAAAGGTTCAAAGAATTTATATTTAAATGGATTTTTAAAATCTTAGAATTTAATCTGTTTCCTATGGATAAGGACACAAAAGAAAAATTATTGACTTCATAAAGTGGAATTTTGGAATATTATTTATTGACTTTATGCTTTCTGTTATGAGCTAGTTCCATCTGAACTTCAAATCATTTATCTGCTAATCTAACCATAAAACAGTAGGACTATTTCCTGAAGCTAAAATAGCAATGTTCCGATCATGGCAATAAATTAATTAAAAAGTGTTGAAAATAAACCGTTATTGTTATGCTTTACAACTAATCAAAATTTAAATCCGTTGTGGAATTAAGTAATTCCTAAAAACTTACAAGATGTATCCTGTAGAGGCAGACAGCAACAATGTGTGAACACCAGTGAGCCGTTGAAGAACAGGTGCAGTTACATGATGATATTCTTTGCCGGTCAAATGTGACCGCCACATTGAACTGTGCCCGAGGCATACTTAGTACAACCACTGCCGCAGATAAGTGAAAACCTAGGAACATTTCAAAGTTTTGTAAAAATGTATCAAAGGAAAATTATGGTAAAAAATAAATGTCATTATGACATTGTTAACCTTCACTATATAATTATATTAATGTCAATATTATCACAGGATAAATTTCAAGGCACAACCTGCTTCGTTATTAAATTGTATCTTATATAGTTTCCTACTACAATGGAATCCATGAATTTCCTCATTACGTACCAATTTGTAAAACGTCTTTGACAGCTCTATCCCGGAACAAATGTTCCCCTTTCTGGAACTCATCAGCTGAGCCATTGGCAAGGCAGGAGTACAACCTGATGTCATCTTCACTGTCTGGGAAACTCCAGAACGCAATCTGAAGTTGCAGTTGCTCCGGCACCGGTGGATAGACATGTTCAACTAATTCAAACGGTATGTGAGATGCTACGCATTTTGCTGCAAGTTCACTTAGTGTTGAAACTGTCTTTTCTGTAAAGTTTAATATATATTGTTTCTTGTAATTGCTGTAAAAACTTTAATTGAACTTTTTAGTTGATACTAAGGATGTTATAAATGAATACAATTAATATTTTTTTTACTTTGTTGTAGTTAATTATAATATGTAGATATTACAATATTGTTACAAATTAATAAAATTATCAATGAATGTTAATATTTTTTTGAATGATGTTGAAAATATAATTAACAAGTTAATGACAAACAAAGGGTTCACAAATAAATAAAATAATATAATAATTATTAATATATACATTTATACATAGCTAAATAAATGTAGACTTATCTGTGTACTTTATAAATACTTAAACAATTAAAAAACCAAATATAGGTACAATATTATTAGGTTGGTATGTTATAAATAGTAAACTTATGGTTGTATTTTACAAGGTGTAGATGTCTAAAATTAGTTATTTAATTATTACATTCATATTTCATTATTTAAACACAATATAATATCTAAAAAAATGCAGTGAAAGTTAGAAAGTAGTCAAGTATCAAAAACTTTCCATTCACTTTGCATTTATAGCAATAAAAAGGATCCACAGCAATAAAAAAAACGAATTTGAAACCAAAGGTATTATTTACTGCTCAGTTGACATAAAGGTAAATGACTTCTAGCACCTGTTCTTTGTATCACTAAACACAATGTACATCCTATTAGTACATAGAGATCATGACATCAAAACTTATTACAGAAAATAAGGGCTAAATAAAGATATTTAAACAATTCATGACATAAAATTAACATAATATCGCCTCTAAATGTATGATTCGTCAAGAAATGTAAAACAGTGTCATCATTTCGATAGTTCGAAACAAAGAATCAGCTGTATAGAGTTACCTTGAATATTCTTTTTTGTCGATCGGCTTCCAAACGGGTTCTGAAGATTTGGACGCCTCCATCCTCGCCAATTGTTGCATAGGCTCTCGGGCTCTGAACTCCAACTACACAGGGAATCTTCTTCGAACCGTTCAGAATCCTCGAAACTAAAATGGTCAGCCTCCTCCCAGTCAAGTAGGGGAGACCCCACGTCGACTGGGGCGGCTTGACGACCCCCTTTGCCATTTGTATTTGATGACCCCGCCACGATAGTGAGATGTAATGGAATTATCTCTCAATATGATACGCTGGATCAATTCAGCGATTTACCACAAGGGGGTATCCACGGTCACTGTATTAACATATCTCTATCGGGTTCGAAAGATTTTATGTCACTAGATAAAAATGTTCAAAAGGAGAATACAATGAAACAAAATACATCACAGAATGTAAAACTTTGTGGTTTGAAATCAAACGTTTTATAATATATAAATCCCATCAGCACAATAACAAATATGGCCGAACAACGTCCCAGTCCCATCCACATACATAGATAACTACCTATAGTACCTATATCTGCAACCTATGTACTATTTTTTACATGTATATATTACTTATAAAGATCTCTTTACATGAGGAATCGACTAATGACTCCAATAATCGAATCAAAAGAATCAAACATTGAAAAAAAATATTGTTCGAAAGTAACACTGTTTTGTTGTTGTACAATCTGTCTACAAGAATAACTATTAAGGTGAATGCTCCAACCAGCCCGCGAAATTCAAATTTTCTTACGTTTTTTGCAATTTGCAGGCCAGTGCTAGGTTGTATGTTGATTAAAATATTATTCGCGGCTGTAAGACGTATGTAGTTACAGAATTATAATCATCAAAATCATCAATAAAACGCTCTAAGTTCATAAAGCTGTAGGAATTACTTTTTCTGAATGAAAACTGAAAATACGATTTCTATGAAAAATATGAGACATTACCCGTAAATGTGTACCATGCTTTAAAATAAATGCAAGGAAACACTGACCTGTATTATACATTATCCTGGTGAGGTCCATTGACATAGAAATCTCAATGGTGAGGTCTTGTATTTAACCTTCATACCAAACTTTCCACGTACTTGTATGATAGAGGCATTGACCTGTATTATACAAGTACGCTGGACTGCATACTATCGATGACAGAATGAAGACATGATTTTCGCCATTTTGGCGCTGATAGCAACGTGAGGTGCCTTGGGACTAATATTAGAGATGGGTATGGGATATCTTTAGTCGTTCACTCTTGACAGAGTGGTCGTGGTTGATGACTCTGCATTTTCTTTGGCCAAAGCAGCCCTCGCGATGCTCCTCCAGTTATTCCGGTCTTCAGCGTCTCAGAAATTCTGAATTATGGAGGTTTATGTTCACGCTTTGATAAGGTCTGACCAACGCGTAGGTGACCGACCGCATGACCGCTTGCCCTCCACTTGTCCCTGGATGACAAGTCGTTCCATGGAGTGTTCGTTTCGAACAAGGAACTTATTTACCTATAAGTTCCTTGGTTACGAACCACGTGGCCAAAATATTTGATATTTCGTGTTTGCACAATCGACTGAATAATCGATGATAAATCGGACTTTTAGCTCCTCCAGGGTTGAAACATTGGTCCTAAACGCTATCCAGGGAATCCGCAGCAGTCGCCGCCACACATCTCTAGTGCATCGATTTCGCGTCGGTCTTTGAGGCGAACCATCCCCGTTTCTGCGCCGAAATCGGGAAGACTAGACAGAATATATCCTTCGATAAAAAAGTACTTTTTCAACACACTTGCTCGTAAAGTGACTCTTATTGAACCGCTTTTAGGTCCATGATGCAGTGTATTAAAAACGCGTGCTTTTTCTTTACGATAATCCACTAGTGCTTTATTGCCACATAAAACCATTTACTAGTCGGAGATGCGCTCTTTTTTAATCTCGTCAAAGAGACTTCATTACACTTCATGCCAAAAGAAATCCGCGGGGTTGCCTTAAGGTGATTCAAATGGGTAGTTGCGACCGCGAAATTCAAATTTTCTTACGTTTTTTGCAATATGCAGGTCAGTGTCAGGTTGTATCATGATCAAAATATGATTTGCGGCTATAACAGGTAAGTCTTTACAGAATTATAATCATTATTAGAAACATTAATAAGTACATCTTTCTAAGTTAGATTTGTCCCATCTACGAACAAATCTCATAAGGAAACGTTCTTAGGAAACAAATCTAACTTAAAGATTATATTCTAATGAGTATAATTCTGTAAATACATATATATTATAGTCACGAATCATATTAGATCAAAAAAGTTTTTAGCAAAAAAAAAACTGACTTCCAAAAAAAACACTACAAACTGCAAAATAAAACTTTAATTTCGGAAGTCGGTGCC
This sequence comes from Mesoligia furuncula, assembly GCA_916614155.1. Classification (NCBI taxonomy): domain Eukaryota; kingdom Metazoa; phylum Arthropoda; class Insecta; order Lepidoptera; family Noctuidae; genus Mesoligia; species Mesoligia furuncula. The sequence goes on from OU744798.1 coordinate 14,902,928, forward strand.
TTAGGGATCAGCATTTTAGTTTTTGCCACCGACTTCCGAAATTAAAGTTATTTTTCAGTTCGTAGTGTTTTTTTTGGAAGTCTGTTTTTTTTTGTAAAGTTTTTATTTCTCGCTTTTTAGCGGGTCTGTTTATAATGTATCTACGTTACAATAGCCTAATGTCAATTTGCCCTTCGCCTTTTACAAAATATTCTTTTTCCCGATGCAGGGACGTTCATTGTTGAGGAGTTCTCCTAGTATTCCACCATCAACTCCAATTCACCATTCGCATTTTGACGAGCATAAACTGCTTAGCAACCATATTAAAGTAACCGAATCGCAACCCCTGAAATACTTATTATTAAAGTAGTTCCGGTGTCCATCTGTGGTCTTCTTCATCAGTTCCACTTCACCAAATGGTGATTTCCGAGAGCAAATGCACAAGTTACTATAAAAAATACCCAAATCGCTATAGGTGTGCCTTTAATATTTGAGGAGTTCCCTCAATTCCCCATGGATCCCATCATCAGAACTGGATTTTGATAAAAATGGGACCAATCTGGAAGTATATCCTTTTAAATAAAAAAATAATTTTCCAAATCGGTTTATAAATGATGGCGTACCTACTGAGGTAACAAACATAAAATTTTTTTTTGAAGTCGGTTAAAAATACAACCTGATTATATAATAAGGTGAATACCTTAAATTGTCCGTGGTCCCTTCCGAAGCCAAACGGAAAAGACTCGACTGGCGTTCGATTATTGCGGATTCTCACTGAACGAATGTAAATTTCTCTATGCCAATAGAGAGAGAGACTAACTATATCAAAAATGGCAACAGGTAAGCACTTGAAATATTCACAAAATACTCAGTTGTATTTTAACTTTAATAATAAATAATAAAATAAAAATAAAATAAATATATATGGGGGGCTCCCATTCAACAAACATGTTTTTTTCGGCGTTTTTGCCTTGTGATACAGAACCCTTCGTGTGCGAGTCCGACTCGCAATTGGCCAGTTTTTTTTTATTTCGTATTATACATCCCAGCTTAGGAAATATAAAAGAGACTGTATCGTTCCGTAGCCAAATTACAAAAACAAATCCCTTATAATTTCATCCTATCCGTGGGTAAGTAATTTATGATTTAATTACAAAATGTAGCGGAAGTTGTTTCCGAACGCTCCCATTTTCCTGGACGACTGATTGGCTTAGTCGTTCTTGTGGTTTTTAGGTTGGTAGAATTGTTAGAGAGAAGATAGATGGTTGATGTACAGATTTTCGAGTTTTATTAAAGTTTATGCAGATAACAAAGCCCATTTAATGAGAGGTTTTTCTTTTCAGTATTTAAAAAAAAAAATAGTTCCCAAGAGCCCTGAAGATGGCGTTGAACTGACTATGTTACTAGATGCCAAAGTCAAAACGCTTGAAAAAAAAAACATTGCGGCACGTCATATCATTGAGATAGGAAAAACATGGAGAGGCCGCGTTATTCTATACATACATTTGCTTATACAAATATGAGTGAAATATGATTCAGAATACGAAATATCGTTTTGTCTCGTTCTTTCTAATAAGATAATCGTATTTGATAAAAGAGACAACAATATTTTAAGTTGTTGCTCATTTTGGCAACATTTTGACGTGACGTAGTACAATTGTAGGTAAGGTGCCGTATCAGCCATCTTTTGCGACAAGTTTCGTGGTAGTTTTGCTGTCAAATGGTTGTTTACTTTTTGTATTATTGAGATTTGCGAGAAATATACAAGGATTTTACCTTTTAAAACTGCATGCAAATGTTGGAAAACAACAATTCAACATGTCTGTGTGTTGTATTGTGAAGTGTGGTGCAAGAAAGAATGAAAATCAACCTCTAATGTCTTTGCAGAGGTTAATAGCCGGTTTTCATGCAAAAATATATTTAATAATTGTAACAGAAGGGCATAAATAAAAAAGGCAGACTGTATAATCACACTGATTTAATATTATTTAAATACAATCGGACAGAGTCTTATCTTAATGGTGTAATCGCAGCAACAAGAGAACGAAAATGTGCTCGCAGAGCCTTATATAGCTTTTCCCCCACCGGGGGCATCTGGTAGTTATGGCGGTGGCTTGGCTTGGCTGGGATTGGCTGGCGTGAGTGGCGCGCTGTCATCGGCTGAGGCAGTGTGGCGTAACATTCGGCCGTCCTGAAACAATGATTGCTCCCGCAATGGGAGAAGACTTGGTTAACTTTTGTGACACTGCTTGTCGGTGCTTGCCGCCAAAGAACTAAATCACCCTTTTTATAGATGTGGCTTGTTTTGCGTTTCTTGTCAAAGTTGCGTTTCATCCTATCGCTTGCTAATCTTAACTGAGCACTGGCTTTGTTGCGCCTAACCTCCACTGGCTCACTAATACTTTCGTTAGTAATGACATCGCAACGTGGCCTAGAACTTTTGGCAAACATCAAATCATAGGGCCTATAGGTTGTACTTTCATTTGTGGTATTGTTGATACCCCAGAGAATATCAGGTAAGCTGTTGGCCCAATTATTTGCAGCTTCGCTAGGGTCTGTGGCACGCAACGCATTCAATATGGTTCGGTTGGTGCGTTCCACTTGACCATTGGCTCGCGGGCATGCAACTGAGGTCAAAATATGCCTAAACTGTCTGTCAGTTGAAAACTTTTTAAAATACCTACTAGTGAAAGCCTTCCCATGATCACTTACAAGTTTAACAGGGTATCCAAATAAGCTAAATATTTTTTTAAGTGTTCTAATAGTCTCTACGGAATTGACTGTTCGAGTGGGCTCAGCAATAACAAATTTTGAAAAAGCATCTGTCATAACTAGCATATACTGATAACCTTTCACTGTTTTGCAAAAGGGTCCTAAATGGTCGACATGCACCATGAGCATAGGCTCTGTGGGTTTGGGAATAGGGAACAATTTTCCTTCTTTCTTTCCGTGATCACCTTTACCATAAGCACAATGAAGGCATGCGTTAACATACTTTTGAATAAACCGAGTCATTTTGGGAAACCAGTAATCTTTTTTTATCAAATCCATACATCTTTGGATACCCACATGCCCAATATCATCATGGTGCATTTGGACCAGCCTCCATCGAGCTAATGCTGGCACTACAAGGCGATTACCATGCAATGTCTTTCTATATAACCTATCATTAATGAATACATAATTGTTGGCTATTTCAGTAGCAGCTGAGCCATCCTTAAGTTGGTCAATGATTCGCTTTAATTTGTCATCCTGGTACTGGACGGTATAGAACCAGTCCGACACTTCAAGGCGATTGACATTCCTAGTGTCGACTGGGTTCCTACTTAACGCGTCTACATGTTTCATTCTTTCTCCGGGTCTATACTCCACACTCATATCAAAATCTTGGATCGACAACCACCACCTGGCAATACGCGGGATAATGTCACGTTTGGTTAGGGTGGCACGAACTGCCGTGCAGTCAGTCACGATCTTAACGTGTTTACCTACAATGTACACCCTAAATCTACGCAACGATTCGACCACGGCGAGCGTTTCAAGCTCGTAACTGTGATACATGCTTTCTTCCTTACTAGTTACCCTACTAAAATACATAACGGGGCGTAGTGAATTATCAGTCTGTTTTTGTAACAAAATGCCGGCGATACCTGATTTGCATGCATCTGTGTGAATCTCCGTTGGCAGTGCAGGGTCGTATAGAGCAAGTATGGGTTTTGTACACAAACACTGTTTTAATTGTTCAAAACTATTAGATTGTTCACTGCCCCAATTCCAGACAGCGTTTTTCTTTGTTAAATCTGTTATGGGGCGCGCAATTATAGCGAAATTTTTAATAAATTTACGGAAATAACTACATAAGCCAATAAATTGACGTATCTCGTGAACATTACTAGGGATGGGAAACTGCGACACCGCTGCCAATTTCGATTCACCCGGCTGAATGCCATTCGATGAAATTTCATGTCCCAAATAGGTGATTTTATTTTGTAAAAATGAACACTTACTCATATTTAGCTTTAAATTTTCTGATTTTAATTTATGAAGAACCTTCTCTAAAATATCTAAACCGGACTGCACATCGACGGAAGGTAGTAACAAATCGTCTAAAAAGGCTAATACTTCGTATTCGTTCGAAAAGTTGTTGCAAGTTTTCATACTACCGCCTTTAGAAACGTTATTGGAATTTCGTATAGAATCTACGATCTTGTTTATGAGTCGCATAAAAACGGACGGTGCGTTAGCCAGACCGAATGGAACACGAGTATATTCAAAGTGGCCCTGAGGTGTTATAAAAGCTGTTTTGTGTATGTCTTCAGGTGCGATTCTAACTTGATGGTAACTTTGGGCTAAATCAAGACTTGTGAAGAAATTCTTGCCGGCTAACTTTGAGACCTGATCATCGATGTTGGGCAACGGGTACCTATCTTTGACTGTAATGGCGTTAAGCGCCCGAAAGTCGACACAGAGCCGGCTGTCGCCGTTCCTTTTCTTTACAAGGATAACTGGGGAAGCGAAACATGACTCGGACTCTCGGATTATACCTGCGTCTAATAACTCGGAGACTTTGGACCTAACTATATCCTGCTCACTATGAGATAAACGGTAAGGTTGGCGGTAAATAGGCTGTTCACTTGTTAATGTTATTCTCATTTGTAATAAATCTGTACATCCCAAGTCTTGTGTTTTATTTGCAAAACAGTCACTGTAATTTGTCAATAAAGTTATTAAACTATCGTGATCTTTTTTACTTAATTTACCCGACCTGATATCGTCTATGTTTACTCCCCCAATAGTGCTTGCATTGGCTAGGCTTGTTTGTAATAGAGATGCAATAGGACGGCTATAGTTATTATTGACTTTGGCTGCGGAAGTCGATGGCAAAGTGTGATTTTGTAGACCAACCTGAATATCCGGTAGTGGCGAAGTGATGCAGCTGTCGGCTCTGGTCAGTACTTCGCCAGGCTCCCAGATGATGTTTTGAGCGCCATTGTTGATGATCTTGATATATCCGACGGGGCCTCGTAGCAGGGTGGCAGGAATCGAGTAGGTTATACCTCGCAGCTCATAATGTTGTGGCGCAGCGACGACATCGTTGTCTTCATCATTGTCCAGCACGCTAACTTTGATGATGGAATTTCCGGGCAGTAGGCACTCTTTTTCTGCAGTGACGACCTTGAAGCGAGTGCGCTCTTCAATTACATCCATGTGTCTTGTAAAGTCGATATCTTGTTTGAGGGTGGCTCTTCCTCCGCTGACCACCAAAGTCATACCGTCGCTATTGATAATCGGCTGCCCAACTAACAGATTTATGTTCCCCATCTCCACGTTTGTTAAATGAGCTACGCAGGGGATAAGTATGCCGTCGATTTCCAGCTGGAAAGTTACTTTCCCGCGGCTGGGTAAATGTTCTCCAGAGAATCCTTTGAGGACGGTGTTAGACGGGATGATTTCGAGATCCAGCAGTTTTGATACGTGAGTGGAGAGCACGTTGACTTGACTGCCGGTGTCAATGTAAGATTTAACGTATATGCCATTGATTTTTACCGTTTTTTCGTAAATCTCGTTGTAGTTTTGTAGAAGCTTGATTTCTTTGACTTTATCATCGCCTTGTGTCGCTTGTTTTGGGGCGTTTACGCAGCGGGTAGCAATGTGGCCTTGCTTACCACATTTGAAGCATGTTCGAGAATCTGGATATGGGCAACTACGCAGAATGTGGCCAGTTTTTTTACAGCGTGGACACGGGTCGACGTCCGGGTTGATAGGAGTATATTTTTTATCGTTTCCCTGTCGATTGCTGGCATCTTTATTTGGCGCACGTGTTCCGCTTGACGTTGATGGAGGTTGGTAATCATCCAGTGCACAAAGGAAGCCTTCATATAATTCTTCAGGTCGCTCGCACTGGTAAGCTCTCGCATTCGCTTGGAGTGATGGAGGTAGGCCGCGAATGATGCACGAAACTGTCGCATTGTCGGACAACTTACACCGGAAGCACATGGCCACTTTGTCCTGGTAGTATTTCGTCATTGATTCTGTAGCTTGTTTCTTCCTGTTCATCATCTCTTCTAACATGTTCCCGAAATCACGATGTCTGGGGAACGCACGCATCAACATCTGCTTCCAATCTTCCCAGGAATAATCGTATTCATCAAGCCGATTATACCATCTTCTAGCTTGGCCTCTTAACCTGTCTTGCAGGTAAAATGACTTCGTAGTTTCGCTCCAGCCATGAATCTCGCCCAGTTGATCGATCTTTTTGAGCCAAGCTGACGCAGTAGTGCATTCTTCACTGTCGGGGTCAAACTCTGGTATCAGTGAGGCCGCGCGGAGTTCTTTTCTTGTGGTGATGGAGGGTATCTCATCGTTTAACTCACGCATGGCTTTTTGTACCTCAGTTTGTAAAAGTCTTCTAAGGATTTTCCGGGCTGGAGGCGTGTCCGGTGATGTGACGTCTTCTTCATCGCCGCTCGTTTCGGATGCTTCTTCATATTGGGATTCACGCCTACCTGCCTTGCGCCCTACCCTTGCCGCATCAGTGTGAATACGCTTCATAGCTTTCTCTATTTATCCCACTTCTGAGATGTAACAGAAGGGCATAAATAAAAAAGGCAGACTGTATAATCACACTGATTTAATATTATTTAAATACAATCGGACAGAGTCTTATCTTAATGGTGTAATCGCAGCAACAAGAGAACGAAAATGTGCTCGCAGAGCCTTATATAGCTTTTCCCCCACCGGGGGCATCTGGTAGTTATGGCGGTGGCTTGGCTTGGCTGGGATTGGCTGGCGTGAGTGGCGCGCTGTCATCGGCTGAGGCAGTGTGGCGTAACATAATACACATTCGATGATACAGTTGTGACGCGATCATGAATTTATGGCTAAAGTATTGATATTTGGGTTCATTTCCGTATAATAGACCTTTTTAGTATATTTTGTTAATTCATTTGTTTGTTTACAATAATATGTCAAATGGAATAGGGTTGTACCGTTGCCGTAATAGTTTTCTCCGCTGAAACGTCATCGACATATTCTGCGATGTGAACATAAATAATTCTGTGTCTTATTCGGTCCGAGTGACCTTGCCAGGTCCGTCCTCTGGTTCACAGCACCGAAATTAAAATATTTTATTTCACATAAACCTACATGGCCACTTAGGAAACGTCAGTAGCTAGGTCATCATCATCATTTCAGCCGAAAGACGTCCACTGCTGGACATAGGCCTCTCCCAAGGGGGGGGGGGGGTTTGCCATAATCGCCACGCTTGGCAGGCGGTTTGGTGGTGAAATGCATAGAGAACGCTGCTGCCCATTCTCCGGTACGACCCTTAGTCGCCTTCTACGACCCCCACGGGAAGTATGGGGTAGTGCTATTCTTTAAGTCCGGCACCACACAGACTGTGGAGTTTCTTGCCAGTGCAGTAGCTAGGTGCACGGTTCCAATTGGTTGCTTCCTATGGGGAAGAACTGGCAAGAAACTCCACAATTTTTACAATGTTTTCTAATTTGTTAAGTACCTGGTACTGATTTTAATAAATAAATAACTCGTTTTTTATTAAATTTATGGACTATCTGTTTCTCTCTTCTCGCCACTGCAGATTTATTACCGAAAAAACTCAGTGAAAGCTGAAGTGACGGTAACAGAGAGTTTTTACATTTGGTACTTACGCTATCAGATGCATTTATAAGTAGGTATCTTATTATATTGCCATTTGTCTTCACAACTGATTTGTACATGATACACATTGTTTGTACATAATACAGGTTTGTACATAACTATAATATTTTCTCTGAAAATTCTAACTCTAATAAAAGATTTTGTTTTTTGACATGTATACCTATCGATAAATAGTTCAGTAATTAACCATGAGTCTTTCGTTTCACGCATCACAAAAGATTATAAATAAAATATTTTTGCACACTTTATTTTTATGCAAAACTATAAAGTTACCGAAAATAAAGTAACAAACGTTATTATAAAGTATGGTTGGCAACCGTAATTACAACTGACTTTAACTTAGTAAGTTATTATGATCCAAACGTAATAACTAGCAAGACTCATATTTAGTATCGATACTCGATAATAGTAACACCTATGTTCCTTGATTGACACAACCCTAGCAGTGGCAGCCATTTTATGCGACAAAACGAGTTGTAGGTATGCACCCTTTTTTTGTAGGTATTTCCAGTCCATACTTTTTTATGTCAATGCGTCATATACGCTCGTTGAGTGACAGTTTCGTTTGTTTTCGTTTTACGATCTCAAAATTACATCCAAGTGAATTAATAAAAAAATTATGTGACTTCCGTTCCTTGCAGTAACTTACCAAGTTCAGCGCCATCTATCCAGCGACTAGGGAAGCGTTAAAAAAAAAAGAAAAAGAAAATCCCTCATTGAGAACTGACCCACCCCGACTATATCAATAAGAAGAAGAATTACAAGATATAACAACTGAACCTACAATTTTATTTGATATAATGATCAGTTAATATAATAAGCGATTGATATAATTTTAAAGTACTTAACTAATTTGTATAAGCTTAGCAGATAATTATTATAAAGTAGATAAACAGACATACCACTCAAAAGACATAAAACCATTGTCATGCATTCTGCACTACGACGGGTAGATAGTGCAGTTATGTGGGACTCTAACCCTCTAAAACTCCAAGGTGTCCTCTGCCACTTACGGCGGGAACACGGGCACGCGTTAGCACTCATCCGTGAACCCGCCGCAGCTGTCCGTCACCGGACCCTCCTCTGGGTACTCCCCATCACCGGCACATCAGAACACATCGCACGCCGTGACCACCACAGGGCCCAAACCAGCACATGGGCGGCAGACGACCCCGTGTCTGGGCACCCTTGGTCCCCCTGGGACGGGTCAGGTCATTGACCCCGTCGCCTGCCAATTTTCGGCCGCAGAGGATATGGAGAGCGGCCAACGTCATACCAACAGTCCTCCTCCCCTGCGGCCCCACCGCGTCTGCCTCAAACGGTGGCAACCCCGTCAAGGCCACGGAAGGTAGGGAGAGCGGCGCACTGCAATACCGGCACTCCTCTCCCGCCGCGATGCCTTCCATACGACATCGCGACCCGCCTTAGTTGCGATGTCGCCCAAGCGGCACTGCAACCTACTTGTTGGTCGCTACGTCGTCGGCTTACCGGCAAAAGCCTTGACGAGCGGCCCCTCCTCGGGTTCCTTTTCACTTCACCGTGGGTGACCAAGCCACGGCTACTGAGCCCCCCCGCCTCGACAATGCGGGAACTCACCGGGGGGGAAGAAACCTAACCAAACCTAAACTCGGGGTGCCCTTCACTCGTACATGTTTTCGGAAACGGAATCAGGGTGCACCATGCATGCATGCAAGCAAGCATGCCACATGTAGCAGGCATGGTTTCTGTCACGGCTCCGGCACTGCGGGGCTCCAGCGATCCCACGCGAACCTATCGTCGCAGATGGTTTTAACGCTCACCACCGCAGCTTCGGCTTGCTGGCCGGCTTGGCCGGCCTGCCTCAGCCGCGGTGGCGAGGGTTACACCCACCTGCTCCTCAGCTCGCAGCCAGCCTCGCCCCTCCGCGCCTACACGGGCTTAAATTACACTCTAGGGTTAGGGCACACAAGACTACAAGCGATTCGTTTCTGTCACTAACTTTTGTATAAGCACAACATATTAGACAATATTTTAATCCACAAAGCGACGAAGGCCTTCTAACCTAACCTATCCGAGTCGGAATTATACAATTTAAACGATATACCTAATGATTTTCGATTAAATAAACGGTAAATCTATTAACGTTACACGGAATAAGTTTTAGAGTATATGTTATATTTATTTAAAGAAATTAAATCAACAGTTGGTTTATCTCACGTTTAATAGATCTTGTGAACGTTATTGAAATGAAAATATACCAAATAACTGTATATGATATGGGACGCACCCCCTATCCCCTGTCTAATATTATAAAGGCGAAAGTTTGTGAATGTGTGTGAGTGTGTGTGTGTGTGTGCGCGTGTGTGTGTTTGTGTTTACATGTTTATTATAGTTGCCGGCACGTAACTTGGCAAGAGTTTTTGTAGTGGGGGAAGTTTGCGCACGCACAATTTCATTCATTTTTATATGCGCGAACTTCCCCCACTACGAAAATCTCTTGCCAAGTTACGTGCCGGTAATTGTACTTCTTCACGCTCAAACGGCTGGATCAATTTTGATCAAAGGTATGGAGGTAGCTGACACCCTGGATTAACATAAAGGCTACTTTTTATCGATATTCCCACGGGATCGAAACTTATGCGGGTGAAACAGCGGGGCAAAAATTAAATTTTAATTTTGATAATTTTTAGTTACTATTAATAACCAACTGGTAAAATCGACTAAAAGTTTATGGATTCTTTATATTACTGAACGCATCATTTTATTCATTTTTGACAGCTAGAACTCTCTGACTTAGTTTATAGTTATCTGTGGCTAGAACGACAGCTAAAGTTGAAGATTGTTCTCGACTTTTTGAAAATGCTTTTTTATTATTTTCATCCACTATGTTGCAAATAAAATTAACTGTGTAAAGTCACCGGCTTAGAATAATCAGATTCCTAACTACCTCTCAATCAGACTGACCTGCAGCGGAAGTAGAGGTTATACATTAGTTGTAAAATTTAAAAGTCATTGCAAAATAATAGCACAAAATGTTTTGTTGGGGTAATGCGACTTATCATGAATTGTGTATAGAAGGATCGGAGACTCTTGATTTGGTAAGTGGTACCCCTTTAATTCTGCCCTGGCAACGCTATCCAAAGCTATTATATTAATTAGGGAAACCTGAATGTATCTTGTAATTATTATTTCTAAATCTGTGATAAATCTGTGTGTGCTTCGATTAAGTCGAATGATAGAGGTGTAAATGTGTAACAGAAAAATTAATTAGGGCTCATATTGTTTTGGTGTTATAATTTTAACTAACAACAGAAATTTTAACAGCCTTGCTATCATACTATGTTACCATTTTGTGTAGCACCTATTGTACAAATAAATTGTATTTTACTTAAGTACACTAACAGAACACAAACTTTGGTATTGTTCGTCGAATCATTGAGCTCCTCAACTTCTGAGTTGAGCTGCACGTTTTTTGACAAATGCGTGCACTGATAGGACAGGTCCGCTCAATCTGTGTGGTTCTTTCCTCAAAAGACCATTTCAGACACCAATCTTCATGGTCTTCACACAATCTGACCAAGATTTTGTCTGGACTTTAAGAGAGACTGCGACCTCTGAGTTTTTTTTCGGCCTTTCTTCTCAGAGTAGTCACATAGGAAACGCCAACCTCATCTAGTTTAAAAAATATTATTAATGTGTAAAAGTGTTTGTACAAACCTACTTACAGAAAATAAATCATTTATCATAATATTGCTTTTGTAAGTATTGCTTTTATTGATTAACAGGTTATAAAACCAACATTATCAAAATGGCGTGAGAGCAACCGTATAAAGGCAGTGGCAGCTGGAGAGTTCCATACAATGTACCTCACAAACACTGGCCTTTTGTATTCATGTGGAAACAATGAGGTTGGGCAATTGGGACGCCATACTGACAATAGAGAAGGAAAAACTCCGGGTATTGTTATAATTGTTTTATTAAATATTTTCAACTTTTACCAAAAGTCATATTAGCTCTTTTGTGATTTCCCCTCTTTGTCAGTTTGGAAACTTGAAACACAAAGTAGATACCTACATTATATATAATTATGGTTTCATGTAATATTTGCTTAGATAAGTTTTTCACAGGATTTGCAATGTGATGAAAGTTTTTTAATTATTGTGTAAGGTGAAAGTTGACGTGAATTTATGTTATGAGCAAAATGCTGGATTTAACCATTTGCACTAATCTTGTGATGATTACATTAAACCAGTAAAATTTTTCTGAGTGTAAATTAAAGAAAGCAGTTTACCAACTTTGATTGAAATTAAAATACTGGCATACAAGTCGGCTGACTTGTATGCCAGTGTTTTAATTTTTTATCATTTCAATCAGTAAAGCCCGGAACGCACAAGTATGATAGTAACACATAATAATTTTGGTGAATACCATAATGGTATGCAAGCTACTCACATAATTTTGTGTAAGCTACAGGCACGTGTATTCTGGGTTTTATTTAGACGAGATGTAACACAGCTAAACAGCACTAAATTATTATTAATGCATTCATTCAAACACAGTCGTGTTTACACCTTGACTTATGGAAATGTAAGGTTCAGAGCTAGGAAATGCTTTTCAGAATACTGAAATGATTGAATACAACTTGTTTGAGTGGTTTAGTTATTTTAATTTAACCTAGATAATGTTCAATGTTGTCCTAATTACTAAAGATGAAGATGTCATTGTCTGTAACTTCTATTATCATAATATATCTTATCTCCAAAAAATTATATTATCTCTAATTTAAATAAAAATCTACTTTGTCATGTTTTTGTTGGCATACAGATTGTATACTAAATCTCTGTGTATCAGTACATCCTACATTTCCACTTTACCTCAGCTACATTCAAATATAAAACAAACACCCCTTTATTCATAAACATTCCTTAATGTTAAGTAGTGATTACCAACTGTTTAACCATACATTTTTGGTGTTTATATGTCACTTAACTTTAGTCATTGCTTAATAATAAACTCGATAATGTTTATTCATTTTCATTTTTATTTACAAAGGTTAATTTTCAGCACTAGTCGAGACATTCAAAGAATGCACTGTGTCGTATGTTGCTTGTGGTATTCAGCATACAGTTGCTCTCGATGAATGGGGACAGCTGTTCAGTTGGGGCTCAGACAGCATGGGCCAGTTGGGCAGCAATCTAGGCACACATGCCCAGGATAAGCCCAAGTTTGTGAAAAACCTAGCAACAAGAAATGTTATTCAAGTTGCATGTGGGGCGTATCATTCCATGGCATTGACAAACAGTAAGTTATAATTACCATTGAATTATTAGCTGTCTCGTTGGTCTAGTGGTTGCAAGCACTACTACTCAGCATGAGGTCCTGGATTAGATTTCAAGATTGGGCGACGAGTAATTGGGTTTTTCCATCTGGAATTTCTCAGTAGCAGCCCAGAGTCTGGATTTGTGCCCTGCAGATGACTTAAATATAACTAGCGAAATGTGAATTCAGGCATGATGTTATTTTTATGTGTTTACTAGCTGCGACCCGCGGTTTCACCCGCAACGGTTTCGATCCCGTGGGAATATCGGGATAAAAAGTAGCCTATATGTTAATCCAGGGTGTCAGCTTCCTCCATACCAAATTTTATCAAAATTGGTCCAGCCGTTTGAGCGTGAAGAAGTAACAAACATATAAACACACACACACACACTCACAAACTTTCGCATTTATAATATTAGTGTACCTAATTAGAGTGAGTGAATGGATTTTTTTTATAAAATCTATGTCCTGTCTTATACTGAGAAGGTTCCCCATACAGTGTCTGTACATTTGTATATTTTCCTAAAGTGCAAATAAAAAAAATACTGTTTGTTGTGTTAATTTTTATGTTTTTCTACTTAATTTTTTTTTCTCCTTTTAGATGGCGATCTATTTTCCTGGGGTGCAAATAGTTTCGGTCAGTGTGGGTTAGGTACTATGACAAATAAGGAAATGATTCCACAGCCAATCACCTCACTGCTAGGAGTTCCTATTGCAATGATTACATGTGGCAGTAACCACACATTTGCCTTATCAAAGTAAGTATTTTTATTATAAATGACAAACCTGATTCTTCTACAGGGTGTCAGGGACATGGACGCGCTACCTGTTACCATGGATACATAATGTAAATTACCTTAGTGTGCTGTATCTCATTATGCTACAAATTGCAATAATGTAAGATGGGAAGTAGTTTCCATAAAACTATTTGTTCTAGAAATGTACAGAAAACATGAAGCAGTTATTATCAGAAAGTTTTGTTTTGTTAGGTATTTTAACAAATTTATTATTGTGGTTAGATAAATTTGTAATGCTGATGCGATCGGTTGCGCTGTTTGTGGCGACATGTCATCGTCCTCACCCACACTCCTTTCATACTTACTAAATAATAAATGCGAAAGTAACTCTGTCGTCTGTCCGCCAGCTGTTCACGGCTTATCGGCTGTTCGGATTGCGATGAAATTTGGCATACTGGTAGACCAGGACCTGAGTTAAGACGTAGGATACGCTTTTGATCCCCGATTATGTTCCAGTGGGATAATTTCCGACCTCCACGCGGGCGAAGCCGAAAAGCTAAATTTTTATTGTTTTACTTGCAGATCCGGTGCCGTTTTCGGATGGGGTAAAAACACGCGAGGCCAGTTAGGACTGCAAGATAGAGAGAACAAGTGCTTTCCCTCACACTTGAAGACTTTGAGAAATGTTAAGGTACTGTTAACATGATCTGTAAGCAAGTATAGAATTGTTTTAGGAAACTTGTCTGTGGGTGTTCGTACAGAAATGAATCGTTAAATAGTAATCAGGAATGATAAGATCCACAGGAGATCCATGATAACCGACATAGCCCGAAGAATTGTCAAACTTAAGTGGCAGCGGGCAGGGCACATTGCTTGCAGAACAGATGTTGTGAACAGGTGTTGTTGCTGATTGGGAGGAAAGAGCGGTGACCGCGTACCGGAAGACGTAGCGTTGGAAGGCCTTCTACAGGAGTCCGCTGGATGCGGGAAGCACAGATCCTAAATCCAGCAGTGGACGTCTTTCGGCTGAATGAATGAATGGAATAAATGTGAATTCATACAGCTTTATAAAAAATTTCAACTTTATGACAGAACATTAACAATAACATACCGTCGGCTTATTGCAAGAAGTCATTATGTGACATATTCACTATTCTGATATAAACGGTATTTTAGTTCGATTTAGTTAGTGGTTATGTTGATTTGCCCATATTATCCTAAATATAATTACTGTAAATTAACAAGATAGAAATTAGGGAGTTTTTGCCTTTTGTAGAATGTTTCAAAAATAGTCCACTATAGATAAAAACGTATTTAGTGATTTTTTGCAGTTAATGAGTTCTTGCAATAAGCGGACGATACATACTTATTAAACAAATACAAACTATTTACACTAAATTAAATGACTAAATTAACTTACTATACAAATAAATACAAAAACAAAGTACAGCAAAGTACTCGTCCGCATCGCTGTCATCCGGAAACGTGCCCAGAAGACTGGCGGCATTGCCACGTTGAATGGCAATGCTAATTCTTAGGCCAAAGAAAGCTTTATTAATTTTAAGTAATGCAGTAGATTGAAAGGGCACTAGACCACAATATAATAAAGGCTTTTGAAAAAAATCTGTCTTTGTTATCAGTCAACAATAGTGGTTTTGTTTTCACATCATGTCATGTTAAATCAGAGTTGCCTATTGGCTACTTCAGGACTTATATCTGTTCTACCAAAGTACCCTTTACGATAAACTTCTAGTATAACACAAGCATTGTATCCAGGTGTGTCATATTGCATGTGGAGAAGATTTCACTGTGTTCCTGACATTAGATGGCGGTGTGTTCACATGCGGCACTGGTGAATACGGGCAGACTGGACACGGGACTACGAAGGACGAGCTGGTTCCTAGAAAAGTAATTGCTACCTTAGATATTATTACAAGCGAATGCATTGATAATGACGTTGCACTATGGGCGCTCCGCAGACGGCGGTCATTTTGTCCGCGAATAACCGCGAGAGACATCATCTTGTTCTTCTTCTAACTGAACAGACCGCTGTCCTGCTAGATAGTTTGTTGCGACATTTCTTATTCAGAAGACCACTTCCATGAAGAAGAAGGAGTTCCCCAAAACCCTTATCTTTCTGTTGAAGGGCGATCGTTTTGGGGAACTTCTTCTTCCCAGCAGTAGGAAGTAGTCTTCCTAACCTGACTGCCTTATGCAATCCAACAAAAAGTATCAGCACTTTTTGAACGTCCACATTACAAGCGGCGGCGCAGTCGTTTTCTCCTTCGTGTGCGTTGTTGCACAGAATTCATATTCAGTTGCTCATACGATCTATCGTCGTGGAAAAATTGCCATCGTCCGCTCAGCGCCTAATCCGATGTTGGTAATCATCGCGAATCGATCACTTTTGCTTTGTTTCGCTCTTTGCCTCATATATTGTGGCTTAAGACGGCTTGACTACACACTTTTACATACAGCCTGATTCAAACTTTATGGCGGGTAATTTGTTACTGCGTAGTGATTCGCCTCATGTTCTGAAACGCTATAAAGTTTGAACCGGGCTGTTCTAAGCTTAAACTATGTTTTTTATCACTCATTTACCTGTATTCCCATGTTTACCAGTTGGGAAAATCAAAGTTGTGTTTACGCTTCTGACAGTGTAATGTTTTCTATAACTACCATCAATATAAGGTTTGTTTTGATCTGACAAACTATGCGCCTAGTTACCTTTTAATTTGTAGATGTTACTGTGTTTTTTTGTTTCATGCCTTGAATGATTAATGGAACATGGAACATAGTATAAGTTATCATTAACATATTTTATTATTCATCGTTCTATGTATGAATCATGCCAATAATCCCCACTTATAGAGTTGTAATTGACAGGTTATGGAGTTAATGGGCAGTACTGTGACGCAAGTGGTGTGCGGGCGCCGCCACGTGTTGTGTCGGGTCGGTGACCGTATCCTGGCGTGTGGGTACGGCGCGAGAGGCCAACTTGGCTGTCCACATATGGCCTTCGCCTTAGTTCCGACACCCGTTGTTTTTAATTCTACCGATGAATCGCCGGTGAGTTGTCACCTTTTTCTTGGAAAATTACCATTTGAAAGATATTCATTGTTACATGCGCCCGTTTTACTCGGGTCATAGGGTGCTTACATAAAGAAGCGGGTTGTCGGTCCCGGCTCCCGGTCACAGGTCTGGTCACAGGTCACAGGTCTGTGCAGGTTGATCTTCGGAAGGAAATGGTTACATGTTTTACCTGTTTCTTTATAAGTGAGCGCATAAGATAACAGAAATTAATACCTGCACCGATCCCACCTGTACCGGAAACCTGCTTCTTTATGTAAGCACCCTAGAAACTAATTTTGCTAAATTGAGTAATAGAATTTTCTCCCTCCATAATTTGAAGTTTACCTTGAGTTTAAGTTTGCCTAATTTTTTTTTTGTTTTCAAGTTTAGTTATGCTATTTAGTTTTTAACGTGCCCTGACCTTAAGTTGAGAACCTTAACCAGCTTGCTTAATAAAAAAGCCGCTCGTATTTTATTCGTTATGTTATCGCCTTTCGCCGCTACGCCCGTTTGGCTTACTTAACACATAATTATGATTGAATAGGCTGTGACATAGTAAATTCATTTTCTATCATAATATTCAATTCTATTGTTTTCAATACAGACTGAAAACCCTGGCCAGAGCAAGGTAAATAAGTTTATTGTTTAGTTACGAGGTCATATTAGATGTAGTTTCCTTTGTTTTCTGCACTTTTCCCTTCTTTTAACACTTTTAGTGTAAAATTAGCACAGTGTAATTTCCTACTCCATACAGTCGTTAGTTGCCTACTTCCCGAAGGATAATTACTTCATGAAAACACATGCGAGTTGAATTGACCAACTGTATGAAGATAGATTTTGATAGACTGTGGTTAGTCTGTTTCGATGTAGGAATTCATTATCTAAATGGATTTTTATGCTGGTTGATTTTTCCTTGTTTTATTCTTTTGACTCAACAAAAGTAATAAGAAGTAGTATAACTGAACAAGTGTAAGAAGTCTCTGGACCAATCTCGTATCTTCATCGCGGGTTCGAGCCCCTAAAGTGGCGAATGTCGTAAGGGGTTACTTATTAGATTATACATATGTATTCCTTAAAACATTGCAAATGCTTATGGAACATATTGTTGCCCGATTTTTACATCTCCGTATATTTTGCGGAGATTTTAACATCACTCTCATTGTTTATAATGATATAGTAATAGCCTGAAATAGGTTATTAATATTAACTATTATTCTTCAGCCTAAGAAGAAACCGAAAGTCGAGGCCGCGACATCAATAGCTCAAAATAACAACGCGGGCGTTTCCAAAATAAATGTTGAGTCATCTGTATATTTAAAAATGTATTAGTTATTATGTTCAATGTGCTGCAATTTATTTAAAATACTTTATTTGTAGATTTTTATGTAATGGCCTATTTTGTAGCTAGGCCCTGTTAATTTGTTTTTAGTTATGTAAGTATCTTGTTTTTTTTAAAAGAAATGTTTAGATTACGCATGATACATTTTATAATAAGTAGATAAAGTGATTACAATTTTAATCGCGCGTTAGATAGAAAGCGGAATATAGGCGCGCTTGCGCCGGTATCGGAGAAATGCATTCGCATGTTCTATTTTTATACACATGCGAATGCATTATATCGCCATAAGGTGCCACGGTGTAGATATTACTATCCATGGGGAATCCCCAGGGTATAAAAGATCTGAAAAATGCGGCAATTTCCCTTGGGTTGGTTCCACTGGTCAAACAGCTGTTGCTGTATGAATAATACTGATAGCTATAGGCTGACAGTCCCATACTATGAATACAAAATATGCAATTTACACACTCTAGGAATCGCTCATATTTGCGCGAGCAATTAATGCACCATCAAGATACCATCTCCAAGGAGTAGACCTAACGAGGGGTCTGTATTTACAGAGCATCATATAGCTATCTGAGGGCGGGGGGCTAAGCCCTGGTACCGCTTGCCACGCCCCCTTGTAAGGGCGTCGCAACTTTTAAGAGACACTCGCAATAGTTTTCTTTTAAATATTCCAGCAGTATTAAACATACAGTGCAATGGATGTGGTTGTATTGTAGAAGTTTTTGTATTTTTGAGATTATAGCTAACGTCATATAAACAAGATATTAAGAGAGATAAAGATATTTCCGTTCCATAATCCGCTTTCTTTTAGCGCGCTTTTTTATCCATTTTCTCTGTGTCTAATGATAAAAATATAAGATCTGCATCATTGCTTTTGCACTGTAATTTATTTTCATGTGATTAATGAAATGATGACGTAAAATTATTATCTGTAACGTTATTATATTATAAAGGGTGTTTATTTGAAGTCTAAGCCTGTTTGAAAACGATGATACAATATTTTTATACCAGTAAACAATAAAAATACATTTACTGCATTATTTAATGCATTTTTTTGAATATCTATATAAAATCACCCTATTTAAACTCGCTTACACACAAATATCCACCTTGTACCTCCATAAAATAGAAATATAAAAGGTGAAAATTCTTTGCAGTTTTCACAAGAAGTCTTCAAGGGTCCTATAAAGGTGTTTGCAGGCGGTGACCACAGTTTTCTAATCATAGACCATGACAGATCTGGGCCGGTTGACTTCCGTATTCAGGATCATACGAAACAAATCGCAACGTTGACATTACCTAAGTTGGCTGCATGCGAAGTTTTTAAAGACTGCGACGTTGTTAATCAGGTGACATAACGTTCCTTGATAGAATTTATTTAATACTTTAAAATAATTTTAACAGTTTTTGATTTTTGTCATAAAATAAATTTTTTGTCTATTCCTTGCGGACTTGTTAAAACGTTACTGTTTCTGTTAGCCTGCATCATCGGATTGCTGTGCAAAGGCTCCATGCCTGTTTTAAACCTCTAAACGAGTAATAATTTAATTAGCGTCTGGAAAAAACAGAAAATGGATCCCTTGCTTGACATATTGCAGTGATTTTTGCTTTCAAATTAATTGTTTTGTTGCAAGTGAACAATTCATACTTATCAAAAAGGAGGCAGAAAAAGTAATGGCATAAACCATTTTATCCTGCAGGATATGCTAGCATATTTGGAGACGGTATTCGGCTCTCTAGCGTGTGTGAACGCTTCGTTCCTAGCCCCGAACAATGCTCACTTTGGCTGCAACACTAAGGTGCCTGGGGTCGACCTTAAGAAAGCCGAGGAAGCATTCACGTTAGTTAGCAGATTTGAAAATACTACAATCAAAGAACTTGTGAGTTTTTCGATACTTATTTAAGCTAATAATAATCTTTGGGCAGAGGTGCCCAGTGGTAACATCTGCGACTTACCGAGTTGTAGGTTCAAATCCGATCAGGTGCTTTACTTTGTGTTTTTTCATTCATCACCACTGCTCTCAGTGCGGTGGAAGAAAACATTGAGAGGAACCCGGCATGTCTTAGAAAAGAAAAATCGAAGACATGTGATATCTACCAACCCGCACTGGGCCCGCGTGGTGGATTACGGTCCACTCCCTCTCACTGAGATGAGGCTTGTGTCCCAGCAGGGGGCGTTATAGGCTGCTTATGATATGAATAATCTTTAGATTCCTTGGAAAGATTATCGACGAGCCTTTCTTAAGGGTCCCTATCAGTTTCGCGGACAAAAAACAGAAAAATCAGTTTTTTTCAGCGCAAATTTCTCAATATCCTTAAGTTATCTAGTTTTTTTTAAAATACACAAGTATTTATCACCTATCTATCTAGTAAGTGTACGAAATTAAGTTTTGATAACTACTTAATATAAATTCCAAAAAAAAAAACTAACACACGTTTTTACGTAATCACGAAACACCAAGGTTTTCAATTGCTTTTTTAGCTAACTGGTAGCAAATAACGATCTGAAAAAAAATCCTAAATACTAGGCATATAATATATTAGTAAGTGTACGATTTATTTTTTTTAAGTTTAATGAATTAGTACTTGTAAAAAAAAGTTGACTACGCTGATGCGCAAAACCGTCGTCTACGCGTAAGAATTTATTGAAAATAACAAAAAGCGTTAAATATTTTAAAATTTGAGGTGTTTATCTACCAAATGCAATTTTTATATTTTTATTTTGACTACTAATTTAATTGTAGTAAAATATCTAAATAATGCCTTATAAACGAATTTTTTATTAAGTAGTTATTAAAACTTAAATTCGTAGACTTACTAGATAGATAGGTGATAAATACTTGTGTATTTTTAAAAAAACTAGATAACTTAAGGATATTGAGAAATTTGCGCTGAAAAAATTTTTTTTTTCTGTTTTTAGTCCGCAAAACTGATAGGGACCCATAAGAGCATACAAAGATTTCGAAAAGTTGAGTTGGTAAACAAAGAAGAAATTGATATTTATCGAATTAATTATTTCATTGTATTAGCACAAAGTACCTTGTACCACCTTAGTAATTATGCTTTAGGTTAGAGTACATTTTTGGCGACTTTAAAATAAGAGAAATATGAAAACGAAATCATATAAGAACCTTTTGTTTCCAGATATTTAATCATCTAACAGAGAACATAATAAAGAAGATGAAAGTGTCACCGCCTGACGCGGAGGCTCTAAGAATGTTCCTTATCTTACCTCTGTATCATGAAATGCGTAATCCTCGCCGACATGTTGAGTTACAGGTATAAGTAGTTTTTTATTGTAGTGCAGTAATCATATCATGCAACTAATTTCATTATAATGTTGTCATCTTATTACATTCTAGATTAAGTAATCATTATCGTATGAACAGATGATTTCTTCCCCCCTCTTTATTTATGTTAAATTCTTAAAAATATTTGTTATAATATGTGATTTAAAATTTGCAATACATTATTGAATAAACTTAGAGCTTCGACCGATTTCACCACTAACAAGCTGACGTCACACCCCGACACATTCTAACATTCAACTTGTAGTTGGATGGACGTTCTCTGGTAAATATACGATATGTGTAGTACAAACATAATCTGTTCCAGCCCATAAAAAGTCAAAACAAATATTAAAATTTATTTTTCTAGGGTCCATTCGCAGAGGCGTTCAACAATCTATCCACCCATCCTCAGAGGATAGTGAATCTATGGTGGGAGGCTCAAACACCAGAATATTTCGAAATGCTAGTCGATATATTCAAAAGTGTTATCGTTTACGAACTCATGCAGCCTACAGTACGCGCCAACAAGGTACATTATACAACTTAAAGGAAAAAGTAACAATTGTTTCGAAACAAATCCAATTTGAAAGTGTCGTTATTTTTTCTGGTTCCAGAAAATTTACTTTACACATAGCATAATACAAATACTCAATACTCTGTCGTCACTGAACAAAATAAACTTTACAAATCCAAAGAAACCGAAAATTCCAGCAGAATGTTTTTATATTGAAGACTTGTGTGATCATGTGGATATTGCTACTGACTACATTACATGGCTATCAGATCATGCTGTAAGTACTACTAAAATATTAAAAGGCTTGCCATAGTTAGATGTACTTATATTAATATTATTCTCTATGAAATCGACAGATCTCAAGTACGGTTTTGACTTTTGACAACTCCTGATATGAGATAATAGTCCGCCCTTCACAATTATTTTACCTCTCTCACGAACCCAATAGCGACCTTATTGTTAAACAAAAAAAGGAGGTTTATTGTGATTTTTACAGTGATACATAATCAGAGGTAAAATAACTGTGGAAGGACTAAAAACGTGTCTCAAGTCATCAAATATTAATATGATGTGTTAATTTTAACAACCACTTGAGTGGCGATTATCGAACTTGCAGCGCTGTTGAAAAATTTGAGCTGTTTAATGAATATATTTTTTCTAGTCAATGCCTAATATGACCAATAATGATGTACCCATAACCAGCTAAAATGCACCAATAACTTGTTTGCAGTCGGCCCATCCCCATATGTGTAACTACGCGTTCCTATTCGACGTTCAATGCAAATCATTGTTACTAAAAATAGATCAGCAGCTTCAAATGCAGATAGCTATTAGTAGAGCAGCCACGCAGATATTCACACGGTTATTCATGGATCCCACGTATGAATACCAAAGGGACCAGTTCCTTAATCTTACAGTCTCTAGGAACCATATTGTAAGAGATACCATGTCGCAAATCAGTAATCATGAGACTTCACAGTTGAAGAAACCGCTTAGAGTAAGTATTTGTCAAAATTAAGTAAGAAAGTATTTGTTACTGTTTCTATGCCAAGTGAATACCGCACACTAACGCTCCCTAAGTTCGCTAAATTCGCTTTTGCAGGCAGTAACTAATAAAAGTGTAGTATCACATTCTATAACTTACGTCTAAAGGTGAATAATAACGTCTGCTAAGAGTTTTGCAATGAGCAAACAAAGCTATTTAACCTTTTCACCGCCAACGCACACAGAACGCGATGCCAGGCGCCAAACTATAAATGTATAACGAAATATACAGTAAACAGTAGTGATGAGGGTATCGTCATATCGATGAATGAGATATATGCGTATATATCTCATTCATCGATACTTATCGCGTGATAAGTCCAGTTTTATTTATAATTTTACGAATATAAATAAAACTGATTAAATATATCCATATTCATTGTTTTCTGTCACAGTAATAGTATGAAAAACCAGTATAAATTATAAGTATCAAATAAACAAACACATAACTCAATTGGAGCTATTAGAAATGCGGCACATCTCTATTTCTTTCATGGCGTCATTCTTTGACTTCATTTCAAGTCCTTGGCTCTTAAAGCACGTTAAATTCAACTTTGATTAGGGATGTGGTCTATGGTCTTACTATTTTTTTTTGCATTCAGATTCGAATCTCTCAAATAGGTATAATGTTTTATTTTATTTGAAATCTTATCTCTTGTTTATGATAATCTCCTCAAACTGTAAGGCCATTACAACTTTGTTAAATTCGCACTCCAGAGCCACCAGATACCTACAAGCGACGCTTACGGCTTAGTTTGTGGCTCACCAAACATTTTACTTATTGAATTCTTACTTTTTGATGAATAAACGTTATTATTATTATCTAGTTGGACATTCCTCAGAACTGACCAGAATATTTTCCGAAAATACGCTCGAGTCCGATTCCACACTTTGTAAAAATCCAGTTCTTCATTCATTTCACTATTGGTTTACTAATTAGTAAAATAGAATAGTATTGTTACAAGCAAAGTGAAAGAAGAATGCGTGTGGCGCCGGGCACTGACAACCAATTGTTTTATAGAAATGGGAATATAATTATCGACAAGGATTGCTAACAACTATTTAATTCCGAATCGGCACCCATCTGGAGGTCGAAATTCGTCTATTTTCCCTTTGTTATAAAGTAGTTAACTAATAGTAGTATTTATAAATATTTCAACGGGCGAAATCAAACAGTTGTAACTTTCGCGTCACATCACTGGCCGACTCTAAATAAAGTCCTTGGCGTTCTGGGGACATTAAAAGTATTCAGAGTTATTGTTTTTGCCGATTTTAAGACAAATAGGGGCTTCTTTTGTGTGGAAAAATATAAAACAGGGTATTAGGCAGTGCTATATTAAATAATAAAATGAAACAAAGCTTTTAAATACAGTAAAATCATTTTTATAATATAGTTAAAATGGAGAGCTTCTAATGAAGTCGTGGCGCTGCCTGTTGGCACGAAAATCCGGAACTTCTACTGAAGTCCATGGCGGTGAAAAGTTTAAACGCATAAACTTCTGCAACGTCTTTAGAATAAAGTCTTCATAATCCATTCTTGATATAGTCTCTGCAATTCACCAGCGCGCGTCATGTGACTCTTAGAACATTGTTATATGGTATAAATTGCAATGACTGACCCGGGTTCGTGAAATGTAACGACAGCAATACAACGCGCGTGACGTCTCATATTCTTTTAGGTAGAATTCGTCGGTGAGGAAGCCGAAGATGCTGGTGGGGTTAAAAAAGAGTTCTTCTTATTGCTATTGAAGGAAATCTTCGACCCCGTATATGGCATGTTCAAGCAGTCGGAAGAAACTAATATGATCTGGTTCTCCAATAACCCATTCGAAGATGACGTCATGTATTATTTGATTGGTAAGTCAAGAATTCTTTTGTGGAAAATGCACTTCGCGTCTAGTCTAAATTAGTTCCTTGTTCGCTAACAATGCTATCCTTTTGGATTTTGTAGTTGAGTCGGTTATTGTAAGTACTGCCAGACTATAAATACCAGTTGCCGCTGTCAGTATACATGGTGGCAAGACATCGACGTGCAAGCTGTAAGCATGAATTCAGCACATGATTCGAGACATAGAAATTTTTAGTCGGTTATAAAAAAGTCTCCGCCGTTTCATAGAAAAGTGCAATATCTACGCGGTCAAAATGTATGGATCAGCAATTTTTTTTATTAACCGACGAATTTTTTTTTCCGGTTCAGGATCATGTACTCCCAGGTAACACTATGTCCCTGCCACTCTGTATACTTGATACAGTTACTTAATTGATACCTGACAACTATGATAAATGTCTTTGACCTGCATTATACGTAAATCTATCTATGAGTAGACTTACCTTACTGAGTCATCGAAGAAAATGATCGATGTAGAATATTCTGTTTACAGGTGCCATTTACGGACTCGCTATATACAATTCCATAATAATCTACGTTCCCTTCCCGTTGGTTTTATACAAGAAGTTGTTAGAGGAAGTCGTCATGTTGGATGACTTGTCTGATCTGTATCCTACTCTTGCCAATAGTCTTAAAAGTTTGCTGGACTATCCTGATGAAGATGTGGAAGAGGTATTATATTTCATTTTCCTTTATCCTTGCCTTACTATAGATTTTGACTAAGGTTCTTAATACAAAACTCACAACTTAACGACTGGGTTCTTTCTTTTTTTGTATTTTAAACTATATAATAGTCAGAATGAAGTTCGAAAGATTTTTTTTCAAGTGAAAGTAGAACTAATTGTTTTATACATGTTATATTTAAACGAATGTCAATCTTATGAAATGACATTTTTTATTCTGTAAGTAAATATGATATCAGAATCACTTTTACACGTCATTAAATTATTATACAGGGTTATTGGTAAAATATTAACAACCTCTTAAGAGGTCATTGTACTCATCATTATGAACAACTTTTACTATGGGACCAAACCTGAAATCGCGAAAAAAATAATCAGCTGTTCGCTACATTTATGTTCGTATAACTCGTCAAAATGTAGGGAACAGCTGATTTTTTTTCGCGATTTCAAGTTTGGTACCATAGTAAAAGTTGTTCATAATGATGAGTACGATGACCTCTTAAGAGGTTGTTAATGTTTTACCAATAACCCTGTACATAAATAAAAGTTAGATGAAGTCTGACTACTCTGAGAAAAAGGCCGAAACAAACTGAGAGGTCACAATCTCTATTAAAGTCCAGACATAATCTTGGTCAGATCTTAAAGACCAGAAGATTGTTGTCTGAAATGGTCTTTTGAGGAAAGTACCACACAGATTTGAGTGGACCAGTCCAGTCAGTGCAAGCATTTGTCTGTGCAAGCATTTGTCAGTGCAATCATTTGTCAGTTAGAGTCGTAGACCACTTTATTGGCTAGTGCTTAATCATTCTTAATTCCGTACTAATCATACTTGTTAACCCAACAGGTATTCAGCTTATGTTTCGCAGTAAACACAGAAGTCTTTGGTCAAATACAAGTTCACCCCCTAAAAGAGGACGGCGAGAACTTGCCCGTCACACACGAGAACAAACAGGAATATGTCGAGCTTTATGTAGATTTCCTGCTCAATAAGTCTGTTGAAAATCAGTTCAAAGCGTTCAATCAAGGTTTCCAGAAGGTAAGACAGATTTTGTAACTTCTCACTAGTTGCACAGTTTTTTTTGTCATTTAGAAATTTTGTCCCCTTTGAGTCTATTCTGTCTATCTATTTTGTCCCCTTTGACTACCTACCGATATTTGCTACGCTGTCAGCATAGCAAATATCGGTAGGTAGTCTGAAATTAACTTAGTAAAGGTGTATTATAGTTCCTGTAGCGGATACTTATGGTCAGTTTGAACAGTGGTGGTCCAGTGGTAACGGCCGCGACTTACGAGATCTGTCAGACTACTAACTTAGTAACTTAGTGCGGGTCTTAGGTTCGAACCCAGACAGGCGTTTTAGTTTGTGTAAATTATTTCATCACCACTGCTCCCAAAACGGTAAAGGACAACATCGTGAGGAAGCCGGCATGTCTTAGAGCCAAAAATTCGAAGACATGTGACATCTACCAACCCGCACTGGGCCCGCGTGGTGGATTACGGATTTACGGCCTACTTCCACTCACTGAGAGGAGTGTCCCAGAAGTGGGAATATTATAGGATGATTAAGTTACTTATGGTCGCAGAAATGTTCTTCTTAACAGTTGTCTTTGTTGCCAAGCAGCTTTGCGATGTTTAAATATACAGGCTGTGTTTATATTGTACGCTAGTAATGAATGCATACCACTTTGTAAAACGGTGTATTCTGCTTTCCCACAGGTTTGTGGCGGTAGAATTATCAAATTATTTAGGTCACACGAAATGATGTCAGTTGTAATGGGCAACGAAGAATACGACTGGGACGTGTTTGAAAGCAACTGTGAATATAAAAATGGGTATACCTCTACCGATCCACAAATTAGGTAAAATGTTATACTTACACTTTATTTTTGTTATTTTTTACAATAAAATTGCAGACTAATAAAATTTTATTTTTATTGTTCAGGTGGTTCTGGGAAACGTTCCACGAGCTTCCACTTGAAGATAAGAAAAAGTTCCTTTTGTTTTTAACTGGCAGCGATCGAGTTCCAATTCAGGGAATGAGAGATATTAAAGTGAGTAGATCTTTTATCGATCATATATTTTATTGACAAAAGATATGTCAATAGCCAGTGGAAACTTAATATCACTCCTTAAGCCTTTAAATAATATTATTCTTCTTTCGTTACAGATAAGAATTCAGGCAGTAGCTGACGACAGGTACTTCCCTGTAGCGCACACATGTTTCAACCTCTTAGATCTTCCGCGCTACAAAACTAAGGAACGACTGAAATACCATCTCATCCAAGCTATTCAACAAACACAGGGATTCTCACTCGTTTGATTCTCTAGCATGTAGACTATTGAAATTTTACCATGATGTCGGCTGTATCCACACCAAGTACCAATGTTATAGTGGTATTCTGTGTGTATATAGATTAGCAATATAGGCTGGGGCTTAGAGCGGCTTAGAGCGATGGAAGCAAGACTCTGTTGCATCTAAAATATATCATAAGAAATCGTCCAGCGAAGCGTGTGAGCATTTATACGTAGTAGGAACCATTTTAAAGCCAAGGTTTGATTTTGAACTATGTTATTATCGATGTCGTGTGGGTATTTCAATAAAAATTGACGAGCTAAGTAAAGTGATGTTCCGTCGAGGTTCCAGTCTGATGTGTGAGAATATATACCTCATGTTTTGGATTGCTATTTATAATAAATTTACAAGTACACGTGGATTCGATGCCTTGATTTTTTGCTAAAGTCCATTAGAATAATAACTTAGTATAATGTAACAAAAATATAATTTCACTAGCGAAATATGTTTCTGTTTCATTGACGTAACGAAGTCGGTCAAATAATATTGGTCATATAGATTGTTTTAAGTGACGGATTTTAGCATACTCTCGGTGCCTTTCCAAAAAAAGTATCTTTATTCCTGATATTTATATATTTTATATTTATAATATTTTATATTTATAATATTTTATAGTGTATTAAATCAGTTATGTTACGCTACTTTTTAAATAGCGGTATATTTTATTTATTGATTCTGAGATAAAGACAATTGCATTTACGTAAATGCTGTAAAGTGTAATGTGATAACTGGGAGACTTCTGACATGACACATTGCAGTACATGTATGACATGAATTGCAATGTGTTGCTCTTTCCGAGGTAATATGAAAACACGATCACATGAATGTAATACAGCAGCCCTAGCACGCTCTAACTATCGAATCTTGAATGATGTTAATTTATTTACGTAATTTACGTAATCATGTCAAATGTAAACAATAAGGATATTGAACTTTTCAGAATGAATCGTTGAATTACGCAAATTTTTTTATCTGTTTTATTAACATTCATTTTCATCTAAGTCTCCTTATTCGGCACGTTGCATAACAACCTCCACCTTCTGTTGTTTCATGAAAATTATTGGCAAAAAAAAAGGAAACCCGTTTTAAAAGAAACTAAAAAATATCATTATATTTTGACAAGAGATTTGATGAAGCTTGTGTAAGCGGGAGTTAGCTGTTTGTCACAGGTGATTTTCTTTGAAATATATTGAGAATTTAAATTTTACCAAAGGGTTAGTTAATATTTTGTATTTTTTTAAATATTTTTAGTATCACATTATTCATTGTTAAACCACAGAATACCTATATTTAATCGTTGTAGTCGGTCGCAATCGTACTGGGGGAACGGGGCGGAGATAATACCAAACTGGTCTGTTCCAAAAGTATCTGATGGAATCATGAAATCACAAAAGTATCTGTTCAGGTTGAATTCTTACTTACGCAATCACCTACTAAAGGAATTACTAACTCATTCAACTGTATTTAGAAGGTTTCAACTTTTTATCTTTCCACTTTTTCTTACAATATTTTTTTGAATAACATTATTTATTTATTTATTATTTTTATTTGCCAGAATATAGGTAAGTACTTACATAACATAACATGGTAAAATAGGTTTAGTCCCACTATTACGTTGTACATAATTGAAAAATTATTTACGAAACGTGAGATTATAAAATTAACCTCAATTGTCAAATGAAAAACGCCTTTAAGGTGATTTAAAATTAACCATTTAAATAATCAAATCATACATATAGTACATTTTCTGATACACAGGTACATTTTCTGGTCCATTTGTTTACATTTACATCAGATTATTTTGAAACAGACTATACTTATGTTTGGGCCATAATTAAGATTATTTTAATTATGGCCCAAACATAAGTATATATAACATATTATGTTACTGCGATTTGACATTTCTCACGGCGGGTCAAATATTGGGGTACGAATACAGGGTTGAACCACTGTTTTAAGTAGTAAATACACTGTGGCCTAACAATGTCTGTGAATGCCTGTTTTTTCATATAATTGCGTGCTAAGGGTGCTCTGTTAGCGCTCGAAAAGTTGCCAATAGGTGGGGAAGCCGCGTCAGTTTTAACAAAATCCCTCTTAGGGTCCTTCTCGGACGCTCTCAAAGAGAAGTGTTTCGAGAAAAGGCAAACCTAACTATTGGTTACAAATGTTACGATAGATACACGTAGCCATAATGATTTTGTACATAGATTGGCTACCTCTGTGATATTAAACGTATGCTACTTGTTACATTCGGTGACAATACAACGGCTTTTTTGTAATAATTGTTACTGTGTTTTGTTATAACTGTACATGTTGTACATATTGGTACTGTACGTAGCTTGGCTAGATTGCTGTTATTATTTTGAAGCATTTATTGAGCACCTCAGTCTAGGTACCCGGCGTGGTTTGTACACGATGTATGTAATGTATGATAATATAATATTTTCATACGAAATTACTGTTTTATTTTGCATTCAAAACTGTTTCAATATTTTACCGACATGGGACACACAAATATAGAAATGAAGTGGGAAGAATATATGTTTTACCAGGGATAAGAATGAGAAGTACCTAGTGTGGAGCATTAGCAACAATAAAAACGGCTGGTTGGCATTTAATATAATTTATTTAATTTAAAATATAATAACATAATGAAATACCAAATCAATAAGGCCGTTTAACATTTTATATACAAAATATTCGTATAATCTCTTCATGACTAGGTACAATAAGCTTGGCCAATTGTTAATATATATGTTGGCGGAAGCGTTGAAATTTTAAGTATCCAAAATCATAAACACTTTCTTCACTTCCGTATATTTTAATTAGTCGATTTTGGGTATAATTTTTAAAAGTCTAAAAATTTGTTTATGATATTGGTAGTTGAGCATTATTTACAGTTACATTATAAGCAACTTCGGATATATTCGCAATTTATTAAGACGCACTTTTAAACAGAAAACAATGAGAATCAATAGAAATGGACAATTTTTAAAGCGATTCATGAACGTGACAAATGACAAATATATTTTTATATTTTTTTATGTTTTTATATTTACTTACATTCTAAATAATGGTTAAAAATAAATTAAACCTACAATTAAGTACCGATTGTAATCCAATTCGTACATGCCCCAAGACTTTAATACCTAAAGCCTATACAAGTACTCGAATCCCGACAGTTTCGCTTTTAGCGAATCAATTACATTGACTAATGTTTACTTTGATGAGATGATACCTACTATTTTTGTTGACGTTACAAAATGTTTTGCCCCCACAGATATAGATATACCTAGATAACGCAAGTATCACGAACTGTATGAAAAACAAGCGTGCCATTTTTTGACTACCTACTATGACGTCACAAGCTCGCGCTCTCGCTCACACTTACCCAGCCAGCAGTACAAAGGACTGAGCGCGAAAGGGGCGGCTTACGATTTGTAATCACAAGTTGGTGCAATTTTTGGCACGCGAAGTAGTTACTCTTGCGTTATCTAGGTATATCTATATCTGTGTTTGCCCCCAATTAATTGGATAAGTAGACATTAGACACTCTGACATTAGTAACGCCAGCAAAATTAATTAAAACGATTGTGAAAATTCGAGCTGAAGATTGATGTCAGACTAATATTCCTTTTACATGACGGATATGTTAGTTAGGTACTAAGATCTAATTTAGTATGAAGATCGGCCTGAGTGGTCTTCATAGTGCTGTGTGCCTGGGGGCACGCGGTATCCAGGGTAGTTGTGGTTCAGGGCATTCTGCGCGAAGAAGGTCGTATAGTCCTTCTTGACCTGTAATTAGAGTCATACGAAAAGATATAATTATTTTTATCGTATTGTCACATTGTCTGGAACACCTGGAATCCTTTATGAGGCTAGCTTTTACATACGTTCTAAAATGAGAGCAATGTGTGGGGTGAAAATCGCCTGAACTGATTAAACACATAAGTTCTTTATTTTGTTTACTTATGACTGGGAAGCAAGAGTTGTGGTAGTACCTATAGATTCTAAAAAAACAGATCCTAAATAACTATGGAATTTGATCTTAATTCTAATCATTAATCATGCATCGTCGATGGTAAACTCATCTACATTGCAAAGCTTTGCAGAAATAGAAGAGAATGAATGCCTGATGCTTGTGTAATATAATGGTTTATTATGGTGGAATAGGTGCACGACTCTCAAGTTTATGCAATCTCAGTTGTGAAAACAAAAAGTAGGTAAGTCGGTAATACAAGCAAAAACGGGGTGATCCGTGCCGATATTACACTTCAAAAATGTATAATGGGCCAGTCATCTCTTGATCTCGATCTCGCCTGGTGGAAAGCGATGGATGAGGTCTATGATGGAACGAGCAAGCCCAGAAGATGTCTATTCACACGGTCTGTAGGTAATGGTAAAACCTAACCTACTGTTCGGAGTCCGGGTATATAACCACGTTTTTTATTTAACTCATTAGCGAATTCAAGTGTTTGGTGATTTCCGAATTGTTACCTATTGCGCCCCGTACTCGAAGTTACGCGAAGTTTTCGCTTGCGCATAACCAGCGGTCAATCGTCCCGCGACAACGATAATACAAGACAAATTTCAGTGCAGTTAAATAATAGATATATTTAATTATTTATGAGTGAAGCGCCATTAAGTGTTGGCGAAAAGCGATGGTAGTGGATGGTGCTGGGTCCACAGCTGAGCAAGGACAAGTTCGAGACTCGTGAGTACCCGTTATCTAAATATTTCCCTTGTTTTCGCTTTTTGCTTTTACGGTCCGCCGATAACAGACGAAATATTTATAGATCTGTCCAAATACTATCTTCCAAATGTCCCAAAAACTGCCTAATTAACCATCGCAAGAGTCGTACACCTACACAAGGATAGATATTGCAAAGCCTACTAAACGCGAGCTAGGTGCTCGCGACTAACAGTACTAGGTTTGCCCTTCACCAAGTGCCGAGTTCTGTTAATGGAAAGTTTGTCCAAACATATAGTAGCACTAGTGACGCAAACTGCACTTACACCTTCGGTATCAAAGTCCGGGTACGTACGGACTGTGGGACTGACCGACGCCTACGCGTCGTTCATTGCAACTAATTCCGCAAGCGAATATTGGCGCAGCTAAAACAGAGAACGGTTTCGTTCAACACTATGCACTTCAGTCCATCAATTCTCTAAGTTATGTTGTAAACGACTGAGTTTGACTTCATGAGAAACTTTCAGAATTTAATAGAATGACGATATTTATACAATGTAACTTTAGAGAATTAACTCTGAGGTGTGGAAGTTGCCAATATTAACATTTCGACGTTTGAATATTTGAAATTAAATGAGTTATAAAGGTTGGTTGTGCCGCCCGAGTAAAGATTTAGGAAATTGTGTCGTTTAGGTATTATTTTTTAAACTAGAAGTTATAGAACACTACGTAATAGGTTTTGTGGTAGGCGTTGTAATATTTGAAGTGAGATATATATACAGGGTGTGTTAAAAGTTAAAATAAATATTTACAAATACAAAGTCACTTTACAAAGTAGTTGAATAGAATTATTAGTTGTAGACTTGAGTAATACTTTATTATAATGTGAATACAAAGTAAATAGGTACCTAATCGAAGTTGAAAATGTAGAATTTTTTACAAAACAAGTTAATAAGTACCTATTTTGACCAAAAAACAAGTTAATAATATAATTGTCAGTGAAATACAAAATATAATACTTTTGTGCTTATAATATGACATGCGGCTTGTTATGTTTTAGCTTTTATTAATATTTTAGGGATTATATATAGAGGCAGCTCACACCATGATAACATATCTTCAAGGATTTTTCTCCTGAAATCTTAGAAGCAAATAAATTTAAATAAAATATACATAGGTATGTGCACGTTACCAAAATAGGGTTAATTACGAGCCATAGAGCCAATCACCATTCAGACATTCATTAAAATTTTCGACAGGTTCTTAAATTTAATAATGAATTGCCCTTCATGCACGAAATTAACCCTATTTTATTATCGGTAGGTTAGTGATATATAGTTATGAACGTTACCTTGCGCGGCCTGCAGGCTGGGCCCTTTGCCAGTTGCCTTCTGGCATCGTTCTCTGCGGCAACCGCCTCCTTCACCGACTGAGGTGGCCACTTCTGATCCCCACGCATGTTGACGCCTCCTGCAGAATCGTAAGTATTAGCTGTTAGTATACTTATTTTTTGTCCTCATCAAAAATTCTTTACCACTAAAACTAACCTAGGCTGAGTTGTAGGTACATCATAGTTTAGTTTAATTATATGAACGATTTAATCATCGTCATTATCTTTAATTGCTGCTGGTTGTTCTGACATTATCTATGTAGATACCTACATTATGCATTCTTTGTAATGTCCGAACTATCGCACTTTACAGAGAATACAATATATTCCTATATTGCATTCTCTGTAAAGTGCGATACTATTCATCATCGAAAATATATTTCACCTGTTAGGTGTTAAGGAAAAATTACCAAAGTACCAACTGTTGGCAAACATATTGGAAATAGCAATGTTGTCATTGAGTTCGCAACTCACAACTGCCGCTGTCGATCTGCTTGGCATAGTCCTTTAGTTACCTTTCACCACACAATGTTATTGTTTTATTTATAACTTTAAAATGCGGAATGAATTTGGCTTCGGTCTCGAGTCGTTGTGCTGTTGAGCGCGCGACACCCCTAGAGTATTTGTGCCAGACGTCGACGCATTTAGGGTTAGTTAGGCATCCATCAGTGAGTCAGTGTGTTCAGCTTAGCTTTTAGACTAGGAGCGGAGCGACAGAGGATTACTTAATTCCCTGTTGTCTCCTCGCTTAAACTTGCAATTACTTGCTTGCCTATTAAGTACCAGCTATATGTTGAGACATGTCGCTGGTGCTTAATAGGCAAGCAAGTAATTGCAAGCGGTCCAATTCTCTAGGAGCACGAACAATGATGAGTCATTGTTCGTGCTCCTAGAGAATTGGACCGGTAAACCTAAGGCTATCAGCTTAATTAATTGAAATCAAAGCTTATTTGCATACACTCCTCAAGCCCTTTTTTTCAACTAAAGATGCAACAAAACAAATTATTTTATTAATATTTTTTTTTTACCTAAGCGTGTTAAAAGTTTCATAAACCTACGAGAATTGCGACTTGACTCTATTTATTTGTTTTTATTTAAAGGACTGGTGGACTTAATGTCTTGTTTAATGTTCAAGCTTTCTGTGTGCAGTAATAGTAGAATAGTAGGAGATATATTGTTACATTAGAACAACGTGTGACAATCTTAGACCAATAAAGAAAACAATAAGAACCTTCACTGCGTATATATATTGTAAAAGTCTTAACGTGTCGTAAGTCACTTTTCTAAAGCGACATCGAGGCATAAAAAAGCTATCCTATAAACAATATCTAGGTACACGTGGAACTCGGCATATTTATTATGTTAGCGAAGTCGTCTTCAAAGTAGGTACCTACGCACTTACTTTATGCGCTTTGATATTGCCATTGAGTTAAATAAAATGTTCCAAGTTCTCACCAGTCTGTTATAAAACATAATTCGCTCTGTTTGAACGAGCAAGACTTTCATTTTAACAGAAATAAACGCGTTTCTCGAAATAAATTTCACTAAAAGAACAGGGAAATAAACTACCACCTACTCTTTTTGAGTTATTATCTACTCGAGAATGTTTTTGTTATGCCAACTTCCTAACTAATAATATAAATGCGACAGTACCTAACTTGTTTGTTAGGTACCTCTTTTTTTACCACGCCTAATCCATTGAACCAATCATCATGAAATTTTGCATATACCTACGTTGTCAGGGGTATAGAGAAGGACATACCTTTCATCCAGAAAAAAATTCTGTTCCCGAGGAAAAGAACAATAACTTTGACGGTTATAATTTGCTTTAGGACGCTAGATAGCGCTACTTTTCTTTCGAATCGTGATTGAAATATGAACCGACTTTCTGAGCAGTATTCTAACAAAAAGTACCTACCAGGCTTGCATGAATTCACGATAGGTAGTATTTAAATCATTAGTATTAAGCTTTTAATAGTATTTTAGTGAAATTTGGCACACAGATAGTTTAATATAACCTGGGTTAACACATAGGATACTTTTTAAAGGCGGGCGAATCCGTGGGCAAAAGCAAAAATATTTTTAAAAACGTCTTCCAACATAATAATATCTAGGCAGGTAGATTACCTTCAAACGAAGCTGTGGCGGGTTGACTAGCGAAAACCGGTGGAGGTTTCTGGTGGACTGGCTGATGCTGACGAAGAGTGATCGTCGATGGTGGGGGCTCGAAGACCTTCTGTGGGGCCTGGTACGAGGGCTCCGAGTACGAGGGCGAGTACTGCGGCTGCTGCGAGTACTGCGGCTGCTGCGAGTACTGCTGCGATGACAGCTGCTGCTGCGACGGATAACCCGGCTGCGATCCTTGAATCTGCACATAGCAATACTGATAAAGCACACGCCGGGGAGATCAAACAACTTTGTTAATCAGATACAGAATAGATTATCACAATCGTGTACTACAAATGTGTACAAGTGAGTAGAAACTAAACAACACTGCATTTCACATTGCAACCAAATTAATTTTGATTAATGTCTTTATTCATTTCGATGAAGGTTTTTGCGAAGTGGCAACTACGTGTTCTAAAAACGATCACTCCATATTAATCGTAGATTCCATACTAGAAAGCGGAATCCATCAGACAAAGGCATAGCGTTCGTTACACAATAGCGATTTGCACATAAATCTACTTACCAGGAGAATATTAGTAAAATGAAAACGTGCAAGTCAGTAATGAAATAAAATTCTATTCGACGACGTTGACGTTCCAACTTCATTGTGTCCTAATACCTGAGGGGAAAGAGGGGCTGGTACTGGTGCCCAGCGGCTTTGTCCCGGGCGATAGGGCTGCGGCGCGATGCCTGGCGACGGTGGGCCTGGTCGGTAGGAGGCAGGGGACGCTACGCCAGGACCGACAGGAATCAGCTTACTCAGCCCTGTGGGCTCCTGTCGCCGGCCTTCACAGTGGGAAGGAGCCGACTCGGGAGCTTGGTACTGAGACTGAGGGGATTGGGGCTGCTGATGGTACTGGGGCTGTTGTTGGTACTGAGGTTGTTGATGGTACTGGGGTTGTTGTTGGTATTGGGGCTGTTGTTGGTACTGAGGTTGTTGATGGTACTGGGGTTGTTGTTGGTACTGGGGTTGTTGTTGGTACTTGGGTTGTTGTTGGTACTGAGGCTGTTGTTGGGATTGGTACTGAGGTTGAGGAGAGGCTGGGGACTGCTGCGCGTTGTTGTTGTACGCAGGAGTCTGTTGCTGTTGGGATTTATAATGTAGCTTATAATACATATCGTAATACTTGTAATAGCTTGTTTTTGCATGCAATTAATATTGTTGCTCCGCGACCGTAAAGCGTTTACTATGTGCAGCTGTGATGTCATTTGCATCTAAATCAACCCCTATATACATGTATAATTTTGTCTATAATATCTGTGGTAGTGATTATTGTATTATATGTGTAATTACCTGTTGTGATTGGTGATACCCGTTCGTTTCGGGCACTGGTGGCCACACTACTTTCTTCTGGCCTGAAACAATGCAATTAATTCGTAAAACAGTGTGTTACATAAAACTGGCTAGTGTATCGTGCCAGATATAACTTTCGATTTTTGCGACATGCATTTAAAAATACGTGTTTCTTGGAAAAAATGTGTAATCAGGGCGTACAATCTCAATCGTCGGGTGATATGATGTTGGAGACCGTGAGACTTTCAGTGTTGAACACACGTATCGCTTATTATGACACATTTCTCTTTAAATTAGCGCGACTCACGAAGCAGTTGGAAGTGCGCCAGACCATCGAAAAAACAGATTTCTAGGATATAACTTCGTTTTATTGTAGGCGAACACAGATTTATGATTCAACCTGTGTATTTCGGGGAACTTGTTTTAATCCGTAGAGCAAAGGTTGCTTGATGAATGACATGTTAGCACTATCTAAATGTCTGTATATTTTTCTAACTCCGTGCCTGAAAAATGCGTAGGAATACCGTAGTAACGGCAAACATGCTGAATCAGAAATTCCAGAGAACAAATTAAACTGGAATTCGGCCTTGCTTGATAAATGTCTCTGCATGCAAAATCGTTAGATTTATCTTATTGAAGTAGGTATCTACAGCCCACGGCTAATGTCGCGAACTCACAATGTCAGCAGGTCTATTTCTTCCACGATTATTTGAATGTACTGAGTCAGATTTCATGGAATCTGAAATAGAGTCTGTGACGAAGATATTCTAATGTTCTAGGTCACAGAAGTAAAGGTGAACTTTTCGAGTAGGTTCTATTTTTTGTAATAGCTTAGTTGATAGTTTATAGATTACTAATGATACTATCTACTGTCGAGAGGAGAGAGCTGTAGAGTGAAGGAGATAGAAAGAGGAAGAAAGCAGAAGTGTAGATAGAGCAGAAATGGCAACCAAATTTGCAGATGATAAACCTCCTGAATGCAGAAAAGACTTCGACGCGATCAAATTGGCCCAGCATGAGTTACAATTGGAAAAGGCAATGCACCGTAATAGTAGGGTTGCACACACCACATTACATGTTGATAAGTAGAAAAACAACAGAACAGCCTGTTTCCCCGAACAGTGAAAAATATATTTCAAGTTGATTAGGTTCATATAGACAAAAAAAAAAGATAAACACTTATAGGACAATGAGACTCTTGCAGACTCTTGATCTCTGAAACCTAACTGACGATAGTAACGAAATAAGTAAAAGACAGAGCCACAAACTGACTCCTTAGTTTCAGTGATTAGGTTCTAAGGTTTCTTTACCTCAAGGTCTGATTAGAAGCCAAGACTTCAAGACTGCCAAGCACCTTATATGTTTCTGTCGATGAAAGTTGTTGTTTATAGCGTTACCTAACATTGTTCGCAACTCCGAACAGCGATATGTAAGGAACCTATTGAGTTTCAATTTACTCCGTATTAAGGAAACCTCTCTCCCTAACTATGTTCAACTGTGTGCAACTAACTGAACTAAAGTTCCCAAAATACAGCTTGTGCAGCAAAGTGTTGCCAAAATACAGCTTTGTTTAAACTTTAATATTCGGCGTGCTTTACTTATTTAATTAGATACTAGAGTGGATTAAGTAACATTTTCACGATAACACTTAATTACAACCTGCTCAAACCGCAACGTAAAGTGCACTTCGCGTGACCTAATGCATCGAGGATTAAATAATAAAATAAAAAATAAAAGAAATGAGAACATTAAAACAAGACAAATAAGAAGCCTGATGAAAAAAAAACAACTAGTGATTAATAATACAGGAACTCACGATTAAATTGATCAACTTGTTAAGTACGTGAAACGCGGCAACCGCCGGCCGGTGAGCACTACGTTTGACTAGCTGGCCAGCCCGCAGGTGCGACGAGCACAAATATCTACCGCATATTATATTTTGAGAACGCACATTTTTAAGACACGCCAACTCTCTCACGCTCGTTGATACCCACCACCCGAAAAATGGACACACCCACTAAAACCTAAGACCTAGACTTCAAGCACCCCACCTGAACGTACCTAATAATAATTTATAGCTGTTGAAATAGAAGCATAAAACCATTTCCATTAGCTACGTACCCACTACAATGAGATCGTAAATTCTAACGAAATGGCAAGACGGAAAATATATTTCACCTGTTGCGAAACTTGCATACCAAAATGAATGATGTAGTGCATCATATTTTATTTAATCTTGTAAACGATTTTCCTAGAACCTTATATGTGGGAAATTGGTACCTAGGCAATTAGTACAGCAATCTGATCCATCTGGGATTATGGAACGCAGTGGCAATTACCTCATCCATTGGGCCATGAGTCGTACATAAATTACAAACGGTCCACATAGCTGATGGCCGCCGACGGCCACTTGCAAGTTATTAACTTGTTAAAACGATTTAGTGGACTTCAACGTCACTAGACCAGTTTGATGGGAAGGCCGAGGGAATAAATAGTGATTAGTAGTCAGTCAGAGTCACCTCGCAAGTAGTCCTCGTCTACTGTCTATGTATATCCACATTCGTCGTATTGTTTTGTTACCTACCTTAACTAAACAGTAATAATCCCACATAAAATAACTCTATCCTGATTAACTTTACCACTTTGATATTACCTATTAAACAGTCTTGAAAGTGTTGTATAATAATCTCGATATCAAAGTCCACTGTGGCAAACATATTGCCAATAACAAATGAAGTCTACATTTAAAAATGACAGCTCTCAGAATAGTGCACACCTGGAGAAAACGTACGATTCGTATGAACTAATATACTTATGTCGTTTGCAACTTTTCGCACCTGCTTTAAAATTAGACTCTGATTCATGAGCCTTCTGGGATGAACAGTCGTAGAAATTGTCTAGGTATTCGTGACGTCAAGCAACACTTTTATAAATTTTAATCCTGGAATCAACGTCGATATTTGATAACAAACACGAAAAAGAAATGCATTCCATGTAAACTTTTATGTTCTTGTAAGTTTTTAGATGCGGTTGAATCAGTGATCAAAGAATTAATTATTGGAAACTAAAAACACGACTTTTATGCATTGTAATTATGTTTCTGTTCTCTGTTAACATTACAAACTAGAAAAAGCACTTAGACTATATATAACGGGGTGTGCAAGCAATACTGCCACAATTATTATAATTACTCATGGGCTCAATGCAAAGCATTATATTTTTTACTTCTCCATTAATGCACACCGACGGATACTGTTGGTTTCTTGGAAGAAAAGTGTAACTTTGTCTTAGTAGCAGATAACTAGTTTTCATTGAGACGTCATTTTTATTTAGTTGCAGTTCAATCGCGTCAACTCAAAGCAATAGATTAACTAACACGTTCCATTGAAAATAGATAGCAAACCTACTTTGTTTAGTTTCTGTAGCCTTTCTACTGCGAAACAACAAATACATCCATGTTTAACTTTACGGGTATGAAACACATTTTAACCACTTTAGCGTTCTCTGGATCTCCTTACGTTGTTTTCGTTTACGAAACGGTACTCATAA
This sequence comes from Mesoligia furuncula, assembly GCA_916614155.1. Taxonomy (NCBI): domain Eukaryota; kingdom Metazoa; phylum Arthropoda; class Insecta; order Lepidoptera; family Noctuidae; genus Mesoligia; species Mesoligia furuncula. The sequence continues at coordinate 14,943,900 of OU744798.1, forward strand.
CAAAGCAATCTAATTTTAGGCACTTGAACAACTTTAGCATTAGATTAAACAATGAGCACTATACCAATAAACACAGTTTCAGCCATATCTTCTGTTGGTGTCTTTCCGTTGTCGACTGTGCACTACTAACAGGAACAACAGGTAAAAGCACATTATGCGAAGCTTCCAATCTTTGCCAAATACTTTCTACTAATGAATGTTTTTCGTCATTCGTGGGTGGTTTTGTCAATACAGTGACGAGCAAAACGACGGATAGATGGAACCGAACGTTAGGACAGGACATTACACTCATCCACAATGTTTCATTCATTATATCGAGATCAATGAATCATCTTCGTCTCGTCCAAGTTTTATATAACGTCTGGTAGCTCAGAGTTTCCTGTTGAACCAGTTAGTTGTCTGAGTAATATTAGCAAGTGTAGCGGCTTCTTTGTGCATGACTTCCAACTCTAGTAGCCAAACGCTCTGAATGCAACACGACAGTTAAAATGTTAATCACAAATATCGATGGAGACTTGATGGAATCGTTCTGCTTAAACGTTAAAACCACGTTCTGCGCATAGCATGAAATATATGAATACTCAATTCTTAGTTTAGCAATAACTCTACGTATGGTATTGATTGATCGACGAATTATAAATGAGCTCTCGCTGTATATGGGATATGTACAAGACTTGCACAGACAAAGCTGCATCTAATCTACCAGGCTGTGCTGGTACCTTTGGTAGCCTTCAAGAATTCTGAATATATATTCCCTGTGGCGTTGAGCTGGCCATCCCAGCTGCGAGCTGATCGCATTCTGGAATGTTCCGGGGGCCAGTTGCGGTCAAACGGATGGCTCATGTAAACCATGTTCTCCTTGATCGCTCGGACTTGGGTCGGGTCTAACTCTGATAAAGCAGTGGGAAAGTAGATTAGTAAGCTTACACAGTTTTGATTTATCACAACCGTGTGGGAAATTTAGTAGAGATATTGGATGCCTGTTTCAATCCAAGCATGCTTGTAAATGTTTATCAATTTCTGAGCCCAAAATAGAAGAGCGAAATGCGCTTGCACAAAACGTGCCACTCAGGATTTCGACAGATATTGTGACGAGCTTCACTCTCATTTAAATTAGGAAAAGCCGATATGTTCCTGCGAGGTATTTGCTTATCAAAACTTCCCATAAATTCTATTTGAGTTAGCGTGAATAGAAATACTCTGGAAAATAGAGGAAAGCATCAGGTGTGGCTACGAGAGCTTAATAGATTCTGCTCGAGCCAGCTTGGTGTGCTGCACACGTGTTAAAGTACGAGTGAAATATTCTACTTTTAATTAATTTGGTCTGTCTTATTATTTTTTTGTCGGTTACAAGCAAAAAACTATTTACAACTGCAACATCATATTATACATAGTAACAACTAAGTTTTAAAAGTGTATTTTTTAATAACACTACTGTCGCACTGAAAATCAAATCAAATAAAAAATCAATATTCTTCTCTTTTGGTCCCTTTTTTTATCAAAATGTTATATGCTTCCCGTCTACTTATATGTTTTCGTAAATCTGATCCCATCATATAGTCATTGATCAGTTAGCTTAACTTGGGTTAGCAGAAGTTTAAGTCAGAGCCAGTGTACTCACTAGGGCGTCCCCTACGGTTACGCTCTTCTTCTTCCAGCATGCGCAGAACGGCAGAGTTTGCCAAGTTCGCGGGCTTGTCTGTGGTCGGGTCGCTGAAGTCAATCCTGTAACAAAAAAAAAACAAAAATGTTGTAAAAAAGGAACAAGAAACCACGTCACTATGGGACCTGCTGAATAATTGAGTTACGCAATTGGTCTTAGTTGAAGAAAGGGAAACAGTTTTTTGTGTGTTTCGTGTTGAATATTGAAGTCAAAGGTGGATGTATACAATAGACACATATGGAACTCTATCCATCCAAAAGTTTTGTTCTCATCATGCTCATGGAAGTGCCCAATCAACACGCTAAGCAAGTATCTTGTTCAAATAGTAATATGTTATAGGTACTTAATTATATCACTAATTTGTTGATTGTCTAATGAGAGTATGAAGTTTATTGGCGCTCATACATCTGTTTGTCGTTATTGTGGTCGGCCCTTTCGCGTTTTCTTTACGTTTCTTATTGTGGAATTCTCTATTTACCCCTGATTAGATTTAGGTATCTAATACCGCCATCTATGAATATCGCCATTTCGTCAGCTCTCAGCTGTGATGTCTGATTATTTTTATTTCTAAACAAGTTAATTATATCAATCATTGTCTTATCATATCCCCTTATTACATGAAATCTAATTAGGTGTAACGACGGGTCAGAGATTTTTAATTAATTATTTGTTAGCGTCAGAAGAGAAGTCTACGCGTCGGTGCCCAGTATTTCATAGAGATATTTTTTGTATATTTATTTGAACAGGTGAAAATTTTATGAGGAATCCTTATTGATATCATTATGTTGGTGGCACTGACTTATATATTACTAGGTTCAGGGGAGGCCCCTTTACAGTCTCCTCAGGGATGTGCCTTTCGGGCGTTGCACGGGGGGGTTCCGGAATTGGTATTTTAAGAGGAACCGAGACCACCCCTATGTGCTGATGGTGATCACCGGGGTGGTTTTAGTGAGGTAAAAATCCTACACTCCCCGACCTCCCTGCCCGGAGGTCGGGTGCCTTTTGAAGGTTCCTCCAGACAAAAAAAAAGAAATGATTGGTATCATTAGGTAATTTTACTTAGTGCCTATAATCATAAAATATCTAAGTAGGTACCTACTACTTACATATTTTATATTACATTTTAGACTACTATCTTACACTTATATTTATAAAATAGTTTCAATGATTCAGAAGTTCAAATAATATAGTTATCGCATCTTGCTGGACATAATGTCCTTAAAAATATCTTTAGAACATAACTAATGATGAGCTCATATCTGTCCACACAAACAGAGGATATCACAAGACATCGTCTACCTAGACTTATATTTTTACGTTTTATTTTATGACATTGCGTTTCAAATTCTAGTTGACAAGCGTTATTTTTACTTGAGGTTGTGAAAATGTTCATGAAGATAATAAATAAGTAATACGAAAATATATTTTGTGACAAAATATAAAATGTTTCAACGTCGTCATATCGTCATAATTATTATGTTTTCAGGCACAATTTTTTTTTTGGACATTTCAGTGATCTATCTATATATATAAAATTCAAAGTCCTGACTGACTGATTGACTGACTGATATATCAACGCACAGCCCAAACCGCTGGACCTAGAGACTTGAAACTTAGAAGGTGTGTTCTTTGTGAAGAGTAAGTATCCACTAAGAAAGGATTTTTGGGAATTCAACCCCTAAAGGGTTAAAATAGGGGATGGAAGTTTATATGAAAGTCCGACAGTTTTGAAGTTAGGATCTTCTAATTTTGTATTCAGGCTGACAATTGAAAATTAATTTATATGTGTCTCAGCGTTTTTGATATTTCCACCCCCAAAGGGTTAAAAAGGGGGATGAAGTTGTGTATAGAAAGTCATTAATTTTCGACGTAAAAATCACAATTTTTTTTATCAAGGCTTATGATTGGAAGCTAACACAACGGTGTTGTTAGAATTTCATTCATTAAGGGTGTGAAAAAGGGGGATGAAATTTGGTCCTGACTGACTGATATATCAACGCACAGCCTAAAACGCTGGTCGGTACCGCTGGGTAGAGAAATTAATTTTGGAGGGTGTGTTCTTTGTGAAGAGTAGATATCCACTAAGAAGGCGTTTTTGGAAATTTAACCTTTAATTGGTGAAAAGAGGGGATTTTGTTTGTATGAAAAATCTTATTCTTTGAGTTAATAACCATGAATCTTGGCAGGAATACTTATCTAAATAAATTATAAAGCTCCTACAAAGTTTGTATGGAAGAATTTTAACGCGTGGTCCGATTAACTCGAAACTCAGTATTTATACTTAAGACCGAAAATAAAGAATAACGTGTATCATCGTTTTTCGAAAATTTAGGTACCCCTAACGGGGTGAAAAGTGTTTTACTGCGTGGCTTGATTGACTCGTAAAATTGGTATAAACAATCTTTCAATCGAGTAATGAACACATCCCAAACAATTTTACGAAATTCCACCCCTATGGGGGTGAAAAACGGGGATACAGTTTATAAGAAAAATCTTATTCATTTGGGTAATAAACTTGGCAAGAATACTTGCCTAAGCAAGTAATAGAGTTGATAATTATTCTTTTATCAAAACACCCCAATACCCCTTGTGTTGGGGTGTTAAAGTTTGTGTGGAAGAATTTTAACGCGCGGTCCGATTTACTCGAAACTCAGTATTACTACTTTTGACAGAAAATAATCAATAATAACAGCCGCACAGATCGATCGATCAGGTTACGCAGGCTACGCTTGCTGCAATTGGTCTGTGGATAGGTGTCCATCTTTACATACCGTGACCTCTCCGTGCCTCGGAAAGCACGCTAAGCCGTTGGTCCCGGCTGTCATTCGTGGATCTTTGACAGTCGCTAGGGGTGGTCAGAAGCCCGAAAGTTTGACAACCAGTCTTATCAAGGGGTAACGTATTTGGGTTGTGGAGGTCAGATAGGCAGTCGCTCCATGTAAAATACTGGTACTCAGCTGCATCCCGTTGGACTGGAAACCGACCCCAACATAGTTGGGAAAAGGCTAGGCAGATGAAGAATCAATAGTAAGTGTATGGGGTTTTCGAAAATTATTGACCCCTGACGGGACAAAAAGTGGTAATTTGATTTATAAGAGGATTTTAATGAGTGCCTTGATAAACTCAAAAAAATGGTACAAATAAATTTGGACTTGAAACTTGGCACAAATAATTATAAAGTTCGAATTCTTTGGAATTCTAAACTAACCCAAAGGGGAGATTGGGGGTGTCAAATTTAGTAAAAAAAATTTTAATGCGCGGTCCAATTAACTCGAAACTCAGTACCTATCTAAGACCAAAATAAATAATAAAGTGGTTCAGGGTTTTTTGAAAATCTACCGCTAATGGGGTGAAGAGGGGTAGTCAATTTCACAGGGCAGAATTTTATTACGAGGCTTGATTAACTGGAAAATTGGTATAAATAATCTAGATTATGTTTCGAAATTCCACCCCTATGGGGATAGAAAGAGGGGATACAGTTTATATGAAAAATCTTATTCATTTGGTTAATAAATTGGAAACTTGGCAATATTTGGGTCAGTAAATAATAAAGATTGTCACTTTTAGTTTAAAAAATCCCTCACAGAGAATTTGGGGATGACAAAGTTGATGGATTAGAAAAATATTTAACCCGCTGTCGAATCAACTCGAAACTCGGTACTATTAAAACAAAAAATACTTTAAAAAAGTGATTTAGGGTTTTTCAAAAATTGACTACTACGAAGGTGGAAAATTCTACTGCTTGCTTCCATTAACTCGAAAATGGGTATGGGTCTTTGAGTCAAGTTATGAACACATCCCAAACGATTTTTCAAAATTACTCTCATGGGGGGGTAAAAAGCTGGGATACAGTTTATTTGAAAAATCTGATCCCTTTGAGCTATAAACTCAAAAATTGGCCCGAATACTTATTTATACCTAAATAAATGATAAAAAGCATAAACATACATTTTCGAAATTATAAGAGGAAAGTACGAATTTCACGCGGACGAAGTCGCGAGCAGAAGCTAGTAGGTTATAATTCGGTACCTATAAATAAATATTGTCTATGGAAAACTCAAGGAGTTTTTAGTTATATAGTACATACTAATTCCATGGGAAAACTACACACTTCATCATCTGCCTAGCCTCATCCCAACTATGTTGGGGTCGGCTTCCAGTCTAACCGGATGCAGCTGAATACCAGTGGAAAACTACACACTTCTAAAAAATAAAGTTAATAAAATTCTAACGAACTGGTTTGAACTGGGGAAAACTTTTGGTGAAAAGCCATTTGCGATACCGATGAAACCATTTTTTTTCTTTTTATTTTGTAATGTCTATTTATCATTTTTTTTTTTCAACTGAATGGCCTGTATTTGCTGTGGCGATTTAAAATCGTTCAATGAGGTTTTATTATACACTGTTATATTTCCCTTTAAATGTGCTATGTTAGATATTTTTGTACAAGGAGAGCATCGTCCTATTAAGGACGCTATCACATTTTGAACTCGCTCAAGTTTAGGTATTTGAAACGCAACACAACAACATTACGCGCACGCACACATTGAACCCATTGTCCGCTCGATTTTATACGTAACTTAACTAATCTTGGTACTTGAAGGTATTATTTTTTAATTTTACTGGTATTTATTGAGTAAAGTTAGTTGTTAGTTCGCAATCGAATTTGGTAACTGTTATTAGTACTTACTATGTGTGATAATCACGTTTATAGTATTGTTGAAGTTCATCAGTCATTACGTAGGTACATTACCTATGTAGGTGCCGAAAAACGACCTTAACATTTTAGTATTACAAGGAACATCTACGTTTATCCTTCAGTCTGCTGTTAGTTTGAAAAGATGTAAGTACTTTTAAATATTGTTTTTGATGACAATTGTTGGAGCATTACCTACATAATCAAATACTAGCCTGGGAGTTGTCGTAGAGTTTCGTAGTGATATTTAAAAATAATCATTCACTTATGAAAACAGTAAGTACTTAAGTATTTTATTTACTGATTTTTATATTTACATTTACTGATTTTTGTAAAAAATAATAACTCTCGCCGAGTTATTATTTTTTACAAAAATAAAAAACTTTGTAACAAAAAAAAACGGACGTCCAAAAAGTGAAAAATAACTTTAATTCCGGAAGTCGGTGTCTTTGGCGGATCCAAAGGCACCGACTTCCGAAATTAAAATAAAAAAAAACTTTTTTCCAAAAATTAAAAAGAACCGACCGACTTCCAAAAACACACTACAAAGTGAAAAATAACTTTAATTTCGGAACTCGGTGGCTATGGATCTGTAATTTAGTATTTTGCCACCGACTTCCGAAATTACAAGTTATATTTCACCTTGTAGTGTTTTTTGGAAGTCGGTTTTTTTTGTTAAAAAGTTTTTATTTCGCGCTTTTTAGTCGGGCCTGTTTATAATGTATCTAACTTACAATAACCTAATGTCAACTTGCTCATCGCCTTTTACAAAATATTGCTTTTCTCAATGCAGGCAGGGACGTTAATTGCTGAGGAGACCTCCTGGTATTCACCTATCAGCTCCATTTTACAATTCTCATTGTGACGAGCATAATTTGCTTAGCAACCATATTAAAGTAATCGAATCGCAACCCGTGAAATACTTATTATTGAGTAGTTCCGGTGGCCATCTGTGGTCTTCATCATCAGTTCCACTTCACTAAACGGTGCTTTCCGAGAGCAAATCCACGAATTACTATAAAAAATACCCAAATTGCTATAGGTGTGTATGCCTATAATATTTGAAGAGTTCCTTCGATTTCTCCAGGATCCCATCATTAGATCCTGACTTAATGACAATGGACCTGACCACCTGGAAAGTATATCCATTCAAACAAAAAAAGAACAAGAAACAAAAATTTATTTTTCACTTTGTGGTTTTTTTTTTTGGAAATCGTTTTTTTTTGTAAAAAAGTTTTTATTTTTCACTTTTTAGTTGTACCCACCTACTGCACACAAATGCATATAACACTACTTGCTATGTGAATATCAGTGACAGGAAGCTACTGAACACATCCGCGTATCCCTTTAGAGGGTACAGGCGTGATGTTATGATGTGTGATTGCGTAAACAATGCATAGATATGCGATAGCAGCAATCGCGGTTGATTTGCTGGCATTTATTGAAGAGTTCCGTTGTCTGTCTCCGAAAATCATCATCAGATCTTTACGAAATTTAAATGGACCATTTTGAAATAAACCTCTTTCGAACAAAGAAAGAATTTTGCTAATCCGTCCGACCGTATATGACGGAGTTATGCTCGAATATACCACCTCCTCCTTTTTTGAGGTCGGTTAAAAATACGCTCGCCATCTTGAATAAAAGTATGATGTCATATTCGTAATCACCACCCCAAAATCGACAATAGTATCTTATATATACCTATCTAAAAAAAAATTGTTTCCGTCATTTTTATTTGATTATAATTTTTTAACACAAATATTTATACAGTCTTTATCCGTCATCTACATCCATTAAACAAAAAAATACAACTAAGTATTTATTTCTAAAACAAATTCCAAAAATCGTACTTAATTTTATTTCGGTTCTAAAAAGTATCAACATCGTACTGTGGAGTACACAAAACGGAACTCACTTTTTAACGTAATTATTTTTTGCGAAAAAGCTACATAGGCGTGCTTCCACGGGCGCGTCTGAGCGCGGAATGACCGACCGGCAAGCGTCCGCGGGTAGAAAATGTATGGAGAAATTTGAGAGCGTTTCTTATTTTTCTCATAAATGAAATGTTATTTATTTATCTACAAAATATTTAGCTTATCTTTATAGAATTATATATAGGCAACAATATCTTCTTATTTTTAAGTTAAAATATGCATTGGATTTAGCTATATTGGGTACTATTCAGACCCCTTTATATTTAATTTTTTGCGATTATTGTGATGGTAAAAACATATTTGTGTGAAAATTTTGTATGGGGCTATTTAATTGCTTTGGGCCCAGTCTGGAGATGAATACATTATCTTTAATTTGAAACCAAGATATCCTCGCAGTTGTGACTCCAGTTTGTTAAAATGGTACCTGAAAAACACTGTTATTCGTTGAAAAATGTTATAGCGTCCTTAAAAGAAAATTGGAGGAGCAGGAAACAACCATTGTTTCCATTTGTCTATAATTCACTTCCCGTCGAATCAGTAAACAATCAATATTTACTGCAATTACAATTTTGCGGAATTGTTATTTTTAAAAGGAGGAGGTGCTCAATTCGGTTGAATTTTTTTTTTAATGTTTGTTACCTCAGAACTCCGTTATTCATAAGTCGATTTCCAAAATTGTAAGGTATGCCTCAGGGGTGGTACCATGAAAAATTTTTTAACTTTGCTTTGGTAGTTTTTGAGTTAGCTTTAATAATACGAATTTTTTAAACTTTGTTTATATTTGATGATGTTTTAAATAATAACTTCCAGACACTGATATCTACATAGCAAGTAGTGTTATATGAATTTGTGTGGGGTAGGTACAACTAAAAAATGAAAAATAATAACTTTTTTATCAAAACAATAACAACCGACTTCCAAAAAAAAAACACTACAAAAAGTGAAAAGTAACTTTAATTTCGGAAGTCGGTGTCAAAAAAACAAAAATGCGGAACCAACGACACCGACTTCAGATATTAGTTATTTTTCACTTTGTAGTGTTTTTTTTGGAAGTCGGTTTTTTTTAGGGTCCGTACCCAGAGGGTAAAATCGGAATCCTATTACTAAGACTTCGCTGTCTGTCCGTCTGTCCGTCCGTCTGTCTGTCACCAGGCTGTATCTCAAGAACCGCGATAGCTAGACAGTTGAAATTATCACAAATTATGTACCTATTTCTGTTGCCGGTATAATAACAAATACTTAAAACAAAATAAAATAAATATTTAAGGGGGGCTCCCATACTACAAACGCGATTTTTTTGCCCTTTTTTGCTCGATATCAAAAATGGCAACAGGTAGACACTTGAAATATTCACAAAATACTCAGTTGTATTTTAACTTTAATAATAAATAAGTAATAAAATAAATATTTAAGGGGGGCTTCCATACAACAAACATGTTTTTTTCGGTGTTTTTGCCTTGTGGTACGGAACCCTTTGTGTGCGAGACCGACTCGCACTTGACCAGTTTTTTTGGACTTTTTAACTTCAAACTTTAAACTTTAGAATTCCTAATACATGTTGAAAAGGGAGGGTACATATTATAGTATGCTCGTAGTTCTTAATGGAATGTGCATATATACCTATATATATTATTATACCTATTTATAATTCGTCAACAAAAGTTTAACTTTTCACCCAAAAACATTTGACCGTCCCCCCAACTTTATATTGATTGACGCTACCCTATTTATCAAACATTACGAAATAAATGACGTTAATTTCCTCCGAATTAGAAAACCGCGGTGTTACGCAACTTTCGCCCGCTTTGAAACTAAATCGATTATTGTCATTTGGAGAGTCATGTAAAAACATTAACGTCGTTTTACAAACACAGGAAACTACGTGGGAACGACATAAGAAGTGGTGACAAAGCGTTTACTCAACCTTGATTGTGTTACCGAGTTCCGATCAATCCGAAACCCGAGCATTTAGAACCGTGCCAGCCTATAGGCGTTACAAGTTTTTTTGTTATTTCATATCCCCCATCCCATTTTGGGGACTATTATTTAATAATTGCATTGATTAAAGTGCTATTGTAAGTTATTTAAATAACTTACCTGTCTATTGTCATTCTACTGAAATTCTATTCAATTTTGCGTGGCGATAGTTTGTTGTTATTTCAGTCAACAATCAAAACCAATGATTAGACTTTACTGCTATGGTGTCGATAGCTTATAGACCTTCAGAATATGATATATAACATACTTTTCAACACACTTGCTCGTAAAGTGGCTCTTATTGAACCGCTTTTAGGTCCATAATTCAGTGTATTAAAAACGCGTGCTTTTTCTTTACTTTAATCCACATGTGCTTTATTTCCACAGATATTTATTTATTAGTCGGAGATGCGCGCTTTTTTAATCTCATTAATTCACGTTTTTTTTTTAAATAGTCAGTATGGAATTATGATGAAATAGAGTTCTGTGTGTGTGTATTTTATGGTCTTTGCGATATCGTTTACAAAAAATCTATAATTTATTTATATGTTGAAGTCGGTCAAACTGCAAATATGCAAAAGGAAAAAATAAAGATTTTGTCATTCTGTCTGCATTCTTACTTTTACCATTTTTCATACATAAACTACTTACATAAAAAAAACGATCAAATCTTGATATAAATTACTAAAAATTGTGTTGCGACGTGACACTTTTTAGTGCTGGCCATAGATACGTATATGAGAAAGTGTTGACCGTCCACCCAATTTCCTTATTTCGATCAAAACTTGCATACAGCCTAATCGATATTCGCGATAAATGAAATAAAAAAAAATTAGAAACTGAGTAACAACTCTTATAACTAACAAAAAGTATTGAAAGTGTTTGCAGAATACCCAATTAATGGAATTAATTTATCATCATTCTCAAACAAAATTTTACTAAGCCTACCTAATAAATATATACTGGGAATTCTGTAGGAAACTATTAGAAATTATCAAAAATAAAATCCACAATAAATAATAGTTGTTCAATAAATTAAAATAATTCTAAACAGCGAGCGCATTCCGAGTAGATTCAAATATAGAAACATTTCGGCGCGAAATTCAATAAATGAGGTACCTATGGCCTGGCTGTTATTGACTTTGTTTAAGTGAAATGTCCAAAAAACGATTGAAATGACAATAGAAAAGCATAAATCATTATTATAAACAATGCTTATTGTATTTACTGCTTAAAATACTTAATTTTATTTTATTTCCAAGTATCGATTACATTCATCATATCAATCGAAATAAAAAAAAAAAATCGTTTGGAATAATCGCTTTCGTACATCATTGCAATAAAAAAAACAATAATGGTCGGCGATTTTGAACACAAATTGAGTACCTAGTGGTAATGATTAATACGTGTTATTGGACCTGTGTTTGAATATTACGTTAAGACCTGGGCATTTTCGTGTTGTTCACAATATTTTCAATAATATTTGTCACATTTTAAATCTTACATTTAACTGTGTGTGTGAAATTTGTGAAAAGTAAAATGTAAACACGCACGATTGGCGCGAAACTTCGACATTAGATATCCAAAAACTTCATTACCACTAAGTACCTATTTACCTTAAACTATGGATAAATTCGTCAAATAATTAAATGATGTTGATTGAGACGATGATTCACAGCCCCTGTGTGGAAGTTAGGGTGTTCGAAATCTCCAATTTTTATGTTTTTTAGCCTCGACCACCACTGTCATCAAAATGGCGAGTATCGTATGACTTGAATTTATACAAGGAAAATTAATAATAGTAAACTTGTGCGCTAAATATGAACATATTATGAGGTGTTTATCCAACACTCCTAATTATCGCACATTCATTAAGATTTGATGTGTAGCATAATTCATTCTCAAACAGGTTCGTGTGATCGGGGCGGATCGGTTTTGTTAGTAGCATAGACCAATATATTTAAAATGAGAGTCGGTGCTTTTATTTACAGCTGCGCGCGCATCGCTAGTGCTGCTTAGCACGGCGCGCGGAAAAACAAAACTAGCGCGCCATTTTCCAAAGAAGTTAATATTTAACAATACAAGTCTGTTTTTTCCCTCGCAAGTGTGTTGAAAAACGTCGTATGAAACGCGTGTGCATTGATCATTAGACTCTCGGCTTTCTTATCGCACTCGCCTGCGGCTCGCGCGAATAATACCGCCTCGAGCATAATGATCAACATAGCACACATGTATCATAATGTACTATTTCAACACACTTGCTCGTAAAGTGGCTCTTATTGAACCGCTTTTAGGTCCATAATGCAGTGTATTAAAAACGCGTGCTTTTTCTTTACTTTAATCCACATGTGCTTTATTTCCACAGATAACTATTTACTAGTCGGAGATGCGCGCTTTTTTAATCTCATCAATTCACTTTTTTTTAATAGTCTGTATTGTCCTTGGTCCCAAAATTAACTAATATTTATTTACCTTAAGGTGAATGCGCAGGGACCTCGGACAATTTAAGGTGAATGCGCTGTGGTCTACCACCGTGGTGCGCATTCACCTTAAATTGTCCGAAAAAACCTAAGAAAATATGAATTTCGCGGTCTACCGCGAAATTCAAATTTTCTTAGGTTTTTTGCAATTTTCAGGTCAGTGTCAGGTTTGTATCTTGATCAAAATATGATTTGCGACTCTAACAGGTACCTACATCTTTACAGAATTATAATCATTCGAATCATTAATACATCTTTCTTATGGAAAAGTTCTTAGGGAAAAATCTAACTAGAAAGATTCTATTCTAATGACTATAATTCTGTAAATACATATACCTACAGAGCGTTAGGTTAAACGAGGGACATACTTTGAGGGGAGTTAGTACTCATGAAAATGAGCAACTTTTACTATGGGGCCGAACCTGAAATCGCAAAAAAAAAAACAGCTGTTCAGTACATTTTGACGAGCTATGCGAACATAAATGTAGGAAACGGCTGATTTTTTTTCGCGATTTCAGGGTTAATCCCATATTAAAAGTTGTTCATTTTCATGAGTACTAACTCCCCTCAAAGTATGTCCCTCGTTTAACCTAACGCTCTGTATATTATAGTCGCGAATCATATTTGATCAAGATGCAACCTGATACTGACCTGCAAATTACAAAAAACGTAAGATAATTTTAATTATCCACCTAAAATTGTCCGTGGTCCCTACCCGAAACCAAACGGAAAAGACCCTGACTGGCGTTCTATCATTGCGGATTCTCACTGAACTAATGTAGGTATATTTCTCTATGCCAATAGTACTTTCTAATTCCATACTAACTAAGCTACAATTGTTTTTTTTTTTAACAATTGGATATACATGCTCTGTGGTCAGTGCTTTTATTTACACTTGCGCGCGCATTGCTAGTGCTGGCTATGCGGAAAGACAAAACCAGCGCGCCATTTTCCATACAAGTTAATATTTAACAATACAAGTCTGTTTTTTTCCTTGCAAGTGTGTTGAAAAACGTCGTATGAAACGCGTGTGCATCGATCATTAGACTCTCGGCTTTCTTATCGCACTCGCCTGCGGCTCGCGCGAATAATACCGCCTCGAGCATAATGATCAACATAGCACACATGTATCATAATGTACTATTTTTCTATTAAACTGTTGAAATTGGGTTGTCGTAAACAAAGCTGCAAAAGAACGGGTGAGTTAATAAAGTGTTTAAAATATTAATAATTTTGCTCTAGAATCACCATGTCTATCCTTCTCTTGGTCATCATTGTGAGGTTGTGGAGAGATCCTGAAAGACTGGAATATGTTTTAAATACCCTCGAAGCATAATCCTCCTCTCCTCGAGAGGGAGTGGGCGGGTAATAATAATAAAAACGAACCGCCGCATCTCTACGTTGACGTCGTGATGGGGCTTGCGCACTTCAAACTCTAGGCCTGTGCCGGAAGAGTTTACTTTGCCGGAACAGATCTAGAGCGAGGAGCCAGACCAGGAGAGATACAGAAACCCGCAGGGCAGCATGTGGCGAGCTGTTGGGCAGTAGCGACCACACGGACCCTATATCCCGGGAGAAGTCTTGTTCTTCATCTCTGGCTTGCCTTTATTGGCCAGCCGGAATGAACAATGACGGGGAACAAAGCTCCCACCTCATTCTTGCCTTTATTGGCCGGCTTGAGTGGAGATTCGCAAGAGCAAACGTGCTCGGAGCAAGGAAGTATTCCAGTAAGATGCTGGTAGGTGTCTTGACCGTACTTCCGGGATTGTCCTGATAGCCGTGAAATACCTCTCCACTCCTCATAAGCACCTCAGGACATGTTGCCCCCTTGTCGCTACGACACTATGTGCTAGCGACCGTTTTCGGGAGCCCATTATTGAGTGTGCAAGTCACCTCTGCCATTTTATCTGTGTAATTTATATAAAACACTCGTCAGGCAGGAGACTAAGGGACTTTCCATAGTCCTAAATAACCAGTTCACTTTAGCTACCCAAACCCGTAATCCAATATCTTTGTATATCCTGCAATAGTCCTACACCAAACGGGGGTTGTCCTTGGGTGCACTTGCATAGTGCGAACAGTGATAATCGTCGGTTGGTGCCTCATTTCATTAAAAACATCTAACGGGCCTCTGCCAGTTGACTTTGGCCCCTCGTACGCCTTCCAAAGGCACGGGGCCCCAGGGTCTCGAGAAATATCAAAAGACGTAAAAATATAATATAATCTACCACGCGGACCCAGTGCGGGTTGGTAGATGACACATATCTTCAAATTTTTGGTCCTCACGATATTTTCGTTCACCGTTTTGAGAGCAGTGTTGATGAAATTATTTACACAAAGTAAAACGCCTGCCTGGGTTCAAACCCACACGACCTGACTCGTAAGTGAGGGCGGTTCCCACTGGCTCACCACTGCTCACCAATTACTTACCACAAATACAAATATAATTTCACTAGTTAACTGTCTATATGTTTGGTTCAAAGGTACCCGTAACCTACCCGATAACACAGAAACCTTAGATTAATGTTATTGTAACTGATCGCGACGCCCTGTACACCTAAACCAAATTATGTTTGCGCATTTTGATGGAAAAATTCTTTATCAAATTATACGAGCAAAAACAACCGTTAGCTGACCTCAATCATAAAACCTTCTCACTTTACTTATAATTTAGATATAGTAAGTTAATACCTTAGTCGCAGGATTATGTTTCTAATCTGTTAATGTGTACCTAACGATGGTAATCACGTAGAAGGAAAATATATGAGTGATGATTTGATAAATAATTTCTGAAACCGAACTAAAAATAGATTGCTGGGCTTCCAGAAAAAAATGGTATCTACTCTAATCACACATTTTCACTGCATTTTTATAAAGCACTGTAATTGCGTAACACGCTAACAGTACCTAGCAATTGCTTTCATTCTGACAGTTCAAAACATTCATTGCGTTGTTGACGTTGTTGTGCAGACAAATTTTACGAACATATGAAGCAATGTATATGTGTGTTTACGCAATTAGGGTGCAGGTGAGTGGAAAATTTGCAGTGGAATCTTTGACGCATCATCATTATGTAAAAACGAAAGATTTATTAAAAATTCTGGTAGCAGTGCCAACATTTTCTTTTAATAAATGAGCTTTAAGTTGTAAAAATAAATAGAGAACAAAGGATGTGGTTGGCATCGAGTCGATTGCAGAAACAATTGAACGACAACATACTCGTACAATGAACGGTGTCGCATGATTGTATTGTTGCATGATATCGTTTTTGTTTAATGCCTCCGAAGGCGGCCGATTGAAAGTTTAAATACACTTTCACTCGACGTCATTACCGCCGTACAAAGTTCACGTTCGTGATCAAAATCAGCATTACCAATTCGTGCGTTTTCTCTCGTTATGAAGATTATTTTATGAAACATATAAAGTTTATAGGCGCTATAAGTCTACACTAAACTTAAAGAAAGTTTTGCAACATATTGTTAAAATCTTTGTTTGTTGAAAATTGGCAGTGTCGAAAGCGAAATTACTAACACTACTTAGTTTCTCTACAACAACATTAATTTAATGCCAATATAGGTAAGTTTTACTCCTGTGCCTCGGAAAGCATGTGAAGCCTTTGGTTCTGCGCCTGATCTCTCTCCGGTCGTGTCGAATTGCTGTCCCATCGGGCAATGAGAGTGAGGGAAGAGAGAGTGCACTTGGCGCACACACTTGTGCACTATACACTAGTGTGTGTACACACTGTACTATTATAATTATACATCATGTTAGTCTGCAAGGTCTATGGGCTATCTATGGGCCAAAGTAGCCTGAAAATAAAGGTTTTATTATTATTATAATTTTTAGAGTGTTTTCTCTTCTCAGCTCTATGGCTGGTTTTTGCAACATTTACGGACCGAAGCCAAGTAAATGCAGCTTGTGGTGTGTTATTATTATTATTACATCTCCCGCGCCGGATGGTCTCTGCTGAGATTGGTCGCCATGGCCGAAATTTGGTCTGGAGGACTTTATTTACGAGTAAGGAAGAGTTAACGCTGTACGGCATTTCGTACAAACTTTCAAGCCCTTGTTTTTCGAAATGAATGAATCGATTTTAATGAAACTGTCTAAAAAGTTACGTAAGAACATTTTCGATAAACGGACGAATGGACCGGAATGGACGTTCTAATGGTAGGTCACTGATCAAAGGAACTGTCAAAATTTTAGTAGATTACCGCTTAAGTCAGTCATTCATTTGTCATTATGTACGAGATTACCAATCTATGCCATTTCTTTCAATGGAGTGTCAGTGGTTGACCATTGGAAAGTCATAATGACGTCATTATATTAGTAGATTACCAAACTTGTCAAAATCAATAATTATGAAATCAATGATAGACCCTTCTGACACTATTGTAATAGCAGACTTGAGGTCCTGATAGCTACAAGTACTACTCCTGCGCTATTTCCGAACACGGCCGAGTAATTCCCTAACTACTTATCTGCAACCTACGATTATAAAAATCTTGTAAGCTCTTAGGTTAGTAATTCACTTAGGTATACCTACGATAGTTAACGCCAACGGGCCATGACCGAGAACACACTTCATTACGCTCAAGATTACCTTCATTGTATATTTTTAATCTTGATGAGAGCGTGTTTTATCGCTAACAAGTAAATAACTCAAGTATTATAAATATTGCGCCCTTTACGGAAAATACAGGGAACATTTTCAGGCGATGAAAACCTTATGTAATTAATTATTTAGTATTTTGGTAATATACAATGTGTAATTATGAAAGTGGTTTATTCAGAATCATTTACTGAAACGTTTTCAGTATTTTTTTAATATAGGTATTTTTTTATCCCAAATATAATTAAAACTACATAAATTACAATCTACTTATAGTTAATTATTTAGGCCCGTTTGCACAAAAAATCTCAAAAACATTTAATACATCGTTCTGTTTCTGTCAATCGTTTGAACACGGTAGAGACAGAACGATGTTTTAAATATGTTTAGTCCAAACGCATTATTGTAAGTCGTTTGTGGTGCCAATGGACCTTAGTCTGTAAAAAAGTGTAAAACAATGGTAAATCACTCGTTAATTTTGAAAACAGCACGTTCGCTTGCCATAAAACACATATTTATTGTTTTCAACCAATATTTCATCACTATAAAAAAATGTGTTACAAGAAGTTCTGTCACATTTGTTAAGATGCCTAACGCTCCATTTATTTTTTGGAATCGTTCAATGACTCCCTGTGTCTGACCACTGCGAGTGCGGTAGAAACTTTTAATCAGACCATGCATGCCCCACTTGCTGGAGTGTCCTACCTGCCCGTTCACTTGCACCTTTGACGGCCTAAAGAAAACTTCTGATGCTGCAATCAACGTGGCTTCCTGCTGGACTCAAAATAATTTGAAGAAGTCAAATCAAAGTTCTGTCGCGTCGTCACGAAAGTAAGTAAGTATTATGATTTGACAATGAACGTTAACGAGACAAATGGAGTATGTAAGGATCGTAGCAGTTGGCGTTCTGTAGTTTCTGCCTGCCCCCGTGTGAAGAACGCGTGAGTTTATGTATGTATGTATTATGATTTTAAAATTCTAAGCCTCTATTTACTTTCGCGGTTTAAAAAACCTCATTATTTAGCTTCTATCGTGTAACTGAAATTCCGTGGGGTAACTGCGTAACACACTATCAGTAGCAATGGGTTTCATTTTGACAGTTCAACAATATTCATTGCGTTATTCACGTTGTTGAGCAGACACATTTTTCGAACATGTGAAGCAACGGATTAGTAATATCGAGAAAAGATGGTGTGTTACGCAATTAGGGTGCTGTTCATTCTCCGACATTCATTACATTTCACGGACGATGCTTTTAAGCCCTAAAGCGTCAAGTGTACACCAACTGTACATAAGGATGCTCGTAACGTCAACGGTACACCAAGTGTACACAACAGTGTCATTGTTCGATTGTTGTTAAAACAATGACTTCACTGCGCCCATTCAACTACTCCGACGCGTGGGGCGTTTCGACAGTATAGGCGGGCAAACGTAGGGCAGACGTAGAGCGAAATAGCAAAAAAATATTTAAAGGCAAATTTAAGCATATAAATTAGGGAACAGATAACCTCAGTTTTAGTAGGTTACTTGGTCTAAAATAAAACGATATCTAAGTTATTTTCATACAAAGAATTTCAGTTAGTTTTCTCTTAATACTTCATTCTCCTACCCTTATCACAATTTATTTGGGGTGGGCGCAACATGGTTTTTTTTTCTATACTTTTCTGTTAGTCGTATTTTCTCTAAGTACTTATAAAAAGTACTGTCTGTGTGGTGCCGGACTTAAAGAATTGCACCACCCCTTACTTCCCGTGGGTGTCGTAAAAGGCGACTAAGGGTCTTACCGGAGAATGGGCAGCAGCGTTCTCTATTTATTCCACCATCATACCATACTGCGATCGCCAACCCGCCTGCCAAGCGTGGCGATTATGGCAAACCCCGCCCAAAATTGGGGGAGGCCTATGTCCAGCAGTGGACGTCTATCGGCTGAAACGACGACGACGACTTATAAAAATAAACTGACTTAATTTGCCAGCTTTTTGTTCCATAATCCATTTTTTTACTAACAAACGTTATTCAATACGTCGCTGGCAAAAGGTCTACTTACCCGGAATAATTTATGATATTGACAGTTCACGCTTATTTCCTTAAGGTTTGACTATATTTATAAATAAGCCGAAAGAAAAATTTTCCTTTTCCTCAACTACAATTATATTTCGGTGATTTATAACCTAGGACGTGAAGGTCATGGTTTTAAACCCAAGCTAACGCTTTATGTTGTGTAAATAATTTAATGATCTCTAAAAACGGTGAAGGAAAACTTAGTGAGAAAACCGACATACCTAGACCATACTAAAAAAAAAAATAATTGAAGGCATGTGACATCTGTCAACTCGCACTGGGCCCGCGTGGTATATTACAGCCCACTCCGTCTCGAAGAGTGGAGACCGTGCCCAGCAGTAGGATCATTATAGGCTGATTGTGCTATTTTATGCTAACTTAGGAAAAGCTGTACCTATGTATGGAAAATATCGGTATTGGTCGATAAAGAGTTTATCGATAAAACTTGAGGAAGAGATGCGTCAAACAATTCAGCTCTGTCAGTTGCAGACCCACAGAGCGCAGAGCACATAAAATCATAATAAAATGAAAGAAGTAGGTACTAGGTATGTTATGTTAGTTAGTCGGGCTTCTTTCTCATTAAATATTTATCATTATAAATGGGAAAGGTCATGTCTTGATGTCTTTGGATTACCTAATGCATAGAGATTACTTCCGGAAAATTATGTAATTTTCACACGACCGGGTCGCTTTTTCGCAATAAAATTACGCTACTAGGATTTTTACATCATTATTTCAACAGTAGTCCTTTTTGGGATTTGGGTCATTTATTTATTAGGTCCACCAACAATTGTTTACTGCTACTTGGATAAGAATTGAAAATACTTGGAAAATATTAACATCTTAAAAAAACATTAACGTTTAGAACTTCATACAGTAGTGCTATGAGAGTGAGGGAAGGGGGAATACACCTGTGTTTGCGTACGTATACACTTGTGCACTTTAATATCTCCCGTGCCGAAAGGTAGTCTCCGCTGAGATTAGCTGCCGTGGCTGGAAATCGGTCTGGAAGAGCTAGACCTGATCCTAGTCCTGTCCATGTCCTGATCGGTGATCCTTCTAGATGACACGGAGTTTTAAAAGACACCAAGATTGGTATGGCAGATTGACGTGCACCTAACTATAACAACAGTCTGTGAGTTCATAGTACCAAAATAGTTTTATTTTTATCATCGTACGTGCTAAGTACGTGCGTGTTAAGTATAAATCTCATAGGCTATGTCTGACCGTCAGCGTGCCTATAACAAACAGCTGCCATATAAAGAAATCAAGTTTACATTCACTTCACTGCACCTTTATTGGTAACGTGGTCAGATGTCAATGTCAGATAATTGTATGTTGAAATACAAACATCCTGTATGTGAAATAGGGATTCATTGGGGTTTGACACAGATTACCTCCCTGATAGACTCTTACCGCCCCCCCTATTAATAAGTATGGAGTACAGTTATGCCATACTTACACCTCCAAAAATGTATGGATAACCTGAATTTTATACTCGTCATTTTACTCCGTGATTATTAATAATGGGGTTAGGAATTACGTCCCACATTGTTATAGGTGTTGGTATTTCCAGATAGATAATTTTTCTTCCATTATACTTGAGAAAGTTTTTATTAAAAGCGTCTTAATTAAACTTTTTGGTAAGTTATAGCATTTATACCTACCTAAGTATCTCTGTCTTGTATCAGTTGAGTTTGAGATTTAAAAAGAAAAAAATATCTAGTGGGTTGAATGTCTAGCAAGTTAATGGACAAAATTCTTACAATTAAACCGACAATCGTGACAAGCTTACGAACCATCATTAATCAATCAGAACACGTAAGTTAATAAATATTAAAACGTACATCGACGAAGACTTCTTAATAGTCATAACTGGCATACAAATGGTATATTAGTGCAAATATTGGAAAGAAACTAATTATTACACGCAAATAAACGTCTGCACGTCACTTGATAATCACAGCGTTCCGTTTAGTTCACATAACGTAGCATAATTATGCATAACCAGCCTATAAGCCTTTAGCCTAGCCTTTTATGTTCCCACTGACGAACACAGGCCTCCTCACGGTTAGAGGGAGTGAGCCTGAATCCACCACGCGGTCCCGGTGCTGATTGGTAGAAGTCACGTCTTCGAATTTTTGGTTCTAGGATGTGCCGGTTTCCTCACGATGTTTTCTTCACCGTTTTGAGAGAAGTGGTGGTGAAATAATTTACACAAAGTAAAGCACCTGTCTGGGTTCGAACTACGACCAACTACACGTAAGTCACGGCAGTTACCACTGGGCCACCACTGCTCCACAATGTGCTGCTATTCTGCATAATATGCCATAAAAAACTTGTTTACAAAAAAAAAACAACCGATTTCCAAAAAAGACACTACAAAGTGAAAAATAACTTGAATTTCGGAAGTCGGTGTCGTTGGGTTCGCATTTTCGTTGTTTGCCACCGACTTCCGAAATTAAAGTTATTTTTCACTTTGTACCTAGTGTCTTTTTTGGAAGTCGCTTGTTTTGTTTTTGTAAAAAAGTTTTTATTTTTCACTTGTATGTTGTACTTTTATGTTGTACAAATTCGTATAACACTACTTGCTATGTAAATATTAGTAACATTATAACTTCATCAATATAAACTAAGTGGCAAAAATACGTATTAATGAAGCTAACTCAAAAACTACCCGAGCAAAGTTAATAAAGTTTATATGGGACTACCCCTGACGCATCCATTAATAAAATATTTTTTGAAATCTATTTACAATTGCCGGAGATATCGCGTAAAAAACATACAAAAAAAAACAACATACAGTCGAATTGAGAAACTCCTCCATTTTGAAGTCGGCTTAAAAGTATCCTGAATATTCCTTACCCATTTGTCTCGATGACAGTACCCATTGTAACAAGCACTCGCGGTACACTTTTGGACAAATTAATTAATTAGCTCGACAATGTATTAATTCACGTGTATTTTTATTTATATTGCGATGAGTGTGCGCCCGGTTTTATGCCAAATCCTGACTCGCGGGTGAGTCTGCCTTGCTTCAGGGTAACTTCTATTTTTATGATTATGATATCACGGAGATAGTTTTGTTGCAGACAATGCAACTGATACAGTCAAATGACTGTGCAATTTTCGAGTAAAAAAATATTGAACGAAAAACTTTATTTTTGATTTTAATTTAATATCCAAGTAGCAGTTTAATATCAAAATAAGCTAGCTTGATATTATTATTAAATTATTTATTATTAATCGAAGTATTGCGTTTAAAAACTTCCTAATTTATGACAGAAATATTAATCACATGAATTTTTAATTATGAATATGGAATTCCTATATTCGCGCAGGCGCAGTGTTGTGCGCGGTTACGGTCGCGTCGCGACTGTGGCGGCGCACGCGGCTTCTTCCTCATTTGCTTGTTTATTTCCACTTTTTGTCGCTTTTCGCCATTAATAATGAGATAGGAGATAAAACACGGCGTCAGGTAGCAATTACTCGCACGAAAGAACATTCAAAGTGCTCGCACTAAATAACATTTCTTTCTAGATTGTAGATGTGTTTATTGTTCAGTTTTTTACTTTGTTTCTAAAGTAAGCGAACTTTAATGAAGAATATTACAAAACTGAGACATTTTTACACAGCATTTCTTAGAAAAAGAATCCAATTTGTCCTTTTTCACGTTCCTGTAACCTTCTACAACTATGCAGCTTCCAAGAATCTTTGATTACCAACATGAATTGTAACATTAAACGTAACAGTCTAAAATTAATTTAACATTTCCCGTCTAGATAATATTTCTATACACATCTTCAGCGCATACGCACGCAATCTGTCTTACATCAGATAAAGCTTTCGGGAAAAGCAAACACACTGAGTGCCTCTATCGATACCACATTGAGCGCAGACATTTACCATCCGTACTTCCAACATTCCAACACAAAGGTATCATGTACTGCACCAATTTATTTAAGCGTTACTTTGATGATCCACATGCACTGCGGTATGCCCACTATGTTGGCTCGCTGCTAAATTTCATCCGCGTAAATGTCAGTGCCCCTTCGGCAGCGCGCACTCCATAATTGATCGGTCAACGGCATTCAAATCGGCTTAACGTTTATCTTTGGACGCACTCTTCAATGAAGGTACCTTAGAAACAGGCTGTTGTTTTACCAGTGAATATTCGGACGTAGACGCTTGTTACATGACCTTCTATTTTCAGTTATAGCATGGGCTAATAATGATAGGTACCAGCGTAATATTGTCCCACTGGAGGACAAGGGCCTCTGTTGTTTTACCAGTGCATATTTGGACGTACTCGCTTGTTACATAACCTTCGATTTTCAGTTATAGCAAGGGCTAATAAAGATAGTTACCAGCCTAATATTGTCCCACTGGAGGACAAGGGCCTCTGTTGTTTTACCAGTGAATATTTGGACGTAGTCGCTTGTTACATAATCTTCGATTTTCAGTTATAGCAAGGGCTAATAATGATAGGTATGGCATAGGTATGGATAATACGGCAGGAGAATTAATCACCACGCTTGCTCTAGACGGGTTAGCGATTTCAGACTTATATTAACTTGAAGTCCCCTTCACATATGTCAGTTATCTCCAAGATAAACTAAGAAAGATGAATTGAAAAAGTCACATTGGTACTTGCCCGGATTTGAACCCACAACCTCGTGCCTGAGAGGCGAGGCCGTAACCACTGAGTCAAGGACTGATTTTAGAAAAAAAAATAAGCAAATTTTTGACCGTATTTATCAACTTGAAGACAGATGCACCTACGCCTGAAGTAAACAAGAATAAGTACTTCAACGGTCAAAGCTCCGTGTTTATAAAACACGTTTGTAAGGGTATTCAGTATTCTATCAGCAGATGACAAGCCTGCACCTGCCATTGTAGGCAGGACGCATAACATGTTATGCAGAATACGTAAAAGCATGTAGGTAACTATAACAGCGTCAAAACAATTACCAACTTATCACGAATTTTATGACAACCATCACTTATTTGGCATACCTGCCTTGAAAACTTTGTAAATAACTCCAGCGCCCTAACTGCGTACCACATGCAGTCACCATCCGAAGGATTTTGAAGGATATTCACAATCCATTGCTACTCACGTTTGAAGAATTCGTCTGCTTGACAACGTACATGACGCAATGTTTAGATATTGTTGAATTATAGGAAGGTAAATGAGTTTCGCAATTAGGCTGCTGCTTCTCTCTCTCTTCTAAAAGTAGTCCCAGCAAGTGACAAGTAACCCAATTAGTAAAAGTTAATTAGATTTATCCTGAATCAAGTGGGGTAGCAATGTTGTCGTTGCGTCAAAATCATTTAGCCCGAAAGCGAGTACGGTCTGGAATTGATGCTAACCATGTCTAGGACAATGACATTCAAGATTTAGGTGACCCAGATGTCGAAGATCGTGGCGCACTATAGTCAACAACAACAAAATGACATCTTGTCTATTTTATCGCCAATTTATAGTAACTGTGTCTACATTTTTTTAGATATTCATGAAAACCTTTTTTCTTTAAGGTTTTCGAAAGGTCTTAAGATTTTCGTTTCATTTTTACGAGACTGAAATCGTTTATCTTATACTCAGTTGATGAGATCTTTGTATAAAAAAATAAAAACTTTTTTACAAAAAAAAACAACCGACTTCCGAAAACCACTATAAAGTGAAAAATAACTTTAATTTCGGAAGTCGGTGTCTTTGGATTTGTATTTTAGTTTTTTGCCACCGACTTCCGAAATTAAAGTTATTTTTCACTTTATAGTGGTTTTCGGAAGTCGGTTGTTTTTTTTTGTAAAAAAGTTTTTATTTTTCACTTTTTAGTGGGTCAGTTTGTAATTTATCTAGGTTACAATAGCCTAATGTCAACTGCTTATCACCTTTTACAAAATATTGCTTTACCCGATGCAGGGACGTTAATTGTTGAGGAGTTCCCATAAGCCAGGAGAACTGGAGCTGTTTGAGAAGTCACCATCAGCTCCATTTCACCATTGCATATGGTGGAATGGAGCTTGTAAAGAGCATAAATTGCTTAGCAACCATATTAAAGTAATCGAATCGCAACCCGTGAAATATTTGTCATTGAGTAGTTCCGATAGCCATCTGTGGTCTTTATCATCAGCTCCACTTTACCAAATGATGATTTTCGAGAGCAAATGCTCAAAAAAGTATTTTCCAAATCGGTTCGTAAATGACGGAGTTATGAAATATGAAAAGATCGTTAATGTAGATAAATTTTTAGGTTTTTGTTGATTTTTCAAAAACCGCTTGTCCGATTTAGATAAAAATTTTCATGGGACCATTTGGGAAGCATACCCTTTCCAACAAAAAAAGAAGTTTTCAAATCGGTTGGCAAGCGACGGAGTTATGCGCGAACAAACATAAAAAAAAAAAAAATACAAACATCCGAATTGAGAACCTCCTCCTTTTTTAGAAGTCGGTTAAAAATACGTTGGAAGTGCGTTTCACCGTAGAATATAATTCGGAATTAATTTGGACGTTGTAAAGTAGTACCAGAAGTACTAAGCAATTTGACTACTAAGCCCAAAACAACCAAAGTATGTAAATAAGATATAACAATAAAACAAGATCGTATATGACAGCCCATTGTGTAACCCCTTGTAATTTTTTTTACTTTTTATATGAAGTCTTATAGTGCCCATGAGTATTCTATGTATTTATCTGCTGTACTAAAATATCACCCTTTATTTCCTTCACGTAAAGACAGTGGCGCCATCTATATGACTGACTTTTTGATTGTTTAGAGTTGCACTTTCAAATTGGCCTGTCGCCCATAAGAAAAGACAGCTCAGCTGTGGCATGCTAACTGCGGCAACAATCTGTAAATCATTGTTATTGCTGTGGTACAGATTTACTGAAAGGCGTATCTACCTTAATAGTTGGTCATAAAATGTATGCAATTAGTATAATAATTTAAAGCAGTAATATAAAGTGTACACACGACGACAAGCAAGCTATACATTTCCAGTTTCAGCTGACCTCGCATTGTAGGTATAGGTTTTTCGTACAATGAGAAGTCAGCTTATACTGGCAATGTATAAGTAGCTTGATATGTCGTCGTGGGTACCTAACTGGCTAAGTAGTCATCTATTAGAGTCTGCGAAGTCTGTCATTTTCCCCTTGACTAAATTGTGTGTTAGTGAAGCTGATGCTGAAAACTAAGGTTTACCTAGGTTTACCTTCATACAATTTTGTTGCAGATAAAAATGATTGATGGTTTATAATATTTTTTTAAATCCTAACAGGCTTCTCCTGGCCAGATGTTTTTCTTCCGGTTCAGTGAAATGATCCTTACATGAAATTAAGTCGATAAGCATAAGAAAACAACAATTGTACTATTTTTGATGCACAACTCGCACTTGACCAAAAAGTTAGGTGTGTCAAAATTGTTTTTTATGAAAAAAGTACCTACGTACCTGGTACGAGATGGGATGATATGGGACAGTTTCCCCGTATCTTGATTTTCCCAGACTGTCCCAGCAAAAATATATTAAAAATACTATATAACTTACCTAGTTTGTAAATTATCAGACTCTTTGTTGAAAACTCATGTACCTACACCTAATACAATTTGTTTGCTCAAAATCTACTATAATGTACCTGAGTAGATAAATACTCGAATATTAAGGGAACCTCGGCGGCTCCGTGGTCGTACAGTAACGCGATCCTACCCTAATGTACCCTACGCCTACTGCTTCTTCCATATTAATTATCATAGTTCTCTTCGTCCAGAAATACGATCATCAAGAAAGCCCTTCTAAGTCTGCGGATTTGGGTTTTCATGACATTACATTTGTTATTCTGGCAATGTGTCGCAATAGTGCAGGTAGCGCAGTGGCTGACCGATTGGCTTTAACTACCGCACGAAGCAAATATTTGTATAGACCCATATTTGTATACACCCTTGTTGGTCTGCGGTTTTTTGTTTTAGACCGTACAGTATCTAACACACTACTACATTTTATTTTTAAATAAATACCTAAAACATGTTTCTTGTCGTAATTGCAAACTAGGCGGCTCCTAAACCCACAATATTATTGCGCAATAACACGAATTGCACGATGTTTTTGACCGTTTAGGGTTAGCATTGTAGATTGTTGAACAAGTGTCTCATTTTTTTTTGCATTGAATGTAATCGAAAAAAAAAATTAAACTATCAATTATATTTCACTATATCCTGAATTGCGCAAATTAATATTGAAGATAGCGCAATAATTGAACAAAAGTTTGAGCGAGTTCAGTTGTTATTGAATCATATTTTTCATTGTACGCACGACAACATATCAAACTATACATATATATGAACATTTCCAGTATAATGTGACTTCTCAATGTACGAATGTTGACTTTGACTTTGACATTGCATTTCAGGATAATAAATGCATTTTCCCTGTTCCCCAAACATTCTCACTACACATTGTATTAGCATCACTGGTAATTTGATTCCTTCTATTAGAGGGGTATTCAACTATTCACACGTGAGGATAACTCATCAAATACGCGTAGGTAATTTTCGTATAGACGTAGGTAATCGTATTGATTCGTTTGGGGTGAGTGTGACTCATCGACCTCCTATTGGCACGTCTATCATTTTGTTTTGTTTCCTACATGTTCGTGTGTGTGGCTTTATTTATAGCTCGCAGCTTTTATTTTTAACGCGCTGCAGTCAGTCTGCATTCCGAATAGACGCGATTATGAAAAGTATTTTTGATTAAGAGTTGGAAATGTATGCAAGAGTGATTTATGGTGGAAGTTACCATCACTCTTCTTGCCTGTTCTTCTCCATAGAGATCTACGTTTTGAACTGGGCAACTAGCTTCAAATTTCTGACCGACTCTTTGACAATTCAAAAGTGCCTACTTAAACGGTTTTATTAATGAGTTTGAGTCCTTAGTTGCGTAAGAAAACAAATATAACTAGTGCTTGTCCACGACATAATTATTTTTTCTCTTTGAACTTGCCCGAAAATCTAAGAATATCTGAATTTATAAAGAAAAACGTGTTTATAGCCAAATCAAATAACGTTCGTAATTAATGTCTGCTATGTATTATACGTTGGCGTAAGCTCGCAGTAAATTGTAGAAATATGTGTAATGTCCACAAAGACAATGGTATTCTATTGTTAATATCCACTGACTAATTACTCGACAATTGTATCAATAAGACGTCATCGCCCTGGCAAACGATCAAAACTCCGTGAAACAATTACTTTCTCTTAAACAGTTTGTTGTACTTTTGACAAACCGATTTACAGTCAAACCTGGATAAGCGAGAGTTCAAGGGAGCACAATCTCATTCTCGCTTATAGAGGTTTCTCACTAACCCGAGTTTCTCGCTAAAGCAGGTACATGGGTAGCGTTTCTCTCTTATAGAGGTACGCAGCAATAACAAGTCACAGCAAGTACGCATGTGGTACACAGGCACACGTGTCCATTCGAAAAGAATGCGATAAAATAACAACTTTATTAAGTTCCACGAAATAGAATAGGTACAATATTGACGAGAAAACAATAGGTACAAAAACAATGATAGGAAGTTACACGAAAGTTAAGAATGAGTCATAAAATAGCAGATGTTAAATTTGTAATTTGTTGTGTCATTTGTTCCTCCTAAATAAATAAAGCTCGACTGTCGCTTATAGAGGTTTAGATAAGTAGCAGTCTCACTTACGGAGGTCCATGAGGGAAAAACGACTCTCTCTTACAAAGGTTTCTGTTTCTCGCTAATAGAGGTTTTGGGAGCTTAAAATGACGGGTCCTGGCTATTACTCTCACTTATAGAGTTTTCTCACTTATCCAGTTCTCACTTACCCAGGTTTGACTGTATACTGTTTTATTTTTATAAGACACTAATTATGATCTGAGAACATAGACAAAGTGAAATTCTATCAGCGACTAGCTTCTGCCCGCGACTTCTTCCGCGTGACATTTCACCCTCCCCCCATTTACCTGCTTAAGGAATTTCGGAAAACCCTTTGTTAGTGGATTCCTACTCTTCACATAGAACACACCCTCCAAATTTCATGTCTTTGGGACCAGCGGTTTAGGCTGTGCGTTGATATAGCATTCAGTCAGGACTTTGAATTTTATATTATATAAAAAGCGTAAAGCTTAGCTGGCGATAACGAAAATGAAAAAGTCAAAATGTATTAGATTGACATAAGCTACCGGAAAGCTTATTTCCGTCCAGTTTAAAGCAGTAGTGGAAACATGAAAGAAACATGTGTGTGCTTTGAAAGCGATGGCCACTTTTCTAGGTCTTCTAATAAGAATCACATTTATGCGCAAACACAAAGAAAAAAAAATTAAAAAGTATGTTTTATAGAAAATTGTCTGTGGTCATCCCACAATTTTCAGTTATCAGATTGTGTTTTGAAAAATTTAAACGTACGAACATAAAGGCTCCCGCAGACAGGCGCGACGCTAGTCTAGTAGTACAGAAATTGTTCTACTAGAGACGCGTTGCGCTGTCGAGTCGCGCCTGTCTGCGGGAACCTTATTTGAAAAACGTGGCGACGCAACAGTGAAAGTAGAGAATGATATAATAACAAAAATCTTAACAAGCATAGAAGAGACTATTCATAGTGAAATAACGATGCATGCAAAAATGCGTTACCTAATTTGCATTCTTTAAAAATAGCTCCATGTTTAGATTTAAAGTCAGAATTTCAAAGAGTTGTTTTAAAGACAATCTTTCCGAGAGATCAAAAGTAATTTGTCATTAAAGATAAGACATACATACCTACGTTTAACGCAAGTGCTGAATATAAACATGAAAACTCATCGGTTTTTTGTTATTCAGCAATTTATAAAGTGACAGATAAAACAAGTCGCCAAAACAAGAGACCTTTTTTAACAAAATCATTTCATCACACCGGTTTGCTAATGTGTATTATTTACTACAGCGATACCCTCATATTTCAAGAAAAACGGGTGATAATACACCCCCGTCTTATATTTTTTTCCTTTTTGGCAACTGAGCCGATGTCGACTATTCTACTAGTGCCAGGTGTATTTATTACAGGAATCTGACAAAATGTGACAGATGTCCTTAATTATTTATACTTTTTTTATTTTTATTCGTGCTGAAGTGACCTTGACCTTAGAATATTATTTTTGAAGGCACCCATTTATCAAGATGGGTCCACACGGTCAACAATAAAAGCCGTACTTTTACACATCGTTAACACAAAATAATTCGATAATCTGGCATTTCCAAATAGCTAGAAGACGT
Organism: Mesoligia furuncula; assembly: GCA_916614155.1. NCBI lineage: Eukaryota > Metazoa > Arthropoda > Insecta > Lepidoptera > Noctuidae > Mesoligia > Mesoligia furuncula. Next base: position 14,974,592 of record OU744798.1, read on the forward strand.
TATTAAAAGTTCCGAATTTAATTAATAATTTTGCTTGGTAATTAAGATTTAGAAAAGTAAAGTCGACGTTTTTTGCTGACTGTACAATGGTGGTCATATTTTCTTTGTTTATTTTACTGCTTTGCGAATAACGGAAGGATTATGTCTGGTGTAATGGTGTGGGATGCCATGAAGGAACAATTATGGTATAAATGGACGGAAAAAGGTGCTGTTTACAGAATATTTATATAATAATATTTACGTAGCATAATCAGCTTATAATGTTTGCACTGCTGGGACACAGGCCCCCTCTCATTGAGAGGGAGAGGGCCGTATCGCCACGCGGGCCCGTGCAGGTTGGTAGATGTCACATGTCTTCGAATTTTTGGTTCTAGGACATGCCGGTTTCCTCATGATGTTTTCCTTCACCGTTTTGGAAGCAGTGGTAATGAAATAATTTACACAAAATAAAGCTCCAGTCTGGGTTTGAACCTACAACTCGTAAGTCGCGGCCGTTACCGCTGGGCCACCACTGCTCTAGTTCTTTTAGCTACGCGTTCCTGTCTTATTTAAATTGACATTTTTATTTTATTGAGGACGAATGAGATCGAATCAGAAGGTTGATAGATGTGGGTAGGCATTCAAATGTTTACTGGGGGCCTAAAAAGGTCACTTTGGCAGAATCATACAAGGATAACATAATGGACAGTGAACCGGTAAGTGAATCGTATCAAATCCCATTGGCGAAGCAGTTTTCAGTTTTTTTTTGTCTGTGCTAAATACCAATTAATTCGATTCAAACCCAATCCCAATCTCTTTGATTATACCTACGTAGTGCAGCGAAAAAAAGAAAAACACGGACTGTTTTCGCCATATTACGATTCATAATGTTATCCTTTTATGATTCTCCAAAGTGGCCTTTTTAAGACCATTGTAAATCAAATTTATCTAAGCTCTACAGAAGTACTTTCTCGGTCAAGTATGCAAAGCCTGAAGAAAATGATTGTGTCTGATGACACAATAAATTTCTTCAGGCTTTCTGATGAAAGCAAAACCGATCAATGTTACCAAATTAAATAATATATTAGGTTAATATTTTGCACGAGGATTTAACGGATTTTATTACAGACAAGAAAATCGCTTGGTTCTTCAATGTATTTCTACAATCGCTGAGGAATTTTCCAGAAGCTTAATGTCAAGGTTCTCAATCACGGGCTTATGAAGTAAGAAGGTGTCTCTAATGCCGGCTTATTGACCCTCTCAGTAATTCTATGTAGGTACTTATCTACTCCAATAGAACGTAACAAAAGTACCCTTAATGGATAAACTTAATATGATCACGAATTATGACGTGCGTAATCAATTATCACCGTAATTCGTGTAGTATTAATTTACGCCAATAATTTAACTGACATTAATTAGCTAGGTTTCTTATTCTTGAAGAAGGGCTTCAAGAATAAGATACCTAGCTAATTAATGTCAGTTGTCAGTTAATTTAACTGACATTAACTAGCTAGGTTTCTTATTCTTGAAGAAGGGCTTCAAGAATAAGAAACCTAGCTGATTAATGTCAGTTAAATTTCTTCTTAATTGTAATTAATATACGAGAGGGGCTCGTGGCTATATGATAACAGCCGCTCGGGTCGATCGAATGTTAAGCTACGCTTGCCGCGATCGGGTCGTGGATGGGTGATCATCCATTACATATCGAGACCCCTCCGTGCCTCGGATCTTTAACAGTCGTTATGGGTCATCAGATGCCCGAAAATCTGACAACCGGCCAAAGGCTATCGTGTTACTGCCATGGGTTGTGGAGGTCAGATAGGCAGTCGCTACATGAAAAATGCTGGTATTCGCTGTATCCGGTTAGTCTGGAAGCCAACCCCAACATAATTGGGAAAAGCCTAGGCTAATTAATTAATTTAATAAGGCTTACCAACTAAACACATGAATCGTTGACATAATATTTATCTCGCATGTTGTATTTAAATTATAGAAAAGCACGGCACTATCAATTAGCGTACTAGGACATCATACAATAAATAGACATATACAAAACACTATCTTAATATCTACGATATTATCAAGATAACCGAGATGCTTAGCTTAGAATTTAAAGCTTCGTAAAAGCGCAGGAGACAATACAATTTTGTTTCTTAGATTAGTTTGTCGTTGGCTTCACTTCAATCAGTTTAAGTGGATAATGTAAAGTTATTTATGAAGTTCATTATTCATTGAAATAATTGTAGAGGCTTTATTGTGGCATAATTAATTTACAAATATGAAATTACTAAAATTAAAATTTATACAGAAAACATGTGGAATTATGAGTATGGTTTTGCATGTAGTAAATAATTAATTAATTTTAATAACAGTGGATAGAATACGTAAGTGCTCTTAGTTATGACACAGAAGCTGAAAATTAATGACATAGGTATCTACTATTTGAAAAAAATGAAAAATGGTTTATTATTTTAACAAGTAAACTTTAAAAACTAGTGATTGGAGCCTCCTTTTAAGCAGATAAGCCTGTATTAGGAGACTCCACTCTTCCATAACTTAATAAATATCGTTTAGGTACTTGTTTAATGCAATTACTATTTAAATTATTATTAATTATTTGTCTGTGTGGTGTCGGACTTAAAGAATTGCACCACCCCTTACTTCCCGTGGGTGTCGTAAAAGGCGACTAAGGGTCTTACCGGAGAATGGGCAGCAGCGTTCTCTATTTATTCCACCATCATACCATACTGCGATCGCCAACCCGCCTGCCAAGCGTGGCGATTATGGCAAACCCCCCCAAAATTGGGGGAGGCCTATGTCCAGCAGTGGACGTCTATCGGCTGAAACGACGACTATTTAAAAGCTCCCTGTCACTCGAAATAGGTTATTCTGTATTTTGAGAAAAGTACTAGCATACGCATAATTAGCCTATAATGTTCTCACTGCTGCGACACAAGCCTCCTCGCAGTAAGAGGGAGTGGGCCGTAATCCACCACGTGGGCCCAGGGTGGGTTGAAAGATGTCATATGTCTCCGAAATTTTTGGTTCTTGGACATGCCAGTTTCCTCCCAATATTGTTGAAAAGTACTAAGCTTGATGGTGAAATCCCCGTTTAACGATAATACCAATCCGTCTACTCCAAACGTGGTGGCGATCATTTGGACCATTTTTGCACTAGATTTATAGAAGCATACCGGTAGGGAATATTGCTTAACATCATCATTTGCCTAGCGTTGTCCCAACTAAATTGGGCTCAGCTTCCAGTCTAACTAGATGTAGCTAAATACCAGTATTTTCATTAAGCATCTTGCCATCTGATCTCCACAACTTAGTTACTGGATATTACGACAGTATTCATCACTAAGGCTAGTTAGGTATATAAACGTATACCTACACACATTGACGTTGACGCATAAACTGTTACCAGGGGATCAGACCGGAATAAATCGAATTTAGCACATGCGTTCAGCGTTCAAATTTTTCGTTGGTTATTAAAAACCTGTTCCACACATTTTGGGCGTGTAGGTATTGCACTTTTGTATAAAACAACTGATTTTATTTTAATAACTTACGAAAAATTCAACGCTGGCGGTTCTAGAATCATCATGGTCATTCATGGTAAGTAACAGTTTGCTCGTCGATATCCCTAATCTTTGTTTTCTGTTTTTTATAGTTTTAAGGTGTATTTATTTTGCTGTAACCCCAAAAACGAATTTTTCTTTCTTTCTTTCTTTCGTTACGCGTACGCGACCCAAGTTCCGCGGCTGATTTTACGTTCCGACGTATTCGGCTGATAAGCGCACACGCGGGGCGCGGGCAACCCTGCCTCCCGCTGCTCCCCGCCCCGGATATTCTTCGGCAATCGAACCGAACTTCGGTCGCGTATAATGTGTGCTCTACAGAATACGTTGCCGCCGAATTGCCGCTGAACTTAAGCCTGAGAAGTGCGGCTGTTAGCTATAATAACGCAACGTAATTTCGGCATAATGTGTCAGTAATTCAAATAGCATTGCAGGCGTAATCATGCTGAACTTCGGTCGCCTACTTTCGGCATAGTGTGTTTAGAAACTAAAAAGTAAATAAACATAACACTCCTTTTTTTGGGCAGTCGTGTAATAAATTACGGTATTTCTTACCCGACGGTGCCATTGCCGAGGTTCGACATATGCTTGGTGAGCGTCTCCTTGATGTTCTTCTGCGAGTACAGCCCGATGGGCGAGTTGAACTGCTTGTGCACTATCTTCGGGCCGGTGGCCATCTTGTATTCGTTCGTTCAACGCTGGAATGTTAGAAAACATTGTTTTTATTAGTTCGGTTAAAATTGGCATCGGCTAAAAATTGGAAAAGATTCTGAAAATTAATTAGCCGCTTACGAGATACTCATCGAAAATAGTGGGTGATGTATTTGTTACCAATTACCACGTGACTTAGCATCAATCGAATGTTTAAATTGATGATGATGTGTCTAATCTATGGGTTGTGCTTGTCTCGAATGGAATATGTATTTGCCTTTGTTTTGTTACGTATTTATAAAAGCATAACAGTCGTAGATAGGTAGAATCTGCCGCATTTTAAATCATCTTCAACTTTTAACTGCACTCTTGAAAGCATAATAAAATTTACGATGCATGCAGGCGTTCAAAAATACATTGGTTTATGACCCAAGAACACAGATACAGTGATTGTAATAAGCACATCATTTAATGTTATTAGATTGTTATGATCTTAGAAGACATTGTTATTGATTAACCCCTTGTATGTCCTAATTACAGACACAATTAAAAAGCCATTGTGTCTCGCGTAGATCTACGTTCCGGCAAACTAAGGGTTAATGAATTATTATTGAACATTTTGACATGTTACTAAAACAAACTGAAAATCATAATCCTAATTCTCTGAGAGTAATTTTAGTAGGTACTCAACTTTATCAGTTTAGTGTACTTAAAGGCTTTTAAATTTTAAGCTAACATGTCGAAACAAACGCTTAGTTCACTTACTCTCTAGAATATACGACTATTTACCCCAGGACGCGTATCAGAAAAATTAGGATGACAAATTTTATCCTTCTCATGAGATAATTTTATTACACTCTCGTAAGATTCACGCCCCCGGGGTTGGCGTCGAGGCACCTCGTGTTATTGCGTTTTTATTAGCCGAGCCACCGCCAACGACGGCTATCATATTTTTTCCGAATAATGTGCTGGAGACAGCCAGCTTTGTGCAAATAAGATTTCAATACTAACGCATTCGGTACAGAATATTCTATTAGTGATATACGAGGATAAAACTGCAGAAAAGCTAGAATAATTTATCTATTTGGTACCTACCTACATAAAATATTCTCTCTAGCTAGTTTTTTTAGGAATTTATATTTGTTATCAAGAATTTTCATTTCCTATTAAACTTCAAGAGCTATGTACCCAGTAATTAATGCATCTAGCGTAGAATAACGTTGTAAAATACAATCCATCGTTTGGTATTTACAGAATCGTTCGTCACTGGATTTATTTGTGTACCTACCTACAAAGTGTCGTTGTAATTGCGAAATGGACGCGGAAGACTTCTCACAACGCTGTCACATTCTACTCCAGAATTAGCCTACTTCACGTTACCGCGTCGTTGAAAACAACATTTTCTTTTTTTCGTTTGTAAATAAGACGAGATAATACCTATAGAAATATGCATGCTAGATTCACATTTCATCATCTGCCTAGCCTTTTCCTTTTCCTTAGATTCACATTTATTAGATGTCAAACAGACATATTATTGTGTCTGTGATTGTGATGTAGCGGTATCTACAACGCCACATACGAACAACGCGTCATACTGACGTCACGCAAATCCTGCATCGCGCAAGCAGAGTTTACCGCGCAACTAGCATAGATACAACGGCCCGACATGAATAATCGGGCAGTTGCCCGCCAGACACAACACCCGTCTGGTCGGAGGATCCTCCCTTTTCTATGGAGGTTGAGTGAACTTTACATCCTGTTCCTCATACCTCTATACTGGTGACCCCGAACATGAACGTCAGCGCAGCCTTCGTGCAGTTACTCCAGTGTGACGTCATCATCATCACTCCCGCAAGCTTTAGAGCGGCGAGTCACCCAGCCAGCCAGCACCCACGGTTTCAACGGGTATCCTGACCACCAGCATGCAGCGACCGCGCATACCTGGTCATCACCCTCAGCCTCATCAGCAACCTCGGCACAGCATACTGCACTTTCGGCCGGTCTTCAAGCAGAGCCATAGAAACCCTCTCCTGGTCGACGCCAGCAGTCAGCCTCAACCCGGCGCTGTACCACATCCGACGCACTGGAGCATAATGCAGCGCCACCCCGACTCACTGGGGACATCTTCGCAGACAGTTCCGACTCACCGTGAACTATGCGGCAACCGGTTCCGACTCACTGGAACCTCAGCTGGCCTGGCAAGCATCGCAATATACAAGACTCAGCCCACTATCGACCTCCGGTCTCCGGGGGGGAGTGATGTAGCGGTATCTACAACGCCACATACGAACAACGCGTCATACTGACGTCACGCAAATCCTGCATCGCGCAAGCAGAGTTTACCGCGCAACTAGCATAGATACAACGGCCCGACATGAATAATCGGGCAGTTGCCCGCCAGACACAACACCCGTCTGGTCGGAGGATCCTCCCTTTTCTATAGAGTATGAGTGAACTTTACACCCTGTTCCTCATACCTCTATAGTGACATAAGTTTTATGAGTTAAACTAGCTGCGCCCCGCGGTTTCACCCGCGTAAATGTTGATCCCGTGGGAATATCGGGATAATAAGTAGCCTATATGTTAATCCAGGGTATCAGCTATCTCCATACCAAATTTTATCAAAATTGGTTTGAGCGTGAAGAAGTAACAAACTAAACACACACATACTCACACACTCACAAACTTTCGCCTTTATAATATTAGTGTGTTTTATCAAAATTGGTCCAGCCGTTTGAGCGTGAAAAAGTAACAAACAAAACACACACTCAGAAACTTTCGCCTTTATAATATTAGTGTGATAATAAAACAAAATAATTTCACTTTGAACTGTAGGTGATAAAAGATCTAAAGGTACAATTAGTTTGTCGTAGGCGTCTTACTAATAAACCAATTCCCCACACCCCACAAAAATTCTGTATAGCTATTATGCCTACAGCTGTAGTTCATGAAAGATGGCATCTGAAACAACTATTTCAACACGCCGGGTTAAAGGCAAAATCAACTATCTGCGATTTTGCCATTCGAATTGGTATTTGATTCTTTATCTAATGGTAAAACCAACTAAAGCGCAGGACTTACCGTTTCCGAGTTACCGAATGTAAAAACCGATTATAAATTTAGTAGAATGAATTAAGAAACAAATAAATCGAGAAAGTGTATCTTTAAAGAATTAAAAACCAAGTGAAAAACTGAAAAAAATCGCAGATAGTCGGTTTTGCCTTTACCCGGCGAACAATAAAATGTGATTTCTGTTTACCCTAAAACTTCTCGTCTTCACTGCCAAGGTTTTATTAACACAGAACATTGGAATACTAATAAGCATGTGAAACCTACAATGATTCATTAAACCCCCCACATTCCATTAAAGTCATTCATCATTCTCCTGCCCTTATCCCAATTTATTTGGGGTCGGCGCAACATGTATTTTTCTTCCATACTTCTCTATTAGTCGTCATCTCGGTAGTCACCCCCTTTCTAACCATATCATCATTCACACATTCCATCCATCGTTTCTTTGGTCTTCCCCTACTCTTATAGCCATCGACATCCATACTCAAAACTCTCCTCACGACATTTTCCTCATTTCTACGTAACACATGCCCATACCATGACAACCGATTCCCACGCAACTTTTCAGTTACCGGTGCCACTTTCAAACTTCCTCTTATGTACTCATTTCTTATTCTATCCATTCGTGTAACTCCACACATTCCTCTTAGCATTCTCATCTCTGCTGCATGCAATTGCCTTTCATTCATCCCTTTTGTGGCCCAACATTCTGATCCATACAAGACAGCAGGTCTAATCATGGTTTTATATATCTTCCCCTTAAGTTTAAGGGGAATGCGGGAGTCGCAGATTGTTCCCGTGACCTGCCGCCATTTCATCCATCCAGTGTTAATTCTGTGCTTAACCGTCCGATCTACTTCGCCATCGCTTTGCACGAGTGAACCGAGATACCGAAAGTCGGAACAGACTGGGAGAAGTGCACCATCAAGTGCTATAGCTCCAGAACTGGAGAGACCGCCGAAATCGCAGAACATTAAAGTCATTATTCGCCCAAATGAGTTTTACTTAATTAAGTTTTAACAAAGAACCAAACGTTACATTCAGAAATGGAATCAAAACAAAGATCTGAATACATCCTGTACACGGAATGAATGTAGAATGTATAAACATGTGTTACAATATTCATGTAAAACGGCAAGTGTGATTGACTTAAGCGAAGATTAAACGTATGACGGCTATTACCGATGCATAATAGTAAATTTACTCGATCTCTGCATCCGCTTACAATCAACGTATTGATGCATTTGACATGCTAATGTTATGCCTGTAATCTGCGAATCAACTGGATGATACATAATTGATTTCGCTGTCATAACAAATAGAGACCCGTTTATTTTCTTATTATTTAGGTGTAACTAGGTACTTAAACTTGTACAATACACAGTTGTCATTTTTATACACAGTTTTATGTCCAGAAAGTATAAACTAGAATAAGTAGCACTTTTATTATGCCTTAAAAGTGCAAGGTATACCTATTTGTGTCGGTAGCAGTCTCATAAAACTACTTTCCGACAACTCAAAGACAGTTCTAAGAAACAATAGGTACTGTCACTTTGATGCGTTGATTAAAACTTTGAAAGTTATGAATGCATTTCAAACAATATTTACCTCATGTAAATTTGTTAGAGAATGTGTGTAGGTGTGAGAAAAAAGTTCGTTATCTCCATGCTGCTCAAGATGCGATATTTAATGTGAACGGCGAGAGGTGTCGGCTATTTTCGTTCTGGACTCCTTGCCCGCATGCGTAATAAATATTTGCGCACTTATTTTCGGAATTATAAATTCAAGATAACTGAGAATGTTTTGCAAGAGTGGAACAACAATAAGATGTTTCGTTACCTGTGTTTAAAATAATCACTCGAAGATAAAACAAACTGTTAAACTGTCTTCAGCTATTTGTAATTTAGCAACGATAATAACTTGCAATGACGCTTACAGTGTAAACTAAAACCAGTAATAAACTATTTCACAGAAACAATGTTATGGCGTCCTTGGCAGGGGACACGGTAAACATAAAAAATATTGCGATAGTTTTGAAGTCAATCGAGATGTTTATAGCTTTGACGAGGTTAACAATACCGTCATCAAGGCTGAAAATAATCCACTCCTATAATTCAGACTGTCTGATGTACAAGAATAAGATTCTATTCTGATTCAACAGTCACAATCATTAAAACGGACCATCGAGAGAACATTAAATGGTTGCGATCGATTATTATAAACACAGTTTCATAAACATTGAATTATAAGTATTATTTAAAAGAAGCTTTATCGATGAAGCGAGGAACAAAATATTCTTGTGACCAGCCAAAATATTACAGCAGCCGCTTGAACGAAACTTTATTTCAGTCGCATGAAGTCACGGCGAATTATTTTTGTAACTGAACACCTTGTTCATGAAGTTAGTCATGGATGTCGGTCATGGAGGTCGGCAGGTGATTAGTGTCGAAAAAAATACATAGACATTTGTAAGCTTTTATTAGTGCAAATGTTATATGAAGCAGTGGGAAGCATTGTTTTTAAGTGTTTATACCTTTTTGCGTTCAGATTCGTGCGAGCGGCGTCGATGCCTGTCTCTTACTGAGTCCGGAGTCGGCGCCCGCCCACTGCCTGCGCGCGCGCTTGGAAAGCGACGCCCTCACCTGCAATATTTCAGCAATCACGGTTATGTTGTTTGATGATCATATCGACGGGTATAAGTCTGCCAATTGCAAGGTATCGGGTGAATCATCCTTCGGCACATATGATTTATGAATCAATATGCAAAACGCAGACATAAATAAGCGTGCACATGTGCGTTGGCTATGAAAACGTGGCTATGTATTTGGTTATACTTCACTTTTTGTAGGCGGATAACACTTGAATCAAGATTATAATTGATACTAAATAAAAATTTAATCAATCTTTTTGGCGTTCAGAGAATAGTGAATTAAATTAAATCGTGTCTAATATTTTACTTTGATCATATTTTGTTTCGAATTAAAATATCACTGTCTCACCTGCTTTAAAAGGAATAAACAAACTAAGGTCCACCCCACACAAATCCTTGAACTTAAACTTCGCACAGTAACTGACACCCGGTTAGCGATCACTCGGATAGGTATCTATGGCGATCACTGATACCTTCGGCTTCCAGCCACCGAATGAAACCGCTTTCCTTAGCTATACTCCGGAATTTTATCTAGTTTACATCAACTATTTTTAGTCGGCCTTATAATAAAGTTGATGAATAAATTATAATTTCCAGATTCTCTGTTTTCCTTAACCATCAAATCTTTGCGAATGGCTTTAAAGTAGTCTTTAGGCCATTGAACTTCATTGTTCGGAAATAACGATTAGTTTTTTAATTAAACCTTCTCCTAGTTTCTATAAACTTAGGAGAAGATAACTAGGAAAATCTAATCAGACAGTCAACATATTCATGTGAATTTTAATAAAATATTTGTTTATGTCCAGATAATTAATGTACTTATCTGAAATATTAATAAGTATAATAATAAAATAGAATATATAAATATTTTCATTCTGTAAAATTATTCAATATTTTGCCACATTTTCGTTAATTTATTAGTTACAGGGGAATTAACAAAATTATAGAGATAGGTACACACATTTCAACGTCTGTAGTATATTTAGCTTTAGGTATATATACCCTATACCGTCTCCGTATGATAAATTATCTAACAGAAGTTATTATTACTGCATGGAAATGGGTGTAATGTTCCGACGTGACCGTTGGACAAACGAACACAGTAAACAAAGCATATCATTAAGGATTAGTGAAGGTTAAAAGCTCTTGATCTTGTGGAAATCAGCCAAATTATCTCAGTAATACCTACATAATATACATAATCAAATATCTAACTTTTCTCTTTCTCAGATTCTACAAACCGCCTTGACGTCAACAAATAAAACAAAATTAAATTCACCTATCTTGTAATACAATGTACATATTTAAGAACACCTGTACGTTTTCTTTTTGTTGTAAAAGTTAATGATTATTTCGGTTTTAGATATTTTGCGTAGTTCCAAGTTTATTTATATATTTTTCCTCGAGGTGTTGTGGATATCCGGCTAAGGGGGCAATTAAACACCGAATGGGTTTAATAGTAGATTATGCACCGAGGGGCTAAAGTTGTGTCTTATGTCACGGGCGTCATATTGAATCTCGAGCGCAATGAAGGATTCGGGATTTAACTCCCGAGCGCAGCGAGGGAGTTAAGAGTTTAACTCACGAGCGAAGCGAGGGAGTTAATACAAGAATCCTGAATGCAGCGAGGGATTCAAGCTGGCCCAAGGCAAAGACACCTTTAGCCCAGAGGAGGATACTCTACTTTTTACACCTACTGTGAGAAAATAATAGCCATAGTACGAAAATTCGCGCCTTTATTGCGTCTACCAATAAGTAGCCAAGACGATCAATTCGATTTTCAAAAAAAAAAGTCTTCTACGGTTTTGTCGTGTGTGTCTATTGATATCACTCTCATGGAAGTGGCGTTTGTGTAAACTAAGCTTTATACAGGGCTGGTAGGGTTTTGGATGATTGGCTGTATGCATTTTGAATTTAGAACGACATTGGAGACGCTCGAGAAAATGGAGTATTTTTGATAAAATGTGATAAATCGACTGTAGTCATCATCTGCCTAGCCGTTGGGAAAAGGCTAGGCTATGTTGGGGTCGGCTTCCAGTCTAACCGGATGCAGCAAAAAAAATCGACTGTAGTATAGATAGGTTTTATTATTTATTTATTTATTCATAAAATCCACAGCAATCTTAGCGCAGTTTACTTAAAATAAATTAACGAATATTACAGCCAATTACTATTACGGTATTACGGCGCGGTACGGTATTTGTTATTATTTTTAGTGTTATTCCATTCCTTTTAAAAAATGGTTCGTAGTTATCTAATTATTCTTACAATATTATGTCTTCGAAAACATGGCAACGATATGAAGAAGCAGTCGTTATGATTTTGTAGGAAATCGAGAATATCATCCACCCGTAGTAAGGGTTTCGAGAATAGCTTTCCTCTTTCTGGCACCAAAGGATGTTTGTTAGTACTATACTGCCAATTTAGCTGAGCATGTGAGATTCCAAATTCAAATCACATTATTGACCAGCGGGTCATAATGAAATCCAGTACAACATTATTGACCGGCTGTGCCCCCGGCCACTAATGACTCACTTTAGGTTAAGGTTGCTTGACATATAATTTGACATTTTCGAGCAGGTGGTGTGAAAAAACATTTTTTTGCTCGCAGTGTCGTTGTTATTAAACAAATAAAAATGTACGGCGTATGTACTCCCACAGTGATTTCAGTGTCACGTTATTGGTATAAAATTTTGTTTCTCGTTTTTTTTTTGATATACAAAAATATAACGTTACGCCTGCATTCCACGAAGAGGGAGGCAAAGGTGTAGTACCTACCTACAGTACAGTATACCCACAGTTCGCCAGTTACGTATGTTTTGGTCCCATCCAATAGAGGGCGAACCCAGGACCAAATGCGCAGTAGTCGCGGTTGCGACCACCGTGTGACCCGTGACCACTTTTGACTAGTTATGATGTGAATTTTAAATGTTTATTTATTTATTTGGGATAAACAAACAGTTACACATTGTGTCTTTTCTAATAATGACATAAGAGTAATTTAAATGTGAAACTCACACCGTTATCCACAGGACATAGAGTGCCCTTATTGGTGATCTTCAGAAAGCTCAGGTGCATAGTACGCGTAACCGGTGTGCGTGTATGACCAGATATATGAACGTAAACGAGGCAAAAGGAGTAGGTATGTAAGGAGCGTAGCCGGTGGCGTTCTATAATTTCTGCTTACCTTATGTGTATTTTTTCGTACAAATACGTTTTAAAATGAGTACCTATTTTTACTGAGAAATGATGTGCTAAGGCAACGCGCAACGATGCGGTTTAAAAGAAAATGTAGTGACAAAATTAAAAAAAAAAGTATGCATTAGATATTTTAGTAATGTTGAGAGGATGAATGAAAGGCGACAAAGAAAAGGTATTTACAAGGCAGATGTGAGTGGAAACACCGGGAAGGGACTCCTTAGGAGGACATAGCGCCCTTATTGGTGATCTTCAGAAAGCTCAGGTGCATAGTACTCGTAACCGGTGTGTGTGTATGACCAGATATATGAACGTTAACGAGGCAAAAGGAGTAGGTATGTAAGGAGCGTAGCCAGTGGCGTTCTATAATTTCTGCTTACCTTATGTGTATTTTTGCTGTTGTACCTGGTTATGAAAACAGAGAACAGTGCAATACTGCAAAGTTTCAAGTAAATATAGTGTATATTTTGGAAATTTATAGTTCGGCGGCGTCCTAGCCAAGACATTCAGCTGAATTTAGTTCTGTCTAATATCTCTGTTTATTTTGTGTTTTAATGTAATTGTTTCCATGCGTCCGCACTTCACCTTGGACGAGAAATGTTTAAATATAAGCAGAGTCACGGTCAAATATTATGTTGCGGAAAAATGTGGCCAAGAGCAAGACATTGACTTTTCTCTCAAATGCTTGTTTTCCATTTTCGATATTATTAATTTATTATTTTTTCGTAAAACTATATGTTTAAATTTTCAGAGCACCTATTATTTCATTATTAATGCGATTTGTGATTCGATAATTAGATATATACAGGGTACGACGCGCAAACTGTAACCATGAATTCTAGACGAATGAAATGATTGTAGACATTTTTAGATAGCGTAGACATTTTTCGTCGGTTATCTAAAAACAGATTGCTGTTTATTGAAAAGTGCAGTACCTATGCGGTCAAAATGTATGGAATAGCTAAATTTTTTTAAATTAACGAACGTAAAATTTCTTAAAATGGTCAGAATCATGTACTGAATCTACAGTAACAGATGACGCGATGATGTCCATGCCACCCTGTATGTTACCTACGCATATGCCTTTGTAATTTTAATTAAGTGAAGTTTGTTGATATGTATTTTTTTACTGTACGTAATCATTTTTTACATAGTCTCAGGCTACAATAAAGAAAGGCCAAAGCTCTCAGTCTAATCAAACGCAGCAAAATTTCAGTATTTTTACATAAAACGGCTCCCATCTGAGCAAGGTGACCAGCTGTAAAACTTTCGGGATCATGACCGCTCATGACGTGCAAATCGTGCAATAAAAATAGTTTACAGGAAATATAATGAAACCATTCTAATTCTTGAAAATTTTTTCATGAAATGTTAATGAAAAGTTTTCTATTTTCAGCCAGGTACAAATAGTCCGGCAGGTGCGTTGTACGTAAGAGGTCGGTGTTACGCGGGGAATGGATCCAAGGTCGATGTATGATGCATTGCGAGCCGGTCTTATGAATTATTGTGATGCAATGATGACATGATGGATAGCTTGCACTGTCTTTAATTTTGTAAGTTGTAATAATGCGGCCTGAAGTCAAGACTTGTGGCGGGTAGTGGAGATAAGCTAGCTCGGGGCAAAACGTGGTATCTATCTAACTAGCCTGTATTGTCACACTGCAGGGGAAAGGAGGAATGTGAGTCCAGTGGTATCGGTCTCGACTTACGAGTTGTAGGTCGTGGGTTCGAACCCAGACAGGCGCTTTACTTTTTGTAAATAATTTCATCACCACTGCTCTCACAACGATGAAGGAAAACATCGTGAGGAAGCCGGCATGTCGTAGAATCAAAAATTCGGAGACGTGACACCTACCAACCTGCAGGGGGCTTGCGTGGTAGATTATAGCCCACTGCCTCTCAAAGAGAGGACGCCTGTGTCCTAGCAGTGGGAACTTTATAGGCTGATCAGCTTCCGTCCGCGGCTTCGCCCGCGAGGTATGGCTTCTCCGGGATGCAGTCTGTCTCTCTGCCAAATTTTATCGAAATCCGTTCAGTGGTTTAGGCGTGAAAAGGTAACCAGACAGACAGACAAAGCTACTTTCGAATTTATGATATTAGTATGGAATATATGCAGGGTTAAGACCTCCCTCTCCCTATTCCACACAATTCTGTCTTTTGATAGTGTCGGCCAGTCCTTCTGGTAGGAGTCAAGCTGGTACCATCTTCGCCTTGGCTTGCCGCGGTATAGTGTAGTAAACATCATTGTCATCATCTTTTCCAACCAACTAATTCCTTCTTTTTCATGCCCAACTTGCTGGAGTGTCCTAAGTGCCCGTTTACATGCACCTCGGGTGTCATGAAGAATGCCACTGATGCCGCAATCAACGCGGCCACCTACTGGGCTCAAACTATATAAAAAAAAAAACAACGAGGAAGAGTACCATCGACACGAAAAGAAGATCAGCTCATTTCAGCCGAAAGACGTCCATTGCTGTACATAGTCCTCCTCCAAACATTGTATAAACATCAGTAGCGAAGGGTCAATTTTTGTAATCTTCTTTTATATGATTATATTATTTGTCTATAGAATTAATACAATTGAATATAGAATTCTCTTTAATATGATTATATTATTTGTCTCTAAAAAGAATACTGACTGTGCCATTAAACATGGTATAGGAATAATAAAATTACTGGCGAAATAAAAATGTAGGGTATGTATGATTCTTACATCTCTGCCTAACCCTTCGCGGAATACAAGCCTGAAGTAGGTAATGTTAAAAGTAAAAAAAGGCTTAAGAGGACTACATGACCTAAGGCGCGGTCACTGTCTGACTGGATAGAAAAGAAAGAGAAGCGCGATGATACGACGCTGGTAATTTATTGCAAAATATGAAGCGTAATATATTATCTATTTACAAAAAATCTATTGTTTGGACTAAAAAATTAAAACACTAGTGCTTTAGTATGTTGCTTGTAAAATTATCTGACAAAAAATCAGAATAATTGTATGTATACTTGTATGGTTTTTATTGTGGTTGCTTGTGATTTTTTTCTATCGTATCAAATTAGTTGTATTATGTTTTCAACACATTGTCTACCTGGCATATATCCTGAAGAATATCATATATTTTTCTGATTTTGTTTACTGTAGTCGATCATATACTTTTATTGCTTCTAAAACTTGCGTTTTTTGCGTTAAGGTCCTGTAATCCCCTTAAAGGTGGAAGTGTTTTCCAATATTTTTACAATGCAAATCATACGCGATCAGGTATTCCTTAAGTATCTGCGTCTACCAAGTTTTTTTTACGATTTTCTCTAAAGACACAGATGTTACCATTGACTGCTGTAGTTAGACCAATGTCAGGTGGAGTTTTTTTTCAGTGACCTTTAAGCACGTAAGGATAAAGCTCATTGCTCTGTGCCAGCGTCATTGGCTTGTTTACCTATAAGTTCAATAATCTGCCTTTGCTGCGCATTACCTACGTAGTAGGTTTGGTATTTAGATTTTTGTCAATATTTCAGTTGACAAACGAGAGCGTTCATGTCGTTTAACCCATATTGAACCTGTTTTAAAAATACGCTTGTTTTGAAATAGGAAGAAAAATTATGTGCCAACTATGTATTTAGCTTTTCGCGAATAGGTAACTTGTAGGTACTGAAAACGCGATTGATTGCAGTAAGTTTTTTTTTGCCGAGATCTACATTTTGACTAAAAATGTTCGAGTGGAGACGGCTATTAATTATTATTAACACGCTTTTAGCTTCACTTGTAACTAACTAACAAACAATGTAATAGAATCTTATAAGTTTTAACCTACATCTAATTGTAGTATCGAAATGTAACTTTGTATGTATACTTATATAGTTCGGATGACAAAACTATAATTTGGTATCTTAGAGCTGATCTGATAATGGAGCCAGAAGGCGGGTAATTGAACTCTTCAGTGGCTACTAGTAAACTCCTAGATTTTGGGCTCATATGTTTTGTTTTGAGGAGTCAAATAGATTGGATACGCGTGTTTTTTAAACTACATATTATTACGAATAATTTCATAGCAAAAGTACGATCTCATTTACAAATTATTTTACTCAGAATATTCTGAACGACACATAGTCAATTCGCACACCCGTGCATTTAATTCAATATGAAGAAAGAGGTACAATGAACCTGTTTAAGTTTTCATATCCTTACTTATGTAGAAAGTGCATAGCTTATGCGTGGGAATGAAACAGAATATGCTAGTATTTCTCAAAATAGTAAAACGTTTTATAACGAACCGTAAATTTCCCAAGTCGTATAATAACTTCTGTTTTAATATATTAAGCAGTGACAGTTTACTGTTCCTAAACCCTCAAGTTTTACCTAGTGTTAACTTACTCATAAGAGTAATAAATAATAAATAAATCCTGTAATTCACCAACACACAAAGATTCTATAGCATATAACTAGGTCACAATAATTTTAATACTCTGACTCTTAAACTAGGTGTAGGTGCCAGTGTCTTAGGAGTCAGTGATTCTTCGTTATAAACAAAGCCAAAGTTTCAACAATAAGCAAATGGTGTAAAAGAAAACACGATATAATTTATGTAAAGGAAACACAAATGAAACACGTTTAACTGTGTGCTGTGGTGAATTAATGTAGAGTAATTAATAATGTCTGCGCCTACGATGTTGTATTATCTAAGTTCATGTTACCTCATAAAGCTCATGAAATTCTGACTAGATTGTTTTAAAATAAATTACTTATTCATATTTAAAAAGAAAATAAACAAGGACGCTATGTTTATTTTAAATTAAAAATGAACTTCTTTGTATGAATAATAAAGTTCTTGTAATACTTATTAAAAATTCAACGTGGCTGCCACGTAAACGCTACGTGATGTTAAAAACTGTTTCACGTAAACGTAAACATCGAGAATCACGTACACTTTAAAGAAGTCTGATGCACCGTTTTGTGGAAAAATATATTCATAACATAATGTAAAAAGACGACTACAAATT
Source organism: Mesoligia furuncula (assembly GCA_916614155.1). Classification (NCBI taxonomy): domain Eukaryota; kingdom Metazoa; phylum Arthropoda; class Insecta; order Lepidoptera; family Noctuidae; genus Mesoligia; species Mesoligia furuncula. Next base: position 14,992,715 of record OU744798.1, read on the forward strand.
ATTTATAGGTCGGTGCACCCACGTCATTTGATCCATATATAATCAGCCTATAATGTTCCCAGTTTCCCACTGGTGGGACAGAGGACAGAGGCCTCCTCTCTTCGAGAGGGAGTCGGCTATGGTCTACCACGTGGGTCCAGTAAGGGTTGGTAGATTTCAAATGACTTCGAATTTTTGGTTCTAGGAGATGCCGGTTTCCTGACAATGTTTTCCTTCACCGTTTTGTGAGCAGTGGTGATGAAATTATTTACACAAAGTAGAGCGCATGGCTGGGTTGACCCCACGACCTACAACTCGTGAGTTGGGGTCGTTGCCGTTGGCCTACCACTGCTCTCTATCTATATTTTGATTCTTGAGACGAAACCCAAAACAGTACGTTGTTTACTCCGAACAGTCTCTGAACTTGAATGACCCTCATTTTGTTGACAAAAATAAGTACTTTCTAAAAATAGAATCTGTCTTTCGTCTCGACGTAATTACTCGTATCTGTCCGATAATTTTCATCAGTTTAATTGTCAGTAACAAAACAATTAACATTTCAGAACTGCGAACAAAACACTATCAGGTAATATCGTCCATATCGATTTGAAAATGGAAGAGGCGTGTTAGTGACACATTGACAAGTGTTCCTCCTTCCAAGATATTATCTTCAGGCAGTCCTGCTGCGATTGCAAACTCACTTCAAAATGCTCTCGATACCTATACTTCCAAGACGTTGGAATATTACGTAATGCCGCTTAGAGTATTGTCTAGAGCTAGAGGATTTTGTAGTACATGTAAATTGAATGTCACTCGCCATTCGATGATACCCACATTCAAGGTCATAAGCAATTTTATATTTCTGAATTATCACAAATATAAAATTGCTTAATCGCAGAAGCTCTCAGTAGATACCGTCTGAGACAATGGCGGAAGTTCAAAGGAATGGTCAAAGTTGGTGTATGTGTTATATGTGTGTACGCTGTGTTATGTACTGAAGCTACTTTGACATTGTCCTTTCTTTGGTATTGTTCGTCGAATCGTTGAGCTCCTTAAGTCTTGAGTTGAGCTGCACGATTTCTGACAAATGCGTGCACTGACTGGACAGGTCCTCTCAATCTGTGTGGTTCTTTCCTCAAAAGACCGTCTCAGATATCGATCTACATGGTCTTCATAAAACTTAACCAAGATTATGTTTGGACTTTAAAAGAGACTGTGACCTCTGAGTTTGTTTCGGCCTTTCTTCTCAGAGTAGTCAGATAGGAAACGCCGACCTCATATAGTTTAAAAAAAAAACATGATTGACGTGTAAAAGTGTTTTTACAAACCTACTTAAAAAAATAAAATCATTTATCATTTACTCGTCTTCACGCGCACATTCACAGCGTGTTTGTGCACTTGGTTACCACAGGTAAAGCGCACGTCGCTTCGTAAGGTACTACCCTACCTGGCCTACCTGAAGGTAGGTACTATACCTACCTGAAGTCTGTATTATAATAGGTATGTTACCTAATAAAAATTACGAATATATATTTTGAAGACCTATAAAAACCTAATAGACCGGTTAAAATTTGAGTTTACATGTTTTTTTAATGGCAAAACTTTTGACACGTTTACAGTGTGCTTTAAAAGCTCCGCTACATTTCGTTTTATTTTGATCTGTATCCCTACTTTAAAAGAAATAACACAGATGCGAAATTGTTGCTTAGATAACCCACTAATTACTTGCAAACATACCTACACTGATACACCAGTCTGGCCTAGTTACGATTTTTTAATGTAAGCGTATGTTTCTAGATACCTAACAACTAATGCACTGATGTATGGTTGACTATACCTATTGGATTGTCGGTGATCAATTTCCGGTGATTTTGCTCGGTTAGAAAAGAAATAAGTGCTTGAAAATGTATTTTATTCATAGGTTCATTAAATATTATTGAAGCGGGATTGTGTAGCTCAGTCACACTTAATCAGCCTATTTTTTCATTGCGCCTCTCATAGGGAATTAGGTGGATCACACACTACAACGCGCCACGCGACGGGGCGCGGGAATCGCAGCCAAATTCGCCGCGCAGAAACGCGAAAAATCACGCAGGGAGGCGCGTTATCAGTACCAGGCCACTCAGAAAGTATTCCGAAAAAAGTTTTTATGTATGGACTTGACTGACCAGTTATAATCTATTTTGAAAATATGATTATTTGTAAGTAAAAATAGGTATCGTCAAACGGGGTGAATAGGGATGCAGTGATGATCGGGACGAAACTTTAAAAGCGATTTCAACATCGAAATAATAATAGTTTGTTGCCAAAAAGGAGTCTAATGTGTTTATTGTGTTATAATTAACGACTAAGTGTCCTTTTCGGCGACAAACTGTGTTATTTCAATGCTAAAATAAATTTTAAAGTTTTGTCCCAATTTACCCTTGCATCCCTATTCACACCCCTTTTGGTGGTACGTTCCAATTTCAAAATTTCCCCTTCACCTTGTTTGCGAGCTAATTTAAATTATCGTGTCTCATTAAAAATGGATCTGCGCCGGGAACATTTTCGCGCTATGATTTTTTACGATTTCAAATGGCGCCTGAAACCGGACGGATCGTACGATAGACTTCAAATGGCATTCATGGATGAAGGCCCATCTATGGCAACCGTGTATCGTTGGTATAAACAGCCGTCAAAGTGCGACCACTTCTTTCTTCATCCCCCAAAGTTAGTCGACCGCGCGAATTCAAGCGCGGTCGACTAACTTTATGCAAGAAAACGTGCTAGCAGTGACAAATTTAATCCAAGAAATAGGCGAGTTACGTATCTAGAGATTCAGCACATACTACAGGTTGGATCGGGAAGCCTTCACGAAATTCTACAAGTGCATCTTCGCGTGAGGAGGATAGTTTCACGCTGGGTGCCGCACAACCTCACCGATGCTCAGAAACAGGCCCGGGTAGAATGGTGCCGTGATATAATAAACAGATTTGAAGCAGGGTCGTCTCGGCGTGTTACGACATCATTACAGGTTGTACATGGATTTATTAATACGATCCAGAAACGAAGCGCCAGTCGATGGTTTGGGTGTTTCAATAAAAAAAAATTACGTACGGAACATTTTTTTTTCGCAAAACTTCCGGAGTGTCCCACGTATCTGCCACGTTCGTCTAGTGTTCAAGCGTAGGGGTGTGGCAAGTCTTTCTGCTGAGCTTGAGGTCCTGAGTTTGATTGTCAGGTCAGGCAAAGTTAGTGTTGCTTCGGGAGGTTCCTGTTCCGGATAAAGCGGGAGGAAACGCCCGGGCGATCCACACAATGGTGACAACCATTGTGTGGATCGCCCGAAGGACATGGTGAGCATACGGTGGAGGTCTGCCCAGCTTGGGCAGAGCTTCCGGATTCGTTCGCTTATTCGCTTGGATTCCTCTTTTGCATCTGATGGGTCGGAAGTTTGGATAGTCCCTTCTCAACTACCCCACTCTAGTTCCTAGTCAATTGTTTGTGTTTTAAAAGCTTTATCTTTAATTCTTTTATGCTCTTTGGCGGTTTGACATATTTTCTGTACAAAATCTGTCAAACCAACATTTTCGTTTCTCAGGTAAAAATTATCTTGCTATTGGAAAATCAACCCTAAGTAAGTTTTTGTTTTCTACTAGGTACTAACTACAATACTAGAACAATATTTTGCAAAACGACAACACTGTTCTGTCAATATCGGCTAAAAACATTAACAATTTATTTTCGGCTTAGAACCTTATTCATCCTTGTTTAAATAATAATTACCCAGTGTTTCTTTTAGTCGTTTTCAGAATAATAATTATCTATATTCTACAAAAATATTTGACTTCAAAATTTAAAAATACTTATTGACTTTTTGTAATGACTGTACCTACGTGACGTCTGCATCGCAATCAAAATCTTGTTTAATCCATACATTTTAAAAACTAAAGCCGCTTGTCGTGTCTGTCTTTGTGACCTAGTTTTTGCTCTAAAGCCGGGTATACACTATCTTCGCGAACCTCTTGCGCTCCGCGCTCCCGCAACTGCTCCACATAGTGGATACGTTCGTGCTCCTAGAGCGTGCTATGTGGAGCAGTTGCAGGAGCGCGGAGCGCAAGAGGTTCGCGAACATAGTGGATACCCGGCTTTAAATACCCGGCTTATCTAAAGCCGGGTATCAACATATTTTGATGCTGTTTTCACTATTATTTAAAGAATATATTCCTGAAGTTTCTTGTGTATAATACATTTTTAACTTACATAGCATAATCTGCCTATAATGTTCCCACTGCTGGGACCCAGGATTTCTCTGTTCGAGAGGGAATGGGCTGTAATTTACCACGCGGGCCCAGTGCGGATTGGTAGACGTGACATGTCTTCGAATTTTTGGTTTTAGGGCATGTCGGTTTCCTCACGATGTTTTCCTTCTCCATTTTGAGAGCTGCGGTGCAGCGCAGTAGTGGGCCAAAGGTAACGGCCCTACTTACGAGATGTAGGTCTTGTGTTCAAACCCAGGCGCTTTACTTTGTGTTAAACTTACATATTTCAATGAAATCTCGATGTTTTGTCAAGTCGTAAAAACCGTGCGAAGTAGGGGCGAGTCCCTAGTAGGTATATTTATTAACAGATGTACGGAATTGCTGTTCACTTCACCTTAAATATATCATAATGCATATCGCTAAGAAAGTTCTCATATCGTCCAACTAAGGTCAAAACAACAATAAACTATAATCCAAAAAGATAAGCTGACGAACTCATTGGTAGTCTTGTAATTTATGTTAATCGAGGCTTTTAAACACAATGGCCCAGTCTTTGGAACACTTGAGAGTTCCTTAACCCTTCATAGAGGGGATCCCTAATACTATGTAACTACTTAGTCATGAAGAGGTTCGTTGTCTTTAATAAGGGTGGGTGAGTTCAGATTTAGCGTTTGTCTAGTGTAGGCGCTGATGTCGCGTAGACGTCCCGTCTCTCACGGTATATAAATGTATGAAAATTATAATGCATAAAGTATTTTTTTATTACATACATACATTCATGGCATCTTCCCACGGGGGTAGGCAGAAACATTAGAACCACCTGCTATGATCCTTACATACCTACCTTTTGTCTCGTTTACGTTCAATTGCGTACAGTAGGAATGGCTTTTAATTTGACAGTTCAACAAGATTCATTGCGTTATTTATGCTGTTGAGCAGGCAATTTTTTCGAACACATGAAGCAATGGATTAGCAATATCTTTTAAAACGATTCAGATTCTGATTGATAGTGTGTTAAGCAATTATACACGCACGCCAGTTGCGAGTACTACGCACCTGACCTCTCTGAAAAATATCACCAGTAATATCATTATTATGTCCTCCTACGGCGTCATTTTTAGGCTTCCGTACCCAAAGGGTTCAAACTCAAACTCAAAGCATTTATTTCAATTAAACCTTGTACAGGCACTTTTGAATTGTCAAAATTAAATAGTCTGACAGTTAGTCAGAAAGTTGAAGCTAGTTGCCCATTCCAAAACGTAGATCTCTATGGAGAAGAACGGGCAAGAAACTCCATGGACACTCTTTTAAATCAAGTTATTACAAAATCCTGGGTACATTATTCTTGTTGCTTCTATATGTGAGAACAATGTAAAAAGAAAAAGACAAATGAAGAAACAATTCAAAATATAAGATTAAAAATAAGCCTTGGCAGTTAAGAGATGACCAGTCTCAACCGACGGCAATACACGCGCCACTATCGGTGAGACATTTAAGTGAGCATGACACGTTCTCAACTGCCATGCTCTTTCAAGTCAACAGCAGAAAAAAAATCATAATAAACGGAAACATGGTTCTTACATTTACAAAATTAAAAAAAAAATGCTTCTAAATTATACAAAACTATAGTTTGCAATTTATTTAAGATGTTAATATAATTTACTACCAAACAAGAAGAGGTATTTAATATTGCAGTATTCAACAATTAAAACTGGATTGAATAAATTAAAAAAGTTATGTTCGTAATGTCAGAAATATTGAAAAAGAAAAAGGAAAGCACCTCTTCCAAATATTGAAATTTTAACTAGTGAGCCCAAGTGCCTGTGGAGCAGGACCAGCATTAAGCCGAGCATTTTTATCTACGATATAATCATCCAACTTGTAATATGCTTGTCTACATAGTGTGCGTTAAATTTCTTCTCATTTAATTGAAGAATATCGAATGGTATTTTATTATAACATTTTACACAGTAACCCATAAAAGAAGTTTTTACTTTAGACAATCTGAAACGCGGTTGATCTAATTTGTCCCTATTTCTAGTGTTAAAATTATGCCTATCACTTATCTTACTAAAAAGTTGTAGATTTTTTCGAACGTACATAATGTTTTCATATATATATTGACAAGGAACCGTCATGATGTTAATTTCTTTAAACAGTTCTCGTAGAGAATCGCGTCTGCTGAGCTTGTAGATGGCTCTGACAGCCCTCTTTTGCAGAATGAAGATAGAATCAATATCTGCAGCCCGTCCCCGCAACAAAATACCGTAAGACATGATGCTATGAAAGTAACTAAAATAGACCAGTCTCGCGGTATCTAACTTAGCCGCCCTGCAAGTGATGTTAAGTGCGGACCCCACTGTAGCTTTGAGTCAAGCGCGATCCCCAGAAAAACCGTATTTTCGACGAATTCAAGTGTCTCCCTATTCAATACAACATGACATTCATTACTTCTAACATTCGGTAAAGCGAATCTAATGCATTTAGTTTTTTTCTCATTTAATACCAAATTATTCACAGTAAACCAATTATGGACCACATGCATAGCGTTATTTACGTCGTCAAGCTCTTGTGCACGTCTGCTTACTTTAAAAATCAGTGATGTGTCATCAGCAAATAACACCATTTGTGGTTGGTTTTTCAGTAAATGAGGTAAATCATTTATATATACTAAAAATAGGAATGGCCCCAATATTGAGCCCTGCGGTACTCTCATTTTGACTTTTAAGCCCGATGAATTCACACCGTTAATTTGAACTTGCTGAAATCTATCATTTAAATATGATTCTATTAAGCTAAGAGCAAGTTTACCTAGTCCGTAATGCTCAAGTTTCAAGAGCAGTGTTTCGTAATTCACGCAATCAAATGCCTTGGATAGGTCACAAAAAATGCCTATAGCATCTTGTGCCTCTTCCCATGCGTTAAAGATGTGTTTTAATAAGGTGACACCGGCGTCGGTTGTACAACGTCCTTTGGTGAAACCATACTGTTGATCGTGTAAGATGTTATTACGATTAAAATGATTGAGCATTTGATTTAACATTACTTTTTCGAACACCTTGCTAAAAACCGGCAAAACCGATACGGGTCTATAATTATTAGTGTCTTTGCTGTCCCCAGATTTGAAAAGTGGAATAACTTTAATGAACTTCATTAAATCCAGGAAAACCCCTTGATCTACACACAAATTAAATATTAAAGCTAAATAGGGTGCAATTGTCTCAATAAAGGATTGACAAACTTTAGTGGACATGCCTCACAGATCTTCGGTAATTTTGATCTTAAGTTGCTTAAATGCCTTTATAATGACTATGGGGTTTATATGTTTAAATTTAAATTCCACGAAGAAGGTAGAAACGGGACCCTATTACTAAGACTTCGCTGTCTGTCCGTCCGTCGGCCCGTCCGTCCGTCTGTCTGTCACCAGGCTCTACAGACGCCAGCACAACAAGCTACCCGAAACTGTCAAATTTTCCCAATCAACGTTAAACCTTATAATTTAGCGATAAAGTTTAAAATCTATTAAAAAAATTTGACAGATTGTAGTAGCTTGATGTGTTGGCTGTACCTTAAGAACCGCGATAGCTAGTTGAAATTTTCATAAATTATGTGTTTCTGTTGCCGCTGTAACAACAAATACTAAAAACAGAATTAAAATAAATATTTAAGGGGGGCTCCCATACAACAAACGTGCTTTTTTCTGCGTTTTTGCCTTGTGGTACGGAACCTTTCGTGTGCGAGTCCGACTCGCACTTGACCAGTTTTTTATCATCTACTTGTAAAAAAGGTAATGCTCAATGATTATACAAGTAACTATTTACATTAAGCACTAAATTAAGGGAACGAATCCCCGTCCGTTCACTAATCTCTTATTTATTAGGTTTTCTTTAGGATGCATTAAGAAGCCTTCTCCTTCATGCATCCTAAAGAAAACCTAATAAATAATGTTCTTGTTCCGCCAGTTACTCAACTGAACCTAGCGCTCGCGCATCTTGGACAGTCACACCCAACACCTTATTTGACTGGCCTACAGGAAATCTATAAAGTCAAAGTTTTATGAACAAGAAACAGAAGACAATTGTTTTGGATCGGCGTAAGGAAAGGCGCTTTCGGTAAAAATAGCTATCGGTAAAAGATTATTTTGTTCAAGCGTGTTCCGGCGAACCATGACATCGGCAAATCTTGGTATCGGCCAATCTATTCTTTGTAGCGTTATTCGGCGAAACGTGCTGTCGCTAAATAATCACTGGTAAACTAGTTTTGTTTCATGAAGTGTCATACCTGATTTTATAGGTATGGTTCTGCCACGTTGATTCCAAATCTGCTGTCAGTTCTTCTCTAGCAGCTCTAGTTTTTGAAATATTAACATATTACATTTTTAGCGAAAAATACTCGAATTATAAAATGAAAAAAATTGTTTCTCTAACCTAACATGAAAAAAACTTTTCTTTATAAGATTTTCTTGCATGAATCGAAACGTCAGCCTTGTTTTGAATGCTCCAGCAGCAATCAGACATCATATTTGCATTCCAAGGACCCTGGTATCGCTCTTCCATCGTGCGAATGTCCTGATGAAAGCGTTCTCCTTGTTCTTCGCTTAAATCGCCTAAATTCTTTGGGAAACGGTCTAAATGACTGAAGAGGAATTTCATCTTGATGCTCATGTTACATCCTAGTCTTTGAAAGTGCACCATGAGCTGCTCAATGTGTTGAAAGTAGTCTGGAGACTTTTTATTTCCTAAGAAATTTTGCACAACCCAAACAAATTCAATCCATGCATATTTGGTATTTGGTATATCCTCCTTGCTGACCCAAAAGAAAATTGACCATTTTAAGATCAATGCATATCAGCCAGTTATGGTTCGGACGTACTCGGGAAAGAAAAGTCACTGTCCTCATCATCACTGGCTTCTGACGGAACTTGTAGTGTTACATTAGAAGTAGGTACTAGGTTGCGTTATGTCTGTGTGGTGCCGGACTTAAAGAATAGCACCACCCCATACTTCCCGTGGGTGTCGTAAAAGGCGACTAAGGGGCGTACCGGAGAATGGGCAGAAGCGTTCTCTATGCATTCCACCACCATACCATACTGCGATCGCCAACCCGCCTGCCAATCGTGGTGATTATGGCAACCCCCCCCCCCCTTTTGGGGGAGGCCTATGTCCAGCAGTGGACGTCTTTCGGCTGAAATGATGATGATGACGATGACTAGGTTGCGTATCAGCCACAGGTTCTTCGCTGGTATTTAGAATTGGTCTAATAGCTGATTTTGAATTCGGGTAAGACCATTTGGAACGATTTTTGCGGTTTATTCCGGTAATATTTACAACACAAAAATAACAGTCATCGTGATGATTAGTCGGTTCATGCAAAATCATAGGAGTTTTGAACTTCAAAGTAGGTCTTTTTTTACTAGCCTACTAGCTAGTTACGCAACTACCACATACAAAATTTGGTATCCATGCCTTACTAAACACTTGTAATGGCGTCCCAAAGAAGTCCAAGTAGGCCTTTTTAACACGCTTTTATTAGGTCGACCTGTATGTAACTAACTATGTAATGGAATCTAAGGTAACTAATTTAACCATCTTCCAAGGGTCAAAGCGTAATGAAAATTGGCAGCTGTATGTAGTTCTGATGACAATACAATAATTGGTACTGTCGAACTGATCTGATGATGGAGCCGGAAGATATGAACTGGAACTTCATGATGGAAAATCGCATCATAGCTGTTTTGGATTTCTTAGAAAAGTCTTGTAATGAACTTTGACCACGATTAGGTTTCAAGGTCTGATGATGAAGCCGGAAGATAGGCACTGGGATTCCATGATAGAATATCGTACGTGCATTTATAAAAGCGTGTTTTTCTAGTTCAACTATTCATTTAACTATTCATTTTGTTGTTTAACTATTCATTTTTTATAAAGTCAGACGCACTTAAACGACATTCTCCAAACTTATACACACCACAAACAGCACAAAAACTGTTTCTTCTTAATGTAGACATATCGATTTAATTACTTACGGAATTTAATAATTTTTTGCACTAAAAAAAAATATTATTAAGCAACGTAACGAAATTTTAAGAAGTACCTGTATCACAAAAATTAGAGCTGCTAGAAATAAACTGAGGGTAGATATGAAATCAGTGAACTCAAATTACTAAGAAACAGTTTGGAAATTCATAAAACAAAAAAAAAAGTTAAATTTTGTTTACCAGTGAATAGTATCGATTAATAGGTTTTCGTATTACCGTTCAACGGTGAACCATGCTTTCTGTAGACAATTATATCGTTCAAGGGTATTTTATATACCATATGGGACTCCACTCCTTCTTACCGAGAGGAAGTCTTTGTCCCAGCAGTGGGAACATTATAGGCTCATTATGCGTAGCCTCTACTGTTCTGCAGGAAGTCTGCATAAAGTCTGCTGGACAAAGGAAAGGGCTACCGCTGGCCTGGAACATAAAGGGCTCAGGAATGAACACGGCTGGGTTTTAGTCAGTAAGAGTCTGACACTCCCTTCCGCTCCACCCAGAGCGGGAGGAGTCATTTGATGATATCCCATCCGCAAAAAAAAAGCCTGCTTATGATTTAGAATGAACACCAAACATGTCTGAAAGGCGATTCTCGCGCACGACTAATTCGTAGAAGACAGACTATTCTCTCGTGAAAATCAAGTTCAATTCTATTTCTCTCAGGAAAACGTTTTCATGCCTTAGTTTATATGCGAATGCTAAGAGTGGATAACTGGATAGGACCGGTCGACACAGAAGTACATGTGGACCGTCGGGCCAATATCAAGCAGCTGCTGTGTCGTTCATTACATAATTCCCCCTTAATAATAAACGTTGTATAGCGTCTGTAAAGTTACACAACGCTTTGTCTTCTTCTTTCGAAAGTCAAATTACTGACGACTAAAATAGAGAAATCGGTGTAACTATTCATCTGATATAATACGTTTATTAGTATGGGGCATATTGGAGTTTATGCAAAACATATTAGAAGACACTGCGATTGCCACAACAAAGAAAGTTTCCCAGTGTCGTGAAGAAGTCAAGTGGATGACGATAGCTTTACTCTGGTTAAGGACAAGAAGGATCGAAAGATACACCCACAAGCCGCCAGTGATTTAAACTTTTTACTATTACTATTATAATTCATCATTCGATGATTTCACACCCGAAAAAAAAAGTCTGCTGGACGTCTACGCAGCCGCTACGGGAAGCCTACGCCGATTTTTAAAGACCCATACGCGCGTACGCCTACGCTAAACAAATGTCCAGTGTAAAGACACCCCGAAAAATACCTTAAAAATAGTACCAACAGTTTATGTATAGGAACTACCCACTTACCTATTGCTTGCTTTTGATAATCAGACCGAACCCTAATGTCACTTGCACAATTCGAAGTACTTATAAAAAAATTAAATGAAATTGAAACTGTTTATTAAAATAATTGATTTACATAAATATTAAAAAAGTAGGGCCTTGTACTAGACTAGGACCAGCGGTTTAGGCTGTTCGTTGATATATCAGTCAGTCAGGACTTTGAATTTTATTTATATAGGAAAAAAAATTGGATTCTACCTCAAGTAGGAATAAACCTGTATCTCAGGTATCTCACTCAAGTGCTTTTACATAAGTATTATCTAAAATCACACTAATATTATAAAGGCGAAAGTTTGTGAGTGTGTGTGTGAGTGTGTCTGGGGGTGTGTGTGTGTGTGTTTATATGTTTGTTACTTCTTCACGCTCAAACGGCTGGACCAATTTTGATAAAATTTTGTATGGAGGTAGCTGACACCCTGGATTAACATATAGGCTACTTTTTATTCCGATATTCCCACGGGATCGACATTTACGCGGGTGAAACCGCGGGGCGTAGCTAGTTCAAGATAAATTCAATTAAAGGTTAATTAGCTATAGTAATAACCGATAAAATAAATGGTATCTATACTTCGTCACGTTCCAAAGTAAGCTCGCGTGACGTCGCCTTTCTGCCTTCGAAGCATTTTAGTATCTCCGCGATAAAGAGTTATGATTAATGGCTATGACAGTTAAGGAAAAAAAGCCACAGAATATTGAAAGTATTTTATTTCCTTTCACGGCAATTCTAGATACTCCTTACAATAATATAATACTAGCTGCACCCCGCGGTTTCACCCGCATAAGTTTTGATCCTGTGGGAATATCGGGATAAAAAGTAGCCTATAATATGTTAATCCAGGGTGTCAGCTACCTCCATACAAAATTTCATCAAAATTGGTCCAGCCGTTAGAGCGCAGCGTGAAGAAGTAACAAACATATAAACACACACACACACTCACACACTCATAAACTTTCGCCTTTATAATATTAGTTTGATTTTACTGTTTTATAATGTGGTGGCCCAGTGTTATCAGACGCGACTTACGACTTACTACGGTCGTAGTTTCGAACCCAGACAGGCGCTTTACTTTGTGTAATTTATTTCATCACCACTGCTTTCAAAGCGGCAAAGGAAACATCGTGAGGAACCCGGCATGTCCTAGAACCAAAAATTCGAAGACATGTAACATCTACCAACCTGCACTGAGCCCGCGTGGTGGATTACGGCGCACTCTCACCGAGGGGAGGCCTTCGTCCCAGCAGTGGGAACTTTGTAGGCTGAGTATGATGGTTTATGCCCACCTGGTCATAAAGACACCAAAACACGTGAAAGAATCAATGTCAATGAAATCAACTCTTTTGTTCAATAAAACTGCTTCAATGAGTGAGGTTACAATCCAACCTTATAAACCTCTAAACTCCTGCAAAAGACTGTTGAAAAACAGTAGTTTGCATTTTATTCAAGGAAACAAACGCGTAGGTACTAACAGGTATAAGTGCTTTGAAATATCTCCTGACAAAGGAAGCAGTTACAGAAAGCGTCACAGAACTACCTACTTGAGACTAATTAAAAAAAAAACTAATTATAGAGGAATATAGAGTTTCTAAGAGTGAGTACAATCCAACCAATCCCATCCAATTTATTTATAAAATTATAACCATAACACGCATCAATACAACTCTCTAAGTGCATATTACTCTATTGAATAACTACTCGTATTTCGTGTATTCATGATATTTGAGGCCAATTCTAACTTAAGGAGTTGTATAGCTGATTCATAAGATTATAATTCTGTAAAGCCATATTTGGTACGGTCGCGAATCATATTTTAATCAACAGACAACCTGACACTGACCTGAAAATTGCAAAAAAACTTAAGTAAATTTGTATTTCGCGGGCTACCTTAGCGCATTCCTCTTATCCTAATTAGAATGAACACCAAACATGTCGGAAAGGCGATTCTCGCGCACGACTAATTCGTAGAAAAGTACGAATTTGGACTATTCTCTCGTGAAAATCAAGTTCAATTCTATTTCTCGCAGGAAAACGTTATCATGCCTTAGTTTATATGCGACATGCTAAGAGTGGTTAACTGGATAGGACCGGTCGACACAGTAGTACATGTTGACCGTCGGGCCAATATCAAGCAGCTGCTGTGTTGTGTTGCGCGGGGTTGCGATAGTCGTGGAGAGGATCTGGCAGTTGGGTCTCGAGGTGGCATTGCACAAGTCCGAGGCCATGTCGTTTCATAGCCCCGGAATGCGCCACCATCGGGATCCCAACTAACGGTAGGAGGGGTTCACATCGGCGTCGAGACGACGATGAAATACCTGGGTCTCGTCCTCGACAGCCGGTGGAACTTCGTCGAACATTACCGACGTTTGGCCCCCAAGCTGGAACGGGCCGGGGCCGCCTTCAAGCGGCTCTTGCCGAACCTGAGGGGCCAAACGACTCCTGCCGGGGGCTTTACGCGGGGCTCATGCGGTCCATGGCCCTATACGGGGCCCCGGTGTGGGCGCGTTCACTGCGGCGGCGAGCCGCCCACTACCTGAACGCGCCCCAGAAGGTGGTAGCCATAAGGCTTATCCGGGGATACCGCACGATCTCGGGCGAGGCGACAAGCCTCCTTGCCGGACTGCCGCCATGGGATCTGGAGGCGATAGTCCTCGCGCGCCTGTATGAGTGGCGCTGCCTCCGCGCTACGCCTGGGGGAGGATCCGCTTCCGCGGCAAATCGTTGCGGAGCGGACAGATCTCCGGCGCGATCTCATGGCGGCATGGAAAGAGCGACTGTCGCAACCCAGCGCAGGGCACGCCGCGATAGAGGCGATAAGACCCCTCTTTGAGGAGTGGCTAGAGAGGCGCCACGGCGCCCTCACCTACCGCCTGACGCAGGTCCTCACCGGACACGGAAGTTTCGGGAGGTTACTGCATATCATCAGGCGGGAGGAAACGCCCCGGTGTCACCATTGCCACGATCGCCCAGAGGATACGGTGGAGCACACGGTGGAGGTCTGCCCCGCTTGGGCGGAGCACCGCCGTGTCCTCGTAGAGGCAATCGGAAGTGACGGCGACGTCTCGCGTCCGGCCCTGGTGCAAGCCATGGTCCGGGGTGAGAGGGAGTGGGAGGCAGTCACCTCCTTCTGCGAAGCAGTCATGCTAGCGAAGGAGGTGGCGGGACGGTTCAGGGAGAGAGCCTCTTGTCTCAGCCGCCGCGGGGGACGCCCCAGGCGTCGGGAGCCGCGTGACGACTCCCGGCCACCATAGGCGCGGGCCTGCGGGCGGAGAGTAATGGGTAGCTCACCGTCCGATCAGGACCAGGCCCGTGCCGGATGGCGCGTACGTGTTCCACGCGCGCCTTAAAGAGATGTCAGCATCGAGGAGGAGCCCCTTAGGGCCGAAGCCTGCCGGGCCAGCGGGATTGTCCGAAAGGGTTTAGTCAGTAAGAGTCTGACACTCCCTTCCGCTCCACCCAGAGCGGGAGGAGTCATTTGATGATATCCCATCCGCAAAAAAAAAGCCTGCTTATGATTTAGAATGAACACCAAACATGTCTGAAAGGCGATTCTCGCGCACGACTAATTCGTAGAAGACAGACTATTCTCTCGTGAAAATCAAGTTCAATTCTATTTCTCTCAGGAAAACGTTTTCATGCCTTAGTTTATATGCGAATGCTAAGAGTGGATAACTGGATAGGACCGGTCGACACAGAAGTACATGTGGACCGTCGGGCCAATATCAAGCAGCTGCTGTGTCGTTCATTACATAATTCCCCCTTAATAATAAACGTTGTATAGCGTCTGTAAAGTTACACAACGCTTTGTCTTCTTCTTTCGAAAGTCAAATTACTGACGACTAAAATAGAGAAATCGGTGTAACTATTCATCTGATATAATACGTTTATTAGTATGGGGCATATTGGAGTTTATGCAAAACATATTAGAAGACACTGCGATTGCCACAACAAAGAAAGTTTCCCAGTGTCGTGAAGAAGTCAAGTGGATGACGATAGCTTTACTCTGGTTAAGGACAAGAAGGATCGAAAGATACACCCACAAGCCGCCAGTGATTTAAACTTTTTACTATTACTATTATAATTCACAATTGCAACAGCATCACAGCAGCGTCAGCATCAAAAGCAACATTTATTCCACATACAGGCACACCGTCAGCGCTAAGAAGTGACCTACTGAGATCTTCGCTTCATCGGCTCAATACACACACAACACACATATAAATAGGCATCAATGTGTATTGAGCACTAAAATTGTATATAATTAAGTTAATTATTGTAATAAATTAGTCATCAAGCTGGAGTCGAGTTTGATTCACCTACCATAACTCCTCTCACTGTGGCCAAGACACCTTTAGCCATCATCGGTCCTATGAGTCTGTGGGATCGGCAGTGAGAAAACCATTTCCTGTGTACATTGCACGACGTACAAAAACCCCTATTCCTACCCAAATTCCGTCTGTTTCCGTAGGTTTCCTAGGAGCAGACATCCCTCACGTAAAACCAGCGTAACTCACGTTTGGTGTGGTTCGTATGATAGTGTAGGGCGTTAGGGTAACTAGGGTGCTAGGCAGTTGCTGTAGGGCTAGGTTTATATTCAGTAGGGTTTTTGGTAATCGTAGGTACCAGGCTCCATTGTGTCAAACTTAGCCACACTGTACGCAATTGGGATAACGGCCGTACTAAGCTGTGAAGCCCAGTGTGTACGGTAGAGGCTTTATGTGTAGCACTACGTTTAGTATGACAGGCTGGTTATAATTGTATGATTATTCCATTCGAATATTCAAACAAATATATGTCAGATATCTTAAGATAGTTTTTTTGTTATAAGAGGTCATTGATTCATATATTTTCGGTAAAGCTGTGAGGTTCCTTTAAACAATACAATAGTTCCAAGTCTACGGTCTTTTAATTATAAACGAGGAACTGTAGAGGTCCAGTGCAGACCTCTACATTTGGTGGAGGGCCGAACCCCCCGAACTCCTAAGCCAATAAGCGCTTATTTGAAATACGCACCCCGCGTCATATGAGATTTTTTTTCAGCGAATATAAAGCGCTAAAGTTGCGCACATAATATATAAAAAGCGAGACCTCTCGCAACGCCAAGGAGTAAATAAAAGCTAAGCAGTGAGTATAGAACGGGCGCAGAATCGTCGCCAGAAGAATCAAAGCTAAGTGGTTGAATTTGTTTTTTTTGTAAAGAGAGTAAAATGGCTCAATTTTTCACGGGCTACAACGGTTGCCTAGAAAAAATTTATTTTTCAACACACTTGCCTGTAAAGTGGCTCTTATTGAACCGCTTTTAGGTCCATAATGCAGTGTATTAAAAACGCGTGCTTTTTCTTTACTTTAATCCACAAGTGCTTTATTTCCACAGATAAGTATTTACTAGTCGGAGATGCGTGCTTTTTTAATCTCATCAATTCACTTTTTTTTTTTAATAGTCTATATTGTCCTTGGTCCCAAAATTAACTAAAGCCACAGACACATTACTGAGTCGTGTTGTGTCGTGACTCGGATACACCAATCAAACGAATCTATTCAGGATTACGTCAACTTACAACGAGTTTTGATTGGCTAACACTGCGTCAGGAGGCGTCACGACACGACACGACACAGTAGTATGAATCCAGCTTAATATTTATTTACCTGGTGAATGCGCAGGGACCATAGACAATTTAAGGTGAATGCGCAGTGGTAGTTCACGAAATTCAAATTTTTTTAGGTTTTTTGCAGGTCAGTGTCAGGTTGCGTCTTGATCAAAATATGATTTGCGACTATAACAGCTACGTCTTTACAGAATGATAATCATTCGAATCATTAATACATCTTTCGTATGGAAAAGTTCTTAGGGAAAAAATCTAACCTGAAAGATTCTATTCTAATGACTATAATTATGTAAATACATATATATTATAGTCGCGAATCATATTTGATCAAGATACTGACCTGCAAATAAACGTAAGAAAATTTTAATTATCCACCTTAAATTGTCCGTGGTCCCTTCCGAAACCAAACGGAAAAGACCCTGACTGGCGTTCTATTATTGCGGATTCTCACTGAACTAATGTATATTTCTGTATGCCAATAGTACTTTCTAATTCCATACTAACTAAACTACAATTTGACATACGACAACACTACGATCAGTCTAAACATTATTTTGTGTTTATTATATTTTTTCTATAGGCTGTTTAGAGGTTTTGTAAATGCCACAGACTAATATATTTAAAATGAGATTCAGTGCTTTTTACGTAATATGTCTAAGAAGTCTGTGGTGTTTTTATTTACACCTGCGCGCGCATCGCTAGTGCTGGCTGGCTAGCACGGCGCGCGGAAAAACAAAACTAGCGCGCCATTTTCCAAACAAGTTTTTAACAATACAAGTCTGTTTTTTCCTCGCAAGTGTGTTGAAAAACGTCGTATGAAACGCGTGTGCATTGATCATTAGACTCTCGGCTTTCTTATCGCACTCGCCTGCGGCTCGCGCGAATAATACCGCCTCGAGCATAATGATCAACATAGCACACATGTATCATAATGTACTAAAACAGTATAAGATAGTTGCCGCCTACAATAATTGACGTGAGAGTGATTGGGCACTGATAATGAGAATTTACCTTCAGGGCGCAGCCCTAGCGTTATACAATTTTAAGTATCACGAAGGTATTACTTTTGATGATATGTGCGATATCTTTCGGGAGGAGCTTCCGTGTAGATGTCACAGAGCATTTTATAAGGCACAGAAAGAGGAGATTTTAAAAGATCCGTCTGAAGGATGCGGACAAGATGATGTTATAAATGTAGATGATGATGCTTCTTTATTATTTAGTGGAAAAGAAGATGACCATCTACAAGATGAGCAAAGCTGCCAAGAAAGCAGCGTGGAAGTTGATGGAGATGAGGAAGATGATGACGAGCGCAGCAGCCAGAGGATGAGAAGGAGCTGATGGAAGTGTTCGAGAATGAACACGAGGAAGAAAATAACGAATCGGGTCAGTCCATTCCAGTTATTGATATATCTAGTTATGTTTCAGAGCCGCAGGAAGAGCATCATGATCACGATGTACAAATCATTACAAATAACATCGCTATTGATCAATTTACTGAGAATAATTTTTCGTTTAATAATTCCAAAATAAAGGAGGATGACCATTTCGATTTTTCGACTACAAAGGACAATGCACAAAACATCGTTTTGTCAGTTGACAATAGTAAGGTGGATAGTGTAATGGGGTTAGTTGAAGGTGACTTAAAGTTGGATGCAGTCGGAGATGAAGACATAGAGGTGAAAGACAATTCTGTGCAAATTAAAAACTCATTCAATTTTTCTACAGATGGAGTTGCAGTCTATAATAATAATGATTTTGTCATTAATAATAATAGAAAAATAATAAACATTCACCGCATAGATATCCTTAAGAATAATAATATTATTTCACAATGTGCCACAATCAATATAAGAAAAGCACGAATTAAGAAAAGAATCCCATTTGCAAGAAAAATACGCATTAAGAAAAGAATCCCTTTTATCAAAAAAGCTAGAACTAAAAACTCTATTCCAAAATGTTTTTCAACTATTGGTAAATTTATAAAAACATTTTCTGAAAACATAACCCTCCTTCTGACGCAGTCGGGTAAAAATAATTATCATTTTATAAAGAAGTTTTCATTTTTAGAGCATAAATTTATTAAATGGAAGTTTAAAGATAAAAACATTTTTAAATTGATTAAAAACTTTTCTTGACATTACATTGACTTTGATTTTTTTGTTGACACTTGTTATGTCATTGTAAATAATAATATGTCAGTTAGATGTAAACATTATTATGACATTATTTTAGTTACTAATATGCTACATTTTATTAACATGTTTTCGTGTGTATGTTTCATATGCTGGGAAGAGAATATCGGACGCGGCCGGGAGTGTGAGGTGCCATACCTCACAGCTCTCAGAGGTCTGTGAGGTGCAATGCCTCCACCTCTAAGCGGCCGGGAGTGTGAGGTGCCTTGCCTCTCAACTCCAAGAGGCCTGAGGGAGTGAACATATCGTCGTCGTCAATGTTTTCCAAATTCGAATAGGCCGGGATAGAATGAACATGCTCCAGATAATTATGATGCGAGTTATGGGAGGATAATGGTTTAGAAAACTGTGGTCACTCCTACAGGGGGGGTGACAGACACTCAGCTTATGTTGAAACCAACTTTGCTTACGGGGCATAGCCTTCGCAAAGTGTGTTGAGTTGATACAATTGGTTCAGCTTATGTTTGAGCACCCACAGTTTTGTTGTTGATGTTTCATTGAGTTGTTATTAGATGATGATGGAGTGAATCTTGAATTTTCCCTCTGGAGTATGGGCATGTGTTAGACTTTTTAAATGAACCCTGGCCTCTTAAACTTTTCCCTCCCTCTGGCTCATACCGTCCGATGGGGTAAAAGAGTTTGAAGTTAAGATCATTTAATTTTTTTTTAAGCCTCGTTAGGCCGATGTGAACTTTCACATCAATTGTTTTCCTAGGAGGCCTAGTCGCATCTTTTCCGCCGGTTTTGGTGTGACGAGGTTCAGGCATGACGACGTTAGTTTGTGTTAGTGCACATTGGCACTCATAAATTGTAAACTTACCTGGCACTTATCGAAGTGTCGGATACGCGGTTCGTTCGTCCTGATTTTAACCTTTCTCTTGCAGGAGATGGTCCTCACCCTGTCTATCTCCGGCGTTAGGTCATTTTTCTGTATAGGGATAGGTAGGAAGAGTCTGTATGTTCGAATGGTGTGAATAAAAGTCTTGTTTGATGATGGAGCTATGCCGATACTTTTATTCAAGGGTGGGCGTAGCTGATGTAGAGGCTTTATGTGTAGCACTACGTTTAGTATGACAGGCTGGTTATAATTGTATGATTATTCCATTCGAATATTCAAACAAATATATGTCAGATATCTTAAGATAGTTGTTTTGTTATAAGAGGTCATTGATTCATATATTTTCGGTAAAGCTGTGAGGTTCCTTTAAACAATACAATAGTTCCAAGTCTACGGTCTTTTAATTATAAACGAGGAACTGTAGAGGTCCAGTGCAGACCTCTACAGTACATTCACAAAAACGTTAATACCTTAAATACTGCTTACGATTCAGCACATTTTAATTAACCACACATTTCCTTATGTAGTATATTTGAGTTGTTGTTGTTAACTTTTCTGGGGACACTTCACATTTTCGATAACTTATTGAACTGTAGATAAATAAGCAATTGTAAGAAGCAAAACCTTACAATTATGTAGGTTCTTTTAGTGCTAGTCCTGAACGTTGGCGGAAAACCTAGCACAGTAGCTCAGCTTTTTCTATATATTTTGCTTTATCATCGACACAGTTGCCAAACAATGCAACCAGGAAAAATAATGAGGCTATGTTTCTTTCTTAGTATAAATCCTTATCCATCTTTTCTACTCGTCTGCACTCGACATCATTTGCGAGATCCCAAGCGTAGCGTGGGAGACTCTCGAAAAACTAAGAAAACTGTTCGATTTTTTAACCGACTTCTTTAAAGGGGGAGGTTTTCAATTCGGATGTTTATATATTTATATTTTTTTATGTATGTTCGGGCATAACTCCGTCATATATAGACCGATTTGCAAAATTCTTTTTTCGTAAAGATCTGATGATAAGTTTCGGAGACAGACATCGGAACTCTTCAATAAATGCCAGCAAATCAACCGCGATTGCTGCTATCGCTTAAGTATGCGTTGTATGCAATCATACAACATAATATCACGCCTGTACCCTCTAAAGGGTTACGCAGATGTGTTCTGTGGTAGGTACTCCCTCATTTCTGTCAAAGTTGTTATTGGGGTACCTCTAATCTAAAAATTCTCTCATTTTTAATGGAGAAGGTATGCTTCAGGGGTGGGTCCATATAAATTTTATGAACTTTGTTTGGGTAGTTTTTGAATTAGCTTCAATAATACGAATTTTTTCCGCTTAGTTTATATTGATGAAGTTTTAATAGCTTCCTGACACTGATACATCATATACCAAGTAGCGTTATATAAATTTGTGTTAGGTTAGGTACCACTAAAAAATGAAAAATAAAAAAACTTTTTTTACAAAAAAAAAACAACCGACTTCCAAATAAAAACACTACAAAGTGAAAAATAACTTTAATTTCGGAAGTCGGTGTCGTTGGTTCCGCATTTTCGTTTTTTGATACCGACTTCCGAAATTAAAGTTATTTTTCACTTTGTAGTGTTTTTTTTTGGAAGTCGGAAGTTTTTTTTTTTGAAAAAAATTTTGTAGTTTTTATTCAGGGTAGTACGAGTATGTTTTTTAACCTACACATTAATGGATAGATACTTACGAACAGTTTTCTGGACAGCTTTCCTCGTTGACATTAATGCTTTTATGTTAACTTTCATGATTATATTTCGACTGTAAATTAAATGGTTTTCTGGATACAAACAACAACAATATATCCCTTGGAAATATTTTTATTTTTCAACTCATCAATAGCACTATAATATTCATACAAAACTAAACATAGTTTCACTACACTTAATATAATAAATAATTTTTTGCATAATGATCTAAATTGAACTACGTCTTTACTGTTGCAATAGTTACCAAGAGATCAAATCAAGTAGTACCTACAAGAAGCGAAGTAGTTTTACATTTGCCCAGCTCTAAAAATGTACAACTCTTCGCGGCAAGTTTATATAATATACATAATATATAATTATCTAATTGGAAACAGAGATCAAAATAAAAAGAGACAGTCTTACTTCAGTATTGACTAGAATATCATCGATATCTATAACATTTAAAACACTTTAGCTGATGATCATAATGGGAAGCATTTGATAGTTCATTAATATATTTATTTTAACACCATTTTGAGAAGGACTGAGTAGGAGCGATGATAATAATTATATATATCCACGAGTAACATTTTGGTTAACAACATACAAGGTACTAACTGATTTTTATGTACACATAGCTTATAATTAAGTTGAATAACATCTAAAAATCGATTGTATTTTGTATAATATGACACATATGTACGGTAGGACGTATTGTCCTTAATAAAGAGTTGTTAATAAAAGTTTGACGGGGGCGGGTAGTATTCTATGTAGGTGTTGGTTACGGATATGTTGCGTGTTTATTCCTGTTGTCTGTCGTCTTCAACGGAGCCGTTGGCTTTCACTTCCTGGGGCAGAGCCGACTGAAACGCAATTTATACAGCATTAGTAATGCAGGGTGTCTGAACATTTCTCGGAAGTTTACGTCCGTCTAGAGAAATGTTTGTGTTACTTTCTTGAGTTGCAAAAAAATGTAGTAAAGTTTTATTCGAAACACTGTAACTCTGAGGGTATCGAAAATTAATGAAGGAAACGTTCTGACTTCTTGGGGAATCTTTTATCACATTAATATATTAGAACATTACTCTAAATTAAGTATAAAATACTGACTTTCATGTAATTAGATATCTAGAATAAGTTCTGAAATACTTTGTGTTAGAATTAAACTTCAAATTCTGTGGGCCAGAATAATTTTGCAATTATAATTATTTAAATCCTTCACCTTCAGAACTTTAAACGTCTCATTATAAGTATTAACTTGTTTATTAACAAATGAAGAGTACGTACTTCGTAGGGGAGTAAGAACATGTTGTTGTCTGACCGGCGTCCGAACCGCAGACGGATAGACGGGGCACGTACGGCACGCTCTTGTTCCTGTGTTAAAAACTATACTTAATTTATTATACATATAAGCACACAAAGGTGGAAAGTAGCAGGTTATTGTGATTTTGATTCGAATTCAAAATCATAATAATCTACAAGCTTTCCAATGAAAATTTGCGCTTCGGTAATCTTCGTTCCCGAATTAGCACGTGTACCTCGCATCACAGAGTAAACCCTCACTGAGGCAATGCTTCTAAGTCTTGTCCTACCGCGCTTTATTGTAGTGCAACTGGCATTGCGCGTTTGTATGAAGTCTTGTCTCTGTCGGGTTACCTACTCTGGTCTCAGATCGTCATTGTCACTCAAAAGTTATGAAAAGTTTTTTAGAATTGCATAGAGTTGTTAATCTAGAGTAGGTATATATCTTCCATGGTTGTAACAGCTCTATATTAGATCTCATCATTGCGCGTTCCTTTTTCCGGAGAAAGACGATGATTGCCGACGCGCATACTTTTCTTTAGAAAACAACTATTAATCAAATCCATTACGTTTAAATAGTTGTCGAAGAAATGGATTTCCCAAACAAAACGTGCAAAGGATAGTGCTGAATTGTCAGTTAAGGCTATTGCGATTGTATGTTACGTTAATAGGTTTGATTCCAACGAATCTAATACCCATTTTTTCCGGTTATATCGTATAGGAGTGGTAGCCAAACCGTCACTGCGTCATCACTGACATATGGATATGGTTCGATATTATTAGTAACAATGTTGAACAAATAACATAACATAATTATTGACAGTTCGAAAATGCCCGGAGGGCACCGGTGCTCAAATATTAACCCATCTGCCTTACCCTTTTAGGGAACGTTTGATTGATTGAATTAGATCATTGTTTACACTATAACCTGTCGAATAAAATATTCTTAGTATTCTTCGGCCCACATTAGGTTACACTTTTGTGAATAACAACTGAACTGAACTGTTTAATGACATGACTAAATATTTTAATAAGGTGTAGCCACTGACCTCTATAATACAAGTACGCTGGACTAACGATACTCTACGAAATGACAGTTGTTTTGTGTGCCGATTCAAAGCGCCCCGCTCGTAGGACCCAGGAACTAAAATTGACACGTTCTTTCAAATGGACGTTGATTTGTTTACTTCGTCTCTGATGATTTAGGTCTAAATCGTGAAAAACTAGTTTATTTGTGTATTTTGTGTTTACTACGTGATATTTGGAACATTTAAATTATGAAAGCATGCGGATTTTGTAAAACTCGCTGCCAAAAAGACAGCGGATTAACCATTCACAAGTAAGTGAATTTTACGACTATAAATGCTTATGTGAGCATTTTTATTACCATCTTATATTTAGAATAAATGTTTTCGTTAATATCCCATCATATTTAAGTGTAATTAGGGCTCAGTTTTCACATTTAGTGAATACAATAATTAGAATAGGGTTGTAAATGTTCCATGTCGATAATGTGTCGATAGTTTTCTTCAGACAGTTAATAATTTTAAATTTACGTCTTTCAAATAGAAATTTACTGTCGCCAGAAATTTCTGCAATTTGATTACCTACCTAAAACAAATTAGCAAATACTAGTTTCTAATTTCAACAGATAAATCCATACTAATATTATAGGTAAATTCGAAAGTAACTCTGTCTGTCTGTCTATCTGTATGTTACATTTTCACGCCTAAACCACTGAACGGATTTCAATATTTGGCAGAGTATAGTTTTTATCGACATATCTCGCGGGCGAAGCCGCGAGCGGAAGCATAGTATTATATGTAATGTGTACTTGTTTCCGAAGTAAAGACCTAACATCAAAATAAAACTTGTCATCTACAATGTACTGTATACTTTAGTCAGTTTTACTTTAATTAAATACTTAATTTCAGATTTCCCACCAAATCAACTAAGCAGGGCTCAAAAACATGAAAATGGAAAATTGGAGTCCTAAATCGAATTATCATCTTTGTAGCAATTTCACTGCGGACTGTTTCGTTAAACACTCTACACTTACGCTCTTCTCCATACGAACACGGCCTTTTGGAAGACTAGAATCAATTCTATTTTATTGTATGTTTGACGTTCAAAAGTGCCTATGTACCTATTTGAAATAAAATAATGACGTTCAAAAGTGTCTATTTCATTTGAAATAAATTATTTGACTTAGACTTTGTTATTTCTTGTGTTTTTTTCCATTAGTACGCACGCCATAATGAAAATGGAATCCCTCTCCTTTCCGCTAGTAATGACTACATGGTAATACAAGGGTTACAAGGTACACTTTAGGCATTCAATTTGAGTGAATTTGATTGAATTTGTATGGACGCTGTTTGTTGCTTTTTGTTTCCTACATGGTTCAATTTTTCCAAATTGAACACCAAAAGTGACAACACAAAGTGACGAAGAATACAGCTGCCATTTGATTTACTAGGTTAGAGCGAAATGGCAACATAGTTTTTAGTTCATATTGCGAACTAATGTGACCCCAGTTCAGATTGTAAAACTAGTGTAGTTGAGCCAGGAGATATTAGCTCAACCATAGTAGTTTTTAGGCTAAATTCTAAGCCTATCCTCATATTTAAAGCTCACTGATCTGACCGTCATGCGCTATAACCTTACTAAGATACTATCCACTAGTTTATAGCGTGCGATCTGACTGCGCCCTAATGAATTTTCAGATAGGGGGCCGGCGAACTACGCCTGCTAATGCGTAGTTCATAAAAATGGACACTGATTTAAAGACGAGTTATGAGAAAAATAAGTTTTCTATAGAAATTTTAAATTCACTCTCGTCTTTATATCAGAGTCCTTTCAAAATATATATTTGGGAACCTAGATATTCTGTAATCTAATCGGAATAAATACACACAACCTTAAGAATATGTTTGAATTACAAATGATTTTGGTATTACGTTTGTATGAACTACGCATGCTCCGCCGGCCCCTTAACTTTTGCAGAGCAATTACACTATTACTTAAAAATGAAGCATAATAATAACTGGGAGTGATCCGATATTATTCTCTTAAGTAATAAATTACTCTCAGTGGTTATAACCGTCGATAAAATTCATAAAAGTATTTTTTTATCGTAGGATATATCCCATCTCTAATATTAGTTCTATGGTCCCTTCACATTGCTATCAGCGCCAAAATGGCGAAAATCAAATGGCTTCAATCTGTCATCCATAGTCTGCAGTCCAGCGTACTTGTATTATAGAGGTCAGTGGGTGTAGCCAATTTTATTTCTAAGGGTTGGTGTATGTTTTTGGCCTACGGTATACCTTGTCTATCTTTTGAAATAAAAGTTTTTTTTTTTAAACTTCGAAATAGCATTTATCAAAATAGTGAAAGCAAGATTAATTTTTTTTTATTAAAAATATATAATATCGTAATCTGATTATTTTAAAAATCAAAATAAAAGTATCGAAACAAAATAATGTCCGATTGTTTCACAAAAAAGGTCGGACATAAAGCTGGTCCATTGTCGTAAAAGATCTTATAGTGGCTTGTTAGGGGGAATAACTTCATTACACGGGTTTACACGGCATCAACGGTTTACGATGTTCGAATCAATAGTACTTATCTTGGAGTAGATACGTCTCTTCGCAAGATATTTA
This sequence comes from Mesoligia furuncula, assembly GCA_916614155.1. Lineage (NCBI taxonomy): Eukaryota > Metazoa > Arthropoda > Insecta > Lepidoptera > Noctuidae > Mesoligia > Mesoligia furuncula. The sequence goes on from OU744798.1 coordinate 15,019,633, forward strand.
TAGTTTTACGAGGCTCTATACAGGGTTATATGGTAAAACAGTAACAATCGCAAAAAAAAAATCAGCTGTTCCCTGCATTTTGACGAGTTATACGAACATAAATGTAGGGAACATGATGATGATGCTGATATCAATGCTGATTATTTTTTTCGCGATTTCAGGTTTGGTCCTATAGTAAAAGTTATTCATAATGATGAGTACAATGACCTCTTAAGAGGTTGTTAATGTTTTACCAATAACCCTGTATAGGGTGGTATGACTTAGTATTAAATTTTGTAGCTATTTTTAATTGTGGGGGCACTAGCGTATAATATGTTATTGGTCAACCAGGTAGCTACTGAAATATGTGTATGTTGTATTGAAAATGGACTTAACACTTCCTTTATATCATTCGACATATACACTGTATGACATTCGAGGCTCAAATCATGAATTGGTCCTCAATACTTGTACCAATTGACATGATTAATTTTGTTTTTATAACGACACGGTAAACGATTTTACCAATTTATCCGTGGAATAAAATTTACGCCTGATAGTTTTTGTATATACAATTTGCCAAAAATTCATAATGTAGGTGTAGTAATATATAAGTCAATGATGTAGATATTTGCAGGATAAGAATGATAGGTAGGTAGCTAGGCTTCTCCTGTGTAAACTCATGGAAGACTATGGATTTAGTAGACATGCTGGGTATATAGTTACCTCCTGGGGGAAGATATGGGGCACGGCGTGTTCTTCAGAGCGGCGACCGAAGCGCAGACGCACGGGGGTACGCTCCTCGCGGAGGGATAGCAGCTCATTCATCTCGTCCAGCTGAAACAATGGTAGATTTAGTATGACGTTATACCTAGTGATTTTAAACTGATGCCTTTTGATAGGGAACAAAAATAAAAAGTTGATAAACTCAATTCAAATAAAATAAAATTAGCAATGAATATACAACGTTGTTTTTATTATATGCGAAACCTGAATATTATAGTTTGTTCAGAATAAGTAACTGAATCGAGTATCGTATTATCCAGTAACCGGATCGTGGAGGTCAGATAGGCAGTCGCTCCATGTAAAATACTGGTATTCAGCAGCATCCGGTTAGACTGAAAGCCGACCCCAACATAGTTGGGAAAAGGCTAGGCAGATAATGAAGTAACTGAATCGATTCCAATAATTTTTACCCCATGTTATATTTTGTCCTAAAAATATTTAAAAAAAAGGTTAAAATTTGGACACCGAGTGAAACTAAGTAGGTTATCCAATCTCCGCGCCGAACGGTAAGGTACCTAGTTACTATTATCAATGAGCGCAAGACGGCGCGGCGCGAGCGGTGCGGGTGAGCATGTTTTTGTACGGACAAACAGGTAACTTAACAAGCTTCTAACTTTGTGATTTTTCATGATACAGTTTTGAAATTTTGTATATAGATTCTTTACATAAAAATACTAGACACGTGTTTCGGGTTTCACATATACTAAAAATAATTTTGTATAAAACCTGCACTCTAATAAAATTACGTAACACACTTGCTATTACAGTCCGAGGGTTTGAAGGAAATTCCTAATTCATTGCTTCATAGGTTTGAAAATTTCGTCTGCTCAACACTGTAAATAACGTAATGGACGTGGCTGAACTGTCAAAAATAGCATTGCCATTTATGTGTGTTACGCAACTACCCCGCAAGTCGTAAACTACGTTAAATATGTAGACACCCCTGTTAAAAGGAAACCTAACTGCGATACTGAAAGGTAAATAAGTACGTAAAAATTAGTCTATATATGATAATTTATTTTACCACCTCAAACTTAAAACATTCCCGCCGTCGGAAATCTTCAGCGTAAAAGGAAAATGGAAGAATTTTAGACCTATTAGGGAAACTGCCTAAATATCTTTGAAGAACACAGGTGGCAAGCATAGCTTTTACCATTACCATTTTACTTTTATCATCTTTAATACCGTTTCCAACTTACTTACATTTTGGTGGTCACTAACGACATAATGGATACAAAATCTTAATTTTAAAGCGAAGTAAAACACGAAAGTCTAATGAAGTGTGTAATTTTATCGTAAATATTATAGGTAGTTGTCTTAATATTAAAGGTCAAAACTATTAAATGGTGCCTGGTTATACGTTCCTATATGAGGATCTAATGGAGCGAGGGATAAGACGGGCCTTCACAAAATTAGGGATGAAAGGGTGTATAAGTTAACAAAATTGAGTTATACAAATGCGTTGGGGTTAATATGACGTACACGATCATGTGTGACGTAAACGTGGCTACTTTTTTATTAAAACGATTATTGTTTGTCAGCAGTGTGTATTCCTGTAATTACATATCACACTAACAGTAGCAATGGCTTTCATTTTGTCAGTTATTTTGATAGTTAGAGTTATTTACGTTGTTGAGTACTTAGACAAATTTTTCGCATATATATGCAGCAATGGATTACCAATATCCTTCATAATCCTTCAGATTGTGATTGAAACTGTGGTACGCAATTAGGGTGTTGGTTTGTGATTGGCTCACTGCAGGATCTTTTTTTTTTTTCAGGGGGAAACCTTCGAAAGGCACCCGACCTCGGGGGAGGGAGGTTGGGGAGTGTGGGATCAACTGCAGGACCTAGGCGTATGTTGATAGCCTCTTCGAGAAGCAACGCGGGTTCAATCACCACGCTTCAGTGTTCTGGAGATTTTAGGCAATTATCCAGCACTGTAATTGCATAAGACACAGTAGGTTATATATGTTCAAAATAAGGTGTTTTTTTAAAGGCCTGTGTCGCCCGAAAATAAATAAGATTAAGGATAAATTTATTTGGCTAAGTTTACATTCGAGTGGATTCAATTCCTAGACTTCAGACTAGGATTCCCTGTGTTGTGAGATCCAGGCTCCTTCGTTAACAATTATAAGTAATATAAAAGTACTTGCACATGTTTTTGTATGTATATCACCGCACTTCGGGGAACAAATGGCTTCTAAGACACAGGCTTCTTGCCTAGTTTAGAAGTCAAACGTTCATTCATAGACTGTCTCTGCTGTACAGCTAAATCCTGTCACTAAATTGTATTGTTTGGTTTTAGTGTACAAATAAATATTATTTATTATTATTATTAAGGTACATTAAAAAAAACTTAAAATAGGCATGAAAAGAGTGTATAGTTGCCGGCACGTAACTTGGCAAGAGTTTTTGTAGTGGGGGAAGTTTGCGCACGCACAATTTCATACATTTTTATATGCGCGAACTTCCCCCACTACGAAAATCTCTTGCCAAGTTACGTGCCGGTAATCATTACATGTTGGTGTGATTTGAGTCAGTTGTGTTGTTATTGTAATACAGTTTCTGTATGCTATAAAAAAAAAAACAATTTATTTATTTTATTGTAATAAACTTATGATTGAAAAACTCCTTTATTCGACAGCGTAAATAACGCAATGAATGTCGTTGAATTGTCAGAATAAATGGCTCAGAGTAAGTGTTAGGTCTTATCCTTGCGGAATAAAATATAGTGGACTGTATATGTGGACTGTATACTGGGTGTAATCTTAATCACCGTTATCCTTTTTAAAAAAAATCTGCTGTTCCCAACATTTTGACGAATTACGCGAACATAAATGTAGAGAACAGCTGATTTTTTTTCACTATTTCAGGCTTGGCTCCATAATAAAAGTTGTTGATAATGATGAGCACAATGACCCCTTAAGAGGATAACGGTGATTAAAATTACACCCTGTATATGTGTTTCGCAATTACCCCGCAGGTTTCCATAAGATATATTTATTCATAAGCGATTGCGATTACAAAAAACTTTTTCCAAACGTTTATTTGTCTTAATTTCCAAGTAAACATCAACTACATACCTACTTTCATTCACAGCTCGTCAAACGCAGAGTGTAGTTACTAAATGGGTACTTATTACACATTTTACCTTTCGGGTCTTTTAGCGTTAAGCTCCATTAACTGTAAAGCGCTTGATGCTCATTTACTAAAACGCTTTTAGAAACTAGCGATATTGATTAGTAACTGCTGTTTATAAGAGGTTTATGGGTCTACACGTGTTTTATTAAGACAAAGTTAGCGCCAGCGCTTGTTATCTGAACTTAGCCTAATGAAGGGAGGGATTATATAATGTCTGCTCGTTAAATTGCAAGCTAGGAGAGATTGCTTTGTTTTCTCTTCGGTTGCACCCACAGATTTTTTATAGAACCTAACCTTACGAGAAATAAATATTCAAGAATAACAAAAGTAAACGTCGATCAGCTGTTTACGTAGCTTCAAATGCATTCACGAAATAACAACTCTGACTTTAGAACTCAGTCTAAATATAGACTCATAAAAATATGAAAAGGATCCTTTAAAAAAAATGTTTTATAAATATATGAAAAGGATCCTTTAAAAAAATTATTTTATAAATATATGAAAAGGATCCTTTAAAAAAATTCGTTGTTGGAATAATAAATATATATTTTTTTCTTACTGGATCGACTAATAAACCTGTTATCGTTTTATTGTTACGTTAAAAGCCTTTGTCAAACACTCACTTCCTCACATAAAGGCCTCGCTTCCTTACATAAAGATGAAATCAGATATCAGTCAATAATTTCGTATAATATATGTATTACTATATGTATTACCTGATAAATACTGATAATACAGAACGAGTCAGATATGACAAATCAAATTACTGGACGCATTCACTGGTTTAGGAAATTAAGATTATAATTTACCAAAAGAAGAAAGGTATGCGCGTGACGTATGTTAGGGACAACTCAACAATTAAGATCTTTGCAAAAGATAACATAGAAGGTATAATAAGAGGTTTGTAAAAGATGATGACAAACGATGAATACGTTGAATTTAATGAAGTTACGGGACCTGTTTCTGGTTTTAAAACGTTGGTAAGGGATGGTGAGATAGCTTTTACGTCGGTAAGTGTAGGTAGCTGTGTGTAACATTATCTGGTCGTCGGTGAACATTATAATGCATTATCCACTCGAGAAACACTTAGGGCCTCCGTCAGAAAACTGTTGCGGTTAGACCTGCACGTACTACGGGACTTTATATTGCTTCAAATATTTCTTTCCTGGCTTTGTTTCATTTTTCATTCAAAAATAAGGGTTCATTAAAATATATACGAGGCACAGGAGGAATTTTAATTTAATTTTTTACTCACATTCCACATGTCAACAACCTCGTGTGCTAAGTCGAGATATTTAATTTTTTTCTCTTTCTCAGATTACACGAGGTTCCCGTCATTTCGAATGGTAACATCAAAAATCATTGTGCGGCGCGCTAATCGATCTATCACCACTATATCAGGTTTATTGGCAACAATAGTCATTCATTTTATTATTATTATATTTAGACTCGTTTTGCGAGATAAATTTAAACATTAGTTTAGTTGCTCTTGGACTTTATAATCGATCATAATCAGCCTATAATGTTCCCACTGCTGGGAGTCTGGGACACAGGCCTCCTCTCGGTGAGAGGGAGTGGGCCATACTCCACCACGCGGGCCCAGTGCGGGTTGACAGATGTCACATGTTGGACTTTAGTACCTACTTTTGTCTAACTGATGAGCATTTGAATCGGACTAGTTGCACTGTACTGCAGTAGCTATACCTACCGCTATGTAAAGTTGGTTGCGAGTCCGTTTTAGCATTTACATTATAGGTAACTCAAATGGATAAGGCCGTAATATAAATTCCCTGGGTTCGAATCACTGGTCCGACAAAGTGTTGTTGGGTCTTTCTATCTACCCTTCTAGCCTAACAAGGAACTAGGCGTTCATCATCATCTGCCTAGCCTTTTCCCAACTATGTTGGGGTCGGCTTCCAGTCTAACCGGATGCAGCTGAATACCAGTATTTTACATGGAGCGACTGCCTATCTGACCTCCACAACCCAGTTACTGGGTAATACGATACCCCTTGGTAAGACTGGTTGTCAGACTTTCGGGCTTCTGACTACCCGTAACGACTGTCAAAGATCCACGAATGACAGCCGGGACCAACGGCTTAACATGCTTTCCGAGGCACGGAGGGGTCACGGTGTGTAAAGATGGTCACCCATCCACAGACCAACCGCGGCAAGCGTAGCTTAACCTGATCGATTGACCTGTGCGGCTGTTATTATTTAGCCACGGGCCCCTCTTAATTTATAACACATACAACAAGGAACTAGGCGTTATGTGTTATAAATTAAATTGTTATGACAAAGTTTACATTATACTTCATGTGTGAACTATTTCATTTAACTATGTAATGAACGTAATACACACACATCATATAAGTATAGAATATAATAGAATACTCTTTATTTTGTACACATACAGTCACGAGCATAAGTATGTATACACTTGGCTTTATTCAAAGGCGATTTTCTCCTTTATTTTTGAATGAAATTTTGTTATTACGAACATAGTATTTTCGAACCTATAGGTTTATGTAAAGTGTCGTATTTCAACTTTGCATTCGTTATTTCGTGAAAAATTCGCAATTGAAGGTTGCCAAGTGTTGACATATTAGTGCTTGTGACTCAACATGTATGTATACATAATAAAGAGTATTCTATTCAATTCTATTCTAATGCTACAAATATCAACCAGGTAATTAAATTTGAGAACCTGATAGAGATACTTAATCCGCGAAGGCGGTTCCCGGAAATGTGAATTTATTGGATTGCCGCCGAACGCTTGACAGACGTCAACCGACAGATTACTGATTTATTCAAATTAATACAATTGCTAAATACGAGTGATTCAAACGGATTGCTTTGTCTGCCGACCTCGACCTGAGTCTGATTGTGGGTTATGTCTATTTGTAAGCGCAAGAAGCGGGATTATAATTTGTTATTATTCTTGAGTTCAGAAAAGGCTTTCGGGCAAAGTTGAACCAGTTCTATTTTGGGTTCTTAATTAGATCAGTTATAGCAGAGTTTAATCATTGAACTACAGAAGGTTCTCCGTTCAGGCATCCATTTAAATCAATGCCTTCACTCGCAACAGAACAGTTCAGTAAGTCGGTAACTACACATGGAGTCCCGGAAAACTGTGGAAACATTTAAGATAGGTCCATGTTACCGAGTTTCAGGAAAATTTAGACTTGATGTAGGCACTATCGTAAATCGCCGTCTCCAACTACGGCGACGGCGTCGGCTATACTAATATTATAAAGAGGTAAAGTTATTTAGTTCGTAAGTTTGTATATAGAGGTAACCTCCGGAACTATTTATTAGTCAGATTTGAAAAATTTTCTTTGCACAATTACACTGTTAATATGTACGGTCAATGTAGGCCTGTCAGTAATACTTACCTAACAAAAACACACATACTCATATCAGTGTGACAGTTTCTTTCTAACTACTTCGATGTGCGATATTAATCATCCTCATCTGCCTAGCCTTTTCCCAACTATGTTGGGGTCGGTTTCCAGTCTAACCGGATGCAGCTGAATACCAATATTTTACATGGAGCGACTGCCTATCTGACCTCCACAACCCTGTTACTGGGTAATACGATACCCTTGGTAAGACTGGTTGTCAGACTTTCGGGCTTCTGACTACCCGTAACGACTGTGCGATATGAATGACGGGGTAATATTAGTTCTTGGTCGTAAGACAACCATGTTTTTTTTAACTCCTTTACCATGACTAATGTTCTCTTGTCTGTTACTTACAGGAGCTTGAGGAGGCATGTCGGGGTCGGAACGGCGGCCGAAGCGTAAGCGGCGGGACGGCGAGCGCACCGACTTGCGCGCCAGAGCGTGCCCGCCGAGTGCGTCGTGCTGGGCCAGTATCGCGTACAGCCCGCCTAGTGCACCCCATCCGTTTTGACTGTCCGCTGCTGCTGATGCTAAACAAAAGAGAGCAAAATGTGATTTACAATTTTAAAACTGAGGTATATATATGTAGTAAAACGCAAGCTAACTGTATTTTTTTTTCTTTAAAAACATTGCCCCACACTAGGAATTTATCCTGTATTGTGGGTGCGTTTACAAACATTTAAACTCACATACACAAACAGCCAGACCCGGAACAAGTAGGTACTTGTAGGTTATATAAATATTTGTTCCCTGCGAGAATCGAACCCGCGACACGCAGCGCAGCAGTCAAACTCAAAACTCAAACTCAAAGCTTTTATTTCAATTAAACCATTTACAGGCACTTTTGAATTGTCAAGAAGTCCGTCAGTCAGAAAATATGAAGCTAGTTGCCCATTCCAAAGCGGAGGTAAGTACCTATGGAGAAGAACGGGCAAGAAACTCCATGGACACTCTTTTTACCCGACTGCGCGACGCAAAGGAGTGGTAATGTGTTCATCAGCCTATGTATGTATGTATGTTTATACATATGTTCCTTTGAAGCACTATAGAGGCCAAACGCCTGGGCCGATTTTTATGATTCACACGTTAATCGATTCCTCTTAGTCCGGCGAGTGTCATTAAAGACATGACGTGAGTGAAAATTCAATATGGCGACAACTGGACGCCATGTTAAATTTTTTTTTTATATTTTTTTTTTCAAAACATATCGAGTGGGGTATCAAAATAAAGGGTTTTAAAAGGTGATTACAAAAATATATACAACATATATACTTAAAAGCAATTCGAAGTGACAAATCGCAAAAAAACACCTACCAAGAACTAAATCGTCTGCGAAATTTTTCTTTGTAAACTAAAAAGCTGGAAATAAATAAAGTTATTTAAAAAAATCAAAAAACCCGACTGCGGTAAAAAACTTAAGTTAAAAGAAACTGAAAAGCTAAAAACAAGCCCATTTTAAATTAAATAAAAGTTGGAAGCAGGCGGGACCCATTTGAATATGAAAAAACAATAAAAATGATGTGGGTCCCGCCTGCTTCCAACTTTTATTTAATTTAAAATGGGCTTGTTTTTAGCTTTTCAGTTTCTTTTAACTTAAGTTTTTTACCGCAGTCGGGTTTTTTGATTTTTTTAAATAACTTTATTTTTAAATTATATTTTTACAAAAATATTTGTTGCATCATTAATGTTGAATTTGTGAGAACGATGTAAAAAAGACGTACGCGTTAAAAGCGTCCAGAGTAGGTACAGCAAATAGTAAGAAAACAACAATCCAAAAATAAAATAATTAAAAATAAGCCGAGGCAGCTAAGTGATGACCAGCCCAAACTGACGGCGCCTGCCAGTCAGTCTGTCTGTCTGTCTGTCTGTTACCTTTTCACGCCTAAACCACTGAACGGATTTCGATAAAATTTGGCAGAGAGGTAGATTGCGTCCCGGGGAAGGTCATAGAATAGTTTTTATCGACATACCTCACGGGCGAAACCGCGGGCGGAAGCTAGTTTACCTACATATTAAGTTTGGCTATGGCAAAATGCTAAGTAAATAAGCAAAGAGATTCGTTTTTGTTAGGGTTCCGTAGTTCCTAAGGAACCCTTATAGTTTCGTCATGTCCGTCTGTCTGTCTGTCTGTCTGTCTGTCCGAGGTTTTGCTAAGAGACCGTTAGCACTAGAAAGCTGTAATTTTGTAGGAGTATGTATATCAATTACACCGACAAAGAGATAAAATAAAATATTGGAAAATTTTTTTTTAGGGTAGCTATACTTCTGTACTTGTGAAGTGGGGATGAATATTTTTTTCGTCGTCTACCCCATCGTGTGGGGTATCGTTGAATAGGTCTTCTAAAATGACTACGGGGTTGCTAAAATTATTTTTCGATTTAATGCTCCATTTACGAAATATTAAACTTAAACTACGGGCTTGAAAAATCTGAAAAAAATCACGATGATAGTGCATTTCATGAACTTTTAAGGAAAAGTATAGCGGTTAGATAAACTCATTAGTTTAGAAGTAATAGTCGTTGAACTTGGGTGTTGGATAATTTTGTACCAAATACAAAATCCTTAGCATTAATCCTTTAAAGTGACTAAGATGAAGTAGTCGCTTGTTTATAACGGGTAAAGACTTGCATTGAAAAAAATATATGATTTTTTTTTATATTCTGAATAAAGAACAACAGAATCGTACTACATTGTGATAACGGGCTACTACGGAACCCTACACTGTGCGTGGCCCGACACGCACTTGGCCGGTTTTTTTATAGGAACCGAGCATAAGACGGCCAAATGGAAGAAATGTAGAGAGATTTTTGCCTTACAGACTTATGGACAGTACTTGCCTACTAAACTAAGCTCTAAGTAAATTAATAATCAGCTGCATCCGGTTAGATTGAAAGCCGACCCCAACATAGTTGGGAAAGGGCTGGGCAGACGATGATGAGGTAAATTAATAATATTATTAACCACCAACAATAGTACCTTTAACAAATGAAATCCCATAATAAACAAATGAGAAAATGAACGAGGATCTTAATGTAAATCTCACCGTTTCCGTTAAAATGTGTCGCTATTAATAAATCAAGTATTCAGGTAGGATACCCTACTAATATTATAAATGTGAAAGTTTGCGAAGATGTTTGGATTTCATAAATTACATCATTAATTTAAAAATAACAGATTTACATTTCTTCAATAGTACTTCCACCAGCTGTAAATTAAACAATATTACCAATACCTTAAAATTTAAAATAATAACATTATAATAATTAATTAAAGATAAATTAGCATAGATTGATCGAGTTAATTAAAAATAATAATATTAAATTTATAGAACAATAAATCAGAATTAACCAAATTATTATCAACCCATGATTATCTTAATAAAATTACAATTCAATAAAATTACAATTCTTCTACAGCATACAGACACTTATTCAATAAGAATTTTTTTAGTTTAATTTTGAAAACATACTTTTTATGTCTAAAGGCAACCTGTTGAATAGTTTTACAGACTGGTATCGTGGAGTGGTGATTGACGGGAGTTTTTTTAGAAATATTATTATTTTTTATTTCGTTTCTACTGCATTAAATCAATCTTTGAAAAGTACAGAATTAATATAACAATAAAAACAGTTGCAAAAAGGAGGCAACATTTTTTTTCGATCATAAAGCTCTCTCTAATGCTTCGCATTATGAGTCATGCAATAATTCACTTACATTATAAGAAATATGACTAAAGGAGACAGTCACCCAAAACAACTTTTCTTATTAATCAAGTAATATAAGTTGTAAGCAAGTTTTATTAGGACAAGCCTTTTGGGATGCCAAACAATAGTTTTTGCAGTTCAACTGCGGTACATACAGGTTCACTAAATTCTACACTTTAGCGTCATTACGTTATACAGGGTGACTTTGAATAGCATAATCAGCCTATAATGTTCCCAAAGCCCAGGTTCATCTTCATCTGCCTAGCCTTTTCCCAAGTTCTATGTTGGGGTCGGCTTCCAGTCTAACCAAATATAGCAGCTGAATATTTTACATGGTTAGACTGCCTATCTGACCTCCACAACCCAGTTATTGGGTAATACCATACCCCTTGGTAAGACTGGTTGTCAGACTTTCGGGCTTCTGACTACCCGTAACGACTGTCAAAGATCTACTAATGACAGCCAAAGCCCAGGTTAACTTGTTTAAAAAAAATCTCCTCTGTTTTTATGTGAAGAATAACTAATCTGTAGAATGTTGAATAAAACGTTTTCTAATAACGCCTTGGTTCTGTACTCACGTGCGATTGGTCCGTCTTCCATGTTTGATTTCCAACGGAAGCGCCAGTTTTGCCTATACTTTTTAAAATCAAGAATATTATCTATCTGCCAGGTACTTGCCTATTGAAAAATTTTGTTTGGCCCGGAAAATGTCAAAAAACGAAGGCTTTCAAGTTTCCAGTAGTTTTACGACTGCCGTTTTTTGTTCATCAATGGTCGATTCGTAGAATTTACGTACCCTGAATAATTAAAATAAGACTCTTGTATCTTTACCAATAATGAAGTAAAAACCTCATAGCTTTACATAGTAGACCCTAATATGGCAGTATCAAAGTAAACGTTAACGGGGCGACGTCTTCGGGGTGTCTAGTTAAGATGGGCGTGCCTCAAGGCTCAATTCTTGCCCCTTTCCTATTTCTAGTTTATATTAATGACCTTCCTTACATGATGGCTAACTTGTCGGATATCATTTTATTCGCTGATGACACTTCCCTTATTTTTAAAATAGATAGAAAAGATACGGATGTCTTACATGTTAACGATAGTCTGGCTGTTCTCTCGAAATGGTTTGCAGCTAATAATCTTTTACTTAATGCGAACAAAACTAAATGTCTTAAGTTTTCATTACCAAATGTACTTCAAGTGGGTCTGAATTTAGAACTTGATGGCAAAAGACTAGATGCTGTTACGGAAACTGTATTTCTAGGAATTACTTTAGATTCAAAATTACAATGGAGCGCACACATTAGAGCTCTCTCAAGTAGATTAAGTTCAGCTGCATATGCAGTAAGAAAAATAAGGCAGTTGACAGATATAGCCACAGCTAGGTTAGTATACTTTGCTTATTTCCACAGTATTATGTCTTATGGTGTTCTGCTGTGGGGATCGGCAGCTGAAGTAGATTCAATTTTCATTTTACAGAAGAGGGCAATCCGCGCAATCTATAAAATGGGTCCTCGCGAGTCTCTTAGAAACAAATTCAAAGAAATTGATATACTAACTCTGCCTTCTCTTTATATTTTAGAAAGTATTTTGTATGTTCGCAAAAACTTAGGACTCTTCAAAATAAGAAGCGATTTCCATAATATAAATACACGTAGTAAAAATGAAATTGTGTTACCTAAATTTAGATTAACTAAAACTAGCAAGTCATTTCTTGTAAACAGCATCCGTTTTTATAACAAGTTGCCAAAGCCGGTTACAGAACTTAGCGATGGAAAGTTCAAAACCCTCATCAAACGTGTCCTTATCAAAAAAGCATATTATAAGATTAAAGACTACGTTGAAGACTAGCTAGTCTGGCAATAATTCCTTCTGCACATGTGGCTTCCCTGGCTTCTCATTAACGGCATAACTATGTAAATGTCTATTAACTGCTCTCAAATTACAATGTTTAATTTTTATTTAATTATTATTAATTTTTTTACATACTTTTTGACATAATTTCTTTATTATTTGACATTATATACTTTTTGACATAATTTCTTTATTAATTGACATTATATACAGACACTTGAAATTTTTCACCTCTTTATTAGTGGTTTTAATGAGAATCATAACACTTGGTTTTAGTAGGTTTTATTATTATTTTTCTTTTTTTTATTATCAAAGCCTTTTGATAGATTCTTATTTTGTAAATGTGAGGACTTTGTAGGCCTTATAGACTTTAGATCTGTAGACCATTTCCTATTTTTTATCAAGTACTTGGTACTTGTTGACAGGCCTGCGCTGTCCTCCCATACCTACTGTAATCTGGAAACATTGTAAAAGCCAATTATTTTTAAAAAGAGTAACCATGGAGTTTCTTGCCGGTTCTTCTCCATAGGAAACGACCAATTGGAACCGTGCACCTAGCTTCTGACGTTTCATAAGTGCCCATGTACAAAAAACATTTTGATTTTGATCACAGGTAAAATGAGCTTACGAATATAATATACTAGCTTCCGCCCGCGACTCCGTCCGCGCGGATGTCGGTCTTCGCGTGGATGGTTTATTTCTCCATTTTGAGTAACTCTGACAATGACATCATATAAATATCTATTGGACCCAAATACGGCTAAGCCTATAATAATTAAGGAGATCCCTCTATTGAGCTACTGCTGTTGAGCTCGCGTTCTGCAGTAAGTATTTTTTTCATAGTAATTCCGACCTTGATAAGTAGCATGTAGCAGTAAATTACTGACAATGACGAAAAGTTTGCAATAATAAAAAAGTGATCGTGACAATGCGACAGAAAGTTAATTGAGAGCTTCAGCATACACAACATTCTTAGTGAGCTCGTCCGGAATATGAACATGAAGATTTCTTGGACTGCTCACATGGGAAAGAGCTACGTAAAGTTGCCCGTGTGAAAAACAACTCGCGGTAAGATCTACGCCAGCAACTCCTAAGGTCTGACCTTGAGCCTTATTTACTGTCATGGCGTAACACAAAGCTACAGGAAACTGTATTCTCTTAAATTGAAATGGAAAATTATCCACTACGGGTAATGCAACGTGTGTTCACGGTTCTACAGAACAACGTCTATGAATAAAACCGAAAAATAAGATTTTTTTTTCTACGTATTTTTCCAGGATAAAAAGTATCCTATTTTATGCCCAGGATAATAAGGTATAATTATACCAAGTTTCATCGAAATCGAACCGTTAGTTTTCACGTGATGCCTGCATATACAGACAGACAGACAGACAGACAGACAGACAGACAAAAATTTTTTTAATCACATATTTGGGTTTGGTATCGATCCAGCAACACCCCCCGCTATTTATTTTTTCAATATTTTCAATGTACAGAATTGACCCTTCTACAGATTTATTATATGTATAGATAAGGTCCCATTAAAATAGATGGACCAACTTTTAGAAATCATTCAGACCACCAAAATAAGGACGATGGTAAAAAATACATATATATAAGAAAAACGCATACATACAAGAATAATAATCAGCTAACGAAAATACACTAATGGCAATAAATTATTTTAGGTCAAAACAAAATCACTTTAGTCACTGTTTTTTTTTGCTTGGATTAGACGAACTGAGCGCTGTGTTAAAATTTGTCCATCTATTTTAACGGGACCCTGTATATAAATGCCCAGTTTGGCAATAAAAAATGCTACCATTGGTAAGCAAAACGAATCGTTTTTGTTTATAGGAACAGCGGTGCTATTCTGTAAAAATCTCACCGTGAAAACTTAGGTGAAGTGACGTGGAGTGAGCTGTCAATAGTGTCAATTCCGAGCAAAAACAAACTCACTTCACCTAAGTTTTCACGGTGAGATTTTTACAGAATCGACCGGCATCTAATGACCGACTATTACTTGTCTAATGGTCGGTCATTAGACAAGTAATATTCTATGGTAACTTTAATCAATACGCCTTTGCCTTATCATCCAGTGTAGCTGTACTATGTCTAATGTTTTATTTTAAGACTTTTCCTATTCCTCCCTCACAGTTTTTCTCTCAACCGGATGTCAAAGAAAAATATACACTATACCGTCTTCCTTTGAGATGACTGCTTTATATTTTTCTAACATCCGTTTATTTTTAAATTGGTCTCAAGTAGTTCTGTTACGCTTTCTGTAACTGTTTCCTTTGTCAGGAGTTATTTGGAGGTCATACAAAGCACTTACCTTTTGCAGGAAAAGACGGTGTTGAAAAACAACAGCTCGAACAGTTCTAAACTTAAGATCCACATTGTTTCAATCCTTATCTAATACTAGCTTCTGCCCGCGACTTCGTACGCGTCAAATTTCACCCTCCTCCCATTAACCATTTTAGGGGTGGAATTTCGAAAAACCCTTTGTTAGTGGATACCTATTCTTCACAAAGAACACACCCTCCAAATTTCATGTCTCTAGGATCAGCGCGTGCCTTAACCGCTGCATCGGTTAAGGCTGTGCGTTGATATATCAGCCAGTCAGTCAGGACTTTGAATTTTATATATTTATAGATTTCAATCATGGTTTCAATCCTTAATATTTCTATCTTTGCACTACCTAAGTATGTTTATCTATACTTATTATATAAATTAAAGTCGCTTTTCGTGTCTGTGTGTGACTGCATTCATATTTAAACTATAATATTATAATAAATAAACTGACATATGGATGTTGACGTCAAGTCGTAACAACTCTGCAAAGCAGGCACTGGTCGCTAGTTCTTGTATATTGATTGACTGACTTAATTCCAAAAAAATAAACTAAAAAAACTATATTCTTCGTTCATATAATCCTATATACCCCTCCATAGCATGAGTTCCTGTAAACATCAGTGCAATGTATTATGAAATTCGATCCTCCGTAAGATTTAGCGAGGAGGGTCGGTCTAAGGGTCGGTGGGCAGTCAGCCATGGCAGTGGCCCCGACATCGATGTGACATTTACACGGACACGTCTTCATTTATTATAACTAACTACTAACTAGGTATTATAAAAGAGAAGGGCTGTTTACTGACGTCTACTTTTGTATAGGTAGTTAATTTACCTATGTAGATTTTGTGATACAAACCCGCTATTAGATTTTGATTATTAACCTGAACTGTTCGATTATACCCACAATTATAGTGTAGAAATACGTTACAGCCGTAGGTAAAAATGTTCAAATAATCACATGACAAAATTACACTTAACAGTTGTAATTTTCAGCCGAAAAGTGATAGTTAGTTATTATCAGAAAATGTATGTATGTAAGTGATACTGGTACGCACCGCGTTATTCATATGCATGACTAGTTTGTACACCTTATCATCGATTTGTCATCGTACGATCGAGGGTCAGGGTATTGACATTTCCCTTAATTTTCTCGACAATATTCTTGAAAGGACATGATAAATGAGATGTGAGTTATTTCCAATTTTCTCTTCTTTTTTCAGAAACGGTCTGTCTACTTTTAAAAGTTGACCTTGTGCGAAATTGGCCAAATTGATACCTAAATGGTAGGTAGGCATTTATGAGATGTCTTTATTGTTTAGACGGACGACTATCACCCGACCTTTGAGAATAGTTTAGGCTAGACCTAAGATTATTTTACTGCGAAACCTTTCTTAAGAGGTGATTATGGGTAACTACCTCTTAAGAATGGTAAACGGTAAAGGTAAATGTTCGTTCAACTAAATGGGAGACTACTAAAACAAACTATACTTGTGCATTTTATGAATCACTTCATATAAACATTATTATCATATTCATACTGTTACAACATGTATGCGTATTGTAAAATTAGCAAAAGCTCTCGTATTTTATAAGCCTGATGTAACTATGAATGAATGACATAAAAATCTAGGCCTTTGACGAGAGAAACTATCAGCAAGCTACATTTTTTTCAAACGCTCACCCTTGACTCATTTCTTATGGCTTCATTGCTGATGTCTGCGAAACTGTGTCGGTCTGTATTTCTAGGAAATAAGACTGGAAACTTCCCTAAACAATGTTATAGTAAACATAACCTTAGCTTTATGTACTTAAATTACATAAATAATGGCACTTGGTAGTTTAAAAAAAATATCATAGGTAATAAATAAATAAAATAATTACATTTTCACCAATAGACTGAACTATACGTACCTATTTCAAGATCTCGTCTATGCAGGTACTTCAGGTCTCAGTATTCTAGATTGTGTGTCAGTACATCCATTACAAAGACTTATGGATGCTTGTCATTCGATATCTTCGGCTTTTAAGGTGTTCTTCTGGCGTTCTTTACGATCTAGTGTCGGGGACTAGAGCTCCTACCATTTATTTAGGTATCCTAACAGGCAGGTACATTAGCTATTGTCGAGTTTACGACCTAGTGATAACATTAAAAGTATATACCAGTATCATGTGAGAAGTGGTGGCCCACGTCACAGCCCTAACTTACGAGTTCTAGATCGTGGGTTCAAACCAGGCAGACGCTTTACTTTGTGTAAATAATTACATCACCACTACTCTCAAAACGATGGAGGAAAACATCGTGAGGAAATCGTCACGTCCTAGAACCAAAAAGTCGAAGACATGTCATCTACCCCGCACTGGGCCCACGTGGTAGATCATAGCCCTCTCCCTCTCGAAGAGAGGAGACCTGTGTCCCGACATCATCATATCATCACCATATTTAAGTATAGGTAATATTATACCTACCCACCAGCATTGAGTCAAAACATTGAATGGCAATACCCCAATTATACAGATAATTTAAATGTATCCTGAATCAGGACAAGGTTATAAACTGGAACATATCGTTGATCATCAAAGGGGAAATCCGATATTCCTAATAAGGTGTGCGATACACAACTTCCAAGTTTCTAATCCGTGTCGGCCCGGGAATGTTCACAGGTCTTAGCACTGAGCATTAGTTCACAAGTTAGTTTGCTACAGCCCTATTAATTAAGAACGTTGCTTTGCCAATAATTTGTGCATCCTTGTCACTTGAAGTTTGTTCCTCCGAGATATAACTCCGAAGTTTAACGTAATTATCTCAATGTTTCACACAACTGAAATTACGTTTGCATTGAAAAAGAAGGAATCCTTCGTGGATCGAAAAGTAATTACTCGAGGGAATTGCGGTGGTTGTCTCGTCGACGTTACTTTAGTTGTTTCGGAGGGTGTTTTTTAGGCACGAGCGTGGCATTTGATTTTGTCAGAATCAATAAAAGACAACAACATCTTTTCAACGGGTGTTTTGGAAGATTAGAGGAGCTGAGGAGGTTTTAATACAACCTTTGACTGAGAATACTTTGTTTGTTAACAATAGCGCTTCTAATTCTAATGATTTTGAAATGTTCTCGGAAAGAAGAAGAAAACCAATTCAATTAAAAAAATCAAAAAACCCGACTGCAGTAAAAAACTTAAGTCAAAAGAAACTGAAAAGCTAAAAACAAGCCCATTTTAAATTAAATAAAAGTTGGAAGCAGGCGGGACCCATTGAAAATACAATAAAAATGGTGTGGGTCCCGCCTGCTTCCAACTTTTATTTAATTTAAAATAGGCTTGTTTTTAGCTTTTCAGTTTCTTTTGACTTAAGTTTTTTACTGCAGTCGGGTTTTTTGATTTTTTTAAATAACTTTTTTATTTCCAGCTTTTTAGTTTACAAATTTGAAAGATTTCGCAGACGATTTAGTTCTTGGTAGGTGTTTTTTTGCGATTTGTCACTTCGAATTGCTTTTAAGTATATATGATGTATATATTTTTGTAATCACCTTTTAAAACCCTTTATTTTGATACCCCACTCGATAAGTTTTGAAAAAAAAAAATTAAAAAAAATATTTAATATGGCGTCCAGTAGTCGCCATATTGAATTTTCACTAACGTCATGTCTTTAGTGACACTCGCCGGACTAAGAGGAATCGATTAACGTGTGAATCATAAAAATCGGCCCAGGCGTTTGGTCTGTATAGTGCTTCAAAGGAACATATAAACATACATACATACATACATACATACATACATACATACATAGGCTGATGAACACATTACCACTCCTTTGCGTCGCGCAGTCGGGTAAAAAGCTTCTAACACGGTTTTGTAAAAATTCATCCCTTTTTTTAAACGTGACAACCGCTGATCGCAATTATAAAGAACAAAAAAAAAATAGGGTTTTCTATATTATCAAACTAATATTGTAAAGGCGAAAGTTTGTGAGTGTGTGTGTGTTTATATGTTTGTTACTTCTTCACGCTCAAACGGCTGGACCAATTTTGATAAAATTTGGTATGAAGGTAGCTAGTATTTACATAATTTAAAAACGAATAGTCTTACAATAATAATAAGTACAAGAAGATATAGAAAAAAGAAGGGGAAATAATCAAAAGGCATCAAAAAATTCGTCCGCGTCGCTGTCAACAGGAAACGTGCCCTAAAGGCTGGCAGCATTGCCACGTTGTATGGCAAAGGGCACTTAATGTTTCTCCTTAAAATTATTAATTTATAATCCAGGATAAGAAATTGATTCGAAGTACTAACAAGGCTTCAGAACTTAGTTAGTATTCTAGGTGCACACCTTGCATTTCAATTTTGATTAACAAACTTGAAAGGCGGCTTGGATTGACCATGCCTGGGGAATGTTGATGTTTACATCACTATTCATTGAACAACACTGGATAGAATAAGACAGGAGCATACTGTCATTTTTTATGGGCCTTGGAACTACCTTTTCAATTCATATGTACTTACTGAGTTTATCTTGGACATTACTGACATCGGTGAAGAAAAAACATCGTGAGGAAACCTGGACTTATCTATAACATTATAAAGCCAAAGAAAAGAAAAATCTTATTGTGTGATAGTCCATTTATCGAGGAAGGCTATAGGTAATGAAAAATGTTGCAAAAACAGGAACAATTATTCCTTTTGAGTACGCTGTAGTTATTCTGTGACGCTGCGTAAACGGTTAAAGTTACGCAAAAATCATTTATCTGACTGAATTGCAGTTCCCTTTTAAAAGTTCAAAAGAAAAGTCTATCTTTTAAGGTTGTCACACTAACCTTTTTTATGGTAATCAAATTTGTTCTAAAATAATGCATTATTTGCGGAGGTGTTTTATAAACATGATATTAATCCTTATCCAAATAAACACGTCATTCATCACAAGTATTTTGTTTTGAACAAAATTGCCCTTGATATCATTTGCTTTCAATGAATACGCAGGGCGGCTGGTCATCACGGGAGGGCGCTGGCCGGCCGCCGGTTGCTCTGCAAGGTACCATGCCGCGCGAGTGAAATCGCGGGGCACAGCTAGTAGTTAATATAATTCTGAATTTGCGAACCAATGTTGGGACAAAGGCCTCCTCTCTGTGACAGGGAGTGGGCCATAATCCACGACATGGGCCCAGTGCGGGTTGGTGGATGTCACATATTATTGTCTTCGAATTTTTCGGTTCTAGGACATGCCGGTTTCCTCACGATGTTTTCCTTCATCGTTTAAGCGTTGCTCTGCAGTGGGATATTAACAGGCTGATTTATATGTTATTATTATACTATTATTAGAAATCATTCTTCTTTTCCCAAGTTCTATGTTGGGGTCGGCTTCCAGTCTAACCAGATGCAGCTGAATATTTTACATGGTTAGACTGCCTATCTGACCTCCACAACCCAGTTACTGGGTAATACGATACCCCTTGGTAAGACTGGTTGTCAGACTTTCGGGCTTGTGACTACCCGTAACGACTGCCAAAGATCCACGAACGACAGCCGGTACCAACGGCTTAACGTGCTTTCCGAGGCACGAAGGAGTCTCGGTATGTAAAGATAGTCCTCTCATCCACAGACCTTACTCGGCAAGCGTAGCTTTTCCTGATCAATCGACCTGTGCCACTGTTATTATTTCGCTACGAGCCCATTAGAATTACCGGTAACAAATACCAAAGAACCAATATCACCACGATTAACATGATCTAGAATTCTAGATTGTTGATCACAGTTTCTAAGCAAATATAGGTAGATAGGTAAAAACCTACAAAGTATCTCATTATGTATTTGCTACGATATACCCATATGGGATGAGGAAGGCCTATTCTTTAATAAAAGTCATGCGGAGTTCTAAAAATGTACTTATCTAATACTCGCATCCGCTGAACTGAAAGCTAATGAGTTTCATCCATTTTATTCGACATCAGTATTCAATACGTCTTTGTAATATTTTTATTTAGATAGAGTAAGGTTTTTAATTATGAAACGTTCGATACGTGTTATTTTTGTTTGATGAGTTTGTGGGAGATTTGTTTGAATGTCAGTCAGCAGTATTGTTATATTTTATACTCCATTGTTTGCCAGATTGGGCATCGGTTATCAAAAATTTAGCATAAATAAAAATGAAATAACGGCTTTCAGTTTTGTTTCAATATTTGTTTTAGCCTTGTGTTCACCAACATTTAAATCAGTTCTATATTGAATCCTTGAGCATAAACCAACTGTTTATACCTAACCGCTGGTTTGAATGTTGGTGAGCACAGGCCTTGAACCTTTCGAATTGGCCGATATTTTAATGGATATACTCGTAAGTATGTAAATGAGAATGTTGAGATGGATGTGTGGAGTGACGAGAATAGATGAAGTAAGAAATGAGCATATAAGAGAAATATGAAAGTGGCGCCAGTGACAGAAAAGTTGAAAGGAAATCGTTCTGGCTTGGTATGGGCATGTGATGAGAAGGGACGAAACGCATGTGACTAAAAGAGTAATGAATATACATGTTGATGGATGGAGAGGGAGAGGAAGGCCGAAGAAAAGATGGATGGATTATGTGAGGAATGATATGAAAGAGAAGGGAGTGAATGATAGCATGACGGTTGACAGGGGAGAATGGAAGAAGAAAACGTGTTGCGCCGACCCCAAGTAACATGGGATAAGGGCAGGAAGATGATGATGACTCGTCAGAATGTATATGCAGAAACAATTGCTTTCATCAGTAATACATTTTTTTTTAATAGAAGTCATTAAAACTGCTTCTATTAAAATTAAATGTTGTATTATCTAGCTCGTTAATTGTGTTTTACATACAATGGGAGCTAAAATTATGCAAATCCCTCTGTTATCCCTACGGGCGGTTTGATTAATTTTCCGAGTTGCTTGATTGAATTTACGAAACATTATTTGGAAATAAAATGAACAAGTGTGAATACAACTTGAACACTTTTTAGCTTAGAAGGTAAATATCTTTTTATAAATTGCCTTACTAAGCTTTCTGAAAGCGGAACAAAACGTTTTTTTTTTTTTTGTATTTTCATGTTCAATTGGAATGTCAATGTAGGAAAGTCAATGAAAGAAATCGTCATGGACAAAGTTTTTCTTTTGTAAAAAAACATGTTTTTTTTTATATGTATAAGTAATATGTTCGCGTATCTTGCTTATTTCTAGATATGCCAAGCATTCTTCTCCCTTATTCAGTGATCCCAAATTACAGTAATAGTGGTGTAGTTAATAGATTACGTGACGTCGGCGAACACTACAGATTTAAGCGCACCACTCTCGAGTGGTGCGCTTAAATCTGTAGTGTGCTTTTAAGTAAACAACTCGTTGTTTACTTAAAAGCTCTTGTCGACAACATTATGTTATTAAAAGCTTGACATATCGCCGCTTGTTTTACCAGATCTTTCGAATATTTCAATTTCGGTGTAATTAACTAAAGTTGGTGCTGACCTATTTGAAAACAAGCAAGCAATTTCGAATGAAGTGTTTTCTTGACTTTTGAAACAAATTGTTTATTATAGTAAATATGAAGTCAAAAAATACAGGCTAAGACCAGTTTTTGATTGAACCCATTTTATTGAAGTAACTTATATTGAAATACTTAAACTATTTATTACATTAGTTGTGGCTTCGGAAAAGCTTCCTGAACGTAACGTACCTAGGTACAGTGGGCTGCATCAATTGGGTACCCCAGTTGCATGAAAATTTTAATACAACTGGGATACCCAATTGATGCAGCCCACTGTACCTACCTATAATAAGAATACCTAAGTTTGGGATCAGTAAGAATTTGACTTGGCAAAGCCTACTTTTTCATTTTCAAAACCTTATTATATATTTTCAAAAATAGCATTATCTAGCTCTACTCTTCTCTCACATTATTAGTTTGTCTCTACAAAGGTTATAAACTTAGTGAACCGATACGCCTTTAGAGCCCGTTCCCACTTGTTGGCAGTCGGGCTGCGGGATCTTTATGGGTGGCGGCACCTCTGTTCACACTAATCGGTTGTCGGCCACGGTCGAAGCTGGTGCCAATTTTTAACACTCTATACGCAAGGCGACTGTACGCGATGGAGGTCGACGAAGTTTTTGTTGTGATGTATTATTATTTGAAAAGAAAACGAATAGAGGCAGCTAGGGAAAGAAAATATTAGGTGCACCCAATCCTGAGGGAAAGATTTAGTTTGGGAACATTTTAACAATTTATTGTTCTAAACAGCAGCCTATTTCCATCAATGGTTGTAAATTAATTTTGCCAACGTCATTCCAATGTCTTATAATATGAAATCTTTAAATTCAACATAGGTTCTAAAAACATCTCTTTCTGAAGCAGACGAGTAAAAGCAAGCCTAACTCACAAGTCGCCTCGTCTCGTTTTATTAGACGAAAAGTATTGTAAGTGCTAATTCTATCCACCTCTACGTCTAGGAACCGGGCCCCTTACCTGAACCGAAACCATTCAAATGCGTTCAACTGTAACGTCCTAATCGAGTAACAGACATTCCCATTTATAATATCAGAGTAGACAAAATGAAACGAAATGTAATAAACATGTTCATTTAAGCGAAACATTGGGTAGTCCCGGAAAATGCCGAAGGAGTAAACAAGTTCATGTAATAAGGGTTCTTAATAAATCCTCCAAATTATTAACTTGTAACGTTAAAGATATGTTGAGGCACGTAGAAAAGCTTTAGCAAACTTCGGATGTTAAAATGACATCTATTTTATCATCTGCGCCGTTATAGCACGTATTGGCCTTTTTCCTGTTATCTACGATATAATAATACCTACATAACCGAAAAGAAACGAAAAGAAGCGAAATTTTAGTTTACTATAGGTACCTCCTTCGGGGAAAAAAGACGTGTAATCTGTGTTCGCGATTTATTTTCCAAATATGTAAACAAATATGAGTTTAAGGAAAAATAACTTTAATTAAGTACTGTAGAGGCTGTTTATGAAGCCCTAACCTTTAGCAGGACAGCCGGTTGATTCTGTAAAAATCTCACCGTGAAAACTTAGGTGAAGCGAGTTTGTTTTTGCTAGGAATTGACACTATTGACAGCTCACTCCACGCTCACTTCACCTATGTTTTCACAGTGAGATTTTTACAGAATAATACCGCAGCTGGTAATGATTGCCGGCGTGTTCCATTCAAACATTCAAGCAAGTGTCAAATGTTCTCTTATGGTATTTTTGTTTAGTAGAGTCAGTGCTAGAAAAAGGTAGATTCTCATCTTAGTCTGTGGCTAGAAATAACATGGTGATGAAAAGTCTTCCTATAAATATAATATATTCGAGTCAAAGCTACTGCTGTATAATTATATTGTGAAGCTCCCATCTAGAGTTTCACAGTACCTACTACACAATACAATTCAGTTTACGCTACAACTTCAAACATTTTTATATATTTTTTCAATGGTGCTGGTCACTCTGAAATCAACGTAATTACCACTAAAATAAAGTTCATATTTGTTTAACTTGAAATAACATCAATTAGAAACATACATTTGAATAGACCTTACTAGTTATGTTACGTGTATCTAATAATAGTTACCTATCCAAAAACTTAGTATACTCGGTATTAAGTTGGTGCTAAGTTACACAATTGTCAAGCAACACTTGAAAGATTATGTGGAAGTGAATTTATTTACGCCCACAGTTTCCGCAGAAAAGTTTCACATAATAGGGAAACTGAGTAACTAAGCATAAGCATGTTGCTCCATTAGGTTCCTAATAGGTATGAATTTTGTTTCCACTCCCATTAGAACGATAATTATCCCACATTTATTTTACTTTAATTGCAGTGTTTTTAGGGTTCCGTTCTTAATAGTTCTGTAAGTTTGTTTCAACATGACTGTCTTCTCAGAGGTCAGTTAGCTAGGAAATGCTGGAAGGCAAGTCTCGCGATTACACTCGTTCATGACGCATTCGTCATTGTCGCTCGTCTCCTATATCGCTTATAAAATGGTGACATTATCCAGAATCCTGCTGTTTTCTCACTACAAGCACTGACCTCTATAATACATTGTATTATAGAGGTCAGCGACTACAAGTCAATCGTAAATCACGAGTCTAGGGACAAAAATGTTAGCATAATGTGTCGCACGAACTAATCCATTCCACATAACATTGCTATTTTTTGACGCAATTTTAAAAGTGATTTTTAACTGACTTCAAAAAAGGAGGAGGTGCTCAATTCAGATGTTTATACATATATTTTTTTATATACATATAGACGGATTTACAAAAAATCTGTTTTTAATTCATAAGGTATGCCTTAGGGGTGTTCCCATATAAATTTGATTAACTTTGCTAGCTTGGGTAGTTTTTGAGTTAGCTTCAATAATACGATTTTCCACTTAGTTTATATTGATGATGTTTTAATAACTTCCTGTCACTGGTATTTACACTGCCAGTGGTGTTAAATGAATTTGTGTGGGGTAGGTACAACAAAAAGGGAAAAACAAAACAAACAATAACATTATTGACATCATTATTGAATTCGTTACTCCATTTTTAGGGTTACGTAGTCAACTAGGAACCCTTATAGTTTCGCCATGTCTGTCTGTCCGTCCGTCTGTCTGTCTGTCCGTCCTCGCTTAATCTCTGTGACCGTTAGCACTAGAAAGCTGAAATTTTGTAGGAGTACGTATATCAGTTACGCCGACAAAGTGGTAAAATAAAATTTTGGAAAATATTTTTTTTTAGGGTAGCTCCCCTACATGTGAAGTGGGGATGAATATTTTTTTCATCATCTACCCCATCGTGTGGGGTATCTTTGAATAGGTCTTCTAAAATGGCTTAGGGGTTGCTAAAATTATTTTTCGATTTAATGCTCCATTTACGAAATATTAAAGTTTAAAGTGCAAATTTTTGTTCCAGTAGGGCGTCCCCCCCCCTCTAAAAGCTAAACTACTGGCTTGAAAAATCTGTAAAAATTCTCGATGATAGTGTATTTCATGAACTTTAAAGGAAAAGTATAGCGGTTAAGATAACTTTATTAGTTTAGCAGTAATAGTCGTTGAACTTGGGTGTTGGATAATTTTGTACCAAATACAAAATCCTTAGCAATAATCCTTTAAAGTGAGTAAGATGAAATAGTTGCTTGTTTATAATGGGTAAAGACTTGCATTGAAAACCAAACTATGTTTTTTTTTTACCTATTCAGAATAAAGAACAACAGAATCGTACTACATTGTGATAACGGGCTACTACGGAACCCTACACTGTGCGTGGCCCGACACGCACTTGGCCGGTTTTTAATACTTATATTATTTACATAAAAATAAGTCCTCCTTAGTATTTGCTACAACGGAATGCAGGGCTTTTGCTGATTTGACAATGTCAATGGTATTTGTCACGTCAAAGTAAAGTTAAAATTGTATTGTTTGTTTACATTGGTTATCTACATAAATTAAGTAATAAAATAAAAACAGAATGATTGCTAATGTGACTACCACAATAACATCAAGGTTTATCAAGATGGAAAAGAAGACGAGGATGTGTTGTTTTCGTAAAGAATGCGGTGCTGCACCAACCGGACATGCTGTTCCAACGACGCTGCTGCATGTAGGTAACAAGTCCCGGCTGCATTACTTTACAAAGGCCCAAAAGATTGTTGGGTAATCCTTGCAAAAACAAATTTCGCCCGAGGGACGCATTAAGAGTCTCGTCGGTCAGTGATGATGTCAAATTAGGTACTTTGTGTTCAAAGAGCCGTATTAACATCTGTTGAAGTTCATGAAGATATTGGGTGAAAGGGTCCGCCGATTCCTAAGCTCGCAGACAGCGCGTGACTCATGACGCCGACCATTCGTGTAAACTAGTAATTACACGAATGTATTGTTTGCGTATATTATTTTTGTTAGTTAGATAAGTTTTAAATCAAAAAAAATAAATAAAGACATTTGGAATCTTTATTGTTTGAAATGCTTTTGAAACACTGCATCACGTCGGTGGTACAATAATAATCATAGGTACATAAGTAGGTATATCATTTATTAATAGTGACAAAACAACCTTTACATACATACAGATTAATAAATAAATTCAATATACACATAGATATAAACCACAAAAACATAATTTTTATCACACCACAATTGGGTTTGGTCATGCTTCCTTGTAACATCTACACGCAACTCCTGCTGGGCCGAATTCTGGGCTATGACAAAACCTCGAGGCTGTAGTACTGTTCGACTTCATCCGCAACAGCTTCAGCAACGTCCTTCTTCGGTACTGATTTGGCCTTGGGTCCTCTCTCGCGATGTCTGTGAGTCCAACCGGAGAATATGCAGAAGGATGGTGAGCACTGCAGCTCAAAAATCCTAAAAAAGTGGTACCGCGTTTGTTGTGGTTGCGACACGATCGACCTTTCTTGTCCTCAACTAGAGTAAAGTCGTCCTTAGGCTGATTTTAGAGTCGCGCTGACCGCACGCTGACCGTCGGCGCTGACAACTGATACGTATGAACTTCTAGGAAGTGTTTAAAGCCTCCTCTACACGTCGTCAGCTTCATCAGTAGATGGCCATTTGGGGATACCTATGCCGACGTGTAGACGGGGTAATTTGCTAGTCTGTGGTAGGTATTTAGCATCTGCCGACGTCAAATACCTACCACAGACTAGCAAATTATCCCGTCTACACGTCGGCGGAGGCATTGGCAGATGGCCATCTGCTGATGAATCTGTCTACGTGTAGAGGACGCTTTAGAATAACGCGTAGCTATCAGCGCGTGCGTTTCATACGTTTCGGCTGTCAGCGCCGACGGTCAGCGTGCGGTCAGCGCGACTCTAAAACCAGCCTTAATTCCTTATCCATTCGATTGGTTTTAGAAGCCGGCGCCTTCCGCTCCTGTATCTCATGTGTCTCAGTGGACAGTTGACAACTTTAACGGAGGCCTGAAGTTTTCTTCGTGTGATTTTCCTTATTGCGGGGATCACAGCGTTTTCAAAGATGTTTATGAACTCGTAACACATTTTGTTATAAAATATTTATTATTTCCTTCCACACTTGACACATTCATGATTGACATAATAGTTAACTGTTTAACGTTCGTACGCCGGTCAACATGACGTCATGTACGTGTCGACTGGTCCCGACTTTGCATGTGGTTTGTAAACTAAGGCATGTCGCGTGTCTTTCCTGCATTGTGTAAAAATCTCACCGTGAAAACTTAGGTGAAGTGAGTTTGGTTTTGCTAGGAATTGACACTATTGACAGCTCACTCCACGCTTACTTCACCTAAGTTTTTACGGTGAGATTTTTACAGAATAGCACCGCTGGTGCCATCTAAAATAGTTTTAAACCAAAACACAAGATCCACTTACAGAAAAAAATTGGTACCTACATAAAACGAAACAGTTTTGGTGACACTTCGGTACCTGTTTCGTGTCACATTTATTTAATTAATTCCTTCCTTTACTACGTATTGAACTGTTTAAGTTATTTGGTATCCTTACTTACATTCATATGGAGAGACAAGCGCCTGCGCATTGGCTACGGGCAAGGAGCAGATCGCCGCGAATCCGCACACCGCAAGCGCAAACACGAAACTCGGAGACATGACTGGAACAATATAGAATGGCACATTAATATTATTGAATAAAGACCTAAACGCACAGCACAAAGAAAATTGGAAAAATATGGGGGAGACCTTTGCCCAGCAGTGGGACAATATTTGTTTACGAAAAAAAAGACCTAAACGGTTATATCACGAAGCAAGGTATTTCTTTAAACATTGTTTAAACCAGAGACAGTTTTTGTAATAAGAACGTAACTGTGATTGTAGGTAAGTACAGTATTAAGAGCGTTTACGACGCATGGCATTTCATACAAACTTTCAAGTTTTTTTTTAGAAATGAATGAACCGATTTGAAAAATAGTGTTAGAGCCAAATTAGACCGATTTTAAATTTTCCATAGAAAAGAGATTTCCAGTTATCTTTTTTAGGGTTCCGTTGTCAAATGGCAAAAAACGGAACCCTTATAGATTCGTCATGTCTGTCTGTCTGTCCGTCTGTCTGTCTGTCCATCCGTATGTCACAGTCACTTTTTTCCGAAACTATAAGAACTATACTGTTGAAACTTGGTTAGTAGATGTATTCTGTGAACCGCATTAAGATTTTCACACAAAAATAGAAAAAAAAAACAATAAATTTTGGTGGTTTCCCCATAGGTACTTAGACCTGAAACTCAAAAAAATTTTTTTTTCATACCTCTATGTGTGGGGTATCTATTGGATAGGTCTTCAGAAATGATATTGAGGTTTCTAATATCATTTTTTTCTAAACTGAATAGTTTGCGCGAGAGACACTTCCAAAGTGGTAAAATGTGTGTCCCCCCCTATAACTTCTAAAATAAGAGAATGATAAAACTAAAAAAAATATATGATGTACATTGCCATGTAAACTTCCACCGAAAATTGGTTTGAACGAGATCTAGTAAGAAGTTTTTTTTAATACGTCATAAATCGTAAACTACAATTTACCTTTCATTCAATCAACTCAAATATAAAAATAAAACATTTAATTTCATAAACATAACCCGGATGTTACGGAACCCTCGGATAAGACATTTCGAATATGTTCTTTACTAACTTTTTTGTATCCTGCTTATGCGTATGAAGTTTCATTAAAATCGTTTCATTAATTTCGAAAAACAAGGTCTTCAAACTTTGTATGAAATGCCGTACGTCGTAAACGCTCTTAAATTCAAATTCATTTATTCAATCTTACACATACTTAGGTAGTTCACAAACATACAAGTATTAAAGCATGCAGTTCTAACCAAGAGAAAACTTAGACTGATTTAACAGCGGCTCCCAAACTAGGCACAGCCTGTATCTTGGTAAAATAAATACAAAAATTAAGTTGTCAGTTTTAACCGACTTCAAGAAAAAAGAGGTTATCAATTCGACACGTATGTATGTATGTAATATTATTGGAACTGCATTATATTCACATATGACAATTTATTAGGGCTTCCAAACAAATATACAAAATTTGATAGATGTATGTATGTATGTTTGTCCACGCATTTCTCCGCAACTAATAATCATCTCGTGACCTTTTTTTATTGGCTTACATTTACTTCAACTCAGGGAACAGTGCAAGTTTCATCAAAATCGATTCAGTAATTTTAGGATATGGACGAATACTTGTAAGTGTGATGGCATGGCTTATTGATACGAGCTACGGGTGTAGTGTCAAAGGCAAAAACATCTCAAAACCTTGGTCAAATTCTAGTGCAATATTTACAACAAAACTATTACGTACAAACAAATATTCCAGTTTTTGCTTAAAACTAATACGAAATAAAAAAGTAATTGAATAAAAAAATTTAATCGACTTCAAAAGAAATTTTAATTTCGGAAGTCGTTGGCAAAAACTAAAACTAAAATACAGATTCCATTCCCAAGACACCGACTTCCGAAATTAAAGTTATTTCATAATGTTGAGTTAATTTATTTTTGAAGTCCATTAATTTTTTTTATTAAATTACTTTTTTATGTAGATATTAAAAACTTTATAATAGTCGTAATAAAGTCCAAAATTGAAAAATGGCTACATGGTTTAAAGCATGGTCTGAACCTTGTTTTGTAAGAGGGAAAAGGTTCAACCAAGAACTAACCACGTGCTGAGCTCATGAATAAGGGTCTGTTAAATTACGAAATCTTAGTGAGGCAATCCCCGAATCGATATCCATTTGATTGGATTAATTAATTATCAGTTCAATACCGGACTTCAAAAACGTTAGTTTTCTCATAAACCTGAGCTACCGCCAAAACTTATGCGTGCTTTTAGAAATATTAAAACACACGACCACTATATAATCTAGTTTCAGAATGAAAGTCACTCGCTCACTCACATTAAGGAATGACCAAAACTTTCAAAACAATATTAATCTTAATTTGCAGAGGTTTTACTAACATTTTTAATTATTTAAATTCAGTCACAGTCTTACACTGTTTATCCACCGCACACCGCAACGTCAAAGGGACGTCGACAAGATACGAGATTATTCGAATCGAGCGTGACGTCCCGGTGACGGTATGCAGTGGACAGTGGACACGCGGCTATAATAAAAAATGCGAGTGTATCGTTACTTGGGCACCGTCATCTCTATCTCGTTGACGTGGCAGTGGACAAACTGCTTTGTTATAGATTCATCATTTCAGCCGAAAGACGACCACTGCTGGACATAGGCCTCCCCCAAAAGGGGGGTTTGCCATAATCGCCACGCTTGGCAGGCGGGTTGGCGATCGCAGTATGGTATGGTGGTGGAATGCATAGATAACGCTGCTGCCCATTCTCCGTTACGCCCCTTAGTCGAAACCCACGGGAAGTATGGGGTGGTGCTATTCTTTAAGTCCGGCACCACACAGATGTTATAGATTGGGACACATTAATTATGAAGTAGATTAGACCCAAGAAGGTATTATGACTATTTAGAGAGGCTCTGCTTTTAGCCAATTGATGAATAATTAATAATTGGACGAGCTACATCTGGGCCATGGATCTCCATGGTTCATTGTGCAATGGAACAATAATGTATGGAATAGGATTATACAAAGTGAAGCATTACGTATGTATGATGTAGAGGTGGAGGAACTTGAGGATATGTTTAAATTACAAAACGTACCCAAAGCTAGTATGTGTAACAATCACACCTAGTTCTAAGAGAATTCTGAAACGATGAATGTACCTATCTAAATGTAAGTCATATGGTAAATCAATTCATTTAAATTCCTTTATACTAAAAGTTTGCTAAGGCCTAGGCGTAATCCTACATTACAAAAATATCAATAAATAAATTATCAAAAGGCCAATTATCAATTCCCGTTATTAAAAAAGTTCAAAATCGCATTTCGGTTTTCAAGTCGCAATACTATTTCAGCGACAATCAATGTTAAAAACTTGTCAAAAATGTATGAAAATTAGAGGTAGGTTATTTTTGACAAATTGAGACTGTGATAAGATTTCGAGCATTATTAAAAATACAGAAATTGCCGCTCTGTTATGGATAAAAGTCAATCTTTTATCGTGTTTAAGAAACCGTTATTTTCTTCGAATAACCATTTGTCTAGAACTATGAGCAAATAGAAATGGGAATATACTCCGTGGAGCGGACCTCTCAATAAATAGCGAGTGTGTAGCAAAATAAATGAAGTTGCCGCTTCACTACATTAAAAAATATCGAGATTTTGAAAACAATATTTATTGTTTGCGAACATCTTTGCGAAGTAGACTATTTGCTCCATCTGAGACCGTAAGACTGAATGTCGGTTGCTAGCTATCAAATATTAAATACTTGTGGGACACAAACAATTTGTAAAAACCGGCCAAGTGCGTGTCGGGCCACGCACAGTGTAGGGTTCCGTAGTAGCCCGTTATCACAATGTAGTGTTCGATTTCGATTCTGGTGTTCTTTATTCTGATATAATAAAAAATATATTTTCTTTTTCAATGCAAGTCTTTACCCGTTATAAACAAGCAACTACTTCATCTTAGTCACTTTAAAAGATTAATGCTAAGGATTGTGTATTTGGTACAAAATTATCCAACACCCAAGTTCAACGACTATTACTGCTAAACTAATAAAGTTATCTTAACCGCTATACTTTTCCTTTCGTCGTCGTTTCAGCCGATAGACGTCCACTGCTGGACATAGGCCTCCCCCAATTTTGGGGGTGGGTTGCCATAATCGCCACGCTTGGCAGGCGGGTTGGCGATCGCAGTATGGTATGATTAGGGCTGCCATCACCTAAATTAGTGACCCCGGATAAAAACTTCAAAAACCCCGGACATTTCGGTGAAATAAAAAAAAACCCCGGACTCCCTCGACAAAAAAAATTACAATAAAATAAAAACATCGTAGGTTATCATATTTTTTGTCTTATTTATAGAAAATCAATTTAAACCTCAACAATACAAATGAAACGCTTCATTTATTAATCAATTATACACTCTTCTCTATGTGATTGGTACTCTGGTAACAAAAATAATTAGGAACACTCTTCTTTTTAGAATCAATGAAAGTTTAAAAAAATAAAGTAAATCAAAAGCAAATTATGAATTGTCACGAGCGCACACATTTGCGCACGCGCGGCTAATTTTTAACTATGATTTATGTTTTAATTTATTGCAAATCATTCAAAGTCGGATTTCCCCTAACACAGAAAGTGTCCGGGTTTGACCCGGACACTTTTCAGGACCCCGCCCGGACGCTCCCCGGACGCCCACCAAACTAGGACAAATCCGGGGAAACCCGGACGGATGGCAGCCCTAGGTATGATGGATGATACTTTTCCTTTAAAGTTCATGAAATGCCCTATCATCGTGAATTTTTCCAGATTTTTCAAGCCAGCAGTTTAGGTTTTAGAGGGGGGGGGGGGGGGGGGGACGTCCTACTGGAACAAAAAATTGCACTTTAAAGTTTAATATTTCGTAAATGGTGCATTAAATCGAAAAATAATTTTATCAACCCCCAAGTCATTTTAGAAGACCTATTCAACTATACCCCTACGATGGGGTAGACGACGAAAAAAATATCCATCCCAACTTCACGTGTAGTGGAGCTACCCTAAAAAAAAAAAAATATTTTACCACTTTATCGGCGTAATTAATATACGCACTCCTACAAAATTACAGCATTCTAGTACTAAAAGTCTCTTAGCAAAACCTTGGACAGACAGACAGACGGACTTGACGAAACTATAAGGGTTCCTTGTAGGAACTACGGAACCCTAAAAAGGTAATATGCGTGTATAGTATTAGAAAAAAATAATGCTAAACAATTTTTTTTTTGACTTGAGGCCAGTCCCTGTTTATAAATAAAATAATAAATTCAGTTTGGTATTATCCAATACTTACAGTGCGGCAGCTGAGGGAATGCGTTATTGACACCTGTCAGCTTCATACAAATGAATACGTGTTTTGCAAATTTGATCTTTATTAGCTACTAGAATTGTAGAATTGACATGTGGTCTCTTGACGGTTGGACTAGTTAGTACAGAGTACCTAGTTTTATTGTGAAACAGGTTTGAACCAAGAATGAGCCATTACTGTTTTGTGTTTTACGTTTTACACACATTTCGTATTAATGTAAGTATCATAATGTTAAAAGATGTCATATTAAAATTTCGGCTTATATCACGACACACAGCAAGTTCGGGACCCATTTATCACATTCATATTAAGCCTTTTTATTCCGCTAGAGGAGCGTTCATTTGTCCGAATTATCCGCGGCATATCCTCCATTTGCACACATTCTGCCAAGTATAACTAGATGTTATGTGGATGGTAGCATTAACGCCTTTTTGTTAGAGGGATGTCGCGTCCAAAATGTGCCACCTTTTCCTAACACGTGTTCTTAGTAAGTATGATTAAGTTATTATTTTGTAGAATAATGATTTTTTGTTTTTTAAGCAGTAGCCTGTATACTTTGATATTTTGTAGTGTTTCACATTTCGAACAAGGTACAGGTAATTTCGGTACGAATACTTTAAAATAAGAAGCAGTTTATTAAAATCCAACATTTCCCTTAAGTTTGCCGTATGTCATTACTTCCCAGAATTTGATCCTTATTAGGGGCACTATCGAGTGGTGTAATAATAGTGTGTGTATTTTTTATGAAAATCAACGGGTTCGATTCCTGGCGATAAATATTGATATTTCAAAAATCTAATGATGCAGTTTTAGTTTTCATCAAAATCGAGCCCGCGACTCCTTTGTGTACTTTTCGCTATTCCTCATAGTTTAGAATTTGGCCATACATGCCCACTTGGAAAATTCACCCTGTATATACTAGCTGACCTGGCAAATGTTGTTTTGTCATATAAATTGTTTCTATTTACTTGCGGCGCTACTTCGTTTGCGTGGTGTCCTACCCCTTACCCTACCCTACCCCTACCCTACTCCTACCCTGCTCCTACACTACTCCTACCCTACTCCTACCCTGCTCCTATCCTACTTCTATCCTACTATTAACTTACTCCTACCCTACTTCTAACCTACTCCTACTCTACTCCTATAAGTAAAAAAAAAGATAAAAGTATGTATATGTCCGTACCTCCCCACTAATTTTCAGCCAAATCGGTTCAGCCGTTCTTGAATTATAAATAGTGTAACTAACACGACTTTCTTTTATATAATATAGATAGATTTATTTATGTACACACATAAATAAACAGACAAGAAAAAAAGGTACAAAGATAATGCTTATTTCTAAAGAAATCATGCATGATGCATGTTTAATCCTTTTTTTTATGTGTCATCGCTTTCCAAAAAATATAATTATTTGCATCTTTCTATTTTTAGTAAGACATTTTACGAGTATGATAATGTGAATATGCTTATTTTCACGGTCTTCAACACTCCTAGCAAATTTTTATACATTACACCAAAATTATGCGAAACCGAACATTAAATACGTTACCTACCAATTTTCATTGAATTATCGTTATTCATGACATTACGGCTGACATTTACGGAATATGATGAGCGTGAGAATAAGTACGTGGATATATGAGCTGTCAGTCAATAGAGCTGACAAGCTGACGCCATGGATGTAGATGTGCGGCGCTCAAGCGTCGTTACAGGCTGATGGAAGGCTCAACAAGTAGGGTAATGCGCGTGTCGTCGACCCCCCCCCGCGGACGAATGTCGTGGTGACGTCATCAATCACGCTTATCACTACGACGTGACGTGCTGACACGTCACACGCACCACAACTGCTACTAACACGACGTTTACACGCGAATACTAACATTGAATATTTTTGGTACTACTTGCTACGGCGTAGCTAATTCGTAGCACTGGGCTACTTTTGTATTTCTAGTACATTGGAAAGTAATTACAAGCTAATAAAAAAATATTGTATATCTGATGTTAATACGAAATAATATTGAGAATAATTGAAATTAATAAAAGTAATGCTTATTTAAAGGGTCATGCAAAGTTCTTGTATAACAATTCCTATGATATGTAGATTAAAGTAGAAAATATTTAACTAAAATAAATTCTGAAATTGGAATCCTACATTCTAGGAACATATTACAAGTACTTGGGTCCGCTTATTTTCAGTAGGTACAGTCACGAACATAAGTATGTAAACACTTGGCTTTATTCACAGGCAATTTTCTCCTTTATTTTTTAATGAAATGTTATGTTATTACGAATATAGTATTTTCGAACCCATAGGTTTATGTAAAGTATCGTATTTTAACGTTGCATTCGTCACTTCACAAAAAAATCGCAATTTAAAGTTGCCAAGTGTTGACATATTAGTGCTCGTGACTGTACGCAACTGGCACTGCCTCTTTGAAAAATGTTAGTAACTATTTTACAAGTTAAATACGAAGCCCCCTTTTGAACTGTATAAGTACTTATAAATGTTCATGTTTTTTCATAAAACATCATTTTCTAATCGCTCTTTGGTTAATTAACACATTTCCAGTACATATTGATCCCATCTAGGAGCTACTGAAAGTGACAAATGTCCAATTACGGTATCGCAATAAGATTTTTTTTTTTTTTTTTTTTTTTTTAAACGTTGCCCCACACTAGGAATTTCTCCTGTGTTGTGGGTGCGTTTACAGACATTTAATGTCACATACACAAACAGCCAGACCCGGAACAACTACTTGTAGGTCATACAAATATTTGTTCCGTGCGGGAATCGAACCCGCGACACGCAGCGCAGCAGTCAAGCGCTTAACCACTGCTCCAACCGTGCCGTCAAGATAGTTTCAAGTCTTGTATAAAACGCACACTATGCAGGCAGGCATATTATAAGTTAGGGGATTACATCGCTGATGAAAATGCCTGGCTCAATGCTGATCCTGCTCCACAACTACAACTAATTGATTATTTTATTGTATAATAGCATAGCACAGATGTGAGTTCTATGTACTGTAGAGCTACCATTTACGTGGTAATATGTATTTCATTGAATTGAATGTGCCCTGGCAGCTGATAGTATGTCATGCTCACTCAAATGTCTCGCTGACGGTGGCGTGTGTATTGGACCATTTAACTCCCTTCAAAATGGTTGAGCTGAATGGTGTTGATCCATGCGTCATGTTCGTGAACGGGCGCCGCGCTCCGTCAGTTGGGGCTTATTTTTAATTATTTTATTTTTGGATTGTTGTTTCGTTACTATTTGTTGTACTCTAGACACTTTTAACGCGTACTTCTTTTTTTTACGTCGTTCTCACATATACATAACTAATATTTAAAAAAAAAAATAATTTAATCGAGAGTCCATGGAGTTTCTTGCCCGTTCTTCTCCATAGGTACCTACTACGCTTTGGAATGGGCACCTAGCTTCATATTTTCTGACTGACCGACTTCTGGACAATTCAAAAGTGCCTGTAAATGGTTTAATTGAAATTAATGTTTTGTGGCAAGGCATAGATGTACGAATAATATATACAGTACAGCCACATTTCGCCAGTATATTTAAATCCTATATAATAAGAGGCGAGCCTATTGCCATCAACCGGGGCAAATCTAGAGCCCGGGTTGCTACTAAGAAATTCCGACTGGAAAAACCCAACAACACTTTGCCCGACCTGGAAATCGAACCTAAGACCTCATGCTAAACAATAGTAGCAACAATAGCAATAATAGCAATAGTAGCAACAATAGCAATAATAGCAATAGTGGCAACAAAAGCAATAATAGCAATAGTAGCAGCACCTGCGACCTACGCTTGTTCTAGATCAATGAGGCAGTTGTAACGAAAACATAATAATTATAGCATGGTAACAGTAACTAAGCTGGCCTCTGCTCTCGTGTATGAAGGGATGACTCTCGTTATTTCTGTCACCTTACACTGCATATTATTAATGATCGTCACCAATTAATGATACACCACTACTCTCACTAAGTGTTAAGTGTTTATTGCTTGTATAATGAGAGGAAGTTTATATATTTCTTGTTAATGAGAAATTGAAAATGTATTTTGTTGAATTTCAGGTCTAACTATTAGAATCTAATGAATAAAACGAAAGTTTTTGATTTATAGTTTTTTATACAGGGTTATTAGAAAAACACCAACAACCTCTTAAGAGGTCATTGTATTCAACATTATGAACAACTTTTACTATAGGACCAAACCCGAAATCGCGAAAAAAAATCAGCTTTTCCCTACATTTATGTTCTTATTTAACTTGTCAAAATGTAGGGAACAGCTGATTTTATTATCGCGATTTCGGGTTTAGTCCCATAGTAAAAGTTGTTCATAATGATGAGTACAATGAACTCTTAAGAGGTTGTTAGTGTTTTTCTAATAACCCTGTAATAGCATTACATTTCATTTCGTTCCTTTGATGGTTTTCTCAAACCTACGACTCAAATTGTTGTTATTAGAATAAATGGTTTATAATAGATTAGCTGCGCCCCACGGTTCCACCCGCATAAGTCTCGAACCTGTGGGAATATCGGCATAAAAAGTATCCAGGTCAAGGTCTAGACATGTGCCAAGTTTCATTCAAACCCGTTTTGCCGTTTCAGCGTGAAAGCGTAACAAACAATCTTTTCTCTTTATAATATTATTGTAATATAAGTTTAGATAGTAAAACATGTCAATTTTAATTTCAACTTTAAAAACTATTGCAGCAATAAAATCAATATAATTAATGACTTTAATAATCAATTTAATGACGTACCATCATTAAACAAACTATTAGTAGATTGATATAATGTTTATTTATATCAAAACTGCTTTCAAAACGGCGAAAGAAAACATCGTGAGGAAACCGGCATGTCCTAGAACCAAAAATTCAAAGACATTTGACATCTACCAACCCGCACAGGGCCCACGTGGTAGATTACGGCCCAGTCCCTCTCACAGAGCGATTAAGCTATTTAACCAAACTTCCATCTAAGAATAAACACGAACTTTATACTTATTATGAAACTGTCATTTGGTTACCGACCTCACTTCACAGAAATGCAATTTGTAAATGTTAAGGAACTTTTAATTGATGGTAACGCAATTACGAGTTAGGCTGCAATCGAGATGTTGCTGCTTATTTACCTAACTGTGTAGTTGTGTATACAAAGTTACCCCAGAGCAATTAAAACACTAATATCTCTAGTATTTAGGTATTGTTAGTTAAAGATAAATCACACTAATATTATAAAGGCGAAAGTTTGTGAGTGTGTGTTTATATGTTTGTTACTTCTTCACGCTCAAACGTTTGGACCAATTTTGATAAAATTTCTTATGGAGGTAGCTGACACCCTAGATTAACATATAGGATACTTTTTATCCCGATTGTTCCACGGGATCGACATTTACGCGGGTGAAACCGCGAGGCGCAGCTAGTAATACCATAATACCAGCCTATTTTTGAAGTGAAAACTTCTTCAGGCGCGTTCGGCATTTTTTGAGATGGGAAAAAATCATTGAATTCGCGGCACCTGTTACGGTAAGCGACAACGCGGGTGTTTTGTTTATAAGACAATTCAAAATATACCCGCTTCGGATGTTTTCGGCTGACCTCGGGATGTACGCGGTTTTAATGTATATCCGATATGTCAGTGAATGATGGCAAAGTATTCTATTTGTTTTGTTTTCACTTCTGCCGGCACTCCCGAAATGCCGCTGTTTTTTTGTCCCTCTGCAGGATAAAGGCCTCTTCTCATACAGAGAAGCCATGAGTATTGATCACCACGCTTGCTCGAGACTAGTTGGCTATTTCAGACTTATCTATAACTATCATCATCATCATTTCAGCCGAAAGACGTCCACTGCTGGACATAGGCCTCCCCCAAGCACCTTCACTTCGACCGGTTCTGTGCTTCTCGCATCCAACGGGTTCCTGCGGCCTTCACAAGGTCGTCGGACCACCTTGTGGGAGGCCTTCCAACGCTACGTCTTCCTGTACACGGCCGCCACTCCAGAACCTTTCGGCCCCATCGGCTATCTGTTCTGCGAGCAATGTGCCCTGCCCACTGCCACTTAAGTTTGGCAATTCTTCGGGCTATATCGGTTACCTTGGTCCGCAGGATTAGCGCGTCCGAAGAAACAAACCAACTCTTCAGTTTTATTATTAGTATATAGTTATCTATATACTAATAATAAAACTGAAGAGTTGGTTTGTTTCTTTGGACGCGCTAATCTCTGGAACTGCCGTTCGGATTTGAAAAAGTTTTTTTGAAAAACTCTAATAGACTAGTTAACTTATCGTTCCACGCCTAGTGAGACACAATTCATTATCTATCTATTGTTCTGTTCTGTTATCTTCTGTTCTGTTAACAAATTAATGGCTGATTTTCTAATCAACCGATAATTTTTATTCGTGGAATAAAAATGATGTCTGACAGTTTTTGTATGAAAGAACTGTCAAAAATTCCAAATTATTCCTCCGATAAAGTGATCTGGCGTTGGAAAAATCAGCCCTTAATAGATAAAGACTTTTCAAAAGGTTTTATGAGCCCAAAAAATCTCATAATGTACGATTCTACACGGACTCGTAAAAAACTGTAGGCTAAACTTATATTTCTTTTAGACGAGATTCGAAGCTGCAGTACACGAATGTTCCGAACAATTTCAGAAAATATGTAAAATCATCAAAAGACATACCTCTCCTAATATGAATTCACAAAGATCAGTGAGCCGAACGTTAGGGTCGTATCCACTTCACAGACTCGTAAAGATCAACGAAAGTGTCCACAACCCCTTGAAAATTACAACTGCAAAATAATTAACATAACTATATCCTACCTGCAATAATTTTATAGAAATAGACGACAAAAAAGGAAAAACATGAAATTAGCTAATTCTATATAGAATCTATTTTACTTCTAAAAGGAAGGCAGGTCAAAGCGAAAAAATACAAAAAAAAAGCTTGTATAGAGTCAGACACGCATGTGACACTAATAGTGGAATAACTTCAAGGGCTTTCAAATTCTTTATGATATTTTAGGGGTATAATATATAATATGTTAATGTAACTGAGCAGGCGTATCATATTAATATTATACAGGGTGTCCAGAAGGTAATAGGCTAAGTCATAAAAGTTATAAGAAAAAAAAACAAACTACTTACTTGTCAAACTCGCTTTTCCAGTACAATCAATCAGTCTAAGTTGGGCGAAGTATTCATTTTGAGTATAAGAGACTTGTAGCAACGGGAGTGAAAAGACTGTCACAGGGTACAGATTTTCTCGACATATTTTTTTTAATGCCAATAATTTTTAAAATACACAACTTAGATTTTTTTAAATATTTTTCTCATAACTATTATGACTTGGTCTATTACCCGATTAAATGATAAATGATTTATTTTCTGTAAGTAGGTTTTTACAAACACTTTTACACGTCATCATATTTTTTAAACTAGATGTGGTCGGCGTTTCCTATCTTACTACTCTAAGAAGAAAGGCCGAAACAAACTCAGAGGTCACAGTCTCTTTTAAAGTCCAGACAAAATCTTGGTCAGATCGTGTGAAGACCATGTAGATTGGTGTCTGAAATGGTCTTTTGAGGAAAGAACCACACAGATTGAGTGGACCTGTCCAGTCAGTGCACGCATTTGTCAGTAACCGTGCAGCTCAACTCAGAACTTAAGGAGCTCAACGATTCGACGAACAATACCAAAGACAGGACATTTGGGTAGGCCGCATAAACTACTCAAACTGCCAGACCATGATTATAATGAAAACAATGACCCACATAGTCCTCACATTCACAATAATTAAAATAATATAATACTTTATACAGTAAATGTACATGTCATTGTTTAAGTAATAGATACTTAAAAAAAAAATATATATATTTCCGGCAGATTCCGGTTTGACGTCGACTTCTGGGACACCGTGTATATATCGCCTACGGTCGTGATGGCCCAGTCTCGCCTCTCATGCATGAGGTTGTGCGTTCAAATCCTGTCAAGTATCAATGTGACAATTTCAATTCATATGAGCTTACTTTTTGAGTTTATCTTGGAGATTACTGACATCTTTGGAGAAAAAACAACATAAGGAAACCTGGACGAAAAGTTAATATAAGTCTGAAAACACCAAACCGTCTTGAGCAAGCGTGGTGATCATTGCACGTGCCATATAAGAACAAGCATTTGCCCTACAGTGGGACAAAAATAGGCTAATTTTATATCTATAGCCAAACCGACCTTGTCGTTTTGCATAGTAGTTTCGAAGCCACCGGTTCAGATAACATCAAACACT
Source organism: Mesoligia furuncula (assembly GCA_916614155.1). NCBI lineage: Eukaryota > Metazoa > Arthropoda > Insecta > Lepidoptera > Noctuidae > Mesoligia > Mesoligia furuncula. The sequence goes on from OU744798.1 coordinate 15,062,064, forward strand.
AGTGGCATATTTGATATTCCTTTGATATTAACTCTTTGATCTTTTGCATAGGCAATCAAAAAGTGAACCAAACGATTTTATCTAGCTGTATAATATCAGGAGGCCTAAAAAGGCCACCTTGGCTGAATCATAAAATGATAAAACATAATGGACAGTTAACTGTTAAGTTAATCGTATCAAATCCCATTGGTGAAGCATTATTCAGTATTTTTTTTGTCTGTGCTAAAATACCAATCAATCCCAAGCTCTTTGATTGCGTAGTGCAGCGAAAAAAAGAAAAACACGGACTGTCTTCGCCTTAATGATAACCTTTTACGATTCTCCAAAGTGGCCTTTTTAAGCACCCAGAACGCTGAAAATCTCGATCAATCAATCAATCAATCAAATCATTTATTTGCTGATCAAAGGTATTCAGTGGTGTTAACATAACATGTGATAGCGATCAACTACTAAAACTCATCAAATCCTATTGTCATAATTACTGCACTATCGAATTGTGTCATTGTAATTATAGGTATTTAGTGTGTAATAAATAATAATAATATATTTCGGTTCGGTATAAGATTTGATAAACTTATCGAAGCAAAACATTGAGATTAAATTATGACAATAGATAAAGAGGTATAAGGTTCATATGCGATTTTATTAAAAGGTCCAATCCTATAAGCTGAGGTATCCCTTTTTGTAGCGCTTTCATAAAGCGGTCACTGGTCACCCTCCATTCTATAATATTCGTTATCTCATGTTGTGACGTCATCATAAAATAATGTCGGCTCATCAATCAACTGTTTTCCCTCACCTTTTTGGTACACCCGCATAAGGCAAGTGTTTTTCATCAAAAAACTAATATTAAAGTTAATATTTATCGATTTTTTGTGTCATTAGTTTTATTTAGTATGTCCTTTTTCTAATACTATATAATAGCTTTCAAGGCTTTCCCACCTTTGATGACCTAAAGAATGTCACTGATGCCGCAGTCAACGTGGCCACCTACTGAGCTAAAACTATATAAAAAATAAAAAAACAGCGAGGAAGAGTGCCATCGACACGAAAAGAAGAAGAAGGCGGGCCCCAGCAGACAGGCGCGACACGACGCGATGGTGCGACGCTGGTAGAACAATTTTTTATGAAGTATTCATAGAAATTATTCTACTAGAGTCGCGTCGCTACTGTATGTTGGAGCCTTCACATAGGAGAAGATTGGCTTTGGTCTAAGTTTCGTTTTAGCTTTCTTTCATTCTTTCTTTCAAGCTGTGTCCCACAATCCGCCGGGGCCTGCCATCTATTTCCGAGACCAACCCTAATACCATCGTTATGTTATGACACCCATGGAAAGGCCAAATAAGAGACAACACGACTCAAAGCTTGGCAGCAACACAAATTAAAAATCCCTGTTTGAAATCTACAGTTATTTATTCAAAGGAGTATCTAATGGGACATTCAACAAGTCGTTATAAAAGGTACCTACAAAGTAATCCAACTGCAATTAATGAAACCCTTCACGTTGCTCTGTGTGCCATTTATTTAAGCAACAAGACTTAACTATTTTTCATACTTTGAGGATTCCATACTCACATGTCCTGGAGCTGACTGAATTAAATAGTGTCAAAATATGCGGCATAAACGGAACATAAACGCCCGTATCTTTTAATTGTGTTGACTTAGAATTTAAATTTATTCACTGCTTCATGGGATTGCAGCCCTGAGTATTTGATATTAATTTCAACTTGACGTCTCCACGCGTTCCTGAGAAAAAAAATTAAATTAAAAATTTAAAAAACCCCCGACACCAAAAAATACCTAATAAAATTAAATGTAAGTAATTGGAAAAGGATTAAATAATTTAAAAACCCCCAACTTAAAGAATCTAGGTAACGAGACTAAAACAGATAAATTCATATGGCACTCGGGGGACCTCTTAGAATAGAAGGTGTTCCTCAGGACGGTCCCCCGACTTCCATATGAATTTATCTGTTTTAGTCTCGTTACCTAGATTCTTTAAGTTGGGGGTTTTTAAATTATTTAATCCTATTCCAATTACTTACATTTAATTTTATTAGGTATTTTTTGGTGTCGGGGGTTTTTTAAATTTTTAATTTAATTTTTTATTTCATGCTTTTTGTAGGGACTCCTTAATTTTTGTATTTAATTTCTTTAATTTTCTTGTGTTTTAAGATTCAGGTAATTTGGTGTTTAATCAGGTTTTTTATCCGTCAAAAAATAATTATTAATGTATAGTTGAAGAATAATTTTTAAGACTAACCAGATTTTTTTATTTTATTATATCCTTTTTCTAGTTCTTCCTTTAGTTATTCAACTTTCTTACAAGTATTTATATATCTTAGGTATTTCAGATCTAGTTTATAAAATGGGACTGCGACACTATCTGATGTAGAAATACTTACGCTTTTTAAGTAGGATAATTCCATTCGTAATAAAAATAGTCAAACTTAGTGGTCGTAGGTACGAGTCATCACTCCACTTTCCTCATCATTCTAGAGCATTGATCAGACAAAAAAATATTTTCAAGTTTTTAGTTTTCATTTCGTTAGTTAATATTCCTCATTCCCTTTCAATATAGTACACATTATTCTACTTGTCAAGCCCTTGCATTTGATACCTATAGGTATTGAAGGATTTGTGAAGAAAAAATATAATTCGCCATTTTGTGGTGGCGGCCATCTTGGATTAGAAATTTGTTATAGCGTATAATATTCTACTATTCAAGCCCTTTCATTTGATACCCATATTAAGGGGAGTTGTGAAAAAATATGTAGTCCGCCATTTTGTGGCGGCGGCCATCTTGGACCGATTTTCATCAAACATAGCTAAGAACACTCCCGACTAATTCACCTTTCAAACAAAAAAAACAAAATCAAAATCGGTTCATCCGTTCGGGAGCTACGATGCCACAGACACACACACACACACACACACACACACACACACACACACACACACACACACACACACACACACACACACACACACACACAGACACGTCAAACTTATAACACCCCGTCGTTTTTGCGTCGGGGGTTAAAAAAGGTCTTGATATGCGGACAACGAAGTGATAAGGGTTCCGTTTTTTCTTTTGAGGTACGGAACCCTAAAAATTGTTACAATGTACTTCCATAATTGTTCAAATATAAACATTAGCCTCTAATTATTTCTATATATTGCTCCTAATTGGATGTAAATAAATAATCGTACTATTCTTATTCATATAATTTGCACTTACTTTGTTTTTCATAGAGGGTGCTATAAAGTGGAGTGTCCACCTCGGGAGCAACGCTATTTTAAGCTCGAGTAACGTACATTGAATCCCTCGCTGCGCTCAGGATTCTACTCTAGATTCCTTAGCTCCGCTCTGGATTCAAAGAAACACTCTCGCCTTCAAAATAGTTGTTTGCTCCCATGGCAAACAATCTACTAATAATTAAATTTTATTATACATGTTTTGTATACATACATTCACTTTTGAAATGTTTGTGCTAAAGATCAATGATGAACAATTGTATTTTTACATACATAATTATGTGCACCTTTTCTATAATATTTGCTAAATTTAAATAGTTATGGTTTAATTTTTCACGTAGCTTGTATCATGGATTAAAATTGAGAGCGAACAACTATACCTATTATATTTTATCATAGACAACTGCGCCCCGTGGTTTCAGCCTCATAAGTCTCGATACCGTGGAAATATCGGGTTAAAAAGTATCCTATTTCAAGGTTTTGGTCTAACCATGTGCCAAATTTCATCCAAACCCGTTCAGCCGTTTTAGCGTGAAAGCGTAACAAACAAACATACAAAAAATCAAATCTTTTCTCTTTATTTATAACTAGCAGCGCCCCGCGGTTTCACCCGCATAAGACGTGTCAATCTCGTTCGAAAGACACGTGGCGCCTTCTATTATCATAATAACGTTATTGTTGTTTTCCTCGGGAACAGCACTTTTTTTCGGGATGAAAGGTACCCTATGTCCATTTCTGTACACCTGACAACGTATATGCAAAATTTTAGGATGATCGGTTCAGTGGTTTAGGCGTGAAAAGGTAACGCACAAACTTACTTTCGCATTTATAATATTAATTTAATATAATATTAAGTTAGGATATTAGTTTAGACATAGGTAACGGTAAAAATATTTGTGTAAGTACCATTTATCTGCCTTTTAGGTATCATGAAATTGCTTTGTTAATTATGAGTATACACAAAATCGATGTATGGGAAACATGTTCTGTATAATGAAAATACTCCGACTTCTTATTAAAATGTTTCATACACCATCTCGTAAATAATATGCTGAAAATATTTATAAGCTTCCATAGCTTTCGAGTTCTCGTTATCCTGACCAATATTTCGGCATAGTTAGGGGTCTATTGACGATGTACAAATATTTCATATTTATGAATAGGTACAGCGTGGACTCTGCACAGTAGCGAAGGGTCGATTTTTGTAAGAGGTAAGCCGGAGTAGATATATTTAATATGATTATATTATCTATACATATAAAATTCAAAGTCCTGACTGACTGACTGATATATCAACGCACAGCCTAAACCACTGGTCCTAGAGACATGAAATTTGGAGTGTGTAGGTGGAGGGTGAAATTTCACGCGGACTAAGTCGCGGGCAGAAGCTAGTTTGTCTATAGAATACTGAGTGTGCCATTTTTAAAAGGGAAGCCGGTAGGAATGGAGTTGTATGGAACCATATGCTCTGCTCCCTAATTGCGTAACAAATTTTCAATTACAGTCCGAGAGTTTTGAATGATATTACTAATCCATTGCTTTATGGGTTTCAAAAATTCGTCAGCTTAACAACGTAAGTAACGCAATGCACGTGAGTGAACTGTAAAAAAAAAACAAGTAATTAAAAAAACTAAAAAACCCGACTGCGGTAAAAAAATTAAGTTAAAAAAAACTGAAAAGCTAAAAACAAGGCCATTTTAAATTAAATAAAAGTTGGAAGCAGCGGATTTGAGTTTGAAAATGTAATAAAAAATGGTCTAATGGTCTAATCGGCCATTTTATATTTTTTCAATTTTGATATACCCAGTGATACTTGCGCTACCAAGACAAATCTAAAGACGTATAATTTATCAAAATCCGTTCATTCGTTTAGAAGTTACGAGGGAACAAAGAAACGGACGGATAAATACATACATACATACAGGTCAAACACATAACCCTCCTTTTGGGCTTCGCCGCAGTCGGGTAAAAAGAAATCAATTGCGATCAATTGTCATTTTATGTGTGTTACGCAACTACTCCGCTGGATAAACAGCCGGTCGATTCTGTAAAAATCTCACCGTGAAAACATAGGTAAATTGAGTTTGTTTTTGTTAGGAATTGACACTATTGACAGCTCACTCCACGCTCACTTCACCTAAGTTTTCACGGTGAGATTTTTACAGAATAGCACCGCAGGTACAGGGGGTCTAAAAAGGCCACTTTGGCAGAATCATAAAAGGATAACATAATGGACAGTTAACCGTTAAGTTAATCGTATCAAATCCCATTGGTGAAGCATTTTTCAGTTATTTTGTTTGTCTGTGCTAAAATACCAATCAATCCGATCCAAATCCAATCCCAATCTCTTTGATTATACCTACGTAGTGCAGCGAAAAAAAGGAAAACATGGCTGTCTTCGCCATATTACGATTCATAACGTTATCCTTTTATGATTCTCCAATGTGGCCTTTTTAGGCCCCAGATGTTAGTTCAATCCCTCAACGACCGTCTCTCTCAGATATCCTTTTTGAAAACGGCTTATGTCCAATTGGATGATCGTATGGAAATAAATTAATCGTTTTGCATCAATTTCGAAAACTACAAGACTCAGTACAATACGCATGAATACAATTTAACCTTTTTCTTTAAATTTTTGTAACAGGTTTTTATTCTTGATTTCGGGGAAGTAGGTGCCTGCCTACTTATAAGCTTAGAAATACTTTTAAGGATTTGAAAAGCTTTTGTCAGTTATCTTCTTTGTAGTTATTTTGATACAGGAACCTAAAATGACAATGGATTTATAAATGTTTGTAGGTGTTCGGAATACAATACTGCCTACAACCAGTATCTACCTATTGATTTATTTTTCTTCGCCTTGATATTATTTCAGTCCACCCAATTATTTTGGCCGAGAGAGTAAAAATATGTGTATAAATAGAATTAATTTGACTGATAACATTATCAAAATATATCTGAAATCTCAAAGCGAGTGCTTTAATTATTTCAGATTTATATAGTTGTTAGTAATAAGTCTTTGTCTTCAAACCAACTGCTTAGTTTGATATAATTTATGTAAATGTCAAGAATGATAAATATTTAATTGAAGAGTATAAAATAGGGCGGCAGTCAGACGGACCTTAGTGATGAAATGGACACACTTTGTCTTTCAACTCCCCATTTATACGCTAATATAATTTTCTATGAACAAAGTGATAGAAACATATCCTAAAAATATGTTTAGTTACCACTTTTGTATGGAGAAAACAGTAGATCCACAGTTTTCTCCATAAAAACAATAATTAGTGAAGGTTCACTGTTTTTATAAGCTTTTTATTTGTAAACTAAGTTTCTTGAAATTCTTTAGAAAAATCCAATGCTATCAAAACTTGATAAATTCAGTTCGATACTTCAATAGAATTCGTCAAAACATTGGCCATCTAAAAAAATAAAATAAAGCCTGGACCACAACATCGATCGCGTGATTCGGTATTGTCTGACGTTATTTAACGAGCGGCGTATGGGTGTACGCGTACGGTATTAGCCATACGTGGCTGTCTTTGATCACCCGAGCGTTAAATTGGAACTCAACACGAAGCTACAGGTGTGCACTAGCCTAACACTATAGGCGCTTACATTATTGAGGGACGAAAACTCGCGTCCAATATTATTTTATACTTTATGTAAAGTTGCGCGGTGTTGTATTACTTACGTTACGCTTTACATAAATTCTCTTTGTAGGAAAAGTTTTATAGCATTTGTCAAGCACTGGTCGTCGTTGTCGTAATGTCCAACATAACCGTTGTCGGTTAGCAGAGCTAAATATCAAATATAAAGCTGGCTATCATTCACAAAAATGCAACGAAATTTTTGCATTTCCCGCATATTTTGTCGGTGTCACTGTCTGTTTGGTGCACCTGACATTTATGGAAAAAATGTTTCACCATTTCACGCCAAATGCCAAGTGTCTTCTGCAATAGGGATGATGACAATATTTTTTATACTTATATTTTTAATTTTTTAAACTCAAAAACATTTTTTTTGCAAATAATAGCTACAAACAATATTATAAAAAGTGTAAAAGTTTATAAAAATTGCCAGTTATAAACGTTTTAAAATAACTCCTAGACAAAAACGGCTCTGTCACAAAAGTGACGTCATACTACAGTCCGGCCGTCGATAGAATGCATTCCCGTCATTTGAAACCCGTCAGTTTCATACAAACGAATAAATGTTTTGCAAAGGATATCAACCAAAATGGGCTAACCGTGAACAACCGTATTGGGAAAAAAGAGGAATTCATAAATAATTGAGTAATAATATTTACTGAACATTGGTCCCTATTCGGGAGTGCCAAATAAATAATATTAAAAACGAATAAAAGATTTTTAATTGATTTGTATTTGTATGGTGACAGTTGCGGCGCGGCGTGTGGGGCGCGTTGAGTTAGGGTTGCCTAAAGAATAAAATCACAGAAAAATTAATATCGATATTTTTGATGGTTCGTTTCGAGAGTTCTTCGAAACATTAATATGTTTTCCTGGAAGACCGATCTTTGCTCTGGCCGTTGGAGGGTTCATCATCAGCATCACCATCATCATCATCATCATCATCTTAACCTTACATATATCAAATAAAAAGATATATTTACGTAGAACAACTTTTTTTTTGAGGTGGTAAAAGCATCCATTTATTTCTCTCGCTCTAGGGTGGAGCGGGAGGGCGTGTCAGACTTTTACTGACTAAAACCACACCTCTGCCCTTCAGTTGCCCCTTGCTTTCTATAGCCACGGGTTTCCTTTTCAGAAATTCCCCGCAGCCCTAGCGAGCATCGGCCCTGCTGGGCTCCTAAGGTTTTGCTGGCAACTCTTTGAGGCGCGCGTGGAACGCTACGCGCCGTGTGGTTGACTTGGGATCGGTCTGGACAGTTACTGGTCAGCCGGGCGGCGAGCTACCCATTGCTCGCTCTCCGCAAGCCCGCGCCTACAGTGGCTGGTAGTCAAGGTCGGAGTCGCGGCAACTGGGGCGTGAGGATGTCCGTTACTTCACGCGTGCAGCCGTCTCCTTCGCTGGCATTACTGCTTCGCAGAAGGAGGCAACCGCCTCCCATTCCCTCTCGCTCCGAGAGGTCGCCGCCACAAGGACACGGTGGTGCTCCGTCCAAGCGGGGCGTACCTCCACCGTATGCTCCACCGTGTCCTCCGGGCGGTCCGCACAATGGTGGCACCCGGGCTTTTCTTCCGCCTGAATCCGATGCAGGAACCTCCCGAACTTACCAGGTCCGGTGAGGACCTGTGTCATGTGGAAGGTGAGGACGCCGTGACACCACTCCAGCCACTCCTCAAAGAGGAGACTTACCGCCATGATTATAGCGTGCCCACGTAGAACAAACGTTGGAAGTCGTTTAGCCTCTATCGGGGAAAAATAATAAGAATCGTTCGTAATTGGTAATTCGTCTTCGTTCTTTTGGGTTTTGTCCTTCGTGGTAGCGGGTATTATTAACACGTGCTTTTCTTGAAGATTCTAATTATTGTAATGTGGCATGGTCCCTATCCAAAAGAATAAAATTACGCAAAACAAAACAGCACAGCACGATTTTGCATTTGCCGCTCTTTTTCGTATCGTATTGTGAATATTATTTCGTCTTTAGCTATTTTTAACGACTTGTGCGGTTCAAAATGGATTCTGATGATTTTCTATTCGACGACCCCGGCTCACTCTCGGACTCAGTACCTACCCGCTTCAAGAGATGTCAGCAGCAGAAGAGATGTCAGCAGCAGAGAACGCCCCTTAGGGCCGAAGCCTGCCGGGTCAGCGGGATTTTAGTCAGTAAGTAAGTTCCAACAAGATTACGTATATACCTAATTGAATATTTGAGTTGGCTAAAATCCATCACTAGTTAAAGGTTCTGGACGATCATCGTTTAAAACTCTTTATTGGACATAAATAAAAAATACATTTTTATAAGGACGATTGTTTTACGAAGTTGAGATCTCTCGCAGTCAACCTGTGGGCGTAAGATAGCGTACAAGCCCATTGCAGAATATAAAAAATGTATGTAGGTTGTTTCTTTTGATGCAAAACTTCTTATCTATATGTTTTCTTTGTACTGTGAACCACTCAATAAAATCAATAATAGTGCAATATTTTTTTGATCATGTTCAAGCCCAAACGCCATACAAAGTGTTAATGTCGTTTGATCTTTATTAGTTAGTGGAATTATCGCACTGACAGATGTCACAAAAGCAATTTCTCGACGGCCAGACTGTACTGTACGTCATACATTGTCCGTACCGCGCGACAAGAACGCGAATATTTTTTTTGAAGTGAAAACTTCTTTAGCGGCGTTGTACACTTTTTTTGTAATGGGTAAAAATGTTAAACTCGTGTCAGGACACGTGACCCTGATCGAAAATTCGTAAGATTACAAAATATCAAAAATTGAAAACAAGTACACAGGATCAAATTACATTAACTAGCGAAACTTAGCCACAAGTATACAGGATCAAATTAAATTAGCTAGCGAAACTTAGCCACATGTATACAGGATCAAATTAAATTAGCTAGCGAAACTTGGCCATAAGTATACAGGATCAAATTAAATTAGCTACAAGTATACAGGATTAAATTAAATTAGCTAGCGAAACTTAGCCACAAGTATACAGGATCAAATTAAATTAGCTAGCGAAACTTAGCCACAAGTATACAGGATCAAATTAAATTAGCTAGCGAAACTTAGCCACAAGTATACAGGATCAAATTAAATTAGCTAGCGAAACTTAGCCACAAGTATACAGGATCAAAAATTAGCTAGCGAAACTTAGCCACAAGTATACAGGATCAAATTAAATTAGCTAGCGAAACTTAGCCACAACTATACAGATTCAAATTAAATTAGCTAGCGAAAGTTAGCCACAAGGATACAGGACTAAATTTAATTAGTTAGCGAAACTTAGCCACAAGTATACAGGATCAAATTAAATTAGCTAGCGAGACTTAGCCACAACTATCATCATCATCATCATCATTTCAGCCGAAAGACGTCCACTGCTGGACATAGGCCTCCCCCAAATGGGGGGGGGGGGGGGTTGCCATAATCGCCACGCTTGGCAGGCGGGTTGGCGATCGCAGTATGGTATGGTGGTGGAATGCATAGAGAACGCTGCTGCCCATTCTCCGCTACGACCCTTAGTCGCCTTTTACGAAACCCACGGGAAGTATGGGGTGGTGCTATTCTTTAAGTCCGGCACTACACAGACAAGTCCGGCACCACACAGACAACTATACAGGATCAAATTAAATTAGCTAGCAAAACTTAGCCACAAGTATACAGGATCAAATTAAATTAGCTAGCGAAACTCTGCAGACGTTATGGGTATTGATATTTGAACACGTTAAAAAAAAATAAAAAAAATAAAGGAGATTGACCCAAAGTCGTACCAAAAAGTCTCATACATCAAGATCAAAATATTGTAGTACCTAATTATTTTCATATTTTTTACGACATTACGCGTCGGGGATTTAATGTACACTACTAAATTGTACACTTTTTTTGTAATGGGTAATGGGTAAAAAATGTTAAACTCGCATCAGGACACGTGACCTGATCGAAAATTCGTAAGATTCCAAAATATCAAAAATTGAAAACTTCTTTAGCGGCGTTGTACACTTTTTTTGTAATGGGTAAAAAAATTAAAACTCGCGTCAGGACACGCGTGACCTGATCGAAAATTCGTAAGATTCCAAAATATCAAAAATGCACAACGTTAATATTCAAGTTTTCACTTCTGCCGGCACTCCCGGAGTGCAACCGTCGTTTTTTTTTGTTATCCTATGCTATTCCACTGCTGGGCTAAGGCCTCCCCAAATCCTTCCAGGAACTTTTTTCCCGCACCACCTCGAACCAGCCCTCGCGGTACGGCGTCCAAGTCATCTCGCCATCTAATTCTGGGCCGGCCTCGGCGGCGCCATCCTTCTTCAGGCACCCATTGTGTGGGGATTTTTGCCCAGCGGTCATCATGCATACGGCTGATGTGACCCGCCCAATCCCATTTGAGCCTGGCAGTCTTCTTTCCTACATCCAGTATGCCCGTTTTAGAACGCAGCGTGGTGTTCCGAATTCTGTCCTGTCTTTTAACACCCAAAATGCTGCGTTCCATAGCTCTTTGGCAAACTCCAAGGCGGAACTTTTGCGACTTGGTGACCGACCAGGTCTGAGCACCGTAGGTTAGGACGGGCAGGATACACATGTCGATGAGTTTGAGCTTCAGGGAGATCGGTAGATCACCCTTCATTAGCATCTTCATGGAACAGTAGTTTTTCCAGGCGTTCTCGATTCGGCGATCGATCTACCTTTCCTATTTGGCGATCGATCTCCCTTTCCTTAAATAATACCTTCTAAATATAATACCGAGAATAGCTAATACCTTCCAAAAACTTTTAAAGCGTCTTCTCTATATTTCCATCGATGTTACAGTATTTTCGATTATCTCATTTTACTGTTTTTTTTTTTTTTGGAAAGACATTATTTGTTGTAACATTTATAATATTGTCATCATCCCTTTTGTACGGTATTATCCATCAGTTCATTTGAAAATCTACAATCACCGCGGGATCAACACCATCCTCTGATTAAAATACTTGAAAACACCTGCGTATAATCGTTTATCTTTCCATGACACTTCGTCGGATATCGAACGGTAAACTTTGTTATTAGTTCAATCAAGAGAGAACTTGTAATCAGTTTTATATTGTTTTCATTTCTTTATTAAGTTTCATGCGACTTCTAAGAAAATATTTGTATGATAACATGATATAGAGTACATTAAAATAATTATTACTTTTATAAAATACTAGCTGTTGCCGCGACTTCGTCTTTGATCCTGTATAAAATATGATGTCCTTTTTTAGGTCATGGTCTACCCATAAATATCCATCCGTTTAACCGTTTTAGCGATGAAACGTAACAAATAAACATACAAATGTCAAATATTTCCTCTTTATAATATTAGTTTAAATAAATACTAAAGTGTACTTAAACCAAAGTATTTTTGAGGCTTTCTGAGGCATAGTTTCTCTATTTAATTTACGCTGTTTATTGAGAGCAAAGGTGTTTGAAACCCAATTAGTTTGATTGTCAAGTGTAATCAGATGGCAGAAGTCAAATTTCTAAGAATGGCATTGTTAGAGGGGTTTCGGCACTACCGGGTAAGTTTAATTGGTTCCGCACTCACTGCTCCCGACGTGACGGCCGACCACTAATCGCAAAAACCTATTTAGTTTCAGGTGAAATTCAATTGACGAGACTATTAGCTTCAAGCAGAATTCATTGATTATTAAAACTTTCAATCATATACATTGACTGGATCTTCGAAAGCGCTATTATATCTGTTTCTCCTAATTAAAAAGTTACAAAATTCACCAAAGGTCAAATCGGAAACGTATCTATTCAGCTGATCCTCTTATGAAAGTAAGCTTAGAACTTCATAAGTTTCCCTCTTCGTAATATAATCTTTTCAAAGATGTGAGATGAACACGTTTTGTAATTAAAATTGTTTTAGCGTCGGCTTCCAAAATTGACGAGTGAAGCTAGAGTGAGTAGCGCGCCAATCACGACTCCGGAAAACACGCAGTAACGAACCTCTTTCATGAAGGAAGGAGCAAAAAGCTGAAAAAAACAACATGCAAACGTTCCGAGAGCGTCCAGCAGGGTTATTTCCAATTCGTATACTGAAGTAGGTACGTAAAGTAAACGATAATCCTTCATTTTAGCCCTCTTATGCTGCGATAATGTCATGAAGGCATCAAGTGCTGACGCAAATTGCACACAAATTGTCCAAAATATCATCGTCAGTGCACGTAGGAAATATCAATAATATCGTATTAAATCTGACATTGCCGATATCGGCTAAACCGGACCTTAATAAAAGGGGCTTTGATTAAATTACCATGAACAGCTTGCTTGGGCAGTTACATATTGTTTTTATTTTGAGCTTTCGCCTTAAAATGCGGGGTTCTTGATCTTAAAGATGTTTTCTTTTCAGCCGACAAAATAATGTCCAGGAAAAAGTATGAGATGAGTATGACCATTAACTTTAAAAAAAGTCAATGTACTTTGATGCGAAATATTGAAAAATTACTACTCTTTAATATCCAGCATGCTAGCGGTCATATTTGTCTTGATGATTTTTTTTTTTTTAATAATAATTTCAATTTTCCAATTAACATAAAGGCGATAGGTACTAACTACTATGACACGATTGTTTTTAAATTGCATAAATCTCCAAAGGCACCCAAGCTAAACTTGTGTTATGGGTGCCAGGGCTCTCTTTTTAATATAGTTTCCAATCTATACAATCTGGTGCTTGCATTGCGTAAGTAGCTATCGTTGAGTAATAAAGATAGAAGATAGTATTAAAGATTGAAAAGGAAATAGAGATTGGATTATTTGTTCCGTTCGCTTGCAGTTAGGACTATTAGGAAACTACTCGTGGTCGTAATGAACCTCTTTTGCCGGACAAACGACCGAATAATACTTTCGACTTTCATTTTCCGCTGAAATCTGATTTGCATGCGACTATTCTACCTCAGAGTTACATGCCAGTATTTAAATTAAATATGACTGAATTGTGCGGCTTAGATAATATCACAAAAACGGAAAATGGTATTCACGTACACGTAATCATGTTTCTTTTCCCTTAGGCTTTCTTCTCTTAGGTTTTTATATTACTAAAATTAGCATCTTGCAGCATCTTATCTTTGGGTTTCTAAAAATACAAGACCTACATACACAAATAAACTCGCACTTTCTTCCCCCAGGGGGGTAGGCAGAAACTACAGAACGCCACCTGCTACGATCCTTATATACTCCTTTTACCTCTTTGAGGGTTTTATATTGAAACATACGTATGATGAAAGATTTCGCTTTTTACCCGACTGCGGCGAAGCCCAAAAGGAGGGTTATGTGTTTGACCTGTATGTATGTATGTATGTATGTATGTATGTCCGTTTCTTTGTTCCCTCGTAACTTCTAAACGAATGAACGGATTTTGATAAATTATACGTCTTTAGATTTGTCTTGGTAGCGCGAGTGTCACTGGGTATATCAAAATTGAAAAAATATAAAATGGCCGACTTTTGGCGCAATATTATGTCTTAAAAAAAATTTTTTTTCTCGAAACCTATCGAGTGGGGTATCAAAATAAAGGGTTTTTAAAGGTGATTACAAAAATATATACAACTTATATGGTTAAAAGTAATTCGAAGTGACAGATCGTAAAAAACACGTACCAAGAGCTAAATCGTCTGCGTAATCTTTCAAATTTGTAAACTAAAAAGCTCGAAATAAAAAACAAGTAACTAAAAAAACTAAAAAACCCGACTGCGGTAAGAAAATTAAGTTAAAAAAAAAACTGAAAAGCTAAAAACAAGGCCATTTTAAACTAAATAAAAGTTGGAAGCAGGCGGGACCCATACCATATTTTATTACATTTTCAAACTCAAATGGGTCCCGCCTGCTTCCAACTTTTATTTAGTTTAAAATGGCCTTGTTTTTAGCTTTTCAGTTTTTTTTTTAACTTAATTTTCTTACCGCAGTCGGGTTTTTTAGTTTTTTTAATTACTTGTTTTTTTTTGACACATCCATCATAGTAAGCAAAAGTACAAAGAAAAACAAACGACTTGCAGTGTCATTTGGTACTGCGTTACCAGTACTCACAGCCTCGTTTACGTTCATTCATCAATTCCTGTAATTAAAAACGTTTAAAATCTACGTGCGAGAATTAATGTCAAAAATGTAGGGAAATTAGAGGTATTTTTGACAGATTGAGCTGAGATCAGACTGAACGTGATTAAAATTACGAGAATTGCCCCTCTCTGGTCATACACCGACACGCACGCCGGTTGCGAGTACTATGCACCTGACCCTGAAGTACATCACCATAAGATAATAAAATATACGTTCGAAAATGTCCAGTTGGGTGCCATTTTCATTTCGATGTGTAAAATATTAAAATGTGGTCTCAAATAAGTTGTTTCACTTTTCACATGGGCGACTCGCTGCGGCTGGCGGCGCTGACGCTGAGTGTACTTAAGTTTTAATAATAATTATTATAATAGTGGTATAGCATTGCGATTGAGTCATGTTTGTGAACGGGCGCCGTCTGTTGAGACTGGCCATCTCGTAACTGCCAAGGCTTATTTTTAATCTTATATTTTGAATTGTTTCCTCATTTGTTTTTTTTACATTGTTCTCACATATAGAAGCATTAAGAATAATGTACCCAGGATTTTGCAATATCTTGATTTAAAAGAGTGTCCATGGAGTTTCTTGCCCGTTCTTCTCCATAGAGGGCAACTAGCTTCAGCTTTCTGACTAACTGACAGTCAGAAAGCTGAAGCTAGTTGCCCATTCCAAAACGTAGTTCTCTGACAACTGACAGACTATTTAATTTTGACAATTCAAAAGTGCATGTACAAGGTTTAATTGAAATAAATGCTTTGAGTTTGAGTACATAAGAGGAAGTTTGAAATCGGGACCGGTAACTAAAAAGTTATATGGAAATCGGTCGTCATGGTATGGGCATGTGTTACGGAGAAATAAGGAAAATGTCGTGAGGAGAGTTTTGACTAAGAATGTCGATGGCTATAAGAACAAGGGAAGACCAAAGAAACGATGGATGGAATGTGTGAATGATGATATGGTTAGAAAGGGGGCAACTACCGCGATGACGACTAATATAGAAGTATGGAAGAAAAAGACATGTGGCGCCGACCCCAAATAAATTGGGATAAGGGAAGGAGAATAGTGATGTATAGCATTGCGATTCCATTCCTCATGCAATCGTCGTTGGCAGATGGCATATTAACGTGGGAGCATCAAATGTTATTTTATTAGAAAAAAAAAGCATGAGGTTAGGCTTTCCGTTGGTTAATAGTTAAGTAGGTATAGACTTAAAGCATGAACGCGACTTTATGCCTCAATTGGAACGTTTTTGCATAATTACTGTTTAAGTATGTTAGTCACGTCCTCATTCTTCATAGTAATTTTATAAGTTTCTTGAATTTTTCTGTTATCTTTGCTTAAATATTTAAACCTAGTTTTGTGACAGCAATAAGAAGGTAAAAGTTTAGGGTTCCGTAATCAAATGTTTAAATAAATATATCTACAAATAACAATATTTTAAATATTATAATAACATACGTATTTGACTACTAACTATTATACCTAAATAGAATAATACATAAACAAACTCAAGTAATCAGAATAAATAAATTCTATGTAGTTATATATCATCATAACATAACAGTGATAATTTAAAAAGTTATGAACACAATAATAACAACCATCTAAGTACTTTTATATCATAGTGAAACAGTCACTATGTCATGGGCCTTAACAAACATGTAGGTATTGTATCCCTCAACTCATGCACACCTACCCGCAATGGCGATTACTGGCGATACGCATACGACGTCGTGCACTTATTTTCTACAACTACCCTTTTACTAAAACTGTTACAAAGTCCTAATGTAATTTTGTCATAGTACTAACCCGCTACGCCAATCGGCTTTATGTATTTTTAAGTTATGATATTGTATTTTCTCTGTAAGTGATTGTGTAAAATCTTTTGAGAAAATAAATGTCTAAAACCGTAAATGACAAAACCGAAACCTCATGGAAACTATAAAACACAGCTACTGCATCAGTCTACTTCGCAATCCCTATAATATTTATTACCAACCAACCCACTCACAAATAAAATACTGTGCACCATATATTACAAGATGATAAACGATAACGTTTTAACTTTCATCGGGCGGCTGTAACTCCGTCTTAGGGCTGCCTTCCGACTTCCAAGAAGCCACAATACTGCGGCCGACGGGATTAAATTTTCCTAACAGAGTTAGGGAGACGAGCGGCGGCGTTGATGTGTATGCGTAGCAATAACAGGGATTCACCGGGCAGGGCTGCCAGAGAGACCCTCGGGCTATTTGTAAAAAAGTCGACGGAGTAATTGATCATTATGAGGCGGTGAACAATTTACTGGGTTTGGTATTGGTACAGCTCTCGATTGAAAAATAACACACAATAACACTCCAGAATATTTTGCACCGCACATTGAAGTAGTGTAGTCTCCTGTTTGCTTCTTAACGCCTAACACACTAACAAGATTTGTGCACAATAATGGTTGGAATGATATCAGCCTATAATGTTCCCACTAATGGGCACAGGCCTCCTCTCTTCAAGAGGGAGTGGGCTGTTATTTTAGAAAGAAAGAAAGAAAAAGTATTTATTGCGACTCGTACAGGAAGATCACAAACTAAACTAAACACAGTCAAATAAAAATCCAAGTTATACAAAACAGAAAGTCCTATACGAGGCCAAAAGGCTCCTATCTCAGCATGATGCTGCGACATTTAAAAAATAAATATCACAGCGCTGGTATTCTGATGGGGCCCGCGCAGATGATGATTTCATGATTTTCCACGCGGGCCCAGTGCAGAGCTATCATTCAATAGCTCTATTCAATTTAAGTACTACCTAAGACTTTGTCAATTTAATGAATGTGTTTTCAAAAACTTTCGTGATACCTCGTATTGAAAACTATATTAATTAGGAGTATCTCTTGTATCTTGTCGAAAATCTTCTATAACAACACTATTTCTCTTTCGAAGTTCGTTCCCAAGCAAAACTGATTCAACCATTGTCGATTGTAGGTACTTAAAATTACAAGTTACGCGATAGTTCTACAAAGTGTTACAAGTGGAATGAGGGTTTCCTTAATATAATTTTCAGGTGCGTTTAAGATTAATTTGCAATAAGACGTCAACATCGTAACGCCGATCTTATGAATATACCTACATATATTATCCGAACATATGTAACATCAGCCATAACATCAAGGGCTTTAGTTATCGGTTTCCAACACAGTGCCTAGGTTTCGATACAATACTCTATGTGTATTGGTGGGGCTGCTGCCCCGTTTCTGTAGTGCGTCAGGGATGTTCACAGATGCGCATGTAGTATGCCTTTTAAGCATTGTTGCGTAAAAGCAATCTTTTACGCAACAATGCTTAAAAGGTGCACTTCCCTGGTGCGCAGGGTGTAGGGCGGCTCCAACAATGTCTTAAAAACATGGTTGCGAGTCGCCTGGACTGTGTTTACGTGGGTCTCTGTTATGCCGTCTCTCACGGGAAGTCGCAACGGTGACCAACCGTTGCTTTCTTGTGTTTTTGTTTAGTGTCTATACCTACTTACTAACTTAGTCGTAAGTTTTTCTAACAATCTTGTTTGAGTCTTGGTTACTTCAATAAAGAAAAAACCGGTCAAGAGCGAGACGGACTCGCGCACCGAGGATTCCGTACCATCATGTTTTTAATTTTTTTTTTCATCGGCTAGGCCTATATTTGTCAGAGAATTTTAACACTATGCACTGCGGTGTAGAACATTGCAGTTTATGTGAGCGCCATCTCTTGACCGATAGTGGAATTAGTGTAACTTTTGTTGATGTTTTCTGAAAAAGTGTGCTATTTAGAGACTTCGTTTTATTTTTCCTGTAATCTTTATATAAACTTCTATCATATAGAATTATTTCAGATTTTTATCTTTGCAAACTTCGGAGATAGGGGCCCTGATCACCGACTTTTGATGAAAAAACAATACCGTTTCCCCAAACGTTATTTTTTTTTCATCAAAGTCGAAAACTATGCGACCAAAAAAAAAGAAAAAATATTTGAGAACGTGCAAACTGCGCTCTTACATATGATACCCCACATGCCCTAGTATCCCCACTTCGAATTTTTCAGACCCCCTTTCAGTCCCTGTTGCAAAAAATATACATGATGTATTTTTATTTCTTTTTTATTTGCAAAATAGTTGGGCTAACGTCATCTAAAACTGTTCCAAATTTCAAGTGACAGACAGACAGACTGAGTCTCACCATAAGGGTTCCGTTATACCATTTTGGTACAGAACCCTAAAATTCTATTCTATTCTATGTATTATATCTACAGCCTAATATCTACATACCTATTAACTGGAATACCGTAGTAGTTCATGTTGATATAAATAGACTGTTTATATGTTTTGTTTTCCAATAAAGTTTTCGATTTTCCTTTCCTTCCTAGATCACGTAGATTACAAATTGTTTTGTTCATAAAAATCCCGCAGTACCTACTGATTTAGCTTCAATATAACAGTGGGTTGAGGACGCAGGTCACAAATAGGCTATTACTGAAGAGGACACCTACATTTTATCGTTCAGTTTCTTTCAATTTTCTAAGAAAAATAAAGACCATGAGGAACATGCAATTATTTCACGATATCTATGAAACCATCTAAAGTACACACTGTGACTGTTGTTTAAAAAACTGTTGATAATAAAAAGAACCTTTGATCATTTTCTTTTAGTGAAGCTTTTTGTAAAAAACACAAAAAATGGTAATAATTAAATTATCCAATTTCAAAGAGTAGTAGTAGCTTGTTGATTTTGTTTTTAAAAAACCAGTAAAATAGAATAAAGTATTAAAGAGTACAGAACTACCTTTTTGATCTTTGAGCAGTGTTTGCATAAAAAAAAACACTGTTCTTTTTAAGTTTCTTAAATATCTGATTAGGTGAAATAATTAGAATTTTCAATGTTAACTAGGCGTTTAGTTACATTTCAAATGACGTCACTGGTAAAAATTACATCTCCAACAGCGAAAAATTATTCAAAATACTCTTTTACTTTCATCTTTGGTAAGCTAATTAATGAAAGATAAACAGGTCTTGTACCAATTAACTTAAGTACTCGTAAAGTCTGCAGTAAGTACAATTTTAAACGAAGTCGTTGTAATTTTGTGGTTCAAACTTGGTAAGCAAAAGCAAAAAATCTTCATCGATGGTCAGACTTGTATCGTTGCAATTATTTGTCTTGAACCTAAGCCTATTTATTAGCTGACATACCGATGCTCTACCAAACATCTAATAATAAGACTCTATAGCCACTTCATCAAACCCTCACTTTATATGATCGAGCTAAGCGAGCGATGTAAAGACAGAAATAAAAATAATATCGGCGACAATATAACGCACGGAGCCGTAAACCGCGTCGTTCAACAAACACTTCGGTCAATGAACGATCAACCGCCTCTGCTAATTGAACGGCTTCGGATACCACGATGTATTAATGAAAATGTACGAATTATACGCATGTGCTTCTTATCATATATCGTTTTATTGAACGGTGACATTGACATAGTTAGTGACACACTTTCATAGCATGATCTATTGGAAGAAACGAATGAACTTGGATAGGAAATCATTTGCACATTCTAGTAGGTATTTCTAGGTTAAGTTTTTGGTCTTTCAATCCACAATTCAGTTCTTCATTTCGTTTGTTTCTTTTGTGATCCCAATGCATTATAAAAGCCTTCTCATAGAAGCTAGAAACTCATTCCCGAACGTTACAGGCATTTTATTTGGCCAACTTCCAAGAAAGTTTAGCGCAGGAAGATACGCGCACATACATTGAAAAGTCGCAGCAAGCCTGTTTACTGGACAAATTCTATCCAGATATAAATGTTGACTTTAAACTCAAAGTAAATAATAGAAACCCATTTCATGCTCTAACAAAATAAATGTTAAGTTTGTGACGTCAGATGTTTATAGCATCGTAGGAGGTTTGTTTATGTGATAGATTTGTTCCAATTTTCAAAGTCGATGTCTATATTTAACGTTCATATCTCATTATCTTCAATGTCAACTAATTTGACATTCAAATCCAATAAACTCAGCTTATTACATTTCATAAAATTAGTATTCAATGGGATCGAACTTCAGATTACCATACTTTAGTTTGTGAGGTTTCTTTCAGTGATCCTATCAGGTCTACAATATCGATTCTCTGAGATAGAAGTAATGGAACATATGCGAGCAATGACACGGAAAAAAGAAAACTGAAGTGCGCTATTAAGATCGTTTACATAAGCCGGGACCGGCAAACATGAGCTCCTTCATGTGAGTGATACCGAGTACCTTGCCTTTCTATCGAGAGCGCATGTATTAATACAGCACTGATAAGCACTCTCGATTTATATCGGTACACAATAGCATATGGAAGCTAGGCAATTTACTTCAGAGAAGAAGTTATTATTATTTGAGGAAGGTGTTTAAAAGAGAGGAAAGAATAGTCTGTTCGACTACGAAGAATAGTCTGTACGTAATATTATTATGTTTGGAAATCATGATTCAGTTCATCCTTATTATGACAGTTTATTGTTAGATTATCTAAAATGTTTCGTATCTTTTGTAAAAGCTGGTTTATCAAAGTTCAAACCGATAGATTGTCCCCATTAACCATAATCCTTTAATCATATGTGCATTTATTTCAAAATATAGGTTGGCTTAGTTTTTCTGTGCCATGAATCGCACCCACTATGCAATAATTAATATTAGTCTCCAAGGCGAGATAAATTAGCGGGAGAAGTATATATAATAAAGTCGTTAATCTGTGCTAAATACAGAACCATGAGCATGGTGGGGAGTTTATGATTGAATTATAATGTGCAAGCTGCTTGTGAAACTTAAACCAAGGGTAGCATCGGGCATTGATAGCTCGGTAGTGTCATTCTTATCTTATCGGACTTTAGATCTCCAATTCTTAACATTGATTGTCCTAAAACACATAGGTATATATAAATTCATGACTTTCACGCCATCTGCTACGATCTTTTTTGTCGTAAATTTAACAAAAAATTAGACTTTTTAACATAGCTAAATACAGGAATAGTTTTCATAACAGGCAATTAGGGAAAGATTACCTCGAAAATGTTTGCAAAGGACCAACTAGTAATTTTAAAACACAAACACATCTGTTACAAAGAAGGCTTTAAAATATGAGATCTTTAGAGTGGGATTGTTATATCCCTCTCGACTATTCCAAGTCGACTTAATGATGTTCATGTACGTTCATACTGGCAAGCCTTTATATGCAAATAGTGGAATGCATACAGTCGCCAGGACACAAAAGCGCTCGTCCTACTGCAGCGCTGGATAAAGCGCCCTCGATTGTTATACAGTAGCCGTTTAGCTATAGAACCGCTGACAGTTCTGTATCGCTTAAAAATTAATGCTATCTTGATATCATTTTTTTTTTATGACAGAGGTGTCGATTTCATTTTCGCCTTGAAAACTTTAAGACAATATTTAAGCAAACCCGCGTAATAAATGTTTTTTTTAAACTGAATTGAACCGCCCAATTATTTTTCAATCGTTCTTTACAGACTCACTAAAGATTATCTTAAAATTATCATCGTTTTTTTTGGTAAATGGACAAGTAACAGACACATTTACATTTTTCACTTGGAAAAGACATCGACAATTGTATATTCCACGGTCGTTTATTAATCACTAGCTGCGCCCCGCGGTTTTACCCGCATGAGTCTCGATCCCGTGGGAATATCGGGGTAAAAAGGATCCTCTGTCCCAATCCAGGTCATGATCTTCCCTTATGCCAAATTTAGTTTTAGCGTGAAAACTTAACAAATCAACAAAAAATCAAATCTTTTCTCTCAATATTAGTTTAGAAAAGTACCTTAATGAAATCTTTTTCAACTTTGCCGTAATTTTTTAAAAGAATTACTTGTTTATCAAACAGTAACAGTAAGATCATCTAAAAGATTTTTAAACAACTTTAAAAGATGAAAAGCTGCTTAATTTTTTTATGTCGAACCGTTATGTATTTATCTACCTACATATTTCCTACTTAGCGCAACCAGATTTAGTCAGCGGTTCCCCTCTTTGATCGCTTGTTCATTCTAAAAGGGTTGTACTTCACCAGCCATTAGAACGCCCTCCTAAACGTCTATTGTTCTACCGGTCGCTATATGAGAGCTGAAATATACTTACGTATACAGGGAGATACTGTAACTGGTGGAGTTTCTTGCCCATTCTTTTCCATACGAAAACTACCTTTTGGAAGGGGCGACTAAAATCAATTCTATTTTATTGTAATTTTTGACGTTCAAAATTACCGAATTTGAGCCTAACATTGTAAAGGAAAAAGGAGTATGTTTTTGATATATTTTTCATGTGGTCCCACGGTTAATAGTTCATTCTTTCTCCTGGTGTAGCGAGTGTGGAATGTTTTCTAAGTTTTACAATTAGTGAATAAAGGATAATGGCGAAATGGCGGCATAATGAATTAAGGCTCCCAGCAGACAGGCACGCTGCGACGCGGACGGTGCGACGCGATTCTGTTAGAACAATTTCCATGAAGTTTTCATAGAAATTGTTCCACTAGAGAAGCGTTGCGCCTGTCTTCGGGAGTCTTTACAGTCCCCAATATGTATATCTGTTACACGTATTGGTAACTGCAATATACCTCTCCTACGGGCGTTTAATGAAATTACGGCCACTGCGAGGAATTAAATCTTATCATTGATTTGTCATCCATAATGGAATAATTGATCTGTTGCTAAGGAGTATTGCTTCTATTTTTCTTGTTTAAAAACTAGGAAATAGTGAAGGGAGAGCGTTTCGAGCGAACAGTACTGTAGAAATGGCTTTCATTTTGACAATTGAACAATATTCAATCGTTATTTATGTTGTTGAGCACACAAATGTTTCGAACTTATGAAGCAATCATTTCTTCAAAATGATTCAAACTGTGACTGATAGTGTGTTACGCAATTAGGGTGCTGTTTTTGTAACGTTTGCTGATTTCCTTGTCCTCATTTATGGCCTTTGATTTTGATACCCAAGCGAAGTAAACTAAACTAAATTTACGAAATAAAGCCGGTAAAATGAGTGATCACGAGTGGCCTCAAAATTTACCTACGAATATATCCTACGGTCGTGCCTCCCTAATAGAGGGACAGCACGCATTTATGCCATAACAGATGTGATTTTAACATGAAATGGTGCAAATTAATTAAATATGGACGTACCTATTTTCTTTTTGCTGCTGGTAGGCAATCTGTAACAAAAAAATGTCAAATTAGAATTATTGGAGATTTGACACAAAAATACATTTGATGAAACCACGTTGTGTAACGTTTTTCATATTTTACCTACTGAATATTATAAATATGAAAGCTTGGATGTTTGTATGTTTGTTCCCCAATGACGCTTAAACGGCTGGAGTGATTTAAATAAAAATTGGCATATAGGTAGATATATTAAGAACTGGATTAAAATATAGAGTATTTTTCATTCAGGTACTTAAAGGGGTTTTCCTAGGATGCGAGGTAACAGCTTGTTACGTATAAAATATATACATTTTGTTTCTAGACTAAATTATTGTTAAAGACGATTTCCTAGTATAACAGGTAAGATCTTCCAGCTTTGACAATGGTTGTGCGCGTAATTAACAATTAAGTACAAATGTAGGAACAATTGGTATTATTTAATATTATTATTTTATATATTGTTTCACATTTTTTTTAATTATTGGGGGAGACAAAAAAAAAATCACTTGGTACTGTGTTATCATTATCAACTAGTATTTGCGGGTTTTCTCCACGTTGTAATTTTATAATCATTATATAATAAAGCCTTCTTAACCTTAATGTAGAGAAGAGCAGTGGTGGCCCAGTGGTAACGACCGCTTCTTACGAGTTGTAGGTAGTTCGTAAGTTCGAACCCTGACAGGCGCAAATTGTTTCATCACCGC
This sequence comes from Mesoligia furuncula, assembly GCA_916614155.1. NCBI lineage: Eukaryota > Metazoa > Arthropoda > Insecta > Lepidoptera > Noctuidae > Mesoligia > Mesoligia furuncula. Next base: position 15,086,957 of record OU744798.1, read on the forward strand.
TGCTCTCAAAATGGCGAAGGAAAACTTCGTGAAGAAACCGGCGTGTCCTTGAACCAACAACTTCGAAGACATGTAACATTTACCAACGCACACTGGGCCCGCGTCGTGTAAGAAGCAGTATTAGTAATATTTCTGAAAACTTCAGCAAACCCTTTCAGGTACCTGTTTTTCAGTAACTACAATGCAGAAATAAACCAGTCAGTTGATAATTTCCAAATGTAAACACTCCATGTATATATGTATGTACTTATCATAATTGATCATTACAATGTAAATAGGTACGTACAATCCTACGTAAGTTCCTGCTAAGCCTATTTGAAGAGTATTAATACATTTTTCATTCATAATAACTCTCCTCCCTACGCAGAGTTTCGTGGCCACCATTATTTCCCCATATTTAGGGCGAGGGCAATAACAGTGTTGACACTTCATTACCTACGCAGCGTAAATTTAATTTTCTCTAACAATTTTTTACGGAAATTAATATGAAGATAGAAGGCAACATCAACAAGCCGGCTATTTAAGGTTGGTTTGAAGGTGAATGCGCAGTGGTAGACCGCGGAATTCAAATTTTCTTACGTTGTTTTGCAATTTGCAGGCCAGTGTCAGGTTGTATCTTGATCAAAATATGATTCTCGACTATAATATACAGTATATATAATATATGTATTTACAGAATTATAGTCATTAAAATCATTAAAATATCTCTCTCTAAGTTAGATTTGTACCATAAGCCCTTTCCTTATGAGATTTGTTCTTATATGGTACAAATCTAACTTAGAAAGATGTAGGTATTAAAGAATCTAATGATTACAATTCTAAAGTAAAAAAGACAGCATTTACTTGACAGACTATCTTTGCATTGTATAAACTCAATTTCCTTGTATTGTACAATTGCATAGCACAGATGTAAGTTCTATGTATGTACTAGATATACTCTATGTACACATTTACAATATATCTTTCATTGACTTGAATGTCTGGCGGCTGATAGTATGTCATGCTCACACAAATGTCTCGCTGACGGTGGCGTGTGTGTTGGATCATTTAACTCCCTTTAAAATGGTTAAGCTGAATGGTGCTGATCCACGCGTCATGTTCGTGAACGGGCGCCGCGCGCAGTCAGTTGGGGCTTATTTTTAATTATTTTATTTTTGGATTGTTGTTTTCTTACTATTTGCTGTACTCTGAAGGCTTTTAACTCGTACGTCTTTTTTACATCGTACTCACATACAAATTCAACATAAATGATGAAACTATTATTTTTATAAAAATATAATTTAACAGAGTGTCCATGGAGTTTCTTGCCCGTTCTTCTCCATAGGTTTCTACTCTTTGGAATGGGCAACTAGTTTCATATTTTCTGACTGACCGACTTCTTGACAATTCAAAAGTGCCTGTAAATGGTTTAATTGAAATCAATGCTTTGAGTTTGAGTTTGATAGAATATCGTAGGTACATGTCGTACTTATAAGTTAAAATCTCACTTCAAACTGTTCTATCTTCGTGTAGGTAATATTCCACCGTAAGCTAACATGATGTTTAACAAGATTCAGCCCTAATAAAATCAAGTCCCGGACCGGTAATGGGAAACTAATTATGAATCGAGATATTAAACATCTTGTGCACGTATTCTAAATGGAAAATCCTATGTAAATGTTATATATAATGTTCATTGTATCTATATGTAAGGTGGATAGTGGTAATTTTATGGTAATTAAGATACAACATTGGGATTTTGCAAAAATGCTAAGGTAGGTATCTAAGCACAACCTAGTTAGGTAATTCATCTGTTCATTTTAAATAATATTAGCGAACCAGCCCTGCTCCGCACGGTTTTTACAACATGACTAAATATCAAGATCCCTTTATTATTGATGGTGAAAACCCCATCAAAATCGGTAGCGTAGTTTAGAAGACCAACACGGTCAAACAGACTGACACGAAAATACTTTAATTTATATTATAGAAAGAAGTAGAAGGTACTTTGTGCCGTTGCTAGAACCCTAAAAAGCTTTTTGCTAAATCAGGTATAAACTCTTCTATTAAAATAACCTTGTAACATTTTATGAAAATTAACCCATTTCTAAAAAGCGTTAACTGAATTAAGTACTGCTTTGTTTTAATTTTAGGCAACTTCAAATGCTGATTCATAAAAAGATGTTTTTTTTTCATTATTAACTTAACTACATACTTAAACTAACATACTTAACAAAATGTTCGGAAACGATAACTTAGAAGCAGAACTACTATTTAACTTCTAATGACCGTACTTATTTCGAGCCACAATTGTAAAATCAACTTAAGAGCCCTCTTACATTTTGGTACTGTGCGCACATCTTTCTTTTTTTTTTGGTAATAAATGGCATCTCGCAGTTCAATCTATGAGGTTGTTGTCTTCTTAACCAGGATTGCCTGTGAATGCCTCAATAAATTAAGGCCTCCAGCCAGGGCGAACGTGCATCGACGGCGCAGTGAAATTTAGAGTACTTTTATTTTATTTATAAAAAAAATCACAGTATCAATAGGTAAATGTTTTTTTTTTAAATTGATATTGTTTAAGCAATTATTGAATACTATTTTGGTATAAATACTAAGTGAAAATGATGTAGAAGTTCGGAGATATTCAGACTTGTTTCCAGTAGAAAATTGAATTAGGTCCAGTATTTACCCGACTGCGGCGAAGCCCAAAAGGAGGGTTATGTGTTTGACCTGTATGTATGTATGTGTGTATGTATGTATGTTAGGGTGTCCCTTATTTTTTAAAGTTTATATTTTTTTAACGCATAGGTCTTAGTTTTGTTCATTTGTTTTTAAAACACTCGGGAATGAATTTTTACCTTATTTGGAGAACGATAACCCGTGCCGACTTGCATCGAATTATGTTCATACAAGTTATGTGGAACTAGCGGCGCGTACTCGCCGTATTTGTCATTTGTTCTCAGTTAGTCTCGTGATTAACACATATTGTTTTACATAAAAAATGGCAGTGGAATAAAGAAGCAATAAAAAAAGTATTTTCTTAGTAGGTGACGTGACTGTCAACTAACTGGAGCAAAGTTACCGTCTAACCGTCAATTTATTGGAGTCCTCTTTTTTAACATTCGCGAAGTTAAATTTACTGTTAATGAAAGCGCAAATCTCGTCATTCGAGAGTGTATTATATTCTGGGAAAAAGCTAGAATCCCTACCAGAGTTATCCCATGCTTGGAGAGAGTTCCAAAAAAATTCCAAAAAACACAAGAATTTTACAAGCGCAGCGTCGTGACAAGGACTTTCGACTTTCAAAACAATTGAGATACTTAATTTATTCGATATAGAACACGCTAATGCTTTGGAATGGATGAAACTAGCAGAAGATAAAATCTTTTTAGAAAAGCAAAGAGGGCGTCCAGGATGTTTAGCGGGAGTTTGTATATAAAAAGTTAGCCGAGAAAGAAGAAAGAGCACAGAGAAAATTAAAAGAAGAGAAAAAAAGACATGAGCAAATGTGTTCCGAGAGTTTATCGTTATCTTTAACTACACATGATCTTATTGAGACACAAGGATATCCCGATCAACCTACCAGCTCTGATGAAAGCATTGATGAACCCTTAAGATGAAACGGTAAGTTCTGAAACTACTACAAAAAGGGGAAGGAAAGACTTCATCACTCCTAAGTTAGTTGCAGCTTTAGACAGATGTCAATTAAGCATAAGGGATTCTGTATAAATATCCTTCAGGCTGCAGTAGAGCCACTAGATCTTAGCTGTGATGACTTTCCGATAAACAAATCGACTATTCAACGCTTTCGCTCACAGATTTGAAAAGATAGAGCGGAATCTATAAAATCAAGTTTTCAGAATAATTTGCCTGAATCTGTGACCGTTCACTGGGTTGGGAAACCACCTGGACTGGACGTAAAAAATTCTAAAGAAGAACGCCTGCCAATCTTTATTTCATTTGGAGAAAAGGAACAACTTTTGGCTGTGCCCAAACTGGAGAGCTCTTCTGGTCAAGATCAAGCTAAAGCTGTGTTAAACGCACTTTATGACTGGAACTACGAGGACAAAGTACAAATAATGTGCTGTGATACAACAGCATCTATTGAAAGGAGCTTGTGTACTTTTGGAACAAAACTAGACAGGGACTTATTACTCTTTGCTTGCCGCCATCACGTTTACGAACTGGTTTTAAAGTGTGTATTCGAAACGAAAATCCACCAAATCACATATAGCCCTGATATCCCGATGTTTAAAAAGCTTAGAGACAACTGGAATACTATTAATTCTGTTGCTATTGAAACACACAGCGACTTCGTCACACAACATTTTTGTAATACAAAAATCAAAGAACTGTTGACATTTTATAATGAAGAACTGCAAAAATCCATTGTACGTGACGATTATCGGGAACTGTTTGAACTGTCTATTATTTTCGTAGGCGGCGGCGATAGTGAGAAAAAAATTTAAATAAGCCCTCCTGGAGCAATGCATCAAGCAAGGTGGATGGCTAGCTAGCTACTACGCTGTGTGCAAAAAAGAGCATAGAAATCTATATCCAGACTGTAAAAAAGAGACCTTAAGAAAATGTCCTTGCTAATCTTTAATTTTATACTGTTTTAATAAATAGATACCTATTTTCTTACTTTATTTTTTATTATTATTTTTATAAAATATAAATATTTCATTTTATTTAGTTAAATAGCGAAAAGGGTTAAAGGCAGCGATTTTCAAAATCTTCACGGCCTTGTCGGCACGGGTTGATGTTGACATAGGAAGATAACATTTTGTATTTAAGTAGGTCTGGGTAGTTTAAAAAGAATGAAGGGGTATGCATTTCGATATTCGAAAAAAAATTTTTTTTACCCATATAAGGGACACCCTAATGTATGTATGTCCGTTTCTTTGTTCCCTCGTAACTTAAAAAGCTGGAAATAAAAAACAAGTAATTAAAAAAACTAAAAAACCCGACTGCGGTAAAAAAACTGAAAAGCTAAAAACAAGGCCATTTTAAATTAAATAAAAGTTGGAAGCAGGCGGGACCCATACCATTTTTTTATTATATTTTCAAACTCAAATGGGTTCCGCCTGCTTCCAACTTTTATTTAATTTAAAATGGCCTTGTTTTTAGCTTTTCAGTTTTTTTTACCGCAGTCGGGTTTTTTAGTTTTTTTAATTACTTGTTTTTTATTTTTCTTTATTTATAAGGCATATACAGGGTGTTTGGTGCATCGTTTGCCAAATGCAATTGGCCGAAAGGAGAGGTCACTTGCTATCTCTTAAGGCCCAGTAACTCATTCCTTGTTACACTGGTTTTTTTATTATGACTTTTTAATTTTTATTTAGAAAAATACAAGAATTCTGCATTTAAGCTTAATTTTTTTTTAAAGTTATGAGTGTAGCGTTCAAATTTCATTTTAATTCTTATGTTTACTCTTGTATGGTTCTATGAAATTCAAAATGACTTGCTAATAACATCTAGTTCCTTTTTAATAAGTCACAAAATTTTTGAAAAAAGGAGAAATACACTTAACACTCAACTTTAAACAGCTGTTAAAATAAAATTAAAAGCGATCGGGATCTTCGAATTCTTTTAAAAAGTTCTCTAGTTTGTCCCCTTTCCAACGGTGTGCAATATATCAAAAAAAAAAACTTTTAATAACTTCAGTAATTCGCTAAATGTGTAATCGAGACACATAAGGCTGATATTCGATATTACGGTAAGAACACTAGTTTTCACATAAATAACATTCTTTAAGTAGGTGGATAGTGTTATCTCACTCTTACGCAGTCTCTTATCTCTTTCTAGGGTTCTAACTTTCCTCGAACTTGAAATAAAAAATTAACTTTTATTTAATAAGAACCTAATTATAAATTTTGTTCAAATTGTCCTCCACTATTGCGTACACACGCGCGATATCTTCGTCTTATCTCGACTGTAGTGGTGTGTAAACGTATTTCTGCTTTGATAGTGACTTACAACCGTACGCGCTAACGTGGAATGCAAACCCTTTTTAGCTCTACTGCGTACCTCACCGATTGAACTTTTTACAAATATTAAATAAAGAATACCCCTTGGGAGAAAGTAATGCATTCTCACTATCAAAGCAGAAATACGTTTACACGCCACTACAGTCGAGATAAGACGAAGATGTCGCGCGCAATAGTGGAGGACAATTTGAACAAAATGTATAATTAGGTTCATCATGTGCATCTATGCACATTTTTGTAAGAGGCCTCTTAATCAATTTCAAGGAAATTTGGTAACCTTCGATGAGTGTCTATTACCATTGTCCTTTTTCTTTCAGTAGAATAATGAAGTTATTCTTTCATCATCGTATTGTTTAGCGTTGATAGAATTGTTTTTAATGTAAACAGTGAAATGTTAGAGGCTTCTTATGTTATTATAATTGGAAATATGCAAAGTGAAAGTATCATAATCCGCTGAATATATGCGTCGTCTTGCCTCGTAGGCGGCAACAAGTTTCCGTTGGCCTTCAAAATGTTCCAAAGTTCATGCCTATTACATTTTGACACTTGATCATTAGAATAATACCCATGGCATTATACCCATAGTCCGGCCGTCGAGACAATGCGTCTCTGACAACTGTCAATGCAAAAATTCTAGTTACTATTATAGATCAAATTCGCAAACACGTATTCGTTTATATGAAAGTGACAGGTGTTAAGAACGCATTCTCTCGTCGGCCGCAGTGTAGTAGGTGAAGTTGAGTAAAGAAAAATATTTTTGAGGGTCTTAGTACGAAAGCTATTTAGTTTTTACGTCTAAAGTGACTATAACATACATAAATAGAGATAAATAGTTGCTCAGAAATGCCTGAAGACTTACTTCTTGTTGTTCTTTGGTTTCTAAATTGTTTACGAAGTAGAAAACGCTCAGTTTTGATTACCTTTACCCCGATTGTTTGACCTCACGTGGGTAAAGGTCAAGAATGTTTCAAAACGTTCGACATTCGTGTAATAACCTACTATTAAAGCCACCCCTTTTTTATTTGCCTAACAAATGTTTTACAACTGTTTTCATAATTATTCAAATGGATTAACTATTTGACGACCTGTCCAACTGGTCAATTTAACATGGATGCATGTGTTGTTGATGAGCTTTAACAGGCGCTTTTAATTTGTCAAGGAGTTCCATCTAACCAGGAAATATTTTGTTTGAAAATATTTCTTACTACAAAAAGCATTCATCAAACTAGTATATACTAGTAGGATTATTCCGACTTTAATCCTCAGTCGACCGCCACTTCACGCTATGCTGTGTTTCGTGTGTAGGTAGATCTTTCAGTTTTAATCAAGCTGTGCGCTGAACGCGGAGATTTGTCCGTATCTAACCGACAGATCCCCACATACACTAATTTCTAGTTTGCATTCGCTCGATATAGAAGAGCTCTCGGTGTAACCTCGCACAATTCATTCACAGTTATCGCCGAAGTTTAATCAAAATTAACCCTTTGCTTATAATATCTAGCTAACTTGACCTTCTAATTGCTAATTTCATGCGTAAGAATTTATGAGATTTCTGCAGTTTTGCAGTGCGCAGAAAATTTCTAGTCTAAATTCGAGACCGTGTCAAAGCAACTTCGTGCGAAACTTACATTAGAACTACATGTAGGTGACATAACATAAAACGTGTTTTATTTGATTGTTTTTTTTTTTTTGTGAAAACAAATCTACCGTACGGATACTCGTGCCTTTTAGGGATTACAAATTCATTTAAATTCACCAAACCCTTTACAAGTAACCGGATATTATACCTGTAAGTAATATGGTTTTTCGTTTACGGATATTATGGTAGGTAAACAGAAGTTAATTGATACCAAACAGTAAACTCCATCGCTTTATGTTCCCTTTTCTTTTGTTTTAAATATTAGGAACAATAGCCAACTATCTAATTCAATATTTGGAAGAGGTGCTTCCCTTTTTCTTTTTTAGTGTTTCTGACATTACGAACATAACTTTTTTATTTTATTCAGTCAACTTTTAATTGTTGAATACGTCAATATTAAATTTATCGTCCTGTTGGGTAGTAAAATTATATTAACCTCTTAAATAAATTGCAAACTATAGTTTTGTATAATTTAGAAGCATTTTTTAAATTGTGTAAATGTAAGAACCATGTTTCCGTTTATTTTTTTTTTTTTGATGTTGACTTGAAAGAGCATGGCAGTTGAGAACGTGTCATGCTCACTCAAATGTCTCACCGATGGTGGCGCGTGTGTTGGAGCATTCGGTTCCCTACAAACTGGTTGAGCTGGATGGCGCTGATCCACGCGTCATGTTCGTGAACGGGCGCGGTCGGTTGAGACTGGTCATCTCTTAACTGCCAATGCTTATTTTTAATCTTATATTTTGAATTGTTTCTTCATTTGTGTTTTTTTTTTACATTGTTCTCACATGTAGAAGCAACAAGAATACGGTACCCAGGATTTTGTAATATCTTGATTTAAAAGAGTGTCCATGGAGTTTCTTGCCCGTTCTTCTCCATAGAGATCTACGTTTTGGAATGGGCAACTAGCTTCAACTTTCGGACTAACTGACAGACTATTTAATTTTGACAATTCAAAAGTGTCTGTACAAGGATTAATTGAAATAAATGCTTTGAGTTTGAGTTTTGAGTTTGAATTTCAATGCCGATTGAGAGAAGTTGGTAGATATATCTAACAAACCACAATGTATAAAAGTTTCTGAAAAGAAGATGTGAATAAGTAAATATAAATAATAACATTGAAGAAATCATTACTAACCACAATACAGGGTGGTAGGGACTAGGGACATCAACGTGCAACCTGTATCCATAAATTCCGTACCTACCTGAATCTGAACCCCGCTGAAATTTTTCCTCTTTCATTAAGATCGTTTGCGCCGTACGGCATTTCATACTAACTTACAAACCCTTATTTTTCGAAATTAATGAACCGATTTTAATGAACCTTCATACGCATAAGCAGGATACAAAGATTTAAAAGTTAGTAGAGAACATTTCTCGAAATGCCTTATTTAATAAAAGATAACTGGAAATCTCTGTTTCTATGAAAAGTTTAAAATCGGTCTAATTTGGCTGTAACACTATTTTTCGAAAATGTTCTTACGTAACATTTTAGACCTTTGTATCCTGCTTATGCGTATAAAGTTTCATTAAAATCTGCTAATTCATTTCGAAAAACAAGGACTTGAAAGTTTGTATGAAGTGCCGTACATCGTAACCGCTCTTAAAGAAAAAATATTGCTGTGCCATACACATTGACCGCATAGGTATTGCACTATTCCGTGAAAGAGCAGATTTTTTTTAAATAATTGACGAAAAAATTCTGCGCAACGTCTAGAATCATATTATTATGCTGAATTAATGGTAACAGTTTGCGCGTCCATAATAATATGTATGTCCCTACCACCAACATACACGCATCGAACAAAGTTACGAATGTCGTGACGTAGGTCACCATTGAAAATGTTTGCTCGAATTCAATCTACAAGTTGAATATTCATAAGTATTAAGTGATTACGGTGGGTCAGCGACTAATTTGTATGAATCAAACGTGACTAATCATACATTTAATTTGCTGAAGACCTATTTGTTTTGCCAATTGTGTGGCGGTTCCGAGTTTCTGACCTCGTGTGTAACGGGCTCGATTTGTTACCGGTGTTCTGTATGCCATAAATTAAGGTGTTTAATTTACTTAGATGTTAAATATGTTGGAAATTCTTGTTGTTCTTTTGTTTGGTTATTAATAGAATTTTGTGTTTCACTTTTGATATACATAATGTTCGTAATACGGCAGTAAATTCTGAAATTCTTCAGGGCACGAAAACCGTATTTTTTCTATTAGAAGTCGACTTAGAGGCGTGTCGGTTATGAATATAAATTCAATTACGGAGCAACCTGTTTTTGTCCTGTAGATAAAGTTCCTAACATTTTTTCATAAATTAAAAATGTACCAAAGGCTTTAGTAATAAATAAACCCAGATGATTGCCGGAAAGCTGTGGGCAAACTTTTAACGAAGTGATTTCTGTGCAAAATAAAGTTTGCTACCATTCCAACTGGTTATACTATTACTGTAAAGCATTTATGGCATATTAAAAAATATATTTCTATACAACGGTGACTGGTCCCTCATTTTTATGCTTTCGTGTTATGAAAATCGTTTATTTGAATCTATGTAAGTATCTTGTAGGTACTTATACACACAATATCTGTGTGGTCGAGGGTATGAGCTCCATGTTTATTTGTTTTAAAAATCAGTATAATTCCTGCTGATTGTGCTCAAAATATATCAAAGGCAGAAAGGTATGAATTGAGTGGATGCCATGAAATTAAATTTCCCTTGAATTCGTTACAGGATGTAACAAGCGGTCGCACCGGATGACAGCCAACAATAAGCCGACAAGCTCTGATCACTGTATAAATTCGAATTACCTTCTATTTACCTTCCATGTCAGTGAAAGAGAGCTTTTTTTAACACAAACTTAACGCCTGTAATCCCTGAAAGGTTTGGCAGAGTTACCAGAAGTTGGTACAACATTACACGAGTTATATTTAAGTCCTATGTAAAAGGGGGCGAGCTTGTTGCCTTCAAGTGGGCACTAATCCAGGCTCCGGTCTGCAGCTGAGAAATCCCTGATGGAAAACCCAGTAAAAATTTGCGCGACCTGGGAACGAACCCAGGACCTCATGCCACTAGAGTATAGAGGTAGCTTTTTTCCGGAAAATAAGTGAACTTTGCAATTACACGGTAGACACGTGTCGGTAATGATACTTGTGCTATATTGTTATACAATCAACGCAAATGCTGTGAAACAAGTGATCATTTATTTATTTATTACTTCAAGCACATAAATGTACAGAGGCGCATTCTTAATAACTTCTCGGGCATAGATAACCAAAGAGTTTATAAGTTCCCGGAAAACATTAAATAAGTGGATAATCTAGAAGTAGTAGTTTATGTATTTGTTACCGGAAATGTATGAAACCTAGGAATTTTACGCAATTCCTAGGAAATATATACAATTCCGAGCCTACTTAGGAAACGTGTAAAAAAATCTTTCAAAGATTAAAGAATACACACATTTCCTGTGAAATGTATGTATTTCCTAGGAATTGTATGCAATTCCAAGATGATACTAGGAAATATATAAAAAGTAATGCTTTCTGTGACTAAAAGAAATAAAACACGTTTGTAAATTTCTCTAATCATAATAATGATTAAGCATTACATTCTAAAGCATAAATTTAGCATGCTGCATGTTTTATTTCTAACGACGTCGACGTCAGGTCGACGGAGCCCCGCTGGGGGGCTCCTATTTCTGTCTGCAGGGTTTAAAGGAACCTAACCAAACCAAACCTCGGGGTACCCTTCGCGCGCTCTTGGATCCACGTCGTCTAGTTTAAGATTTCCGATTGCTATTTAGGAAATGTATAGATTTCCTAGGAAAAGTGCATATTAAAAAATATATTATAGATTTCCTATCTATTTTAGGAATTGTACACATTTCCTAGGAATTGTATAGAATGACGGATTGCACACTTTTCCATTAACATATTCACTTCATATTGAATGCCAAAGATAGCCAAGTTTTGGTATACATTTTGCTTTCGGCACGTGAAATTCTAAAGCATAAATTTAGCATGCTGCATGTTTTATTTCTAACGACGTCGACGTCAGGTCGACGGAGTCCCGCTGGGGGGCTCCTATTTCTGTCTGCAGGGTTTAAAGGAACCTAACCAAACCAAACCTCGGGGTGCCCTTCGCGCGCTCTTGGATCCACGTCGTCTAGTTTAAGATTTCCGATTGCTATTTAGGAAATGTATAGATTTCCTAGGAAAAGTGCATATTAAAAAATATATTATAGATTTCCTATATATTTTAGGAATTGTACACATTTCCTAGGAATTGTATATAATGACGGATTGCACACTTTTCCGTTAACATATTCACTTCATATTGAATGCCAAAGATAGCCAAGTTTTGGTATACATTTTGCTTTCGGCACGTGAAATTTTTGGTTTACCGGAAATCGGTCAGCTAAACAGAGAGTTAAAGCCCCTTCCAAAGCGTATATTTCCCACGGAGAAAACGGGCAAGACCCCCGTGGATAGTTGGAAAAACACACCAGTTAAATATAATAATATTGAAAATTTTGATAATATTTTGTTTTTACTTATCGATTTTTATTGTTATACATAACATATACCGGATAAAATTATATAACGTACAATGGACAGTTTTAGCACACAAGGCGGTTTGAAAACTAACTAACTTTTAAAGACTTTTCATTTAGATAGTGTTCCTATTTTGTTCTGTATTTTTTTCGCCTTCAGCTGCATCTTGCTTCGCATAATATGCTAACTAGGCTCATAATATCGTAGATTATTCATGAACACTAATGAGTCATCTCTTTACATTGTTTTAACTTTCCCTTGTCCAAGATGTAAACATGAACAATTCACCGTTCTCAAGAAATGAACACAATTATATGTTATGTACTTGGACAAAGCAACAAAAATACTTAACATTAAATGTATTTTCCTTTCGTGTTTATAGTACAGTCAAGCAGGCACCTACCTATCCATAAGTTTAGACGAGAGATGTCGGAAATAAACGAGATAATCCACTTAACTCATTGATTTGTCTTCATTTGAAAGGTCCGTCACCGATTGAGATCCCTCGAAAATGACTACAATGAAAGTCAAACCGTAACGATTGCTAACTCATAATAAATTAAAAGTCTTATACGAGTATATTTTAATAATTTATTACGTTTCAAACTTCAAAATGCCAATCAATAACGAGAAGTCAAGTCGTAGAAATGAGGATTAATTGTTAATAACTAGAAACATTTTCACTGTTGGAGCATCGAGAATCTTCGCGAATGTAGGCCGTTAAATTTGCGCGTAGGCACGTCACGGGCTCTTAGTGAAATACTCCGCGTGATGTGCAAACAAGTGCTGTTGTTTTATTAGGGCAAGGTTAAACATGGAGGCAAAACAAATTTTGTGAAGAGATCATCGATAGAAGTGGAACGTTGCGTTGCCTTCCGCGAAGTTGAAACAGCCTCGCGACACGATATTTTAAGTTTGTTCAGTTTACTCACTGCTGACTAGATTTCAGATCAAAGATGAATTACACTATTTAGTACCTGTCTACCCTACAAATCCGGATATTCAAAAGTTCCATCCAACTATCAAGGCAAAATTACATAATAATGTGTCTATTTTTCCAAATGATCATTGTAAATAACTTAGCGTTAGAAACGTCAAACACAGCCGCCTTGGCTCGTGGGCGGCACGTTGTACGATCCGACATTGGCACGGTTATGGAGTCCACGTAAGTACTTACATATTATAAACAGAACGTTACCGACAGAAAGTAGAAGCAAGTTATAGTAATTTTATTTATATAAAGTAGACAATCTACACTGACGTATCGGTGCGGCAGTATATGAAAATATTTTGAGGGAAACAAATTATACATTTATGTTGCACTTTATGCGGACCATTATCCATTATTTAAATTATCAGTGCCACAGTGCCAAAAATAATTCGCATCTAAGTGAGTAATTGTGCTAATCGTTTCACATTTAGTTGATCTCCACTTCATTACATCAATGGGTACTAAACAAGAACAATCGACCACTATAAAGCTTAAAATGTCGAAACGATGACGTTATAATAACCCATTAAACCTAACAGCCAATGGTGACGCAGCAAAAAAAAAAAGATGGAGTCATAACAAATGACTGCGCATAGATTTCCGCGACAGTGGGTCGGACATGTGCCAGCGACGGACGCGACGGTGGACGGTGACCACAACCGACGGGCTATTGAGGCACGCCGCAAATCGATCAGAAGCACGTCACACAATGACTGTCGCAAACAAAGATACGAAACTGAATGTGTCGACACGACGACGTTTAGTGTAAACTTGCATAATAGAAGCCCTGTAGCGAACATATTGACCACAGCGAACGCAGAAAAAGAAAAAAGTAGCAGCTCGGACACAAGAATACACGTATAATAAACGTTTACCTTCCCCATATGATGGATAACCATACTGTTTAACTATAAATATTAATATTTCTTTAAGGAAATGTCCACTTCAGCCCACAATTTAAAAAAATCATCGTGTCCTTCATTTCACAAAGTATGACATAAAATGTTTGTTACAAACAAATTCCACAAAACTGTCCTTGTTTCGTAGCTCCGTTACGAATATTTTACAGTGCGTTCGCAAAACTAGCTATGAGTCGTACAACTATGTAATATCTAGCTCGAATATGTATGCCACAGTTGTTAATAAAAACTTTTATGGGATGAACTAAGTATTTAAACTATTTTTGACATTGTAACAAATCCGAATGTGCGAAAACTTATAATATTAACAAACTAGGTGAAACTGAGGCGTGGCTGAATAAGACTAGAATAATATAAAATCTACAGATAGGGCCTTTCACAAGAAGAAATGTTCAGGATATGTTCAAGGTGCCCCACATTCACACTCACTAAGGTTATAAAAAAGGTTCCCACTGCTGGGACACAAGCTCCTCTCTGTGAAAAGAAATGGGTCATAATTAAGGGTTAATTATATAAAGAAACCGGCATTTCATAGGTCGGTTTCCTCACGATATTTTCCTTCACCGCTTTTGAGAGACTCTCATAAACGATGCAAATCTATGAGAACCATCTATAAACTTTAATAGTCCCTGTATAAAACTATCTCAAAGAATATGAACAAACAATTCGGTGTCATGACTCACGAACGCACCCGTAGCCATGCTATTCACTCTACAAAGCTGTTTGCCGAACACGGTCTCTCGTTATCCTCCTACTAGTGGTCGAGTGTAGGCCGGCCTCTTTTGTTAAGGCTTCCATAGGTCCTCTTAAAGTCTCAGTGTACATACATCGAACGAGGAACTGTGTCATCGAACAATGGAATTCGTTATAGTATATAAGTATATCTTTGGATGTATACGTACTGATTATGTCGTGCCCCTTTTATTGTCTGAAGTCAGTAGTAGAAGTCGTTTTGTCGGCGTTCTTGGAATATTTTTATGAAGTAAGGTTTCTATTCTGCCTGTTATACTAATTCGTGAAAACTTTGCTTTTCTGCTAACATTTCTGTTGAAAGGTACTCGTGTTGACATTTTGAAGATAGCTAGTTTTTGTTTAATGAGCGTTAGGAAATTTGAATTTCAAGAAAAGGTGCCTCAAACCAATTATTTTTACCCAAACGATAACACAAATCACAATCTTATCATACTCAGTTCTTTCTTTATTATTAAGAATGAACCCTCTAAATTGTTTTATTGTTATAATTCGCGTCGCGGCGCCTAAGATGAACATAATAAATTTTAAGTAACAAGTTACAAAACAACAAAGAATAAGAAAAACGTAGACCTGCGTAATTTTGTTTTGGAACTTCTTAGTACCTAATAATTTTCCGGCCGTCTCAAGGCTTAAACTGACATAAAGGACGTGGCTTCTTAATCTGGTTTCGTGCATTGGTTACAACTCTTTACAAATTAAAAAGAAAGTTTGAAAAAGTTTGTCCTTGTTATTTATTCTTCTGTTACCATTGTTTATTGTTGTCATTTTTGTTACACGAGATTTTAGTTTTTCGACATTTGTACTCGAAAAACTAAAATCTCGCGTAAAACCTAAAATCATGAGTGTGTTTAGAAGTCTAACAGTCTAGTAAAGGTAAAAGTCTAGTGTGTTTTTCGAAATTACAGTGATTATTTACAGTGTTAGTAAAGTTTTGCGTATCTCCTCCCACAAGTCTACCTTTCTAGAGAGTATCAGATATGAGATTAGTTGATATAATTACAATGATCCCGACCCCTAAACAAGAGAAAATTAAGTTGATGAGAAAAATTATATAGGTACACGATGACGCTACGTTTAAACACCTCATTTTCTAACGTTTCTAAAACACATTTACCGTAAACCGAAGATTCCATTAAGTAATCAAACGCACATTAGCATGAAATATCATTAGAATTTTAAGGTAATGAACGAAATAGTGTGATACGTGTAAAAGCTTTTTAAGTGCATATCAGAATGCATACAAGAGTCAGATTAAATGCCTGAGCGTCAATAAAACTGTAAAATAACTTTACTGCCGTCCGGTGGGGCACAGGAACGCATAATTTCACCATAAAACTGAGTTTTATTGTCAGCAACAAGGCACAACTCTTTACAGTTTACTAAACTGCGGACGTAACGCCTGCAGACGAATGGAATCTTCATATTTTATATCGCCAACGTTTTACATGGATATAAAAAGTTGTGCAGTAACAGCGCTCTAATATATAAGAGACGCCGTGTGCGAAATACGTTGCAACTAATCTAAGAGTAAACGTTTATATTTAGAAAGTAGGCTACATCCTTAATGGGCCGAGGGTTAACCTCGGCTGTTCCAGATTGTGTACAACCCAAAAGTTTAACAACTCTGTACGCATAATATTCGTGTTACTCCTGCCTACATGGAATTGAATCGGATTTGTCACTCCGCATCAATTTGCATGGGGAATGACACGGAATCGGCACCCAATAGTCTTTATTCGATTCATGTCACCTTCGTCGTCACAGGTTATAACGTGTTTCACCTTGAATCTTCACTTAAAGGAATTTTATTTTCGCCCCCAGCTCAGAATACTTTTAAAATATTTGGCAACTTGGGAACTGGGCCAGAACGTAAATCTTGTTTTTTCCCCTTTTCTAAGAAATAAAGAGTGTTGCGTGTACTTAAAATATTTCAAGTAAAAATTATAATTTTCCAATAATAAGATTTTCATTGTTAACGAATAGCCGTAGACAAATTATTTTCATCAAACAACATCGTATGCGTTTGTTCTTCAGAACAGAACACCGCAAGAATTTAGAAAACAAGACATGTATTAGACACATAACACTAAATGATCAAATTTTTACAAAGGCTTACAAGGATCTTATAAAACTCAACGTCATGCTGACACATTAAACCTAAACTTGTTTGCTACGTTCACATAAAAAAAGTTAAACCTGCTATTATCTATTTTACGTTCCAACGTGATATTCACTTTAAAATAACGTTCACGTATGTTACAGGTACCACCACCTTCACAAAACAACAGTTAAGTTGTTTAGGTGCTTGCTACGCCGTAGCGCCTCGTAGCACGTTTTTAGATCCTCGTAGCTGGATCTAAAAATGTGCTACAAGGCGCTACGGCATAGCCTCGTAGACTTGGTTAGCAAAACCAAGTGAACCGCGTCGGCTCTTGGACTCAAGTAGTGGACAAACAAAGTATTAAATGAAAGCTTTAAAGCAAACAGTCTTGACATTGATGGAAAAGCTCTTGCCATTATTACACGCGACTCAGTCGAGTATTAAATTCTACATTTTGGCAAATAACACTTTTTTGTACTGTTAGAATCTTATTGCTTCTTTTATAGTTTGAGTAGTCCAGTTCATCTTATTTTAATGTACTTAATACCACAGTCGAGATTTTTTTTGTACAATATTTTAAATTAGAAATAAATCAAGATTCACATGTATTTGAAATAATTTGAATAGCGAGTTATGTTACCTTTAACTAACCGCAGAGCACTAAAACCATTGGAAACATTACCTAAACTTCCGAACGCGAATAGCGTACTCATCAAGTAGGTACTTAATACGCGTTAGTATATCCATCGCGGAGCACAAATCATATTTGGATGAGTGAGAATCGCATAACGTTCATCAGTGTACCACAGAATCTACTCGGATGAAGTGAAGTGTGACCGCAGCGTCCACGCTTATTTAATAACTATGTAGTTGGCCGCGACTTTGTTCAAATATCAGCTTTAGTACGTTAGACTCCAGAGGTATTTAGTTTCGGAAAACCATGTCTTAGTGGAAGGTTTTATTTAGGTGTGTGCGTAGAAGTGCTACGCAAAAATCGGCGCAGATAGATGCTGCACACAAATTGGCGCATGAATGTGCTAAGCACTAATTCGAACGTAGAGCTGCTAAGTAAACATTTAAATTACACACTTCACTTTTTTTTTGTGCTTTTCTTTGAGCAGAAGGGTATTGCCCTTTCAGTGGGATTGTCCGAAAGGGTTACCGCTGGCCCGGAACATAAAGGGCTAAGGAAGGAACACGGGTGGGTTTTAGTCAGTAAGAGTCTGACACTGCCTTCCGCTCCACCCAGAGCGGGAGGAGTCATTTGATGATTTCCCATCCGCAAAAAAATAAATAAAAAATTGTATTGCCCTTCTAAGTCGCACATTCGCATTCTAAGTCAGTATCTCAGTCTCAAATCTGACAAAAATACCTCTAATTTTCTAACATTTTTAACAAGTTTTTAACAATGATTGTCCCTGAGACGACACTTTCAACGTTTTAAATTACGGGAATTGGCCTTCTGTACTTCAGACTGTCAGTCACGGAACTACCTTTGTATCGGGTATTGATTAGAACACTTTCGAGTTCATATTTATTCCGGGCCCAATAAATCCAATGAAATTGGTGTTTAATTAACCGCTGTTCGCTCAACTGTTTTAGACAAGTAATTGCGGTTCAAATAAACAACATTATTTTTTTTTTGTTTAAAACAATAATTTTCACGAACATAAACTTGACGGCTATATGAGGTATTGGTCCATATTGGCTCAGGATAGAGTTGAGCGGCAAAAGGAAAGCGAGGCTTCTGCCTTGCAGTGTCACAATCACAATACAGGCTGGTCCTATATACAGGGTGGGTAAAAAATCGTGGATCAAACGAAACAGCAGGGCGATTGCGTAACACATTATCAATCTGAATCAGTTTTATTTTGACAGTTCAACAAAATTCATTTCGTTATTTAGCTGTAGTTGGAGTTATTTGCAGTAAAAATATCTCTGTGGCAGCCCTAACTTGATCTCCTTCATAATCCTACAATGTTCCCATGCTGGGACACAGGCCTCCTCTCGGTGAGAGGGAGTGGGCCGTAATTCACCACGCGGGTCCACCAAACCTGAAATGTAGGGAACAGCTGATTATTTTTGCAATTTCAGGTTTGGTCCCTTAGTAAAAGTTGTTCATAATGATGAGTACAATGATCTCTTAAGAGGTTGTTGGTGTTTTTCCAATAACCCTGTATATGCATTTTGATGGTCGTTGATTACCGTTTGTAACAGACTGAGATTTATGTCAATATCATCCTCATCCACACCGCTGGACATAGGCCTCTCTTTTAATATACCAATCCTCCCTCCCCTGTGCCAGCCTCATACAGGTTCTACCCGCGATGTTAACAATATCGTCCGCCCATCTGTCTGACGACCGACACTTCGTCTTCCAGTCCTTGGCCTTACTCCACCTGTCATCATTGTGCCTTGCCAGGCGTCCGGCCCAACTCAAATTGATTTATGTCATAACTTGCTTTAAGGTCATAGCACACGTATCAACTTTCGCCTCGCCGTCAAACAGGCGTCAATTTGACTTAAGCACGTAACCATAGCGGATCAGAAGCTCCGATGCGTCGACTCGGCTACGGCTAGGCGACGCCGCGCTTACGGCTCGCCGAACGCTGGTTGATGGTGCGCAGACAGGCTGGAGGGGTGACAGGGCCAAGGCTGAACGAAGAGACGTAAGCTCGGGTACGGAGAGACGTAAGCGCGCGGATGACGAGCCGTAAGCGCGGGGACGACGAGCCGTAACGCACCGCACCGCGGTTTATGAGCTTGTAACGAGGCGAGGCGAATACGTTACGATACCGATTAGTGTGCGTTGCAGTAGGGAGTTTCATACAAAGAATACTGAACGACTCGAGTTGATACGGTGTCGACCCTTTCCCGGTTTGATACCTTAAATCGTAAAAGGAGTAATCAGTTTTATCTGCACTTCACAATCTTTGTCGGGCCGCCAATTATGAATACAGAATGATTCTCTTTATGTGATGGTACGAGTATATAAACTACGAATGAGCGCTGGATTATACTACAACATTATTGTTGAAAACACTATTTATTGATGCTACGAGTACTAGCTGATGAACTATTATAAAACTTAAAAGCCGATAACTTTTGTACTTTCTATGTTATATGATTGTTATGAAAGTTTCTAAAGTACCTGCCTGTACCTTATGATACTACTGTATGATTAAAACTACGTTAATGATTCACCATTTTTTATAAAAATATACGTTTAAATGAATTTAATGTTGCTGTATACTTTCGGTTTCATTGTCCATCAAAATACCGAAAATAAATAATTAGTTGATCTTTTCAATTAAAATTATAAAGAATCAGCATCGCCATACAATGTGGCAGTACTTTTTCATTTTTCACTTTTCCTGTTGACAGCGATGCGAACGAATTTTTTGATGCTCTATGATTCTTTTCTCCCTTTTTAATTTTATGTACTTACTTGGACACTGGACAGTCAACAAAAGAGATAAGTATGCAGGATCGTCGGATATAGTTGAAGTTTAGTAAGAAACCGATATAAGGTGTCGACTGAAATTTAATTTGATAAATGAGCTGTTTGTTTTCTATTAAAAAAATTAAATTTTATTCGAGAACATCCATCGGTTTCTCATTAAACTTCAACTATATCCAATATACATATACATATTACTAACATTATTTTAAGTCTGTTAGCTTTTTCTGCTTAAGTGTCGATGGCAAAAATATCATGTGAAAAATAAATGACGTTTATTAATTTGTTTGGCCCATAATTCAGCTACGTTAGCTCATGTACTATGTAAATATTATAGTCTTTATTTAAGTATATACACATAAAAAATGTAAAACCATTCAAGACTTCCCAAAAGTTTACATCCATCATTGTGTGAGCCATACCCATAAAACCAGGAAGTTACAACCTGACTGCAAACTAATCTACTTTACTGAATTACAATAATTACATATCAATGCGCGCTCATACCAATCGCCCCAATCACTAACTACACCGGATTACATTAACCTAATTGATCACTGATAACGAAGGTACAAACTACTAATACTAGTCTATACTAGGTATTATCCCTATAACCCTAAATGGAAGCACGGGGCCTATTTACCTACCACCAATCTCTTATGGAAAAGTGTTAATGAGAGAAATCTAACTTAGAAAGATGTATTAATGATTCTAATGATTATAATTCTCTAAATATGTACCTGTTATTGTCTCGAATCATATTTTGATCAAGATACAACCTGCTACTGACCTGCAAATTGCAAAAAACGTAAGAAAATTTGAATTTCGCGGTCTCAACTACCTACTCACCTTAAGTACCATTAAACAGTATTTAACTAGACTTGATCTAAAAACATTTGCAAAAAGCAAAGATGATCACAGATAACAGCAATGGAGATTTAACTGAACATATCTATAATTGAGGAATTTACTACCTGGACAAAGTTTCTCATCTAATAAACCCTGCATTTAGATACACAAGTTTACTACATAGGTTCTTGTTTATAAGCTCAGATAAAGGCCACAAGGTGACTAATAAAATAAGCCAACTGTTACTAATGAGAGGTGGAACACCTTGGGACGTTAAGTGGCCATTGCACAGATCACCTACTAACATAATTTGGGTAGAATATTTACCAGACGAAAATATTGACTCGAATTTCGTCGGCAAAGTAAGGGAAAGCTCCCTTATTTTGCGGACGAAATTCGAGTCATACATTTACGACAGATGCATATAGAGAAGGACATAAATATTGCCTTCTGTTTAGATGTCGCAGGGATTTGTGTTGTATTCCAGCATTTCCAGCCTTAATCCATTGGAATTGGAAAAATAATCCAACAATATTCCAAAGTTGGAACATAGTCTTCCGAGATCCATGCGATTACATTCTTTAAGACTGCTTTCTAACCGAGACTTGAACTTTATCTGAGCGTCAGTGACGGGAGTAATTAAGATAATTGTTTAATTACATATTTATTTAGTAATTAGATCTCTTACTAAATAAAAATGAAAAATGATGATGGTGGAAAATTACGTTACAAATATTTTGTGTCTATTGCGGTGTGCTAATTTTAAATTACAGAACATTAATGTTGTGTAATTAGAGACGGGTTAATTTATTCTGAATCGTGTTACATACAGAGTTTAAAATTTAAACAATGTAATCTAAAGCGAGGTCTTAGGAGCAGCCCTTTCTGAAGGTTCGTAACTTTCGTTCGTATGAAATGTACCAAAAACAATGTTTTCTCATCACTTAAGTTTCAGCATTTTAATGTCTTCCCCCAAAAATCTAATCCTCTAGCCACGTACGTCTAGACTACTCGGGATTAGTATTCTAGGATTTAATAAAAGTTTACGGTTATTGAAACGGTTTATCGTTTAGTAAAAATAAATTAAAACGAGCTGGTTCCGATTTATAGCTAGGAGAACCGTGGCGACAAGTTGTCGGTCTATTTACTGGACTTACCTCGGAAATCGCTGCCCAACATTTTCTTTTCTTTCAAACAAGTACATTTAAAGAGAATTGAGTTTTGATTCGGTTTCAGTTCTATTATCCTGGGAAAATAGATAGATAGGTATTATTACGACATTAATAACACTTACAACTTGCTTCCTTGTTTTTATTGCATGATGTGGTATCTTATAATTAAGAGAGCACATGTCATGTTCTTGTCCTTTATAATATAGCATCTAAGGTGTATTCTTTGTTAGAGATCCTTTTTTTTTGCTAGCCTATGCTTTGCTGGGCAAAAGCCTCCCCCAAATCCTTCCAGGAATCTTTTCCCGCGCCACCTCGAACTCATCTCGCCGTCTCTTTCTGGGCCGGCCACGGCATCGCCGTTCATCGTCAGGTACCCATTGTGTGGAGATTTTTGCCCAGCGGTCATCATGTGTTCGGCTGATGTGACCCGCAAAATCCAATTTGAGCCTGGCAGCCTTCTTTCCTACATTCCCGTATGCCCGTTTTGGATAGCAGCGTGGTGTTCCGAATTCTGTCCTGTCTTGTAACACCCAGAATGCTGCGTTCCATCGCTCTTTGGCAAACTCCAACGCGGAACTTTTGCGACTCGGTGAGCGACCAGGTCTGAGCACCGTAGGTTAAGATGGGCAGGATACACTTGTCGATGAATTTGCGCTTCAGTTAGCATCTTCATGGATCTGTCCTGTCTGTTTTCGAAAGAAACTAACTGGCCCGATATACTCATCAACATAAATTATTTCCTGCCCATCTACCTAGACCCTACGCTTAGTGCTGTTGGTCATTAATTGGGTTTTAGACCGATTCATCGCAAGCCCCACCTTGAACCTAGCCGTGCTCAGCTCTTGGAGCATGGTTTGGAGTTCTAGAGCTGTGGGGCAAAAAGGACAGTATCGTCAGCAAATCGGAGGTTTGTCAGCCTCTTCGTGCCGACGTCAGTGCCCTTGGTTTTCCATGAGGCTGCCAGTGACTTAAATATCTCCTCAAGTGCGCTCGTTAACAATTTGGGAGCGAGCAGATCACCTTGTTTAACGCCTTTTTGAATTTGGAACGAAGGTCTAGCAGTATTTTTAGTTTTATGTTTGCCGTGCTATTGTTGTAAATGGTTTTTAAAAGGTCAATGTATTGTTTTTCAAGTTCTTGGTGTTCTAGGGATGTCAATATTTCTGGGTGTTTAATTCTATCAAAGGCAATAATCTACGAAGGCAAGCTATAACGGTTTATTGAATTCTGTGTATTTTTCTATGGTCTGGTTTAGTGTTTGAAGGTAATCGGTTGTTGAAAAACTTGGGCGAAAGCCGGCTTGTTCTGGTGGCTGGTGTTTATCCAGTTTCCGATCTATGCGAATGTGTATCACTTTAATTAAAGTCTTATAAATATGAGATGTCGGACTAATTGGGCGGTAGTTGCCGATATCGCTTTGGTCGCCTTTTTTGTGCAGAAGGACTATGTTTGAATGGCACATTGTGTTAAATAGGTTGGTAAGGTAGGGCAACAATGTGTTAGAGCCAATTTTTAATATTTCAGTAGTGATTCCATCTTCTCCAGGACTTCTGTTGTAGCGCATGGTTGTAAGTGCTCTGTGCACTTCATAACCGCTTATTCAGGGAATCTGAGACTGTATTCTGTGCTGATCAGGGGTGGTGAATGATCTGAATATAATGATGTATAGAATTTGGTCACTATTTCCATGATTTTATCTCTATTATAGTGTTTTATTCCGTCATTATCTTTTAAGCTATTGATCCAAGTTTTTTCCTTCGTCACTCCATGTTTCAAAACCCTTAAAGATGAGTGTTTTTCTAAAGCTGTTTTTACTAGATGTGTATTAATATTTCTCAGATCTCTCCTAATTTTTTTTTTACTTCTATATCTATTATTCTGTATTCTGCTGTCCCCATTTCTTCCTTTGTTCGTTTTTCGATCAAATCCACACTATGTGCTGTTCATTTGTTTTTATTTCTAGGTGTGTTCCTTATGTTTTTACTGCTTTTGATTATTCCGGTAACTATTCAATTATTGGTCTTCTGCGTCTGTTTCATCAACTTTTAGTTACATAAAATAGTTTAATAGTTCGAGATTAAAATGTTCTAAGTTATTGATAAGCGTCTCTTTAGAAAGGCGCTTAGTTTGTTTTGTGAAAAATGTGGCTTGGTGGAGTTTGAAATCAAATCAAACTTTTGCACTGATTGGTCTGTGATCGAAGCTGTATTTAATTCAATCGATAACACTGATATTTTTGATAATTTGTTTGTCTGGTGATAAAACGTAGTCATTTTCGTTTTGCGTGGAACCATTGGGTGCGACACACGTCCGTCGCCGTTGAGGTTTCTTTAAAAATAAGCTGTTGGCTATGTGCATCCTCTGTCCAAAGGCAAACTGCCTTAGACGAACAGCCCGTTCGTTAAAAACCGGGATAAAAAGTATCATATGTCCGGTCCGTATGTGGATACGGATGTCATGGTCTACCCGTGTCCCAAATTTAATTCAAATCCGTTGAGCCGTTTTGCGTGAAAGCGAAACAAACAAACGTACAAAAAAACAAATCTTTTCTCTTTTTATTTTTGATAATATAATTCTCTTGACATTTCTCGGGACCCTGGGGTCCCGGACCTTTGGAAGGCGTACGAGGGGACGAAGCTAACTCGCAAAGACCAGTTACACGTTTTTAATGAAATGAATTAAATATTAGTCTAAAAAAAAAAAATGAATTAGTATTACTTATTATATTAGTGTATTGAATTGAATATTAATTTAGAAAGATAAAGTTTTGTTACACTTCCCGAATACGAATTACAGGAAAGGGTGTTCTAATTACGTGTTGTAAACTTTCACCCGGTGACCGATATTAGTAGCGGGCCTGCTCATTTTGTTGACATACCAAAGGCCACCTCAAAATCGTCAACAACAAATTACAACATTCAGTAATAAATATATAGAAATATTTTGTTTCATAATTTCCATCAAAAAACTTTATAGGAGTTTCCAAAGTACGTGCGTGACATTAATTTGATTCGATTACGTGGTAAAGTTTACCCTATTTCTATTATACTGTTAGTACAAGTTTCCGTATTAAACCCTTACCAATTGAAATTGTGAGAACCTACTCGTTATGATTGCTTAAGTGTTTTTGTTTGGAACTGTTAAACAAAAAGATTGTGATGAATAAGGTTTATAAACTATTGAAGCAGTTTAATTTAGCAGGTTGATAAAAAAATAAATAAGACGTTACTTTGTTGGTTTATGTTTACATATAAAAAGTAGCAAGTTTTCGAAATCAACTGTTGGGTTCAATTCTTTTTCATTTTTATGATTATGAGATTCCATAAGCGTTCTTCTACTTAAAACGAATTTACTCCAGAGCAAATAAAAAACATTAAAAAAATACGTTCTTAAAAACATTTAGAAGACATGGCAAACTTTTGTTTTAGTTTAGATTGTAATGGACTACTCTTTTCTTAACTCGACTTCTTTTAGTACTTTGCATTAAAATACATTGCACGACATCTATCAACAAGGTGTTTTAAAATTTCGCGGAAACAAAATGAATATTCTTTTACAGTTTCGAGAAAAAGAAAAACAAATATAACAAATAAGCCTAATTTATTTAAGAGAAAATAATTAGTAGCGTCAGGTATTTTTTGCAACACTTTAAGCTTTAATCAGGACGTTTAATTACTGCCTAAAAGTGACCTTGTTGTCTCATCTTGAGTCGTAGGCGGAAAAAAATGACACTGAGCATTATAACGTAAGGAACACTTAACTCCATGCCATTACACTATACGAATATTTTGTATAATGGTATCGAGAAATGGCATGCAGAATATTAGTGTTAGGAAAATGGATTATAAAAATACTTGGTGTCGTATCTTCAACAAATTTTCTGGAATGTTTCCCAAAATCAAATTCTACGTAACTCTCACGATTATTTACTCCCTTACTTAAAAACTTTGTATAGCGTCTGTATAGTTCTACGCTTTGTCTTCTTCTTTCGAAAGTCAAATTACTGACGACTGAAAGAGGGAAATCGGTGTGTAACTATTCATCTGATATAATACGTTTATTAGTTAGGGGGCTTGTGTAAAAACACAATAAACAAATTGCTCACTTCCGCTGTAAAATGATATGCATTCTTACCTAACTTTTGCCTTTGAAACATAGTAAATTATGATACATGTGTGCTATGTTGATCATTACACTCAAGGCGGTACTATTCGCGCAAGCCGCAGGCGAGCGCGATAAGGAAGCCGAGTGTCTAATGATCAATGAAAACGCGTATCATACGACGTTTTTCAACACACTTGCGAGGAAAAAAACAGACTCGTATTGTTATATATTAACTTGTATGGAAAATGGCGCGCTGGTTTTGCTTTTCCGCGCGCCGTGTTAGCCAGCCCTAAAGATGCGCGCGCAGTAAATAAAAGCACTGACTCTCATTTTAAATCTATTAGTCTATGGCACTGATTAAACTGCTAAACAGCCTATAGAAAAAAATATAATAAACACAAAATAATGTATACTGATCGTAGTGTTGTCGTATGTCAGTTAGAAAATACTACTGGCATAGAGAAATATACATTAGTTCAATGAGAATCCGCAATAATAGAACGCTAGTCAAGGTTTTTTCCGTTTGGTTTCGGAAGGGACCACGGACAATTTAAAGTGGTAGACCGCGAAATTCAAATTTTCTTATGTTTTTTTGTCATTTGCAGATCAGTATCAGGTTGTATCTTGATCAAAATATGATTCGCGTTCGCGACTATAATATATATGCATTTACAGAATTATAGTCATTAGAATAGAATACTTAAGTTACATTAAGATAAAGATATATTTATTTGTATATTTGATTTGATATATTTAAGTGCATTTGTTCCCTAAGAACTTTTCCATAAGAGATTTGTTCTCAAGGAACAAATCTAACTTAGAAAGATGTATTAATGATTCTAATGATTATAATTCTGTAAATATATGTACCTGTTATAGTCGCAAATCATATTTTGATCAAGATACAACCTGACACTGACCTGAAAATTGCAAGAAACGTAAGAAAATTTGAATTTCACGGTCTACCACTGCACATTCACCTTAAATTGTCCGTGGTCCCTGCGCATTCACCTCAAGGTAAATAAATATTAGTTCATTTTGGGACCAAGGAAAATATAGACTATTTTAAAAAAAAGTAAAATATAGCCCGCGGATTTCTTTTGGCGTAGTCTTTTTGATGAGATTAAAAAAGCGCGCATCTCCGACTAGTAAATAGGTAGTTATCTGTGGCGTTATCGCACTTGTGGAATAACATAAAGTAAAAAGCACGCGTTTTTAAACACTGCATTATGGACCTAAAAGCGATTCAATGATAAATGATTTTATTTTTGTAAGTAGGTTTGTACAAACACTTTTACACGTCAATCATGTTTTTTTAAAACTAGATGAGGTCGGCGTTTCCTATCTGACTACTCTGAGAAGAAAGGCCGAAACAAACTCAGAGGTCGCAGTCTCTTTTAAAGTCCAGACATAATCTTGGTCAGGTTATATGAAGACCATGTAGTTCGATGTCTGAGAAGGTCTTTTGAGGAAAGAACCACACCTGTCCAGTCAGTGCACGCATTTGTCAGAAATCGTGCAGCTCAACTCAAGACTTAGGAGCTCAATGATTCGACGAACAATACCAAAGAAAGGACATTTGGGTAAGCACATAAATTACTCAAACAATTACAGAGAGAATAATAAAAAATATAAAATTAATAAAATGAACCACACCGTCTTCACATTCACAAATCACAATAAATAAAATAATATAATAATAAGAGCCACTTTACGAGTAAGTGTGTTAAAAATATGTAACATCTCTGCAATTATATTCTGACAAATAAATGGACTATCACAATTACTTATTCACGATTTTAATTGCGTTGATCCGTAAGATATTGTTGAGCTATTTTAGAATCCCATGAGCTATTTTTACATCGAGTTTGGGGCTAATGATGTGTAGGAAGTATTTGTAACAAGCAATAGATAAAGAAACCGGAAGCTATACATACGTACATACATGAAAGACAACTGAAAGCTATATGTAGGTACAAATATTGTTATGACATTTTATAAAAGTTTTGGTTCGATGGTTTATGAAAATACTTCGTTGTTTTTTAAGGGTTTTTATTTTTTTTTAATCTTTCACCTGCCTAAGAAGAATTTTCTATTTTCGGTATTTTCAGGTATACTTAAGAGAAACTTAACAAGCCTAAGACGTTCCATAACCACAAAGTAGTGGGTGATTCTGCCGAGACGGACACTTAGCGTTATCTAACGATTTGCAAGAGGGTTTAAATTTTAATTCATGCTAATGTCAGCATGTCGAAGACGACTAAACAAATAATAATCATACTGAAATGGCAAACAGTCTGTTTACTGTTTCAGGAAAAATTGACTTCTTTTTGAATTCTCTTTCATAAACTTTTATTTTTATAATATATACTTATACATACTTTATTGTACACGAGAAAATACATTGCTTCTGGTGACAAATTAATTTAACACTACAAAACATACAATTTAGTTCCATTTCATTGTACTATGTCATGTACTGCTACCGCGGTCATACCGCCAACAATAGAGTTTCTATTGTGCCTGTTGTCAGGCAGTCAACGAGAAGGTATTGGGTAAAGAAAGAAAGAAAATAAGTTTATTTGACCCAGGTTAAGTACCTACTTAGGTACCCATTAACTTCATATTAATATTGATTTTATCTAAAACCCGTGCTTTAAATTCAGAAAAAACATCTCAAATAAATGTTAGGTACCTATACTGTTTGTCAGTCCCTGTTACGTTGAAAACACAATCAATCAGTGTGACTTGCTAATTAAATGATCTGAATAAAATTTCGTTCACAATTTTTCACGCTTTTAAATCTCAATTTTTCATAAATTCAATACGTTACGAGTGTTACAAACACGCTTGAATAATTAATTCGTTAAAAATGCCCGGACATATTAAACCTTTTTGCTTGTGATTTCCTTTGCGACGTACGATTTCTCCTTAAGCATCAATGCACGTTCTTCGTATCTGGATTTATATAAATGGGATTATGTTTATTGAAAAATACGGCACACAGCTTATCTCGTTACAGAGTTTACGTCTTATACAAGTATATTTTGCATATTATTAGATACGGCTGAAATATGAGAGGAGAGTTATATAATTATACATCGTCGTTTCAGCCGATAGACGTCCACTGCTGGACATAGGCCTCCCCCAATTTTGGGAGGGTTTGCCATAATCGCCACGCTTGGCAGGCGGGTTGGCGATCGCAGTATGGTATGATGGTGGAATACATAGAGAACGCTGCTGCCCATTCTCCGGTACGATCCTTAGTCGCCTTTTACGACACCCACGGGAAGTAAGGGGTGGTGGTATTCTTTAAGTCCGGCACCACACAGACCAATTATACATTTACAATTATACATTATAGAATGACTTTGAAGGCTTTTAGTAGTATTACTCATCTACAAAGCCTAAGTATTCCCAACTATGTTGGGGTCGGCTTCCAGTCTAACCGATTGCAGCTAAATAACAATATTTTACATGGAGTGACTGTTGTGCTGTGCACAACACAGTTACCTACTGGGTAATACGATACCTCTTGGTTAGAAGACTGGTTGTCCGACTTTCGGGCTTCTGACGATCCGTAACGTTATTACTTAGGCACAAGCCTCTCTGGTATTTCTAAATCGTGCATAATAATTATACTTAATCTGCTAATTTTGCCATCGTTAGAATTAAAGCATAAGATTACATGAATCAACTACTTGTGACCCAAGGGCTGGCTTTTACCTTGGCCAGAGGCTAAGCATCGCCATACAACGTGTAATGCCGTTTTATTGTTAGGTATTATTTTTTTCATTTTTTTTTTCATTTTCATCCATTTTTATTTTTCTTTCAGTCTCTTGGGTAGGTACATTACCAGTCGACAGCGATGGGGATGAATTTTTCGACGCTATTTTTTAGTTTCTGTATAGTTTTAGTTAAGTTATTTTTAAATTTGGTTAAAGTAAAGTTGTATATATCTTGATTATTTAAATAAAAGCATATTGGTTTGATCACTTATGCACTAATTATAAGATTGACTGATTGATTTTACTTGCGTGTAACGTTACAGAAAGTAATCAAAAGTTGAATTGTCCTTTTTATATTATGTTACAATTTTAAGTAGGTACCTACGATTTTGTTTGTGCCAAAATCAACAACGCACAAAATAACGATTGTTCGATTTCAATTCTTTCAATTCAGTTTGTAAGTATAATTGTTGTTTTTCTAGGACCGTTTTGTTCCATTGTATTGAAAGATACATGCGAACGATAATTTATTGTACGGCCTCATTTGATTTGAAGCCAATTGTGTGAGCATTCCCCGCTCATGAGAAATTACATATTTAATTAACATTTTTATAACATCTTAAAATATACAAGAAAGTCAGTCGCAACATTTATGCCTGGCGGAAGCAACAACTTGTTTTTTTTTTTTAATGCAAAACTCTCAAAGTAGGTTATTGAAATAAGTGAATCGGTCACCATAGGAGATAAGTAACCAGAGTCGTCGGTTATAGTTGAAGTTGGATGTTTTCGAATAAAATTTAATTTAGGGCTGGTTTTTCGATCATCTAATAACTTTATTCGAGGAATAATTTTGAAATTTCACAGTTGTTTTATACAAAAACTGTTAAACGTCAATTTTATTCCTCGAATAAAAGTTATCTGGCGATGGAAAAATCAGTTGTTAATAGAAAACAAACAGTTTATAATTTATCAAATTAAATTTCATTCGAAAACATCCATAGGTTTCTTACTAAACTTCAACTATATCCGATGACCCACGTTACTTAAATCTCTTTTGTATCTGTAGGTGCCAATGTCTATATATATTTTGGCTTCGGTTATACAGAAAAACTACAAAATTATTTTAAAGGTCTTGACGAAAAGCTTCCTGGAAGTACAGCGGCTTTGTTCTAAAAAAACCTTGGGGAAAGGGCGTCGGTCACGGTCAAGGTTATGTCATTGAAGTTAGAACTGGCTTTTTTTAAACATCAGCTATGACATTAAATAAGTACTCTCACGCAAAATATTTGAAAAACAAGAAGGTACTCTACCACTACTTAATAACATTTTATTTTATTATGTTGCACTATTGTGCAATTTAATTTAATTTTATGTAAGTAATATGGGTTTTACCTGAATGAAATGAATTTTATTTATTTTATTATTTGTTTTTAGTAGTCTGAAACGAAACTATGAAACTTTTTAAGCTCCACGTGCTTATTAAAGTGTACTGGAGGAAATAAAGTCACTTTTATTAAATTCCTGTAGGGAAATACTAGCACTAGTACCTAGGTATCAGGATGGAAACATTCGTCAAGGTTTATTTGGAATAACAGGTGATACAACACGATTTACGAATCATCCAGTGAGGAGTCAAGTTTCGAGAACAAGTGTATTATAGCGCTCGCGCTGGGATTAAATTGCGTGAAAAGCTGAATTTACGTTTTTAGGGATTTCGTCTTAGTCCGTGACGTTCACAATGACAGGGTAGTATTAAAGTCCTCTGTTGAAAATCATAGTCGTGTCTCAAAATAAAAGTTTTTTTCATGAAAATAAGGTGATAAGCTTTTTTTTAAGTATAAAAGTAAGTTCGCTTTACTTTTTCGCTTTCACTACCACGTATTGGCAATTTTAATAAAAATCCGGAGAGGATTAAAGTACGTAAGTATTTTCATACTAGCAAAAGGGTGTCACGGGTAACTAATTGAGATTTTAATCAATAACGTTGTGAAAAAGAAGTCCTCGACTGTCCCGATCGGTTACCAATCCCATTGCATAGTCTAGACACAAGACAGTTCGGACAGTGCACGAGCCACAAATCTTAGCAAGA
Source organism: Mesoligia furuncula (assembly GCA_916614155.1). Classification (NCBI taxonomy): domain Eukaryota; kingdom Metazoa; phylum Arthropoda; class Insecta; order Lepidoptera; family Noctuidae; genus Mesoligia; species Mesoligia furuncula. The sequence continues at coordinate 15,119,287 of OU744798.1, forward strand.
TTACAGTAGGTAATAGGGTGGCCAGGGCCATTTCTCTAGGATTTAGAAAATCATTGTCAGTTCAAGAGCAACTTTAATACTAGAACTAAGAGGCTGTGGATAAAACGGAGTATTTTTGGCACTTGTTCATAACTTCACAGTTAGGAGTTACTAAATGACTGCATTTGTTAGTTATTAATATATTTTATTAAGAAAAATATTGAACGACCTCTTGTGTTTAATTTAATAAGTCACTTGTGCGATGAAAAAATAATAAATTAATTGATATTTCCGCTACTGGTCATTCACGAATTAATTCACAAGTTTCAAGAAGTAAAACATTACTTCAAACTTTTCTAAAGTATCATCTATCGTGAGAATAAAACAAATGATAATAATAATTGTTCGCTGTAATTTTCTGTAACAACTTTCTAGTGTTAGAAAAACTTTTTAAAAGTTTGTGCCTAGTTGTTTCTATAAATTATTTTCTTTTTAACGAGTGATTATTTAAAGTTTATCTTTGGAATTCCTTTTACTTAAATCTTCAGAAAATATTCAACAAACACTATATTTCCGCCCCAGAATTTATTATTTCCCGTGTCCAATTTATTTACAACAGCTTACAAAAAAATCTTAGACCACATAATTATTTACGAGTACACACAAAAGTTCGAAGTCAATTCAGAAATAATCGGAAACATTAACATTCATATCCCGTCTAACTCGTCACATATAAAGTACGTGATATAATATTTAACTCATACAATTCCATGAATATTTTTCTGCACGATGGAGCAATGTGGTGACTTACCTGAGCTGTGTCGGGACCGGGAACGTCGGATCGTCACTAGCGAATACTTGGAATCACGTTTTCGAAATGATGGCGCGCATTCAATAACAAAGTTTCAGGCATGCAGAGCTTATATAGCTGTCCGCCCCGCCCACCGCACCGCCTTCGGGCGGGACGACCGCGCACTACAGCCTTCAAGCTTTTCACGTGACACAACCTCAACTTTTTCTTAACTTTAAACGCCTGAAAACTTAGGCGTGAAAGGATTTTTTCGAAACATACAGCCGAGCGTGCGTGTTATTAAAAGCTTTTTTCCTTGACATTATGTTATTTAATATAAATTCAGTTTTTCAAAGCCTATCTTTTGAACGTACTTTCTGAGAATAATCCATATACAGCCTATAATGTTCCCACTGCTGGGACACAGGCCTCCTCTCGGTGAGAGGGAGTGGGCCGTAATCCACCACGCGGGCCCAGTGCGGATTGGCAGATGTCACATGTCTTCGAATTTTTGGTTCTAGGACATGCCGGTTTCCTCACGATGTTTTCCTTCACCGTTTTGAGAGCAGTGGTGATGAAATAATTTACACAAAGTAAAGCGCCTGCCTGGGTTCGAACCTACGACCTACAACTCGTAAGTCGCGGCCGTTACCACTTGGCCACCACTGCTCTCAGTCGCGGCCGTGCCGTCTGAGAATAATGTTGAGTGTTTATATAAAGTTCGGCGGTAAGTACCTAATGTATTTTATGGAAGACTAAGAAAGGCTTCAGTTACTTGTAACCTTTCAATTTCTTGATACCAACCTAAAAGTTGAATTTTTTAAATAATCACAAAGTAATAAATAGAAGAAAAAAATATTCTTTGCACGTTACATTTTGATAAAGTTGAATAAAATAGAGATGTTGAGGAAAAAAATACCAAACTAAATGGAGTTTCCTTTTCAATAAAAACATCAATTCCCCAACGGAGGTATATCGCCCTACCTAATCGTAATTGTAATAGAAAACAGTTCGTAACCAACGGATTTTCCACAAAATCTCTTTTATACCAACTATATTATTTTTAGATAAGTTCTGAAAATATACTGTCTTTTGAATCCATCATCTGCCTAGCCTTTTCCCAACCACGTTGGGATCGGCTTTCAGTCTAACCGGATGCAGCTGAATACCAGTATTTTACATGGAGCGACTGCCTATCTTACCTCCACAACCCAGTTATTGGGTAATACGATACCCCTTGGTAAGACTGGTTGTCAGGTTTTCGGGCTTCTGACGACCCGTATTGACTGTCAAATCTTTGACTTGGCTTAACGTTTTTGGCTTAACGTGCTTTCCGGAGCACGTTTTTTTAAGGCACGGAGGGGTCTGGGTATATATAAAGATGATCACCCATCCACAGACCTGTCGCGGCAAGTCGAACCGTGCGGCTGTTATTTCTTGGCCACAACACAAACCCCTCCTCTGAAGCTACTACTCCTCTGATACTTTTGAATACAACCTTAAGGATTGTATTTATTATGTTCGGAAAAGTTTGTTGTTTTTAAAGGTCGACAAGCTCTACAATACGTAGAGCTTGTCGTATTGTGGGGCTAGTGGCTAAGTAATAACAGCCGCACGGGTCGATCGATCAGGTTAAGCTACGCTTGCCGCGGTTGGTCTGTGGATGGGTGACAATCTTTACATACCAAGACCCCTCTCCCCATGCCCCGGAAAGCACGTAAAGCCGTTGGTCCCGGCAGTCATTCGTGGACCTTTGACAGTTTTTTTAAAGTCTGACAACCAGTCTTACCAAGGGGTAAAACAGGGGTCCCAGTAACTGGGATGTGGTGGTCAGATAGGCAGTCGTTCCATGTAAAATACTGGTATTCAGCTGCATCCGGTTAGACTGGAAGCCGACCCCAACACAGTTGGGAAAAGCTTATATAATGTTGTATGTATTTATAGTATTTTTAATTATATGGGCCTTGATGCCTGAAATAAATGGATAAATAAATAAAAGGCTAGACAGATGATGAGGTCGTATTGTAGAGATTTACAAGGATTATTTTTGGAATGTATGTGTTTGGAATGTGTGTATGTGAAAAAAAAAAAAAAAAAAGCCTTGACTTTTTAAATAATACTGTTACGTACCTTTAACCCTTAGTCTGCCGGAACGTAGATCTACGCGAGACACAATGGCTTTTTAATTGTGTCTGTAATTACGGCACACAAGCGGTTAAACATTTATTTATTTATTTATGTATACTTTATTGTACACAACAAAAAAAGATACATCAAACACTACAAAATATACAATGGGCGGCCTCATCGCTTTCTGCGATCTCTTCCAGGCAACCTTGGAATGGACAGTGATTTTCCAGGATTTTTCAGTGATTTTTTATTTATTTTTTTCAACATAATCAGCATAATAGTATTATTTTTACGAAGTCAGGCCTAATACTCGTATTTCTATTGGTATGTGTGAGGAGCATAATAGCTTATTTGTTGCCATATTTGTACTCTTCCGAAAGGGATCTATGTCATTATAATCCACTGCTGCGACCTACAAGCCTCCACTCGGTGAGAGTGAGTGGGCCATAATCCACCAAGAGGGCCCAGTGCGGGTTAAAACGACCCACTTATCGAGGTTGGTCGATGTCACATGCCTTTGAATTTTTGGTTCTAGGACATATAGTTTTCCTAACGATGTTTTTTAATTCACTGTTTTGAGCGAAGGGGTGGTGACATAATTTACACAAAGTAAAGCACCGGTGGACAGCTCTGGCTTAAGAAGGCTAGAGGCAGAGAAGAGTGGCATACGTTGCAGGATGCCTTCACCCAGCATTGGGTTGCGAAAGGCTGAAGAAGAAGAAGAAAGCACCTGTCAGGGTTCATACCTAAGACCTGTACAACTCGTAAGTCGCGGCCGTTACCACTGGGCCAGCACTGCTCCAGTTACTATAAGTAACTACGCAGTCAAAGCGTTTTGTAGATAGATTATCTATTCGCAATAGGACGGTTTCGGCACACGTCGGTGAAAAGTTTGAACATCAAGATCGATTTTTATTTGAAACCAGCAGCGCCTCGCGGTTGACCCGCATTAGTGTCGATTCCATGGGAATATCGGGATAAAAACTATCCTATGTCCTTTCCCGGGACTCAAACTATCTCTGTACCAAATTTCATCTAAATCGGTTCAGCGGTTTAAGCGTGAAGAGGTAACAGACAGACAGACACACTTTCGCATTTATGATATTAGTATGGATTATTAAAAAATTATTCAGTCACCAATAAAAGATTTTTGAGCGTTTGACTGCATTTCTTCTCTGATTTCGGGTGGGGCTAACAGCAACAACAATAATAATATGGTATTTTATTATTATTGTTGTTGCTGGTTTCTTGTGGTTACCAAGCGTACAAACACGCTGTGTAGACGGTGTGTTATATGCTGACGCTACTCCCCTTCACGTACACGTTCACAGCGTGTTTGTATAATTGGTTACCACAAGTAAAGCACGCGCCGTTTCGTGAGATAAAATAATTAGGTATTCTAAAACTAAAAGGCGGTTCTTTCGACATTGAAAATTCAGACGCGAGACTTAAGTCATGTGAGCAATTAAAGAGTTGTTAGGTACTCCTCATAGAAGTAACCTCTATCAATACAACCACAGTTTAGATTCAGTGTGAAAAAGTTTTTCAAAGTCTGAACGTCTTTGTTCTTATTTGATGGTTACATACAAAGTTGTCTTATGTCATTTAACCAACACGATATTACATATGGTAATACAAAACATAAAAATTAATAAATGCACAGACTGCACAGTTTAGTACCCCGCCGTCATTAAATTGGTATGAACTCATATTGTACTTTTAGAACTTGACAGTGCCTTACATTGTCGTATATGTATATTAACTAGCAGCGCCCCGCGGTTTCACCCGCATAAGTTTCGAACCATAAGTGAAAATCCTATGTGTTATTCTGATGTAGGTATGTATAAGCTACGAGTATGTTACTGTAAAGTTTCATCAAAATCCGTTCAGTAGTTCTTGCGTGAAACACCCAAACATCCATCCTCACAAACTTTCGCGATTATGATATATTATATATATTTAAATATATATGGATTTGCGAAGAATTTGTTACAGTAGTTGGGAGGAAAATGTCATACAACTGCCTTTTAGTAGGTTCGTAATATTCGAGACAGCATGCATTGAATCACAGTCAGGGAAATTAATTTTAGTAGGTTCTTCATATTCGATACAGCCATTGAATCACAGCCAGGGAAATTAATTTTAGTAGGTTCGTAATATTCGAGACAGCCATTGAATCACAGCCAACCAGGGAAATTAATTTTAGTAGGTTCGTAATATTCGAGACAGCATGCATTGAATCACAGCCAGGGAAATTAATTTTAGTAGGTTCGTAATATTCGAGACAGCCATTGAATCACAGCCAGGGAAATTAATTTTAGTAAGTTCGTAATATTCGAGACAGCATGCATTGAATCACAGCCAGGGAAATTAATTTTAGTAGGTTCGTAATATTCGAGACAGCCATTGAATTACAGCCAGGGAAATTAATTTTAGTAGGTTCGTAATATTCGAGACAGCCATTGAATCACAGCCAGCCAGGGAAATTAATTTTAGTAGATTCGTAATATTCGAGACAGCATGCATTGAATCACAGCCAGGGAAATTAATGTTAACTATCCGAATAAAAAGAAAAGAGGTGATTTTGTGTATGTTTGTTTGTTACGCTGTCACGCTGAAACGGCAAAACGGATTTGGATGAAATTTGGCACATGGATAAACCAGGACCTGGACATAGGGTACTTTTACCCCGATATTCCCTCTGGATCGAGACTTATGCTGGTGAAACCGCGGAGCGCAGCTAGTGGTTTATATGATTGACAATTAAGGCTGAGTTGCATCATCTGACTTTGACCGTAACTTTAACCATAACCGGTGATTTTTGTATGCAGTTTGACAGACTTTTGACGTTTGTTAAAGTTAAAGTAAGAGGATGCAACCCAGGCTAAGTCTATTTGCCGTGTTTAGAGTGAGCAATTTCATACAACTGTCAAAGATTAATGACAGTTATGATTTGTATACTTACTTATCTCACAACATTAACAACAAACAACAACAATTCAAGTCAACAATAACAAAGACAACTTATTAAGTTACAATACGACACAACAATACATACCACAATTTGAGTTTGTAGTAATTTTGATGAACAATTAATTTTCCTGACTTTACCTCCACTTGCCAGTTTAGTTAGGAATTCAGGAAATATTCCTATCATCGTCATATTTCTCTACCAGAATCCAGTTTAACAATAAATATGGCTCGTACACACGTATTCACATTCATTGGAGCTAGAGAGAACTAAGGAACTCAATCTACAGGTGTCGGTTCAAGGCGAGGAGGGCTCTACGTGTTCTCGACACTCAGAACTCTGTGGTAGGTAACAGGTATGTCGCGATATACGTATTTAGTTACATCATGTTTGGTACAGTATATTCACTGCGATAGCCAGTTGCTATATTTTTACAGAAGGCTCTAGGCTACATCACGCCAGGACCCTTAACACAAAGGAACAAAAAGGCCATGCGATGCAACCCCCCCCCCCCCCCCTCGTATCACATCGCCCGATGGAAGTTCTACGTCATTACTGTATTGTTTTCCGAGTTATTCCGGTCTTTTCCTTAATGAAGATGGGTTTTATTCTCGTTTCACATTTCAAATTTTAATACTTAAATTGTATAATTGTTTACAATAAAAGGCTGTACAAAGTACAAACAAACATCCCACACGTCTATGGAAAGCTATCGGAATCGTTTTTCCCCGAGACATTACGTCATAACGCTAATACAGCAATCAATCATTTATGGACCACTTGAAAACAATAATTACACATTGTGTTTACATTAAAAGCAATTAAAAATGATTTTTGTTTGACGTACTCCAATTTCACAAATATACGATGCCCATTATGGATATGTGCTCAGCGGTTAATGTGAATGAACTCGTAGATAGTTAAACTATTGTTTAGGGGCGGTATGTTTATAAGAAGGAGAAGCTTTTCAGAAGCTACCCAGTAAGCCAGTGAGTAGGTGCATAATAATAATAGTATATTATTTATTTCGGATTACAAGTACTCACAATTCATATAGTATTAGTAATAGTGACTTAAAAACTATGTTAGTTAACCTTTTTAAACTAAAACCGGGCCAGGGCGAGTCGGACTCGCGCACCGAGGGTTCCGTACCATCATATGTTTTTAAATTTTCATCGGCGAGGCCTATATTCATCAGAGAATTTTAACACTGTGCACTGCGGTGTAGAATATTGCAGTTTTATGTCAGCGCCATCTCTTGACCGATAGATAAGACGTGGCTTAACACACGTTGGCACGTGCCCCCATCCATGCCATCCTCCATCCTCCATGCCTTATTAAGGGACTGTCCACTATGTGGATGACTGATTGACACACTGATTGGACTTAGTACAAACTGTTTAACCAAGTCAAGCAAAAGATGGAAGCTAATATTAAGAATTTTACTTTGTGTAAGTGGTTGTAATGGCAATCGTATCACTTGGTTTTAATAAGTTTTTATACTTTATTTATCCTTTTGATAGATTCTTATATATTTAGTAAATTCGAGGACTTTGTAGGCCTTGTATACTATAGATTTTTTTTTTTGCGAATGGTAAATCATCAAATGACTCCTCCCGCTCTGGGTGGAGCGGAAGGGAGTGTCAGACTCTTACTGACTAAAACCCAACAGTGTTCTTTCCTTAGCCCTTTATGTTCCGGGCCAGCTTACCCTTTCGGACAATCCAGCTGACCCGGCAGGCTTCGGCCCTAAGGGGCCCCTCCTCGATGCTGACATCTCTTTGAGGCGCGCGTGGAACACGTACGAGCCGTCCGGCACGGGCCTGGTCCTGATCGGACGGTGAGCTACCCATTACTCTCCGCCTGCAGGCCCGCACCTACGGTGGCCGGGAGTCGTCACGCGGCTCCCGACGCCCAGAGCGTCTCCCGCGGCGGCTGGGATGAGAGGCTCTCTCCCTGAGCATGACTGCTTCGCAGAAGGAGGTGACAGCCTCCCACTCCCTCTCGCCCCAGACCATCAAAGCCGAACGCGAGAGGTCGCCGCCGTTGCCGATCGCCTCCACGAGGACACGGCGGTGCTCCAGATCTGTAGATAATTTTTTTATTTTATCAAGTACCTACTTGTTGACCGTGGAGTTTATTGCCGGCTCTTCTCCATAGGAAACGACCAATTGGAACCGCGCACCTAGCTTCTGACCTATCATAACATATAATCAGCCTATAATGTTCCCACTGCTGGGACACAGGCTCCTCTCGGTGAGAGGGAGTGGGCCGTAATCCACCACGAGGGCCCAGTGCGGGTTGGCAGATGCCACATGTCTTCGAATTTTTGGTTCTGGACATGCCGGTTTCCTCACGATGTTTTCCTTAACCGTTTTGAGAGCTGTGGTGATGAAATAATTTACACAAAGTAAAGCGCCTGTCTGGGTTCGAACCTACGACCTACAACTCGTAAGTCGCGGCCGTTACCACTTGGCCACCACTGCTCCCAGCTCCCACCTTTCATAAGTGCCCATGTAGATCTATGTGAATTTTTTTTTTGTTTTGGCACCCTAATTTACGTTGTTCTACCTTGTTCCTATTTCTATCAATGTCGTAGGGATCCCTAAAATATCGGAGAGAAAGTCCTTTTATGTCTTACTTCTCGCGACGATCACTTCATACTTAGCCATGAGCCATCCATTCAGGAGTACCGTGTGACCTACTGCATACAGAAAAGGCATTTCAGGACACTCGTAAGTGACGAAAGAATTGCCAATGAAAAGAAAACTGTGCTTACACGAAAACTTTGCAAGGTTTTTTTTGATAAACCAAGAAGATACACTCTCTGAATGTGAACTTTATTTCGAAAAGGATAAGGTTCTTTTTAAGATGGAAGCCTATCTTACGTAGTTTATCTTTCTTAACAGATGAATGAACCCTCACGCAGTAGAAGAATATGTAAAATTTTCCTATTCTCAGTCGGTGCTTGGAGTAAACTCCTATCTACTGATATTGTTTTCCAACGATGTTTTCCACATTATAAAATCTTATAGATGTGTTATTCTAACATGTCATGAAACATTTATAACTTATACAGTTCCTTTCATGAATATTGCCTGTAAACTGCATAAGTAGCCAATACATGGACTATTTCAATAAAGTTGGTTTAAGTGCAAATTGTAGCCCTTTTTGTTTGTATATGTTCTTTTATCACAACAAAACCGTTTTACATTATGAAATGCAATGAGGGTTTTCTGAAATATCGTAAACTAGGTGGCAGCACTGAAGCGTCAGGTCCGGCCACCTGCCAAGTGTCTTAAAAGAGCCTTTACTTTCTTTAGTCCTGACTGAATGACGAACGAATGAATAAAACGAATGATGAACGTCATTATATTTTTTACTAGATGCGCCCTGCGGTTTCACATAAGTGTCGATCCCGTGGGAATATCGGGATATCCTATTTCCTAATCCAGGTCATGGTATACCCAATTGTGCCAAATGTCATTATAATCCGTTTACCCGTTTTAACTTGAAAGCGTAACGTACAAACAAACAAAAATCAATTCTTTCCTCTTTATAATATTAGTTTAGATATTCGTTGTCGAAATGGAAGACCTTTTGTCAAAGTGGCGCCAACTGGTGGCATGAATTGACTTACGTAGTTCACTTACTTTCCTACTTATATTCAAACCCCCTTAGTAATAAACGTGTTACATCAGATGAATAGTTACAAACTGATTTCTATCTTTCAGTTCTCAGTAATTTGACTTTCGAAAGAAGAAGACAAAGCGTTGTGTAAGGGAGAAATTGTCAAACATTTTCATTAAAAATAATACTTAAATAAATATGACATCACGCCGGTTTCCCCTAATGGTTAATCAGAAGTGTACCTACCCACATTTCGCGAATTGTGGCTAAGTAATAACAGCCACACAGGTCGATTGATCAGGTTAAGCTACGCTTGCCGCGGTTGGTCCTTGGATGGGTGACCATCTTTACATATATATCAAGACCTCTCCGCGGCTCAGAAAGCACGTTAAGCCAAAAACGTTAAGCCAAGTCAAAGATTTGACAGTCAATACGGGTCGTCAGAAGCCCGAAAGTCTGACAACCAGTCTTACCAAGGGGTATCGTATTACAAAGTAATTGGTCAGTTAGGTAGTCGCTCCTTGTAAAATACTGGTATTCAGTTGCATTCGGTTAGACTGGAAGCCGAGCCCAACATAGTTGGGAAAAGACTAGGCAGATGATGACTGCCATCAACTGTGCCCAAATTCTTTCTTCTCGCTGCTACTGAGAAATACCCAGTAACGCTTTACCCGATCTGGTAATCGAAAGCAGAACCTCATGGTCTACTAGACATATACAAAAAATATATAACAATAGCTAGGGACATGCTTTTGACAGACGTAATACAGAGTCGTATATACCATTCTCCCGATTACAAGAAATTCAAATTCAAGAGTTCGTCTTTCTTTGATCCCTTACCTAATATTCCCTACCTAATATAATTCACGAGTAAATTGCGTGGGCCAGTTTGTTGGAATAATCATGGAAATTTTGGGTAAACCCACACGTTCATATTGAATTCTTTGTAATTCCTTGGTTCTATGGAATATATAATATGTGGTTGCTCATGTTTTTCAAACTAATGTCATGATAATATTATAATGGTAACGAAAAATAAATGTTTTTAACTTTTCATAGAAAGTTTTTAAATTTGGAGTTAAATAATTTATATAATTCAATACTAAGCCGTGGTAGCCCAGAATGCTAACATAGGAATTATAGGTCGTAGGTTCGAATCCTGACAGGCGCTTTACTTTGTGTAAATTATTTCTTCACTACTACTATACTCTAGTGTTCTAGAGAGCAGCATCCTAAGTTGCTGAACTTCTAATACTAGGCAAACCTGCAGGTCGAAACTATAGCACATAAACACTAATAATCCTTATGACCATGACATATATGTATTCATGCTAAACTATTTTACTTACTTACAAATCAGTCGGATCATAAAACAAGGCTTTAATGGGCACTTTCCCTGACGCCATAAAAGGGGACACATTAAAGTTATACCTTACCGAATTTAACGTGACAAAGTTAGTGTCATAGTCCATTACCCTTTTTCGTAACAATGTTAGGATTGGAACTCGATCAAAGCCGTCAATGGACTCAGAAAATATCGATGTTGTAATGAAATGTAAGTCAGTGGTTATCCATTTTGGGCAATAAATTTATGGACGTCAATATCTCACATTGGTTAATGAGTCAGTCTGCAGGCGGGTTCCAAATGTACAACAAAACAAATATTTGTGCAATACTAATAAGCTTCAATTATTATTCTTAGTCATTACCTACGCAATCGTCATAGTTTTTTTTATGTAGGTAGGTAGTAGAACAGATATACCTATAAGGTAGATTGTTTTATCAGTCTGGCAGTCCATTACAGAAAGATCATCTTGTCTAACGCTTAGTAATTTATGCTGCAAAGCCGCTGCTGACTCTTTAGGCAGCAATTGCGATTTAATCGCCTTAATCAGACTGGCCACACTATCATATTTATTATTTAGCTTCAACTTAGCCGCCTGTGAAAGATGACTTTTTAAAACAAAATTGATTAATTTAGTCTGACCTTCTTGATCGAGCTCTGATTGATAATATTCTATCCCGTCAATAAGTTGCTTTACACTTGTGTCGTCATCTGTTAAAACTGGTAATAAGCTCAAAGCGATTTTTAATTCAAACTTAGCCATGATTTCTACCTTATTAGGACTCTTCTTTCTAGATGGAGTAGTACATAAGTTGTCATATAAACGTAAAAAAAGATGTTACCAATTTTTCAATTTTTAAACATTCGTCTTCTTTTAAGCTTGATCTTAATTGTTCTATTTTCTCCAAATCAGTGTTAAAGAGACTTACTATATTATCAGCTTCTTTAATTTTCCTCAATAGTACTTCACCCTGTCGCCTACTTGGGCCGATTTTCACTAAATATGTTCTTATCTTATTTAGCTCACTATTTAAATGGTATAAATGTTCATACATTGCTGTTCATTACAGTCATTAGTAGAATTATTACAATTAATTATCATTGATAGACACTTATACACGCACACAAGAATTCACTTAAACGCACTGACACTCGTCTTTCTTCTTGAAGGTTTAAAGAACGTGCATAAAACAAGGATACCATATTGAGATCATACAAAGCTGCACTGACTGATGCAGTGATAAGCCACAAAAGTTGCGCGTCACCCAATAGGTTATAAACTTCGGAGCAGACGGGATCGATGGAGAATAATAAGCGGATAAAGGACTTCTATTAATAGGCCTGGTTAGGGTTGCTGCATCAGACATTAGAAAGATAGGGTAGATTACTTAGATGCCAATCTGTATCATTTTTTTTTATTAGCCCTTTATTCCCCACTGCTGGGCAAAGGCCTCCCTGCTCTCTTTCCACCTCTCTCTGTCCAGAGCTTCCAAGGACCAATCTTTATGAAAGAAGTCCAGCTCATCCCGCCATCTCGGTCTGGGCCTGCCGCGATGTCGTATCAACTTATATTTAATCTGTAGGTATCTAAGTATACGTAATGTAAATTAAAGTCGCTTTTCGTGTCTACCTGTGTGACCGCGTTGTATTTTGGTTTTCGCTATAATTTAGAGTATATAAACTAGCAGCGCCACGCGGTTTCACCTGCATAAGTTTCCCGTGGAAATATCGAGATAAAAACTATCCTATGTCCTTTTCCTGGACTCAAACTATCTTTATACCAAATTTCATCTAAATAGGTCCAGCGGTTTAAGCGTGAAGCGGTAACAGACAGACAGACAGACACACTTTCGCGTTTATAATAAGTATTAGTATTGATTAATATTAAACTAACATATAATAAAGAAATCTCGATGTTTTGCCATATCGTAAAAACCGTACAAAACAGGAATGGGTTGTTAATCAAGTATAATTTAGGTAGTAATAAGTATGCGTACTCAAGAAGTTTTAAGTAGGTACAAATGTGGCTATAATAGTAGGTGTATGGTCCAAAGAAATGATGGATGGATTGTGTTAAAGAGAGTGTTTAATGGTGTTGTTTGATGATCTGACTAAAAAGGAGGTGAATAATGAGCTGACAGCTGAAAGGGAACTAGTCATATAAGACAAAGACATGCTATACTATACACAACAATACAATGGGACAGGGAAATGATGATGATTGATTATTTTTTGTTTTTAAACCGGTCAAGTGTTAGTTGGACTCGCGCGTAGGTACCTATGTAAATAGTTTTAAAATTATTTTTTTTGTAATGTAGGTAACTTCAAATTTACGGTTTTCGGATTTTTTCCTTTAGGTAGGTACTTGTGCGACATGACATTGCTTTTTGCCAAATTTCATGATTCTAGATCAACGGGAAGCACCCTATAGGTTGATTTCAGAACATAAACGCCCGTATCTTTTGATTGCGTTGACTTAGAAGTTTGATTTTTCACTACTTTTATTATATTTTATTATTATTATAAATATATTAATTTCAACTTGATAAATCAACGCGTTCCTGAGAAATAGGGTCTTGACTGACGGGCAGACAGACGGACAACGAAGTGATCTTATAAGGGTTCCGTATTTCCTTTTGAGGTACGGAACCCTAAAAAAGACATGGCAAGACAAGACATCTAGTGATCTAGCCTTATAAAAACCGAAGACCAAAGAGACGTTAGAAGTGTGAAAAGCTGCTGAGAACTGGGAACAGGACCTACCGTTCTGTGGCTTTTTAGTCTAATGGTCTTAGTAGTAAAGCCTGCATTTGAACAACCCATGTAAAGTAGGTATAAAAATCTAAGCACCTTTTAAGTAAACCTTACTAACTAACAATTATTATGGATGTAGTATGTAGGTACTAACACTAAGTTCTTAGTGACGAAGTCTGCTGCCTGGCAACCCTAACCGTGATGCATCCGTCCGATGCTTCCTAGATCGATCTGTTCAACACCTGTTCCATGTCACTGATTTAATTTAATCCGAGTAATACGCATTGTACATATAAATAGTTCGATTTAAAAAATCTTATTGAAAGTTATACCTTTCTTTAAGAACGCCCGAATGAATTTTATATTCAGATTCAGTGATGCAATCGGGTTAACTATAATAAAAATACCTAGTTAGTCTCCAGAAGTAGTAGATTCTTACTTTTATTAAAGTTGAATTTGTGCTTATCTATCACTTATCTGTTGTGTTGTGCATATGCTGAAGGCGTAAATACCTTTGCCCGTGGATCAAGGCCTGCGGCGCGTGTTCGGGTTTAGACTTAGACAAAGAAAAGCATAGACGGCGGGTAGCTCCATTTCATTTCCACAAGAAAGGGATAAAGTATTGAGTTCTTATAAGTAACAGAAAAGGATAAAGCTATACTATTTCCGTCTCTCAGTGCGTGCCAGTTTTTTCAAGGCAGCTACTTATGTAGCTCATGTTAGTTAGGTTACTTTTTTGTCTCATGTGTGGCCACGCTACCCGATGCTCTATAGCTTTCTTACTCTAAGGGTTTAGATTTATATCGAACTAGCGGCCCGCCCCAGGTTCGCACAAGGAGCAATTTGGTTTTTTCGAATTTCCAAAATTTTCTCTCATACAAACCGTGTCCTGGCTATACCGAACATAACAAAAAAAAAGAATTATCCAATTTGGTGCAGTCTGGAATGCGCGTACAGACATTTTGGCAACTTTGTTTTCCTAATAGGTACTACGTAAGGATAAAGTCAGTCTGTCACTAGCAGGCGCTTTAGTAAGACGTGTGCAGTCAAGGCTCGGGAGAATGAATATTCTCCCGAGCCTTGACTCTCCGTCACTCTGTGAGGGAATCCTCACAGAGTGACGGAGAGTTTTCTCTGATTGAGAATGTTCTGCAACTTTCTTTTCAACGGAGAATATTCTCAGAATATGGAGAATTTAAAATGGAAATAGTTAAAAGCAGTAGTTAATTATGATGGGCAGGATATCAAGTTACGACCAAAATACGTTATATTAATAAATTTTATTAAAACTGATTTATTATAATTTATAAAGTTTTGTGTGTGCTTTATTTACAGAAATCTTAATTTAACATTAAGAGTGGGAAGTAAGCAAAATTGTCTTAATTTGATCTTTAGGAAATTGATAAGACTTATGTTCAAAATAATAATAAGTAATATATTATTTTCAAACATTTTGTAGCACAGAAACATAAAATAATAAAATTTTCTGCATAGAAAAACATCAAGAAGTTATCTCTAATTTTTACTAATTTTCGATTGATTTTATTTTTTATTGAATTAAAGAGGTAATATGCTAATCTGTACACAGTAGGTATAAAACAAAGTCGCTCCCGCTGTCTGTAAGCTTAGATCTTTTAAACTAACGCAACGGATTTTAATGGAGTTTTCAGCAATAGATAGACTGATTCAAGAGGAAGGTTTGTACCTACAAGTTGAAATTGAAAGCATGCGACAAACCGAAATGGGAGATTGCAGTACTCATCATTATGAACAACTTTTATAAGGGACCAAAACTGCAATCGCGAAAAAAAAATCAGCTGTTCCCTACATTTTGACGAGTTATGGCAATATAAATGTAGAGAACAGTACGTGGCGAAAAAAATTGTGCAGATTTTTTTTTTAAATCCTTTTTGAACATACGAAATTTAAGAGAATTGGCTTACAAATATTCTTGCTCAGGAGAATTTAAGTTGTGGATAAGATTATTTTGATGTCAACTTCGTAAAACGTTCAGATGCGCTCAAAACTACTACTTTAACTAAAAATAGATCGATACAGTGGAGAAGTCCAATTTCAAAATTCTCTTCAAAATCCGAGAAATGTCAGTCCGAAATAGCCATAATACTATTTTTATGAGGGGTTGCGCACTAGATCCGAACTCTGTCCGTCCGAGTTAAGAACATTACAAAGCAGTGGCGACAAGAGTGAACATAATTAGAATGAAAGGACATTTACGGCGAATGTGCAAGAAAGTTAACTATGTGTGGTGAGCGAGGGCTACGATGGTAGGTCATAATTTAATATTGGCTAGATAGTAAGTATTCTTATTTATAGTAAATCGCCAAACACGTGTGGCCCTTCATTATATTTAGTATATTATGATAGTAAATATTCTTATTTATAGTGAATCGCCAAACACGTGTGATGATTCTATTTCTGTAAGAAGACTTGTACAAACACTGTTACAAGTCAAAAATAAATTATGTTTTTAAAGCTGAGAAAAAAGACCGAAACAAACTCAGATGTTAGTCGCTTTTAAACTTTTGACCGCCACAGTCATGTATAGATGACAAAATGTGCCCAGATCATCATCATCTGCCTAGCCTTTTTCCCAACTATGTTGGGGTCGACTTCCAGTCTAACCAGATTCAGCTGAATACCAGTATTTTACATGGAGCGACTGCCTATCTGACCTCCACAACCCAGTTACTGGGTAATACGATACCCCTTGGTAAGACTGGTTGTCAGACTTTCGGGCTTCTGACTACCCGTAACGACTGTCAAAGATCCACAAATGACAGCCGGGACCATCGGCTTGACGTGCTTTCCGAGGCACGGAGGGGTCACGGTATGTAAAGATGGTCACCCATCCGCAGACCAACCGCGGCAAGCGTAGCTGCGTAAATGTGCCCAGATGCCAAACCAAAATGTGCCCAGCACGCCACGGTTCGACTACATGACAGACTTTGTCGCCGAGGGCATGTTTTTGATTTTTTAAAGTGTGGCGGTGAAAAGGTTAAAGTCCAGACATAATCTTGGTCAGATCACGGGCCTAAAAATACCACTTTGGAGAATCATAAAAGGATAACATTATGAATTATAAAATGGCGAAGACAGTCCGTGTTTTTCTTTTTTTTCGCTGCACTACGTCGGTACAATCAAAGAGATTGGATTTGGATTGGATTGATTGGTGTTTTAGCACAGACAGAAAAATATAACTGAAAAATGCTTCACCAATGGGATTTGATACTTAACAGTTAACTGTTAATTCTGTTATCCTTTTATGATTCTGCCAAAGTGGCCTTTTTAGGCCCCCAGGTGACGAGGACTATGTAGATTCGATTTTCACTATTATAAATGTAAGATCTAGGTAAATCATTTATTTACCAGTAATTTTACGTTGGTTACGTATCTTATTTTACTCAAATCGTCAGTAAACACCCTGGAACGTGTGCAGCGTTAAATACGATGCCCGGCAAATGCTACCACTATAATTCGCGTTGCATTGCCACCGCAAGACTCGTCCTAACTATGCAATAACTACGATAACTCACAAAGTTTTCACTTTTGACTGTATAGATCATTCACTACTTACATTCTTTATGAATAAATAAAAACAGTAGCACACAATGTTTTTATGTTATAAAATACCGAAATGGTCAGCTGAGTGCTATCTTCTGAGATACAGGCCTCGCCTAGTTCAGAAGATAGAGTCAATACCCTTAAGTAAACCGCTCTTTACCACCACAAATGCTGTGGGGTTATTATTGTATAACGTATGTGACATTAGTATACTTACCTTTTAATTGGGACTGGTATTTAGCAATTCTGGTATTTAGCTTCGGAGCCATCCTTGTTGCTATGCTGGTGAGAAATAAACTATTTTCTATTTCTTCTATTTGTGCACATCTGTGAAAAATATTAGATACCTACCTATACCTACGAAATCCAATCATTGATTTCAATAATTTTTAGGACAGATCCTAGGCATGCACACTATTTTACTTAGAACGTAATGAAACAATATGTAATTAGCCATTTAAGTATCCAAAACGTGTGAAAGAATACTAACTTTTTTATTTACTGTGGGAAATTATCAAATAACTTCTCCCGTTCTGCGGGAACTGTGTCAGATTTTAACTGACTAAAACCCACCAGTGTTCCTTCAGTTGCATGTGCCAGGGACCACGGTATCTCTTTCGAACAACCCGCGACCCTGGCAGGCATCGGCCCTAGCGGACCCCATCAGTTAGTGCTGACATCTCTTAGAGGCGCGCGTGGAACACAACGCACCGTCGACCCGGGCCTGGTCCTTACCGGACGGCGAGCTGCCCATTGCTCACCGTCCGCAAGGCCGCGCCTACGGTGGCCGGGAATCGCCTGTAGATTCCCGATGCCCAGGGCGTCTCCTGCGGCACGAGAGTATACCTTTTCCAAAAATGTGTTTATTTTGTACAGAGAAAAAGGGTATTACGAAATCTATGGTATTTATATCTTGTTGTAACTCCCACATTCAGCTTCATAGTAGTATCTTCATAAAATATATGGGAACAAATTGTGCACACGTGCCCTGTGCGATATGAGTGTTGACAATCGACATGCTTCTCTATATCCAACGCGTACACACCATAGCATTAGCGTTAGCGACGTCAGAATTACATTCGTCTTTAATATAAAAACGCGTTACAGAAAAATGAGAACATCCTACTCGCTAACAGGATTCACTTGGTGATATGTAGGTAATTTCGCTCTCGCTTCTCCAATTTTCCCCCTCGATATTATAAAAAATACCTGACAGCTTAAGAAACATTAACCGGTATGTTTTATGTTATTTTTACTTTGGTTTTTAATGGCTTCCGTGCTCAATTTACTGCAGAATTTAGCTCCAGTATTAGGCTAAAAAAGCGCATCATTGATTTGATTTCAATTAACAACTTTCTGTCAGAGCTTTCCTTACTTAGATATGGAATTGAAATATGGAACATGGAATTGTTTTATCTAACTACATTAATGGTAGGTATTGTAGCCAAAATAAAAGGAAACACCACATTTTAATATAATACGTATAATTTGGTAGGTGATATATACAATTCAATATAAAATGTATAAAAAAAAATCAAGATAAATTTAAAAAACGGTGGTATGTACGTTGCTTGAAAATAACTATTGGTTATTTTAAAAAATATATTAGGAAAAGAAAACAGAATTAGAAGAGTTTAACAATTTCTGGATGTTTTATACCGACTTCAATAAAAAGGAGGTTATCAATTCGACACGTATGTATGTAATATTATTGGAATTGCATTATATTAGTAGAGTAGCGTAGAGTCATCTCAACACCTCTCTCCCTTGAATTTGTATGTATAATATATTATAAGTAGATATTATAGTCAATAGTATGTATGTGTATATAACCTATTTATGTATTTGTGTACCTAGTTTTAATTTGTTTTTAATCATTGTTCCTCTCAACCAAAGCACCTGCCATCCAATCTCTTCACCACCCTTGGTTGACTGGTAGAGAATGCCTAAGGCATTAAGTCCGACTTTGTACCTTTTTGTGCGAAAAGTTTAAATAAATAAATATTCCACATATGACAATCTATTAGGGCTTCCAAACAAATATACAAAATTTTATAGACGTATGTATGTTTGTCCACGCATTTCACCGCAACTATTAATCGGATCGTGGCCATTTTTATTGGCTTACATTTACTTCAACTTAGGGAACAGTGCAAGTTTCATCCAAATCGATTCAGTAATTTTCAAGATATGGACTAATACGTGTAAGTGTGACGGCCTGGCTTATTGATACGAGCTACGGGTGTAGTGTCAAAAGGAAAACATCTTAAAACCTTGGTCAAATACTAATACAACATTTACAACAAAACTATTAGCTACTTTTTACAAACAAATATTCCAGTTTTTACTTAAAACTAAAAATTACAAAATAAAAAAGTAAGTAATTTAAATTATAACCTCCTTTTTTTGAAGTCGGTAAATATTAAATCGACTTCAAAAAAATTAGAAATTAAGTAAGAAGAAAAAGAAATTAAGTAACTCAAAATTATGAAATAACTTTAATTTCGGAAGTCGGTGGCAAAAAATTGATTATAAAATACATTAGCTAAATTGTTAAAAATAAAAAAAGGATTTATTTGATCGTTGTTTCCTGAACACAGGCGAAGTTGGTCACGATCCGAAGTTCAGCGGCCAACGCCGTGCGGGACTCGAAATGTAGGATTAGGTACTCTACAGCAGGTAGGTTGGAGACTTTGAGTATGCAATAACTTGTGACAAGAAAGCAGTAGACGATTCGGTATCCTGGAAAAAGTGCAGAATCGCTCTTTTTCACTGGCTCTACACCAGGTTTGGAGAAAACGTTACACAATAAGTATATATTATGGTAGGCTAATGATGCGGAACTCGGCACCAAGACTGAAACTATTGCACGCTGGCTGGAATCAGTGCGTGGATGTATTATAACGGCTATTTGAGAGTACATTCAGGAATCTTCAAAATATATCAGGTAAAATCATACATTTAAATTTGTATGGGTAGAATCGACTCATTCTATAGTTATTTACTTGGTAAAACCAAGTCAACAATTATCAAGCAACTCAGTCAGAAATAAACTTTTTTCTTATCCATCATATGACATGCAGTCACGTGCGTGCGTGTGGTGCACATGCGTGCACTGACTGGACAGGTCCTCTCAATCTGTGTGGTTCTTTCATAGTGTACTCTGTGGTTCTTTCCTCAAAAGACCATCTCAGACATCGACCTACATGGTTTTCATATAACCTGACTAAGATTATGTCTGGACTTTAAAAGAGACTGTGACCTCTGAGTTTATTTCGGCCTTTCTTCTCAGAGTAGTCAGATAGGAAACGCCGACCTCATCTAGTTTAAAAGAAATATGATTGACGTGTAAAAGTGCAAACCTACTTACAAAAATAAAATCATTTATCATGTCCAAAACAAGTGCGACTCCGACTCACGAGGGTTCTGTACAAATTTGTAGATATGTTAATCATGGAGATTTTTTTTTTTTGTAATGTATCTAACTACAAAATTGCGGTTTTCGGATTTTTTCTTTACTTGTGGTACATGACATTGCTTCTTGCCAAATTTCATGATTCTAGGTCAACGGGAAGTAACAGTAAGTTTTGATTCCGGAACATAAACGCCCTTATCTTTTGATTGCGTTGACTGAAGTTTTATTTTTTCACTGCTTCAAGAGTTTGCAGACTTGAGTATTTGATATTAATTTCAACTTGATAACTCCACGCGTTCCTGAGAAAAAGGGTCTTGGCTGACGGACAGACTGACAACGCAGGGCACGGTGGGCGCAGTGGTTAAACGATTGACTGCTGCACTGCGTGTCGCGGGTTCAGTTCCTGCACGGAACAAATATTTGTTTGACCTACAAGTAGTTGTTCCGGATCTGGCTGTTTGTGTATGTGAGTTTAATGTTTGTAAACGCACCCACAATACAGGAGAAATTCCTAGTGTGGGGCAATGCTTAAAAAAAAAAGACGAAGTGATCTTATAAGGGTTCCGTTTTTGCTTTTGATCTACGGAACCCAAAAATGAACTCAGTTTGAAAAGAACATTAAGAAAAACAGTCATTATTTGAAAAAAAGGTTTT
Organism: Mesoligia furuncula; assembly: GCA_916614155.1. Taxonomy (NCBI): domain Eukaryota; kingdom Metazoa; phylum Arthropoda; class Insecta; order Lepidoptera; family Noctuidae; genus Mesoligia; species Mesoligia furuncula. The sequence continues at coordinate 15,140,537 of OU744798.1, forward strand.
AACTTAAGAGGTGAGGTTTTACCAGCAGAGGTAACGCTGCAGTAGGTACCTATATAAGGATCGTATCAGTTGGCGTTCTGTATTTTCTGCCTACCCCATGGGAAGAAGGCGTGAGGGTGTATGTATGTATTCATGGTTTATGTAGTTAATTACACTGAAGCAGATTTCGCCCTCATAAATAAATTCCCGCAGAATCTCTAGCAAAATACGACACAATCAGAGGGTGTAATTCTCAAATGAAACATTCAAATATTCCGTTTGTATTAATTTACACAGACACCGCTTGTTATAGAAGCTTTCTAATTAAAACAATGATTTTAATTAGATAAAGTAAATTTCATTGCAAACAATCCAGCTGGACCGGAGAGAAGTCTGTCTTCAACACCAAAATAAATTAACACTGAAAGTAGTAGCTATCTAATCTCTTGTGGCGTCGGGGGAAGAATAAAACGAAAAACTGAGAACTTCTCTTAAAGTATACGTAGCTAGGTATTAAATCGTAGGTATATTATATTGTGCATTTTACAATGTAGTTGTGCGTGGACGACGCGGTCGTGTGTGCTTGTGTGCTATACAGTGACATAATTAAGTCATTGCATACTATGTTTCGCCAGGCATGTTCCGGACGTCTGGCGCAGGATCGAAGAGGTAGCACACAAATCACACAAGCTCTGGTGACCACAAATTGGCGAACGTTAGCTTTGCTTTGTTTGTGTTGCACGCTTATTCAAAAGCTTGATTCCCCATTCAGTAACCCAGTACCAAATAGTTTTTCTTTTTTTTTTATCGGCGATTGTTATTGTATGTTATTTACAACAAGTACAGGTCATCATTTCAGCCGAAAGACGTTCACTGTTGGACATAGGCCTCCCCCAAGCACCTTCACTTCGACCGGTTCTGTGCTTCTCGCATCCAACGGGTTCCTGCGGCCTTCACAAGGTCGTCGGTCCACCTTGCGGGAGGCCTTCAAACGCTACGTCTTCCGGTACGCGGTCGCCACTCCAGAACCTTTCGGCCCCATCGGCCATCTGTTCTGCGAGCAATGTGCCCTGCCCACTGCCACTTAAGTTTGGCAATTCTACAAGTACAGGTATCTGCTAGAAAATTTAACAAGTAGGGTCATAGTTACAGTAGTAATGTCTTTCATTCTGGCAGTTCAACAAATTGATTGAGTTATTTATGTTGGTGAGCAGACAAATTTTTCAAACGTATGATCCAACAGATTAGCAATATCCTTTAAAATTAATCAGATTATGATTGAAAGTCCAGATATTGGCGGACGGTAAATGCCAATCACATAAAATAGCTTCTTTAGATTATTAAAGAATTTTCAAACGGGTAGAAGTATGTAAATAGCAAAGCTATGTACAGACTCCAGCAAATCAAGCTACCCGAAACTGTCAAATTTCCCCAATCAACTTTGAAACTTATGCTTTAGCGATAAAGTTGAAAATCCATTAAAGAAATTTGACATATTGTAGTAGGTTGATATGCACTGGCGTCTGTACATATTTATCATGATAAAGGACAGTTGATCGAGCAATCAACGAAACGAGAGTTCCACATTCTAGAGCTTATTTAAAGTCCAAAAAAGGAAACAAGAAAATATTAATATTGTCGAGTAATCTAAATTGCAACTTCTAACGAAAAAGTGCAGGATGATAATAAAATTCTTCGTCTAAGTATGTACTTAGTTAAGACCAAGTTTTTCTCCGTTTTTTTTCTGCAACAGCGCAATTACTTAATTGAATGCTTCATTTTTTCTTTGTTGAATACCCTTGTATCCCAGTCACCTGAAGAAACTCATAGGTATAATGAATGAAAATTTCTTGGAACTGTGTTTAAGCAAAGTTTTCTTCTTGTTCCCTTTTTTGTCGTTTACCTTCTTTTCTCGCTGTTCGTAGTAATAAGTGCGCCTGCTGAGCGTGGGGTCCTGGGTTCGACTCCCGGGTAAGTTTTATTAGGTTTTTCCATTAGGAATTTCTTAGTAACAGCCAGGAGTTTGGAAGTTGGCGGTATATATCCACCAGTGCCTCACAAAGCCATTGGCCCTGCGCTTGATCTCTCTCCGGTCGTGTCGGATTGCCGTCCCATCGGACTATGAGAGTTAGGGTCCACCTGTGTCAGCGCACACACTTGCGCACTATAATATCTTCCGCGCCTAAGGTTGGTCTGCGCTGGGATTGGTCGCATGGGCGAAATTCGATCAGGAGGATTATAGATAGGTATATACACGTGGGAGTTAACTGGCGGGGTGTCACAATTCGACCTCTGTCTATATCCACGCGGAACTAGTTGGTCGCGCCTTAGGTAGGGACGGGGGTGAGGGCGGCGGGGTTGCCTAGTGCTCGCAACGCACGTACTGAGTAATGACAAAGCGCCCGCGCCCCTCCCATACCTAAGGCCAACTAGTTCCTCGCGGACTATAGCCCTTCGATGCCCCGACGCTTCGGCTACATGAGTGATGTAATGATGACGATGATTTTGTTGACATTCAAAAGTGCCTTTTATGTGCCTAGTTGAAATAAATGATTTGACTTCGACTTTTGACTTTTGTATACAATTTTAAAGGCTCGGGATCATACAGGCGTGTCGCGACGGTGCGACGCAATTCTGGTAGAACAATGTCCATGAATTTTTCATAGTACCTACCTAATTGTTCTACTAGAGCAGCGTCGCGCCTATCTTAAAGCTCACTCATGATTTGCAGTGACTGGAGCTGCAATTTTATGACTTAAAGTATAACTCGCCAAGTATCCTTAATTGCAAAGCCAAGCAAGCTCCGGATCCTCGAAATATTAGTACCTATTAATGTTATTACCTCAATCTTACTAAATCTTAATTAATGCCTTTACAAAATGCTATATTAAAGTTGAGTTTAGTACCGCGAAGTAATAGACATGGAACTAACACGAGCAGCATTTCAACTCCAATTAAAACAAACTCATATTTGTTTAAGTCTATCAATGTTCGTGCATACTCCTGTGGTAAGACACCCGGATTAAATTAAGATTAGAGTTTGCATGCAAGAGTTTCCTGTACTAGCGTTACCATACAACCGGAATTTCACGGACTTGTCCGGGCTTTTGGTATTAAGTCCCGACTTTGTCAGGGCTTTTCCACTTTAGGAGAAAAAATTATAATAAAATAATTTATAAAGTAGAACATAAAAAATGTCCAGACCGGCACGACGGGGTAATAGGGTAACATACACTAACAGTAGCAATGATTTTTCATTTTGATAGTTCAACAACATTCATTGCGTTATTCACGTTGTTGAGCAGACACATTTTTCTAACATATGAAGCAATGGATTAGCAATATCCTTGAAAATGATTTAGATTGTGATTGATAGTGTGTTACGCAATTAGGATGCTACTTTTTGTCAGCACTTTAATAGTTTCAAAATGGTAACATTTTCTTTACAGGAATGCACGTGGTTACCTCCGATGTTACCGTTACCTATTCCTGGTTATTCGCGCGCTAACTTCGCTAGTTCCCAGTCCTCTATAAATATTCTAATGGAAATGTTTTGTTTTGCATTTTCTAACTACGCTCTAAGCCCGCTATATTAGTATGATTCTGAAATTTTATGTGATTATGAAAGAATATTTTTGCATTATCCGCAAACAGGTTCTGCAAACTCTATATTTTTTGCTGTTTATTATTTAGGATAGTCAAAGAAAATGCACCCGACTACGATGGCTTTTCTTTGTTTGGTTTGTTTTATGTTATAGGTACCTACGTACTGATATACTTACCTAGTTTTAAAGTTTTCAACCACAGTCATACAGAAAGTTAGTATGACTACATAAATATAATACTTTCATACAACAGTGACTTTTCTTTCAATGCAGGGTACGTCGATGCGCCATAAAATATAGCCTTATTAGTTTCCAGGTCTGAAATTCCGTCTTTAAATATTGGATGGCGACGTAGTCGGGGAATTTGGCTCGCTTCCCCATTTCTTTCATTATTAGCATATATGTATTATTCGTCTTTGCGTTTCTTACGTGCCGCCATCGTCTCGTGCATTTCTTTGGTGTTCGCAGCTTCCGGGAATTCCTTCAACGCGGCTGCCTTTAGTTCTTCGTAAGTTTTGTGCACTTTTTCCATCTTCAGCCACAGCCCTACTGTTCCCATCAATGACCTACGAGCAATGATAAGCCGTTGCTGCGCAGACCGTCCAAATATCTCCGCGATGTCATCGATATCTTGAGCTCATTTCGTGGATGCATAGGAATGGTCTTCACCACTGAACTGAGTCACTTCAAACATGTTGAAAAATGCGTTTTTGCTGTCCGCCATACCCATCGTCATCCGAGTATCGGGAATTTTACTGGGATCGTTTTCAAATAGCGTCTTTCGTCTTCAACTAGCGTCTTCCGTCCTTGTAATGCGTCTTCATCGTGATTGTTCGTCGTTTTCCACTGGTTTTCCACTTCGATGCGATTGTCGATACACCGTATGAGTCCCGTAACGTTCCCTTCCCATACTGTCTTCCGCCATTGCTCTACTCTACTCCCTCTCACAGTCGTTCCATCTCATGCGTTGCGTTCCATTCCTCATATTAATATATTCACTCGTACATTAAAAACACTCATCCTACATGTTAGTGTGAGTTAGTAGTACCTGCATATTTATAAAATATACCCAAACATAGGTACTTAAGAGCGTTTACGTCGTACGGCATTTCATACAAAGTTTCAAGTCCTTGTTTTTCGAAATTAATGAACCGACTTTAATTAAACTTCATACGCATAAGCAAGATACAAAGTTCTTAAAAAGTTACTTAAGAAGATTTTCAAAATGTCTTATTTAAAAAAAGATAACTGGTAATCTCTGATTCTATGGAAAATTTAAAATCGGTCTAATTTGGCTGTAACACTATTTTTCGAGCTCACGTATTTAATGGATGCTCCTTAGGTAGGTACGCACGACGACGAATAGTCTATACAATGCGAGGTCAGCTAAAACTGGAAATATATGGCGTGATAGGTTCGTGTCTCGTGTCTACGCCTACCTACCTCACCTTACGAGATAATTATATATGTAGATACCTAGGTAAGTAGGTACAGTCAACAAAAGAGATAAGTACCTATGCAGGATTGTCGGATACAGTTGAAGTTTAGTAAGAAACCGATGGATGTTGTCGACTGAAATTTTATTTAAAAATGAGCTGCTCTGTTTTCATAAAGAACAATGCCCACTTTCCATACATTTAAAAACCTGATAATGAATGTTATTGTATAGTTATAAGGTATAGTAGAAAGAGTACCTGTAAGATTAGAAAATAATGTCATATAGTCATTTTTACGATTTAAAGTCTACAAAGGCCAAAAAATATTAATGTTACTTTTTAGGTTAGGATTTGCCTTTACGATAGTTTGTTTACTTCGAAAAAGTCTAATTTTGCCAAAAGTGTATTGTCAAAAGTGATCACTTACCTACTACGTCATCCAGAAACTCTGCTGGAACAGAGATATTGTCTTGAAACCTAGCCCATCTCAGTTGTTACACACACAAAATGGCACAATACACAACGAGACGCAAGCGCAACAACGAAGTCGCAGAACTGTCAAAATATCTAAAAAATCCGTTTCACTCGTGCGAACTCAATTATAATCTGCATAATTAATTTATTTAATTATTATGTTATTTTGAATTGATCTGTATTATGCACAGACTAATAAAAAATAGTTATTGTTAAAATAAAACTTAAAATAATATATAAAACTCAGAAAAAGAGTTGAATAAAGTCAAGAAGCACTGTGCAAAACGGAACGTTGTAAAAAATTAGTTGGATGCGTTCAGGGTAATTGAGATGCGTTCAAAATAAGGTAATAAGACATAGATTTAGCAAGAAGAAAAATTAATAAATATTTTTTTCCTGGCCTTCTTTTAAAATTGTGATTAGCGTAATGAATGTACAATTAAATTAGCTGAATTTTAATATTTATTTCATTTCTATACACTGTCAGGTGAAAAATGGGCATCCTTCTTTAATTTTATTCGAGAACATCTATCGGTTTCTTACTAAACTTCAACCATATCCGACGATCTTTATAGGTACCTACTTATCTCTTTTGTTGACTGTACCTTACGAGCGGCAGTAACAGCCGAAAGATCTCCATTTGCATATCCTCTATTTATTTATTACTATTTTCGATACATTTTTACAGAAATCTACAGAGGCGGACTTACGTCATAGGCATACATAGTCAATGTTTAGGTGATGATTGTGGATTCAATTTAACTAGTTGATCCACTGACCTCTATCATACAACTTGTATGATAGAGGTCATTGAGTTGGTCTGACCTTTTCTTTAAGAAGATTTGATTGGGTTTCCTGGAATTGGTAAAGGGCGATAGCTCTTACCTTTATGAACTAAAAGACAAGTAGTTAACTTTATTTATTTATTTAAGGAAAAACAAACAGTAGCACTCTTCTCGTCCCACATACCGCAGTGTCTCAAGACGAAAGTCTTTGACCAGTGTGTGTTGCCAGTGATGACTTATGGAACGGTAACGTGGTCGCTCACAATGGGCCTTATAAGAAGGCTAAAAGTCACCCAAAGGGCAATGGAGAGGGCTATGCTTGGAGTTTCCCTACGTGATCGAATCAGGAATGAGGAGATCCGCAGGAGAACCAAGGTAACCGACATAGCCCGAAGAATTGCCAAACTTAAGTGGCAGTGGGCAGGGCACATTGCTCGCAGAACAGATGGCCGATGGGGCCGAAAGGTTCTGAAGTGGCGACCGCGTACCGGAAGACGTAGCGTTGGAAGGCCTCCCACAAGGTGGACCGATGACCTTGTGAAGGCCGCAGGAATCCGTTGGATGCGGGAAGCACAGGACCGGTCGAAGTGGCGGTGCTTGGGGGAGGCCTATGTCCAGCAGTGGACGTCTTTCGGCTGAAATGATGATGATGATTTCATTTCTTTCTTTGTCCTAACGGCCGTACTGTGAACATACGTTTGAACTTGCTCTATACTTAAAATTCAAATAATATCTATACTGGGCTATTCCGACCGTTCAAAAATCTCTAAAAATGACTCGAGTATGTTGACTCCCACCCGTAATGCGTCTATGAATAGAGGCAAAAAAAGGTCCGCCAGTAAATCACCATCTGCATCACCACCTGTTTCATCACACATCTCCTCTGATAAAGAAGAACTGCGGACTATTATCCAGGAGATAATTAAAGCCGAATTTAGCGAGATGTTGACCCAATTTAACGAAAAAATGGTCAGTACAATGAATAACGAACTGGAAACGGTCAAAGCGGAAATGAAGGAGATGATTAAATCAATGCAGTTTATTAACAATCAATTTGAAGATTTCGAGAGAAACCAGAAGGCATCTAACGAAACTATACAAAAACTAGAATCAGAAAATGCGGAACTGAAAACATCAATGGGTAATCTTCAAGTACGCATCAATAACTTGGAGCAGCAATCTCGATCGAATAACCTGGAGGTACAATGTATGCCTGAAACCAAGAACGAGAATGTGTACTCAATCATCACTCAACTCGGCCAGGTGGTCAATTGTGATATTCAGGAAAAAGACATAATGCATTGTACGCGGATTGCAAAAACCAACCCATCCAGTAACCGCCCTAGATCTTTAGTTGTTCAGTTGGCATCTCCAAGGTTGCGAGATCAACTTCTAGCATCCGTTATCAAGTTCAACCAAAATAACCCAAAAGATAAACTAAACTGTGGCCACTTGGGATACACCGGCAGCAAGTCACCTGTCTATGTTGTTGAACACCTGTCTCCTACGAACAAAACACTTCACGCAGCGACCAGGATTAAGGCTAAGGAAACAAACTACAAATATGTGTGGGTCAGAAACGGTAAAATATTTGTGAGAAAAGTAGATGGCTCGGAATACATATTAATCAAGAACATGAGTAGCCTAAGTAAAATCATATAATTTACTTCAAATATTTTTCGCATAGCTAAGTATTGTTGTTATAAGCATGTCATGGTACCTATTTATTGTAAAATTCAACAATTTAACGATCTATTACCAAAATTGTAGAGGTTTGAGAACAAAAACCAACACTTTTTACTGTAACCTTTGCTGTAAAAATGATGATGTTTTAATATTAACCGAAACTTGGCTAAACAGTAGTATACTCAGCAGTGAGCTCTTTGATAATAGATATGTTGTCTACAGAAGAGATAGGGAAACAACTGGCTTTCATCCCAATAAAGACGGAGGGGGAGTTTTGATAGCCGTTTCAACAAAAATCAACTCAAAACGTATTGATAAATGGCAAAGTAAATGTGAAGATCTCTGGGTCACTATCGATATTTCGACTACGCGACAGCTAGCTCTCTTTGCAGTCTACCTTCCTCCACCAGTATGTCTATCAACAATTTAACATTTCATCGAACACTGTAATAACGTGTTTGAAACCACAAACATTCCAAGCTGTATAGTAGGGGACTTTAACTTGGGTATAATAAACTGGACCCCGGGGGCAATTAACAGTTCACTTCCCATCACATGTAGAAGACTGTTAGAGTTCATGAATGTTAGTAAGCTAACACAGCACAATCTCGTTAAAAACAATTCTGCGCGTATTTTGGACCTAGTTCTATCTACAATGCCTTCTTGCGCAGTGAGTGAATCCACTATCTCTTTAACTACTATTGATAGACTCCATCCACCGCTTGATCTTACTCTTTCATTATTAAAAGAAAATAGTCTGCCTTACAATCAACATAACACGAGGAAAAACTTCCACAAAGCTAACTATGAAAAAATTAAAACCTATCTTAATGAACAGAACTGGGATCAACTATTTGCAAGTCTAAATGATGTAGATAGCATGGTAAATGTTTTCTATGACATCTTAAACACGGCCATAAATAAATTTGTTCCAGATTGTAGGCCCATGTCCTGTCGTTACCCCCCATGGTTTGATAAATCGATTATAAATACTCTCAAAGAAAAAAATAAGCTAAGATTGCGCTTCAAGATATACAAAAATCCGCTAGATGAAATTGAACTTAAATTAATTGCAAAACGTTGTCAAAATTTAGCTAAAAGTTTATACAGTCTTTATATGAATAAGCTAGAATCAGAAATCAAAGATAATCCAAAACTATTCTGGTCTCACGTTAAGACTAAGCGCGGTGGATCGAGTGTCTATCCAATGACAATGACTGATGGACAGACTACAACGTCTAATGGCTCGACTATCTGTGACCTTTTTGGTAATTATTTCTCATCTGTTTACACCACTTTAAATGACACAGAACTTAAGAATAACTCTAGCTATCTTAGTTCCCTAGAGACTAACAGCCAGTGCCTAACAATCCCAGACTTGGATATGGATTCTCTACTCAGAAAACTGCAATCTTTAAACACTGGGAAAGGAGCAGGACCTGACGGAATCCCACCACTGTTTATTTCTACCTGTGCGCCGGTATTGGTCTCTCCACTACTAAAAATATATAAGATGTCATTAGCCACCGGAACTTTTCCATCCGAGTGGAAGAAAGCCAAAATCGTTCCAGTACACGAGTCGGATAACAAAGAGACTATCTCAAACTATCGGCCCATTGCGATTCTCTTCACTTTCGCCAAGGTATTCGAGTCAATGATCTGTCCCCATATCCAACACCATTTTAAGCTTTATCTTAGCGATCACCAACATGGCTTTGTAGCGTCAAGATCTACTGCCACAAACTTAATGTCTTTCACAGAGTCCCTGATAGAAACTATTGACTCGAATAAGCAGTTTGATGTGATATACACCGATTTCAGTAAGGCGTTTGATAAAATCTCCCACTCAATACTGATAAAAAAACTGGCAACATATGGTATCACGGGACCCTTGCTGAAGTGGTTGGAGTCATACCTCGCTAACCGTGAATTTTATATTGTGGTAAATGGTTTTCGCTCTACCAACAATTATCGCATGACTTCCGGTGCCCCGCAGGGTTCCCACTTGGCCCCCATATTATTTATCATTTTTATAAATGATCTTCCCCACTGCTTCCACTTCTCAGAGTGTTTTTTGTACGCGGATGACTTAAAGTTTGCCAGGGAAATCGAATCATCAAATGATACTGAGCTTTTGCAGGATGATCTAAACAGAGTAATTGAATGGTGTCGGAATAACGACATGGACTTGAACTTCAATAAATGTTACCACCTGTCATTTTCTAGGAAAGTTCACCCCATCCCTTCGAGCTACTTTATAGACAAACAAAAAATTCATGAAGTGGAAACTATAAGGGACCTAGGAGTGCTGTTTGACAAGAAAGTTACTTTTATCCCCCACATTGAAAACACTGTTAAAAAAGCTTCCAAAATGTTAGGATTTGTACTACGCAATACCAAGGGTTTCAAACAGGTCAGCACTAAAATATTGCTATATAATAGCCTTGTCCAAAGCATACTGGAGTACTGTAGTGTCGTATGGAGACCACATTACGCCACTCATAAACTTCTCCTAGAAAGGGTCCAGAAACGATTTCTATGGCACCTTGCCTTTTGCAAAGGAAAAAGCAAGCAGCTGCCCTCCTATGTATCCCGTCTGCAAACTTTCAGGATGCTCTCGTTATCGATTCGAAGAGAAGTCATGGATGCCCTTTTTCTATACAAACTCCTCAGAAAGCAAATAGACTGCCCACAGTTACTAAGTCTCATCAAGTTTCGTGCCCCAACCCGCTATCCTAGAAATCCCATCACTCCGCTTTACCCGCCCTTGCGTAGAACTGTTCTAGGTGCTAACTCACCAATTCCGCGAATGTGTAAAATCCTAAACAATTGCAGTGACCTGATAGACGTTCATCACGATAGCATAGGAAAATTTCGTAAATTAATTATTGAATACTATTCGCACAAATAATAATAATACATAATCCATGAATGGCCAATTTGTTAATCAAGTATATACTTATTTAACGTTAATTATTTTTAATCATTATCTAATGTAAACCAATTATTTAATCTTAGTTTAATTTAATTTATTTACCTGTTATTTTATTACCAATTAATTTAATATACATATTTAATTTAATTTGAAAATGTTGACTTGTTTTTTAAACTGCAAGATTTATGCTTTGTTTTAAGTTCATTCAAAGTGTATAATTAAATACAAAAATAAAAATGTATAATATAAATAAAATAGTGCATGTGGTGTTAGCCTGTAAGTGATTGTTGCACTTATAAATGTATATCGTGTACTTTTAAATGAAATGTAACGTGTAAACAATTGTAGGCTGACCTGAATAAATAAATGAATAAATAAATAAATAAAAAATGATGAAACAGTAGCACAATAAGAAACAGTCATCATTATCATCATCATTTCAGCCGAGAGACGTCCACTGCTGGACATAGGCCTCCCCCAAAAGGGCCCGTTTGCCATAATCGCCACGCTTGGCAGGCGGGTTGGCGATCGCAGTATGGTATGGTGGTGGAATGCATAGAGAACGCTGCTGCCCATTCTCCGGTACGCCCCTTAGTCGCCTTTTACGACACCCACGGGAAGTAACGGAAGAAGTAACAAAGCCATGCTGTTCTTTTATTAAAACACTGCGAATAGCAGGATATAATTTATTATGTACCAGTCTCTCAAATAACTTGGAAAAAGCAAATAGTATAGAGATAGGTCGATAGGTCGCTACGTCATGCTTAGAACCACTCTTATGAACTGGTACAATATTTGCATGTTTCCAAACTTCAGGGAAAATACCACATGACAAACATTTATTAAATAAAATTAGTAAGGGATAGCATAACGTATCACACGTGTTTTTCAGAAAAACTGAGGGAATCCCATCAGGACCAGGACCTTTGGTTGAATCTAGGGATTTTAATTCTTTATTTATTTCATCAAGGGTTGGCGTGAACTGGATGCTGGTGTTCCACAAGGCGGTATTCTTTCTCCATTGTTATTCTCCATCTTCATTAATTTTATAACTCACTGTCTTCGATGTTCGTATTATCTATATGCTGATGATCTTCAATTATATACAACTGCGCGGGTGGAAGATATGTGGGACGCTATAGCAGATGTAAACCGAGACTTAGATGCTATCAAAAAGTGGTCTGATAGTTTCGGGGTGTCAGTAAACCCCTCGAAGTGTCAAGCCATTGTAATTGGTAGCTCACGCATGATGGGTAAGGCGACGCTTAGCTCTCTTCCTCCTCTTATTTTCAATGGTACCGTCATACCTATTACCCCTACTGTGAAAGATCTCGGTTTGCATCTTGACTCTACACTTAGCTGGCAACGCCAGGTCTCTAGTGTTAGTCAAAGTGTCAACGGTACTCTGCGATCCCTGTATCGTCTGAGGAACTTTTTGCCCGCTAAGACGAAAACCATGCTTGTGCAGACTTTGATTTTCCCTATTATCGACTATGGTGACGTGTGCTACTTTGACTTGAACGCGGTTTTGCTGGATAAGCTCGACAGATTGCTCAACAATGGTATCCGGTTCATATTCAACCTGAGGAAATATGACCATGTGTCGAGTTATAGGTCTGAGCTCAAATGGATGTCCATTCGCCAAAGAAGAAGATTGCGCGCTTTGACCACGCTTTTCTCCCTTCTCAACTCTCCCACTCCTCCTTCTTATCTCGTGTCTCACTTCCAATATCTATCTTCTCACGCTAAGAATCTGCGTTCTTCTAACAATCTTCTCCTACTCTGTCCTTCTCATACTTCTGACTTTGTTCATTCTTCCTTTCATATTCATTCTTCTTTGGAATGCACTTCCTCTTGATATCAGGACGGCCACCAGTCGGTATGCATTTAAGCGGAAATTGCAGAGTTATTTTCAAAACAAATAGCGTAGAGTCATCTCAACACCTCTCTCCCTTGAATTTGTATGTATATATATATATAGGTATTATAAGTATGTATTATAGTCAATAGTATGTATGTGTATATAACCTATTTATGTATTTGTGTACTTACTTAGTTTTAATTTTTTTTAAATCATTGTTCCTCTCAACCAAAGCACCTGCCATCCAATCTCTTCACCACCCTTGGTTGACTGGTAGAGAATGCCTAAGGCATTAAGTCCGCCTTTGTACCTTTTTGTGCGATAAGTTTAAATAAATAAATAAATAAATAAATCAAGGGACAGTTGCAGTTGGCTTAGGAGGACATCATGGTCAGCATTTCTAGATGGTGGTTCCCAAGAGTTATAGTCAAATGTTGAGGGCTCATAAGCAGACTGGAAAAATGTAGCAAACAAGTTACAAGTAGTAATAGGATCATTGGATGAAATTTGATTGTAATGAACCGTGGATAGGATTTTTTTTGTAGTTATACGGCTAGCAACGTACGTCCAAAATGTCTTAGTATTGGTAGCAACACTGTCTTCAATTGCATTAATAATTTATTAAAGCAAATGTCAGTTACTTTTTTTAAATTTTTTCCTGTTACTTGAGAATAACCCATAGTCACATAAATTCCCATACTTTTTCAATCCCATTTTTTTTCTGGGTTTCAGGCTTGAGTTTTCTTTTTGTAAGTATGTATGAGAGATTTGGAAAACCAATTGGGGAAATTAGCATTTTTTGGTCGACATGTGGGTGTGTGTGATTTTATAATTTCATAAAGTTTTTCATAACTTTATTTTGTATCTACCTCATCATCATCTGCCTAGCCTTTTCACAACTTTGTTGAGGTCAGCTTCCAGTCTAACCGGATGCAGCTGAATACCAGTATTTTACATGGAGCGACTGCCTATCTGACCCCCACAACCCACTTATTGGGTAATACGATACCCCTTGGTAAGACTAGCACCACTTGGTATCCATCTAAAGCGATAAATAAGAAATAATTACCGAACCTTTTGTTTTTCCTTGATTTTTTCCTGGATTTCCTGCTCATTAGTCTAATGATGAGAGCGTAGGGTTTTAAGGTTCATTTCCCCGTTCGGATAAAGTGTTAAGCGCAGAGTTTTTCCTTAAGGATTTTTTCCGTAGCAGTCCGAAGTCTCAATCAAGCATACTTATTTCATGGGATTAAACTTACTAAGGTGTTATTGACCTAACTGACATCGCTAAATAGAAATCAGCTGTTTCTTACATTTTGTCCAACTATGCGAACATACGAGTTTTTAAGTGTGTCCTTATATGAACGCGCGTAATTCGCGTTCAGTGTTGTTCAATAGTAAAAGTAAACTATAATTTTACTATTGAAAACCTCGAACTACGAGGTTTTCAGTTATTTTAATTATAAGTACTACTTTGGTGAAATGATTCCAGGACCAAAAAAATAAATAAATTTCTATATCTATTATAGGTACCTACCTACTGTACTGTACTCTTCCTACCTCTTTATGAGACAGGTAGGGAATTGTTGAGTTATTTTATTCCAGTTCCAGTACTGAAGGACGTGAAAAAACAAACCTACTTTATCTCATAACAACATACAGACCCCTGTAGGTATGTTGTATAATAGCACCCCTATTCTGTAAAAATCTCACCGTGAAAACTTAGGTGAAGTGAGCGTGGAGTGAGCTGTCAATAGTGTCAATTCCTAGCAAAAACAAACTCACTTCACCTAAGTTTTCACGGTGAGATTTTTACAGAATCGACCAGCTGTAAACAAAACAAAACAAGGCTATAACGCCTATGCGTCATACAATAAAACGTTAAATTCTACTTACAGCCATACCCTTCATCCGAACGTTTGATTCAAACAGTTAATATAATGAAACGAGTAGGTATCTCCAAAATTTTAGCGTCCGTAAAGTGAAGATGTCATTACGCTGAAGACGTAAGAAGCATCACTTTGAATATCCGTTTTATTGTTTGAATATAAAGCCCTTTATTATTACCTACTCCGTTTGATTGTAACACGTTTGAATCGAGTTTATGACGAAATTTTACATATTAATCATAGAGATAAAATTGAGTTAGCGCTGTTTTGAACTGGTTCATTAATCACATAGATACCTACCTACCTACGCTACGTCGGATTTGAGTAGGTATGTACTCAAATACTCATACTAATTAGGATAATTACAAAATTATCAGTATAATCAGCTTATACATATAATATTCCCACTTTGGGATACACTGTTGCGATAAAAGATTACAAGCTCTTTGTGTTGGGACACAGACCCCCTCTCAGTGAGGAGTCCCTAATCCACCACGCGGTCCCAGTGCGGGTTGGTAGATGTCACATGCCTTCGAATATTTGATTCTAGATGCCGGTTTCCTCACGATGTTTTTCTTCACCGTTTTGAGAGCAGGTTGATGAAATAATTTACACAAAGTAAAGCGCCTGTCTGGGTTCGAACCTACGATCTACAATTTGTAAGTCGCGACCGTTACCACTGGGCCACCACTGCTCGCGTGGCCCTGGTGGTGATTCAGGGCTGATGATGATGATGATGATGCTACGGGAAACTTTGGCGAGACCAACAGGGGCTAACAGGGCACAGTCATACACCTCTTATTTTATCGTAACAACACGAGATGATATTACGAAAATAGTTTATTCCGTCGTGAAAATAATATTAGGGTTCCGTAGCAAAATGGTAAAAAGGAACCCTTAGGGTGAGACTCAGTCTGTCTGTCTGTCTGTCACAGCTGGATATCTCAAAAACTACTAATGCTATCAACTTGATGGAATAGTTTTAGATGACGTTTGCCCAAATATTTTGCAAATAAGAAAGAAATATTTTTTCTTTTTTTTTTTGCAACAAGGACTGAAAGGCGGTCTGAAAAATTCGACGTGGGGCTACTAGGGCATGTGAGGTATCATAATGAAAGAGCGCTGTTTGCACATTCTCAAACATTTTTTTCTTTTTTTTTTAGACCGCATAGTTTTCGACTTTTGATAAAACATGTAAAAAATACCGTCCCCCCCTCCTTATCTCCGAACTTTGCAAAGAGAAAAATCTGAAATAATTCTATGTGATAGAACCTTATGTAAAGATTACAGGAAAAATAAAACGATGTCTCTAAATAGCACTTTTTTAGGAATCATCAACAAAAGTTACACTAGTTCCACTATCGGTCAAGAGACGGCGCTGACCTAAAACTGCAATATTCTACACCGCAATGCGCAGTGTTAAAATTCTCTAACGAATATAGGCCTCGCCGATGAAAATTTATAAACATGATGGTACGGAACCCTCGGTGTGCGAGTCCGACTCGCTCTTGCCCGGTTTTTACCAGTTAGCAGTTGTTATTGAAGCTAATTGCTCAGTGTTCTAAGTGACGCCCAATGATAGGAGCAGCATACGCATACTTTGTTGGCGTATTCAAATATCGTCAAAAACAAGGAGATTTATTGGTCGAAAAGCTTCACTTTTGTGTGCAGGCACACTTTTTGTACCTTATACTTAAAAATTATTTCAGCTGCAGCCCTACCTGCTGTTTTGATTTGTGACTCAAATATTGCCCGTACATTTGTTATAACACTCCAAACTTTGATGAAATTGTCATTTTTGGGCTATATCGCAGGCTATACATCAAACCACATTGGTATCCTATGGGCTTCCCAATAACCGTTACTATTGACGGCTATAGAAATATGACGACATTTGACATTTCGCAGTGTTGTTTTTAGGAGATATCGCTGCTGTAGAATTCTATAAACCAGCTGGGGGTAATTGCATTGCATAGTGTGTTCACTATCAGTAGCAATGGTATTCATGGGTTATTTACGTCGTTGAAGCAGACAAATATGAAGCAATGGATAAGCAATATTCTTCAAAGTGATTCAGATTGTTATTGAAAGTGTGTAACGCAATTAGGTTGCAGGAACGAAAAGTTTATTGGCTAAGGATAACTGTTAGAAAAAAAGAAAACACGTTGATTCTGTATATATTTTATATTGAAAACGTTCTTACACAAGCTTGAACAAGACAAAACAAAGTCGAAATAAGTAAATTGTGCAACAGGCAATAAAAACAAACTTGACTTTAGATCTTATTAATCGTAGTTACGCATAAACGTTTCACCAAATAAACATAATATAAAAGTTAAGAAAATTTTACATCTTGAAGTCACTGGTGAGGCTAGCGGACAACGGCGAAGCAAATGTAAATATTTTGATTGTGCACTCAACCTAACATAACTTAGTTCCGTATAAACACTATTTTCAGTGTAACTAAAAACTTAAAACAATCATTAATAAAAAGATAAAGAGCAAAGAAAACATCGCTTTCTAAACATCGATCATAAGGCACTGATATGGAAAGCCTTCGCCATGTAAGCCACCAGGCTTAGCTTTGCTATCATTTAACCAATAATGTAATGTGTAAAATAACAACTCTTTGAACGCAATGTTTGTACTATCAGGCTTCGGTAAGAAAACATGATACGGAATTAATAGACCTACTTCACTGATTTTGTCTCCGTAATATTAAACTTACAATAACAACATATTGTGAATAACATTACATAGTCTATAAGTACATAACATAACGAATAAATATTCGAATATTTTAAGTCTACCATCAAGAGACTGATGAACTGAGTATTTCATAAAGATGTTAGTTATTCGAGTTGATTACATGTTAATTTTCTTTCTTGATGAACATTAAATATCATATAGTAACAACGGCTTAATAAACTCAACGACACAAGGCGACAAATAAGTAGGTAGAGGTACGTAAAGGAAGACTGAAATCTTGTAACAACTTACAGAATATTAATCTTAAATAGGTAAATGCATAGAGATTGTAAATATACTTGAAAAAACGTTCAAAGATAATAATTATTGAAGTTACAGAAAAAAGGGAAATCTGTTGTTTAACATAGTTGATACCGATTTTTTTTAACTCTCATACAAGTCATTTGTACTCTAATAAGGCTATGTCCATCTACGTAGCTACACAATCATAAATAGCCAGAAAGTCGGCCGTTACAAGAGTAACATTACTGTTCAGTGATATTTTAGGGTAATTTACAAGGTCTCATATTTTACAATGACAAATTTTTCAATTGTCAGATAAATTTTATCTGAAGAATAAATATGACAGTTCAGACATATTTTCTATTCAAAAGCTGTCAAACCGCAATATGTATTCCTCAGCTATAAGTTATCTGACTATAGAAAAAATTGCCCCTAGTAGTAAAAATATGTAAAAAATCAATCAAAACTCTAACTACATACACAAGATGTCGTTACCACGATATTCAATTCCATAATAAAATTGTACTCAACATACACAATGCATTGACGACATCACGTAAAAAATGTATTATAAAAATATAACAAGCACACGGTTCTCAAAACAGATAAACATCGATACACTAAATATAATATGATACATAAGTAGTCCATATCAAGCACTGCGAAGAAAAGTTCAGCGGAAGCCTTTCGGGGCGAGGTGGTGCATGTTACAGTGGTAGGCGACAGTAAGCAATGCGGTGCGAAAATCAAATATAAGTAGAAAGAATTGTGCCAACCACTCGGAGGGCTTCATTCTTTCTACTGCCTCATGTCAACGCCCTTGTATGAGTCGCTGGCACTGCGCGAGCAGATACTTCTTCTGTTGCTCGTCATACAGGAATATCACCTTGCCGGAGCCCGAAGTCGGGAACAAGCCGAGCACCTTCCTTTTGGCGGTGGGCACGTACACGCCCTTGTTGACGGCTGTTGGCACCTCGGGCAGCTCCGTCCAAAGGTATGTCCATAAGATCTGTTGGGATAAACGTTTTTTTTTTTCGTTAAAGTTCCTCATACACAAAGTTTTAGGGTACTGGATTTGATTGCGTCGAATCTCTAATAAATAAAGCTTCAAAAATGTAAAAAAAATCGGATTGGTCGTTAATATTTAGAGAAATCAAACTAAATTCGTGTGATATTATGAACTCTACTGAACTTTAGCAGAACACATGTTTTCAAAAGTACGTTGCCGTGTATTCATGAAATATTTACTAGTTATAGGAACGACCGACGGAATGAGAGACGATGGTTTCCTATAAATTATACATGATCCTCGGCTCCCGAATCTTCCGATAAACAATTTCAGTGTAATTTCAGGCATGTAGTATTTTTTATTATTGTTTTTTTACTATCACCAAAATACTACAATAATTTTCCACGTTTGAGGTCCATTATGAAAGAGAATATACTTATAAAAGTCAATCAACTGCTGCTGCTGGGTATTTTAATGCGCCACAATGTAATAGTTCGTTTGTCAATTGCAATTCCCACGTCTACTTCTTCCTCACCTTATGGCTGCAACGATCACGAAGCCAAACAAATAATATAATAATAGGTTGCATACCTGCCATCCACCGAATACATTATTCTTCTCAATGTATAGCATTCGTTTGTCGGTGCACATGACCACTTCTTTGCCGGAGATCACCCATACGTGGGCCTCATACCTGTCCGTGCTGACGTACTTGCCCTGTTTTACGAATAAGTCAGATGAGAATAACTAAAAAACAGATTGATCGATAATAATAGCGCATTACGTAAAAAAAATCCCTGTAACATGATCACACTAATATTATAAAAGCGAAAGTTTGTGAGTGTGTGTGGGGGTGTGTGTGTGAGTGTGTGTGTGTGTTTATATGTTTGTTACTTCTTCACGCTCAAACGGCTGGACCAATTTTGATAAAATTTTGTATGGAGATAGCTGACACCCTGGATTAACATATAGGCTACTTTTTATCTCAATATTCCCACGGGATCAACATTTACGCGGGTGAAACCGCGGGGCGCAGCTAGTAAATAAATAAATAATGCCGTAAATGAATAATTTGTAGATGTATTAAGAAAAACAGGATGTAAGGGACGTCGAGGCGCCCACAGATTGTGCAGGTCCTTGCCTCTGACGTGTATGGGAAAGCGTCAGAAGTTCCTCAAATGACACCGAGTTATGGTTTTTCGCAAATGCAAGATGAATTCTAGCTATTATACGCTAGGGTCGGGATCGCTGCATTATTTGTTCGTTATCAGGTTCTTTGTTAATACCTATTATGTCCTTGTGAGTCGGTGTGTGGGCGTTATTAGCTTTTTTTGTACGGTCTGTTCTCATAGACAATCCGTGAACTCTGTTTTATGCGGCTTAGTTTTAAGTATACAACTGTTTTAACTTTTTATAAATAAATAAATAAATATAATAATGATTACATCTCTCGAGACTCTCGTTAAGCGGTTTTGTCAAGGACCTGATTGAAATGGCAGTATTCCTCAATTCAGCTGGCATTGTGGAGAGGTAGTGTATCTGGACCCTGCCCCCGACATCGGTGGATCCATGATTTTAAATGTAAAATTTAACTGCTACACAGGGTGGAAACTTTCAGCGGGGCTGTAAGGGGAAGTACCTTATCCGTTGCAGCTACGCAAAAATGGTCTTAGGAGACTATCCATATTTTTTTATGGAAATTTGATTCCCATTCACAGATTTTCAAAGAAAATTACAGTTAGCAAGAAAATAGCCATTTTACACAAAAACATTTTTTGATGCCAATCGATCCTGTTTCTAATACTGATCAAAAACTTCTATAGGACCAACCATCGTTGGAGTACTCAAAAAGTCACAAATTGCTGAAAACTTTTCCCTTACATTTTGTAAAGAATTTGTGTAACTGAAATACAAAAAATAAAATAAAAGACAAATGATCACGTAGAATTTTACACATCGACGGCGAAGTGCCAATACCTCCTAACTGATTTTTTTTGGAAATTCACTTCTTTATTGTTTTGAATTTAGAGGCGTTATTCGCATGTTTTAGTGAAATCGCTCAAGTGTATTTTAGTTGCAAGTGTAATTTTTGACTTTGTCAGTTAGGAGGTATTGGCACTTCGCCGTCGACATATCAAAAAGAAGGCGTATTAATTTTCTTTTTTTATTAACTAACATAACTTGATAATGTTATTCTTTTTAAAATCTTGCCCTACGATATCAAGTGCTCGAAGTGACCGCCATTTTGGCGAATACATAAATTGATTCGTTTCTGTACCGACCTAGTGGCTGCTGACAATTTATTTGTATGAATTCCATACAAAGGACATTGGGAAGAAACGTCCCCACCCTCCAACAGACTTGAATGATGTGTCATCGGAAGCGTCTAGTAGGATAGATAATTTTTTACTATGGCGACGTCCTTCAAATACGTGGGGTTTAGGTTTTATAATAGATTGTTTTTTATATATTTTTTCTTTTTTACTAACACATTTACTTAGTTTGCAATAAAATGGATTAGAATATGGCGATCCTAATAATGTTTTCATATAAGGTAACAGTTTTTGAAGCAACCGATTGTTTTTTCCCTTACCCTCACACAATTATTAGTAGTTTGTGAAAGTGATGCATAATGAGGGGTATTATAGGCGAGGTTTTTAATAGTATTACACGAGTGTTTAAATAGTTATGAGCAGTTTCATACACTAAACTATACTACACAAAAAAAAGTAATTAAAAAATATAAAACCCGACTGCGGTAAAAAAAAGTTGGAAGCAGGCGGGACCCCTATCATTTTTATTATATTTTTAAATTCAAATGGGTGCTTCTAACTTGTATTTAATTTAAAATGGGCTTGTATTTAGCTTTTCAATTTTTTAACTTAAGTTTTTTACCGCAGTCGGGTTACTTATTTTTTTTTAAATTACTTTTTTGTAATCACATTTTAAAACCCTTTATTTTGATACCCCACTCGATAGGTTTTGAGAAAAAAAAAATTTTTTTGAAGACATAATATTGCGCCAAAAATCGGCCATTTTAATTATTTTTCAATTTAAATATACCCAGTGTCACTCTCACAATTAAGACCTCTAACGGCACCTCTCAAGCTGAAATCGATCAAGCCGGTTAGGCTACAGAGCGTGCCAAAGAAATATACATACATACATACATACTTACACTCGAAAAACATAACCCTCCTTCTGACGCAGTCGGGTAAAAACATATTTTATAGTATTCTTTTCTTAGGGAACCTGTATCGTAGTAAAACTTTTTAATTTTATTTCAGTTGTACATGCGTAAAGTCTGTCTATATGGTGCTATTTTTATTAAATTCATAATCAGAACGAGTGTAGGTAAAAGTATTTCTATAGCTGTCAAATCCGGCTTCTTAGATTGTCACGAATATGGTCGCAGTCGTCACTTTTGCATTATTTGCTACTCTCGTGGTAATAATTATTGGTTTGCTTACGGCGCACAACGACCCTTGCTTGTTTGCCGGACTTTGAGAATATCTTTGCGATTGACCTTTCAAGGATTGATTGGCACGTTAAGAAGATACTTTGCCTCAAAGTTCACCAGCGGTGGCTGACTATTTCACAAAATGGGCTAATAAAGGTTAGTAAGTTATCTTATTTTTTTCTTTATCCAACAGTTCTTACGATGAGTTACAATAATCAATGTAAAAATATTCGTGCCGCAGCACGGCGCCGTGGATGGTGCGCCGGCGGCGCCTTGCTCGCGTCAGTCGATGTTTCGCAGTCGGTGTGCTTGATAATATTATCATAGACGACTAAATGTAATTGATAGTACAGTCAAGAGCACGTCAAGCTTAAGGACTAGCCCTGTTTTGTATGGCACGCAGTATAAATCAGAGCTTAACTTAAGCTCGCAGTGTATCGTTTGACATGCTTTTGGCTGTACTAATGAGTTAACAGGTATATTAATTAACTTAAACACTGTTATTATTACTCAATGATTTTCAGTTTAAGAACCAAGTATTTTTTTTACATAGAATCGTCATTTGTTTACGTGAAATATGCCTTTTTGTTTGTGGAAAAAATGATTTTTGTTTAAAAATAAATACATTTTTGCCGAAAAATATTTTTTTTATTATAAATAAACCCAATCGTTTTTGCAACTAATACAGGTATTTTAGGCTTTTTTGGGTCCCAATGAACAAATTGACACGTATCCCGTGACTGTTGGAGGGTGGGGACGGATTCCATACAAAATCCCCCATGGTCCTTTAGTGAGTCTAAGTTCTAGAACACTATCGTATTGCTTTTTGTAAACCTCAGTTTTCAGGTAGCCCCACATAAAGAAATGTAGAGATGTCAGATCTGGACTACGCGCTGGCCAAGAAATAGGACCATGTGTTCCTATCCATTGATCACCAAACTCTCGGTTCAAAGTCGAACGCGTACTGCGGCTGTTGTGAGGTGGAGCGCCATCTTGTTGAAAAAACTTTCTTCTTGATTCCGACAGTGGTAAATCATCGACGAGGTTTTCAATATTCTCTAATATTCTGTTGTTATAAATGTTGGAATTCAAGGTGCCTCCATAAAATTCCACCATTACCACTCGGTTCCACATTTTCACCAACAATTAAAAGAAAATCGCACTTGATTATGTGTTTCGCGAAACCTGAGAGGATTTTCTCTACACCAATAATGGTGATTTCGCCGGTTGTACATTCCATTATTAGAAAAATTTGTTTCATCAGACCATAATATGAAATTCAGAAAATGGTAATCTCTGCTTATTTTTCCTCTTAGGCGATTCTCACACTGCACCGCATCACGCAGCGGGGCGCAGATAACGCACCCACGCGCGTGATTTTTTACATACAAATTCAACAAAAACGCACTCACGCGCGTGGAATTTGGCTCCGTTTCCCGCTCACCGCTGCGTGAAACGCAGCAGAGTGCCAATCGCCTAAACCACCTGCAAAAAGTAAGTTTTCGAGCGGCATCCCCTGAATGTAAGGCTTGAACTAGTCGCCCCTGTCGGTAACATTTATAACCATACTTCTTTCATATCTTTAGTACGAAACGATGTGAGACACCTACTTCTTCAGCGACTGCTCTTGATGATATTTCGGGATAAGCTTCGACAAGTGTAAGAACAGAAATGATCAAATTTTTATCTAGTATAAATGAGCCACCTTGTGCAAGATTTCTTAAAATATTTGTAATAACCTTTCTGGTTGGCACATGACTATTTGGATATTTGATCCTATACCATTCTAACGCAGCTGATGTATTTTTATTATTTACGTAATATGCTTCTAGCAAGTCTAAACGTTCTAAATTGGAGATCATTTTTCTCTTATCAATAGCTGTCCAATTATGCACTTAATGTAAAATTCACAACACACTCAGAGCTTTTCGGACGCAACAAACTGTCAGATTGTTTTTTATTTAATAATAACGAAATCGAAATTTAATTGTTTTTAAACTTATCGTTTTATTCAGTCAACAAAAAGATCTCAACCGTCACTAAAAAGCTTTTGCGTAAAATTTTCATACAAAATGTAGGTACGGGAAAAGTTTTTTGCAATTTGTGACTTTTTGAGTACTCCAACGATGGTTGGTCTCATAGAAGTTTTTGATCAGTATTAGAAACAGCATCGATTGGCATCAAAAAATGTTTTTGTCTAACTGTAATTTTTTTTGAAAATCTGTGAATGGAGATCAAAATTCCATAAAAAATTATGTATAGTCTCCTAAGACCATTTTCGTGTAGCTGCAACGGATAAGGTACTTCCCCTTAGTGCCCCGCTGAAAGTTTCCACCCTGTATAGCAATTAATAAAGACGAAATACAATAAGGGAGAGAGAAGTCCCGAGGGTATAATGTCATACAAACCTTCTCCAACTCGAACAGCATCTTGTACCCCTCTGCTTGTAACCTCGAGTACGGCCTGACGCCGCTGTCGGGAGCCATGTATCGTGCCGGACGTCTTTTAGTCACTTCTTCAGACATATCCGCGGCTCTAAATTAACATACGCCCAAATAAATTACTAGTTTAGTGGTATTTGAATAAAAGAGACGAAATTTAATTGGGTAGCTGCAAAGACTGTTAGGATCCAAAATATTATTTAATTTTGATCATTTATTTTGATAGATCTATTATTGACATGATCACCAATTACATGGTAAAGGGATTTAATTTTAATTTATTAATTCAATTACATTTGCTAGACATATACGTATGTTATAAAATAATTAACGACCACCAATTAGTATTACCAACACATTATAAAATAAAAGAAGCAAAGATAAAGCAACCATAAAAACCAAAAAAGCATTAAGAAGAAAAGGTATACTAAAATTTAAGTATCATACAAACGAAGAAAGAAACAAGCCAAGAAGAATAACATACATATAGTGAAAAATATGAAATGATTCCAAATCCCGCCCGTACATTTTAGTACCAATCATCGCAATCAAAATGGCCAACTACTCAAACAATATAGGGTCAAACAATATAATAATACGCAAACAAAGTACTGTCGACACGAAAAGAACTAATCTATTTAAGACATGGCCAGTCGGTCACTACATTCTTGGCCGCCTCCTAACCAATTTTTTTTCGGCGAACACGAATGCGTGGTCCGGTTTCCGGAACAACTGGGTGACATATGAACGCGACGATCGGGTATTCGCGCGAATGTTTTTGGTTAGGACGCGGGGTACCGCTGCTCAACACCCGTTAAACCTACGTCTATGAAACATCTACAGAGTCCGGTAACCTCACCACCTCCAAACAGACGAGAGTAGTCCGGAGGTGAAGTCCACGACGCCGCCGACGGGCCGCACCACCAGCCCCACGGCCCCGCGGCCCAGCCCCTTCACGAACCCCCCCGCCCCGCCCTCGTGCGCCCCTTGCAACGGACGGATCACTACGCCGCAGACGCCGTCCAATACGCCCTGATGTTGAGTAAATAGACAAAGACTTGGGTTCCGTGCTTCGTTTTCGGTTGACCACTGAAACTCAGCGCTGTGCTAAGATCCCCGGGCCCCGTAGCACAGCATCATGCTACGTAGACGTCTTCTTGTCATAGTCACGACGTGCCACTGCCGACTATTTATATTCTGTGCTCGTGAGTATAGGTCTGTCTTGTTTCTTTTTTATTCGAGTTATTAAAAAGATAACTCGAATAAAAATATGCACGTGTTTCTGTGACAAACAAACCTATTTTCTATGGATATCGATCGTTTGCGTGATAAGTTTCATAAAAACATCTGTCATTAATCAAGTAGGATATTACCCGGATAAAAGTGAAAAGAGTTGTATTTTGTAAATAATTAAGAATTTTTACTTTTGTTAATCGTATGTCAGACCGAATGTCTATTTATCTTTACAAAAGGTATAGTGTTCTGCTGTGGTGTCAACAGCTTGCTATAAGATTGTATTAAGCTGATGATGGCAATGTACAGTCAACAAAAGAGATAAGTTAACAGGATCGTCGGATATAGTTGATGTTTAGTAAGAAACCGATAGATGTTGTCGACAGAAATTTAATTTGATAAATGAGCTGTTTGTTTTCTATTAATAAAATTAAATTTTATTCGAGAACATCCATAGGTTTCTTACTAAACTTCAACTATACCCGACGATCCTGCATACTTGTCTCTTTTGTTGACTGTACATAAAAGTTCCTAGCTTTCATGTATCGCGCTGCACTCATTTTAGTGTTTTAAAGATTATTAGCAAGAAGAGTAAACCCCCAATAATTACCAACATTCCAACTTTTAGCAGGATGTGTCACGAAGAAATAGAAGAACAACAAAAAATGCATTTAGTAAAAAACAAAAGGCGCATAGCACGATGAACAAACATGCAACACACAAGCTCATGCAAGGCTATCACTCATTGCATGCATCACCTCTTGACGGCATCAAGTGAGCCGGATGCGAAGTCTACGACGCCGGCAGTTGGTCGCGCTACCAGCCCCACGGCTCCCTTGCCCAGACCTCTGAAGAAACCTTCCACTCCTTGCTCCCGAGCGCCCTCTATAGGCTTCGTGAATACACCAGTCACGCCGTCTACCACGCCCTGTTCGTTTGGAATGTTTGCACTGCTTATAGATAAGTACTATCATAATAATAATGCTCTCGTACTTTATCGGCAACATAGCACGATTGGTGAAATTTTAACAAATGTTTTGATTAGCTTATTCGTGGATCTTTGACAGTCGTTACGGTCAGTCAGAAGCCTAAGTCTGACAACCAGTCTTACCAAGGGGTATCGTATTACTCAGTAACTGGGTTGTGGAGGTCAGATAGGCAGTCGCTCCATGTAAAATACTGGTATTCAGCTGAATCCGGTTAGACTGGAAGCCGACCCCAACATAGTTGGGAAAAGGCTAGGCAGACGATGATCAACAATTAAAAAATCGAAGCAAATTGTTTTTATAGATGAGTATTGAAAAATTAATTTAATTAAGGTTTACCGATAACACTTTGTGCAGCCGACAAAAGGCATCACATTTAACGACAGTATCTAAATGCTTTAATTTGAACTGAGGATTTGCATACCATGACCAGTCCTTTGCCGCTTCTCGCAAGACCTTCTTGAAGATTTGCAGGCGGTTTATTAATATTGTCACGACGACGTCGCTGGTAGTCCTTAGAAAAGAAAACAGATATTTAGAAACAGATTGTTTACACTAAAACACATAAAACCTCTTAAAGAAAAACCTCTTCGTCCTCGTCCATGCTGTACTCCATACTGGAATTATATTATGAAAATAAAGCTTATATTATTGCGGGAGACCTGTAACGCAACCACAATCCACGTTAAATTGATAGTCGTAGTAAGATAATGTCAATTTGACAGAAGCAGTGCTTTACATTTCCATAGAGTCTATATTGATAGCTAGGTTTACGTAAAAAAAAAAAAAAAAATAAGACGCAAAGGAAGCATTTTGCTTATGAACTCCGCCCTAGCTCGAGCCTGTCTCGTGATGTCCATGGTATTACCGTAATTACAATAAAGTTCGCAATATATTAATACTGATGGATTGTTACAAATAATAATGCTTATTAATGTGCTTCTCACATTAATAAGCATTATTATTTTAGAGTAATTAAAACATTGGAACATTGTCTAGATTTAAAACAGTGAAATTGACACAAAAAAGGAATATTTTGAGCGCAATGTGCACAATGTGTAAGTTCGTGTGTGAGAAAGAAAGAGAGAGAGAGAGTATGTGTGTGAGAGAGAGAGTGTGTGGGAGAGGGTGTATGCGTGAGTGTGTATGCGTGGGTATGTGTTGGGTTATGAAATTACCTTTAAAAAAAATCGGATTCACTGTATGATTGGGCTAGTAGCCATTTGCCAACAATCTTTTTGACTTGGCTTGTTCTAACTAGTTACTGATGTTCTTACTACTCTGTCTCACTTCTGACCACATATTCTTACTACTCTGTTGTATACGTGACTGAGCAAGAATTCTTACATATTATTGTACGAAAGTTGTATGCGTACTAATCAAAGCACACATAAGAACTCGACGTTTGAGAAGCTGCGAGTATTCCGGGGTCTGTGTTATGATTTTATGCTGTTTCGTTACCCTTTTGAAGATATATAACTGTAGACATTGAATAATACGGCTTTTTTGCACGAAAGGCCTGTTGGGTATCTAAAAGATTTCCGAACCGAATAGGTTTTATGGAATGCATAGAGATGTAACCACGAAAACCACGATGATTCAAACTTTATAGTTCCCCATCGTTCCTACCTGTGTGTATTGGAAGCATGCGCTGAGAAACGTTTATAAAATAACGAAGGTCTGGCGTTCATGGGATCTTGATCTAACAGTAAACAAGTCAAGGCAAAAAGTTACATGGTTGTAAAGGTTCTATAATAGATCCAATTAAAGCGATCGTATTACGAAAGATAGACGCTGCTTCCCGAAGCGCGTGCTTTTCTTTGGATAGCTGTATGCATCGTAATATTTAGTGTGTTACCTTGTCTAGCGAGAGCGCAGCGAGCCCGTGCCCCATGGCGCCCGTGATGCGCGACACGGCCCCGGCCGCGCCGCCCACCGTGTGGCCCACTAGCGAGCGCACGCCCAGGAACAGACCTTCCGCAAACTCGCCCGGACCTTGGATAGCACCCTGCGACAAATCAATTTTGTTGTTTCAACACTACGCTTCAAGGCCGCTTCAAGAATTTGTAGATCTAGCACGTTGAACGTAAAATTTTGTGAATTCTGAATCGAAAATAAAACAGTCAGTACAGCATTTTTCCGGATAAACATTACTTCTTTCTTTCTTACCCACAACCATGTCCTCTCACTCATTCCTGTTAACCCCAAGACTTAGTCTACCATCCCCACAGTTTTCATTAACCAAAGTCATCTCCGCTCTACTCGCACACCTCTAACATACGCCAACATCAATGGGCTTTGTCTACAACTGCCGACCTATGGATTCTACATTATTTTTCAAAAATGTAGCATCCGGCAGCTGGCGGATGGTCATAAACATGGTGATTTGAGATTCGTCTCTTCTTCGCTTCTAAATCTTGCAACAAAGTTGCAAAGCAAAGGTAGAGCGTCGCCATCCTAAATAGGTATGTTTAGCAAAATGTTGTGATTCTCTATGAAAGTCTCATAGAATCGATAACTGTGTGACGTCACATTTTACTACTCACATTTCAAATGTTGGGCGTTTTTTTGGCAGCTTTACGCAATTGGAATGCAGATTAAGTTCAATAACTGACCTGGAATGGCTCGTAGAACAGATCTTCCACGCCCTTCTTCAGTCCGATGACCAGTCCGTAGGGGTTGCCTATCACATCTAGTCCTAACACAAGCACATACAATTGTTTCAGTGCTTGCCCAGTGTAGTGGCTCTGCACTTGACCGATCAGCTCCTTTTGAGATAAGAACTCGTAGTTCCTCTCGTAGTAGGATAATCTGAGGATAAGAGGGAGACATTAGTAATTTGATTCAGTGTTAAATATTTAGAGAGACTGATTGTGATTGCAGAAATTGAAAAGGTTATTCTTTTTTAGGCGGAAACCTTTTAAATTAAGAAAATATTTGTATTTATATGCTGGTTCTTGTCATGAGCTGGCAAAAAATATACCCCCGACATTCCTTGTATTTGTATTAAATTTCGAAGAGAAGTTACTGGGGACTAGTTACTGATTTCATGTCTGAAAGTGTGATCTTATTATTGAAAATTTTATTTGTTTATTGTACGAATTTTTATCATAAAGAGATAATGACACATTCTTCTCTCCATCACAAATATATCATCCATTATATTTTCATAATAATACAAACAATAATTAACCAAACAATCTTACTTGAATACCACGTCGTTCATGTCTGTCAACGTAACACCTATGCTTTGCAGTATGGTGCCAATGAATGAAGGCAGTTGAGTCGCCCCACCGAGGGAGAACGAAACATGTACCTAAAGTACAAGAAAACAAGGTTGTTATTTGAATGCAATTAAAGGATTGTAATTAAAATATATTATTTCTTTATCAATTTACCTTTAGCGGCGACAAATGCAGATTGTCGTAGAAATTCTTGAGATCTGACGCCGCCCCCATAGCTGCTAAAGCTTCTAATGGCTGTCCTGCATTTTTTAAATCTAGTTGGAATGCGTCCAGCTGTAATATAAATTGTTTATTTATTTCGGTACAAATTGATATTGTCCGTCTTTATGTAGCGATATCACGTCAAATATTCAGACAAAATTAATAGGAGGGCTTAAACTCAACAACTCAACTCAACTCTTCTACTTGAGTTCTGTTCTAAGTCTGAAAGATGTTTTTTTTTTATTGCTTGGACTTTTAGAAGCCGGGTGTTTGTTCACCATCATTTCAGCCGAAAAACGTCCACTGCTGGACATTGGCCTCCCCCAAGCACCCTCACTTCGACTGGTTCTGTTTCTCTCATCCAGTGGATTCCTGCAGCCTTTACAAGGTCGTCGGTCCACATTGTGGGAGGCCTTCGATCGATACGTCTTCCGGTACGCGGTGGCCACTCCAGAACCTTTCGGCCCCTTTCGGGTGTTTATAACACTAATATTATAAAGGCGAAAGTTTGTGAGTGTGTGTGTGTAAGTGTGTTTATATGTTTGCTACTTCTTCACGCTCAAAAGGCTGGACCGATTTTGATAAAATTTTGTATGGAGGTAGCTGACACCCTGGATTAACATATAGGCTACTTTTTATCCCGATATTCCCACGAGATCGACATTTACGCGGGTGAAACCGCGGGGCGCAGCTAGTTACTGATAAATAACACATAACTTTACATAACATCACTCCTGTTACCCGAATGCCATACCAGAGGTATACATAGTACACCCTCGTTTCGCCAGTTATATTTTAGTCCGGGCACAAATCCAGAATTCGGGCTGCTACTGAGAAATTCCTGTTGGAAAACTACTGGTTACTGATAAATACTTTTTAAATAAATTCGATATTTACCGCTTCTTGTTCATTGAGTAGTCGTTGCGGGAACATGCCCAGGAGCGCGTTGATCAGCCCCATGTCCACTTTAACGTGGAACTCCTGAATCAGCACCTTGTAGTACTTGTACTGGCGAACTTTACTGTGCAGCATTATACGCTCTACTATCGATACCTGGATGAACGGCTTCATACCTAAAATAAACGAAAATAATTAATATCGATATTTTCTATCGACTAATAGAGTAGCGTTATTGAGCAAGCATAATAGCCTAGTTCGTCTAGCGATAGCAAGCATTTCTCCGTACCTCGAGGCACTATGTTTGAATCCCCAGTCATGCAAAAAAGATTGGATATAATTTAGAAAAAGTCCTACTTATTCCTACAAGATCGATATGGCATTCGATTTCTGATTTAAGAAGAAATCTTATACAGGTATAGGTGTGTTGTAGGTGCAGTATCTAATTATACTGCGTCTCTGCTTGCTTTTCAGATACCGCAAGTTTGACTGAGTCAAGGGTTACACTAGAACCTACCCCCTTATGAATAAACGGGGGAAAGATACAAACAAACTACACTTCAACAACAAAAACTTCAGAGATTTATACATTTTTTTAAATGCAAGTTTGGCATTACTCCACGTTTATTAGTAAGGGTAGTGTGTTAAGATAATTTTTGTAAATTATGTAAGTACTTTGCTTCTACATTATTTCAAGGGTCAAAGTTTTAATTTGAAATGAAATGCTGCCGATATGATTTCAGAAATAAGTATATGCTACCATGGTTCTATCTATTATACAAACAATTAGTTTTACCCTACGCTGTCCTACTGCAGGGCGAAGGTCTCCCTTAATAAATACCCTGATGTTTTAGAAATTTCGACTTACTAGAAGAATAGAAAGAAAGAAGAATATATCTATCATACAAACAAAAAGCACAGAGAGAAAACAAACAAACCGTTATATAAATAAGAAGCCTGATGCTTAAGGAATATCCACTTACTACATGAAGAATATACCCATCACACAAAAATCATACGAGAATAGGAAAGAAGAAAATACATTAGTTATATTGAACCTATTTTCACAATCTCCACTTACCACTAGGATCTTCATTAGCAATGGACCTTGGTGGCGGTACAGGCGCTAGTACCACAGGGAAAGTCGGTAATGGGAGTTGTTGGTCGATCTGTAGTCTGTGCAGTCGCGCATGCAAGCGGCGCGAATGAGGCGTTAGTCCGTATGACGCCCATAAGCCTGGTTGTAGCGTACGGCGTAGTAAACGGACTGCAGGTTTGAGTTGACGCATCTCTTCGAAGTCAACCTGTGACATAGCCAGTAATATCATTCGATACTTTTGGAACAGACCATAGGTATTTGATGTGCTTTCATTTATTGTAGTATTGCCGTCCCCACATAATAATAAAAATATTTTATTAACAGACTACATAGGCCCACGTTGTGTTAGTGACTTAAATTATCTTATAAACTATGTTAGTATAATATTTAGAAACAAAGAAAAAAAAAAAGATGAAAAATAATAAAAAGAACATAGCATATTAACGTCTAATATTGGTTATCTCTAGATATCTAAGAGAATCAAAACAAGTGACATCAGATTACAAAGGATATTTACTGATCAGTGACTTGATCGGTCTTTTAGATACTAGGGATGACATTTCTTTGATAATTTGAAACTTATAAATAGAGATATAGTAACAATTTCCCGTTAAGACAATAATATTGATTCAAAAAGAAAAAGAAAATAGTAAAAAAATAGTATAAGTACCTCAATTTTCTCGTCTATTAGGACTTTAGGCGACACAGGTTCGTCGCTGACAATTTTTTCAGACAAATAACGTTGGTAGCATTCTTCTAATTGCAGCAGTTTCGGCCCATCAATCTTTTTGTAACGTCGTGATCCCAATTTGCACTGTTCCCATATTATACCGGAGCTAAAAGTAAAATGAAATGAGTTTAATAGATAATGTACAGCCAGTGAAATTAATTGTCAAGCAAAATGTCACCCTACGTCAATTTTGCCGTGTTATACATTTCATACAACTTTCGAAGAATGACAGTTGACAGAATTGAATATATGAACAAATTAAGTTAGTAGTAAATTTTCCTTGACACTGACGCTACAATGCTTTTAAAGAAATATGTCCCGCGATTAGACTATGTTCCGCTCAAAATGTTTTGATAGATCATGCAGCGCTGTAAGCCAAAAAAGTTCAATGCGGCTCACAGTAAACATGGAGGCTACATGGATGAATTTGCTGTACCTTACATCTAAAATAGGTATTTTATTAATTGCTGATTTTTAGGTTTCCGTACCCAAAGGGTAAATCCGGACCCTATTACTAAGACACCACTGTCCGTCTGTCACCAGGCTGTATCTCATGAACCGTGAGAGCTAGACAGTTGAAATTTTCAGATGATGTATTTCTGTTGTCGCTATAACAACAAGTACTAAAAACAGAAAAAAAAAATATTTAAGGGGGCTCCCATTCAAAAAAAGGTGTTTATTTCGGCGTTTTTGCCTTGTGGTACGGAACCCTTCGTGTGCGAGTCCGACTCGTATTTGGCCAGTCTTTATTCAATAGTCGGATAACTTATAACTGAAGAATAAATATGACATATTTTCTATACAAAAGCAACAGCACGATATTTATTCTAAATTATCTTACTATTGAAGAATCAGGCCTTAGCTATAAATATGTATCACGGGTTTTCGACAAAGTTGGGGTTAGTAGAGCGTTGAATCGAAAGCCCGCTTGCACCAAAAATCAATTACATATACAGGTTTACTTTTCAAAGACCATCCAAATTTTTACATGGTGTTCTACCCATGAATATAAACAACTTTCACTATGGGACCAACTCTAAAATCACGAACAAAAAAATCTGCTGTTTCATACAAAACTGCAATACCTACTTGACCAAAATGTATGTAACAGCTGATTTTTTTGTTCGTGATTTCAGAGTTGGTCCCATAGTGAAAGTTGTTTATATTCATGGGTAGAACACCATGTAAAAATTTGGATGGTCTTTGAAAAGTAACCCTGTATAAAATCTCATTTTGTTTATCATCTTCAAACGATTGAAAGAAACAGAACAATGTTTTAAACACGTTTAGTACTAAACGTATTTAATGATTTGTGCTGCAAGCGGGTCTTAAACTCGATGGGCCATATTATTGGCTGCGTACACAGCATAATCAGCCTATAACGTTCCCACTGCTGGGACATAGCCCTCCTCTCTGCGAGAGGGAATGGGCCGTATTCCACCACGATCTTTTCCTTCACCGCTTTTTAGAGCAGTGACTGCGTACTGCATGTAAATCAATTCGGCTTTCTTAAACAAATATTTCAATAACATACTTCGATATACTGATGTAAACAATCTCCAGTTGTTCAGAATCGTTGACGAGTGATAGTCCAATGCCCTGCATCGACAGAACTATTTCCGTATCAACTAATTCCGCTTCACCTGTAAAAAATATTTTAGATATAGTTTTTTTTTATGGACTAATAAACCATTGTATGGGAAATATTTCTACTGTTAAGTGTTGTTTTGTTAGCGATCCAGCCCCTGCTTCGCACGGTTTTTAAGACTTGACCAAACATCGAGATTTTTTTATTATTTTTTTTAAATGTAGTTCACCTGTAAAAAATATTTTCGATTAAGTTTATTTTTAGGGACTAATAAACCACTGTATGGGAAATATTTCTACTGTTAAGTGTTAAGTTTTTCTAGCAAGCCGGCCCCTGCTTCACACGGTTTTTGCGACTTGATCAGACATCGATATTTTTTTAATGTTTTTTATTAAGTGTAGGTTAAAATATTACAGTCGTATAAACATAATCCTTAAGGAATAAATTCTCTAAAAGCTGGTGAAAACCACATCAAAATCCGTTTTTTTGCTTAGAAGAACGACGCGATCTCACCGATCGACACGAAAAGCGACTTTAATTATAACTTGCTTTTACTCGCGTGGATGTTGGAAAATATCCCACGGGAACGTTCTTCTGGGATTTCAAGTACCATATGTGTTAATCCAAGTTATAAACAGATTTTTTCAGACATTTTCAACAGTGACCGTCATATTTCAGCAAATTTACCGAACACCTTAATGAATTATACACCTAAACCTTCCTCGTGAATCACTTCGTCCATTGGTGAGAACCGTATGAAAATCTGTTCGGTCGTTCTTGAGCTTAACGCCTTCAGACAGACAGAAGCAGCGGGGTACTTTGTTTTATAATGTACTAGCAGCGCCCCACGCTTTCACCCGCATAAGTGTAGATCCAGTGGGAATATCGGGATAAAAACTATCCTACGTCCTTTCCCGGGACTCAAACTATCTCTATACAAAATTTCATCTAAATCGGTTCAGCGGTTTAAGCGTGAAGAGGTAACAGACAGAGAGACACAATTTCGCATTTATAATATTAGTATGGATAGGGATATGGTGTGTATGTATGTATGGATAAATAGATTATTATTACCTATAGTGTGCGCCCCGCTTGCTAGGATCGGATCTTCTGTGAATAGTATCACTCTCTGCAACCCATCGAGGAAGGATACCCAGTATATTCTTTCAGTTTCGCTGATCCTGCAATGAATGTTATGATGCGATTTTTAAGTATCTGGATGGAGACAGTCGCTGTTGCAAAACAGAGTAAGAAAAAGGCTAAGGGATAATTTTCATTGAAATTTTCTAGGCAAATTCCCATAGAAAAAGTTCAAAATCTAGTTACAATCATCTCAACGACTATGTCAAAAATTAATGAAAATTAAAGGTATTTTTGATACCTATATTGAGACTGAGATTAGAATACGAACGTTCTTAAAATACGGAAATTGTCCCTCTGTTTATATTTTATTAAAGATGATTTCATGTAACAACAAAGTTTTCTAAAATCAACAAAATTTACAATGGTGTAAAGATGATATTTGTTTAAATGGGAATGACGTCAATTCGAAACAAGAAATTGAATAGAGTTTAACATGGATACTTACATAAAATCTCCGATCCCATCTTTCCTTAGGTCGTTTTCGACCTCTTTTTTCTTCTGACCTTCGAATATTAGAACGCGCGGGCCTGCAGGGTTATCCCACGTGTACAACATCCTGTGCATTGGTTTTAAGACCCTGAAAGAAAGATAAATAACAGTCAAGCTACAAGTAAACAAACGTGTGCGGTCGGAGGTCCTCCGTCAGGTACGAAGTTCTTTACGCGATACTCGCACACACACACACACACTCGTATATAATAGAAAGAGACAGATAGAGAAGGGAAGTCGTATGGAGGGGGCATAACGCTTTTTCCTTACGTGAAGATTTCTACCAGTCAACTCCTACCGCAAGTCGCGTTAAGGCACTTCGTTCCATTAATATGGCGTAGAGTTTACCATCGTAAAAGTGTCAAATTCAAATTGACACAAGTTCTCAGCGTATTTGTACTCCCCGAAATATTAGTTGGTACTTTTAAGGCATGCCAATATTAAGAAATCGTTATGAAATCCCGTGAAATTGCACAACTTATTCCGATCATTGCTTTCGACATCAGCATATGGAATACCTTACCTAGAATTAACGTTCTCCTTTTCATAGATAGTGATACTGCTGTTCGGCGTGTAGTTAACGAGCAACGCAGGCGCGTGTCCGTCGCGGTACTGTCTTATTGTGATGTAAGTGCCTCCTTCCGTCAGTTGCACTTCGACGAATAAACCGCCAAACTGAGGAAAATATTACAAATACACTCTCAGACTTTCCCTGCTATACAAATATGAACATTGCGGAAGTAGAAAAATCTAAAGCGCCTCGCCTGATATACACTGGCCTTAACCGTATATCGCTGCTTCATATACAAAAAAAAAAAAACGAACGACAAAAATCCTAGTAATAAGTACTATTGTATTGTATTTCTCATGTAAGTGACTGTAGTCTTTTATGCGGCGAACAGTGCCTTTACACCAGAGTGGCACAATCATGAACAGTTACAAAACAAGAAAGCGTAAAAAAGGGCAGACGTGTAGAGGGCTGTCTTTTGTAACTTTTGCATGACGTTGAAAAAGTGCGGTTTGTCTACTTAATTTGATTAAATGATTTCTGATTATTTAATTCTATTTCAAATAACCAGATAACAGAGATCCGTACTGTTAGTAAAGTACCTTATACCTAGTGTTAGTCTATACATAAATTACGAAAACAATTTGGGTATGAGTCACTTTGTACTTTTTTTTTTTAGTTTCTCAACTGGTCATCTTCTCTACAATATGCCTCATAAAAGGGGAGAACACATTCTCAGTCACTGTTTTTAGAACGCTGTTGCCCCCGGCCCGGGTTCTAGCTGCCACAGACGCTATTTTCTTCCGCACAATTGCGTGGAAGCCATCAGTACAGTTCTGCGTAAACATCTCTGACGCACTACTGAACCGTTTATGACTTGTCATTTTTTCAATTTTTCATCAAACAAACAAAACTTTTGTTCATTTACTTTCTAATAATCTTACCTCATTGTCGAGCTTCAAGCAAACGGAATGGTGTTCGGTGTATAAAAACGGTGCGGAGTGTATGGAGGAGCAAGCGACGCGTAGTACCAGTAACTTATCATCTCGCTCTATGACGGGCCATAGAGGCGCGCTGGAGTTTTGTGGCACCTGGGAAACAATCAATATAATGTTATTGAAAGAGTAATTTTGTGGGCAAGTTTTGCGGGCAAAGACTTGCTCGTTTGCCATTAATGACCTACTGCTGGGCAAGGGCCTCCTCTCTGTTTCTTTCCACCTCTCTGTTCAGAGCTGCCAAGCTGTCACTTCGCTCAATTTCATAGGTATCGAAATTCAATAAGGCTTGTGTTAGCATGTAAATTGGTTGCATTTGGTTAACGAAATTCTAACACCCGCGGAAAATGTAGGCTAATTGACCAAATTATATCTACGTCTCTTATAACATAGAGTGAAGTAAAATAATTTATTACATCACAAGCCGTGTCCCTGATGGGATTTCCCATCGGCGAAAATGAAAACTTCCATACAAACTTACTATCCCCTATGTAACCCCTATAAGGGATGATTATTCAAAAATCCATCCTTAGTGCTCACGTTCGTTAAATAAGGAATTTTTGCGCAAAATGTCATGCCCCTAGACCCAGCGGTTTAGATTGGGCGTTGTCTGTCAGTGAGCGAATGAACTTCAGATTTTTATAAAGTAGAATAAAATTACATTTTAGAGGAAATGGAAGAAACTTTAAGTTTGTGAATAATGTCGACTTACCGTGGTCCAAGGATCGCCAGATCTGTGCAGCTCCTGATATTGGATGTCAAAAGGCGCTTCGTTGATGATCAGGAAGTAAGGCGTAAAGATCACCATCTTGGTTAAACTGTTGAATGTCAGTTGATTTGTAACTGCCACCTAAAAGAAAAGTGATTATTTTTACAGTGTGACCTAAAATTAAGAAGTTCATAATTTGACCACCTGTGTTTTTTTCTAGCCCTTTTATCTACCGCATGATTTACTTCAAAGTGATTCAGTCACGTACTTACAATCATTCAGTAAACGTACCTCATAAGTCCTCCCCTCATGTTTGCACTGTATAACTCCAGAACTGCCGGGAACGTCCAACGGGAATTTATCAGACCATTCACCGAACTCCAGCCTTATTGCCGCCTTTTTCTTTCCGAAGAAGTTCTTAGCACGGAACGAGAACAGTATCGGTCCCTTATAGTGTTTAGGATGGAATATCACGTTGCCAGTTTCATCCACATTCTAAAAAAACAAAACACCTAATAAAGATTCGATCTTCTTTTTTTTCTTTGTGAGTTGCCAATGCTGCGTCTAGTGACATTTCGCATTATCCTGTCCCTTAAGCTTGCTTACCGTACCCGCAAAGCTAATTAAAAAGTATGTGAAACTGGCACTTTACTTGGTTATTTTTCAATACAAAATATACCTTAGGATTAATTCCCATCAAGTTAATTTTGTATTAGCGAAATAATTCCTTGTGTAGCACCAGTATTAGAATAGTCTCTTAATATGGGTGATGATGGAACTCAGATTAATATGTGATCATGCAATACATCATCGATCATGCTAAGTATTGTAATTACGACGAATATATTACGACACTGGTTTAACTAGTATAAACAATTAGATACGTACTTATATAAATTTCATGCTGCTAAAAAGCAAAATAAATACAGTAGGGTCATGGTAATCCACAAAAATTAAAGCTACGATGTGTGCATTTATTTAAAACAACAACACTTAATTATGTCAATAAAATGAACCCAACCTTCAAAGCTTCGTTGACTGATCTGTGTCAAAAATTTCAGTTTCAATTCAATTATCATTTATTATTTCTGTTTTACACAAAAACCCCACCACACAGAACTTAAAACATATTACAGTTAAAACCAAAACCTCTTTAGAGTGCTCAATGTAAGTAGCAAAATAATATAACCATGTATTTCTTAGAAGTGCTGAAATAATGTTTGCACTTACCGGCAAACATGAAGTATGGCGTCTAATAAATTTACTGCAAGGTGAATGTTTAATCTGTAATTTACATAAAATTGGTAACCCATACAATATTCGTTTTATTAGCCTATGACATTACATAACTAAATATAAATAAACATATCTAACACATCACACCAAATCTATCGTGTCAAATGTGGTAAACAAACTAATATACTTATACTTTCGGATTAGGCTATGACCCCACTGAAAAACGCATGCTATAAACAACAATAAAGAAGGCAATGATCATAAGTATCGAAGCTATAAAATCCTAAAACTATCGCTTTGAGATGAAGCTTGTTAGACTTAGGAAGCAGTAACCGACCGAATCGGGGATTAAAGAAAATGATAAAGGAAAAAAAAACTATTAAAAAATAATCACAGTTAGATCATCTCAAAGATACCTTGTTGGGTGTGCTGGAATCTTTTTCTGGTTTCTTTGATTTCTGTAACCACGCAATGTATTTATGGCCAATTCATATAAAGATCTACTCCAAGAAGTACGAATGAAGTCAACTTCAGGAAAAATATTAATGACTTAGTAAAATGAAAAGACAAACACAGTTAGTATAGTCTAATAGAGTATCTACTTACTGTACCGCTCGTACTTGATAGCTTCGATAAAATGTTGATACAAGATACAAAGGTGCTTAGGTAACCATTTCTTTCTAGCTTCAAACGTTAATATTACCCATACTTATTACATGAAACATCTGGCTTATGTTGTAAAAAAATATTTATGTTAAGCGCAAAAAACTCAACAGAAATTTTTGCAAAGTTTTGCGCTCAACACACTACCAAAGTTTAAAGTGTTCTGAAGCTATGATATCTTAAAATTTTGAATTTCCCCTTATATTATTTACTTCAAAACTTACATTATTGATTTCAAAGCCATAAATATCAGAACACCTTAAGAAAAAACAAGGAACAATATAAAAATATGGACTTACCCTATAGCAAAGAGTAAAGCCTGTCTTGTTGAGCATCCAGAAAGGACAATAGAGAGACAACACTTGCGTGCCATCCGTGTCCACGCTATGCATACCCAAGTCCAATGTCATCACTGAAGGGCTGTCGTGGGATTCGAAGGACCACACTGACAGTTCTGTCTCGCTCTCCGGCAGGTTCTTCGTACAAACCCAACATTTGTCGAGATAGTTTTGAATCTGAAATTTTGTAGTAGTAACATATCTCAAGCTCTCCAGCTAATATTTTCGCCGTGGCAGTTGTAGCCACCATGATTACGTTTTTATGTCAAGAATGAGCACACAAGGAAAACCAGCAAGATTTCAGGATCACATCCCGTGATCCTGAGTCCTACTTATAACAATATACT
The DNA here is from genome assembly GCA_916614155.1 of Mesoligia furuncula. Lineage (NCBI taxonomy): Eukaryota > Metazoa > Arthropoda > Insecta > Lepidoptera > Noctuidae > Mesoligia > Mesoligia furuncula. The sequence goes on from OU744798.1 coordinate 15,181,495, forward strand.
GCTTTGATATATCCGTTTGCTCGTTTGAGTGGTTATGGCTTAATCCCTTTACGATGGACGTTCACGACCTGACGTCGTTAATGAACCGATATTAAACGCTATACTATTCGTTCATTTTTGCTTTTTATTCGGCATCTTTTACTCGAAGTTAAACGTCTGTACACCCAAAATGAATTCATTAGTGCACCGATCCAACGATGTTGGATTTCGGCAACTTTAACTCACCTACAGAATAATAAAAAAATAAAATGAAAGCAGCGGAAGAACCATTCATTCTTATATAATATTGTCGGCTGTATGAACGAGGAATGAAACAAAATTGAACCTCTACTTGAAAAGCGTCTGATATCTGTTGCTGACTGTTTTCTAGACATACTAATGTATATTAATACTCACCATAATAACAATAGATGCTTTATTAGGGGACAGATGCGAAAGATGGAACATCTCTCCAGACTTAAACACTTGTGTTCTCTTCAGTCCTAACTGAGAGACCACGATCTCGACAGGCAAGCAGTTTTGCAGCTTGACGGCCGGTTTCAGCACGATGTCGTAGCAAGACGACGCGAATGTGTGTCGGGTAGTATGCTCGTAGAATACTTGCTCCATTTTTCCGACGGCCTGTATTTAAAAAGATAATATGTATTAAACACGCTGAGGGTAAAACCCGTATTTTTAAGAACGTTCACATTCTAATCTCACGATGAAGGATGTCTCAATCTGTCAAATACACTTCAACTTTATACAGACAGAGTAACTTTCGAATTTATAATAATTATTAATATGGATAAAATTATTATAATTATTGTCGAACTATAGGTAATCATACCTTCAGGTAGAACTTCTCGCCAGTGGTCTTATCTTTAGAGTCGCACTGCAACAGTTTGGATATGTTCACTTGCTGTTGAAGCTCTCGCCAAATGAAAGGCGATACAGATACTGTGAAACCTAAACAAAGATTTTTAATGTTATAAAACCCCACAATGAAGTTTATTTTTTATTTTTTTCGAGACATCGCCAAGCGGTTGGTCGACTCTTCACGTGACCAGAGGGCTGGCCTATTTTTTGGCCAAAGAATCAGCATTGCCATACAATGTGGCAATCCTGTTGCCAGCGATGCGGATGAATTTTTTGATGCCCTTTCATTATTTCCCCTCCTTTTTATATGCTTGTACATGTTATTATTATTATTTTAATACTGTTAGCTTTTAAAACAAAGATTTAAATTATAAAAAGGACGTAATGTTTCACTAACATTGATACGGATTCCATTAAGTTCAGTGTATCATTTTCTTTCTATTTCATTATGAAAAGGACAGAAGATAAATTTTAGTTTAGTCCTGTCAAATTCATCAGCGCCTAACACTACTCCATACAAGTTTAGACGTGATTAAAAACTTGCCTTGTTGCCTACTGAAATTACGTCAATTTAGTTTAGTTTGTGAACAAGAGAAACGGCACCGTTATCAATTTATCCGTTCATAACATAACACATAATATTACGACTGCAATACCCGAAGGGATAGCAGAAGTATACGTAGAGTACCCACGATTACATCCTATGCGATTTACAACCTCGCAAAGTCAAGAATAACAAACAGCAACCACATTACCAACCGTGAGCTCACGGCCTTATAGTCTCATTGCAGTCAAATAACTTTGCATATAGTCCTTACGCCGCCGTTGACCTTAGCTAAACTTAGGACTCGTACACTCGTCCGAGTTATGTCGTTTCTTTAATTATAAAAGTTTACATCAGTCTTATACTTAAAACATTGTCCCAAAAAACCGTTTTGTAGGTTTGCCTGTGGGAATAGACCATACAAACAAAATAAAGTTAAGTTTATAATGTAAAGCAGATACTTAAATGATTATACGGATACTTATAAATATTAGTTATGGTAAACATTTGACTTTCACCGAGTCTATATTTCGTAGTAATAAGGTCTGTTTTCGTAGTTCAAGTGTCTGACGAGTGGTTAACATTACGTTAATGAAGTTCGTAACAATAACAAACAATACTCCTCATCTCTGGCTTGCTTTTATTGGCCGGCTGGAGTGAACAATGACGGGGAACGGAGCTCCCACCTCATTCTTGTATTTATTGGAGGAAGGAAGTATTCCAGTAAGATGCTGGTAGGGACCTTGACCGTACTTCAGGGATTGTCCTGATAGCCGTGAATTACCTCTCCACTCCTCATAAGCACCTCAGGACATGATGCCCCATTGTCGCTCCGTCACTATGTGCTAGCGACGTTTCCGGGGGCCCATTATTGAGTGTGCAAGTCACCCCTTGCCATTTTATCTGTGTCATTTATATAAAACATTGGTCAGGCAGGGGCCATAGACTTTCCATAGTCCTAAATAACCAGTTCACTTTAGCCACCCAAACCCATAATCCAATATCTTTGTTTCCATATCCTGTAATAGTCCTACACCAACCGGGGGTTGTCCTTGGGTGCACTTGCATAGTGCGAACAGGGATAATCGTCGATTGGTGCCTCATTTAATTAAAAACGTCTAACGGGCCTCTGCGAGTTGGCTTCGGCCCCTCGTACGCCTTCCAAAGGTCCGGGACCCCGGGGCCTCGAGAAATATGAAAAGAACAAACAATACAAAATACTTTCAACTAACCTTCAACTGAGAAGAACAGCTCTGCAGTGGGAGTGTGCACGGCCTGTAGCGGCAGTCGCAGTATGTCGCCGGGCTTCACGTCGCCCAAGAGACGCACTTCATTGCCGCTCAGCGTCATGTAGTACACCGACACGTTAACTGATAACGTGTTTGTTACCTGGCAACGAAAATAACGGGTAAAAAGACCCTTAACGAGGCCGAGATTCAATTCTACTCCCCGTCATTGTGATATTTTTGTTCTGGTCCTGGAGTCTGATGTACAGAATGCGTAAATAAAGGTATACTGTATTCAACTGTTGATTAAAACAACTGACTGATGCTGTTGCGCCAATTCTAGGTTGAACTAAAATCTTTACCAACTGTTTACTAACAGCGCCACCCTAGGCATGTCGATTTGAAATCGATTAATCGAAAAATCGCTTATTTAGAGTAATATAATTGATTTTCCAGATCGATTTTGAACCCTACATCGATTCAATTAATCGATTCATAAACCTCCCGAATCGGGCGAGACTAGAAATTTAAGCTGCCACGTTAGTTTAGTGGTCGCAAGCACTACAGCTGCGCAAAAGATTCTGGGTTCGATCCCCACCTCTACCTATTCTTTCGAAGGAATATAGGTGTGATATTATGTTTATTAATTTAATAATACTTCTATCCAATTACTTGTATTTACGGTAAATGGTCATCAATCATATCCTGTATCTATATTAGGTAATTAGGCATGTTTGAAATTGGCGCGATTAATCGAGAATCGATCTTTTAATGCTCGATATAAACAAGAATCGATTCTAGTATGTTCAATTTGAATCGAATCGGAGATCGATATTTTTTAAAGTGAATCGACATGCCTACGCCACCCTGTCAACGTCATTAAAGATTCATTCATTCATTGCCCTTGTAGCAGTGCACAATGACGTAACGTACCTGTACCACACTCCGCAGGTATATGTGCAGCGCGGCGTCTTGCATGACGACGTCGGAGATGAGGCCGCGCGGCTCCACGGCGGCCACGAGCGGGACGTTCTTCTCAGTCGCGCCCACTATCTTGCGGCCTAGAGGGAAGTACCGCTTGTCTGCACGGTCCACCGGGATTTGGACGTCGTCGTCTATTTCTACTATCTGTAATATTTGTTTGGTATATAACGTCGCCGTACAGTGAAAATTTCGTGATTGCAATACTATTTATTTTAAAGTGGAAGATAAAAACTGTCCGAAATTTGGCCATCATTGACCTTCTCCGAGGTTCATTCTCACCAATAGAAGGCATTAGAATCATCTTAGAGCCGTGCACGTTTGTTCTAAATATGCATTACGAGTTTTCTACACAACAAATAATAATAAAAACACGAATATATTTTTCTCTACGATAAAGAGTTGTTTGGACTCGGCTTAGACCACAGAAACGCGGAGCTATGGAATTTTAGGTCATTGAATAACACATTTTTACAGTCGACCCGGGCGCGCTCGATTACGCCCGAAAGGCCTTTTGAAGTTTCGAGACAATGCTCCTACAAATTTATTTATGGCAATGATTACAAAGTCTATCTGCTCTGCGTTCCTCTAGTTTGTGCAGGTTTATAAATATTATAGGAAAGCAAGTGGAAGACTTTTGATTGGAAGTATCGTATAATCGTCCTCCTGAATTAAAAATGTTTATTAAATTGCTCATAACATTAAATGGGAAATAAAATTACGTTACATCAGTCATAATACATATTCGACCGCGTTTTCATGTTTGTGTTAGTAATATACTTTACCTTGACATTTAATTTGAGCGGTGGGGGTGCTTCGTTCAGTTTCATCAAGTTCATTATTCCACTATGTTTCACTTCCAGTGGAACACACGCGCCCGGTTCCAAAACCACTTCCCTAGAACAAAATACATGGTTTCGTAAGGAGGTATATTTTATTAAAAAAACTTTAAATAAATAGTTGAAAGATTTTTTTTAAAGATGCTATCTTAAATGCTACGATGTTTTTTATTTTAACTGCTTTATAACTTGTACAATAATTATTTGAACTTTTTTCTTCACAAGTGAATCATTTCCCCCTAGAAATACTTTACTTTACCTGTAGTCTGAAGACACATATTCTTCAGTGAGCATTACGGAGAAGTCATTGTTTTCATTCAACATCAACTTAGCAGTCAGACCGGTGCAATTGTGAAGAACATATGGCGCGCCGTGGGAATTGTGTGATTGCTAAAAAAATAATGAAACGTTTATGGCGATAGCGACGGGGTAGCCTACAACATTAACATTTTCTTTCGTTTTTTGCAATTTGCAGGTCAGTATCAGGTTGTATGACTATGTTGATCTAAATATGATTCGCGGCCGTAACAAATATTTATTTATAGAATTATAATAGTGGGCAGGGCACATTGCTCGCAGAACAGATGGCCGATAGGGCCGAAAGGTTCTGGAGTGGCGACCGCGTACCGAAAGACGTAACGTTGGAAGACCTCCCACAAGGTGGTCCGACGACCTTGTGAAGGCCGCAGGAACCTGTCGGATGCGAGAAGCACAGAACCTGTCGAAGTAGAGGTGTTTGGGGGAGGCCTATGTCCAGCAGTGGACGTCTTTCGGCTGAAATGATGATGATGATGAATTATAATCATAAAAATCACCAATCTCTCTAATTTAATATTACGCTATTGAAGGACTTCTTCAAGAAATCATGACATTTGAGGTCAATACTATACTAACCCAAGGAGTTGTATTGCTGATTCTAATGAAGTCGTATTCGTTAGGGTCGCGAACCTGACACAGACGCAAAAAACGTATAAAAATTTTAATTTTGCGAGCTACCCTAGCGCATCTCTCTACAAATAAAACAGTTCAAACCTATTTTTTGTGTTGTTCAGACAGGCGATGGCTAACAGTTTAAAAGTAATTATATTGAATTGTCAGATACCTTAATTACTATCAATCTGGACTCCACTGACTTTGTCTGAACCTGATCAACACATTAAAAAACCTAAAGAATAATGGGCTGTTTCATTACCTCTGAAAAGCTTCACCTCTACTTATCTGGCAGATAATTTCAAAGTTTTGTTTGATTTACCTGATAGATGTTGCCTATTCAGAGGTGCTGACACAGACCGAAATTATTTAATTTATACATTCTGGCAAACTGTGACTTACATCGTCTTTAGATTTGGATAAAATCGCAGTCCCACCCTCGGCGATGGCAGATGAAAAGGAGTTTCCTAGTAGAGTTAGGACCTGAAATAGTAGAGTTGTTGTTAACTTTTTTTACAAATACTTTCACTAATCCAGTAAGTGTTAGTCTTTTTTTTTAAACACGATCGTCATTGTCATGTGATGCAAATGAGAAAATTTTATGCTCACCAGTATCCTACTCTTAAAATTGAACATTGTGTCTTGATTTGATGTTGAATTAAACTTCTTAATTTTATGAAATCATAATTTCTTTTTCTCTAATTTCTAGTAGTTACTAGCGCGTAGTTACGAGCTACACGAGGATGTTGATTGACGCCGTGGTCTTAACTTAAATATTATGACTGGGGAATGTTTCATTGCAATTAGGGAACGTTCAAGTATTACGTAACGCAATTTGGGGGGCAGGGGGGTCTTGTAAAACGTTACGGTGCGTTACAGGGGCGGGAGGGGGTATTGGAACAACGCGTTACGTAACTTTTTTTATTTTTACAAAAAACTAGGAAATTAAAATGTCCGAAGTTTGCAACCCTTTCCGTTTATGTTTTACGGGGAATCCCTCGATTGTATTGTACGTGATTTAATTGGTAGAAATTAAATTGTTTTTTACATACCTTATTATTTCATTAATATATGGCTAAGTTAATAAAATATAACTTAAAAATCTCTTTCTTTTATTTATTATTATTGCAAACGCGATCAAAACAATAACAAAGGTATTTTAGCGCCTTTCCGGTACTTTGCGTAACATAATAATTGTGACTTTTAGGTAAAAAATGGTCACTTAGATGTTACGTAACATTTAGGGAGGGGGAGGGGGGGTACAGAAAAACGTTACGATGCGTTACATGGGGGGGAGGGAGGGTCTAAAATCTACAAAAAATGCGTTACGTAATACTTGAACGCTCCCTTAGATACCAATTTCCAACACTGTAAAGTTTCGCCAGTTAATTTATTTTTATTTTTTCAAATGTCCATGCGCGTGTCGGTCCACGCGCAGTGACGCGATGACGGGTTCTGTGGCCTTAGTGTGAGTTTTTTCACTCACGTTCGATTGCGAGCGCGTTAGAATTTTATATGGGATAAAGTTATAGCGCCACCTGGCGGTCACTAGGAGAAACCTAAATTTCCATACAAAATTCTAACGTGCTCGCAATCGAACGTGAGTCGAAAAAACTCACACTAAGGCCACTGTAGTTGGGTTTTAGTTTTTTATTATTATAGATATTAGTTTAAAAAAAATTAAAAACAAAGTTTATTACTGTGGTTTTAACCGAAAATATCTCATATCTCAAAAACTCATAATATACCTAGCCTTTTCCCAAGATAGTTGGAGTGGGCTTCCAGTAGAACCGGATGCAACTGAATGCCAGTATTTTATATGGAGCGAATGCCTACCTGACCTCCACAATCCAGTTACTGGGTAATACGATACCTCTTGGTAAGACTTGTTGTCAGACTTTCGGGCTTCCGGCTACTCGTAACGACTGTCAAAGATCTACGAATGACAGCCGGGACCAACGGCTTAACATGCTTTCCGAGGCACGGAGGGTCTCGGTATGTAAAGATGGTCACGCATCCACAGACCAACCGCGGCAAGCGTAGCTTAACCTGATCGATCTACCCGTGCGGCTGTTACTACTTAGCCACGAGACATCTCAAAAAGTATTGACTCAAATAAAAAAGTTTAATTTAATTTGTCAGCGAGTTTATATACGTCGGAACGCTTATGCTTACTGACCAGGGAGGAAGCGAAAGAGAGTTCAAGGGAAGGACCCAAATGATATTCATTTACGGATCAGAGTCGTAGACGATTCAATCAATAGAACGGAAAAAGATAGAAGCTTTTGAGATGTGGTGTTAGCGAAGAATGCTTCGCGTACCACCGCCAAGAGAACGAACAAATCTATCCTTGACCAACTACGCATGAGAGATAGACTATCCACGATCTGTTCCCAAAAGATTTATTTATTTATTTATTTAATACTTCAAGCACATAAATGTACAGAGGCGGATTCTCGGTTACATTGATCACATTGCCCGTCGGGAACCAGATAATCTGGAAAAGTTGGTGGTGATGGGCAAGGTAGATGGGAAAAGATCTCGCGGCCGGTCACCTAACCGCTGGTGAGACCAAGTAACCGCCCTCACTGGACTCTCTGTTACTACCGCCCTGAAAGAAATTGAGAACCGAACGAAGAGGAAGAACATCGTGCAAAAAGCCACGAAGGCTTTTCAGGGACACGGCCTTCAGTAATGAAGTACGCGACCAAGAATAAGAAATAAAAAAAGTAACTTGATAACAGCATCATCTGATTAATTATGGTATCTAAGGACACTTTACTCGTTTTATTTTTCATCCCGCGATCACATGTATGGGGAAGCCATCCCTTATAATTTGTTTCGTATTTTCACTACACCATAGTTTAGCGGTGCAAAGAATGCACCATCTTTCCACTTCTCATCGATATCCGAGTAAAACGGCTGTTTGTCTTCCGAACAGATGGACCAACGACATGACGAAATTATAAGGATTCCGTTTTTGTTATTTAGCTACGGAACCCTAAAAAGGCCTGTAAGTGTGATCTTACCTCCATGCCCGTCCTAGTGATGGTGATCTCGAGTGTTTCACTGCTGGACAGTGTGATGATCTTACTGGCGTGTCGTTGTGCGACGGCCTGCAAGTTAGCAGCTTCGTCCGTTGTGTCGATCGCTGCGTGCTGTTCAGGTGCGTGCATCACTACCTGTTTGATGCAAAATAATTGATCTTAATTATTTCTATTTACAATAATAACGGGGGTAAAAAGACGCTTAACGAGGCTGATTCCCAATTGCCGATTATCGATTGTCACTGTGATAATGTTTTTGTACTCGAATATCTGTACCTGGGAACCATCTGGTTAGGGACATATTGAAGGACAAAGTTCCAGTTTTTTCGCGTACTCAGTTTTAATATAACTTAACATAAAATACACCCACAACTCCTTTACCGTTGCATGCACCGGTAAGCACAATGATTTGGGTGCGTTATTTTGCGCGCTACTGTAAACAGCGACTTTTCGCGCTAAAAATAAAAATCGTAAAAACTTGGATTATGCGAATTATATGAACAAGACGAACATAACACGGAACTGTATTCAATAGCGGGATTATTCGAGAAATTATTGAAACGCATGAGGCTCAAACCATCGGCTGGCTACCCGTAAACTCGCTTACCGACGTATGATAACCGCTAAGCTATCATGCCACATACCCTGATGGTTGAATTTATGAAATACAATCAGTTGCCAACGAATGCGAGTGTGTGTATCTATAATATAGAAATTACTCATTAAAAGAAGGTCGTAAGTCAAACTATTGCTTTGTGAGTTTGCCTATGGACTTTTGGTCGACACTGTACAAAACCCGCAATATAAATCCATTGGATTCTTTTCAAAATATATACATGTTTAGGATTGTTTAATTTATATTTTTTTATTGATATTTGAGTAGATGCAAAGTTTATCTATACTTATTCAGGTACCTATAATATAAAATGATTATTTTCGATTTATTCATTTGAAGCGAATACATTCGATCCCATCAGTTAGTACGATAGATAACTATATTTAATATGCATAACAATTATATTTTTTTGTAAAAACTGATACACGTATGGTATTATAATGTCTGTACGAAGTCATAAATAAGGTAATTCAATAAGTTAATGCAGTTTATATATTTATTTTATTACGCATTGTAAAGTTAACTTTTACGTAATCTGGAATAGTTACGTTGTAGGCAGCTGCTGTCAAAAAACGGTTAACCTAGTGGACAGAGTGTAGTAAATATTTTGAGAAAAGCTCTTTCAATTAAATGACAATGCACATTTTACCTCCATCTTGAGTTCCCATGGCACATGTTTATACTGGTAGTCTTTGAGTACTTCCACAGGTTCTAAGAGCGGCTCCCAAACAGCGCGCTCAATGTTATAGTACGACACTTGCATCACCCACGTTGATTCGGCGTAGAACTAAAAAGAAAAGCCGGTATTATTATTTTCACATCAATAAACAGTTATTTTTCTATGGAACTGGTTTTACAATGAAAATGTTGTATTGTGTCCATGAAATATGACGTTATGTAAAAGTGCGCTACAAACTATAAAAAAAAAACTGTGCGTCAATTTCTAGTGCAAGAACAAAAAAAATCTTTATTTCTTTACATAATAATACTTACGGACGAGCTCCAATCTTTAACTTGGCCAGTTAGCGACGCTTGCATGACCAGCACAGGTATAGTCTCATTACCGATGTCCATTTCAAAAGAAGTGATGATCGACGGACATGACAACAAACAAATCTCGCCGACTGGTGGATTTGCGTTCATCGCTTCAACCTCGTCCTCGGCGTCAAGCGCCTCTTCGGCCTCCTCTGTTGGTGGAATAGTTCACAAGAATATTGGAGTTAACTAACGACTCGCCAGCACACAGATAAACCCTGAGAGGTTTTCGTTGTAACCAAATTGTAATAGGTTAAGTTTTATAGGTATACATAAATAAAAATTTACAAGAGGTTTTTAGCTATTTAAAGTCTCATAATTTTACATGGATTGTAAGGTAAGGTTATATACAACATAGTTGAAAACAACATACTTGCCTAAACATAGTTCCATATTTTGGTCAAAAATGCAATAAAAAAAAAACAATCAATCATTTACCAGTTTTTAAGAACCAATAAGAGTTCGGGGTGAACGGTTGAATCGCCCACAGGTCGTCATAGAATATAGCTTTGTCTTCTTCTACTTTGTTATCCTCTTCGCTGCTTGTCATCGTGGCTAACACCCGATTCAGTAGAGATATGATATCTTTAAACAAAAAAAATATGTATTAATACGATTTGAAACGACGCAACAGAATCTATGATATATCTATGACAGTTATTATAACCAGATAAAAAAAATGTCAGGGATAAAAAGACTAGCAGGTGTTGAGACCGATAAGAGCCCGATGTTTATATGCATTCCATAAAATATCTAAGTAAAATGTTGTCGAACAAGACTGAGGACAAGGAAAAAAAATAAACGTAATTAAGAACGCTAATAGCCAACGGCTTATCATACGTTTCACTAATCGGGATCGAGCACTTCAGCATCGGGGCATATCACACAGAGAGAATAAACTTACCAGGTGACACGGTGATGACGATGTCCGTGATGGCGAGATCTATGTGCATGCCGCTGAGGGGCGGCTGCGACAGCGCCAGCGACAGGTGCGTGGGCGCCAGCAGGTAGCGCGGCTTGTTGCCCGCGCCGCGCGCCGGCTCCGCGCCCGTGAGCGTGCGCACCACCACCTGCAGCCCCGAGATGCCGCCGTCGGCCACCATGCGCTCCGTACTGCGCCGCAGCTTGAAGCGTGCCTCCATCTACACACATTATACATACCAATATTTGAATTCAGAAGCTGAGATCGGGACAACGAACTCAATGTCGTACATGACAGCTGTGGGTATATTGGTGGTGGCTAAAATCAGAACTAAAGCCGCCATGTTGTTTTTTCAATACATTTCACAAATGTTTACCAACAGCCACCCTATCGACGTCATTCGGGCGCGAAAAGATCCTTGTAGCAATATAAGTTCGGATTTTGTTGAAACATTTTTTTTTTTTATAAATGCAATGTATCATCTTTAACATCATTTCAGCCGAAAGACGTCCACTGCTGGACATAGGCCTCCCTCAAGTGTCGCCACATCGACCATCGACCGCTACTGTGCTTCTCGTATCCAGTGAGTGGATTACCCTACCAACGCTGCGCCTTCCGGTACATACGGTAATAGGTGTACAGTCAACTCTTTAAATCTTCGTCAGTTTTCAATTTCTTTCCTATATCAAGTCAGTACACATAATATATTTTGAATTGAAGCTATATTAAATTACTTGATAATGACGATATAACAAAAAATCTAAATAGCATACACCTTTGACCAATGTCCAGTTGACATCAACCTTTTTAATTGCCTGGCTATTTTTATGAAAAATAAATCTATTTTTTTTAGCTGTCAGAGTAACATTTGTTATTAGTTTTGAGTCGGTTAGACAGATGCTATTGTTCAAAAGTAGCGAAAAATAACCCTTAAGATGACAAACATACTTTTTTTTTGTGACTGTACGTGTACATTAAAAAAAATCGCAATTAAATACGTACGTTCAACACCAAAGCATCGCACTCCTTCGTTTCAAGGGACTCCACGAGGATAATATCTGGCTGCTCAATCTTAATGTTGACCGTCATCATCGCTGGTTTGGGTGGTTCTATATTAGCTGACATCGACACCGCTGTTGATCTTCTCTTCTGTAAAACACAACCAGTTTTCTTAGACTAAAATTAATTCATTTTCCTTTTTAAGTTTTATTTAGTACTAAGTAAATGGGGCAGTAAGGACAGGCTTAACCGTTTTCGCTAAAAGAAAAGTGTTAGGAGATTTCCATAACTTTTTGAGAAATTCTGCATTCACAGATTTTGGAAAAAAGTACAGTCACCAAGAAAATGGGCAGGATTCACAAACGTTTATCGATCCTGATTCTTATAAAGTTATAAGGATCAAAAAACTATTGGACCAAATGAGATTTGAGTACTACAAAAATCATAAATCGCAAAAAAACTATTCCCATACATTTCGTAGGAAATGAGACACTAAGCTAACGGTTTACGAAGGATAGACTAGCCGAAAAAAAAATTAAAAAAAGAACGTGTGCGATCTTATGGGAGGGGGGATAACGTTATTCCCTTACATGACGATTTCTACCAGTTAACCTCAACTCCTACCGCAAGCCGCGTTAAGGTACTGTTCTAGCAGGTACACACGGTTCGATTTCATGTTCATGCAAGATAACGCGCGTGCATACAGCCAGGCTGGTGATAAATGTGCTCTGCGAGAACAATATCGCGCTATTAGAGTGGCTTGCTCACAAGCTCGCTGCATGATTACAATCCCATAGAGCTTGCGTGGGATTTGCTTGGGAGAAGAGCGTTCACTAACCTCGGAAGAAGTTTTTTGCACTTCTTCCAGAGTATGAAGCGAAATTCCACAGGTGACAATAGAACAATAGACAAACCTGATACTGAGCCTCCCTTGCCGATGTAGAGCCGTCGCTAATGACTTGGAAGGTCCAACAGATTATTAAAAAGTTGGTGGAATGTTTTTTTTTTATTTAAATTGAATGTTCTGTGGATGTTAGTTTTTTAGTTTTTATATCCACAAAAAGTGACTTTTTTGTTTTTGATACCATTTTATATTTTCATAATATATTATTATTTTTTCAATTAAACCACTGTTGTAATTGATCAAGCAATTCAAATCTGTATTAAATTACGCTGACCGAAACTGGCGGCAGGCGTTCGTGAGTTTTCGGTTTTGATAAAATAGGAACGACTGACATATAGGCCGACAGTGTATACCTAGTAATGGGGTCCCGTTGACAGTTTTTCGCACAAAATCTGGCAAAAGTACTTTTTTCTTCTTTGGATATAAGAAATCTGATAGTTACAAAATCTGCCCTTAATATAATTATTTGTAACAATTCTACGAAATATCTCCCTCAAAATAGGTTTCTGAATATAATTTAATTTAAAAAGAATTTTCTTAACTCCATTTTTCTCTTTTTTATAAGTTTCGGTTTCGGCTGAAAATTGGACGGACATTAATTTGAGGTATTTTTTTTTATCAAATCGTCGGAAATCGCAAGAAATAAACTAGACTAGATTTTCGACTAGTCTGTCCATTTCCATACTAAAAAAAAATAAGTTGAAGTTTCTTTCCTACCAAAAGTCAAAAATAAAAATCTGTGAATGCAGATCAAAATATCTCAAAAAGCTAAGAGCAGTCTCCTAAGACCGTTTTCCTGGACTGCCGCGCTATTGTAGTGCGTCCGTTATGATCGCATTTGCGCATACCGATGATTTTTACGCCATAATGCGCAAAAAAACAAATTCCATCTTGTCAAGAGCACGGTCTAGTTCTAGCTGCATTCTAAGTATGTTGGTAGAATAGGACGACGCTCCCTGGTTGTCGCACGCTGTGGAGGTGCTGGTCAGAAGACCCCACAGCTAACCTTACAATTTTCTTTTGTTTTTGTTTACTAACAATAGTTTTCAAGAACAATGTTACTAACAATTGGGCCCTAGTTGCCATAAATAAACAAATATTTAAATTAATTTTACTCTTTGAATGACAGCTTGTTCACTTTTAACTCAAACACAATAAAATTGTTCTAATTTTGACGTTTTTTTTTTCTTTGGCACTGCTTGCTTACCACCATTGCGTCAATAGATTTGTCTGGAACAGCCTTAATGGTTGATACTTCTTCTTTCGCCTTGGGATCTTCTGCTAATCCAGTGGTCATAAACTCAGCGATTTTGTTGAGGAAATCCATTGCCAGGATTAGGTCGAAGCTGAATATCCTCATGTCGACTGCAAGTTTGATAAAATAAATTATAACACCTATTTGTATGTGTGTGTTGTGCTTTGCACAAAGCAAAGCACTTTGAAAGACAATTGATTGGATTATTTATCGGTCGAATGCCTTTAATTACAAAAAATAACTGATATTGTTAGGTCCATTTATTAGTTTTTCGTTCACTCCTAATTAATATCATACTGATTTACCGTAGCTTTTTAATAATGTCAGTCGACTTAAAAGCTTAAACTACCTATATTTTTAGTTTTTAAACATCGCACTAAAAGTCAATCAAAACATGAAATGCATAGTTTAACTTACTGAATGTGTCAGAATTCTTCATGGTATATGTAACGTCGATCATGCTTCGTAACTTATCCTTTGTCTCCATGTCACTGTCGTCTCCATTCGTATCATCTCTATTACAGCGCCGTCTCTCCAGGTATCTATCAAGATTTAATTAAATAAGTTCACGGTGTACTCTGGTAAGGTTGAGTTACGAAAACTTTAACCATACAACCTTGTCATATATCATACGAAAAAATAGGCGACAACAAAAATCAATAAGAGTACAGAAGGCAATCACATGTATGTGCTACACTTTTTATACCTACGCTCGGCGGTCGCGCTATGGTTGTCAACTTTGGCTTATGCAGAAAAAACTATCGTGGTAGTGGCACTCGTATCTAGTTGTTTGATTTATTGTTGAGCTTATTCTACAATATTAAAACAAAACAATAAACATAGTATTACAATACAAAAAGTTTACAGAACAAAAACATAATAAAATTTTACATTAATTTGTCAATTTTCACTATCGAAAATCCCTAATAACTTCAAAACGAATTACCCTATTTAAACAATTTAAACCTATCAAATGACACTAAAAACAACGCAATATCTTCACAAACAAAAATCATGTTTTCAACTTACGTAATATTTGGTGGCGTGAATTTACCTTACAAAAAAGTTACTTCGATTAAACTGATTTAAAAAGAGGAAACTATTATATGAATCGAGCTTAGATAGCCATTTTTTTGTTGCTCCATTTTTGCACTTCACAGACGCGTGTCTCAAGCGGATGGCACTCGCGCTCGCACTAGTCCCAACAAGTCCGAGATAAAGTGTCCGAGAGCGGTGTTTATGTATGCGTTGCTCGAGCGCACTTTGTATGTAGATTGCCTTCTGTACTCTCTGTATTTTGTGTTTAAAGTTTCCATACTAAAATACTCATCACTAAACCATAGACGGAGTTTATTGATTCTTTGACATTAGAAAACCTGCACTTTATGCGATTCCTTTTTTAATTTGGTAGAAGACGCGCGCGTGGTTGTGCCATACAATTTTATTAGCTTTGCATGAGCAGTTTTTGATTTATAATTTACTAGTAGCGCCAGGCGGTTTCACCCGCATAAGTGTCGATCCCGTGGAATTATCAGAATAAAAACTATCCTATGTCCTTTCCCGAGACTTAAACTATCTCTATACCAAATTTCATCTAAATCGGTTCAGCGGTTTAAGCGTGAGGAGGTAACAGACAGACAGACATACACATTTATAATATTAGTATGGATATTAAATTTGTCTGCCTATATGTTAAAGCAATGGAACCATAATGGCTTTCCCATTTCAAGATTCTGCCCTGTTCGGCAATCGCAAGCATCTTTGCAATCATTGCAATAAAATGATAATTGATAAGTAATGTTAATTGATAAGTAGTGTTATGTAAGCAGGAAGCGTTAAGGAAACCTGAGAAATTCTTATTTTTCTTAAGTTTTTTGCAATTTGCGGGTCAACAACCTGACATTAGGTTGTATGTTGATCAAAATACGATTTGTTACCGACAGCAGCAAATATGCATTTAGATTTACAAAACTATAATCAAGGCGCTATCTTCAAGGAGTTCGTGGTGCGCATACCAACAGGCTACCTGCACCTGGTGATGGAAGAAAGCTTTTGGCCGCAGGATGTGGTATTCCGCCGCTTTCGCGGACAAGTGCCACCAGAAAAAACACAAAGACTTAGTGCAACTAAGTGATACTAACAGTTATTAAGTTTTATTTAGTAACAAAATTGTTACTATATTATTATGTATACTTAGGTTAAGGTTGGTATCTTTGGGTCTTTGTTACCAGATAATAAATGGTTTATTATTATTTATTATTATTAAAAAAGACGTAAATTCAATTTTTTTTTAAATATTTTTCAATGTCCCCATTACCCCAATGCGTTTATTACATCTCGAAATTAACTTTTTAATAACCTGTAAAAAATAACTTACCTGTTTCTCTGAAAAAAAAAACGCATTTATTGTCGCTATGAACTCATCATCGTTGAAAAATCGTTTCCCACGAAGGAATTTTTTCAAATTATCCCAACAAATAATAATCACTCGGGGCTAGGTCCGCGCTCTAAGGTGGGTGGTTAATTTCTTCGAAACCACAATCTCGCACAGCAGCCTTGGAAACACGCGCTGTGTGGCCCAGGGCGTTGCCGTGAAGAAGCAACACACCGGTGGTCAGTTTACCCCGTCCTTTTTGGTGGGTACCCTCATCTTTGCTATCATTTTGATCTATCTTCATTTGGACATCCTACAGTATAAGCTTCTCAAACTTTTTCACGTTTACTTCCGTAGACGCAGAAACCCGGCCGCCCGAGCGAGTGTCGTCTTCATACGCTCTCTGCCCTTTTAAATTCACAAGACCATTTTTGAACCGTAGATAACGAAGGTGCAGAATCTTGGTAAACAGATACCATCTCTTCGTGAATAGTTAACTGACTTTTTCTTTGTTTGGTAAGGAATTTAATAACAGCGCGGTGCTCGCTTTTCTTCAACATTGTCACGTTAGCCATTCCCGTTGTCGTTGACTAAGGATAACTAGCAAACTAATGATCACAACTAAATGAAATTTTACCTATAAACCCTTAGAATCTTAGATAATGTAATTAATTAATTAAATAATCAAATTACCCACAACATTAGTAAATCACCCTGATACCGAGAGTACATTGAACGCCCCTCGTAATTTTCATCTTAAATAATAAATGACTTTTTTTGTGCGTGTCCATTACGGCCCACTCCCTCTCGCAGAGAGGAGGACTGTATCCCAGCAATGGGAACTTTAAAGGCTGAATATGCTTATGCTTATGCTATGGGTGTCCACTGACCTTGTCATCTTAGTGCCTCTGCCGGGCCGTGTGTCGTCGAGTGTGCAGTCTACAAGTAACACCGACGTTTGCATGGAGTTGTCTGATAGCATCCTGCCCTTCACAGACAGCAGCGCCATACAAAACCGCGCCAACTCCACGTCTTGCGCAAACATCGAATATTCCGTAGCTTGCAACTACAACATAAAAAATATTGCTCAAACATAATCCAGATTTCTTTTGGAATAACTAATTTGTAAGGCTTCCACACACAGACGAGTGTAGCAGTCCTATGAATTCGCGTGCGACTCAAGAAGGCATTGCGGTGTCTCAGTGTCGCAAAGCGGCATGCCACGCGAGAAGTCACGTAGAGCGTGACAGCTCTTTGGCAAGGCATAAATAAGACCAATATTAATTATTGTTTTATACTTGAAAAATATCCACATACTTACATTCGAAACAGTATTCAGGAGATTAATGACGAGGCTATCCATTGTGAAAGTGAACTTTATAGTAGTTCTAGGTTTCTTTTCAGCCGATCTGGATGGTGCTACTGCGACCGTCGACTTGATCTGTATTTTGCTGCTTTGTTGACCTTTAAGTTTCGAAGTTGCTTTAGGAATGGCAGTTGGTTTCTCTTCAATTTTTTGTCCTTCTTGTAAATTCTGATTGAGAATTTTCATGATACTCTTATAGTCACTATGGCCTATTGTGATCTGAAATATAATATATCATTTTAAGTCACCACGTGATTAGCAGCAGATAATAACTATAAAGAGTTTAATTTAGACTTTGGCTAGAAATTATTTACTTAACCAATGCATTTATAAATAAAAATTGCCCATACTAACAGCAATAGTGTTCATCCTCCCAGATATATCCAAGTCGGGTAACGCTTCGTACCAAAGCGAAAGGCTCCGTTTAACGAACAGTTTGAAGCTGGTCGGACGTAACAACTTTCTCTCCTGTATAGCTTCATTGTAGTCATCTTCGAGCTTAACACACGACACTTTCATGTTTTCTAGCTCGAGGGTCAACTCGTCAACTGTCACCTTGTTGCTTACATTCTACAGAAAATAGATTGAAAAAATGCATTATTAGCAGGATCCCAAGTGTTAGGCATATCAAGCTTCAAAAGAAGTTGTCACAAAGACACGAGTGGAAGAGACTACGCTATACAAGCCTACACTGCCGAACTTTTGCTAAAACGCGATGTATCATTTACGGCCGGGCAGTATAAATATAAACCTTGAGTTGAAGGGAGGAGGTAAAATAGGGCAATGATTGAATTCTATTTAAAGCCCGGAAAGGTTGCAGTCTGCCCTGCAAACACTTCACATAATATATTATAAACTCCAAAAGCACAATAACATGACTATTGTGATACTCAAATGAGGAGTCGAAAGTGTCTCTTCTTAATTCTAAATAAAGATTGCTCAGTGATCTAGCTAAGAGAGCAGCGATTCACCCAACAATTCGTTGTACCTACACCATATAATGTAGTCCCTCATGTAACTACATAAATAAACCACTGTATGTACCTAAATAAATAATACTTTGAAGGTGTTCAAAAGAAAATGATAACTGCTTTCATCTCACAATAAACAATACATTTCAAGATTCCATACTTACAAGAAGGTGCAGATCCACAAACTTATTATTCAAGGTTATGTGACCTAAATCCACAAGCATAGCGTTGTGACTCCTGGAGTTCTCCGGTATTATGATAATAGGTGCCTTCAGTCGCAATTTGAGTGACAACTTGGTGGAGTTAGTGTACGCGCTCTGTACGTTCGCGCGGGCAGCGTCTGCGGCTTGAGATGACGCGTCTATTATAGCTTGTTGAGCTGTTTGGAAGTTGTTCAGGAATTCCTGTAAAGAATTGATTCTATATAATATCAACGGTCTGGATTGGGGCTCACTGACAAATAATACTTCGTAACCTAGCTGTACGTTATATTCTGTTACTCATGTTGTCCCATCCTGTGTTTTTACCTAGGTACCTACTCACTGTACTACGTGGACAATAATAATAAACTACCTATTCAAACTATTTATTACTATTGAAGTATGAATGTATAACCTTATGAGTAGAGGAAGACCGATAAAAGAAGTACCGATTGTGTCAAATATGGCTGGAAAGGGGTTGACACCAGTACACCTTAATTAATGAATTGATTCTATATAATATCAACTGTATAGATTGGGGCTCACTGACAAATAATACTTCGTAACCTAGCTGTACGTTATATTCTGTTACTCATGTGGTCTCATCCTGTGTTTTACCTATGTACCT
Source organism: Mesoligia furuncula (assembly GCA_916614155.1). Lineage (NCBI taxonomy): Eukaryota > Metazoa > Arthropoda > Insecta > Lepidoptera > Noctuidae > Mesoligia > Mesoligia furuncula. Next base: position 15,201,190 of record OU744798.1, read on the forward strand.
ACTTACTGTACTACGTAGACAATAATAATAAACTACCTATTCAAACTATTTATTACTTTTGAGTATGAATGTATAACCTTATGAGTAGAGGAAGACCGATAAAAGAAGTACCGATTGTGTCAAATATGGCTGGAAAGGGGTTGACACCAGTACACCTTAATTGCCCGGTTACTTGGGTATTCCCAACCGGGGTTTATTTTTTAATGGTGCTATTGGATTAGAACAAGTTGCGTTTCTAACAATCAGATCACTCAATAGATAACTTTCTTGAATTAATAACTATTGCGAGTATATTTGCGCATAAATGATTTTAAAAAAAGCATGTAAAAAATAATAATGTATTTTTTTTTTAATTTTCGGAATCAATCTTTCGCCAATAGAAAAAAAAATCAAGCCTATGTTTAGTGATAAGTAAATATGCACCTTAGCACTTCTAATCATAAAATAAAATTACTTACCAACATTGAAGAGACGAACCAGTTGAGGAATATAATACGCAGGCAGCTAACTTGACAATCTATCGACATGTTCACATCACTAACAGTCGGGTATTGTTCCAAATTGTACATCACTATTTGTACGTTCATCACGTCGCCGCCGAGCACTTTGAGTATCTGAAGAAGATTAATTCGTGAATCTAGTGTTAAAAAAACTAAAAGAAGACATATTCCACAGTGTTAAAAGAACTGCTGTTAAGGGTGTAACTAGATTGCGCAACAAATATTATGTTCGTAACTGACCTCTTTATGAATAGTATAAGGGTTCAAATCTTCAACTTTGATGGACGCAATGGCGCAGTCGACTTGAGTATACGAGGTTTTAAGCACGAGGCCGGCGGTGGCACCTTCTACCTGCACCATAGACAGTGGACGATCTTCCGTCGCGAAAACTATCCCTATTGCTCCAATCTTACAGTTCACTTTCATTTGTATGCTCTCCACTTGCTTCCGACGAGATGGCTTCGATACACTCACTGTGAATTTGTGTTTAATTAACTTTTCAACATACACTGTTTTACTACCGCACTCAGAGACGTGACATAAAAATATGCATCATGTGACGCATGTGAACACAATTGAAATGATTCTATTTTCTGCGGGTATACATATTTAGATTTGTTGCTTTAACTTACCTTTGGATTTAGCTGTGATAAACTCTTCCTCTTCTACAATAGTCTCCAAGGGACCTGCATTAGCTGTCCGGTCTACTGTACTCTGAATGGCTTGCAATCGTGTCTGAGATACAGTTGGGAATGTTAATCATAAATTCGACGAATTCATTTACAAGTACACAGACCCATACATTACGATTGTGTATGTTTACACTGTTTGATTCTATCACAAACACGCGAACAGCAGTCACATCACTCACTATTAAACCAAAAAGGCAGTCTTAGACATCATATAAGCCATTATAAGTATTAAATCCACATACCTGATATTCATTAACGAAAACGAGAATCTCCCGCAATCCTTGAAGATGAAGTAGAACCTTCAAATCAGTGAAATCCAACTCAATCATCTGTTCAACAGATCCAAAAACACCTCGGAAATCTGGACACTTCTTATCAACCTGCAAATGATAAAATGATTTAACCTAGTGAAGTCATTGCATTAAGTGAGAGAAAGCGTTATGCATTGTAATTTAATCCTTGTGCCAATTTCATTTAAGAACTATCACAGCTAATATGAGACAACAGTTTGTCTGCTTAAATTAAGCAACGCGTTCAATTTCGAATTAAAATGATTATTTTTAAAACTATACAAGGTTACTTTTCAAAGACCATCCAAATTTTTACATGGTGTTCTACCCATGAATATAAACAACTTTCACTATGGGACCAACTCTGAAATCACGAAAAAAAAATCAGCTGTTTCATACAAAACTTCAATACCTACTTGACCAAAATGTATGAAACAGCTGATTTTTAACTCTGAAATCACGAAAAAAAATCAGCTATTTCATACAAAACTTCAATACCTACTTGACCAAAATGTATGAAACAGCAGATTTTTTTTTTCGTGATTTCAGAGTTTGTCCCATATGATAGTAAAATTTGTTTATATTCATGGGTAGAACACCATGTAAAAATTTGGATGGTCTTTGAAAATGTAACCTTGTATGAACAGTACCAAAATATCTACTTACATTCCTATAAGTAACAGTAAACAAGTAGTTGAGATTTTGACCGTGTGTGGTTATAGCTTGATCAATAAGTTGATCGTTATCAACGATGATATCAGGTGTCTCAATTATGTCCAGGGCCTTAAGTCCTTGTCCGACCCTATGATGCTGTAGTTTCACTGCTCCCAATCGAGTGGTCGCTTCTAGTGTGAACGTCTTCTGTGTAGCCGTGATTTCTAACAGTGATAGAGAGAAGACAAGGAATCTGTCGTAGCTCTTTGATGAGTCTTTTGTCTTACGGTTGATGCTGAGGACAAGTTCTGTTGAAGAAAATGATTGAGTTAACCGTCTATTTGAATATACATAATTTATTTTTTAGAATAGTAGAATTATTATGTACCAGTCCTTTCGCCTGCACCAGTAGCGAAACAAGAAATACAGCAACACACTGTTTGAGCATATTCAAAGAACTCTAATTAAGCCCAATAAATTAAAAAATGCAACATAACCAGCCTATAATGTTCCCACTGCTGGGACACAGGCCTCATCTCGGTAAGAGGGAGTGGGCCGTAATCAACCACGCCGTCCTAGTGCGGGATGGAACAAGTCCTCGAATTTTTTGTTCTAGGACAAGCCCGTTTAATCTTGATGTTTTCCTTCAGTTTTGCCCTATTGAAAAATACGCCTACATGAAAATATTGTGCTCACCTTTCATAATGAAGAAAGCTTCAAGTTCAGTCAACTGTACAGTGTGCTCATCTTTTTTGCTCTCTTTAGCACGTGCAGTCTCACGCCTTTGCTTTTCCATGGGATCCAAATATTTTAGTAACGACAAACTCGATCCCTTTGATTCACTTGGCTAAAATATTGAGTAAACTTAAAATAAACACGTCACAGTTTTATAAAACTCTACTAAATGAACACTCGTACTGAAATATCATCTAAAATGAACAATAGTGCAAAAAAATATGAAATATTACTATTTTCTTCTATACTACGCATAGTTTACTCCGTGTTTAATTAATGATTATCTATTGTATAGTGAAGTCTAAGTAAAATAGTAAGGTGAAATTAATCACATCTACTGTTTGCAAAAGAAGTTACCACAATCAGAGCCTGGGATTGGTGTTGTGAATTCTCAAGAGAAACAATTTGCTCTGGCACAGAACCAGTTAAAATGTACGCAAATTTCAAGCAAAATATCTTTAAATTAAAAATAAGGATACAATTAATCATTCAAATAATAAAATCATAACAATTGAATGAAATAATTTCAAGTTAATCGTACATACCTTGAGTTGGGTTGATTCATCAGATTGTGGAAGAGGCATGCTTACTAATATTTCGCACAGCGTTAACAATCTGCAAAAAAAAAAGAATCTTCAAAATCGGATTACACTTAAAAAGTTATGACGTGAGACATTTTCCACCAGAGGGGCAATTATCGTCATTTTAAAATAGTTCACAGTCTGATCTCAGTCTCAGTCTTTCAAAAATACCATTAATTTCCATACATATAATATTTCATTTTTTTTATTCATATATTATTTGACGGCACGGTTGGGGCAGAGGTTAAGCGATTGACTGCTGCGCTGAGTGTCGCGGGTTCGATTCCCGCACGGAACAAATATTTGTATGGCCTACAAGTAGTTGTTCCGGGTCTGGCTGTTTGTGCATGTGTGTTTAAATGTTTGTCTAAACGCACCCACAGTACAGGAGAAATTCCTAGTGTGGGGCAACGTTACGGGAATTGGCGTATCGAACAAGTTAAACTACAGGTGTATCGCATACGTCATCACCATAGCATATGATCATATATTACGGGAATTGGCGTATCGAACAAGTTAAACTACAGGTGTATCGCATACGTCATCACCATAGCATATGATCATATATTACGGGAATTGGCGTATCGAACAAGTTAAACTACAGGTGTATCGCATACGTCATCACCATAGCATATGATCATATATTACGGGAATTGGCGTATCGAACAAGTTAAACTACAGGTGTATCGCATACGTCATCACCATAGCATATTATGATCATATACATCTAAGTATGTGCAGCTCTGTGCCTAGTTTGGATTCTGGCCTGGGCTGTCACCGGAGATTGCTATTGTGAGCTTAAAGCACGCTGTCAGGTATTACTCGAACAGAAATAGACCCTGTTTATACGGTTTTCCTTGAGTTGGCCTTTGGCCTTGTCCCGTATTCGTACGGGATGATTGCCATGGGATCCAAATATTAAGAACGACAAATTCGATCCCTTTGATTCACTTGGCTACAATATTGAGTAAACTTAAAATAAACACGTCACAGTTTTATAAAACTCGACTAAATGAACACTCGTACTGAAATATCATCTAAAATGAACAATATTGCCACCACCATAACCAAGGTCCTTGACAGCGTGCTTAACTCACATCTAAGTAAGTATGTGCAGCTCTGTGCCCAGCTTGGATTCTGGCCTGGGCTGTCGCCTGAGACAGCTATTGTGAGCTTAAAGCACGCTGTCAGGTATTACTCGAATAGAAATAGACCCTGATTATACGGTTTTCCTTGAGTTGGCCTTTGGCCTTGTCCCGTACGAACGACTTCCTTCAGACCTTTTTTATTCGTCCGAAATCGCACAGCAAACTAATGAAAGTTCAATGAATTTTCTATCTACCCATCATCGCTTAACATCAGGTGATTACAGCTCATAAGCTAACCATTAAAACTTAAACATTGTATGACCTTACCTATCTTCTGAAGCACTAATGGCAATCTTCTGCAGTTCCCCTATAACCCTAATCTTGGGCATGCGCGGGTCATCCGTGATCAAACACTTATGAATCTGTATAACTAAGTTGGTGGGTTGAAGTAAATGTAGCGGGGTGCCTTCGTCGTTTGTCGTTGCTATGGCTGACTGCCAGTCTTCATCGTGGTTTGCGATTACAATCTGTACAGGAAATATCATAATTATATTTTCAATACACTTGCTCGTAAAGTGGCTCTTATTGGACCGCTTTTAGGTCCATAATGCAGTGTATTAAAAACGCGTGCTTTTTCTTTATTTTAATCCACGAGTGCTTTATTTCCACAGATAACTATTTACTAGTCGGAGATGCGCGCTTTTTTAATCTCATCAATTCACTTTTTTTTTTTAATAGTCTGTATTGTCCTTGGTCCCAAAATTAACTAATATTTATTTACCTTAAGGTGAATGCGCGGGGACCACAGTTAATTTAAGGTGAATGAGTGGTAGTTCACGAAATTCAAACTTAGGTTTTTTGCAGGTCAGTGTCAGGTTGTGTCTTGATCAAAATATGATTTGCGACTATAACAGGTACGTCTTTACAGAATGATAATCATTCGAATCATTAACACATCTTTCTTATGGAAAAGTTCTTAGAGAAAAAATCTAACTTGAAAGATTCTATTCTAATGACTATAATTATGTAAATACATATATATTATAGTCGCGAATCATATTTGATCCAGATACAACCTGATACTGACCTGCAAATTACAAAAAAACGTAAGAAAAATTTAATTATCCACCTTAGATTGTCCGTGGTCCCTTCCGAAACCAAACGGAAAAGAGTCAGGGCGAGAATCCGCAATAATAGAACGCCTTCTATTATTGCGGATTCTCAATGAACTAATGTATATTTCTCTATGCCAATAGTACTTTCTAATTCCATACTAACTAAACTACAATTTGACATACGACAACACTACGATCAGTCTACACATTATTTTGTGTTTATTATATTTTTTCTATAGGCTGTTTAGAGGTTTTGTCAGCGCCACAGACTAATATAATAAAATGAGAGTCAGTGCTTTTTACGTAGTATGTCTAAGAAGTCTGTGGTGCTTTTATTTACACCTGCGCGCGTATCGCTAGTGCTGGCTAGCACGGCGCGCGGAAAAACAAAACTAGCGCGCCATTTTCCAAACAAGTTAATATTTAACAATACAAGTCTGTTTTTTTCCTCGCAAGTGTGTTGAAAAACGTCGTATGAAACGCGTGTGCATTGATCATTAGACACTCGGCTTTCTTATCGCACTCGCCTGCGGCTTGCGCGAATAATACCGCCTCGAGCATAATGATCAACATAGCACACAGGTATCATAATGTACTATAATTGTATTTTGAGACCACGCCATAAGAACGTTATGTCAATAAGGAAACAATAGACACAATCAACAATCAATTAACATGCGACTGTTTGAAGCTCGCATAATGTACGCCCAAAATGAAATGGAATTGTCCCCATGTTTATTGGAACACAATAACAGATACAATATTGCTAAAAAGGAACGTACTTTTGTTACGCAACGAACATTTTACTCGTAATAAAACGTCGCGTAACAAATGTTTGCAAAACAAGTTGTAAGCGAATGCTCGCGGTGAGTACCCCCCATAAAGGCGCTTCCTCACCGGGAACATTCGCCTGTAATGAAACTATCCAAGATTCCACTGTAACGGCTAGGGCTCTGCAAGTAGATTGCGCACTAGACATGGGTAGCTCTAGCTCGTGAGCGAGTGATAGAAAAGAGCTAGCTCTTTTCGATTGACGTCGCTAATCATCGTCGTAGTAATTCGCGTGACACGAGTCAAATGCGTCATTTGACTCGTGTCAAGTGCTAATAAAAAAAAAACTATAACGTTGGTTGAGCTTCTTTAGATTAAGGCAGGGCCCCACCCCTCGAATTTGCCACGGGCTCCAAACGGTACAGGTACGCCACTGGTAATACGACTAGGTCCGTACCGATCCCTCGACAATTGAAAGGTGCCTGTAGTTGGTTTATTTGAAATAGATGCTTTGAGTTTTGGCTCACAGGTAAGGATTACATTACAGGCGAATGCTCTCGGTGATGGAGCGCTTTAAGGCTTCAAAACCCTGAATATAACAAAACATTTTTCTCTGTATAGTATACCTGCATCTCAGTAAGTTCGAGGGCCATCTTATCATAGCTATGGCGCGCTATCTCCGCCAGTATATCCTCATCAGCGAGCCCTTCCAGATATAATTTGTGAACGTCGAGCGCTTGAGAACGAGGCTCGGACTTCACCTTTATAGCACCAAGTTTTACTACCACACACGCCTCCTTTCTGGAAATGTTTCATTGTTTAGAAGGAAGTTCCTTGAAGCCAGGCTAAATTAAACTCAAGTAATTGCCACCTTTTAGTGCTATGAAAACAAACGGGTTTTTTTTGTCCCATCTCGATAACCTGATTCTGCACTGTGCTATTTAATTATTTTCTTTTTCATAGACCCAAAGAACATATTTTCAATGGGTTGTTCAAATGTAAATAAGCCCAGATTTTTTTTTTGTTGTTGAGATTTTCCATAGTACTACAAGGTTTCACTTTTACCAGGAACCCGGTCTAAGATAGGTTCGTTCCAAGGTTTACAAGGAAATACTTACTCCTTATAGACGCCTGTCTTCGCCAATATAATGTATGAGGCAGCGATGTCAATGTCGAGGTCTATGAACGTATGATGATGCACCGCATACTGCATGCCTAACGCAGACTTCTCCTTAAGGTCCGACAGTTTGTTTTCTGCTACTGCTTGTAAACTAAAAATGTAAAACGTGATTATTTAGCTTTACTAACTGTAAATCTAACAAAACTAACACTAATAACTAGTACTATAACTACTACTAATATTATAAAGGCGAAAGTTTGTGAGTGTGTGTGTGTTTATATGTTTGTTACTTCACGCTCAAAAGGCTGGACCAATTTTGATGAAGTTTTGTATATAGAGATAGCTGACACCCTGGATTAACATATAGGATACTTTTTAACCCGATATTCCCACGGGATCGAAACTTATGCGGGTAAAACCGCTGGGCGCAGCTAGTATGATATAATTGATTGGTTGAAAAAATAAAATCGCATAACAGATCCTATAGGTTTTCATTCAGAAACTGGGTTTCACCTGCATAAGATGTGCTAGAGAAGAACGACAATGACCGTTAGAACAGTTGTAGTACAAGCGCCGTTATGTGGTAGCTATGCAGTCAAAGCGTTTTGTAGATTATCTCTATTCACAATAGGACGGTTTCGGCACACGTCGTGAAAAGTTTAGACCACAAGATCGATTTTTATTTGAAACTAGCTGACCGGACAGACGTTGTCATGTGCAAAAACCGGTCAAGAGCGAGTCGGACTCGCGCACCGAGGGTTCCCGTACCGTTATGTTTTTAATTTTTCATCGGCGAGGCCCATATTCGTCAGAGAATTTTGAACACTGCTCTGTGGTGAAGAATATTGCAGTTTTATGTCAGCGCCATCTTTTGACCGATAGTGGAACTAATGTAACTTTTGTCAATGATTTCTGAAAAAGTGTGCTATTTAGAGACTTCGTTTTATTTTTCCTCTAATCTTTACATAAACTTCTATCACATTGAATTATTTCAGATTTTTTTCTTGCAAACTTCTGAGATTAGGGGGGGTGGGTATTTTTTTTACATTTTTCATCAAAAGTCGAAAACTGTGCAACCTAAACAAAAAAGAAAAAATGATTGAGAATGTGCAAACTGCGCTCTTTCATATGATACGCCACATGCTAGTAGCCCCACTTTGAACTTTTCAGACCCACTTTCAGTCCCTTATACAAAAAATTGGGGGAGGCCTATGTCCAGCAGTGGACGTCTATCGGCTGAAACGACGATACAAAAAATATAAATATATTTTTATTTCTTTCTTATTTGCAAAATAGTTGGCCAAACGTCACCAAAAACTATTCTGCATTTCAAGTTGATAGCACTAGTAGTTCTTGAGATATCCAGCTGTGACAGACAGACAGACAGACTGAGTCTCACCATAAGGGTTCCGTTTTAGCATTTTGGTACGGAACTCTAAAAAAAACGATTAACAAATCAGTTCGGCCATACTCAAGTAATGCTCTTACCAACGAACAGCATTCCATTTTTAGGGTTCCGTACCTCAAAAGGAAAAACGGAACCCTTATAAGATCACTTCGTTGTCAGTCTGTCTGTCCATCGGTCAAGACCCCTTTTCTCAGGAACGCGTGATCTTATCAAGTTGTAATTAATATCAGTTAGTTTCGAAATCAACACCTATAGGGTACTTCCCGTGGACTCAGTGGTCAACGGGAAGAGGAATGAGAAATAAGGAATACATTAAAAAATAATTTTGCAAATCCGTCTTTTTATGACGGAGTTATGCCCGAAAATACATAAAAAAACATCCGAATTGAGGACCTCCTCCTTTTTTGAAGTCGGTTAAAAACAACTTACGTAGATAAAGCTGTAGATTCTGTGGGTGGTTTGAATACGTTAACTATTTCTATGACAGTTTGTGCGTCGTACACGATTTGTAGAGGACGTGCCTGCACTTTCACTCTTTGGTCGCAAGTGCCATCTGAAAAATAAAGTGATAATTTTGTTTTAATGTTATTATAAGCAAGGTGTAATGTTCCGTAGCTTCCGCGGACAAGTGCCTCACGATCGCACAAAGTCAGTGCTCGAGTGAAGTGAGTTTTACTAACATAGTTCTAAGTTTATACACTAACACACATTGTCTTATTATAATATACAGGGTGTGTTGTAAATAGTGGTCCAGAGTAAAAGAGTCGATACACTGTATTCTTACGTTTCACATACCGAAATTTTAAAGATGTTGTTTTCGAAAATGGTTAAAATTTCGGTATGTGATACATAAGAATACAGTGTATCGACTCCTTTACTCTGGACCACTATTTACGACACATCCTGTATATGTTAGTCTGTAAGGTATTTATCTAAGGGCCAAAATAGCCTGAAAATAAAGGTTTTATTATTATTATACACATCCTGTATATGTTAGTCTGTAAGGTATTTATCTAAGGGCCAAAATAGCCTGAAAATAAAGGTTTTATTATTATTATTATATGTAAAGCCCCTGACAGATTTATTGGATAGTTAGCAAACTCCATCTAATAGTAAATAATAATAATTATTGTCTTTACTGCAAGTGTGTTGCTATCCCAATGACAAAATTGTAAGGTCTATATTGATGTTATTGTGGCTAAGAAATAACAGCCGCACGGGTCGATCGATCAGGTTAAGCTACGCTTGCCGCGGTTGGTCCCTGGATGGGTGACCATCTTTACATACCAAGACCCCCTCCGTGCCTCGGAAAACACATTCAAGCTGTTGGTCCCGGCTGTCATTCGTGTATCTTTGACAGTCGTTAAGGCTCGTCAGAAGCCCGAAAGTCTGACAACCAGTCTTACCAAGGCGTATCATATTACCCAGTAACTGGGTTGTGGAGGTCAGATCCACGTAAAATGCTGGTATTCAGCTGCATCCGTATAGACTGGAAGCCGACCCCAACATAGTTGGGAAAAGGCTAGGCTAGGCAGATGATGATATTGATGTCAATCGAAAAAGATTCTAAAAGTAATTAATAATAAAATATGTGTGGAACTCTGCCATCATGTGTTCCAAATTTAACACGTGTGCCTTCAAAGGAAGAGTGAACAGGAATCTTCTGGGCACGATCGTTCCATCATAGAGCTCATCCATAGCTTTCCAACAGCGTGATCGAAGTCAAGAGCAAGCCCATTAAGCATAAAAAAAAATATATTTAAAAAGGTCTTACCTAAAGGATTGGTCTCGAAGACAACATTTAGTAAATTGACATTGTGTGTCACTTCCTTGGAGGTGACCAGTTGCGGTTCAAAATCGCCTTGTTGCACACCAGTTACGCTAAAAGCCTTCATTTGGACGTCCACTCTAAAATAGCAAGAATAGATTATATGATGCAGCGCAGTGAGCTTTTGTCTGCCGATAAAGCACCATCGGTGCATTGTTAATAAAGTCGAAAATAAATAAAGAAAACCACGACCGCGTAAAGATTATACTCTATTGAATTCGTACGTAGTACGTTGGAATACAGTCGAAAATAATCCTCACTCGCTCACCGTAAGCAAAAATATCGATCTTGTGTACCTCGAACGTACGCAAGATCGATATTTTTGTTTATGGTGCGTCACGCGGTCACGCTTCTCATTGTCCTTCTGCGGTCTGCTTTTTCTTACTGGCTTTAATGAACCCATTTTTCAATTAGTGCACATTACTGCTTAACTTACCGTAACGCATTAGCACTAGGTCGCTGTTTCATATCAACCTCAACATGATCGACACAAGCCCTCAATACTTCGACTTCATCAGTCACATTCAGTTGAAGTCGGTCTAGTTGGAAGTTGCTCTCTATGGCCACGTACTCTATGGGCAAGTGTAGAGGCGCCGAGTTTTCTTGATAGTCTATGGCACGGAATAGCTTCTCTTTCTCTTCGGGTGTCATTGCCTTTTCGAATTGTTTCACTGAAAAAAGTTTGGAAAAATTAAACCTGTCCAGAATTTGTTGATACAGCCTCATATCTCGTGCTAAAATAATTCTGTATCTATTTACATATTTTCAAGCTGTTGAATCGAAATAATAAAAATCTTATATTCAGGGACTTGAAACGTTACTCAAAATAACGTTACGCGTAGTTCCGGTAACGATAATTTGTACCCTTCCACCAGGATTGTAACAAAATTAATTCCTTGGCTATAACGATACTGACAAACGGAACGAAATCTTAAACTGTTCAATAACAATAGTATCAATATATCGTTATTAGTATAACGATATAATAACGTTATTCATTTCGATACTCAACTTTGCCAGCTTCATGACTTATAAGATGACGAAAAAGTATGAAGAATAACGTTATAAATGAATCTGTAACATTTCTCCTGTAACGTTATTACAAGTTTAATGCAACTCATACCTATAACGTTACTTATAATATTGTTCTACGAAAATGATATTCTATAACGTTTACTTCTGTAACGTTATTGATATTTTTAGGTTTTAGTATCGTTACAAATTTTGGAATGTTATACGATAACATTAGCGGTAACGGAACAAAATTCATTTCGTTTTCAAGTCCCTGCTTATATTCATTAATTAATCTGTCAGTTCAGTCAGTGTCAGTTCTAGACCCAGCAGTTTAGGTGGTGCATTATCTAATGCACCACCTAAACTGCTGGGTCTAGAAGTATCAAATTTTGCACAAGACTTCTTTCCATATACTACGGAAGCAAACACTAAGAAAGGACTTTTGAAAACTCATCCCATAGCGGAGTTAAATTGGGGATGAAAACTTGTATAGAAGTTCGTCATTTTTGCAGTTGGGAAATCCGAGCCGGCACACGGCATGTTCTTAATAATCTTACTTACTAATAGCTGTGCCTTCAGCCAATTCGTCGTCTTTCGAGCCACCTCCGTACCACCAACCGCTGAACCAGCCCCGTGTCTTCTTAGCTTCCTCCTCCATTTTTCCCAGCCTTTCAACCTGAACAATACATACATTGATTAAAGGGGATAGTAACTTAAAAGAGGTTTCGGGATTTAGGCTAAACTAAACCAAATGACAACCTCAGTTGATCCAATCATACGAGCTTAACCTCTTATCCTATACGAGAAACCTTAGTCTAATTACAACAAACCGACGCTTTGCTAGGGATGCGAATGATATTTTAAGCCCCTGCCCCGTACTAGCGATCAAAGGATTTAAAATCCTCTACTTACGTATTACTAGATACATAAATCGTAGCAGATACACACCTCCATTTCAATCCTCTGTCTAATAACGACCAGATTCAACAAGTCGAGTGTTTTCTCGGCTTTTTCCAGTACACATATCTGTTCCGAGTTCACTTTGCCCTTATTATTCAGTTTACACTGATACACAGTCGCATAGTTCTTACAAAGCTGCCTGTGTTCTAACATATGCGCCCAGTCCCAGTTGTTGCGTCGCCTGCGGACTTCTTCCTCTAATATGCAACGATAGGCAAACTGCCACCATTCTTTGTAATGGCGTTTGTATGAAGTAAGTTGTGGACGGTATTTTCTGTAATCAGAATGCAATACATCAGTTTTAATTCATAGCAATTTTGGAATGCATATTGAAAGTATTGTTGGCTAAATTAGTTTAGTTTTATTTTGTCAATATGCTGTGGCAGTTTGATGCGCATTTTGTATGTTTGCAACACAATGCAATGTTGTTTTTCAACATCACCGCGAACGTTTGCGCACATAGCCTTCTTAGTACATATGGTTGCATTTTTCTGTTTTCCTACTTCTACGCACGCTAAAGCTGGTCTTAAAAACGCATCATCAAACAGAGAACATAAAATCATACCAACAAAACCTGACCTTACATAAAGAGCCGTAAAAAAAACTGATTCACGGGTCATAGAGCAATGGATGAACAATTAACATCAATCAAGATACCTGTAAGGCGCCTGTTTGCTCATTCTATCCATAGAGTCAGCTAATAACATCATGTCCTGGTACTGGGCTTTTGTTAGGCTGACCGAGAGTTGCTCCATATGTAGACTTAGTATCACTTTTGGCGAACTGAACTTTGGTACGTCGCCCTCAGGTTTCGGGTTTAGTTTTAGTTTTGCTGTAGCGTTAATTGGACCCAGAGCTAAAAAAATAAATAAATGTTATTTTTCAGTTGGTCGTTACTGTATTTTTCATTGGTATACCACGACATTAATTAGGCCTTTGGAAAGAAACGTGATTTTGCTATTTAATCAACATACTCTTTTACGGCAATTATCCAATATATTTCGTAGGGGAAGCCCGGGCAAGACGAATATGTTAAGGGGTACTGCAAATAAAACCACAATCTAATAATCAATAGAACTCTTTGTACTTTTAATTTGTACTATGTTTAATCGTCTTTGAAAAATAATCATTAAAATTCAAAAACTTAAACAATTTCTATAATAATTTTGAGCATTAACAAAAGGTATCAATTATCGGTTTTGCCCGGTGGGGTCGGGCAAAAAGGATAAGTAGAACTAGCTTAGATCAGTGTTCGCATTCATCACAGAAGTAGCTGCCAACTCCTACATAATAAAGTGCAGTCTTTATGCGCCCAAATGCACTGATTACACTGAATCCAATCTTTCGCTAGTGGTTCAATGTATTTGTCAGCACACACTAAACCGTAAAAATCTGGTTTCGGATTTTTGTTTTGTTATTTGACTGAGGATATTTTAGTTTTAGTTTTTCTGGGGCCTGCTAACTCAGAAATGGCATATGTAATGGTAGTGGTAACTAATACTTATAATATGCTTGCTCTGAGCAAAACGGAATACCTAACCGTTTTGCCCATATCCATTTTGCCCAACACTCTAATATTAGAAACAAGTGAAAACTTGAATTGTTTTTAGTAGGTAAACAAAAAGTAACGATCACAAATAATACCTAAATAAACGTGCAATTGAATATACAATACATCTTTATAGACAACTGATGACTAATACAAAAAGTTTGTGTGCAAACCTTTACAAAAATCGTAACAAAACAACGATAATCCTTTTTTTTCCCTTCCACAACAGATGCACTCGCGTATTGTTTGGGTTGAACTGCCATAGCATTGCCGATCGTATGTGTCACGACTAGAGAAAATGTTAATAGCGCTATCTATTATATGTTTATGGAAAAATCAGTTATTCTTCTTACCCGTACTATGCTTCTTGCCCGGGCTTCCCCTACATATTATTATAACAAAGTGAATAAATATCGATTAAAGCCATTTTAGCCTCGATATAAATTGTTTTCTATTAGACGTATTTAGCTTACCATATTGGTAAAACGATGGTTTTGATGATTTTGTTGCTATTTCTCCTTGTAATCTCTCCTTTATCTCCATGGGTCCTGACTTCGAATACAATTCAGTTGTAGGGTTCCAGTAAATTGCTAAACCTTCTAAATCTAGAATCTGCAAATATTAGGAAATAATTTTATTTTCTGACGAAAATTATTTTCTAAGATAACAACTAAATACAGGCTGATGATTAAAAAAAACAAAGTTTTACGTCACAATTTTGCAGTCGTGAACTCGTAATTAATTTGTACTACCTATAACCATGCCAAATTACAGCTTAAACCGTGGACAGACATACGGACAGACGGATTCCGCGAAACTATAAGGGTTCCTTGTTTTACTACGGAACCAATGAGATTATTTTCCATGAAAAATTATTCAATTCCGAACAATTATGGGACATCATTAAATACAACCAAATAAAGTCATAAATTAAAACTACCTTACGTCCTTTTGATTCGTGCTTTAAACTTTCTAAATACCAGCCAAAAAGCCACTCCGACCTTCATTAAAGGTCAATCCTTCAACTTCAATAAATACGTGAAAGTCCCACGAAAAGTAATTAACTCTTTCTCAAACCGAATATTACCTTGAAAATCTTGGTAACTGCATCAGTAATTACTGCTTTCTGCCAGTTTTCGTCAGTAGTCTGGACGGATAGGTTATGCAAGGTGATACCAAAGGAGAAAGGCGCTTTAGGATTCGTAATGCTATCCTCATATCTTATGTGTATATCTGTGATCTTCAGCTGCACATTCTTGATTATCTGAGTCACCAGCTTCTCGACAAATGTCTCGTCGAGCTTGCTTGCGTCTATAAATAAGATGGAAGATTAGTACTGGAGATATCAATCGTTTTGTTTCTGTTACGCTCATCGAAATAGCTTTGCACAGTAATAATAGTCTCATGATAGAACAGCGAGCTTGAAAGTGAAAGCATTTATGTCTAAGCGTATTTCTTCGCCGGGGCAGCGGGATTGTCCGAAAGGGTTACCGCTACTCCGGAACATAAAAGGAAGGAACACGGGTGGGTTTTAGTCAGTAAGTCTGACACTCCCTTCCGCTCCACCCAGAGCGGGAGTGGTCATTTGACGATTTCCCACCAAAAAAAAAAAAGCCTATTTGTTCGATTGTCTCTTTTCACAGATGACTACTCCCTTGTCTGCCCAGTTTTGCGCCAAAGTTAAGAAGGCTTCCTCAAGAGGGGCTGTAAAAAGCTTAGGTGTGGAAAAAGGAGAGGGAGGCATTTGCCCTGCAGTGGGACAGTACAGGCTAGTTAGATTAGATTAGAAGTCGTACTTGTGACGTTTTCATTTCTGTTTTTCCTCTTATAGAAAGAAGGCCGAGTCCCAGCATTGGGAAAATTGTACGCTCATAATCAAGCCATTTTTATTTCAGGTATACAACCATATACAATTTAACCAGATTAAAAATTATTCATTAACCTTAAATTATTACAAAACAACAACAAAGGAATAGATAAGAGTTATTTTAGCTGGAATATTAACTGCCGTAAACAATGTAACAGTTTACGTCGTATATGGCCCTCAATATTCCATTGTCAGATTTATGTATTCGGTTCATAAAGGAGGCCTGTGAGTTTCTCATGACTGCGTAAAAGTCGCAATAATAAGGCTATGATGTTTTATTTCAAGATTATTTGGGTGGGTTTTTAATTGATCTATGTATAAGTGGTTCAAGATGCCAACCTCCACCGCATCTTACGTAGTTCACAAGCGTGGCAGCAATGATACCTCAACGAATATGAGACAATACTGACGTGTTTTACGATTGATTTTCCGTATATCAATAACATTTCGCTTTCATATAAGTAGGCGAATATGAGACAACACTGACGTGTTTTACGATTGATTTTCCGTATACCAATAACATTTCGCTTTCATATAAGTAGGTATCAAATCAAATAACCGAATAGATATTATGCTTGTTATGGAAAATACATTTGAAACTTATGATAATTATATAAACGAGCACGTAGAAAGAACCTTTTTGTGTGTCATCTTATTTTGTTTAACCATTTTTATATGACGGTTGATTAGTCATTATTTAAGCCACAAAAACCGGATAACCTTCGCCTTAGACTAATCAATTAAATATTTAGAGAAACAAATTCTTCAACAAAATTACCATTTAAACACGGTTTACACATTCATGGTCACTAAAACAGACCAACAATTAAAACGTGTGATCTCTTTGAATTTGAAATCTTTTTACAAACAAATCAAGTCAGGCTTAGCAGTTATCAGTTATTGTTTTTATCTCTCTAAATGTGTCATCATCATCATCATTTCAGCCGAAAGACGTCCACTGCTCGACATAGGCCTCCCCCAATTTTGGGGGGGGTTTGCCATAATCGCCACGCTTGGCAGGCGGGTTGGCGATCGCAGTATGGTATGATGGTGTAATGCATAGAGAACGCTGCTGCCCATTCTCCGGTCTCCCTTAGTCGCCTTTTACGACACCCTCGGGAAGTACCTATGGGGTGGTGTTATTCTTTAAGTCCGGCACCACTCAGACTCTAAATGTATCATAAATATAAAATACAAGCTATTTGAGCTTATGTATTTTCGAGTTATTAGGTCGTTTTATTTTTATTCCGCAATCATTTTTTTCCATAATAAGGTGCGATAACAAGTCGCATTGTAATTGTAACAGGCTGGCTGGTAATAAAATGTAAACATAAAAAAATACATTTAACATAAGTACCTTTTTGCGCCTCTTGCTTTTTGGCTTCTTCAACCCTCGCCAGCTCTGCCTGTTTGGCAGCCAGCGCCATCTTCTCCTCCTTTTCAGGGTCATATTTAACTTCAGCAGTTGGGTTGACGATCAGAAAAAGACGGTCTACTGTAGCTTCCACTGACGCGCCATAGAGATTCTTCCAAGGAATCTTAAGTACAAGCTTTCCTGTACGAAAAGAGATAAGTAAGAATAACAAATAAATACATAACTTAATTGATATTCTATTAGAATATATAAATACCTAATCAAATGTCAACAACCTCGCGAGAGTGGCGTAAGGTGAAAATATTAGCATAATATTATAGCATAGAATTACATCAAAACACGTGTACCGCCGGCGCCGGTATCATGAGGGCATACTATTAAATAAAAAATAAAGACGTTACAGCCTAGATTTTGATGTAGTAACATTCCTGTTGTTTGATTCTAATTCCTAGATTATAGTTACTTGAAAGCTAAATAGGTACGTAAAATAACTGTATTTAAACGCCATGTTTTGCATATTTCCTTCGAGCGTAGTCATGCAATTTCAGTAACACTATCGATCAGCCAAGCCAGTTTAAATATTGACAAATTGACAACACGAAGCGACGAAACTCAATGTTTTTTGGCAGCAAACTACGAGATAAGAGAGCTGATACTTTATCGTTAGTTTTATGTTTTTTTCGAACACTATTTTTCCCTTATAAAATCGAGTTAAGGGGCTTACAGGACCTAAACACAAAAAATGCAAGTTTTAGAAACAATAAAAGTATATGATCGACTACAGTAAACAAAATCAGAAAAATATATGATATTCTTTAGGATAAATGCTAGTTAGTGTGTTGAAAACATAATACAACTAATTTGATACGATAGAAAAAAATCATGAAGATACCTCTAACTCTAACTTTCTTTTTACAATAAAAACCATACTAATATACATACAATCATTTTTTTTTTTGTCAGATTTTTCTACAAGCAACATACTAAAATACTAGTGTAAAAATATATTGTTTGGACTAAAAAACTAAAAAGTTTTTTTAGTCCAAACAATATATTTTTGTAATTAAATAATTGCTTCATATTTTGCAATAAATTACCAGTGTTGTGTCGTCGCGCTTCTCTTTATTTTCTATGCAGTCCGAAAGTGACCGCGCTTTAGGTCATGTAAGCCCCTTAATACCGATACTAAATTTGCCTGTCCCAGCAGTGGGAACAGTTTAGGCTGATTACGAAATTGGAAACAATTAGGGAACAAATGGAAAACTCTCCCTCATAAGTTTTAAGGGAGTGGATAAATAGTTACACGTGGTATACATTTTATCAGGTCAAATACGTTCAAACCTGTGACCTTGCGACCTGCTTTTTAGGTACTGAGGAGCGCCGAACAGTATTTCGTAATGTCGGTGTATCTACCAGTCTACCCACGCTTTTTGATAATGATAGTCAATAAATCGTGCGATTCATTAATTTTATCTCATTAGTAGAAGGGACTTCATTTGGTAAGATAACAGACAATGCGAAGGGAAATGTAGGTAATCGTTTTTTTTTGTCGTGTAGAAATGCGTGCGGCGCGACGGGTCAGGTCATTGGCCCCGCTGGCGCCGCCTGTCAATTTTCGACCGCAGGGGATAGGGAGAGCGGCCGACGTCATACCAACACTCCTCCTCCCCTGCGGCCCCACCGTGTCCGCCATCAGACGGTGGCGACCCCGTCAAGGCCGCGGAAAGTAGGTAGAGCGGCGCATCGCAATACCGGCCGCGGCCTCCAACCCTCAGTCGCGATGCCTCCCATACGACATCGCGGCCCGCCTCCGTTGTGATGTCGCCCAAGCGGCACCGCAACCTACTTGTTGGCCGCTACGTTGTCGGCTTACCAAGGGAAGTGTAATCCTACTATCACACTTATATTATAAAGGCGAAAGTTTGTGATTGTATGTTTGTTACTTCTTCACAATATTCACGCACAAACGGCTAGACCAATTTGATAGAAATTTGGTATTGAGGTAGCTGACACCCTGGATTAACACATAGGATACTTTTATCCCGATATTCCCACTGGATCGACACTTTGTGGGTGGAACCGTGAAGCGCTGCTAGTATTTTATAAAATCTATAATCAACATTAGCATTTAATTAGTTTCCTACACTTGTTTTTCAGATCATACAGATACTAGCAGCGCCCCGCGGTTTCACCCGCATAAGTGTCGATACCGTGCGAATATCGGGATAAAAACTATCCTATGTCCTTCCCCGAGACGCAATCTATCTCTCTGCAAATTTTTATCGAAATCCGTTAAGTGGTTTAGACGTGAAAAGGTAACATATAGACAGACAGACAGAGTTACTTTCGAATTTATAATACATATTATAGTACGGATTGTAGTTCTCAGTTAACACTTGTTGTGCCTACTAGATGTGCTAATTGTTCTGTTTTGAGGCCAACATACCATTGTTTTACAGATTTCTTGGTTTTTTACTAGCTTTACGTGTGATCTAGATGTTATATTCTACCTACATTATTATTGGACAGGTAATGCGATACAGATTTTAAACCAAGATTAAGGTACAATATTGTTTACTTTAAAAGCCAATTTAAAAGTAATAAAGATAAGCTTGAACAAAAACCTATAAAAAGGTGTTTTATACATGCAATAGGAAACTGATACACTGTGACATAGATTGATATGCCAGTCTTAATTTTTATCTAAAGAAAAAGGTCTTTTGTTTGATAAAAAACAACAATATTTAGCGTGTTTTTTACAGTAAGGTCGTCCGACGCCATGATGTTACGTAATTTAGCGGTGCCTTAATGTATTGACTGATTGTTTTGTTTAATATGGATTACTTACTCATCAATATCAATTAATTTGATTATCAAGTCCCTAACAAGTGAGATAACAAAGTATCAGATAGATAAGTCTTTGTTTTCCTGTACCTACTGTTATTTATTTTGATCACTCATATTTGAGAGCGATATCACAGTCTGTTGTATTTGAATTACTCATTTTTCAACACACTACAACTAATGATTTATGGTTGCAAGTCCAACTGTTTTTAATTGTTACAATGATTACTTTTAATAAAATCCAAATTTCAAACCTAAATTTAGTCATTCAATCATCTAGGACCAGGAAAATAATGTAGCTCAGTTCAAAGTTAACAAATGTTGTTAAAAATAATCACACGCAATGAGAATATTTTTCCTCTTATGGAAATTGGGCACATATTATGTTACATTTGTAGGCCACAATTTTGGCCTCAAGACTAAATATTTCACAAATGGAATAAGTAGTACTGATTTGATGGGATGATGTCAGCCAGACAAGTTCATGACTGTGTAACAATTACAAACAGGGATGTCAGTATCTTTGTTGCATGTTAAGTGGTGACGGACTGATGTGATAACCTTGCCTAATTGGGTAGGCTGGCCTGTAGCCTATCTATAAATAGATTTCAATGTTGATGTATTTGCTTTGTGGATAATTTATTTGTCTGGTACATAAACATAATTAATTTTTCATAGAAGTTCTCAAATTTTATCTAATAGCCTGCATTCTTATATCAAAAAGCCTATTTGGTCTAATGGTCACAAAGCGCTACGGCTGATCATTAGGTCCTGAGTTTGATTCCCGGGTTGAGCAAATCGTAAATTGGTTTTCCATTTGTCAGCAGCAGCCCAGTCTGGATTTGTGCCCAGTTGACATTACTGGCGAAATATAGGTGTACTATAGGTACAGTCACAAGCACCAATATGTTTCTCTCTATCAATTACGATTTTTTCACGAAATAACGAATGCAAAGTTGAAATACGACACTTTACATTAACCTATGGGTTCGAAAATACTTGTTCGTAATAACATACAATTTCATTAAAAAATAAAAGAGAAAATCGCCTTTTAAAGCCAAGTGTAGATATACCTGTGCTCGTGACTGTACACTTCTGCCTTACCCTTCAATGAATACAGGTATGATGTTTTGTTATGGTGTTCTGAATCATCATCATCATCATCTGCCTAGCCTTTTCCCAACTATGTTGGGGTCGGCTTCCAGTCTAACCGGATGCAGCTGAATACCAGTATTTATTTATTTATGGTGTTCTGAATAGTGTCCTTAAAATCATGAAATATGTTCCATAAATCAATGCAGTTCTTAACAGCAATTATGTATGGAACAAAACAAAGTTACCTTTGATACAAGTCATATGAAGAAAAAAATACTAGAAAATAATAGAATAGGGAATTCATTTCTCAGTATCAGTCTGGATTGGAGCTGGATTAGTTAGTGGCAATAACCCCTATTAACAATAAATTAACATTAAGTAATCTGAGCAATGCGGCTCTCCTGTATGCCAAACCCAGGGCATACAGCCACTAATGGTTAGCTAGTGTGGTAGTAGGTATAGACACCAGCACCTCAAGCTACCCGAAACTGTCAAATTTTCCCAATCATCTTTTAACCTTATACTTTAGCGATACAGTTAAAAATCTATTAAAGAAATTTGACAGATTGTAGTAGCTAAATGTGCTGGTGTCTGTGCCTAAAGTTGTACTTCATTTTTAAAGTGCAAAAACAAATACTACTCAAATTTAAGTGCTGGTATTATCTATAAATATAGATTAGATAATAAAATGACTATTTTATAAGTGCAACAGGCATACAGACAACTACAATATTGTTGTAATGAAAACTTTATGATTATTTTACATTGGTAACTAACATGAACAGAAAAGTTGTATACCCTTAGTATACAACTTTTCTAAGTTTCTTCTTTTCAAAGTTGTATACTGAGGGTATACAACTTTCTGTTCATGTTAGTTACCAGTTACCAATTCTGCAAACAATTTCTATGCTATACATTTTACTGTCTAACATGGATTATTACTATAATTTTATTACATTTAACTATACTTACTAATACATATAATATTGCCAAAGAGTTTGTTTTTTTTTTTGTTTGAAGTGCTAACCTCTGAAACTGCTAGTTTCATTTAAAAAAAATATGTTTGCATTTAATAGACCGATTCTCGAGAAAGGTTATAGGCTATTTATCATCACACTAACACCATTAGGGGAGGATCAAAAAGAAAAAACATGCGGACAATGTTGTAGACAGAAACTAGTGTGAATAATAGTTTACAACTAAATATTTAGTCATTCAAGATTTGCTTCTGAAGGCAGACTATTTGAACGTAGATGCAGTTGATACAGTTGTTGTCTTAAACAGGAGGTTTCTCATACAAACAATAAACATTGCAAGAATAAGAATGCCAGACTGCACTAAGAGCAGAATTACATTCTTAGTTTTGTCTCACACTGATAACCTTTAATATTCGTACAATATTATGGCATAAGTCCCTGACCTGCTTGTAATCAGTTAAAATTACTAAAAGTATTGCACAAGGTTAACAGCTGATATTTACAAGAAAATAGTGCTATGAAGCTAGCTGAACTAGTTCACTGCACAGCTTTATGAGTGTGTTCAGTTTTTTTCGGAAGGTAATCTAAATCAGTTTTACCAAGTGTTTATTTTTTAATGGTCAATAAAAAAGCTATAAACGTTTCTCACCCAAGTGTCCATAAACTGTCTGGACAGGTATATTGAGTTCCTCCAAGGCATTTTGTTTGAGTATGAGATTTTCCAGCACGACGTCGCCTGCAAAACATTAATCGCAGACATATAAATAACCGCAATCAAATCAGTGCGGCAACTATGACATCACCCTGGAGCAAAAACTCACCGCCCCATATTCCTAGCTTTAGCTGGGACCTGTTCAGGTTCTCCACATAGCTCCCGAGGAACCGGTTCAGCACGTCCACCACAATCGATTCGAACACCATCGTGAACTATGAATTTCTTATTTACTAACGAAAATATTTTTTTCGTCACTCATGTCATGGTCCGGCGTAACACATTTTGCTTTAATTTTAACAAATACACTTCAGTGTTTATTATTTTTGAGAAATGTTCAAATAAAAGTGTGTTTCGATATCATTACGCGCGATAAACTGATTTGAAAAATTAAAAAGTATTCTCAGAGTTCAACTCGGACCGCAGCGCAAAATAACAGTGTGCCAAGCAGTGTTGCCAACCTAACCGAAGCATAAAACAGCAGATCAGGCTTAAAAAAACAGCAGAAAACAGTAAAATGGTAACTTTAAAACATTTAAGTCTAGTATTATATTAAAATTAAAAAATTAATCCCTTAATAGAATTGAAAACTCAAGTACTTAATCAATATTATTTATTTAATAAGTTAAAAATACGAATAATTGACAAATTCTTGGAAATATTCTTACAAATAATTATTTATCATTTTCAATTTCTCTGTCTTCGATATTTTCTGCCTCGTTTTTTTTATTAAAATCATACATACTTTTATTGAAATTCTTCGCTTTTCAGTCGCGTTAAATGTATAGCATTCCTTTATTTCGGTTTTACTATGTAATGTGCCTTTGATTGTCGTCGTGGACATTTTATTTCTTAGTTTAGTTTTCAAAATGTTTACTGCTGTTTTGTTAGACATAGGTAAAAATTAATTCGAATACATGCACATGCATATCATGAAGTTAGTTATTTTAACTGGAGGTTTTATCGTTTTAGACGATATCTCCAGAAAATATAATCGTAAAAACAGTAGAAATTGGCACTTAAACAGAAAACAGGGATGTCATTGTGAAAACAGTAAATCTACTGTTAAAACAGTAGGGTTGGCAACACTGGTGCCAAGACTAAAACTAAATTATTAAACCCACCTTTACCACTTTAAGTTTACCACTTACAGAGTTAAAAAAATATAATTAAGAAGCCCGCCGTATGCAATAAGATATTATTAAACTTATTATTTTCATTGTGCTTATGCAAATATATAAACACAATTCAATAATGTTCACGTTTCATCAGATCTTGTTTGCAAAACTTTGTATAAAAACACTTTCCTTACAAAAAATATTACCGTATTCACGGGAAAAATAACTGCTAGCAACATCGTAAACAAAAGTCAATTGTGTCAAAATCACCTTGTATTCAGCACTGCGTTCGGATATTTTTACTTATTGAATGAAGAAAAAGAGTCCACCCTTTTGGATTCCGACAGGTAGAATACAAAAATGCATTTTGAGAATGGGACATTATGCGAAACTAGGACAACAGATGCATAATGATATGCTGATTGCACCATGCTCATATCATGAGCAAATATTATTATTTAGTAATCCTTTAGATAACTATAAATTCGAAAGTAAGTTTGTTTGTTACCTTTTTTACGCCTATAACTTCATAAAAGATAGCTTGATCTCTGCGACAGGTGTCAGTAAAATCACGCCTATGAAGTCCTGAATTTCTTAAGGCCAAAGCGCCAGGGTAGCCCGCGAAATTCATTTTTTTTACGTTTTTAGCAATTTGGTGGTCAGTATTAAGTGGTACGTTGATTAAAATATGATTCGCGGCCGTAACAAATATCTATTTACAGAATTATAACCCTTAAAGTCATCAACACAACACTCTAAGACCAAGTAATCCCCAAGAATGACTATTTCATGAAATCTTGACATTTGGGTTGTATTACTGATTGTAATGATTATAATTCTGTAAATACATATTTGTCACGACAGCGAATCATATTTTAATCAACGTACAACTTAATACTGACCAGCAAATTGCAAAAAACGTAAGAAAATTTGAATTTCGCGGGCTACCTTAGCGCTTCCCCCTTAATAGTATAGACACACTGACGTATTATGTATAAGTACGCTGGACTGCATACTATCGATGACAAAATGAAGACATTTCATTTTCGCCATTTTGGCGCTGATAGCAACGTGAAGGGGTCGTGGAACTAATATTAGAGTCGATAAAGAAATACTTTTATGAGCTTTATCGATCGTTATAACCACTGAGAGTAATTTATGTTACTTAAAAAGAAAAATATCGAATCACTCCCAGTTATTTTTATGCTTCGTTTTTATGTACCTAATAGAATAATTGCTCTGCAAAGGTTAACTGAAAATTCATTAGGGCGCGGTCAGACCGCTAGCTGCAAACTAGTGGATAATTTTAGCGCATGACGGTCAGATCAGTGAGCTTTAATTATGAGGATAGGCTTAAAACATATCCTAAAAACTCATTGAGATAGGAAAAACATGGAGAGGCCGCGTTATTCTATACATACATTTGCTTATACAAATATGAGTGAAATATGATTCAGAATACGAAATATCGTTTTGTCTCGTTCTTTCTAATAAGATAATCGTATTTGATAAAAGAGACAACAATATTTTAAGTTGTTGCTCATTTTGGCAACATTTTGACGTGACGTAGTACAGTTGTAGGTAAGGTGCCGTAGCAGCCATCTTTTGCGACAAGTTTCGTGGTAGTTTTGCTGTCAAATGGTTGTTTACTTTTTGTATTATTGAGATTTGCGAGAAAATTACAAGGATTTTACCTTTTAAAACTGCATGCAAATGTTGGAGAACAACAATTCAACATATTATCTGTGTGTTGTATAGTGAAGTGTGGTGCAAGAAAGAATGAAAATCAACCTCTAATGTCTTTGCACAGGTTAATAACCGGTTTTCATGCAATAATACATTTAATAATACACATTCGATGATACAGTTGTAACGCGATCATGAATTTATGGCTAAAGTATTGATATTTGGGTTTATTTCCGTATAACAAACCTTTTTAGTATATTTTGTTAATTCATACGTTTGTTTACAATAATATGTCAAATGGAATAGGGTTGCACCGTTGCCGTAATAGTTTCCGTAAACTAGTTTCTCCGCTGAAACGTCATCGGTATATTCTGCGATGTGAACATAAATAATCCTGTGTCTTATTCGGTCCGAGTGACCTTGCCAGGTCCGGCCTTAAGTTCACAGCACCGAAATTAAAATATTTTATTTCACATAAACCTACATGGCTACTTTGGAAACAGAAGCTAGGTGCACGGTTCCAACTGGTTGTTTCTTTTAAAAATAATTGGCTTTTACAATGTTTTCTAATTTGTTAAGTACCTGGTACTGATTTTAGTACATAAGTAACCCGTTTTTTATTAAATTTATTGACTATCTGTTTCTCTCTTCTCGCCACTGCAGATTCATTACCGAAAAAACTCAGTGAAAGCTGAAGTGACGGTAATAGAGAGTAAATAAGAAATATTTTGTTTTTACATTTGGTACTTACGCTATCAGATGCATTTATAAGTAGGTATCTTATTATATTGCCATTTGTCTTCACAAGGTTTGTCTTAAGGTGAATGCTCCAACCAGCCCGCGAAATTCAAATTTTCTTACGTTTTTTGCAATTTGCAGGCCAGTGCTAGGTTGTATGTTGATTAAAATATTATTCGCGGTTGTAAGACATATATAGGTACAGAATTATAATCATGAAAATCATCAATAAAACGCTCTAAGTTCATAAAGCTGTTAGAATTACTTTTTCTGTTTTTTTTTTTTGTTCTTACACCTTTATGAAGTTGGAGGGTTGTATTGGTGATTTTGATTATTATAATCCTGTAACTACATACGTCTTACAGCCGCGAATAATATTTTAATCAACATACAACCTAGCACTGGCCTGCAAATTGCAAAAAACGCAAGAAATTTTGAATTTCGCGGGCTGGTTGGAGCATTCCCCTTAAGCATAACTATAATATTTTTCTCTGAAAATTCTAACTTTAATAAAAGATTTTCTTTTTTGACTTGTATGTACGTATCGATAAATAGTTTTGGAGACATAGGTGGAAGGTGTCCACATGTCTTCTCTAACGCGTATTGGAGGTGAAGTTGCGGTCGAAGAGCGGAAGTGAAACTACGACTTGCAGTTAAGGTGAATGCTCCAACCAGCCCGCGAAATTCAAATTTTCTTACGTTTTTTGCAATTTGCAGGCCAGTGCTAGGCTGTATGTTGATTAAAATATTATTCGCGGTTGTAAGACATATATAGGTACAGAATTATAATCATGAAAATCATCAGTAAAACGCTCTAAGTTCATAAAGCTGTTAGAATTACTTTTTCTGGTTTTTTTTTGTTCTTACACCTTTATGAAGTTGGAGGGTTGTATTGGTGATTTTGATTATTATAATTCTGTAACTACATACGTCTTACAGCCGCGAATAATATTTTAATCAACATACAACCTAGCACTGGCCTGCAAATTGCAAAAAACGCAAGAAATTTTGAATTTCGCGGGCTGGTTGGAGCATTCCCCTTAATATTGTAATTGCCACACGTATTAGTTCACAGTTCGGATACACTATAATTTAGCACAAAATATAACTAACTAAAACTAGTGGGGACAGGTAAAATAAATGTAGTCCGTGTCCCATGACGGTTGGCAAGCAAGAGAGAGTTACCACTTAAGGAACGCTGCGCTTAGCGCCCCGGATCGTACATTCGTGTTGCCACTTAACAGGGGAGCGTTCCTAACTAACTTATAAATACATAAACTAAAACAATGCAGGCGACGCCACGTATTCTAAGGTGCGTTCACAAAGGCACAATACGTGACGCCACATAGTTCAGTAATTAACCATGAGTCTTTCGTTTTACCCATCACAAAAGATTAGAAATAAAGTATTTTCGCACACTATAGTTTTATGCAAAACTACAAAGTATATTTATCGAAAATAAAGTAAGATACGTTATTATAAAGTATAGTTGGCAACCCTAATTACAACGGACTTAAGGTGAATGCTCCAACCAGCCCGCGAAATTCAAAATTTCTTACGTTTTTTCAAGCCAATTTGCAGGCAATTTGCAGGCCAGTGCTAGGTTGTATGTTGATTAAAATATTATTCGCGGCTGTAAGACATATGTAGTTACAGAATTATAATCATCAAAATCATCAATAAAACGCTCTAAGTTCATAAAGCTGTAGGAATTACTTTGTCTGTTTTTTTTTGTTCTTACACCTTTATGAAGTTGGAGGGTTGTATTGGTGATTTTGATGATTATAATTCTGTAACTACATACGTCTTACAGCCGCGAATAATATTTTAATAAACATACAACCTAGCACTGGCCTGCAAATTGCAAAAAACGCAAGAAATTTTGAATTTTGCGGGCTGGTTGGAGCATTCACCTTAAGTAAGTAAGTTATTATGATTAAAACGTGATAACTAGTAAGACTCATATTTAGTATCGATACTCGATAATAGTAACACCTATGTTCCTTGATTGACACAACCCTAGCAATGGCAGCCATTTTATGCGACAAAACGAGTTGTAGGTATGCACCCTTTTTAGGGTTCCGTTGCCAAATGGCAAAAAACGGAACCCTTATAGATTCGTCATGTCTGTCTGTCTGTCTGTCCGTCTGTCTGTCCGTCCGTATGTCACAGCCACTTTTCTCCGAAACTATAAGAACTATACTGTTGAAACTTGGTAAGTAGATGTATTCTGTGCACCGCATTAAGATTTTCACACAAAAATAAAAAAAAAACAATAAATTTTGGGGTTCCCCATACTTACTACTGAAACTAAAAAAAAATTTTTTCGTCAAACCCATACGTGTGAGGTATCTATGGATAGGTCTTCAAAAATGATATTGAGGTTTCTTATATAATTTTTTTCTAAACTGAATAGTTTGCGCGAGAGACACTTCCAAAGTGGTAAAATGTGTCCCCCCCCACCCCTGTAACTTCTAAAATAAGAGAATGATAAAACGAAAAAAAATATATGATGTACAATACCATGTAAACTTCCACCGAAAATTGGTTTGAAAGAGATCTAGTAAGTAGTTTTTTTTAATACGTCATAAATCGTAAACCGCAATTTACCTTTTATTCAACCAACTCAAATATAAAAAAATAAAAAAAACATTTAATTTCATAAACAAAAACCTTATGCATAAACCCGGATGTTACGGAACCCTCGGTGAGCGAGTCCTCTTGCCCGGTTTTTTACCCGACTGCGCGACGCAAAGGAGTGGTAATGTGTTCATCAGCCTAGGTATGTATGTATGTTTATTTGTTCCTTTGAAGCACTATACAGACCAAACGCCTGGGCCGATTTTTATGATTCACACGTTAATCGATTCCTCTTAGTCCGGCGAGTGTCACTAAAGACATGACGATAGTGAAAATTCAATATGGCGACTACTGGACGCCATATTAATTTTTTTTTTTTTTTCAAAACCTATCGAGTGGGGTATCAAAATAAAGGGTTTTAAAAGGTGATTACAAAAATATATAAAACATATATACTTAAAAGCAATTCGAAGTGACAAATCGCAAAAAAACACCTACCAAGAACTAAATCGTCTGCGAAATCTTTCAAATTTGTAAACAAAAAAGCTGGAAATAAAAAAAGTTATTTAAGAAAATCAAAAAACCCGACTGCGGTAAAAAACTTAAGTTAAAAGAAACTGAAAAGCTAAAAACAAGCCAATTTTAAATTAAATAAAAGTTGGAAGCAGGCGGGACCCATTTGAATTTGAAAATACAATAAAAATGATGTGGGTCCCGCCTGCTTCCAACTTTTATTTAATTTAAAATGGGCTTGTTTTTAGCTTTTCAGTTTCTTTTAACTTAAGTTTTTTACCGCAGTCGGGTTTTTTGATTTTCTTAAATAACTTTTTTTTGTAGGTATTTCCAGTCCATCTTTTTCTATGTCAATGTAAAAACTACACAGGGGATATTACACAGGGGATTTGACAGTTGAAATTTTCACAGATAATGTACGTATTTCTGTTGCCGCTATCGCTATAACAACAAATACTAAAAACGGAATAAAATAAATATTTAAGGAGCCCTCCCATACAACGAACGTGTTTTTTTGGCGTTTTTGCCTTGTGGTACGGAACCCTTCGTCATTAATTATTTTTACCTATTGTGGTACTTATAGTAAATTTATTCACTACGTATCATCGTTTTCACATAATTATAATAATTAATTACCTATTGTGACGACGATGCTGACTTACTGACAGTTCGAGTCAAATAACTTTGCCGCCAAAGCCTACAATATAATGCGGTGTTTTGCCGCTCTAAAGCTAGGCTTTTCGCCAGCCGCGCATGCACGCTGCTGTTTTATTCCTAAGATTAACTACTGCGCAGTGATTTGTTGTCTACTTCAGAGCGGCAAAGTTATTTGACGCGAACATATAATTTAGGTATGTAGGTAGGTCCGTAGGTCACTAACCTCTATCATACAAGTACGTGTAAGGTACAGTTCAGTGAGGTAGGTATGTTACGCTCAAAGACATAAAATGCTTATTGAGCGAAAAACAGCTCAAACCGTTGTGGCCACTGTAAAACATCGTGATCGTGCTATGGCTCTTATAAAAACGGTCACGACGACGAATAATGTTGAGTCTGGTAGCAGCCCTCATAGTTACCTTAGTTGGCAATATTGGAATTAATTTTGGGTCTTGCGCCGTTGCGTCCATCCAGGCACAGTTGTTGTAGTATCTCTAAGTAGTCTGTGCACAGTTGAGTCCATTCGGCGCTGCTGAGCAGTCGCTGGACAAATTTTCCGCGACGATAGAACGTATGGAAAATCTATGCAAGAACGCACACGGAGGACAAAAGACCGCGCCGCCGATGCTTGCCGGATGTCTCTTAGGTAGGCCTCGTCCTCAAAGTCAGCGACTGCTCGGCGGCGGCGCGGCATCGCAGCCAGCAGCGGGCAGATCGCGTAGCGGTAGAGCGGCGTAGAGTATTAAAGTTCATTTCAAATAAACTTGCGATAATGTTTGTTCACCTCCTTCTACTAATGTATCCCAATATTTCCAAACCATACGAAAAAAATGTATGGGCAGTGTCGGTAACACGATCAAAACATTGACTTACTCCGTGTTTGGTATTATGAAACTCAACCGATGCAATGTTAGCGACAGTTTTGTATGACGAACGATATCTATCGTAAGTTATTTGGACTTCTTGGTACAGGGTGGTTGAATGACATTTATCACAAGTTTATTTGAAAAACACTTTAGTCTAGGTCAGAATGACGGGTGTATTGTTACATGTGATACCTACACGTCGTTTCAGCCGATAGATGTCCACTGCTGGACATAGGCCTCCCCCAATTTTGGGAGGGTTTGCCATAATCGCCACGCTTGGCAGGCGGGTTGGCGATCGCAGTATGGTATGATGGTGGAAAACATAGAGAACGCTGCTGCCCATTCTCCGGTACGATCCTCAGTCGCCTTTTACGACACCCACGGGAAGTAAGGGGTGGTGGTATTCTTTAAGTCCGGCACCACACAGACACGTACCTACACGTACACATACCTACACAGACACATACCTACACGTAATTTGATAAATAAAACAAATATTGATTAGAAAATGAATTATCATTTACTCAACGTTTATGAAAAGCAGTGAAAAATGTAAATAATCCTCTCATAAACACGTTCAATTCTCAATACGAGCAAATAACACTATACTCACACTGCTATGAAAAATTGGTAGGCGTCAAAATTTATTTTCTTGATTTTCTCGTTAATTACTCGTCGCATTATATTTTCAGATTATATTTTTATGAGGTACATTCCTCTGGTAAATATTAGGTAACCATAAGATATCTATTACATTCATTATTAGTACTCACCCGTCATTCTGACTGTCAGGACTGCGGCTCACTTTATTATTATAATTGCTCTCGTTTCTTGGAGGTAGGTACATTGAATTTCATTAAAGGTACATTCAAGTACATTGCTGGTATGTACAGACGCCAGCACATCAAGCTACCCGAAACTGTCAAATTTATCCAATCAACTTTGAACCTTATACTTTAGCGATAAAGTTGAAAATCTATTAAATAAAGGAGTTGTCCGCTTTTTGTATGGACGCTGGTTTTTTATTCCGAGAAAAATCTAACCAGAATCAAACTACATCCAAATAAAAGCTACTAAAATATGGAACTTGGAACCACTGAAATAATATTTTTAGAGCCCTCCATTTAAGAGAAAAATTATAAATTATTTAATGTTAGTACATGTATATAACAGGATCGTACCGGAGAATGGGCAGCAGCGTTCTCTATGTATTCCACCATCATACCATACTGCGATCGCCAACCCGCCTGCCAAGCGTGGCGATTATGGCAAACCCTCCCAAAATTGGGGGAGGCCTATGTCCAGCAGTGGACGTCTATCGGCTGAAACGACGACGACATGTATATTATTTGTTGATGGCAACCCAAATGAAACCTCCCACACACTTTGAAAATGTCATAATGACAGATAGATTCCATTCATATGTCAAACAAATATGTCTGATACGTCACACTTTCGTTCGTGCCTTTGTGTTATCCAATGATAACGTATTTTAATTTGTGCTTTGCTTTCTTTGATTTAACTGACTTGGCCTTTTCACAACGGATTCTTCTTCTTTGCACATGATTAGGATACCGATAGCTTACGAACCTTCAACCCTGGCGACTTTGCTTTTTCTTAACGGTTATTTGATATTGCACGCGATTAGGACTTTGGATTTAAAACCCCGTATGTAAGTACTGTTTTTTATTTATATTTAGCTCATTAGGGGTTTTATTTGCACAACCTTTGCCTGTTTTACGACCTCTGATAGTCTGCAAAAATTAACTTTCATTTCTATCTTCAGATTATGGCTCTCTGCATAAATTGCAATATAGCCAGTACATGCTATAAATCAGCACTATGAATATAACGCTTTAACATGAGCCCAGAGATAGTCTCAATAATTGAAGAATGGATGCTCAAGAGGTAATGTATTCTTTAACTTACATTATAAGTTTTTTTTTAATAATGTGTAACCAGGCTTAATAGCTTATGTTAAAAAAGATTAAATAGCACTATACTTTGCTCAAAGAAGATGCAGAAAAACGATTCGGTGTTCTTAAAATATTATTTTGTTTTAGGTAACAGATGAAGATCGCATTTGCCAAGAATGCATCAACCTTTTACTAATAGAACTGAATAACAGAAACCAGCACAATATAGGTGACCAACAGCTGGGTTATCAATCAGTATGTGCATATTGTAGCGTTTCTATCTCAAGAAGAACAGGCAGGCGCGCTCGTCCCTTACCTGTTGATCATCCTGAGCAGGCTTATATAGCTGGCATCATCAACCCCCGTCAGGTTAATATGTAAATTAAATAGTAAATTGCACATAGTACATTATTGTATCTCTGATTAGTGGAACACACAATAAATTAAAACTTAATTTCAGATCTCTGCTAATGCTTGAGCATGTAATAGGAAGCGGTGCTCATGTGATGACAATAGTCTGGTATCTTGGATGCGCTCGGCATCAAAACGATATATCTCCACCTGCTCAGTTTCTCGACAATATTTTAATAAGAGAAAATATTGAAAATGAAGAAAGTTAATAAATGAATATTCAAAACCAAAAAACGTTTTATTTCATAACAAAACTACATACATAAAAAATACATAGTAACACTTGCATCCAATTAGCATATTTATTGTCGAAACGCTTTTCTCTCGATTCCAAATCATTAAAAAGGAATTTCAATCAGTAGATACTATTATCATTTATTCCTGCTAAGCCATCCCTGTGGAGTATGCTGAAACATGCACTTCTTGATAACCGAGGTCTTTGTAAAATATTGCAACTTGCACATGAACATTCGAAGTATAGCCATAATCATGTAGAATGCGCTTTAGTTCTAAAAGAATTATGCTACACATTCACTGAAAACATTTCTTGCTAGCTTCTGCCCGCGAATTCGTTCGAGTTACGATTACATCATTTTCGCTTAGTGTTCTGACCTTTTTCTTATTACGTTACTCGGCTTTTGAGGGTCGTAGCATGATGATAATGTTTTCGATTGCCCTTATCCTTCCTCAAGAATTAGGCTATCAAATTCAAAAAGAATTATTTAAATCCGACTGGTAGTTCCAGAGATTAGCGCGTTCAAACAACTTTTCAGCTTTATCATTAGTATAGATTATATTACAGAGGTAAATAAATAATCTTTGTTATAAATAATATTTGTTTCGTTCACATTGTTATACTCCATAATAATATATTATATTGTAGTCTGTGATAAACTCGCAAATCAAACAATAATTTATTATTGTATTCTGTGTTGTCAGTATAATGTCAGTAATGGCAGTACCATGTGTCAATACTGTCAATTTTGACAACTTTATAATTTTTTAGGGTGCGTTCACTGTATTATCCGAGATAATTAGAAAGGTTCGTTCGTTTTAGGAGCAAATTCACACTAAAATAAAAAAAATATTTTTCTCAAAATTGGAGGGTTTTAAAAATCTGTGAAATAGTTAGAACCACTTATTTTTGGGATGTCTATCCAAATATATTTAACTTATCCTGGTTAGAATTATTAAATAATAAAAAACCATTTCTGGACATCTCCTTTGACAGATTGTAGTAGCTTGATGTGCTGGCGTCTGTACATTCCTTTCATATATAACATATTCAGTTCTGTAACAATACACCCGTCATTCTGACCTAGACGAGTAATAGTGTTCTGTCGGCGTAGTGTTGTGTTATGAAAAATTAGTGATTTTGTTCGCGAACGAAATGTCTAAACGTCTGTCGTTAAAAAGCAAAAAATTAAATGCACAACACTACGTCAATGCAGACGCGCGGGCACCGCTCGTAAGTATGCTGCTCCCCGCGCCGCTGCCTTAAGGGCCAGTTCCATATAAATCTATTATGCATTGAAACGCGCCGCCGCGCCGTGCCCGCTGACTTCGTGTCCGTAGCCTCACGGTCAAAATGACCGCCGTTTGCAGAGCGCCTAAAAACCCGTTCGGAGGGGCCTGTTACTAGGTCGGTCGTCTGGGAAGAATAAAAAAACTATAAGTATTCAGACGGGAAAACTTTATTGGCTTTTATCATAACAATAATACTAGAGAAAAGTTTACAACTGCAAGAAAAGTGTAATGGAATGCATCAATTATTATTAATGTTATCATTGCCTGCATATTTTCATTAAAAGCTGAGACTAGATGCTCGGAAAATCTATTGAAACTATATGAGAGAGACAATTTACATTCATTTAAGATTACATAGTAAATAGGCTTTTAAACCTAATGAATTATCCAATAAAAAATATACATTTTAATTGTTTTACAACAGCCATGGCATCACCTCTGTGTTATTTTAATTAACATCACAATATATAATATTTGGGGCTTAGGGGAGATAATATTCAAACATTATGTCTCTTTAGGACCAATCAGTACGTCATTCATACAATATACCTAATTGTGTACCATATACATTGGTACTTATATAATTAACATCTGGTTTTAAAATAATATACTTACTTATATACTCATTTGTAGTACTTAGATAAAATTGTTTAAACTGTCTGGATCTTTCGAGACAAACTATATTCGAGCAAGACACACTTTGAAGTGTTCTAACAATCACTATTTGTATTTTTTTCCTGATTTCTTCCATTTTGATCCAGCCAGTATAGTTATGGGTCTCTCATGAATTGATAACCGATACTCAGCACGTGCTTTGGCTTAGATATGTTCCCGTCTCTCTCTTGCACTGATGGTTTGACAGTTGTGCGACAATGACAGGCATAATGCTCAGTTAAAACATGTGCTATGTAACATACAGCCCGTTCACAGTTGTTTTACCTCTGACAGCAGCAAGCTTATTGTAACAAGAATAAAGATCACTATGATTTTGACAGATGTGTCAGTGGCAGTAACTGAACTGCAACTTTATCAGATGGAGAATAAAGATCATTGTGGTTTGGACAGTGATGCAAAATCAAAGGTCAAATAACTGTGAACGGACTGTTAGTTTATTACTTTTGGCCTTAGTTTCGAACGAATATTCAACTTTGTGATCGTATAAAATGCACTGTTAGATTATAACTATTGATAATTGTATTCGCTCACATACTTGAATTTGTAAATGATGGATAAAATGTAAAGGAATCACAAATCCAGTATTTTTTTAAATAATCGAGTCAAAACATTAGTTCAACATACAATTTATCATCTCAGAAAAAAATTCATAAAAAAATTACACTTAACTATTATTTGAACAAACAATCCTTATGGTTATCACTATCAACACTTACCAACTAATTAGGAAAACTGAAATTATGTCATGTACTGAGAGTGAGTAAAAATAAAATGGATTTTTATCAAACATTGTAATAAGTAACTTGTATGTTTTATGGAAATATTAATGTTGAATTAATATTCAACTGTTTTTATCTGTCCCGCATCTTTATCGATTATAATTTTTATTTCTATTTAAAATAGATACAGTTCGTATTATGCTTTAGCTATTTACAGACTAATGGAAAATTATAATGAAGACACTAGACGTTCTAAAAGAAAATAATAAACTTAAGTACAAAACGATGCTATTTGAAACTTACACATTGTTTATTAGTTTTTATTTTAATATAGGTACCTTCCTTTTAAAAAATATTTCGTTTCAATTAAACTTGCAATGACAATCAGAATTTAATTTGATTACATTTTGTAAATACAAGTAGTATCACTTAAAAATATTAATATTGAATATATTAGTCAAAGACAGAATATTAATTATCTGTTTTTTTGCTTACTCCATTAACGGCGATACCATTTTCAATTACTGTATTTTCATCGGCTATACTTAAAGAAGAAACAGATATGTCTTCCTCATCTGAAAACAAAAGAATAGTAAGATGCTAACAACCATTCTCCAGTACAAAAAATATGCAAGATCTATTCACACTAATGTTTCCAATTGATGTTATTTCAAGTTAAACAAATATCAACTTTATTGTAGTAGCAATTAAGTTGATTACAGTGCTGTTGAAAAAGTCAGTGTTTGAAGTTGTAGCGTAAACTAAACTTTATTGTGTAGGTATTAAAGTTATTTTTCCAATAACTCATAGTTGTTTGCATATTTGGAAACTAAATCGCGAACGCAGATTAGGTACCAATGGAATTGTGTCATGCAATTTTGTCTTGGAACTTAGTGGTTTCATAAATATATAACTTAAACAGACTTTTCTTTCATGGCATTGTGTAGCTGATCTATTGGCAACTATTGCTCGGCCATCACAAAATCATTTTATTACAGCCTAAGGCTGATCTATGATTGGGCCATGTATTGTGAATAATTTAAAATGATGATGATTTGATGACTGATGATGATGATGATTGATTCACACATTGACTGATGAATGAAGGCACACCAAGTATACAACGTGGCGCTTCAATGGTGACATTAATTTAACACACATATTATACGTTTTCACATTTTCATTTCATGAAGCAATTATATTTCCATTAAACGTTATTATTTACGGATTTATTTAAAATTTTAGAAAATGCCATCTTAGAGCAACCTGTACTTAAAGAACTGTAGCGCAGGGGTCATTTGCCGGGGTCACGGATCATAACATCGCATCAATGAAATTAAAACGAATAAGCAATACTATTAGGATGAAACAAATGCAAAGAGTAGGCGAATTGAAGGAAAGAGATAATCCCTGTCGGCGAGCGGCGCGTGCGATATCTCTTTTCTTCCGGCAGCGGCAAGCGGCGCAGGCGACCCGCGCCCCCTTCCACCCGCGCCCCCGCACTGCACTCGAATTATTGTGTCCTTGACACACTTCGTCAAACTAGTGCGCAAAATTATGTCGTTATTTTTGTGAATGTTTCCGCGAAAAAGACGCTTACCTGTTGTTTTATTTATTTATTGTTGTGTAATTAGGATAGTAATTTGATTATGGTACTGAAAAGATAAAGACGCTTTGCTTTGTTTTCTAATCTAGTAAGTACGTTTACATCGTGCGATAGTTTTATTTGTGTTATGTGCTTGTGTAAACTTGTGATCGTGGTGGCCAATACACATCCGAACTACACAGCAGCTGAATATGCGGACGTGATGCTAATTTATGGAGAATGTCATCAAAATGCCGCCTTTGCGATAAGGGCATATCGCGAGAGATAATGGCGATTCAAAACAATGCCCTACTAACCTCGCACTATTGTAGGACCTCTTCAGCGCATCCACGAAAGCCGGCCAGTGATCTCAACGCCAAGATCGACCGCCTACACGACAAAATGTGCTACGATATTTCGAAGACTAACCCAAAACTAGCCTCCGCTATAGCGCTAGGAGACAAATAGAAGCAGTGATTAGTGATGACTTGATGAGTGATGTGATGATAGTTATAACTAATAGTAACAAGAGAGAGTGACGTTAGACTAAGCACCCCCGCTGTTGCTCCTAATTGCGCGGCGGTGCCCGCCGCGCGCCGACAAAGAATCGGACCGATTACGAACTTACGATCGCGCGAAGCGTAGGTAAGTAATTTCATGAATGAATTTTTGCAAGGGTGATCCTAATTTTAGTTACTATTATATTATTTACTTTGTTAGAAAACATTTTTTTTTCAATTTATGAATTATTTTAACCTATACATATATATATGATTAATGGGCACTAGCCCTACCCGTGTGTTCAATTAATGTCGCCATTGTAGCGGCACGTTGTAGAGTAATTTTATTTTATTAAAATGTTTTAAATAACCTCCAAAGACACATTGAACAAAACAAACACAGATTATAATTACCATACATTATGTCCTAAGACTTTATGTAGATTTTAAAAACAAACAAGAAAGAAAACAGAATATAGAAACTAATTGCGATATTGTATGGCAAACTTCACGTTGCGTCAGAAAGGGGTGCATTTATATAGGAAAACGCCACAACAATATAGCTGAACCGGCAATATTTCAGTATTTTCTAATGTGATGCGATCGTTCGGCCGGGCTACACATGATAATGCTTTGAACATACAAAAATATGTGGATATAATGGCCAGCCACATAAAATATCGTCGTGTATTGCATAGTATGGCTGGTATAGCTGGAAATGTTGCCAGCCATAGTATTACATATTTTCGTGATACAGCCCGTTTAAAAGTACCTTAAGAAAGTCATTATACTAACCAGAACTGACGTCCGACTGATTTCGTGGACTCAACCGACAGCCTTTCGACAAGTAGCTCTTCAGTTTACCAAGTGAAGCCAATATTAGTCTGAAATAATAAAGGGATAATTATGTTTGATTTGAAGCAACATATTTTAGACACAACTGTCTCTGGAGCCGATTGTAACAATATGTATATGGTGAAATTAAATTAACTGGCGAAACTTCACACATACGATGGGTATCGATCGAATAATTATAAAACAAAAAAACATATCGGCCGTTGGTAGTGCAGTTACTTACTTAAAATTATCAGTTAAAAATTAGCTTTTTAAAAAAACCCATTAAGTCTGTAAAGTTTCGATAGCTAAATAAATTTACCTTGTACTGTTGCATAAATGAAATTAAAAAAACACGCGGGTGAATCCGCGGGCAAAAGCAAAAGTAGTAGTAGTCACTTATGTAATTTTGGATAGAAAAAAGGCATTAGAAACTACACTTACCCTAGGAAAGGTGGGCTAGGAGACAATGGTCGTGATAAGTACTCCGGGTGGAATTGCACATTGACGTAGTAAGGATGATTGTCCACTACAGCGACTTCCATTCTCGTCTTAGACTCGTCTTTGCCCACGAAGCGGAGACCGGCCGCCTCTAGACGTTTTATGTATTCTGGGTTCACTTCATACCGATGCCTGTGACGCTCTTCTATTTCATCTTTCTTGTATAGTTTGGCTGTAAAATGATAATTAAATTAGGTTTAGCATAACAATATACATAACTACACTTCATCGTTGCATCTTCGACATTTACATAATTCACTAGGTAGTTCACTCCTGAAAGTTCTGCCTGGCATCAAAGCAAACACAATTTTTATAGATATAAGACTAAGAAAAAAAAGACACTCGATTCCATAGACAGTAGGTAGTCGCCCGACACTGAGTAAATAGCATCTGAGTATCGGTTTGTTGAAACCAACGACTAAGAACCTCAAAGAGGAAACGGCCTTTTTTTTGCGAATGGAACATTTTTCCGCTCTGAGTGGTGCGGAAGGGAGTGTCAGACTCTTACTGACTAAAACCCACCCCTTAGCCCTTTATGTTCCGGGCCAGCGGTAACCCTTTCAGACAATCCCGCTGACCCGGCAGACTTCGGCCCTAAGGGGCTCCTCTATGCTGACATCTCTTTGAGGCGCGCGTGGAACACGTACGCGCCGTCCGGCACGGGCCTGGTCCTGATCGGACCGATCGGACGTTTGGTGAGCGACCCATTACTCTCCGCCCGCAGGCCCGCGCCTACGGTGGCCGGGAGTCTTCCCGTGGCTCCCGACGCCCGGAGCGTCTCCCACGGCGGCTGGGATGGGAGGCTCTCTCCCTCATCCGTCCCGCCACCTCCTTCGCTAGCATGACTGCCTCGCAGAAGGAGATGACTGCTTCTCGCCCCGGACCATGGCTTGCACTTGCACCAACGACTAAGAACCTCAAAGAGGAATCGGGCTCTGGTGGAGATTTAATATGGTTTTAAAGAAACAATCTGCTGGCGTTAGTATGTAATCTCACGATGTGAAACAATTCACCAACCAGTTGGAGAAGTTTGGTTTCGTGATAACTGTCAATGTTTAGGTAGTTTCTAGTTAGATCAAAATGTTTTATTTAGGCCTTAAACTGTATTCAATCCACATAACATTATAATTATCTTTGAAGAAACGATTGAGAGTTCTAGAGGTTATTACTCGTAACAAAAGCATGGGTCCTGGGGGCCGTTCAAGTATTACGTAAGCAGATTTTTTGCAATTATTAACCCCCCTATCCCCCTCGTCAGCAAAAGTGAGAATAGCTCTTACCCCCCTCCCATGCTTACGTAAACATTGGTACTGCATTTTATTTCTTTTACTCGGTTCTAAGCAAGTTATTGTATCCATTATTTTCGGGAACCCCTGAAAATGCTTTTCTTTTTCAAGCATAGGACAAGTAGGGTTGCCATATGCATTCAAACCAAAATCGACAAAATTTTGTAGAAAATCAGAAAAAGTAAAAAAATAAATACTGCTGACGTAATCACCATCCAGACCCCCCCATCCCCCATGTCATCAAAAATAAGCAAAGGAAAGACCCCCCCGCCCCCCTGTAGTGCTTACGTAATACTTGAATCCCCCCTGTCAGAGATTTTGCTAAGTTTAATTTTTTTTTCTCCCTGTGATAACTTACGTCGTGGGTAACGTAATCGATCTCTTAAAGGGCGACTTCTAGATTTTCGAAGTCTTCCATCGATTTTAGATAAACGTCATAATGGCGGGACCAACTCTTGTAATTGAAAGATTCTACCACGCATATTTAGTACCCATTTAGTAGTATTTTGTACCAGCCCTGAAGATTTTGTACCTCACACGGCATAAACGGAATTTCACGATAACACTGGTCTCGCCATTATGATACGTCATAATGACGAGACCATGCCTATACTCCAAAACTACTACGAATTACATCGTTCTGATCAAACCAGTATTTAGTACCTGATTACTAAATCAGGCACTAAATACTGGTTCGATCAGGTACCTCTATAAATCAACAGTGGGTGACGGAGATCTTAGTAGTTTCTTTACAAAATAAATGTTTCGTTTTTCATATTTTCGACTCCTGAATAATTTAACGAGCAAAAATACTTAAAGTAAAAAGTTGCAGCTACATTTCGTGCAGGCGCTTTATTTATTATTATGTTTTTAAATAATATCGGTTAGGCCAAGCAGGAAAATTATTATATACGTTCTTTAAAATATTTTATAAATGTATTACTAAAGGGTGTCTCAGTAAGAGTGCACTTTTTCATTTTAAAATA
The DNA here is from genome assembly GCA_916614155.1 of Mesoligia furuncula. Lineage (NCBI taxonomy): Eukaryota > Metazoa > Arthropoda > Insecta > Lepidoptera > Noctuidae > Mesoligia > Mesoligia furuncula. Next base: position 15,243,463 of record OU744798.1, read on the forward strand.
AAAGCATGTATTTTATGAGAGGTGTGTGATATTTTTATTGGATTGTAAAGAAGACATATTCCGATTAAGTATAGAATAAAATATCCGGCAAATGGCCCCCACGGCTCTGATGACAGGCCATAACTCTTTTCATGAAATTTTCCATGACTTTTACACAGAGATGTGGCTGTATCTCACCGATGACGCATTGGATGTCTGATTTGAGCTCAGGAATTGTTTCTGGTTTATTCGCATAAACCCGACATGTCACAAAACCCCAAAGAAAGAAATCGCACGGCGTTAAATCGCACGATCTTGGTGGCCAGCTGACATCAGAATTTTGTGAGACAATGTGTTCTGGAAATCGTTGCTGCAATAAGTCGATTGTTCATGCGCGGTGTGGCAGGTGGCACCGTCCTGCTGAAACCACATGTTGTCCAGATCCATGCCGTCCAGTTGAGGCCACAATAACTCGGTTATCATATTCCTGTAACGAATGCCGTTCACAGTCACTGCAATTTCGGCCTCATCATCAAAAAGTAAGGCCCAATCACGCCGCCTGACCAAAATCCGCACCAGACAGTTGCTCGTTGTGGGTGCATTTGTTTCTCATGGATTGCACAAGGATTTTCTGAGCCCCAAATTCGACAATTTTGTGTATTTACGTAGCCATTCAAATGGAAATGCGCTTCATCGGTGACGATGATTTTTTTCGAAAAATTGGCATCGACTTCACTTTGCTCCATTGTAATTAATGAGTTTTCACAATTATAATGCGTTGTTTTTTCGAAAAGCGCTCCATTTTTAATAATCGGAATAAACATAGGTGACAGCTGTCAAATTTCAGAGTTGCCACTTGCACGAAAAAATAAATATTCTAAATTTAAAAAGTGCACTCTTACTGAGACACCCTTTATAAACAATCCGTACGTCCTACTTTTTAAATATGTATACCTATTTAAAAACGGCGAGTCTCATAATGGCGAGTCCAGGGTCATCGTGAAATTCCGATTATGCCTTGTGAGGCACAAAAATTTTAGGACAGGTACAAAATAGTACTAAATATATCTGGTAGAATCTTTCAATTACAAGAGTTGGTCCCGCCATTATGACGTTTACGTTTTTAGGGTTCCGTACCCAATGGGTAAAAACGGGACCCTATTACTAAGGCTCCACTGTACGTCTGTCGCCAGGCTGTATCTCATGAACCGTGATATATGCGTATCCGTGCGTATATGGTGTACATAATAAAGAGAGTTCTATTCTATTCTATAGCTAGACAGTTGAAATTTTTACAGATGATGTATTTCTGTCGCCGCTTTAACAAAAAATACTAAAAACAGAATAAAATAAATATTTAAGGGGGCTCCCATACAACAAACGTGTTTTCTTCGGCGTTTATGCCTTGTGGTACGGAACCCTTCGTGTCGACGAGTCCGACTCGCATTTGGCCAGTTTTTTATATTATAAAATTTTCACCCTTGAGTCTCTAAAAGTAGGGTCTCGCTTGGAATAGAGAAAAAAAAAGCGGTGGTTTGAAGCAAGGTGGGCTTTATTTGAGATAAATATTTTCAATATAGTCTATCTCTAAAAATTGTGTTATAAGTACATTTACATTTATGTAAATCCTTTCGGATGCAGCAACTCATGTAACTATGGTCAAACTTAACTAAGGTAATTGGACAGTTTAAAACCTTGGGGAAATAGCGATTGGTTATCAGTTAACAGTGGATAATAATGCTCTTACTTATAAACTATTACCAGGCCTCCGTCACTCCATGTACTTGCGCGCTATAACTACCTACCGCCCGGCCGAGCGGTCTTGGGCCGTTTGCGGACCAAATTCAGTGCGGTTTTCGCAAGCGAAGCGCACGCACGTTGTTCAATTTTAATCGTCCCATTCGTTTGTACGCGTACCTACGATGCTTTCTGGTGACTTATGTGCAGTAGATGGGTGCAAATCAAGTAAAAGAAGGGATAAACACCTAACATTTTTCCATTTACCTGTCAATGAAGATGTCATGTCATGTTTTAGATGTATTGCATAGTCAGCACCAATTTATAAAAAAAAATAGTATTTTTTATACAATACAATTTTAAACTATACTTAGTCAGAACATATTATTATTCAGAGTTCTCAATAAAATAGTTATCTTAATTTAATTTTATCGAAGAGGCAGCCCTGCGATTGCTGTGGGATCGCGCGGTGCGAAGCAATCACAACTGTACGCTTGAGCATTTAGGCACATTTTAGCATGCAGCGGTTGCTGACGCAGCGGTTGCTGACGCGACGGAGTAGGCTATTGTAGCAGTAGGTATTGGAAATTTTCTACTGAGTGGAGTATCTGTTACATAGTAACTATTTAGTAATCTGTGCTATTAATTACTCTTTAGTTTTTAATTGTAACCAATTGATTGTAGAAAGTAATAAAATAATATATTTCCCAAGAACTTCATACTTTTTATTATTCTGGTACTAATCATTAGCCACGTCCATTATGATAATATTGATTTACCAGTTATTTGATTTAAAAGTATTAAGTAGTAATAAAATATAAAGTAAAATACTTACTTATTATGCTGGGGTCTAGATAAGTCTTCCTCTTCCCTAACCGCATGGTTCCACCAAGGTTTCCGGGATGATGTTCAGGCATATCTATCACAAGTTTATCTTCACAGTTGGGATCAACCTCTGTAGTGTTAGCACCTTTTAGTCCTAGCACGTTTCTAGCGAATTCTATGACGGACGCTTGTAGACCGAGACATATTCCCAGCATTGGCTTTTGTGTTTCACGGCACCATTGGCAAGCTTCGATTTTTCCTTCCATTCCCCTTTGACCGAACCCACCGGGGACTATGACACCACTGGAATTAAAAATAAGAATATAATTAACCCATTGAAGGACTGGAGTCTGTGTGGTGCCGGACTTAAAGAATAGCACCACCCCATAAATCCCGAGGGTGTCGTAAAAGGCGACTAAGGGTCGTACCGGAGAATGGGCAGCAGCGTTCTCTATGCATTCCACCACCATACCATACTGCGAACGCCAACCCGCCTGCCAAGCGTGGCGTTAATGGCAAACCCCCCCTTTTGGGGGAGGCCTATGTCCAGCAGTGGATGTCTTTCGGCTGAAATGATGATTGAAGGACACTGAAGAAGACACAATAGAAGTTTTATTATTATCACGTCTAGGGCGTTTAGTGTCCCGCAAAGTGCTAACGAAACAGTCAATATGATTTAGCAATCAATTAAAAGACTGTGAGGCATTTTTTGTCAGATTTTGTCTTTGTTAGGTTAGGTTAGTTAAATGTTTTGTTTTATCTTCAGTCAAGACTGCAGCCTTAAATCGATAACCATGTTATGCGGGCCATTCACGATCAAGTTTATCGTCAAGTTTGCAGCGGACTTGAAGCCGCGTCCAGTAAACTTGACGGTGTATGGCTATGGGTATGCATGATAAGTCTACTTGAAGCGAAAATAGAATTTCGTTCTGCCGGCTTGATCAAGTTTGCAGCGTCATGTAAACTTGAACATGTGTGTGAGCGTCACGTCGCGGTATACAAGGGTATGGGCGCAACACCTTGTGTATACCAAAGACAGCTGTTTTATTTCAAACGAAATTGTCCTGCCACGGCACTAAAGTGATTTTGGAATTCTTGCCTGATCCTTTTAGCATCATTAACTATGTTACTCATGCTAAAAGGTTAAGCCTAAGATGGCAAACGCGTCGTCGTCCGTCACTGGTGACGCCATGGCTTCAAAAGGCAGCCATCAAGCAAACTTGCCGGTACACTTGATCGTGTGTATTCTATATGGATGAACTGCAAACTGGACGCGGCTTCAAGTCCGCTGCAAATTTGATGGTGAACTTGACCGTGAATGGCCCGCATAAAACGGGTTTGACTACACCTAAAACATATACAAAACTTTCAAATCTTAATGTACCCATACTTACTCGCTCTTACAAAGATTCTGCCAAGCTTTATGATAACTGACTGGATCGTCTATCTTAGTCTGACGCTCCAGGTTCACGGCTTCGATATAAGTCAGGTTGAGTTTACTGCCGGAAGCAATGCACGCATGCTGCAAAGCTTTTGTGACGCTCGCGTAGCTGTCCTCAAGTTTTGTGTATTTTCCAACCAGAGCGATGTTAACTTCTTTACGAAGATTGTCGACCTGTTTGGCAAGATTGTGCCACTTGCGCATAAATCTGTAATTGAGTACATTTGGATGAATTAGTTTATATTTTTAATCAAACTAATACGGTATGCCGTATTCTTATCATTATTTTAATGAAATACTATCGTCTAAATTCGGCAATAGACTCGCCCCCTATTACATGAGACTTGAAACTTATTTATTTATTAATAACCAACTTATATTAACAGTTTGCACCAAAAATAACTTGTGAAATGTGGGTGTACAGCCCGATTCAAACTTTAAACTCGCTCAAACTCGAAGCATTTATTTCAATTAAACCATTTACAGGCACTTTTGAATTGTCAAGAAGTCGGACAGTCAGAAAATATGAAGCTAGTTGCCCATTCCAAAGCGTAGTACCTATAGAGAAGAACACATACCGTGCTTTCGCGATTTATTTAACAACAATGTAAATATAACTTTAATTCCTACACAATAAAGTTCCGTTTACGCTACAACTTCAAACATTTTTATAACTATGTCAATAGTGCTAGCAAGTCATTCTGAAATCAACTTAATTTTCATTGTAATAAAGTTGATATTTGTTTAACTTGAAATAGGTTACGGGGTGTGCAGCACTGCACACTTTTACTTTATACAAGTATAACTACTTTATGGCTCTGAAGTGCGCTACTCGCTGCGCAGTACATTTCTTTTTTTGTGGTGGGAATTGTCAAATAACTTCTCCCGCTCTGGGCGGAGCGGGAGGGCGTGTCAGACTTTTACTGACTAAAACCCACCCATGTTCCTTCAGTTGCCCGTGCCAGGGGCCATGGTATCTCTTTCGAACAACCCGCGACCCTGGCAGGCATCGGTCCTAGCGGACCCCGTCAGTTAGTGCTGACATATCTTTGAGCGCGCGTGGAACACAACGCGCCGTCGAACCGGGTCTGGTCCTTACCGGACGGCGAGCTGCCTATTGCTCGCCGTCCGCAAGCCCGCGCCTACGGTGGCCGGGAATCGGCTATCGATTCCCGACGCCCAGGGCGTCTTCTGCGGCGACTAGGGGCGTGAGGGCGCAAAATTGCCTCTCCCTCACGAGCTCCGCCTCCTCCTTCGCGAGCATTATTGCTTCGCAGAAGGAGGCGACGGCTTCCCATGCACTCTCGCTCCGTACTATGGCCTGGACCAGGGCCGGACGCGAGAGATCGCCGCCGCCGATCGACGATCGTGTGTTCTGCCCAAGCTGGGCAGACCTCCACCGTATGCTCCACCGTGTCCTCCGGGCGATCCACACAATGGTGACACGCGAGCGTTTCCTCCTGCCTTATCCGTAACAGGAACCTCCCGCAGCAGCCGTGCCCGGTGAGGACCTGCGTTAGGCGGAAGGTGAGGACGCCGGCGCGTCTCCAGCCACTCCTCAAAGAGGGGCCTTATCACCGCAATTGTGGTGTGACCAGCACTGGGTTGCTACAGTCGCACTCTCCATGTCGCCATGAGATCCTGCCGGAGCTCTGTCCGCTGTGCCGCGATTTCTTTGCCTCCTGCTGCGCAGTACCTCACCCCTCAAGTTCCGAGCCGCCATAAAGTTTGAAGCGGGCTGTATTATAGGTACACCTCTACTTAACCCTTCAGGGAATACAGGCGTGATGGTGTTATGTCTAACTTTGAATATTAACTTAAAATCCTCAAAAGCAATGATGACATTATAAGTTTAGTAAAATATTTCCTTATAAACGGCGAATTCTAAGCACATACCTACATATTTGAATGTACGGCGCCATTAATTTAAATTATTCCTACATATTGATAAACAAAGTATTAAGTACGCATTTTATAGAACTTTATTCTGTTTAGTGTCAACTTCCTGCCTCTTGGGAATTTTATTGACAAAAAGATAAACGCGCCGTAATCAAGTCAATTAAATAGGTATCTTATAATAATATTTCAAAACCAGGTCACGACCGGTATTTTAATTGTTATAATAAAACAAAACAAGAAAACATCATTATTTTTTTATTCTAGACGGATCGATAAGCGTCTTTTTATAAAGCGAGTTTATAAAGAATATTGGAATAATATCGAGATAGACCATGACGAACGTGGTGTGACGATGACGTGGTCTGATAACATTTGCAGGGCCAACATGGTCACTGATCGTAAAGACAGGAGGGTTAGGAAGGAAAAAGGGAAGCCTTTGCCCATCAATGGAACACAATATAGGCTAACGAAAAAAAAAACAGAATAATTAAGAATTTATATTAGTTCTATTTTTATTTCTAGTGACCGTCATCCTTTTTCCTGAGCTGTATCCAGCCAGTCTATTTAACTGCAGGGCAAAGGTTTCCATCTCTTTCCATTAGGTGTCTAGCTCGTTTTGCGACTTTCGCCTCTAGCTGTCGGCGTTCACACTCGACGTCTTCAAGTCCGCTCGCATAGTAAATCACTAACACATTTCACGCTAAACGAATTTAAATCATCGTTCTATCTGTGTGATCTTCAAACGATTGATACAAACAGAACGATGTTTTAAATACTTTTAGCGCTAAACGCATTTAGTGATTTGTGGTGGAAGCGGGCCTTAGTGAAAAATCATACTAATATATAAAGCTGAAGAGTTTATTCTCTGGAAGTATCAGTCGGATTTAGAAAGTACTATAATAATATAATTGACATTAGGCCCTATGAATCTCAAAGATATGTTTTGATTTTGACTAAATAGGTACCAATACTTTTGTGTTTTTTTTCTTAATTTTTATATATTACATTAATTTAATATCTTTCATTATTAAGCTTCGCATACCATACTAAGGCTAAATAGAATATAAGACCAAATATTGTAACATGTGAAACCACCGATTGTATTAACTCTATTACTACTACAATACTTACTTTCCTGGACGTGGCATTGACATGTTCAGTTGTAGCCTTTCGTTTAAATATTGTACGACTCCTTGTTCTTCCATCAGCAGCGGTACATGATATACGGAGGTCAAATCGTGAATGCATATTACCTGAAAGCAAATAATAATGCCGTATTAAAAAAAACCGTTGGCTTTATTTTCCTGTAAGGTTGCTTATGATCAAAACATGGCGCAGTAAAAAATACTGCTATCATAAACCTACAGATATGATTCAATGTAAGGGATAATGGCTTATGCACTGCGTTGGTCGTCAACAATCTGATGACGACCAACGCAGTGCATAACAATCTTTGGTACAAATTAATGGCATTTGGCACTAATTTATATTTAACTAGCTGACCCGGCGAACTTCGTACCTACCGCCTCAGAAATTCAGAATCAATAAGGCTCCATAAAAAAATGTATGAGAAAATGAAGTAAGTATGTATATTTTTTTTTCCGAGAATGTATTCCATTTTTAGGGTTCTGTACCTCAAAAGGAAAAACGGAACCCTTACAGGATTACTTCGTTGTCCGTCTGTCAAAACCATATTTTTCTCAGGAACGCGTGGAGTTATCAAGTAGAAATTAATAAAAAATACTTTGGAACGCGTGGAGTTATCAAGTAGAAATTAATAAAACATACTTTGGGCTGTAATCCCTTGAAGCAGTGAAAAATAAAATTTCTAAGTCAACGTAAGCAAAAGTTACGGGCGTTTATGTTCCGTTTATAGTGCCACATATTTTGACAACCGCAAGGGAATCAAAACCTATGTCCTATAGGGTACTTCCCGTTGACCTAGAATCATGCAATTTGGCAAGAAGCCAAATTGCATGATTCTAGATCATGATTCTAGCCATGTCATGTAGCATGTGTGAAGGAAAAATCCGAAAACCGTACAATTATATTTACGGTTTTAGGGAGTCCGACTAGCACTTGACCAGATTTTTTAAAATAGTTATTCTGTTATTCGGGGCGGAGACAAATCCAACAAATCAAAGATCATAAAAATAGGTCCAGCCGATCTTGAGTTTTAAATTGACTTTGTTTTATTTAAGCATTGCACCCATTCTTCAATCTATTCGCCTAGCTTTTTAATAATAGATACCTACACTAACATAGAAATCTTTAAGACGTCTTAACTTTCAGATTCTTGTGGTCTCATTTGAAAACTTGTTTTATTGATAGTACAGACTTAGCGGTGCTTTCACTGTTTTTATTGGTACAGTTTTAATCTACATTTAGCTGGAAGACAGAAATAGAATTGCAACCATACTTATATCATAAATGCGAAAGTGACTGCTTGTTAATTTAGCTAAACCATAGAACCGAAAGTTAGGTGATAGGTCCTTAACCTAGAGAAGGATAAATAATATAGGCTACTTTTCATCTTGGATATTTGTATAAAAAAATATGAAATACAAAATACACGCAGCCAAAGACGCGGGCGACAGCTAGTTTAAAATAAAATGCAGTTTATCATTCGTCAAAAAGATTAACTACTAACTGATAAAATGATAGCAGAGATTTAACCCCCGTACTTTCTTTTTCGAAGCAACGCCCTCAAACCAATCTCCGCTAATTTCCTTTTCCAATGAATCGCTTAACTGAAATAAGTAAGCCACTCAGATCGATCGATATCCGCGGAATTACAGTAAGTAAATGTACATAGATCTTATTAGATTGTTCCTGAGTGTTATTAAATACTAGCAGTGCCCCGCGGTTTCACCTGCATAAGTGTCGATCCCGTGGGAATGTCGGGACAAAAACTATCCTATGTCCTTTCCCGGGACTCAAACTATATATATATGCCAAATTTCATCTAAATCGGTTAAACCAGCGCTGGTGCTCTGTCTCGTATAGGATCTTAGCATTATGCTGAGCGATGGCCGTTTTGCGTAGATGTGACGCATACTTTCTCCCAAATTGTTATTTTGTTTTATTTTTTATTTGTGTCTTTATTTTTATGCGTCATGTTTGCCGCAAATAAACGTATTTTCTTTCTGTTCAGCGGTTTAAGCGAGAAGAGGTAACAGACAGACACACTTTCGTATTTATAATATTATTATGGATGTGCTTAGAATTCGCCATTTATAACGGCATAAATACTTATCTAAATCTATGATGTCATAATTGTATTTGAGGATTTAAGTTAATATATTTTAACATACCATAACATCACGCCTGTATCCTGTATCGGCGGAGGTATACTTATAGTACCTACACCCACATTTCGCCAGTAATGTTTAAGATAGAGGGCGAGCCTATTGCGCAATGTCAGACGATAGGATTTAATGAATATAATGATAAGAATACGGCATACCTTATTTATTAGGTAGTCTAAATAATAAACTAATTTATCAAATTGTATGAGTTTGTACTTGAGAGTTATTATTGTTATCCCCCATTACATACCCGATCGTGCCTTAGGAGATTAGTGTTACGAAACCCTTTAAAAAGAAAAAAGACCTCAAACGAGGAATGTTATTCACATAATTAATGCATTGCTCATTTGTTTCGTTAGACTTGCGGTCACAAGGACACTGCTGAGCCTGGATCTGTGCCTGGTTATTGGCAAAAGGTCCGCCTCTTTTAATGTGGGTATATGTATAAATAGTGAAATACCTATTCGTGTAGTAAATATAGACAATACACGACTGCATATCCCTTCAGCTAATACAGGTGCGAGTGACGAATCTTATCAATGTTCTTGGAAAAATAACTTGTTAAGTCACTATACTAACACGTAATTATTGCTTTTCCAGCGTACGAAATAATGATCATTTCTTACTGTTACTGTGCTTTGATTGTTATGTCATTGCAGTGATTAATAATACAAATTCAGAGAACATGTTTGAGGAGTGCTATTTACAATGTAGTTATGTATCGTTATACTATATCATTTGTTTATAAGCACAAGTGAGTATATTTTTGTGATGAGCTTGCCTTTCGTTGAAAATACCGCACCAACCTTCATAAACAATGCATATAACATGCATACGTATATAATCAAAGATGCATAAATAAATTCGCGCCTTTTTAAGCAGAAACCCGTGGGGAAGAGGCGTGAGTAGTACAGAAACCCAAGAGCACAAATCTGTACTCCTTTTGCTTCATCTACATTCTACACACATCTCTATTAACAGATAAGAAAAGATTTATTTGCCAATAACAGTGTTTTACATTTAGTAGTAGTAGCTAGTGGTAGTTTTGTAGCTAACCGTTACACACAAAAAAAACTGGCCAAGTGCGAGACGGAATCGCACACGAAGGGTTCCGTACCACAAGGCAAAAACGCCGAAAAAAACATTTTTGTTGTATGGGAGCCCCCCTTAAAGATTTATTTTATTTTAAATTTATTATTTATTATTAAAGCAAAAATACAACTGAGTATTTTGTGAATATTTCAAGTGCCTACCTGTTGCCATTATTGATATCGAGCAAAAAAGGGCAAAAAAATCGCGTTTGTTGTATGGGAGCCCCCTTAAATATTTGTTTTATTTTGTTTTAAGTATTTGTTGTTATAGCGGCAACAGAAATACATAATTTGTGAAAATTTCAATTGACTAGCTATCGCGGTTCTTGAGATACATAACAGCATGGTGACAGACAGACGACGCGACGGACAGACAGCGAAGTCTTAGTAATAGGGTCCCGTTTTTACCCTTTGGGTACGACACCCTAAAAAAGACGCAATGGAAGCATTTTGCTTATGAACTCTACATTAAGTCGAGCCTGTCTCGTGAAGAACATACAATCTTTGTTAAAAACTCAAACTTTTAATATCATTAGGACAACAAGCTCGAATTTTAAAAATAACTTAAACACTACAAGCACGACATTAATACCTATGTACCTTACAAACATGCGACAGATTGGCCCTGTTCAAATTAACGTAAAAGAGAAAGGCGCCTTTTCCGGAAACTCCAACTTCAGGTTGAAGTAACTACCAGCTTGAATTAATATTCACATTATTCACCTAGTTTTAAATCTTTCAGAAACGTTGATAATATGAATGCTGTTATCGGTAGGTATATTTGTTATCAGTGCGTCACCTTATTTCTGCTTTCCTGAGTAAGAATTGGGTCACACAAGGCATTGATCTGTTCTTATAATAGGTACTGCCAAGTTACTAAGCCAAACAATGATAAGGATTACCTACTGTGTTGAGAATGAAACAATTTATGGAACAATGGTGACTGTTTTTGAATTACAAATAATATTATTAAAATTGCAGATATTTTGCAAGTTTTTGTTGATAAAACTGTCAAGTATCTTGAAATAATTCACCATGGTAATTATTGCCTTTAGCCAATTACTTTGGTCATAAACATTTTCTTTTGAATAGAAACAAAATGTTTAAGAACAGAGAACTCAAATCAAAAGCGAATAGGTTTAATTGAAGTATGAACCTACAGCTTCTCTTGGTAATTATATTATCTACTTAATATATTTCTAAACAATACAAATGTTGGTAAAACTGTATCAAAATTCATCAAGCAGAGCTACGAGATAAATATATTTAAAAAATGGTTTTAATATTGTTAAAAGATAAAACAGAAAGATTACCTGTTCAGGACCAACGTGGCAGAAGTTGGAAATCTTCTCTTTGACTGGCTGATTGATTGGTTTCTCTGACCGGCACAATATTAAATCTGGTGACAAGCCCAACCCACGTAACTCTCTGACAGACGATTGCGTAGGTTTTGTTTTGGGCTCTCCTGTAGATTTTGGCTAAAATGTTCAAGAAGATATTAGCTTGGTACACAAATTATTATAATTATAATTTTATCTTTCTGCTTTTTATTTCAAAGGTGGTGATGCTGTTTCAACAATGTTTTCTGAGTACATCAATAAGGTGCAAATTTTTCTGAAGTTTCTAATTAAGATCACTATAATTTATTTTAAATTTAATTTCTAATAAATTTTAATTATTACTAATAATAGTTACATTGTTCTGAGATCTGGAACAAGAAATTTGGTTTGCTGCCAGGTGACACAACAACAAACGTTACACAAAAAAGTAGGTACCATTATATCTGAATTCAGCTTACCATTGGAATTAAAGACACATGTGCACAAATGAAGTTTTCCCTCTTTACCCTGAACTGGAACTGTCTAAATGCTTCTACAAATGACATTCCTTCAATATCACCTATTGTCCCACCAAGCTCTATAATGCAGACCCTGGGAGGTGCATTGTCTGGTGTCACAGGTATATGAGCCACTCTTTGCACCCATTCTTGTATGGCGTCCGTAATGTGTGGAATGACTAAAAGTAAATAAAGCAAAATGGTGTTGTTGCTGTTAAACACACTTCATCAATCTGCCTAGCCTTGTCCCAACTATGTCAGGGTCCGCTTCCAGTCTAACAGGATGCAGCTGAATACCAGTATTTACATAGAGCGACAAAATACTTGATATGGATAAACTTACATCAATATGACTAACTTATAATAATATGCATTTACATAAAGCAAGAAAAAGGTTACAAGTATGATAAGTCAAATTGGTGAAATATTATCATCACAGAGCAACACTGACTTACTTACTATTATTATTAAATATTATTTAGACCTGCTTAGCAACAGCCTTCAGTAACATATTCAAGCAAGCAGTTTACAGCAAAAATTGCCCATTTATTGGAAATCAATTTGCTTGCCAATTTAGCCAGCACAATTTTTTTTTGTATTTACCCTGAACAGTTTTGCCTAGATAGTCTCCTCGCCTCTCACGCTCAATAACCTGCTGATATATCTTGCCAGTTGTGATATTATTGTCTCTATGCAGTGTTATATCCAAGAAGCGCTCATAGTTGCCAAGATCAAGGTCAACTTCGCCACCGTCATCGAGCACGTAAACTTCACCTAGAAAACAAAAATAGACGCACGCATTAAATGCAACGATTGCACGCGGCGAGAAAAACAATTTAGTTAAGTTTAAAGACACAAATTAACTTGATCCACTTACCATGTTCGTAGGGAGAGAAAGTTCCTGCGTCGATATTTATGTAAGGATCAATTTTTATTGAAGTCACATCGATGCCACAGCTTTTTAAAATTGTGCCAAATGAGCTTGCGATCACACCTTTTCCAACACCACTTATAACTCCACCGGTAACTAAAATATATTTCATGTCTGGCATAGTGATTTTTTGGAACACGTTTATCGTACCTCTATAGTCCTAGTACATTCAGTATTTATTAAAATAATTATCCACGATGTAGCCAATTATTTGAAACGTCAATAACACGTGCTTCGACCACAAACGCTGCGCGCCATTTGCAATTTTTGCAATAATTAGGGATAAGACTAGCACTGCTAACGTTCGGATATTCAGGGATATCCGATCGATATTGTTGCCTGTTGGTAATGTGGTAATTGCTACAATACTCGACTAACTATTAACACACAAGAACAAAATTTTTCGGTTTTATAGTCTGTGCAATCGAATGAAAATTTGAACTAAAGACCGAGAACTGGAAAGACGCCATCCGTTTTTGCATGGCATGTTTTTAGGTGCTGTCAATTTTTATGTGTTGAAAAATAGTTGGTAATTTTCTACCTTTTACGAAAATGCCTAAGTATTATTGTGATTATTGCGACACTTATTTAACGCACGATTCACCAAGCGTCAGAAAAACACACTGTACGGGCAGAAAACACAAGGACAACGTAAAATTTTATTATCAAAAATGGATGGAGGAACAAGCTCAACATCTCATCGATGCTACTACAGCGGCTTTCAAAGCGGGTAAAATAGCGCAAAATCCATTCAACAAGGGAGCTGCAATTCCACCTCCATGGGATCCTAGTGTTATGGGTCCAGGAGGCCCTAGACAACCTGTGCCTGCGCCAGGAGGGCCACCGGGAATGCTGCCACCTCCGTCGATGGGTCCTGGAGGTCCAATGGCTCCGCCAATGATGATGGGACCACACGGACCTATGCCGCCTATGATGGGAATGAGGCCACCTATGATGGGTCCAATAATGGGGCCAATGGGCCCTATGGGACCCATGGGTCAAATGCGGCCACCATTAATGAATGGACCACCTATGAACAAATAGTGTCAGTTTGTAATATTTGATGAGGACTGGGAATAATTAAATAGTTGCCACAAACCGTGCTACATCAAGTGATTTCACCGTTAACTTCGAGGTTATAAAACACTTTGTTTAGCAGTAACTTATCTTACAGCGCCTACTCTGTTTTACTTTATGTGCTCAATAACCAGATAGTAATAAGCTATATCAATCAACTCACCCTATCATAATGTTTTCTATTGGAAAGAACAGTGATAAAAGCATTATCATACCTACTTTGTCTAACTCTTACACAGTGAATTTTGAATTTCACCAAGGTTGCATGTTAGATTCTTCTTGAATAATCACAGATATTATAAACTCAACCTGACAACATAAATTATTGTGTATAAAAATTGTATGTAGGTAATTCCAGCTGTTCTGGATATTTTTATATTGGCATCTAAAATATTGCTGCCTGCCCTTGTTACTGTCTATTGATGTCCATGCTTGTGGCATATTATTGTAATTTTTATCTTAAAATAAATAGTTATTAAGTCAGTTTTTGTTTATTTAAAAGCATAACCATTTTTAGGGTCCCGTACCTAAAGGGTAAAAACGGGACCCTATTACTAAGACTGCTGTCTGTCCGTCCGTCCGTCTGTCTGTCACCAGGCTGTATCTCAAGAACCGCGATAGCTAGACAGTTGAAATTTTCACAGATGATGTATTTCTGTTATAACAACAAATACTAAAATAGAATAAAATAAATATTTAAGGGGGGCTCCCATACAACAAACGTGTTTTTACGGCGTTATTGCCTTGTGGTACGGAACCCTTCGTGTGCGAGTCCGACTCGCACTTTGCCAGTTTTTAGCTATGACAACCATTTTTGTCCCTGATCTTATCCACTAAGATATTTTCTTACGAATTTACAGATTACCTATGTCAGAAAGGTATTGGGATAAAGGCAAGAGTACCTACTGAAAAATAACTAAAACTAAATACTTAAGCATAAATTGGTCACCAGCTTAAGCTGGTGGTAACTTGGTCTAGTGGTTACAAGCGCTACTATCGAGCATGAGGGCCTGGGTTCGATTCCCAGATCAGAGGGTCAGTCATTGGGTTTATATAGGGCTGCTATCACCTAAATTACGGACCCAGGATAAAAGCTTCAAAAACCCCAGACATTTGGGTGAAATAAAGATTTACCCTGGATAAAAAAATTACCTACAATAAAATAAAAACATTGTTAAGTATCATATCATTTTTAGGGTTCCGTACCCAAAGGGTAAAAACGGGACCCTATTACTAAGACTTCGCTGTCTGTCCGTCTGTCTGTCACCAGGCTGTATCTCAAGAACCGCGATAGCTAGACAGTTGAAATTTTCACACATGATGTATTTCTGTTGCCGCTATAACAACAAATACTAAAAACAAAATAAAATAAATATTTAAGGGGGGCTCCCATACAACAAACGCGATTTTTTTGCCCTTTTTTGCTCAATATCAAAAATGACAACAGGTAGGCACTTGAAATATTCACAAAATACTCAGTTGTATTTTAACTTTAATAATAAATAATAAAATAAAATAAATATTTAAGGGGGGCTCCCATACAACAAACATGTTTTTTTCGGCGTTTTTGCCTTGTGGTACGGAACCCTTCGTGTGCGAGTCCGACTCGCACTTGTTTTTTCTTATACATATAATATCAACTCACGGATATCAATGTATCAACTTAAACCAAATGAAACGCTTAATTTACTAATCAATTATACACTTCTATAGGTGAGAGGTATTCTGGTAACAAAAACAACTAGGAACGCTCTTCTTTTTGACATCATAAAAAATTAAAAAAAGAAATTGTAAATCAAAAGCAAATGATTGTGACGAGCGCACGATATTTGCCGCGCGGCGAATTTTTAACTATGATTTATGCTTTCATTTATTGCAAATCATTCAAAGTCGGATTTGTTTTAACACAGAAAGTGTTCGGGTTTTACCCGGACACTATTTAAAAACCTCGCCCGGATGCTCCCCAGACGCCCCTCCAAACTAGTAGGAATAATAATATATATTATATAATATATATTATTGTTGCGCGCCACAATTAATGCCTAGTACATGGCGACAGTAGTTACCACTAGCGCCATCTAGTATCGAGTAGCGGAACTAGTAGTCAAGACCCTTCTAGAAATTTCGATGCGAGAACTTTCTAGAACATTCCCGAACTTTCGACATCTGGTCGATCGGGGCCTGTATGTACTCGAACATTCTAGATGTTTCTACAATGGAAGGTTCTAGAACTCTCTTTGGCGCTATATAAGGCCGAGACGCGCCACGACCGACACAGTTTGGATAAAGCGAAAGCGATCGAAGTGATAACATCGAAGCGATATTCAAGTGCGACTTAGAGCGATCAGTAGTGCAATTGTGTTTTGTAATTAGTGTTGATTATTAAAGTGTCATTTTTTTTGGTTATTAAATCGGCAGTTTTTATTGTCACGAACCCGAAGCTCGTAACATTATTAATATACACCTACTAATTCAGGGACGAATGGAAGCCCTAGGTTTATATGAATTTTCTCAGTAGCAGCTTGGAGGCTGGATTTGTGAATGGCCGGTCCCGGTCACTACTCATTAAATTGCACCGGAATACATAGTTCTTAAAATTGATACTATTTGCTACCTATCGTTAAATAATTGCTACCTACCTAAGTATGTATTTTAAAAAATGTGACGGGAGGACAGCCGATCACGTCAAAAAGTGATTTGTTTAAAAAAATACATAGGTAGGTAGCAATTTTTCATGAACGAAAAAAAGACCTAGGTATTTCAAAGTGTAGGTAATATGAGTGGTCATCCTGAAGTTCATCTCGATTTGTGATCGGTTGTTGGCGACAGTAGCAGTCCTAGGGCGGTGATCATGGGAGAGACCATGGGGCCTCAACGATCGGCTTTATAGTAAGTTACTATCATCAATGATTGGTGCCTGGTGGACAGTCAACCAGGCACCAGTCATTGATGATAGTAGTCGTCCACAACAAGCAAGCAACTGCTTATATCAGAGGAACATGGTACATAGAGGGGCGCCACGTTAAGATTTTGCACCACCTAAAAAAGTTCTAGAGCCGCCGCTGGATGGCGATAAGGCTCGATCCCTATTACATGGGACTTATTATACTTAAATGGCGAAATATGGGTGCACCTTTGTCCAATCCTTTGGGAAAACAAGGCGTAATGTTGTATAACAGGGTGAATTTTTCAACACTGCATGATTGGCAGATTCCTAAATAATTATAGCGAAATTTCTCAAAAGGAGCAGATTTAGAGAGAATAAACTAAAACTGCATTATTATCATAACTGCAAAAATGAAACCTTTCCTTCAGTCTTTTATTTTTCCTAGCCTAAGCTGTCCCACTCCTGGCCAAAGGCCTCTTCCTTAGCGAGCCCGCGCGTCCTCCTTCCAGTTTTGAAGGAAACTATCCAGCTCGTCCCGCCATCTAAACAATGTCTATTCCCTTCACATAAACACGATGAAGAAGAACAAAAGGCCCTAAATGCCCGGCGGCTCCAGTGGTTGCTGCTGATGACGGTAGGCAGTCTCGTCCTGGAGTCAGGGGTGCTAAGAATCCCCGAGTGAGATCGCCTTTAGTCTAACTAAAGGAAAGGGTTCATTTTTCTGCAGTTTTGATTTTCTGCCTGATGTATGAATAACACCATAAAAAATAATTTCGTATCTATAGCTCTACTCAGTGTTAAACATTAATGTATTTCAAGGGGCCAGTGGCTAAGTAATAACAGCCGCACAGGTCGATCGAACAGGTTAAGGTACGCTTGCCGTAGTTGGTCCGTGGATGGGTGACCATCTTTACATACCGAGACCCCTCCGTGTCTCGAAACGCACGCTAAGCCGTTGGTCCCGGCTGTCATTCGTTGATCTTTGACAATCGTTACGGGTAGCGACAAGCCCGAAAGTCTGACAACCAGTCTTACCAATGGGTATCGTATTACCCAGTTAATGGGTTGTGGAGGTCAGATAGGCAGTCGCTCCATGTAAAATACTGGTATTTAGCTGCATCCGATTAGACTGGAAGCAGACCCCATGCAACATAGTTGGGAAAAAATATGAGCGTCGACTTGAGAACCTCCTCCGTTTTTTCGTCGGTTAAAAAGGCTAGGCAGATGATAATGATTTTCAGCTGTAGCTGGTTCAGTTTGCTACTGAAGGGAAATAAAATTTATAACCATCCTCACATCACGTTTGACAGCGATATAATGTTGGTAAGTCTATACGTTATGCAGCAGCAGTGTGTGTGCAGTCAGTTTTATAGTACCTATTACGGGCAAGAGTAAAATGATACAACATAATTCAACACGTTTTATTTAAAATTGTATTCCGAATAACTTAAAAACTTTGAAAAAGTTCAAAACACTACTAACATAGTACCTATCAATATGTACTCAATAAATACTTACGTACTAAGTTTTTTAACCAGCTATTGTGGAGTAGAAAATATCATTTACACAAAACAAAATTGGCCCCATAGAGCATTAAAATAAAATTATCAATTTGAGCTCGAATTACGAAGTAGTCAAACACTGGATAAGGAAAATAAAAGTGCCTGCAAAAATGGCACCGTAAGCGAAAGAAAAGACTAGATTAAAGCTTCTATGAATTTCATTGCCTTATCATAACTTTGAGATTGGAATTTCTAAAGCACCGCTTTGACACATCAATATCAGCTTTATCATAATGCAGTTTCTAGTGTAGTCGGCGACACTTTGCCTCGGTCTGGAGACGTTTTGCTTCGAGAGTTAGCTGACGGACCAGCCGCAGTTGGGCTCTTAAAGGAGGTTAACTTAGGAGGGGAAGCTTCAGGGCAAGTATTGAAAAATTCTGCTCTCTTCGCTTGCATTATTTCTGTTCTAGATAGACCTTGTGACCGTATGAAGTCGGTATTGAGAGGAAATACTCCTTGAACAGTCGCTTGAGGAAAGTTTCTTTCTATTTCTAAAGTATTTTCATTTAATGGAATTAAATTTCGTCGAGCTCCAAAGTGTTGGTTTGTTACAATAGGAACTGTTTTCGAAGGTGGGGTTTCAGGTGGTAGGTCATGCTTTTCACCTGAGCTATTGGAGTTTTCATCTTCGTTATAAGCTTCGGGTATGGGAGTAGATAAAACATCGGATCTTGGACTGGCAAATCGCCACTGTGACTTAGGTGATAGTAAAATTTTAGGTGTATTCTTGTGTTCTTTTATAAGCGCTCCAGTTCTGCCTGGAGAAGTAGGCTGAGCATTCGGTTTTATAATTTTTCTATGCGTATAGGTTTTAGGAGACCCACTCAAATCGAGAATATTAACGTGTGATCTATTTGCAACTTGTGAAGGCAGAGTCTGTGGTTTTTCTCTGGATATTTTTAATTGCTCTACTGCTGACAACTTATTCGTTTTATTTTGCGGTAAGGTATTCAATTTAACACTGTGTTGTAACAAAAGCTTTTTGAAATCAAGCCTAGAGGTTTGAGACATCGGTCCATGTCTGTCGGCGCAGTTTGTTTCTTGCTTTTGTAGTCCGTAGCTAGGACTCATAGGACCAGGAGTAGGAAGGATATTTTGTTTCTCGGAGGGTGACCAGCTCATTCTATTTCTTGGGTCTCCTAAATAACCTGTTTCAGGGTAACGCTGTGAACCTTTTGTAAATAGCGATGTTTCTGAACTGACTGGAGATAAACTAATAGTAGACAAGGCGGGCGATTCTGATCTCTCGTTGGGATCTTTAATATTGAGTTTCTTTTTACTTTTATGTATAACTGCATATAGTTCTTCGTTTGTCATGGTTGATTTGACGGGAGATAGTAGTTTTGAGCTAAGGTCAATAACATTTTCTTTATTAGATGGGGTTGAGGATTTAAAGGGTCCGGATGTTCGAGGATCGATAGGTGATATTCTGATCGATTCGTTTTTGATTGTAGGACTCCGTACCCTTTGGTCAGGCGCGGGTTGATTTCCAGATGCAGTTTTCATGCCATAATTAGAGGTGGATCTTGGAGGCGCGTTGGATTCTAAGTTGCTTCTTTTAGGAAGGGTCCAGAATTTCGGTTGCTCTCTCTGTGCTGCATTTGAAGAGTTCTCGTAGTTAATGATGCCGTGCTTACCACGTAGATGAGCAGTATGATATCGATGTAAGGTGGGGTTTATCGCATTCAGATCTACAGTTGGTCCCTTGTCTTGGACTAGACTTGGCGGTATGTTCAAGTAGGGCTTGTCAGCACTGGAATGTCGATAGTCTGAAAATATAAAATTAATTGTTAAACAAACGTGCAATTGCACATTGGTGTGTTTCTTTTTTCGATGGTATGTACACCGCCGACATTGCCCTACACCTACGCGCGTTTGTTATTCTGCGACGTATTTCTACTTTTATATAACATTCGAGAAACCATCCCATATTCATTCCATACACATCAATATACTTGAAAATAAATACCCTCTTTAAAAATATATAACAGTTGTGTATACAAGGTAAAAATTAGGATCCCGAGCAGCCAAGGTGGAGTGGTTATATATTATCCATGTGTCTGAAGACCTAAAACTATTAAACGACTCATCAGTAGGATTATTTTATAATGGATATTTAATATATTTTCACAAAGCTACCAGTAGCAAGCTTATTAGCCTGCGTTGTTAAAAAGGGTCTGCTGGGGATCCAATTTCTCACCCTGTATAACGCCTACCCGTACCTATATCTTAAGAACTAAGGGACAATAGGTAAATAAATTATTAAAAAAGTAAATAGAAGAAATGGGACAATGCTTCTTCTGAAAAAAGAACATGCTAAATGAAAAAAAAGAAAAAAAGGGGTAAATATAAACAAAAGAGCAAAATATCAACGTAACTACATACGAATTACTACATAACAGTAGGAATAGAGGTCCAAACCCAAAAGCAAAACTAAGGCTAAAAACAACAATACAATCATATACAAATACCTAACTAATACATAAATAACTGAACAATTACATAATAATATATTTCGACGTTCACATATAAATTACCATAATGGGCATGTGAGAGCCTGCAAGGTAGGTACATAAAGTGCATGGTATTTTATTCTTAAACCTATCATCATTCGACCAGTTTATGTTTAGTATATTATTACAATTTTGTTTAGTGTGGGCCACTAAGTGCTTTTGTTTAGTTTTTTTAGTTGTGTTAGTACAGCCCGATTCAAACTTTTTGGCGGGTTGGAACATGAGGCGAGACGCTGCGCAGAAACAAATTCATGGGGCAGCGACTAGCGCACTTCAGGGCCGCCATAAAGCTTGACGCGAACTATAATTTTGAGTCCCCATGCATCATGCCAAATAAGCAACACAAAACTTTACCTTTTAAGTAGGTGTCGCTAAAGACGAAACATTGGAAGCAATCTCCTTCACTGTGCAAAGCGATGTAAGATGAGTGCAAAGAACTGTACACCTATGTTTTAATCTTCGAACATTGTTAAACATTTTAACATTGTGTTTATCCACAAATTAGTCATGTTATAATAAGTTTCAGATTTAGTATTGTTCAATTGGTTATTATCGCCCACAGGTGTGATGTGAAAATAGATTCAGTGGATTATTTACAAAATCTCATTTTGTATAGGTACTTATTTCATAAGCAAGTTCTGTTTATCGTGATTTATTCAAAAGGAAATTTAAACAAAACATTTTGGTAAAAGGAAACGTCAGATTAGAAGTGAATGAACATCAGATTGCTGATTTTTCAATAGACAGATAATTTTTATTCGTAGAATATAATTGACGTCTGACAATTTTGTATGGAAGAACTGTCAAAAATTAAAAATTATTCCTCGGATAAAATTATCTGGCGCTGGAAAAATCAGCCCTAAGAAGAAAAATCAGATGCTCACAATGTAATTGATACAGCCGAATAAACAGAGCTTGTTAAGGTTTTATAGCCCAGTGCTATAATGAGTAGAGTGAGGGTGATAGCCGAAGGTGTAACATTAAATGAAATAAGTGCGTTAATTCACAATAATTCTATATATTATTTACAATAAAAACACAAGGACACAGAATAACACACCATGCACTTACATACGAAGAATATGAACCACTCGTAAGCTGTGCACACTGCGGTGAAAAAAGCCACCATGCATTATTTAACACTTAACACTAAAACATTATATTATGTAAAATAAAATACTGTTACATCAATGTAGCTACAGAATTTAAAATTCATTCATAATATCATTAAAATTCACATTCGCCTACATACAATAAAAACTATCACAGAATTCACAATTAATTTATTTATAAAATTCAGGGAAGACCGATTTTGATACTAATTGTACGTTGGACGGATTAGTTCCTAATATATTTTTATTAACGATAATAATTTCTAATTCTACAATTTAAAAAGTCGATAAAACTAATTCATTGTTTAAACAGTTCGAGGGAGTTAAGCGTAATAACATTATTCTAGGTATGTGTCGGTAACAGGGAATATGCGTAGTAGGTACCTATTTTGGAGAAAGAAATACAAATTGAGCTAAAGAAATAGTTTTAAGAGTGCTTTAGAAGTTACCAGATTTCAGTGCCATAGTCGGATTCAGAAATTGATAAGATTCTAGCGCGGTGCATAGAACCATCAACAGGTACAGTGACTTTGCTGGGAGTGAGGGGGCAAGCGGGTGGCGAGTGAAGGATACAGACATCGTCTGGGTCAGCATCTAAAATTGCCGATAAGATATCTAAGGAAGTATCTCTTCTATCAGGAATGATGGCCACTGTGTGCCTTTTGGGCATAGGAGTGGTAAATGGACTTAACGTCAAAGCAGACAATTTACTCTCAAACTTATCGTCATTAAAGGAAGTGTTATTGTCCATACATTCACACTTTTCCAATTCGTCAATAGCAGTTCTATGACTCAGTTTAGGGGACACAGTTGGTGGGTAGTTTATTTGATCACGTAATAAATCTGCAGCTATTTCGGCCTGAATCATTTCTAACGAGTCTACTTTTTTGGTATTTGTGCCAAAACTTTCGAGTTTCAGTAGCTTTTTGATGGGCATCAATGGAGAGTTTGCCAACTTATAGCTATCGCTTCGTTTCACTTTGTTGAGATTTGATTTATCGGAAAGTTCGTCGTTAGTGTTATTGGGACTTAATAATTCTCCGTTACTATTAGCATTGTTTCTATTAGTAAACATTCTTAAAACCTCGGCTACTTTGCTGCCAGACTTGTTAAATTCTTGTTTATCGAATTTATTTTGCAACATTATGGGAGTTTGGAAGTTTGGAACGAATGGAATTATTTGTTCATTTACTTGGGGTGCTAAGTCAACGACATTTTGCAATTTTGTTTCGAAAAGTTGTCTTGAAATGGACTTTGAGCAAATATTCTTACCTGCTAAATCGTCTTTCGTCGGAGATAAGCTGACACCCTCCGCATCGTGTATATTTACATAAGCCCCGGTCCTAGTGATTGCTTCTACTACTCGCGGTATGTCTTGTGGTTTTTTAGTTGTTTTCGAGTGTTGTTGGTTGCTAAGTACAGGTGTTTCGGTGATAGGTGTAGCAGTAATAATTGTACTGGGTTTAGGTGTCGGTAAAGTAATGAATTCAGTGGTCATAAGCCCATCGGGAGCGATCGGTGCTTTGATTATCATTTTTCCTAGTTGTGGCGACGTTGGCTTACTTGAAGGTGGTGGCGGTTCATAAGGGAAGTCAGTTTCATCTATAACTTGCACAACATCAGCAGTTTCGCGTTGTATGACCGTAGTCGTAGGCTTGATTTCTTGAACAAACGGTCCCGGCTCGAAAGTGGTATGTGCTCCTTTTCTTCGCTTTAGAGTGTCAGATGAGTAAATCACTTGTCCTTGGGAGTCAAGAGTAACTTTCGCACCTTTTATTTGAATATCATCTAATGCCGGTGAAGGCTTATCGTCTAAACTGTGTTCTAAATAGTCTTTACTCCCACTAAGGCAGTTTGGCAATTCGTTAAGTGAAACGTATTCTGTTTCAGGCAGTTTTCCAGAGAGAACAGTTTGCAAGTTTTTCTTAACCACATCACTGTTACCATAAATGCCTCTATTCAGACTTAATTTCTGATTATTATTCTTCACATCAGCTATTGTTACGTAATCACCGGAATCATAAAAGTTTTCAGTTAATTCGGGTTCTTTTGTTACTGGCGATTTTTTACTGGACAGTTTATGAGGGAGAACACCTTTTAATTTGCACATAAGACTATTAAACGGCTGTAAGGAAGATTTAATTTGACTTGTTTTATTACTTGGCTTCGTTAAGTCCGTAGGAGTTTTCACTTCTTTAGGCTTTTCTTCAACTGGTAGGTCTAATTTAGGCCGACTGGCTACTTTAGATAATTCAGTCTGAGATTTGATGACGATTTCTGAATCTTTATTACTAATTTCGCTTTCGTCATCAGAGTTCGATGGTGTAATCACACACATTGAAGGAATTCTGGAGCTGTTAATTGTTGTCTTGTATCTTATCCTCTCTATTCTTTCTGTTCCTTCAAGATCAGACGACTCTGAATAGTCTTGTTCAGACAGGCTGTTCTTCCCGTGCGCGCTTGACACGGAGTCTTCGATAGGTGAACTAGATGTGTTATGTCCCGAGTCTGGGGAACTTGTACCTGTACTCTTCTTTGCACTTTCTAGTTCCGTTTCTGTATGAACTTCAGCAACTGCTGTAATCTCTTTGTGATTACCCACATTTCTGGTTATGGTGATTGTTGGAGGAGGTGCTTCATTTATTTCTGGCGACGAATGGTTATATCCTTGTTTATCAGTATATGGTCTTACAGGATTATATCTCAGGCTGCCGAACGGAGACTTTGAGAAAGAGGAATTTATACTCCTGTCTAGACTAGCATTTGCGCTATGTGCATTGGTACTTCTATTTCTGCTTAATATAGCTAATGAACTCTTTCTTTCCGGGACGGTTGGACCGATTACTAGTGATCGATCGCTTCCGGCGGCCATTAGCGTTGTACATACTGTTCCAGCGGAACTTGTAGTAGTACTAGTGGAACCTTTACCGAATAATTCATATTCGTTCTCCGCAGTCATTGTTTGACTGTTGGAGGAGTTTGAAAGAGCATTGCTTGTGTGCATTGGTGTGCTAGGAGTGATTTCTTCTTCCTTCAAAGTCTTCAGGCCAGAGTCCATATGGAATGATGTGTAGTAACCTTCGGTATCACACGAGAATTCTGAGCTTGTTTCCAAATCCTCATGCAAGTCATTAATGATGTCGGGTGTTAGCGTGCCTTCACTTGTTACACTGCCCGAGCCAGAGGTATTGAGGAACCTTCGTCTACTAATTATAGAACTTGGTGGTCCGTGGTGTGCATTCAAGGAGTTTATAGACGTTGCGGCTGAAGTTGTACTTTTAGGAGGTACTGTTGTGGAAGTTATTTCGGAACCTATGCTTGTACGACCAGACTCGGAACTTGCCGACCAGTTACCACTTGATGAATGAGGTTCGTCTTTGGCAGTTCCTGATCGTCTCAGTCTTCTTTGTATTGATGTTCCTCTTAGTTTAACACCAGTATTGATAGTCGCAATATTTGGTTGAACGGTAGGAACACCTATACTCTTCTCCGAAGAGGAATACGATGCACATCTTTGATGTGTCCTCCTGTCTTCATCTCCCGTTCGTTTCTTGCGCATCGTCACTGAATCTTGGACCAATTCTATTTGTCTAGTTGGCGATTTTGAATCCTTGGGCTTCTCACATTTGGACGTATCCTTAAAGTTATCCCTACTGGCACTAGGAGATCTACCGATTAACTTTAATCTGTTTTTGCCCCACTGTTTTAGAGAGTTGAAGTGTCCTTTCTTGCTCACCGGATCGATAGGACTTTTCTTAAGTAAATCACTAGACTTCGACCTGATGACTGTATTGCCATCTTCCATTTCTTCAGAAGCTGCAGCGTTTGATGTATCGCTACGATAGAACAAACCAAGCAAAGCATTAGTCACACGCTAAATGCATACCTATGGTTGAAAAATCTTTAAAGAGTGCCGCTTAGTCTTGTTACAGCGGAACACTTTAGAGATGAAATTAATCATGAAGCTAATGAACAAATGGCACTATTAGTGATCAAGTGGACAAATGATTGGATGTCTTTGTTTCCGAGTTATAAGAGCGTTGAGTCAAACAACGACACCCAATGTTAAACATAATGTATTCACAGAAGCACGATAGTATTATCAACGAGTTGTTAAGAATGTGTGCTCAAGATTTGAATCGTATATCATCAAAGCTGTCCACACGTATTGTGCTGAACGGTTACTGTCGTTAATCGAGACGCATTGAGATTACATTATCTACAAAAATATATATTAAAACAATGAACAAAAAACATAAAAGTGTTGATAAGTAATAGATAATGTAATCTGTGTGAGTGTATACAGTGCATACTAGAAGCTTACCCAGCTATAGCCTCTCTAAGCTCTTTTTGATCAGTGCCCGAAATGGTGTTTCGTCTTTTACCACGAGGTTTTCTTGTGCGGGTCCTTCGTTTCACCGTGTCCGTCTCACCGGCCGTACTCTCTATGTGGAGAGATTTTCGGGAGCTGCACATTCTGTCGAAGAATTTCCCTGACGTGTCGATGGCTATGACCTCCGGGGGAAATCTGTTACATGAAAAACATTAATTTTACCTTTGATTAGTAATATAGTACGATGAGAAAAACAAGGTTGGAGTTAATTGCTGCAACGCAAAAACTTGAAAACCAGCGCAGACTGATTAAATCGACAGACAGGTCAAACATGCATAAAGAATCATGCCCACTTTCCATACATTGATTGACCTGTCACTTGATTTGTTTTACAGGTCGCGTCTACCTACAACTAGTGTTGTATAAAAACAATTATTGTTCATAATAACACAATAATTTATTATCATTTCATTTAGAGGCCAGGGAAAAATGTTATTAAGTAAATAAGATTTTGAGGTTATAGCAGCTGTCAGATAAGGTTTGACAGCTGTTATAACCTCAAAAACTGTACGATAATTAAAATCAAATTGTTTCTTAATCGCTGAGAGTTACAATCACTCAGAAATAAATCCCTCTTCAATGTAATAACATCAAATCATCATCATCAAATTGGCGCGCGGTCGCAAACAGCAGTTATTATTCTCGTAATAACCCGCCGATGCTGAGTTATAAAGACTTCGTGTGATGTTGTGCTATCCTTGTTTACTACACTTTGTGCAAGTTTGAGCAATTTCGGTACCTACTTACAGTTCATTGAAGTAGGTATCGGTCAAAATCTGTCGTCGCCCTCGAAGCGGACCAGACTCCAGGAGTCGGCCTGACAGACGACATAAATAGATAACGAAAAGAGCACAACATCACATGTTTTTGGCGAGGACAGGGAAATTAAATAAAAAACAGGATTGATTTATTATCATTTATTCAATATCTTCTTGTACAATCACTTCATTTAAAAATGCCACTGGAGCCACAATGTTGGTTTCATGCCTGTGATCTTGCATTAAGTTGATCATCCTTAGCGTGAGGCTTGATGGGTTTTCTTTGAGTATGTGGTCACTTTGACGATTGAGCAATGATCGACAACAAACGGGGCACACTTGAGCATGACCACGTCGAGAAGAACCAACAGATGGATCACACTAATTTTTTCCATGAATCTGAGCATTAATAGTCGGCATGGATACATCAAAGCACGCTTCACAAATGTAATCTTCTTCCGTTATCTGAAAAACAAATAAAATAAAAATAGTTTATTTCTTACCGTTAAAAGTTACAATTATACAAATAGGTACATTACAAGTAAGTACCTACTTCAACATTTTGTGGTGATCATATTAAGGTGCACATAGTATTGACCCTTGCCCCTAAAATAGGCAGGAACCTGTATCTCAGGGGATAGTGTTCAGCTATTGACATTTTAATTTTTATCTTAGGACTACTAAATCACTATCACACTCACTATTAATTTATTAAATTATTCGTCTTAGTAAGTACCATTAGAGAGTGCTAGGGTTTGTTAGTGAGTTTGAAGATATGAGGTATGGATGTGGGTATGTGTGTTAATATGAGTGGTGAAATAGAGGTATGTGTGTGAATGATGTAGTGGTGAAGTAAGTAAAGAAAGTGTGTTTGTGTGGTAGATAGGGTTATACACAAAGGGTCATTAGATTTTCACTGTCTTCGTATATTATGAGATTTTAAAGCCTACAATGGAAATAAGTATGAATATGTATATGTCTAAAAGAACCACTATCAACTAAAACATGGGGAAAATCTAGATGTAACAAACACATTCGGTCAGTGGGTTGTCTTAGGGGCGTCACCTATTTCTAGTAGGTAGTACTAGTTATATTTTTCGTGTAACTTGATAAATATACTTTACCACTTCTAAATATCAATTCTTTTTTATAAAACAATTAATATGCTGGCCCCGTTGACTGAATACTAAATCGTTAGGTACTTGATTGTTATTATACTTACTATTACTGGAGATATCCAAGTGCTAATTAGCGAGATGACTCTGCTATCAAGCTGAAGCGCCCGATAACGCCGAAGCGTATTACATTTCAATCTAGGCCAATCTCGTAGAAGGCTCCATTTATCACTTTCCAACAAGAGCGATTACGATAACTTAGATCTCAATCAAAAGCACTAAATCGGTATCCGTATAACACAGGCCAAAGTAATCGTAAGTAATCGAAGTCCATGGAAAATGCAAAAGTTGTAAGGGTATCAGAAAATCCAAAATCGCACAGTACATTATGAAACGAACGACTGCAAAACGTCAAACAAATGACAGCGGTCACACTGTCACTGCGGCAGCCTGTCATTCGTTGCGGCTAAAGAAGTCCGTTTTACGCGTAACCTGTCAACTGTACACTTAAAATGGAACGTGTGTAAAACACGTTCCGTTTCCAAAAGTATATTGAGAATGATAAACATAATATAAGTTGTATTTTTTCCTGGCTTCATTTGAAAATTCAGTTAAGTGATACGAAATAAGCAAAAAAAATGCAATTTTTTAAGATATTTTATATCACTAGACGCGGTCGAAAATTTTCAGGTCAAGACTGGACATGATTCTTTTCACTTTTATACATGTGTTATCTTTGGCAATATAATTAATTAGTGACCTTATTTATTGATCATTCCTTTGCTCATATTACGTGTTTTGACGTTAATTTTATTGATAATAATAAGTATTCACGATAAAAACGTCATTTCGTTACATTATAACTTTGCATAAAAAAATAGCCGTCATAACATTATTTTTATGAAACAGGTGCATTAAATAGCGATAAACAATAAAAATAGATTAACGAGGCACTTATTTGGACGTTGAACCGCGAAATTGGCTTTTAAGGTGCATTATGATCTTTCGTGCTCCGTTGCCTTGTTTTCGTGGGACTAAAATGAAAATTAAGCAATTTTTCCTTATAAAACTTGCCAGGGTTACCAACTTCATACCATATACGTGGAACTTGGAAGTTCCAAATGGTACTTCGACTTCGGCGGGTAAACATGCATTTCGAATGTTGTTAGATCATATCTCCAAAGATTGGCTCTGTCAATAAAGCAGCTGAATAAATTGGGTATCAATCTTTGAAGCGGATTGGCAGCCGTTGCATTTAAAACAAACATTAAAGAAATCAGGGTTGTCAAAACAAAATTTTACTTGGAAGCAATGACCCTAAGTTGCTCATCGGGGCTGGGCAGCCTGTGGTCGATGGGTTCGTCGTCTCCGGACCCGCATTCCGAAAGTTCGTCTGGCGTCAAAGTGACGCTGCTTGCGATCCTCATAGAAGCGTCCGGCAGGGCTGTCACGTCACCCACTGCCTCTTTCGACGTCCATTTCCGAAGCTGCTCAACGACTGACGGCTGGAAATGAGTTGCGTTTAATGCTTAATAAAGCGAATATTGGAAACGTTTCACCGTTATTATTCCGAGTATCGGGATTATGCTGCTTTTGTACTTCATTGGAGTTCAATTTTGACGCGCTGACATGATAGCAATTTACAGTTTGAACAAATAAATGAAGAAGCTTTGTCAGTTATTAATTTAAATTTTGTTTTCAAAATGTTGGATATTCTCGTTCATTTGCTTATCAGAGTTCTAAAGCGGAATTCGAAGTAATTTACTTTCAGTACTACGACTTCTTAGTCGTGATATTACTTAACATAAGTTTCTCCAAGTAATTCAAAGGCACAACAATTAGATTACTTAATTTACTTACAATGTGGGTTTCGATTTCCACATCGACCTTCTGGTAGACTCCTCGTCTTCGTTTAGTGCTAAGGACTGGGGTACACAGTAGGTATGGGGAATGTTGAGAATCCTTCCGTAGTTGGTCGAGAATCGATGCGGATAAACGGTCTGTCGTCGCCTTTTCATAGAG
Source organism: Mesoligia furuncula (assembly GCA_916614155.1). Classification (NCBI taxonomy): domain Eukaryota; kingdom Metazoa; phylum Arthropoda; class Insecta; order Lepidoptera; family Noctuidae; genus Mesoligia; species Mesoligia furuncula. Next base: position 15,273,950 of record OU744798.1, read on the forward strand.
CTTGCGTATACTTGACGGTCTGAAAAGAAAAAGTCTTGTGTTAATAATCGTTTATTTCGACCAACACAGGATCATATTAGGCACAAAAATTACAAAATATATAAAAAAAAAAAAAACTAAAACTAGGTAAATAAAAAACACACAATATTAAAAAGAAAGACCATACCCAAAACATACTACAAACTTCGATTGCTCAGTATGTGAACCATACAGCAATGGTTCAAGTACTGGCAATCGAACCTCTGCGCGAATGCCCTCAGGATACCGCTGGAGCTAGCCCGAACCCTGCGCACCAGGGATGTGCATCGTTTTCGCATAGTAGAATAAAAACAGTCTACTCGCGACTCGGCGAACATACCTGACGCGCTACAGAATCGGGGCAGCCCCATCAGCACCCTGAATGCATTATTATATTGCACACGCAAGGCGTTGTACTGTCCGCGTACTGTCCGCGCGTGTATGAGACCCACAGGCTGCTTGTGTAAAAAGATGTACAGTATGCTCTGAACAACGTTGTTTTTACTTCTGTGGTACAACGAGCAAACCTGCGGGCTAACATATTCGCCCTTACAGACAACGCCCTGCGTTCTCTCTCTATGTCTACATCATCTTTCAGATCAGAGGACAACATATGCCCAAGATATTTAAAATGTTCCACCCTCTTCAGTGGTGTTCCACATAATTTTATGACAGGTATTGTTGTCGGACATTTTCCTCTGGCCTGTTAAAAGTAAAATATACGTTTTGAACTTAGCTATATCCGCTCGCGAAAAGAGGCTCAGAAAGAATTAAACAAAGAGAAGAGAAGGATTAAAGACCGGAGCCCTAAAGCGCGGTCACTGTCGGACTGCATAGGAAAGAAAGAGAAGCGCGATGACAGAAGGCTGGTAATTTACTGCAAAATATGAAGCACTTATTTCATTACAAATAAATCTATTGTTTGGACTAAAAAACTAAAACACTAGTATTTTAGTATGTTGCTTGTAGAATAATCTGACTAAAAAACAGAATGATTATATGTATATATTTGCAGGGTTTTCATTGTAAAAAGAAAGTTTTAGAGGTATCTTCATGATTTTTTTCTATCTTATCAAATTAGTTGTATTATGTTTTCAACACATTATCTACGTAGCATATATCCGAAGAATATCATATATTTTCCTGATTTTGTTTACTGTAGTCGATGTATACTTTTATTATTTCTAAAACTTGAGTTTTTTGTGCTTAGGTCCTGTAAGCCCCTTAGGACTAAAGGACCGAACTGAGCGAAAAAATCCGGCTATTATCGCGCGTGTAATTCCGGTGTTGATGACAACCTGATGCCTAGAAGGTAATTTGGGAACATCTTAACTTGTTACGATGGAGCGGGAAGACGCTCTTGGGAAATGCGCGTTTTTCTGCTCAGATATTTTTTTATTTTCCCTGGCTTTAGGACGGGCTGTCCGTCATTTGGAGCTTACTTATATCCCAGATTTGTTCTATTCTACCTTATCACACACGACGTCAGCTACCTACCTCACTGGTCATCGGGGAATGGTGGCTATTACAGTTAATAAACCCTTTGGGCCTAAAGACGTGACTATTGTGTTAATGATACGGATTGTAAAACCTTATTAGCCATTGCGAAACTCAATGCTTCAGTACTAATTGGTAATAAAGGTTCGAATGCAGGTTAATCAATCGTTTCGAAAGGAATCGTGCACTTGGTACAATTTGGTAACTCCTGCCCTAAAGTATAGATGCAATACAAATAGTTTCCTCCATTAGCTTGCATTAATGTTCGTTAGTGATAATTAAATTAGAAAGCTAGCGTTTTACCTTGTATCGGGTGTGAACAGGCCCTTTTTGAGGGGATGACTTGCCGTGTATTGGACTTTGCGAGCCGCAAAGTCTGACAGGCTGCCCTCCGCTGTAACAAAAAGACATGCCACGTTAAAATTATGAAATCAAAGCGAAAGAGAGAATAATTCAATATTTAGGTTTGGTAAGGTCAGGCAGGATGTAGTTCTATAACAAAAAAATTAGAATTATGATATTATTCTGAAATAAAATATTTATCTACCGTCTTACAAGACTAATCGATATGTTTCGAGTTTCTGCAATTAATACAACCATACACACAGACGCGTTCTGCTTTGAATTGAAGAGCGCCCTTTGGTATCAGCGTAGGTACCTACCTTAAAAGGTGAAAGAAATTTCATCAAGCTATGAATTCGCTCTTAGTTGCCTCTTACGACGAGATGCTGGAGTGCTAATTAGCATTCCTAGATTCAGATTTTACCAAGTTTTGAAGAAGCGAGGAACATCTCTTTACTGACAATCCCTGTGGAATCTCCGTAAAACTAATCATGAAACGTCTCATTGAAAGTCAGTTTCCATTTATTTCTAATCAATAAAGTAAAAGTCACATTTTTTTGTATAGATAATATTTTCTTCTAATTGACTAATGTTTTCCACTCGTTAGCGTAAAAGTCAACATAATTGAGTGTCATCATTCTGTACTAAATCAAGTGAATCACCTCACCTTGCGACAGACGGCGACGGTAGTTTATGCTCAGGCTCATAAATGTAGCCATATATCTGGGCAATATACTGCCTAGTTATGCAATTACCTATGCATGCTAATATAATATCCCATGATCGTAATCATTTTAGTCCAGATCTTAATTTACAACAAGATACAGTAAGTTTATGAACACCTGTCATTATAGAATGTAAATGCTATGTTGAATACTGAAGATCCATCTCTCATGATAAAAAGACAAGTGTCATCAGACGTAAAAACACGTTAACATAAAACTCCAAGAATATTATACAACATATCATTAAAAGATAGTTAGCCAACAAACAGATAAATGGCCGCTTCGAATCCCAACACTCCATGAAACAGACAAATACTCCGCCATTAGTCAAGAGCCCGCCCCCCAGGTTATCGGGATTAATGTTACCGGTCCTCACGACACCTCATTTCACCTTTTCTTGATTGCCACACACCTGTGTGCCTTTATCAGCACATTACTACCATGTCTCATGATCTACCATGACCTTTTAAAACCTTACTCTTCTATTCGATTGAACAAATCACTGTCGGTTACAGCAAATATATTTCAGACTAAATTAATCACGACGACAAACGGCTGTTCAGTAGTTTTGTTACATTGTGAACATATTTTGTTTTGATAATGAAGAATGCTGATTAACTGTGATCCAGTCTAGATTACAGAGCTGTTTATTACAGAAGGAGGAAGCGATGTAAAAGCGGATACAGAGAGAGACAAGTGAGTTATCGCCCTTGCATAGAATCGTGTTCAGAGATCGTGGCATGACCATACCTATTTTAGTTTCTAATTATCGATAGGAGAAAATGGATGATATTATTTATCGGCATCAGGATGAATTGTCGGAGCACAAAGCCGTACCGCGATACAATGGAAACAAATGAAGTAGGTAATCAATATTTAGAGAATGCAGTCGATGAAAACGCGCGTGATTCTAATTTGTAATAGTTATACGTCCATACTGGATTTATTACGTGAATATATTAACATTAAATATAGTAAAGAAGCTTCTCATTGCGAATCACTTAATATAAAGGATTTTGTGCCGAACGCAATAAATGAAATCAGAAATCTCCTTATTCAATTCGAAGCTTCTTTGCATGCCGATGAAGCATTAAGATATATAGACGAAATGACTATATATATAATAGACGAAATGCTGTGTGCACTGCAATGCAATTAAATTTTACTACTAATACGATAATGGCAAAACTTAATTGCATTTCAAGGTATGAACCTCGCCAGTATGACCTCTGACTCAAAATGTCTAACTAGATACAGTATCAAGACATCTTTGAAGAGAATGCAGATAGAGATAAAAGATAAAACAAATATTAGGTACCTAAAGAGGAAATTGAAATGATTTGAGGTTGATCGGGATAACTGTTAAACGTTTTATCGTTAAATTAAAAGATGTTATCACCGTGCAATCAAAATTGTATCCAGTCATTTATTTGTTTTTAATCAACCTTCCAATCGTTCCAATGTTACGGTGTTAATTGAAAATGCTTTACATCTACCATAACTGTCGAAAACGAGGAAAAACTCTCATGAAATCTGTTTGTCTAATATCATGGAATTGGAGCTCGTATTTTAAAGTATGTAGAAATGTTTGCTGAGGTATTTACATGTACGGTCAAAGCCAGCAATGTCGCACATTCCGTAGCACTGTCCCAGTGGAGAGAATGTATGTTCAACTGTGGTGGATCCGTGGACATACGACCGCCTTTGCATATGGCCTGACATTGGTCATTGTAGTCTGATAATATATGCCGCATACAAAAGTAAAGTCTGAACTCTTACATTACTTTTATGTAGTAGGTACACTAAGGTATGGTTGCAAAAAAAAACTAAATATATTCCACTTCTCGGAAATAAATAATTTATCATCTTTAGCAGCATTGTTCGGGCTTAAAATTATTCATTACACAACCCCATGGAAACGTCAGCACATCCTTACGTCTGTACTGACATCTTGACTCAATAAATAAGACTTACTTATCAAGTGAAAGTCAAGATTATTGCAAATTCAATACCCCTGTGAGCAGCAGTCTATGAGGGAAATGGCCTCAGGAAACTAGTTCCATATAAAATAGATAGTGAGATTGAATAGTATTGGATCGCAATAAGTACTGCAAAAGTGGGCCCATTGTGAGCCGGCCTTGGCTCCCTGCGGGACGGCGCGCGCGCTGGGACTACGTGGGTGGCGGGGGTACCGGTGCCCACATATTTACGATTGCCGGTAAAAGAAATGTAATTGTATACTTACTATAAGATGATAGTTCATATTTTTACGAATTATAGCCTCATATTTCAATGCCAGATCCAAGATCGTAATATTTTAATCTTTATCGATTACGATCCGACAAATTATTTAAATTAGGGGTTTTCAATGTAGGGAATGGTGCCTGATAGAGCGTGATGGATAAAACGAAACAATAAACGATCGATGAGAAGGAATAATTTCGTGACTTCGATTATGAATATACAAATCCAAGCGATCATTTTTCGATCCCAGAATAGTCAGAATTTTTATTGAACAACAGAATAAAGAAATACTGAACACATTAAAATTGCGGATAAGATAACCGAACAGACAACAAAGGCAAGCAAAACATTGCTACTAGAGCTGGATGCATCACACGTAATACTATTACAGTGCGTATAGAAACTGCGCTGAAGGCAAGGTCCTATGAGGTCACGACTTTGAGAAGGTCTTGCAAGGGCGCTTTATCAGTGTATAGAAGCAACCTGTTCTGTAAAACTGGTTTCGTAAAATGGAATATGATGTGTTTGGAATGTGCATCCAGGGCGTAGTATACTCTAAAGGAAAGAAAGTGTCCTTCAGTAGATATAGAGATTTTATAGAAGAAAACACTACAGTTAGGACATACAACAGTTCGTAAATCCAAGACAATTCTAGTTTTTACAACGGAAAAGTGTAGATCAAGTTCAAGTCAAATAAAATGTCCATGAACTCGGCAGAAGTAATTCGCACGCAACCGTCCGTAACAGTTTATCGGCTCAAACTTGCAAAACTGCGCGATTCTCTGCAAACGAACTCCTTTCATCCGTAACTCTTCATATTAAAGCGGATGTGTTGTAAAGAACCTTTCTTTGTTTTTGGTTTTATAACGATTCTGTCGCCCTCTTCATTGATTTATTGCTTGTTTAATATTCATGGACGCAAGGAGTAATTTAGTTATTATAACTGTACAGGAACTGCTCCAACTATTAAGGGCCACTTTGCAATGTTCGATAATTTAGTCTGCACTTTGTGGACTTGCGTATTATTTTTAAAGTTAACAATTTCATCGTGGCTTTCTACGGCTTGGATATTAAAACCACAGGGTATACGTAGGACGTGTGGGATTAAAGAGCTATAATCTGACAAGGCTTCTTTAGAAGCATTAAATTTTCATGGGCAAGGTATTGCAACCTTTTTCATTTAAATTGAAGCCTACTTGCTTTTATACAGCGTATCCAATTACGTTCAGGGAGTGTGCATTGCGTATGGAACGTTGTAAATTAAGTAGATACACCATTTATTTTTTTATTACAGTAGAAGAACAGGATTTCACAAGACTTCACAAGACTTTATTTTTTAATTTTTACGGCATGGCGCGTTTTCCTCTTTCTTAGTCTAGCTGGGCGTTAATATTAAGCTTTATTACATCTTAAAGCAGAAGAAGTAATTTCCTAATGATTTTATAAGCGAGAGTGCGTAGCTAATTTGAATCTGCTTGAAAACCACGTATTTACATGCTCCCAGCAACTTTCCTTCTAAGCGATTTAATTCACAAACGTCGCATATTAGACATCAGTATGAATGAATGTTAAACATTTGTCTACAGAATTCCAATTATCTGTCGGGTAGATATAGCAATTTCCATCCAAACACATAACGCATGACTCATTCGGAGTAACTGATGTATACCTATTTCGGGATCGTCTGGGAATCACAACAAATGCAGATCGTCTCAAGTAGTCCCATCTCATTTGTCTCATTATAAATGTTTCAGTCAATGAAATACGCCGCCAATGGTTAGTAGCAAGACTGCCGACAAGTTACTTGACGTTTATTAGTAATTTAATAACTAGAAGCTATTAAAAAATCATCATTCATCTTTCCAAAACAAAATAGGTTCCGTTATATCTTTTTCTATCCCCATAGCTCTATGAAACTTGTTTTTCATACGAGCAGACTCGGCAATAAATAATATCACGCTCCAAATAAACAAATATTCACTTCTTTATCGAAGAAGGGAGAGCTTCATGAATTGCTGATGTCAGCTGTTGTAGTCTATAGCGTTTCTTTTGCAAATAACGACGTTGCATAAATTTATAAGCTCACATTCCAGCGCAGTTTCCTTAAGAAAAACGGTGTACTGTCTGGCCATAATGTTGGGGGCAGAGCAGGGGTCTTGAATAAGGGAACGGGTTTTAATACAAGTGCATGACGCTTACTTCAGAAAGCTAGAGATTGGTGTCTGAAAAAAATTGCTTGTGACATTATGTTGTCTCCAAACGTTAAATTCGGAGTGAACTTATCTTGACCCGCCATAAACCCCGACCCGAGTATGATAATACGAATATAAAGAACGTTTGTTAAAAAATTCTGTTATCAATTCAATGTAAAGTTTTTTGGGAAGGCAGCATCGGGCTTATCCGAAGGCGGTAATGTTCTTATTCAGTTTCCCAATAGAAGTTCTACCTGAGGGTCTGAATTAGGTACTGGCACTATTGTCCTCTATCCATAATTCTAGTTCCTAAATTCAAAGTATGTCGGTAAAACTTATTTAAACTTTCCTCAGAGAGGACGTAGGTAAACGCTTTATGTGTTAGTAGGTACGTAGAGCAAACAATTCCTTACGTACATAAAGTTGAAGCTCCCTAAAATTGACCGCATATTATTATATGTTATTATGATGGAAGGGAGGGTCGGGTTTTATACCAATATTACTTGTCACATGTGAGAGTTATAACAGCCACAAATGTAGGCTTTCCCGAACAATAGCCGGGCCTACCGAACTTTTACATCGATTTACCATTTTCCCTATATTGCTTACTTCTCTTGCCATATCCATAACACCCAAGGGCTGTAAAACTTCAGCGCAGTACGTAATGATTCCCCCTAATTTAGAACAAATCGTTTAAAAAACGTCCTATATAAGTTTACGATCAAGAAAGTTTACGGTTGATGTTTGACAGTTGAAGTTGGAACACGTGAAAAATGTTTTACTATTGTTTGTGAAATAAGTACAAATTACTAGCAAGCAATAAATGTGGCATTTTTACCGCCGCAACGATTTAGTACGGGACTGGAGATACCATCGGCACGTTCGAGAACATTAAACGTGGGCCCAACTGTTTTTCGCCATCGACACTCGAACGGGCTTTCTTTACTTGAATTCGAACGGATGTTACAAAAAAGTAATGGTGGACTGCGGAAATACAATGGAATCTTGCAGCAATATTTTTTATAAGACGGTTCCGTTTCCATTTTATTGGAGATTCAGGTGTTTCCGGCTAGTTTATGTCTCAAATGAAAAGGAAAATCTCAGATGTAACGCCAGTTTTACCATTTTCCACATTAACTTCCGCTTCAAAAAGTCCTTTGTCAAGCACTAGGCAATATTCAGATTAAATCCCTCGCCTTGTTAAGTTTCTCCAATCTAGTTCGTAATTACAAACTATGTAAACTAAGGTAAACTTACTGAACACTGCATAACGAATTTTGATTACATACGAGAAATTACAATGAAGAATAAAATAATTACGTTTTAACGATAAAGAGGTGATTTGTATTTTTGTCCCTGAGGACATAGTCCACATGCCACTTAAATGGAATGAAGGTGTACTTGTGTTAAAATTGAGTTTGTAAACACTGCACGTATCGCTGGTCGGGATCACCCCCGTTCGCCAGTATTGCATCGGGGCTCGGACCCAGACATTTTTTCGTTACACCAGCATGGTATGAGGGTAATGGCTTTGAAAATTTCAAGATTGTATTTTTTATACACTTCGTTGGCGCGAACAATTTCGGTTGTCATTGATGGACAGCCGAATGAAGTGTTTAATAATGTATGAAAGTGTTCGGGACAGTTTATTAAGCCTAACGCTGATCAAGTTTGTATAGACTCTGAATTCTCAAACCAGAGTCTGGCATTAAAACATATACATGAATAACTACATACATATTACAAAGTTCATATTAAAGGGTACCAGGTAGTGTAGACTCCACACACTCTTATGCGGTATACAAGTTAGTTGAGGAAGCAATATTCTCGGCTACTAAACAGACAGTAGCCTCACAATACAGGTAATATTCAGCCTCCGTTTTACGGCCCGCGGCGGCAACGTTAAAATATGTTTTAATTATTAGATACGAAGTGTGAGTGCAATAAATATTACATAGTGCGTACGCGGAGTTCTCTGTAAGGATTTATTGTGCAGCAGTACTAGTGCTTCAAGCGGCCTTCAATTGGTGCATTTACCCCGCGATCCGGCTATAGAACCCATTTTATTATTCCTTCACAGGCTTCACAGCACATTTAAAGTATTACTGTCAGTACAGTCGGAACTATTTCACAATACAATTATTGATAAACTAATTGAAGCGATAATTATTGATAAGTTTAATCAAAGGATAGGAACATACATTTATCACTTTGCGAGTTAATTGCTTACTCAGTATAATTTTCAGGGCGAAAAGAGGTCATGTTTATATAACATTATGCATGCATGTTTCAGTAAATAGCGCAGTCAGTACGATGTAGATTTTGTTCGTGATTTAAGGGATTTAAGGGATTAAATCACGAACAAAATCTACATCGTACTATGTGTCGGTGTGGAGCGATTCGATCATCAGTTGTTCCCACAACTGATGATCGAATCGCTCGAAAAAACGTAAACCAAATCAAGTGAGGTACGAACTGAGATAGAATCAAATCGATTTCAGTGATACCGAATGCTGTAAAAGTTTGAATTTAGTAATAAAAGTTTCTCAGAATGTGGGCACTGGGCAATACGTTTATACGTTATTGCTTCGTCACTCACGTAATCCAGCGTTCGTGCGAGCGAATCGTAGAAAGATTATGATGTATGTAATGTATGTGAAGATAACGTAATAAAATACCTGTAGGCACATGTACTGAAGAATCACGAGATAATATAACCCGAAGTGCGATTTGACGATCTTAACAATAAGCGTTTATCAAGATCAATTCAATAAACGTTCAAAATTATTATCTTATTCAAGATTGGTGGTCATTAACAAGTTACAAGGCGTTGTTAAAACACGACATAAAACCTTGCATCTTTATTACAATGGATTTTTAATTGATTACAAACAAACACGAACATAACTTTATTGTGTTTCATAGGCTATAACAATTAAACTAGGTAGGTACCTAAGTAAATAAGTTGTCATCAATAAAATTGAAAAGTTATGAATGGGCGAGTTCATTTTTGGCACGGAAATCCAATCAGAGTACAATCCATGTGTAATGGCTGAACATTTTTACGGTTTGCACAGAATGCCACGGGGAATAGGTTTCCAGTGCGTCCCAAGTATAAATCACGAGGCCAGATGACGCCCCCATTCCTGAATTCAGAATGAGCTTGCCGAGACTTACTTTAAATTAAGGATTCTCATGCTGCCTCCTGCATTTTATGAAGTTTAGGTACTTCTTTTATGTAGGTATTTCAATTGCTTTCATAAAATTCTATAGCATGATTTTATTATTTCTCTGTGTCAAGTAGCCTTTGCCTTGTAGTAGGTAATATATGTATATATGTATAATAATATATTAGATTAACATTATAAAATAAAATTCGACATTTTAGATACGGAAGTTCGTACTTTTTACATAAACGAGACATTATTCCTTCCCTACAAGCGAAAATTTTTCATAAAACATGAAAGAATGCCATTTAATAGGTTTATTTTACGAGCATGTCATGTTTGTAACGTAATTCTAAAGAGGATAAGCTATGGGAATTTTATAAAGCATGTTTTTCCATGTAAATCAGCAGTGTAAAATGCAAATACCACGATAATATAGCCGCATAAGCAAATATTGCTTATACAGCACGAAGAAAGGCATCGTTTAGATCAAAGATAGGTTCATAAAATAAGTGAAATATAAACGAGACTCAGTGTTATCTACAGTACTCAATGGACTTAACAATGTTAAGTTCACTGACCAATGGTGGCCGACGATAAAGATTAGACGTTTACTGCGACCATTCAAAGTATTTGCAAAAACATATAGGTAGCAGATACGGGAAAATTACACGCGTTGTGGTGCCATTTAAGGATCATAGCAGGAAGCGTTGCGACCGGTTCCAGATGGCACCGCGGTATAGGAACGCCGGGAAAAAACTAATCACTTCAGATAACTGAACATTCTCACAAGACTTGGATAAAGTACCACTGTGACAAATATGGTATTGTTTTTAATACCGCTAGAGTACAGGACAGCACCGTATTGATTCTTATTCATCTAGCGACGCAGCCTATGTTAGAAAACTATAAGTGATTTATAGACATTCCTAAGGATTCATAATTCCTACATTGTTTAGCCCGCATAGGTTACATAGACTTGATGACGTCTTGTAATAATAAAATTAAAAAAGACTAACCCTTTGAGTAAAATATTTCAAAAGTTTGCTGATTTTATACGAGCTAGCAGCTCACTATAAATCGCATCATGAACACGGTCAAAGTCCGGCCGCACATAATATTGTAGATTTTACCTTTATTTCGTTACTTCCGAAGAGCAATGCTGTATTCATGGCCGATATTATACGAGGCGCGATAAAAACGTGATTTTGGTGATGTATGAAACAGGAAAATGATGTGGGAAAATATGAAGATACATCGTGCGTACGTTTCCTTCAGCACTAACACTGATAACAACACACCATTTGGTTTTATACCAAAATATTTTCTAAGCAAGTTGAACCTTCTGTTTTCGTTATGAAATTTATGCAGTACAGGAAGATGTCAGTGACCGCATGTAATGTGATTCGCTGCGGTATCCGCCAGCGTGTATAAAATTGATTTATTCACGTAACTATGTGGTATACACACAACACAACCCCTAGGAGTCGAATGACAAACTGCTGCAGTTTGCGCAGCTCTGATCTTCATCTCGTATGGTCTAAAAGCTTACCTTTAGCATGCGGATGTTCAAGGAGCGTAAAATTTACTTAACCAAAACGCCAGGCCAGCCCGCGAAATTTTAATTTTCTATTCGTTTTTGCATTTTGCAGGTCAGAATCAGGTTGTATGTTCATTATGATTATGATTCGCGACCGTAAGAAATATGTATTTATGGAATTATAATTTCATTACATAAAATCATCAACACAACTCTTCTAAGTTCAAATTACCCTATAGAATGACTATTTCGTGAAATCATGACATTTGAGGTCAATTCTGACTTAGGGAGTTCGATGATTTTAATGATTATAATTCTGGAAATAAACATTTGCTACCGTTGCGAATCATATTTTGATAAACATACTGACTCTTACTTGCAAATCGCAAAAAATAAATAATTATCTTAAGGAGGAAACGCTAAGGTAGCCCACCTTAGCGTTTCCCTTTTGAGCGGAAGTAGTACACACACTTTCGTAATTTAATCTGCACACATAAATATGAGAGAATTATTGATGCCGTCACCGGTGATACGTATTCAATAAATAAAATTTTAATAACGACGTTATAAACGCGTTATAACAAGGAATAAGGTAATGAATTATAATTATGCACGGAGCCGCCCGACCCACGCGGTCTAATGACTACGGTACAACATTAGCCAAACACAAATTACCAAGAAATGTGTAAACAGGTATTAAAGGGATCGCCGAGTTTTACGTAGCCGAATTAGGGGAGAGAAATGTTCCCTTGTTGTTTTTTATCATTCTTCGCTAATTTATTTTTTGCTGATGACGCGGAATTAATGCGTTGCTTGAATCAAATTACCATAAAAGGAAGCTTTAAAAGTTTAATACTACTATTAAATACAGGAGCTTTTGTCGGTTTAGAAGATTATTGTTGGCATTTAACTGGTCAGGAGCCGCACTGCGATAATATCGAAGGCTTGTTAACGTTTAAGTTATAAATTTTAGAGACCTGCACCACAATGGAGGGCGTGGTTGAAACTCGTAATATTTTCTACTTGCGCTGTAGTTGGAACTGCTTCTGCAATATACGGCTGTTCTAATAACATAATACATCTTTACAACCAGTAAAAACTTGTGCTGGTCTGGTTCTTCTGCATTCTGTTCAAAAAGAACAGTTAAAAGTAAAACCAGACCTGTTTGCGGCGATGCATTTGAATTTCCAGTCGGCGTAAATGTCCGGCTTCCCCCTAAAGAATATTGGTTTGCATAATAGCAATCACGATCACAGTAGCTACAAACTTATCTTGCTGCTGTCCACTTTCGTATTGTCTTAGGAATAATGTTGAGAATAGATAAAGGTGGGTGTATTCAGCAGGCTGCTTTACATTGCTCTGTGGTATGGTATTGAATGACGTGTCCTTATTTCAGTGCGCCGCATTCACGTCATCGGAGAATAGATTGAAATGAATAGGAAATGTACCTATGGAGTAGACAGGGCATGTGTACCGATGTGGTATAGTGTGTAGCTAAACCACTCCTCTCCTCGTTAAAGTTCCGAACATCCGAATGTACCTGTCTTCACAACTTCTGCCATGTAATGGTACATGAGGATTGCTAGCAATAAAAATATTTATTGCACTGCATTTATAGTCTTGGAATCATTGCGGTTAAGAAAGACAAAAGGAAAGTAAAACAGTGTTCATAATTCAACTTATGAGTTCCTGTTTTGCGGTTGATGCATGAGGGACTACTGTCGCAACACTGTAGGTGATAGGTAGGTACTCAACTAGTCATATGAAACTTTGTTTCTTTCAAAATCAAAACAACAAGTTAGCACCCTCCATAAATACTTCCTTGGCTTCACCGCAGTCTAATCGATTTTATTGAACAGAATGCGTGCTAACAGGTATGGACTGAAGCCACTCTTTATAAAGTTTAAACTTTGCCCCTACAACATGAAACCTTATGTCACGTGCGTTATTACAGGCGAAGAAAAAAAAGCGCGTGAGAGCCTTTAGCCAAAATAGCCACAATGCGTCGTCATTTGAGCAAAGCAAACGTTATAAAACATAGTAATGGAAGTATGTAGTGGATGTTACGAAGATCTCTGTACTTCGACATTTAAGTGTGTCGTAACTCAAGTTAAATGTTGCTGGTTATTTCGAAGTGAACAATAGAAGACCAAGAAAGGCCGTGTATAAGGAAGGTAACGAAATAAACATAAAGGTGACCAAACTGCTGATTATATTAATTCTGACGAACAGAACATTAAGCTCAAAATTACTTCGTAAAGGAACTCTACCTACCTACCAAAAAAGTTTCTTAAGGAAAAGTATTAAAACATCATCAGCAATTAAAAAAGTATTATTGAAGCTTATCTGCGAAGGATAACAGTGTAAAAGTTGAAGGGAATACAAGTTATCCTCTAGCTGTTTTTATTCAAGAAAATTGGGAACATGTCCGATGAAAGAAGCTTAGGGGCATAGAAAAGCTGGTTGGCGAAACTGAAAGATAACATATAAAATTCCGAGAATCTCAGTTTGTGGAAAACTCGAAATTAAATAAAAATTGCTGCTTCAATCGTGAAAAATTAAATAAAAATTGCTTTTGCAGATCGATATTTTCCTTTGGCCATACATTGTCATTGTTTGTCTACCGAAATTGTTTTAAGCCAAATTAAATGAGTCCTTTATCATGACATATTCTTCATTAAAAGCTGTCATCAACATGTAACAGACGACACTCTGCGGTATAATTATTTTGTTCATTAACCAAGTATTCTCTAATGCTCTCTTCCGTATCTTGTGACTTGTCCACAATTTGCATTTGGTTTGAAATTAATGGGTATTACTCCTACCTAGTCATTATAGATCTTACTTTTGTATAATGTTTTGAAGCTCTTGATAACACGAAAGATATACAGTTAATTGAATTAACTCCAGTCATTTCTTATTTAGTTTTTGTTATTTATTTACGTTCATGCGTGTTTCCAGTGTTTGTTCTTAGTATCTCCGTGTTCGTCCGGGAACTACGGTATGGTGCGGCTAGTGGCTTGCCAACATCCCACGAGGTGTGTCGAGTCGATGACCTTACTCTCCAGGAAGTCTATACCTCAAATTAATAGCTCACTCCATCTCAAAGCCGTTAATAGTTATAGCGTTAAGTTTAAGTAATGTTTTGCAGAAAGATACAATTTTGAAGGAGGAAATAAGGTATTGTTTTGTGTTGTAGTAATTGAATTTAAATTAATTAATGAATTAATATATCTGTCATTTGCTTTAAAGTTAAACGCTGTTTACAATAATGCGAATCTGTCTATCCACAACTGCAGCTTTATATGATATGATAACATGGATAAACAAACTTAGATATCTGAAAATCCCTCATATCTCATGCATGCAGTAAAATATTTCAGTGCGACACGTATGATACGACGTTTGCCCCAAGGGTTTACTGCTACTGAAAACTTTCATACAACCAATAAACTTGTAATACATACACAAATCATGTCTATTTGTTACGAGTTTAATGGGAAATTTTATACCTACCACTAAACAGGTTCACATGTTGTTCCAATGTATCAAATTAAGTTGTGTGCACTGAAACCCTCTTTGTTTCCTTTTTGCGACAAGTCGAACAGTTTATTTTGTTTCCTTCCTTTCATACTAGTCTAGTCTATAATTTAGGAACAGTAAACAAACGGTAAATAGTAGCAGTACATTTTCGATGGATAATTTATGTTCTTCGTGGAAAAATCAAAGAAAGAGATTGTACAAAGTTATTAGAATGAGGCCATAGGTTGCGGTAAACACCGAGGGCCAGATATCTAAGGCATTAAAGGAGACAGCCTCGTGCAGATAACCGCAACATAAACGAACCGTAAAGCCGTTTGTTCACTGCTTTTACGATTATTTGTTGGCACTTTATACGACGAAAATTCTCAAAGAACCGGCCAAAGAAAAATATCACGTAAGCGGAATAGGACTGGAAAAGATAACATCTCTGTATTGTTGGTGTTGCGATAGTAAAAGTGATTCTGCAAGCCACAGTGAGATAACAACGACTACCAGCATCGTGGAAAATGTAGTGCGATGTCTAATTTACAAGGTCCGCTATCCAGGCAGTAAATTCCGTGGTGGACACAGAACCGCGAACATTGCATTAGCGGTATCGCCTGTTTGAACAACCCAAACACTAACCGCTTTGAAGTGCCGATGGCAGACGTTGTTTGACACAGGGCCAAACAATGAACCTTCATAATACTAAACACCTCCGCTTTTTAACATCTTCGACGGTGTGTCTGGTACAATGTTTGGCTTTGGAAACAAATTGAGAAATTGTTATCTGGTATTTACTATTCGAAGGGAAACTTTCACACAAGGAAACATTTGCTTTAAGTTCTGTTAAATATTATTGTTGGAGATGTTATATTCGATGAGAACTCCGTGAATATAAGAAATAATAGTTTCCATGAGAAAAACAAATGTATTTTTGGGTAACCTCTTGATTCCAAGAATAATAACTCGCTTTCTTCTTTCTCTCTTCATAACGTGCTTGTCGTAACATTTACTACGTGTCTATCTGTTTAAATGCATTTGTCAGATGTAACACAAGCATGCACAAGAAGCATACATCAAACGCTTAACAGGAACTCTTAAAATAAACCGCATGAAAAATGTCTGATCGCCATCGATTGACCTAATCATGTCGGCACCGTTTACTTTGTGGACTAATTAAAAAGCAGAACAAGATGCATGTTTCTCATAAACATGGCGGTGGAGTGCATGTATGGTCATCGTCATGTTACCCCGTACAAAGTGAAATAGCTTCATTGCCCAACCATGCGTGAAGAAACATTAAATCAGCGTCGTTCACCTACGGGAGATTACACCAGGATATCGAAAAACTTAACGTTATCAAAAGATTGCTCCTTCAAACGTTCCACAATCAAATAATATTGAGTTTCCTACATACGATTTCAAAATGTAATAGGCAATTGCGAATATTGCGATACGAATTTTAGTATCGTTTGGTGCCTTGTTGTTTAGGGAAAACAAAATCGATATTATACCTATTATGTATATTACTTTTCCAAGAAGGTTTAAGTCAACAGCCATTTCTGCGTACCTAACAGAGAATCAAAGCCTTATATTTTCTTAACCAGCACTTGAATAAGTTTAATAGGTTTAGGAGATCTGCGAATTGAAGCGTTGATAACATTTCTGTATACATACATAGGTCAATGATTGATATGCCGTAATAGGACATATTAATTTATTAATCTATAAACAAGATCCGACGTCTTTTGAAATAATGATTAGAAATAGAGTGAACAGAAGCTGTATAAGGTAAAACCAAGCTAAAGGCGGTAAGTTACACTATACAGCGGATTGAGTGTCATTTAATCTATCATAGGTATAGTACGGGCAATATTTCACAACGTGTGGTTACAGCAAGTTTGTGCAACAAGCTCATAGTCATTCAACATGTACACAAATCAAGGTTGTTAACCCATTTGCGTTACGGTCTGATACCACTCTGTGTGGCTTCCTCGTATTCATTACGTTTTGCTGGTATTCATTCACAAAAGCCGTTTGATCGAAATTATGTAACCTTTTTTGCCCTTTCGTATTTGTAACCAACCTCCGTGTTTGGTCCCGTTTTGAATCATCGTTTTTGTTGGTAGTCTTCTAGCCAGTGTGGACTTCAGATAGATCTATGCATGAAAAATTCGGCTGGCGCGGAGTCTAGACATAATTTTTCTCCATGATGCTTTGCTTCTTGAAATATAATCAATACAATACTTATAGTTAACAAAAATCTCTTGTAAAGTTTCAAAGATAAGCTCAAGTCAATAGCAGGTAGAACAACAGCTCGAGGGACCGAAACCTACAAATGTCTGAAAACTTACAAACTTATATAACCTAGGTAGTCTATAATTTTATTAAGTTTGAATTCCCACTTTTTACGTGTAGTTTAGTTATCTATGAAGAATTTATTTAACTAGGTACTTACTTAATTTCATCCAAAAATTTATAGCATAAACACATTAATTATTTTAAATTGAAATGCCAAATATAATTTATATTGCTGTTGAAAACATAAGTTGATTGAATGAAAGGATAAACTTTACAGGGATCACAAGTAATTTCATTAGCAAATGGCTAACTGGAAAATTAATTATTTTATAAACGCGAAACGAATTTTGTATCCGAACACGAACCTTCAAAATTAAATGTTTTTGTGTATGTAGATGTACCTACTAAGCAGAGGTGCTCAGCGTCACTCAGGATTACGAGTCGACTAATCTGCTACGTGACATGTTTTTTTAATTGTACACATACATTATTTTAATAGTTTACAAATGTAGGTGACAGTGTTGTGTATTAAATCTCTGTAGTTGAGATGTTCAATTGTTAGGTATCTTCGTAACAATAGAGGGTCTAAAAACAATTCTTTACAAAAAGTTCCAAATAAACTCTCCAGCTCATTTTCATAGACATTCAGTTCAGCAACAGAGCAATCTCTTTCAATTTTTATTTCGAATACATTACGGGTAAGTGGGCACAACGTGCAACGGTGCATTCAAATTCATACAGCTCGTAGTTCCGAGTACAATGTTTTAATAAATCACCAAGTAACGAGCCTGTTACAGTACTTACAGTAGCCGTTTCGCCAAATCAGGACACGGTATGAAGAGCGATTTATTTTATTCGAAAACGTTGTGGTTCATTGACGAAAGATAGCGAAGTGGGTGAGCATTTGCATCGTACTTGAAACGGTGGTGAGATACAGCTACTAAAATTATGTTACTGCTGAATATAAATAGACTGTTACTGAATGTCCAGTCAAGTTTAGAGTTATGTACTTGCGGATATTACTTCTACTAAATCTATTTCAACGCTATTCGCTTGTTCGTGGAATGTCCAAGTGCAAAATCGTAAACGGTTAACATTTTATATCCGCGAATGTCTCATAGCCTGGTCATATCCTAAGAGAGAAAATAAACTGCACTTCATTGTCAACTGCAGGAACGATTTTGTTTACTATTCTTATTTCGATGTTACTGGAGGACTAGAGGTTTTTTTTTTATGTTAGCCTATACTGTCCCAGTGCTGAGCAAAAGTCTCCCCTAAATCCTTCCAGGCATCCTTTTCTAGAGCCCCCTCGATCTAACCCTTGCGGTACGCGTCTAGGTCTAGAGGTAGTACAGTCGGTGGCCAACATTATCTGACCCACTTGAATGATAGCGAATTTGAACCTTATCGTGAACATTTGGAATACTCCGTGCAAGCATTTCGATAAATCATGTTGTTAGGCGATTTTAATCATTATATTGTTGTTATTAAGGTTGAAAGGCTAATGAGTTTCAAGACTACTAAAAAAAAACCAAGGCGAGGGTGGATGAATAAAAAAAATTATCGCGCATCTACGGTTAATAGCTAAATTCCGTGATTCATTTTAATAGATTGTGCGATAATGAACTTTATGAAAATATGCGATATGGTTCAAATTCTTTAGAATATTGCGTCTGTCATCACAACTAAGATCGAATTTCAAAACATATTTACAAGAGTTGAGTTGGTCTCGTGGTCACTAAGGCAGCTCGATAGTCATCGTTGTCTGCGTTCGAAACCATGAAAAACCTAACAGTTTTTTGTTAGCAATGTTTTGTTTTTAATCATTATCTATTTTTTTACTTTTTTTTTTCGAACGAAGTCGGGAAATATCTTTTTTGTAAATGGGCAGTTTCTATAGAAATGACACAAAATCATTGCGAGTAATAAAAATGTTTATTAATTCATTAAAATATACATAAGTAAGATAAAGTAAGTAAATGCTCTTTAGTTCAAAATTAATACATTTTATAATATCATATTCAAACCTAACCATTTATAAACATTTAAAAAAAGTCATGCTAATGGTAATTGCTTGGAAGTGTGTTACCGAGAAAACATTGAAGTATAAATGCGAGAAAATGAATGAATTTGTGAAATGTTTTACAGATTTATAGCTAAGTATATGTAGTGAATCAACATGTTATTTAAATAGAAATGCATTTCCATTTATAACAATAACATCACCACAGAATCTTACATTTTAATGGTTTAGCATTCATTCAATTGAGCATTTACTTACATAGTGTGTTTCAAAATACTTATAAGTAGATTAGTTAGCAGCGAAGTGGCGCACCGTCTCCTTCTATAACTTGCTGTAAGCGGCTACGCATACCGCACACCATGTTCCAACACAAATCTTTTCCTCTCATGTGCACCCATGTCGATGACACGATCTCAGCCAAATTTGTTTTTATTTCGCACTTCGGATGTGTCCCAATTTAAAACCATTTGACCCCATAGGTTTTCTACAGGGTTCAAATCGGGAGTTTTAGATGATGATGGCCAGTAAATAACAGTTACACCTTCTTGAGCAGCTAATCAATTCTTCACAATGCCTGCACGGTGGATGGAGCAGTTATCTTGCACGAAGTAAATATCTGTATTTGGATAGGCAATTCGCACAGTCGGCAGCAGGACAAAACCATCCAGCCAGCAATGTTTTGTATACTCATTAAGTTGCGACATGACGCTTTGATTACACCAAATTCATTAAAAATACTTTTCACGATTTACGTCAAACGTTTTAGAAATGTTTGTGCGCCGCAGTCACTGTTTAGGCGTATGTAGACTGACTTTTGTCACTTAGATCAATTTAGTATCCATCTACCCCACGACGTAAACTTTTATTTCGTCCTACTTATTTGAGGACTTTTAGTTTTTTTTATTTACCCACTTGTTTTCCAGAAAAGTTGTTAGGCAAAAATCATATTGGTCGTTCTATAATAATGCTAGAAATATTGTAGAAATCATAAATGAAAATAAATAAAGAAAAAGAAATTATAAAGAAATTGATAAAAGGTGGATTGTGTTTTCGAACCCACATGATGTTCGTCGCGAATCCAGCATCGAACCGCGAAGCCACAATGACTGGTTGAGAATACGCGAAATTAAAGATTAGTTAGTAAGTATGGCCGTGTTATTTAAGAGCTTTTCAACTTTAACGACAAGAAGATAATGATTAAAATGGCTTAACAAGATATGCCGGTGGGTCAGGCAATGTTGGGTGGGTCAGACAATGTTGGTCACCGACTGTACCTCTACATACGGCGCAGTAATAGGTACCAGGGTAACCTCATTCCGATTTGATAGCCATCGATAACGGCCGATCCTAAACATGCTACAAAGCAAATGTGAAACTGTAAAAACGGCATAAATCATTTATGAAACTCTTAAAACACTTACTGAAAACACATTTCCAGACTAAATTATATCAAGCTGCAGAAATTACGCGGATGTTGAGACGATGATAACATATTTGAATAACTTAAGAAGAATAGAATAAAGCTTAGTTATTCTCCCGTTAGAATACCTTTCTATAATGTATCCAGGCATTGAATATGTATTTAGTTTGCATTTTATATCCACACTATCCACAAAGTAACTGTAAGCTTTGGTTCGATTAGCGGGACTGACTCCGGGCTAGGGTCCACCTCATTAAAATTTTACTGCAGCATCGCCATGATAAGATAAGGGGAGTCGCCTCGGACACGGATTCGCGCAAAGGTGTATATTATCAGCACCTTGAATTTTCGTAAAAGCTTTAGAACATACGAAAAAGTAGTAAATAGGGAACCAAATGCAACAGGTGTATGTTTATGTAAACCAACCAAGAAGCTTAAGCAGTCTGATTTATTTAGGTTTCATCGCATCGCCTTTCACATTTACATTTCTGTCGCTTAGAAAACGTAATGAAGGTGCGATGGGTAGAGCTTTATGCTAAGTAAGTGTGCACACCCGCATACAATGACAAGAAACGTTGGAGAAGTGTGGTATTTCACAAGGAAGTGGCACTCGGGATGCGGTCGAGCATTCGCCAAGTCCGCCTTTGGCTAGGGCTGTCAATCTCGTGACCACGACACAGACAAGGTGCAAGCTTCCGGCAACTAGCGGTGAGACCCTGTACACAGCAAGTACAGGTTTCCCGAAAGCGATACACCTAAGAAGAACTTGTATTAAGGTAACGTGATATATTGCATCCGTCATATCAATACAGTTACTCATAAGAACGTAACGTGGGAATGGCGAAAAATGTCTATCAGATGTTCATTCCCCTGTGAAAATTGAGCCTTGATTTATTTTTATTAAATTAAAGTGTTTTATTATTGAAGGCTTTTGATTACACAAAGTATTTGTATCTGATCTGCTCACAAGAAGGCTAACAATACCCTGCTCATTCTGCCAGAGAAAAGGGCGACACGGGTTCAAGATATGCACGGATTTTTCTTTACAAACGCCCTTAGCTGCTATTACATGAATAGTAACTGAATAACGAATAGTTTTGCAAGAATTGAGCGGTATGAGCGAAAAAACAAACAAAATCGGTTATAGCTTCATAGTGAGATTGGAAATGGAAGTCTTTATTGTAGTGCAGGCCTTCGCGGCAACTTATAGTTCACGACTAGCTTCAGGCATCAGGAGTCACCTGTGTGGTCCGCCGCCGCGTTTGTGCAGGTTAATACTTAATTATGTGCCTTACCTCTGTTCTACATATTCAAATACATGTAAAAAAATCACCGCATATGATAAATGGAATATTTAATAAATACCACTGGTTGAATGAAGCCATTGGTGAAGAAAATTGTCCGCTATCACGAATAAACAGCACGTGAACATGACAGTTTATGGAACAGTAATTTAAGGTCGGCTTGATTTACGTGTGTGAAACTTTGGTCTGTAAAATTACCATTTAATTGCGTACCGAATAAATAAGCCGTGAGATCAACGAAATTGTAGCAACTGGAATGAGACGGATGACGGAAAATTTAAATAAGAATTTTATAAATGATATTACACTTAGAGGTGAATTCGCCATCCACCCGGTACTACTTTAGCAAATAGAATTTTCACGCGTCCGTTCTAAGTATACGACGGGCGGCTGCAATTTATCAGCCGCGTCAAGCAAGCCCCTTTAAAATACACAGCTGTTGTTAAATTGTCTAAGAGATCCCTTCATTATAAAACTCCGTATAGAAACGTTGACAGTACCTACCTAATATTCTGTTGAAAGTCAAGACGTCACTGAAAAAACATAATTTAATGCCGAGGATATAAATAGCTTCAGGCCATGAAAATAAATTATCTCCTGATTGCTCAATAGAGACTTAATCGGGAACTTACCATTATGCTAATCATAAGATGATGCTATTGCTACCAATAAAGTTACCGCGAGGAATCTAATGCATGAATCTGGTTTCAAAGCTTGGAATGTGATATTAAATCGAGCCTATACATATTAAACAAAACTTTAGCACAATAGCTATAAACTGAGACACTATTCTGACTTTCTAATACATCGGCAACTATTGTAAACACACAAATAAATTGCGCATTTTATAACCCTCTGCATTCGCTAGAACCATAGAGAATATTGGCTAGAATAAACTATGTATGTATGTTAATAATAGGCGTCAGTCGAGGAGTATGCTTTTAAGGAACAAAGTGTTGGGGCACTAGCAGTCAATCTTTGCGATATCGGGCTCTCGGTAACTGTTCCTTATCGCGAATAGCAAAAAAGCCTTTCCATGTCAAGAGCTGTCGGTAGAAAAGGCCCTTTGTTCCTAGTACGACACTTTGAATGCGAACTGTGCAAACGAATACGGTATTTGCAGTTTTAGGGTTTGACACCTGCGTCAAATGTAACGTAACTGGCTTTTAGGTGAGTATTTTCCACAAAAGTGGTCTCTAACATGTTTTCAGTCTTCAATTGGAAGCAGTAACAGTTCAAACAAACCCACTACTTTATTATGTAGGGAAAATACACAAACACCAATAAATCCAGAAAAAACTGTTTACCTCAGGCTGAATAAACTGCAACGACAGCCAGTCCTATAGCTGTCATTGTCATCCCTTCTTGTTTTCTTCGCGCTATTTTTTTATCTTCCGATAGCTTTTTCAATTCTCTATAGGATTACAAGATGAAAACCAAGCGATCACAATCAGCTATTATTGGACTATCGTATTCAAAGTTCCATTGTCCTCCCCAAGGCGTTTTACAATCACCTCGGAATTTTCTTTTTACTGCACATTGGAATGTGTATGTGTTGTTACTTAACACTGGTTTTTCCTAAGTGAATGGGTAAAGATCTCTATCTTGGTTTCAGATGGCTGGAGTTGACAATGTTTCTCAAAGATAAATAACAAACTGTTAAATCTATCTGTAGCACAGTGTTATTAACTAAGCAAAGTAAATTAATTAATTTTCTGTTCTTAATGACACTGTTGTAAATAATGGGAAACTTTCTATTTGACAACAGAATGTCTGTCTGTCGTTTCCACAGTGTACACAGATGTACAGTGCACTTATGTATGTATTCGGGTTCAATAGGTAGGTCGGGTGGGGCATGCAGTTAATTTGTAGTCGTGATTGAATTAACGAAGCCGACCGCTTGGCAGAGCTCATTTCGAAAGCTGTTAGATACTATCATCTTATGCCTTTATACTGTCGACCGTAATAACGAAAGCTTTTCTCAACTTTATAACAAGCCTACGACTTTATAGCTGCCAGGAATTGGCGAACCGTGGATTCTCACAGGTAAGGTACGGCTCTGGTAATCTAGCTCAAAATTGAAAATTCATTCACTGTGACGACTTGCCATTGTGTGCCCATGCAAATGAAACGAAAACAGAAACCGAATAGCGAAATATTAATTTCCAACAGTACTGTCGACGGAATTGAACTGAAATGAGAAATTAATCTGGTTTGTGGTGTTGGCGACTGCGCAGAGATTCTTTTTGCCTGTCAACTCGGTTATCTATAAGCCGTATGAGAAGCGATGTGTACGATTCATTTCGCGGCAGGGTTCTAGCCTTGAGGTTGTCGGCTACATTGCATCTGTCCGTTTGAGAATATTACGCGTAATAAAACTTGTGTCTGGATACCCACTACACAAGTTTAGCTGACCATAAACTTTGAACTTTAAGATGAACTGGCTTAAGATTAAATCTGTTTGTTTTAGTATAAACCTGCGAGTAGTCACAGTCGACTGGACGCTTGTCTAACGAGGAGTGACGGCTCTAGGACACAATACTTGGCGGTTCAGGTGTGTAAATTGTGACGGCAAAGAATGCTGTGTTCACACGAGGCACACGTAAGCCTATCATAGGTACAACGAAATTATTTAAGTGGAAATATTGTACGTCAATCAGAGTTAGTGCTTGACGAGGCATAACAAGAGTTACATACATATTTATGCCTCATATTTCCATGCTAATTATTGCGATGGATTATGGAAAAATGTATCTACAAAGTACATTTACAACGGGATCACAATGAAACGTTAATGAATCATCATCTTCATAGGAAGCAAACGGGAAGTTACGTAATTAATCTTTGTACTCGTAAAGAAAGCGGTCAAATGTTAAAGAGATAATTGTTAGTACAGGAAATTAAAGGCATTTAGTAATGTAGGACAATCCTCGGCGGGCTCGCTTGATGGCAATCTTGAACAAACTCAGCTAACTTGTTCTTATTACTGGCAGTAACGCTCACTGTTATCTTGCTCATCTCACGATTTTACAAGCTTTCCACTTGACATGCAGAATTAGTTTTTTGACTAAACATTTCGACGAGATTTAAATCAAACAACGACAGTAGGTATGTTGCTTGCATTGCGGTATCATGAATTCGTATACAACACATAACACAACATCACGCCTGTAGGTATTCCCCGATAGGTAAGGCAGAGGTGCACTTTATAATACACCCACATTTCGCCAGTTGTTTTAGGAGTATTCCTCGAAACGCACCAACTTTGAAATGCACCAAACGAAGCGTCTATCGATATCATTTATTACGAATCCCTCATGCTCTTCTCTGTTTCATCGTTGATGCATTTCAAGGAATAAAATTATAATATTTTTATTAAGTAATATTAATTTTTTTTTCATGGAATACTTTTGGTGCGTTTCAAAGTTAGTGCGTTTCGAGGAATACCCCATGTTTTAGTCCCATGTAATAGGGGGCGTGCATATTGCTATCAATCGGGCACAAACCCAGACTCCACGCTGCCACTAAGAAAACGACTGAACGTCTGTTGTGTACAACCATGCTTGTTAAAGTTGATTGTAAGTAGTATTATTTGATGGCCTCAGTTCCCAGTGATTAGATAATATTGTTTGTTTTGTCTGTGTCTCCCACACTTGATTATACAACTTATCCATATCCATTCTCATTTATTTGCCAACTAAGTTTGCTTGTTTGTTCGTCTGTGAACCGTCTAAGTGCGTGAGTCATGCGCGTGGGATTCAACTAGTGTACTGAGTTAGTATTTTGCCAGTTCAAGTGATCATGATTCAAGGTTTGTCACCGTAGAATAACCGTTTAATAAGCTAAGTGTTCTGTGGGAAGTGGTTCATAAACTAATTTGGTTGTGAGCTAAAATAGGCACAATTTTATGCGATGCTGTAACTAGCTATGTGGTCTAGGAACATTATCTTAATCGGTTTTAATATAGCAGTGTCCGTTTTATGTGTCTTTTTAATAACGGTACTGAAACGGGGTAAACATGTCTGTGAAACACTAAAGCTATAAACATCAAGTAAAAGATCAAAGCTTATTACCACTCATACTTGACCAAGTTCAAAGCGCTGGTTTTGTTTTTAATTTGCAATATGATATCTAACAAGACTAACTCTTGATGCGATTATGCGAGATGGTCGTGTCGAGTCGACTAGAACATCGATTAATTTACTTTTACGAGCCGGTTGATTACGAGAGGCTATATTGGAGATGCGCATTCTGCGCTCCTCGTTACCGCAAAATGGTATAAGTCAGACCACGATTAGTAACACCGACTACAAATTATTCAACCAAGTGCCCTTTGGAGAGCAAGGCTATAAATATATGGTACGCAGATCTATACCACATTGTATATTTACCAATCAATTAAGTGGGACTCCAGTATCGCGTGGCTCACGCTTATCTGTCGAGTATTTTTTGTTTACGGCTCCTTCCAGGGGCGTGGGCCTGCAGATAAGTCGAACGCAGGATTTGTCCCAAATGTTTTGAGTGCCATTTCGTGAAACAAAATCTTTATGTTCACGCAATCTTCAGCGGAATTCTCAGCAATTCTTTTCATTATTTTCGTCTCACGGTGAACTGGGTATAAAATAAATTACTATAAACAATAAGAGTAGGTAAGTATCTCTGTCAATTAACTTCAAGAGACTTTTTGTTCGAGTAATTTATTTTTGGTAAGATTGCAAAATAAATTGGTAATTGTGAATCGAGACCATTTAAAATAATTCTCTTCGGACTATTTTTTTATGATGACAACATTCCTTTAATGGACAACTTTCCATACCGTTCACGTCTGCAACAAACATCGTGGACTGACATTTATCGAAAGTTAACATAATGCTACATAATTAATGTTTATGTGTAGTAATTGAAAGATATTTTACAGTTTCAATTTTCTACTGATTTTATGACGATACTCAATAATAATTGTCATATTATGGTATGCAATTATTTATGCTTAGCTTTCACTGATATTATTGTGATTGGAATTGTTTCATCATCATCTGCCTAGCCTTTTCCCAACCATTTATGGTCGGCTTCCAGTCTAACCGGATACAGCTGAATATCATTGGATTGGAATTGTTTATAAATTTTATTTATGAAACATAATTTCACGCCGATCGCAACGCTGCTAATTTTACGTACTTACCTACCCTGAGGTCCCTGGAGATAGGTACGTAAAATTAGTAGCGTTATTATTTTTCGTTGATATCTTTAAGGGGAAGACCAAAGAAACGATGGATGGAATGTGTGAATGATGATATGGTTAGGAAGGGGGTGACTACCGAGATGACGAGTAATAGAGAAGTATGGAAGAAAAAGACATGTTGCGCCGACCCCAAATAACTTGGGATAAGGTCAGGAGAATGATGATGATCTTTATGTCTGAACATAAAAATATCTATACCTACTTATATCTACAATAATAAAGCTGAAGATTTTGTTTGTTTTGTTTGTTTGAACATCCTAATCTCTGGAACTACCAGTCTGATATGAAAAATTATTTTAGCATTTCAAAGCCCAAGTTAGGTTACTCTTAACTCTAGTAACTCTCTAGTTAGGATACTCTTAAGGTCTGAGCAAAAAGTAAGCAAGAACGCGAAGCGAAAACGAAGTAGGTAATGGCGCGGGCTGGCGATGCGATGCGACAGGGTGGGTCGGAACAAGGAATTTCACGCTTACGAAGTCGCGGGCAGAAGCTTGTACTTAATAATTTTATTATCAGTTTAATACAGGGTTCGAAATTATCAAGATAATTAAGCTCTTTGATAATTATCCGATAATTATCGGATAATTATCACCTGTGTTAGAAATTCATTTGTTGTATTGTTTCATAACAAATACATTATAATTAGGGCAATTCTCACAGAAAAAAAAAAAAAATCATTTAATATCCAACACAAAGTACATACCATTAATTATAGGCAGATTGAGTAAAAATCAGTGTCCGTCAGATTCGACATTATAATTAAATTAAATTGAATGAAGTAAAGCCAAAGGAATATCTTCTTCGTCCGATAATGATTCTATTTCCATTGGCGTTCCGATACACGCAAGTGCAGAAATGTTCATTCGAATACACTTCACTTTCACGAGTGCATTTTTTGTTATTATCAATCGATAATTATCCATGTGTTATTATCACGATAATTATCATGATAATTATCATGATAATTATCATTGATAATTATCCTTTCGAACCCTGTAATAACATACTTATAGTTACCGGCACAGATCTTGAGCGCTCGGCGGTAGAGTGGGGATCGCTTTGCGCATCGTATACTTATGGCAAAATAAAACATAATATTATATAATAATAATATTATTATTATCATAGTCACTGTACGACAATATAATACCCCGCTCCCGCACCTTACTTCATCCCACCAAAGGAACCCATAACTCACTTTTGCGCAAGTGAAGGTCAGCGCTCAAGATCCGTGCCGATAATTTGTACAACTGTTAGTTATTCTACAATCTTCATAAACTACTTCGAATACTCAAATCCTATGTGATGTGCCGAAGAGGAAGTGGCACAAATAATTAAGTAAGTACCTACCATGCCGAAATGGTTGTATCGTCCAACTTCCTTAGTCTACCTACCTATCTCTACAAGTTGGTATAGTTGGCTGTCACGAGTGGCGTGACTAAAGACCATCGTGGCTTGATCCATGCGAGGTCATTGGGCCAACATTTGGCGTAGCGATGCCAAGGTCAACACAAGCTCTGTATTTCCTTCCACAAGTGAAGTCGTAATTCATAAACAGCTTCATTATAATTCTGATGTTTAAAGATTAAGGCTGACGTATCCTTCTTCAAGCAGCCTTAATTCATCATTATTTTGCAGTCACTGACGCATGTTCTGGCTCTTTTGATATTATCTAGATTTTTCTTCCAATGATGGATGTTCGAGGTTATGTTAACTCAAACGTAAAAAATATTGCGTTAAAAATTCGTGTAATCGATCCATTAGCAAATAATCCAAATTAAAATCAAAACGAACATGAACCACTTAAAACAAGATTATAAAGTAACTGCCAGTAAAAAAAAAAACGAGTGTGCTTATGACCACACGACTGAAGTGAAACTTAAAGAAAGAAAATGTGCGCGCGCACTGCTGTCTCTTGCTTATATCCCCCACTTAACTTCCGTTCGCCTTGCCCGATCACACTTTTCGTAACGCTTACGTCACGCGTTCGCCAGCTTACTCCCCAAGTCAAGCGTGCGTAAAGAAGTTGCACTTCAAAAACGGTCAAGAGTGAGTCGGACTCACGCACCGAGGGTTCCGTACAAATTTGTAGGTATGCAACTACAAATTTACGGTTTTCGGATTTTTTCCTTTACTTGTGCTACATGACATTGATTCTTGCCAAAGGAGACTGAAACGATTACATACACAATCTTGGGCCTGGGTGTAAAAAGATGAAAGTAGTGTCAATTAATAGTTTATACATTTATTATCAACCTTTCACTGAAAACTCTGCGGATTTTGTCAATCTGAGAACAGAGATATAAGAGATTAAGTAAAAGTGAGGTTATGTTACAATATTTAGCTAACAGCTGATTCCTGAAGTGCAAAATATGATTTTTTGCACTAATAGTTATTATATTTAGTAGAAAATGTTTGAAAAATCTTACGACTAAACGTCAATGACTTCAAGTCATAAGTAGGTAACAGGTATGGGGTTAAGGAAAGGATGATTGTCTGCTAAAATAAAATAAAAAATCATACGGTGGTCAGTGTGCCAGTAACATAAATACATAGACTAAAAATAGAAGACTGATTTTAATCGATATGCATTCGATAATCATTAATATTGGTTTTTCAGTATTTAATT
This sequence comes from Mesoligia furuncula, assembly GCA_916614155.1. Taxonomy (NCBI): domain Eukaryota; kingdom Metazoa; phylum Arthropoda; class Insecta; order Lepidoptera; family Noctuidae; genus Mesoligia; species Mesoligia furuncula. The sequence goes on from OU744798.1 coordinate 15,304,119, forward strand.
GATATTTTCTTTATTAATATGACTGTAATTATATGCAATAGCTTAAAGTAGTGCATTTAATTACTTTGAGTTAATTATTTAGTGCAAAGGTTTTATTTTCGTAACTGTAATCGAATACTCAATCGATAATCTCGCGAAAACTATCTTTCTCATATTTCTCCGCTTCCAGATTGCGGATTGAGGTGATTTTTCATATTCTAAGATAAAAAAAATATGACTAATTTTTTAGAACATATCTCAATTCATTAAATTTTGGGCCCACCGTTTTCCATCTCCTTTCATGATTCGAGGTCAACGGGAAGTCCCCTATGGGTTTTGATTCCCTTGCGAGTGTCAAAATATGCGGCATAAACGGAACATAAACGCCAGTATCTTTTGATTGTGTTAACTTAGAAGTTTGATTTTTTCACTGCTTCAAGGGATTGTAGCCCGGAGTATTTTCTATAACTCCACGTGTTCCTGAGAAAAAGGGTCTTGGCACATGGACAGACAGATGGACAACGAAGTGATCTTATAAGGGTTCCGTTTTTCCTTTTGAGGTACGGAACCCTAAAAATCGACCTTGTAATATTTTAATATGAGTTTTATTGGCACCACGCCAATTATTATTTTATGTAAGTATTTTACATTCGTACAACTGGTTTGTGTTGTTTTTTCTCCTTACGTAGGTATGTAAACGTAACAATTTGACGTTAAGCAAAACTGAACTTGCAAGCTTGATTAATGAATTAATTATCAATCTTTGATTAAATAGCATTTTACAACTAGTTTTGAAATTCTTAACACCGTTTCTAATAAAGACATGGCCTATCAATTTAAGACTCTCAATTTTTGCTGTGGAAGAACGGCATCACGAATTCAGGAGCAACGGTAGGTAGGTACTGGGAATATCAACAAACGCACGAACTTCTCTTTACCGGCGACATGAAGGTTATTCACCTGACATAATTAGTCATTTTACATATCACGGACGTGGTTTGTAAAATGAATAGCTAATATAATACAAATAAAAATCGATGAATGAACATTAATTAACAAGTGCATGCAAAGGAAGTAATAAACTTTGCTCTACGGACCGTACACATAGGCCTAATTTTAGACAAGCGCCAAGTGCGCTTAAGGGGGAAGCGCCAAGGAACCCCGTAAAATAAAAATTTTCTTACGTTTTTAGCAATTTGCAGGACAGTGTTCATATATTTCATGACATGGTCATTGAATAGGGCTGAACTTAGAGGGTTGTATTGTTGATTGTAATGTTTATAATTATGTATACACATACTTGTTACGTTCACGAATTATATTTTGTTCAACATACAACCTGACACTGGACCAGCAAAATGCAAAAAACGTAAGAAAGTTTGAATTTCGCGGGCTAGCCTGGAGCTTCCCCTTAAACCGACGTCTTAACTCATAAAATGGGAAAGGGAAACTTGCGTCATAACTGTGTAAGGCATTTTCGTAAGTTTGTACAATTTGCATAATAGGGTCACTTTTCCTTGTTGAGTTTTCGTATAGCCATAAAGCTAAGGGCTGAGCAGAATAAGAAAAGGTGTCTCAGCTAACAAAGAGAGTCTTTGACAGCTAATCAGCAAGAACATTCATAATTCAGTGAACTAAATGAAAAAAAAAACCGGCCAAGTGCGAGTCGGACGCGCACACGATGGGTTCCGTATCACAAGACAATAAAAACTCGTTTCTTGTAAGTAGACCCACTTTTATGTTTACTAAGTTTATTTATTTATTTGTTGTTATAGCGGCAATAGAAGTACACACTCTCTTTAAATTTCAACTGTCTACCTATTACGGTTTATGAGATACAGCCCGCTGACAGTCAGGCGGACGGACGGACGTCAGCGGGGGTATAGTAATAGGGTTACGTTGGGTTCCTTTGGGTACGGAACCCTAAAAACTAGTAAGGAAATCCTTAATTAATTGCAGAATAATTAAATTAAAGCTTTCTCGCTGCTACGGTGAGGTTCAGACTTCTACATTCTATCTACACTACGACGGGGCAAGTGTACCTACATAGTCGCATTTTCCTCAAATGAAAATGAGTTATTTCCCGTGATTAAAATAACTCTTATCTGATAAATAGTTTTCTGCGAACTGTGGTTGAATGGCATTATAAGCTTGTGCAATTAACGCCACTCTGCTCTGTGAGTAAAACACCTTTACATGTCTAGGTATAGGTGTTTGGACCCAAGGTCTAAAGCACGCGCCCCACCGCCGACAAGGAAGCAACTAGCTATCAACGATTTTCTAGCTCCAGAAACGTAAATACAGATTCTAGGTTCCGTGAAAATAAAAGAAATACAGCATTATACATATTAATAGTTGATCAAATGATCACTGACTATGCACACCGCCGCCGGCGAGTACTCGTTTGTTGCAGCGACAAGAGTTATCAAAGAGAGGAGCGTCGCTTGGCGGACAAAACACTCGCTGAGAGAATCTCGCTTGGTACTATGCATACCAGCGAGCAATCTCTCGTCGCCGTTGCGCACTCGTTGCTCATTAACTCGTTTTTAGTTGCTATCTTTACTCGCTTCTCGTTAATCGCCGGCGGTGCGACAGGTGCCTAACGCAGCGCATTATTTGCATCTGTCACATTTGTGTTCTCATAATGTTAAAACAATGGTGGACCGAATAAGACCAGTGTGTACATGGAAACTGAACCTTATTTTGTTCTGTCTACTAGTAAAATCTTCCTAATGTAGCTTTTGTTTTATGTGCGTTTTCATCTATGCTGATGTAGTAAAGCTTAAAGTAAGAGTTTGTGTGTTTGTTTGAACGCGATAATCTCTGGAGCTACTAGTCGGTTTGAAAAATCTTCTTGCATTTAATAGCCCACTTCTTGAGGAAGGTTAAGGCCATTTTCATATCAAAGAGAAAAAAGTCAGAAAAATCACTAAGCGAAAACCAAGTCGGTAAGCGGGTTCATTCCCAGTCGCCCCCGCGGGGATTGCCACCGGAGGCAAATGGGAATAAAAATTCCCAGTCGCCCCCACTTCAGTTTCGCTATACATTGCTTTGTTTCTCAAACTTTATTTCAATGTTATCATCAATTACATAGATGCAAGTTTGGAATTAATTTCCTTATCTTCTTAGCGTGTCGATAGCAATCTAAATGTACTCGGCCCAGAATTCGGCTACTTGTTTGGCGCCTTCATCACCGTCCATCAGTTCCTGTAACGTGCAGCTGACAGGACACGCAGGACACGATATTAAGTGTCCCATCGTTTGTGGGACAGCACCACATTTACACTCCAAGGCGGAGTCGTCTATGAATCTCCACCTGAACAGGTTATCCTTGCTTCGGCCTACCTGGGTCCGGAGTCTGTTTAAAGACTTCCAGATTACCCAAGGTAACTCATGTCCAGTTGGGAGATCTTCAGCGGGTGGGACGAACGGTTTGGGTAAGGTAGCACTGTCTCGCCACAGCTTCAGTCTCTCTTGTGATGGTCCGCCAGAGATTGGAACGACACACTTTAAAAAACTGTTTCGGCTTTTCAGCCTTTGTGGCACAAGGATGTTGTCGTGCAAAGGGTGTCGTGTGTCGGAGACCATTTTGGCTCTTTCGCTGGAGCTTGCCACCGCTCTGCGAACCACTGGTGGCGCTATTCCTGCTAGCGGATACAGCATTTGTATTTCCTTATTATTTTATTCTTCACAAGAAACAAAGCAATGTAAAGCGAAGCTGAAGTGGGGGCAATGACTTCCCAGTCACCACCGGTGGTGACTGGGAATTTTTATTCCCATTTGCCTCCGGTGGCAATCCCCGCGGGGGCGACTGGGAATGAACCGGTAAGCGGGCGGGCGATGCGATCCTACGGGGTCCGAGGGAGTTTTATAAAAAAGAGTATGTATGTTACGACTTCCACGCGAACGACGAACGGGCAGAAACTGGTGTTTAGATATAGGTGTTTGTACCCAAGGTGTGACGCAGTGTATTATTTGCATCTGCCACATTTTGTGTTCTCGTATGTTAAAACATGTTGTCTGTGTGGTGCCGGACTTAAAGAATAGCACCACCCCATACTTCCCGTGGGTGTCGTAAAAGGCGACTTAGGGGCGTACCGGAGAATGGGCAGCAGCGTTCTCTATGCATTCCACCACCATACCATACTGCGATCGCCAACCCGCCTGCCAAGCTTGGCGATTATGGCAACCCCCCCCCCCCTTTTGGGGGAGGCCTATGCCCAGCACTGGACGTCTTTCGGCTGAAATGATGATGATGATGATGTTAAAACAATGGTGGGTCCTATGCTGCACAGTGTACACATGGAAATTGCTCCTTCATTGCGTCGCCTTGCTGCACTGCAGCAAAGCACATTAGCTTCTGTCAGTTATCTCACTATTCTGAGATTTACAGACTTCCAGGAATAGTGTGTAATTCAAAGCCGCACTATATCATGTCACACCAGGAAACGGCGCACCTTATTTTGTTCTATGTTGTATTATGCTAGGCGTAAACACTAGTTAAATCTTCCTAATGTGGCTTCTATGCGCATTTTTATTAGGTACAAAATAGATAAATTAACAAGCATGCTAAGCTTCTACTTACATAAATATTTTAAATACACGGGTTCGGGTGGCAACGGGACCCCACTAAGGCTCCGCTGTCCGTCTGTCACAGGGTACAGCCCTTTTGAACTGTAATAGGTAGACACTTGAAATTTTCACACAACATGTAAGTACTACATCAGACCTCTATAACAACAAATAATAAAAATAAAATAAAGTAAAAAATTAAAAGCGTTATTATTTTTTTTTACTTTATTCTGCCATACAAAAAACTTGTATTTTTTTACTAAAGAATTTGTAGTTTTGTAGTGTTAAATATTGTACATTCGTACGGAACCCTTCGTGGTATTTTTTAAATGCGGTAAGTTATAATTGGGCTTGAAATTTTATATCGCATTATTTATATAACCAGGATAAACATTCCCCGATGTTTGTATGTAGTAGAGCGGAGAACGTGACTCCCGGTTTTAGTAAACAAACAATGTTTGTATTGTAATTTCAGCAGGTGGACTTTCTAGGCACGTTTCTGTGCTTGAATAACTTGGGAAAAATGTAGGTACTCGCATATGAGCTGACGGCAAAGCTTTAACTTATTTTACTAATTTTGGTCAAAATATATCATGTCAATCCGTAAAGAAAAATAGAAAAAAAAAACAGTGGTGTCGGCACTCCCGCCGACAGAAGTGAAAACGAAACGCAAACAGAATACTTTGCTATCAGCACTCACTGACATATCGGATAAACATTAAAACAGAGTACATCCCGAGGACAGACGAACACATCCGAAGCGGGTATTTTTTTAATAGTCTAATAAGACTTTTAAAAAAATACCCGTAAGCGACACCGCGCGTGTTTTGTTAATAAACAAAACACGCGCGGTGTCGCTTACGGTAACAGTGGCGCGACTTCAATGGTTTTTTTTCCATCCCAAAAAATGCCCAACGCGCCCAAAGAAGTTTTCAATTCAAAAATCAAGGTAACGTTTTATAGTTTATTTTATAATTTTATCAAAGTAATCTTGAAAAATCATAAGGTAAGTATTATGTTTGTTTACTAGGATGACTTAAAAAAATGGCTACATATTCTCATTTTCATTGACTGGCCCGTTGGTCTAGTGGTTAGTGGCCCTGACTGCTATGCCGGAGGTCGTGGGTTCGATTCCCACCCAGGACAAATGTTTGTGTGATGAGCATGATCATTTGTTCTGTGTCTGGGTGTAATTTATCTATAATATGTATGTATTTAGAAATATATAAGTATGTTTATCAGTTGTCTAGTACCCATAACACAAGCTCTGCTTAGCTTGGGACTAGACGGCGTTGTGTGATAGTTGTCGAATATTATTATTATTATTATTATTCTAATCATCAACAAAGAAAATAAATTTAATTTCAGGATATCCATTCATGAACAAAAAATTACAACTAAGTACTTAAGAATTTTTTGTTTCATTAAAACATCTCAGATAAGTGGCGCAGACGCCTGACCTTACAGGCCAAACTAACCGACAGAGACGAGACGAGACGTCCAAAATTCTTTCACGTCCACATAAACTAGTCACGGTTGTAATGATTTCTGGGTTGCCTTCACCCAACAATCATGTTTATTCCAAATTCCGGGACTGTTTCTGTTACGTTTCCTTACGTCTACTTCAGAGCCGCATGAACATTTAAACTGATCGCAAATTCTATGAAAACTTCATGGAAATTGTTCTACCAGAATCGCGTCGCACCGTCGCGCGTCGCGCCTGGCTACGGGAGCATTTAAATCGGCAATTCAATATGATGACACCGACAGATTCTTGGCACATGTACAAATCTCCTTCCTTAGAAACTCATTAAGGGCTTTACTAGAGATCTTTTATAGGTTTTATTAGAATGGCCATCTAATGAAGTTTTATGTTTGATTTCGACGAGGTTTTAAGCAGTTTCGGTAGTTGACGGACCAGCTAAAAGCCCAGAATCAAAACATACATTTATAAAGTAAAGCTTCTGAGGACTAGCCTAATGTCAACGAAAAAGATTTTTCAAAAACGTCTTGTTCTAAACGACATCGACATCCAAAGGGCACTCTCTTCTGTAATTCAAACACAATCGTCATCTAAATGTTACATATGCTACTTTCCGCTCTTGTGAAGATAAAGGCGAAACACAAATAGCTTCAGGACGTTACCCTTGTCAACGCTAGCTTTTCACTTACCTAAGTTATGGTCCTATTGTTCTAAATGCCGAGCGAGTGCCGTCCTGCCGCTTGGCGGGGTGTTTATCTTGTTCTTACTCCTTTGCACCAGCTAATAGCAAATCATTTCAACTTTCTACTTTCGTCGTTTCAGCCGATAGACGTCCACTACTGGACACAGGCCTCCCCCAATTTTGGGAGGGTTTGCCATAATCGCCACGCTTGGCTGGCGGGTTGGCGATCGCAGTATGGTATGGTGGTGGAATAAATAGAGAACGCTGCTGCCCATTCTCCGGTACGATCCTTAGTCGCCTTTTACGACACCCACGGGAAGTAAGGGGTGGTGGTATTCTTTAAGTCCGGCACCACACAGACCACACAACTTTCTACTTTATTAATGACTAACAATATCCCCCTACCGAGTCTTACTAAGGCGTATCGTGTTACCCAGTAACTGGGTTGTGAAGATCAGAGGGCAATTCTAGTAATTTTAAGAACGTTCAGTCTGATCTCAGTCCCAATCTGTCAAAAATACCTCTATTTGCCTACATGTTTGACAAAATTTTGACATTTATTAGTCGCCGAGATGAGACTGCGTCTAAATTTTGAAAGTTTTAAACTACGAGAATTGTCCTTCTGACAGGCAGCCAGCTAAAATACTGGTATTCAGCTACATCCGGTTAGACTGGAAGCTGACCCCCACATAGTTAAGAAAAGGCCAGGCAGATTGAATTTCCTCCGATTCATATTAACCAGCCTGATATCCTGTATTTCATTCTAATCGCATTTGTACGCAAAACATTGGCCATATATCTCTGCAATAGGTTGAAAATGTTTGAGAAGCCTCGCGTTCGTTACCCTTTGTCATATGGATACGCCAAAACAATGCTGTGATTTATGTGTTCATGGTTTGCAAGTTTGCTCGGTTGCACACCTACTTGTGTACAGAGGTACGACTGTATATACAATAAATTACGTTTAGGCCAAACTGTCAGCTACGCGGGTTAGCCCGATATTATCAAAACTTTCAAAACAAAATCTGACTTCGAAGCTGAGAGGAAAAAGTTTGTCTATACTTGTGTTGGTGAAGATGAAATACCGGGAAAAGGAAATGTTCTATCAGTGTTAGGCTGGCCATTAATTCACGAGAGCCCCTAATTGGAAAATCCTTTTCAACGAGAGCCGTTGTAGACTAATGTGCATAATTGGACCCTCGACCGTGGACAATCGCTAGCGAAATGGGGCCCATCCCAAGTTTTTGTAAAGCGAGAAGTGGACAGGCGTCGTTTAATTTAGAGATTAAAGACGTTATATTCATAATATCTACTGCAGTGCGAACATGGATTTGCCAGAAATGCTTTGTAAAAGAAGTTAAGCCTGATGATTACGAATATTATGATGTATCTGCAATTCAGTAGATTATCTCCATCCACCAGAAGAACATTAAACTATCTCATAAAGTCTCATTATGACAGGAAGTTACGTGTGGTTGGTGATTCAACTTTATCCGGCTCGGCAACATCCCGGAGCTGAGGGCACTTTGCGTTCCGGAAGAGGCCATGTTGGACAAAGAGTGGCGAGGAAGCTGAACAATCAAACTTAGGTCACCGATGCTCCCCAGATATCGAATTGAGAAATCAATTTCGAAACGAAGCGTTTGGCAAGGATGCCATTTGTAAAACATCGAAATTGAAATCGTGTTTTATGACACAAACCGAATCGAAAATGTCCAACTTTTATCATTTTGCTCGAATTTAATAATAATAACCTCCTAATTAAGCAACGATGACTGGACAAACAAGTGGAGGACGACGGAATAAAACCATTAATTAATTTCGTATTAGTGTCAGTTCCCACAGAAATTATAGAGTTAGCGACACGTTAATAACGATAATTGGGCAGAAATTTGAATTTTACACATCCATAATGTATACGAAATGAATTGGTAATAATTGCCCCTTTGGATCTTTGATTAATGTTGCAATTCAATTTCTTTTTTACAAGCTTTTATTTAGAGGCAACTAAGAGACCAAACCAGTAAAGTCAAGGCTAGAGATCGCAGAATTCCATTCTATGTATATCGATTAAATTATTTAAAGTATGTCTACCATGACAATTCTAAAGCCTTGCACTGATAAGAGGTATTGTTAAAGTCATGTATTTTAATAGGCCTTGTTCATTAAGGTCTTGGGAACAAAATTGAGATTGTAATGATACACGTAATGTCTCGTCGAGGTCGTCCCAGATCATCTTAAATAAGAGGCCGATTCCGTACAAACCGTTTAAATATCGTGTTTGCGAAGCGTATTTACCTTGATGTCCTGTTACGCAGGGTCAAAGATCATGGGTACCTACGCATTTACGAAATCTCAGTAGGATTTAGCATCTTGAAATGAAATTACGTCCGTACAAACAAATTTATAATTGAAATCACACACGAGGAAGTAATTATAACATAACACAACATTACATTTTTAGTTTTAAATTAAACTCGACAAATTTGATCATCGAGGGATTCTGCGCACAAGAGAATTCATAAAGCAAACTCGAGGTCAGAATGAACAATGGTTTTTTTAATTGAACTTTAATGTTGCTTGACTTTTTTTTGTATGTTCAAGAGGTTCTTAATCTAATCCGCGTTGTATAGTTTTTTTATTAATAAGTTTTAGTTGTTTTAAGTCTTTAATTTAGTGTTAGTGCCAGCAGAATGTTGTTTACATTGTACTTCAGTATCCAGTAACAGATAACCAGACGCTTCGGCCGAGCCCTTTCAGTCACGCCGCCATTCGTGACTATCATTGATGTGGCTTTTAGATAAGCCTACGATATTATTTACACGAAGAATTTATTCTTCTGTTTGGTCCACGATAAAATAGAATAAAGCTGAGATTGTAAGAATCTTGTAAGATACAGACTACAGTGATATTTTATGGTATTTATTTCAAGTTCAAGAGTAAGAAATATTACGTAGATATCAAAATTAAATATTTTCTCGTCTTACTCAGTGGTTTGTGGAATACAGAGTGAATTTGCAGAACTAAATCTTCGATAAAGTTGACTGCAGAGGACTTTCTTAGTAGTTTTTACATTTATCCCTAAATAATCCTTAGTAAAAGACATCTAATATCGTTTTGGGAGGATAAATAATAATTGGGGAGAACACTCGCACTAAGCAGCCAACAAGGATCGGCAAGGGGCCATTTGTTTTGCAATAAAGTCGTCTTGCCCCATCTGCACAAATGAAAGGTCAGTAGATGGCCAGACCTTAATTAAACTCAACGAATTCGTAATCCAGTCAGCTCGTTCCTATTAAGAAAATATCAAGAACTTCTACTAAGAAAGCGTACTGTAACGTAGTAAAAATGCTGCAAACTTTGCCTGTTCCTTATTAGTTTACTAAAGTCTTCAAGTTGTAGTAAGAAAACTTCATGAAGTCACATTTGTACAAGTACTTGGAAAGACTGTACACTTGCTTCGCCTGAATAAATTATGAAAATAGATGGAAGCATTTATGAGCGAGGCATGATGAATGAGAGTATTCCAAAAGAAAACAATACTTTTAAGGAAAAAGGTCGACGTACTGATGATGACGAAGATCTACGTAGTTACGCTGCATATTATGGGTTATGTGTTTGTATTGTATCATTATAAATAGTAAAGTCCATGCCGCTTACCTTACGATGGTAAAAATATATCAGCAGGGTTTACTTACCTGAAAACAAAATGTTTACATTAGCTACAAGTTGGATAAAAATAAAAGAGCATAAGAATCAGGATCACAAAAAAGCAAAAGAAAAGAATGGTCTTAAAATAAATGGGCTTTTTATTGTTTTAGCGGTTGCACGAATTGTTTCAGTATGCAGGCGGTAACAATCGAAATGTTCAAGTAGGTTGACCCCTCTACATGCAAAGGGCTGCGGGATCGCTTTCAATATTACCTCCGTGTCACTTATCCCGTTGACATTGGGCATAATTTCGCTTGGAACATTATGTTAGATCCTGGTACAAATTGTTTACGGGAACGAAAAGGCCAACAAGTTCGACCATTGTGGTCAATAACGGATAATTGAAAAACGCTTACAAATTCGATTGTGAAGCCATGCGAGAATATTTCTTATGATTTACGATTGGGCGAGGTTAAAATACCGAGGTAGGTTATTCTTATTTTGGCAGTTAAATATCGCCGTTTCTTTTTTGCCAATGTAAACGATGTAGCAATTGTACGATCCGGATTTCACGACGCGGCGACGACGTAGAGAATGTGTAATTACGACGACGAGCTTTTCGATTATGTACTTAATTAGAATGTTTTACAACAGACAATCCAATAAAAATGCGGGCCCAGAATACAATTACGTTTAATTCTAATCATCTATCAATGGAGCATTGTGGCGCCCGCGCAGTCGGGCGTGAAAATGTAAACCGATCGGAATAGGAATGCAACGATAAGTGAATAGGGCCTAATTAAATGAGGGCCGTTGTTAGATAATAATGGCCGACGCACTGTAGGTCACGAAGCTAAGGGTCCGTGATGCGATCGCGCTTTTGTTAAACAGATGTTCGCTCACACATTGGATGCAGATGTTTGCGAACTGTGACAGATTTGGACATTGATACTGATTCGCCTTTGTGCTCTTCACCTGCTTTTCGCTATAATCTATAATATATTCAAATTAAAAATAAACGCTCGGGCTAAAGCAAAAAAACGCCTAATGGATTTTACACAAAAAAAAATCAAGTACAGGTCTATGAAAAACGTATTTGAAAGTTATTCATGAGTTCATGATTCACACTTTTGTAGAATGACGTCAGTGGTGCATGGGGGAGGTGAGACGACATCTGGCGTATATCAAAAAGCTATTTTAAAATGATAAGCATGATAACATCGAATCCATATCACTAATGCACCGCCCTGTGCGTTAAATTACAATTACATTTAAGTCATTATGCCGTGATTACTATTGTATACAGTCGAGGGGAGGATTATAGGATGAAAGGACCATTATTACATCCTAAACGTTTTATTTCTGCGGTTACATCGGCACGTGTTTTAAGCAAATTGTCGTAGAAATAAACGAACCTTAATTGTGACCACATGCATTTTATATTTGGTCGTGTAAAATTGACGTGATAACTTTCGTAAGGAAGACTTTTATGGTCAAATACACGAAAAAAGTAGCCATTCACTGACGATACAATCTGGTTATGAAAACCCGTCTGGACAGTAATGTGAGGTAAAACGTGGATACTAAGTGCCCCAGTGAAGTCACCGGTAATTTCAACCGTGCCCAACTGACCGAAACGGATGAGCGTAAGAGCCCGCACATCACGAATACATTAAATTAAATTTAAAAAAACTACGGTATTAATGTCGTTCTAAACTGCTCTAATATCATTAGGCGTGTTACGAAAAATGGAGTGTTTTCGTAATTAACCTCTAATGTTTAAAACGAGCTGATTAACGTTTTCAAAATTGGTTAAATGTTTTGACGTATTTAAATTTATAAAGCGCCAACCGTATTAAATTAATTAATTAATGCCTTGCGTTCACATTTTATGTTGTTGCTCTGAAGTCATAGCACGTGTTAGGAGCAGCTGTTGTAATAAAAAGCAACAAAATGTAAAAGTTATTGTGTCGCCGGATCTATGTATTATTCGCTAAACACAATACACTTTATCATCTGTCGGTAAAGCGCGATTTAGATTATGTTTTTATCTCGCGTTTCATGTAGATTGTAGACACATGGTCATCCTTTTGTAATGGACGTAATTGTGCTCCCGAAAAGTACCCCAAATTGAATGATATTATTCAATTCAATAAGCAGAAAGCAAGAAAATCTATAATGTTTGCCAATAAAAATCTAATTCAGAAAGTAAAGTAAATTGAAAGTACTACTGAAGATAAGCGGAAAAATCGATCGAAAAATAAATCGTAGCTTTCAAGACCGCTACGAAACTACGTAGAGCTTCGCAGATACGAGATGTTTTTTAACCGACTTCAAAAAAGGAGGAGGTTTCTCAATTCGACCGTATATAATGTTTTTTTTTTTTTTTTTTGATTTGGTTATTTTTTAAAGTAACTTGAGCATTTGCTCTCGAAAATCATCATTTGGTGAAGTGGAGCTGATGATGAAGACCACAGGTGGACATCGGAACTACTCAATGACAAATATTTCACGGGTTGCGATTCGATTACTTTAATATGGTTGCTAAGCAATTTATGCTCGTCACAATGCGTATGGTGAGTGATTGGTTCTTACCGGGAGAACTCCACAACAATTAACGTCCCAGCATCGGGAAAAGCAATATTTTGTAAAAGGTGTTGAACAGTTGGCATTGGGCTATTGTAACTAGATAAATTACAAGCTGATCAACCAAAAAGTGAAAAATAAAAACATGTTTACAAAAAATCAACCGACTTCCAAAAAAAACACTACAAATTAAAGTTATTTTTCAATTTGTAAGTAGTGTTTTTTTGGAAGTCGGTTGTTTTTTTTTTGTAAAAATGTTTTTTTTATATATCTAAATCAAGTAACAAGATGTTTACTCATATTGGTGGCGGGTCCCGGATTGAAAACGCTCACGTATCATAAATTCATATAATACACTTCTAAATAATATTTACAGTTTTAATTAAACTGTCAAACAATGCAATTTTATCGCAATCGTAAATGCAATCTCATTATTATCTTCTATTTTTACGAGGGGTCGATGATAATACCACGGAATTACAAACCATATGGATGAGCGAAATGTATCTGATCTATGAATGAAACTGGCATGTGTTTGAGTGATCTTTTAAACGGTAATAAAAACGTTACGTTACGTTTTATCCCAATTTGGTCCATCCATCTGTCACGTTTTATTACGCAACCACTTAATCTCTCTTCATAGGCGAGAAATATACTTACTTCAATAAATGACTTTAAATCAATGTAACAACTAAATTAATTCAATTTATCGGCGTAAAGATATCAAAAGGACGTCAATTAAATGTTTAACCACTTAATTATCGCTGAAATAGAGACACCTGAACAGGAAAGTAATGTACGGGGAAATTAATACAAACAGTACTATGATATGACCGGATCGGTGAAGTTTCCAAATTACGGTAAACGACGTCACGTAGACATCCAAATGTTAAACCTAATATTGTACTTATTTATTGAAGAAACGGGGCAGAAACTTTCCTAATCATAACTTGAATTCAATATAGTAGATCTCGGGGTAACTGCCTTTGGCTTCGAATCTCCCCAACGTCCCAAATGCGGTTCGTCCCTCGAATCTTAAAGGAGCGTGTTTATTTTCCGGATGGTTACTTCTGTCAGTTATATTAGAAGACATAAAAGTTTGAGATGTTATTCCTACAGAGTTTAGTCCTATTTACATCATCATCTGCCTAGCCTTTTCCCAACTATGTTGGGGTCGGCTTCCAGTCTCATCGGATGCAGCTGAGTACCAGTATTTTACATGGAGCGATTGCCTATCTGACCTCCACAACACAGTTACTGGGTAATACGATACCCCTTGGTAAGACTGCTACCAATTTACATATCAATTCATATTTGACTTGCTACGGAAAAAAGCATCTAATGGAGTATCAATTTCTCTTTTCTAATCCATTTTCCGTATTAACAACCTGCCTTTTAAAAGGTACTGAAAGTTTGAGAAATTTAATTAAGACGCCGATAATGTGTTTGCCCCCAGCGTTCCGTCGATTGAGTTTTACTATGCCATTACCCGTGGCGAACAACGCATAAAACGCATCACTTTGCATGGGAAAAACAAATAAATTATCTTAAGGGGGCACTTGAAGAACAATTTATCTAAAGTTCTAGTCTCTAATAATTCACTGTTATGGCTATGTTGGCAAACAAAAGCAAATGCGGAAGAGTAGTAAAGTTGGTCGATGTTATAATATTGTTTCCTTGTGCCGTAGTCCGTAGTCGCGGAGGGCGAGCGAAAGCTTAACTTTACCTTATTCACTCAAAGCACGAAACGCGAGTTAACCGCGCACATTGTCTTCGTGTTCAAGTAACGCGAACTAATATGTTTCACCGTCACCGTTACGCTACCGGCTGTAAGATTGTCGGTACGCGGTTGGATCATATTTGACGCAAGACAAACATTCCGCATTATTTAATATAATAAAGCCATAGGGAAGGCGTGATTTAGAACACGGAACGTGAGTCTGGACGCCATTGTTTTAGTGCTTTTAATGCTCTGTATTTTATTGTTCCGGCTTCGAGTTATGAGTTACACCGGCACGACACAGTGTTCAGCTTTCTGCTTTGTTTTAAACTATTAGTCCTTAGGCAGTGTTAAAAAAGCTCTGTATTGTTTTACGTGACAATGGGTAGCAGATGAAAACATCGTAAAAAAATAACGATTCAGCTTCTTTCAGCATTACAGATGGAGCAGCTGTTTGAAGGAGTATCACATATCGGGCCTCCCCGAAATGCGAAGACAATTTCGTCTAAAAAAAGTAAAAGTGTGCATGAAAACAAAAGTTTTATAGTCAGTTAGATAGTACGTGACAGGATAATGTGTTGCAATGTGAATGCGGCGTCTAGCCTTAAATGGTTAAGTGAACCATTGGGTTCAAGTTCGTATGGACGATAGGATCGCGGTGGGTGTTTGTTTTGTTGTGACGTGAGAGCCGCGGGCGCCGGCAGCGTCTATGCTTCTAGAGGTGCTATTATAAAACGTGGAAATATTGTTACTTACTGAAAACGGCAGTATATTTTTTAATGGAAGTGGCAATATCTAATTACAGAACTGCGCAGCGCAGTAAGAGCGTCTGACTGTAAGTCAAAAAGGTTATGAAGATTATTTGACCACAATAAATTTTTGGGCTTGAATTAATTTTATTTATTAACGTTCGATTTTATTCGATCGATTGAGTTTATAATAATCATAAAATATTTAATATTAAAAATTACATTAGCATTAACTGGCTTTTTATGATAATCTGCCACAACATATTAAACAGATGCCATCTACCTATAAGCATACAAAAACCTCGGCTGGTTATAGCAATCGTTGTATAGGTACTATGTCCGTCATCAAAAACATTCAAACATGCAATCAAGCCAACAATAAAAGTCAAGCAACTAATGTTTAGAGGTCCTTATAAGGACCAGAGTAGTCATCATAAACCTTCGTTTAATTGATAGTGAACGACCACACCTCAATAATTAATAAGTTGAGGCCACTAAAAAGGCGAGCTTGTTAATGCGAATGGTATTCATATTCTAATCACGCCCAATCCCTTCCAGCTAATCTAATTCAACGATTAAGTCCTCAATAGCGCCGCACCGTATCTGGTTTCTATAATATCCGAGTTGTTCAAGAGGCAACGCGGTACAAAAATTCGACAGAAAGTCGGAGTAATGCCATACCGGTTTGGCCCGTGTAGGCGTGTGTTCTCTAGATTACTCTCTGAGTAGACTTGTTCAGTTGGCGGCTAGGTGGAGGCGCCCTAAAATATTTTCGTCTTATCGAATTTGATTTATGAACGCTCCAAGCGTCTTTAGGACAAGGATACCAAGATACTTATCGAAGAAGTTCTTATTGTGAAGTTTCTATTGGAGTGTTTCTATCGTGTGGAGTTTCTATTTTCGTGTGTTTAAAGGAATATGCAAACAAACCGGCGTTTATTTTTACTCCGATGTGGAAGAGTGAATTTATATGATTGTTTATCTTTGAGTCTCTTAAGATGATTTACATCTGCTAATTATTAAGTGGCAATCTGGTTTAGTATGGATTCGATTGTTTTTTATTAAGAAACGGTCTATTTCAGATTCCATTACTAGGTCAGTTTACACCAGACAACAACCAGCGGCCAACAGCTCAGTGGCGCGGGCGGCGGCGGCGCGGCGGTGGTTCAGTGGCCAACTTTGAAAACGAATGATGTAGGTACATCATTGTTTTCAAGGTTGGCCACTGAGAACTATCCCACAGATTAATTTTATTTTCTATCACAATTTTTTCATCTTTACCTAAGTACCCAAAAATAATATTATTATATTGATTTATAGATTTATAAGTAGCCGATTCCTATAATTTACGGACCGTTATTGGTAAAAATTAAGACTTGCCAATAATAAAGCCAAGACCAAGCTTTGCATAGTACTTAGACCCTCCCATAGGGACTTCCATAGCTACTTAGCTATCACAGGTAAAATTAGCTTACAAATCTATTTATTATATTCCCAGTTTGGCAATAAAAAATGCTACCACTCTGGTAAGCAAAACGGTTCGTTTTTGTTTATAGAAACCGAGCATTAGAAGAACACGTCCCCATTTGCACTAAATCTTAAATCAGTCAATATTAGTACTAATGATACAGACTCCTTAATTAAAACATGAGCTCGCTTGTGAAAACAACCCCTAAGTGCACCTTAAAAGAACATTTTAACAGAAGCACATGTATTTGTTTGTAACACTCTCATTAGAAAGTACAGACGTATTTATTGTTATGTTTATAGTTTTTAAGCTAAAAATAAAAGGAGTCTTAATGAAGGGCGTGAAAGTATGCTTTACTTCGGTTCACACCTTCCCCGTGTAATGTCCTGAGGTTTGATTACTTTAAGGAGCGTGTTTCTGCTATTTTTGTTCAAACTTAGGGTGCCACACACGAAATTTGTACCATTTTCTAAGGAATTACACTTTCCATTATGTTGGCGGGGTATAAATAAACATGGGAGATTGGTTTCTAATTCTATAACAATCTGTTCTGTTTTCTAGTTTAGACAAATTGGATGTTTGGACGACGGGAATGATGACAGGTTTTTGGTTTTTTTAGTGAACAATGGAAGAAAATTACCATTTAACCCAAGGACTCGTTGCAACTTATAGATGTTAAAATTCTTGTAGAACTTCAACTTGGAGGTTCCGGGGTTTCCTAAACTAAGGCCCTGGAGCTGCATTGGGGAAGCACTCCGGTATCACCGAGCGTATTTGACGGACAGAGCCGTCATCTACCCCGGTCGCGACGGGGAGTGGAACCAGCGAGAGATGTCGTGCAGTGTCCCACAGGGATCGGTTCTGGGGCCGCTCCTATGGGACATCGGTTACGACTGGGTGCTGCGGGCCGACCTCCCTGATGGCGTCAGCGTGGTTCGCTACGCTGACGACACGCTGGTCCTGGCACAGGGGAGGTCGCATCATGCGGCGGCCGACGCGATGACACGCGGGGTTGCGATAGTCGTGGAGAGGATCTGGCAGTTGGGTCTCGAGGTGGCATTGCACAAGTCGGAGGCCATGTCGTTTCATGGGTCCCGGAACAGGCCACCATCGGGATCTCAACTAACGGTAGGAAGGTTCGCATCGGCGTTAAGACAACGACGAAATACCTGGGTCTCGTCCTCGACAGCCGGTGGAACTTCGTCGAGCACTTCCGACGTTTGGCCCCCAAACTCGAACGGGCCGGGGCCGCCTTCAAGCGGCTCTTGCCCAACCTGAGGGGGCCAAACGCCTCCTGCCAGAGGCTTTAGGTGGAGCGGACGGACCTCCGGCGCGATCTCTTGGCGGCATGGAAAGAGCGACTGTCGCAACCCAGCGCAGGGCACGCCACGATAGTAGCAATAAGACCCCTCTTTGAGGAGTGGCTAGAGAGGCGGCCCGCGCGCCCTACCGCCTGACGCAGGTCCTCACCGGACACGGATGTTTCGGAGGTTCCTGCACATCATCAGGCGGGAGGAAACCCCCGGGTGTCACCATTGCGAGGATCGCCCAGAGGACACGGTGGAGTACACGGTGGAGGTCTGCCCCTCTTGGGTATCGCCGTGTCCTCGTAGATTCGATCGGCAGCGGCGGCGACCTCTCGTGTACGGCCCTGGTTTAAGCCATGGTCCGGAGGGACTGGAGTGGGACGCAGTCACCTCCTTCTGCGAAGCAGTCATGCTAGCGAAGGAGTTGGCGGGACGGCTGAGGGACAGAGCCTCACGGCCCAGCCGCCGCGGAGACGCGGAGACGTCGGGAGCCGCGTGACGACTCCCGGCCACCGCAGGCGTGGGCCTGCGGACGGAGAGTAATGGGTAGCTCACCGTCCGATCAGGACCAGGCCCGTGCCGGACGACGCGTACGTGTTCCACGTGCGCCTTAAAGAGATGTCAGCGCCAATGAAGGGGCCCGTTAGGGCCGAAGCCTGCATTCTCAAAAAAAGGGTCCATAGAATAAGCGATATTCTATCAGCGATAACGATGTTGGAAAAGTGAAAAATGTATTGGATGGCTTATGTCAACAGAAATACCAAACGCTTAGCCTTGGATGAGATTGCCACTTATTTAAGCATTCTTGGCCTTACCAAGGTAGCAGCTGTTATTTCTACACGGTTTATGATAGTTTATTTGGGCCTCCGGGAAACTCATGACGTAGTCTTTATAAATAAATAGCCTAGTTCAGTTATATTTAATTCACAGTCGTAGTTCAAGAGGCTATATTTTATAATATGTGCTTACGCACACGACGACGTTGTCTACAGACCTCTTCCGACACTCTTACGAGTGTCGGAAGAGGTCTGTCGACAACATGCGTCTGACCTCAAGCAGCCCACGCACATAACTGTACACATACGCTACACTATACCCATGTAATTGTATACACAAACCCTATGAACGTTTTTATAAGACGCGATTCAAGAACCACCCAATAAACTCTCATAAACCATCATACATCAATTTAGAATCATAAAGTCATTTTGAATAGCTAACATTACTCCTATGGCCGGTTTTACACTAACAAAGGGCAAAGTAATGACCCAATGTATTCCACCTGTGATTAAAATCGATACAACGATCATCAGCTTTAGTACTTAAAATATAATTATTATAAATGGCAATATAAAAGTAATATACCTCAAATGAAGAACTGAAAACTTGAATGACAAGATCTGAAACGATGCGACTATTACGTACGAGGCTATAATGCAATAATGAATGACGTAAAAGGATTTTGAGAGCTACAGGGGGTGGCGAACGAACTTTAAGAAAGAACAACTGTGGGCCACGGCACCTCGTAAGAAACACTTGTTTTAAATCACACGTGAAAGTTTTCCTCAAATTTGTCACATGATGAGTGAGCTCTTAGAAGGATATTTGAGAAGAGACGGCGTCAATTTCTTTTGAACAAACAATACTATACATATTTTAGTGATAAATATTTCTTTATAAAGAATTTATCTAATCGTGTTAGTTACATACTTGAGTAAACACATTTTCGTGATAAGATATCCATACCAATCTTTCACCTACATTTGTGTTACAATATATTGACGGTAAATTAAATATGTACTAACTTTTTCTTTCATCGGTGCATCTTATACCTACGGGTAATAAAATACGCATGAAGGATCAATTTGCCCATCATGACGACGATCAGCAAGAGGTCAGTGAACTTGACAATGATTTCGAATCGACCGACACCGACATCCATTGATTTTATTATTCACGTATTGCATTCAAAGAGATGTGTACTGTGAAAGGCGATAACAAATCAAAAACGATCACACGTATTCACCGGTCACCCATATATATTTATAAATTTATTACCAGACACAACGGAAAAAATCGTGTCTTAAATTGTACTTTTTGCTGGTCTATTGTGTCCAGTTTGAGAAGAATTAGGCCTACCTAATTCTTCTCAAACTGGACAAAAAAAAAAAAAGCGAGCATAAAAGAGGATTTAACAATTACCGCAAGAAATAAGACCTATCTTATTTCCTGCGGTAATTGTTAAATCCTCTTTTATGCTCGGTTCCTATTATAAACAAAAACGAATCGTTTTGCTTACCGATGGTTTTTTTATTGCCAAAATGGGCATACCAAATATATTTGCAAGCTAATAAAATTGTACCTGTGACAACTACTACCATATGCGAGGGTCGGGTCTCCCTTGTTTCATCGAAAAGAAATTGCCAAATTATCACTTCCCAAACAATTTTCCGCACTATTTCATTTGCCAAATCATTATTTAGCAAATAAAATTTTCACAAAAAATTGAAACGCAAACCTAATGTGTAATTGGCAAGTGTACGTTTAAATAATAACTTGCTTACCAACTGGTACTTTTACCAATTTTAATGTAGTCAAATATTTCAGTTGGAATAATGTATTTTACGCAAAATAAAATAAGACAAATATTTAGTACCTACCGTGTCGGGGCCCCTATTTCTGTCTGCCTATGATTTCAATTGGCCTGTTTAATATGATATGAGGTAAAGGTATTTTTTTACTTATTCGCTCGCTCTTGCATCCAATGTCGTCTATCGACCGACCGCAACCATGCAATGTACTTAAAAAAGTAATTATGTAAGTAAAACCATGTAAGTAATGCCCATAAAAAAAAAGTTGTCTAAGTACTTATATGTATATTTTTTTTTAATAACCAATCATTTGACTAAATGTTTATTGTCTAAAGATTGTTTGCTGTAATAAATCATTCGATTAAAGACCAAATGCCTAAATGACATTAACCTTGATAATATTCTGCCAAGTAGAAATTTGAGCAATGAAAATGTGCACTACTAAAATCATTCCAAACATTGCATTGGTAGGTATATAAAAAAAGGTTGCTAAAATTTGTTTGGGAAGTGAAATTTTGGCAAAATCTTTTCGGCAAAACGGCAGGATCCCGCGAGGGTCTACTAAGCAAAGCTGTGAAGTTTTTGCTTCATTATTGCTAGAGATACAAGAATCTTCATTTTAACCAATAACGGTACGTAAACTATAGGAATCATTATTAAGAACATACACAATAATGTAATGATTACAATAATATTTTTCTTGTTCGAGACTGACGGCTACATCGTATGAGTCAAGATCTGTAATGAAGGCCAAGGTGTCAAGTGTTGCTCCCTACAGATGCATTATGTGGAACGCTGACTGAATGTTTGCTTTCACTGGCTGTATGCATGCTCGTAACATTACACCGACCATCTAAGCGAGAGCCGAGATAGCTAAACCGGGGGATTAGGCATATACCTACCAAGTTTTTGTAAGAAATAGGGCAACTTAGTGTAAAATAAAAATCTGGACAATTTTACTTTAGTTAGTGAATTCGTGACCTCGTTTGATCTAAAGTTCTAGACCATTTAACACCAGTAAATGACGAATTTGTACATATACGTAAATTGGTACGGGGTTTTTGTATTAACGACGCGACGTGGCGGTGCACAGCGGTAGACCGAGATACGGGGTGCTATGTTCTGTTTATATTTGAGCTAAGGGCCGGTCTGCCCACACCCTCACTCCCACGCCCCATTGTGTGATGACGATCAAACTTATTTACATCACAATAAGACGGCTCGGTCGGCTTAGTTTAATGCCGTGTCATCTCCGTAGAATGTGCCTTCAGTATTTGCCTATCGATAGTTTTCAGAGGGAATTTAATCAAAATAATAGCGTCAATTTCTGTAGAACGAGGAATTCACTATAATATCAACTAAAGTTGGATGGACTATTGTAATAGTACCATAACTAAACATAATTATTATCCTAGCCATTATAACGTCACCATGCCGTATTTTGTGAACGAGCTATCCAACTAAAGCAGGAAAACTTGTAAGAAAATACGCCGTCATAATTTTCTTTTTATTGTGATTCGGAGATATTGAAATCACAATCATTATATCCGTAATTTCGCATGCGGTAGGTACCTAATACATTATTGCGAAATATGAGGTAAGCAAAAAAATAACAATGTTAAGAAACAACACACCTTAACTGAAATTCGATTCATCCGACCGATTGTTTGTTCTTGCAATAAAATGTTCCTGCAATTTGTATGTCGGTTTCGAGCGAATTAAGCGATATACGTTTATGTAAAGAAGTTTTTACAGGAAGAGCACTTTATTCGGGTTCATTAAAAATATAGGTATGAGGATGACGCCATTGTCATATTTAAGTTGTCTGTCTGGACTCTCTGAAGCCGTTGTCTCGGTTGTTCCAAAGAAAAAAAAAACTTCCTAGATCTTTTTATCTCAATAATGGAGACTTTTTGTTTTGATTAAATAACTTTTTTATAAATCTAAACCTAGCTGAATGCTGAAATGTTTCCGGGTCATTGTTCCTACTCAAGAATTTATGTTCCGAAACATTCATAAACAAAAACTGTCGTTGAAACCGTTCCTACACATTTACAGGACGAGATAAGGGGCGCAGGCAGCGAGAGGAAAACATTATTTGATGTTTTGGAAAATACTGGGACAAGCAAAGTAATGATGGCAGCGGTATAGCAGTCCAACGAAGGCCCGAAGGTAAACGGACGAAATGTTTTCAAGCAGGTGGTTCTTTTAAGTTTAAGCAGCTGATCGTTGATAGCCTTGCCATTTAATAATATGTGTATGAATATAAGTATTTTTTTATTTTCCGGAGAACAAGAAATGACCAGTTAATTTCTTTTTAAATTCAATTATTATAAGTTTTATAACTTCAAAGTATATCGTCAGGAAAAAAATTATAAATTTATAATAGATTTACAGACTAGCTCGGACCTTGTCTAAGACGTGGTCGAAAGTTTTCAATACCTACATTTTTAAATTACTAAGTTCTAACAAAAAAATAATTAAGTAACAATATTATAGTATTTGTATACCTAGGCAAAAAGAGCAAAAAGTTACCCGAAACGATTGATTCTACAACTGAACACATTTATTTTATTTTTCCAATTTAGCGTGAAGGACCCTTCCCATTTGTCAGTAGCAGAATCAAAAGACCGTTTAATCGATGTTTCTGTATCTGTTACAGTACAAACAATTCAGTTATCGGTAGTTCAATATCGAGTCATCACTAATAGGAACTGGGTCAAACCGAGACAGAGTTTATAAGATAATCGTTAAACAACCAATTGCAACTCGCAGCCGGTGGCTAGGTGTCGAGAGTATCGAGTGACTGTGTCGTAATGCGATCGGTCACCAATCGATATCAGTTATCTCACATGCTATTTGACTTACGATAAATAGCGGATGCAACACGATGCAATAGCGCGTTCTATAAATATTTAATTTAAAGTGTCATTACGTAATGTTGAACTATGAAAAGTAGTGCGCATCAAGAAACATTTTGGCTTTTAACAAACGCAGCTGCTAAAAAGCTTCATGATTGCGCAAATAGTGCCGACAACTGTTGTTGTCAAATGATAAATTGGAGTAATTAAGAAATTAACAACGATATTAAAGACAGACGTCGTAACATTAATCTTGGAGGGTAATATTGCCGCGCGGTTTGAGGGGATTACTTGAAATAAACGCAAAAAAACGCAGGTTTTAGAAGCACTAAAAGTATATGATCGACTGTACGAATAATAAAAAGATCGACTTTAGTAAACAAAATCAGAAAAATATATGATATTCTTCAGGATATATGCTAGGTAGATAGTGTGTTGAAAACATAATACAACTAATTTGATACAATAGAAAAAAATCATGAAGATACCTCTAAAATCTTTCTTTTTACAATAAAAACCATACTAATATACATACATTCTGATGTTTTGTCAGATTATTCTACAAGCAACATACCAAAGCAATTAATTTTATTTAAATTTTTAAGTCCAAACAGCAGATTGTTTGTAAATAGATAATTGCTTCATATTTTGCAATAAATTAGCAGCGTTGTTTCATCGCGCTTCTCTTTCTTTTCTATGAAGTCCGACTGTGACCGCGCTTTAGGTCATGTTGTCCCCTTAATAGTGGTAAGAATTAAAAGCCGAAACGACTAGTTATTAAAGTTACTATGCAAACGTGTGCTATTTAAGGTTCAAGTCCACGTGTCTGGACACACGACACACGTCGCTCTCGGTTCAGTGGGCAACGTTCCCGCAGGTGGGCGACTAACGGTCGCTACACAATGCAACCGGTTGCAAGCGACAAAGTACACGCCGAGGTCTCAGCAAGCGTGGACATTTGCGCGCCAACCTGCATTTAACGGTCGGTGATGATGTAACTTTCAAGGGGTTGTCACGAATCGATTTAAATGCAACTGCTAAGGACTCCTGCTATGATTAGTATTCATGGAATATCGCGATCGCATCAATATTATAAACTTTACGCTACCTTAAGTACGGCTAAAAAAAATAACATCTCATAGGTACAATTCGTTTTGCCGGAAATTATGGACCGTAGGGTTCATTTTTTTACGTGTCACGAACAGAAAATGTGGAATCGGTATCACCGTTGCCACATGCATTTGGTATTTATATGATACGTTGTAAAAGTTATTGTTAAAAATTGACGATACACGTGATTGAAATGCATGCATGCGATTTGAAAAATCGATGGAATACCTCGCCTGTCTCAAAATAATAAAACGCTCATGCAAGTTTCAAACACGACACGTAAATCAACAAATAGGGGTGGCTCACCCTTCTATAAGACTCGTTTTATGGCTTTTAATAATTTGGTGGGTAAGCTGGCACTGATTGTTGAACTAGCAGCTGCTCGTTGTTACAGGGATTAACGGAATAAATAACGTTTGTTTGATAACCAAGGTAAGTGTAGAAGCGATAAGATTAGGACGCATGTGTGATATTTACATTTTACAAGGTTCATAAAAGAACGGTTAAAAAATGAGATTATAACAGTCACTAAAATGCTCATCAATATTCCATCTGAAGTCGTAAAGCAGTATCACGCAGCAATTCATATTGCAAGACAATCAAAGGTATAACATGAAAATCGAACTTCAAAGTACTCTATAAATAACAGTTTAATCGTCATTTACATAACAGTTCATGCGTTCAAAGTGTGAATTCATGATACTTCGTCTTGTGGTTTAATACAATCACACAGGCAGCGTTCACAGCTTATGCAATCCGTTCTTCGAATCCCCATTCAATCGTACCTTTATGGGTATTACCTAGTCATTTTATCTCAGCCGGTTTGTAATGAATGAACGTGCTATGAAGTTTCTTGCCCATAAACGGTCAATATGCGCGTCGGGTACAAAATCTTCTGCCGAAGTGCCGAAACCTGTAATACGACGTAGCGCGGTGACAGGGTTCGTTCACCTAACCCGGCTAGCTTCCACTGCCTCTGCGAAATAAATCATCTGTTACATGATCTCGGGTACCCAGTGACGTAACAAATTAATGAGCCGTACGTAGGGCAAATATCGCAAATCAGTCACAATTTGAACGCTTCATAAAAACTTATTATAATATGAGCTTGATTGCAGTAACTGCGGGCAATACTGTAATTACCGCTCCAGATGCAATTACCCGATACTTACGATGACTCTAATCACTTTCTTGATTTACTGACTGCATGCCGTAACAGTGTAACTGATAACTCTGCATAGTCTCGTACTCATAGAAATCTTTCATATATGCTCGTACTATTTTATTTGTACATAAAATGGTATGTCTCATTAGTAATTACTAACCTATTCAAAATTCGAAACGGCAGCATTTTCATTGATATAAATGGATATAAGCGAGTCCGTAATGGACACAAAAAAGGTCGAAATCGTTTGATAAATGGCGCTGGCAGTGCTGAAAGATAAAATTATTTTTCATCATAATGGAAGGAAAATAGTCTTTGTCGGTGCATCACAGCGCACCTTTATAAGCGTCCATTATCGCATGGACGTGCGTACCTTATCTAAATAATACGTTGGCGATCAGTTATTTTCACCATTATTTTTATGCTGTCACCCGACTGAAACACTGCTTTATCAGTATGATTCACGTCAGCCATTTGCGCTGTGAAGCGAACGCAATTAGGTGTATATCAAATGGATTTATGTCATGCACATGCAAACGTTTCATTTTGTAATTAGTTGTCATTCGATTATACTGATATTATAGCGTTTATAGTAAATCATACGTTTGTGTGAACATGCACATTACCTACTTAAAATTGAACACTTGATACTTTTGTTCAAGAATACAAGAGGGGTTTACCCATTGTCTTCAATGTCTGTACTCTTTTATTCTATTAGAAAAAGACTCCCCATTGGCCTCGAATACCATGTAGCTCGAGATGAAACATGACATGGCCGAGGCTATCCAGTTAACAGACAAGTCATGCCGTATAATAAAGGTACCAGCCCGAAAGGACCATTTGAAATCAATTCAATTTGTTCAACGTTCTACAGCCTTGTAGCACCATGAGTGTATGTATGAGTAAAGTAATCTTTGATGAAAGTAAAATCCATCTAAACTTTTTGGATGAAAGGAATCTTGAAAATGGCCAGCTAATGATGCAGTTCACGAAAGTTGCAAAGAACATCCGCTTGCAATATAAATGAACTGATCGAACGAGAGCCTGCAATATGGATGAGAGCGGGCTTGTTTTGCCCATATTGGATGTACCTGTTCTACCAGGGCAGTATGTGGTACTGTGGTACCTGATGTGCGGACACACCGGCATTGCTAATGAGCTTGCAACGGAACCGTGTCGATAAGGTCAACATGATTGAGTGTTGCTCTGAAAACGCTCTTGTTTATCGAGAACTGTTCCCTGTGTTTGCGTATCGCGTACGTTCGCCGTTTGAACATCAATGCGGGCTGCTCAGTGCTCTCGCTACGTGTATGAACAACGAAAGTAATTAGCTGCAACCGAGACTGGTTTACATAATATGCACCTCTTTGAAGTGGAGTTTATATTTATAGCTCTCTTCTCCAAAGAGTACTTACTAGTCTAATAAAATTATGAACACCTATAGACATCTTCCATGAAAAAAGTTTTATTTCTTTTCCACGAGCGCGAATAGTCTACGATGCGCGGTAATTATGACCAATTTACTGCGCAATAAAGGGGTGTCACAGTATTTGCATCATTTAGACTGGATTAACACTATCATAACACGTTTATTACGACTAACGTTAGTGAAAAGGTTGCAAATGCAATAATATAATTGTAAAAATTGATACACCTACTGAGGAAAAAATACAATTATGTAACAGGGGTCAATGGACTCGATTAGACGAAATATATTACATTATCATTAATTATGTACATTAACCTTAGACAGAACCATGAAGTGTTTACATTTAAAGGTTAGGTTCCCATTCCAAATGCTTCATAACAAATTGCGAAAGATCGTATTTAACCACATCAAAAGCGTGCAAATGCTGTAAAACCAAGATCGTGATCTTGCAAATTTCGCCCGATTATATTATTTTGGCCTAGTTATACTTTTAAGTATAGGTACACCACTTTGTCCTTTTGTTGGCTGTCTACACAAAAGTTCAGTTTAAATTACTTTTGGAACACTAAAAGAAGTTGCAACCCTATTCGCATCCCATTTCGATTAGGTGAGCAAGCACGTAGACGGACCTACAGAATATCTAGACTATCTAGTCTCAAAGTGCGCTTTAAAACATTACCTACACCTCTATTTTCCGCCAACATTCTGGGCTCTTCCATTTCATCTCGGAACACATCTCAAAGCTATCAATAACCTCAACGTCTCCACCTACAGGATATTGCAAGAATAATTATGTTAATAATATCCCGTTTCCTCGTTCGATTGCATCGAATTCCCACGTAGTCTTACGTCATGAGCTCACTTCAATGGACCATTAACAGAAACAGTGGTTGCAGTACTAACAATCAGATTTTGTCCACATGTTCGAACCAAAAAGTTAATGTTCCGAAAAGTTTTATTGTATCTAAGCAAGCAAGAGCTGTATTTCATGTTAAAGTCTATTAACATGATACTTAATTAAATTCAATTTTTTTTTGTTTAGCAGACAGACTTATGTACAGTGAGCTGCATCAATTGGGTACCCCAGTTGTATGAAAATTTTAATACAACTGGGGTACCCAATTGATGCAGCCCACCGTACATAATAATATTATACTTAACGATTTAAAAAACTTGTTTAACGACTAAATCTGTACGAAATTGAATTTGCAAAGGAAACGAACGAGTCAAGGTCTCACGTTCTCATATTTACGATTAACAGGCACCAGATTGATTCTTAGAAATACCTACCTATTTCAATATATCCGTTAAAACAAGTTTGTGGGGAACTATAAACGCAATTTGCAGAAGCCGCAAAACTGTCGAGTTGCTGTAGCACGCGGGTCGCGCGACTCCTCGTGCCACTTCCACGCCACGGCATCTCGGGGTTAAAGCAATTAATTAATTAACAACTGCAAACACGTGACCTGGGGTTTCATGTAGTTTTGATATGAATCAGATGAAATAGTTTGCACAACAAAGAGTAGACTGTCTGATTCATACAGGTTAAAGGCCCCATACAAGAAACTAATCATGATTAATTTATACCTTTAGATATCGATGGAACTCAGGTGGTACACAAATGTTACAAAGAAATTCTTTATTAGGGATTACTAGTCCGGTATAGACGATACTGTAATAAATCATTAGACAAAAAATATTTAATGAACGGAAACACACTGGGAAGGGCAGGATGTAGTTTATAAAAGGTAAAAAATAGTCTAGGTGTGTAGTTCGTTTATATTCGCATTGTGTCCGACAAAGCCAACAATTTAAAATAACCGCCTCCCTGTATATCGCGAACAATCGATCTTGTCGGCAATGGATCACACGCTGCGCGTGCGCCGTGCGCGGTCCACCATTGTACCCGAAATATTCTGAATAATGGAAAGCTTTCCCTCTTTGTCCGGATAAAAAATGCGGATATTTCGTAAGGGACAATGGAGCGTTACACAAAATTCGTGACATGGAGGGAAATAAAACGCATGAAAAATGTCTATCTACAGCTACAGTGACATCATTTGAAAACTTATTTTTTTTTCGTTTATGTTAAAAAACAGGTCGATTTTCGTAAAACTCCCGACTTCCTTCCTTCCTTGAACTACAAAAAGTGTGGTTGAAAGTCGAACAAAGGGCAGGACTTCCGATCAGCTGCCGGCGCCCCTACGTTTTACGGGCTTCATCTAATATTAACTAGGTGCTTAGTTGGTCGAAGTCACGCCAAGAGATAAGTAAAAAATATGGGAATTGTCTCATTTAAAATGTATGGTACTGAGCCAAGGTACTACTTATTTTTTATGGGATGCATTTCTTTAACGTTGTTTATAAAAACAAAAAATACGGCGTGTTATTTTTATTATGATCGAGAGTTGAGACATAACATCACAAATTGACAACAGCTGTGAACACTGAAAATTAAGATTTACACTGTTTACCAATGAAAAATCTTAAAATATTTAATTTCTTATTTGTTACAACAGCTGGGCTTGAATACGAAATTCTAAATAGTAAATCTGCAGGAGTCGGGAGTGACTGGCGTGGGAGCAAAAGTCCTGAACAAACAAATATTACGTGAAAGGATTAATGAAAGTCGATCCGATTAAATATTGATAGACCGTATCGTATTAACTTGAAACAAATTGCACCTAAACCTTGCGGTACACCTCGGACCCTCGTCAATAGAAACAACGTCGAAGGGGAAAGGGAAGAGGATCCATGTTAAGTTGCTGTGGTTACTAGGGAATGCAGAACCGGTTCTGTTTTAAAGAACCGGGATTTTCGGGACCTTCTGGCTAAAGAACCGGGATTCCCGGTACTTTCGATACTTTAAGTAAGGTTTTAAAAGATGAAGAGTTGAAACGGAGAAAGTAAAAGAAAGACGAAATGACAGGGCAAAATAAAAACATTTAAATCAAATCAAATAAAACGTTTTATTTCTTGTTTTATTGGTACGCATATTCTACCAGCAAAATCTTTATTAACATTAAAACATTTTTGTACCTAATCCTAGATAATATTTATCAGAAACATTTATTAAACATCTTTTCCAAAAAAAATTAAATCAACATGACTCCTATTGCAATTCTGCATAACCAAATTATAATTTAAAACTTGCGTATTAACTATAAAAAAAAGAAAAGGTACAATGGAGTTTTAGCGTAGCATTAATCAGTCTCAATATTATTGATTAGATAATCTTAACCGACATTTTTTAAATTGTTATTTATTAACATAATTCATCATCATCATTTCAGCCGAAAGACGTCCACTGCTGGACATAGGCCTCCCCCAAGCACCTCCACTTCGATCTGGTCTGTGCTCCTCGCATCCATCGGGTTCCCGCGGCCTTCACAAGGTCGTCGGACGA
Source organism: Mesoligia furuncula (assembly GCA_916614155.1). Taxonomy (NCBI): domain Eukaryota; kingdom Metazoa; phylum Arthropoda; class Insecta; order Lepidoptera; family Noctuidae; genus Mesoligia; species Mesoligia furuncula. The sequence continues at coordinate 15,334,878 of OU744798.1, forward strand.
CCTTGTGGGAGGCCTTCCAACGCTACGTCTTCCGGTACGCGGTCGCCACTCCAGAACATTTCGGCCCCATCGGCCATCTGTTCTGCGAGCAATGTGCCCTGCCCACTGCCACTTAAGTTTGTCAATTCTTCGGGCTATGTTGGTTACCTTGGTCCTCCTGCGGATCTCCTCATTCCTGATTCGATAACGCAGGGAAACTCCATAGCTCTCTCCATTGCCCTTTGGGTGACTTTCAGCCTTCTTATAAGGCCCATTGTGAGTGACCACGTTTCAGTGCCATAAGTCATCACTGGCAAAACGCACTGGTCAAAGACTTTCGTCTTGAGACACTGAGGTATGTGGGACGAGAAGATATTGCGTAGCTTCCCGAACGCTGCCCAGCCGAGTCGGATTCGACGATCGACCTCTTTTTCGAAGTTAAACCTACCTAACTGGACAGTTTGTCCTAGGTAAACATACTCGTCCACGACTTCGAGTTTAGTGTCTCCGATCTTTATGAGAGTGGGTGTTACATGGGCATTTGACATGATCTTCGTTTTGTCCATGTTCATTTTAAGACCCACTCTTTCGGACCTCTTCTGAGGTCATCGAGCATTGTACTGAGGTCCTCCATAGTCTCAGCCCTGTCTCACACCTCGCTGCAAAAGGATAGGTTTCGAGGTCTGATCCTGGAGTCGGACTGACATAGTGGCGTTTTCGTACCGACACTTCAGCACCTCGATGTACCGATAGTCGATCTGGCACCGTTGAAGAGACTGCAGCACAGCCCATGTCTCAATCGAATCAAAGGCTTTCTCGTAGTCCACAAACGCTAAGCAGAGAGGCAGGTTATATTCTTTGGTCTTCTGTATAACCTGTCGCAGCGTATGTATGTGGTCTACGGTGCTAAAGCCTTTACGGAATCAGGCTTGTTCGGGAGGCGTCAAACCTGCGCGCGAGACGGTTCGTGATTACTCTCGAAAACAGCTTGTAGACATGGCTCAGAAGTGAGATGGGCCTATGATTCTTAAGAAGGGCATTGTCGCCCTTTTTAAAGAAAAGCATCACCACACCTCTGTTCTATGCCTGTGGTGTTTTGCCCTCGAGTATGACGGAACCACACAGCTTCTGAAGGGCCTTCAGAACGGATTTTCCGCCGGCCTTCAGGAGCTCGGCCGTAATTCCGTCATGACCTTGTTACGCCTTGTTGTTGACGCCTTGTTATTTTTGAGCTTCTTCAGAGCCATCCTAATCTCGTACAGGCTGACGTCCGGGATGTCTTCGGTATAGTGTCTGGTCAATCTAGCTCTTGGGTCGTTTGCCAGATCCATAACGGGGTTACTTGTTGACGTGTATAACTATCCATAGAACCTCTCGATCTCTCTCAACAGCTCAGGTTTGGCGGATACGATCCTGCCATCATCGGTCTTTAGTTTCGTAAGCTGGCTCTGCCCAAAAGAAGCAGTCTTGTTTGAGTCTTTTTTGCGAAGCACTGTCCACCAAAATCACAAACACAACGCAAAGCACAACATTCCGAAGACGCGATGGCCGGTACCAGCCCCTCCCGCACCCTCGTGCAGCATGCTCTTGTAGCATGCATGCTTCTTGTGCATGCTAGGTAGCAAGTGTATTCCACGCTTTAAGCGGTCAGGCTTTATGCTATAAAATTAGAAATATTCGAAACGCGAAGTATCTTTTCCCGAAAGTACCGAAAGAACCGGGATTTAGTTTTAAAAATCCCGGTTCCAAAAACGACGCCTAATTCCGGGATATCCCGGTACTTTCGGTTCCGGGATTTCCCGGGATTATTCACTAGTGGTTACAGACGAATCAAATTAAAATATATAGGTACACACTAACCAAAACTCCGTGAAACGTAAGAAGGAAAACTACGAGCTGTTTTTTATGATTCCATTCCTTTGCCTTCAAGCTTCAGGAGCTAGTAAAAGAATTTTATGCGTCCCAGGCGTCAAACGCTTCATCCTATCTTTTTCTCGATTTTATAGCTATCAGACCAATATTTGTAGTTCGCCCTACGATATTTGTTTTCGTCGGTAGGTACTTTATTGATGTTAACGTGTGATCAACTTCAGCTGTCGAAATGGAACATGTTGAAAGAATCCAAGTCAAACAGGAAACTGTTCATAATGTAACAATGAGTTTTATTTATTTATTTATTTATTACATCATGGAAGACTTACAGCTAAAAGATAACAAAAAAAAAGGAAAACAATAGTCGACAGAAAGCCAATTACAAGTCTTCACGTTTAGACTTATAGTAGAATTTGTGTTGTGAACATACAAGCAGTAACATAACACTTTATGCTCTATTTAATAGTCAGAACTATTGAGATAACTACTTGTGTTTGCAATTAAAAAGTGAGAGAGAAAAAGAAAAAATAAAACAAAAAGCACTGCAGCTATTTAAAAAAATTGAGGCTTAAGCACCTTCTAGCTGAGGTCACACTGGTTGTAAAGAGATCCAAATCGTGTTGTTTACATATTTTATTAAAATTTTTGCTCGCACGCACAATAAAACTGTTCTGCCTATAATTAGTAGAACTATGAGGTACACGTAAGGGTTGTATAAATCGAAAAGTTTTGTTTGGAACATTTAAATAAAATTTAGATAATAACTCAGGGCTGTCAATATTATTGTTAAAGATTTTTAATAGGAATAAATAGTCAGCAATCTCACGTCGATTTTTGAGTGGCAATAAATGATATTTCTTGCAGAGTCGGAGATAATCGATTGAATGGTATGGAATCTTTTGATGGAAACAAAGATATTTTATGAAACGCCTTTGGATGTTCTCAATGCGGTCAATGTATTTGTGATAGCGTGGGTTCCATATCTGAGATGCATACTCTAGCTGGCTTCTAACAAAAGTGCAATACAATATCTTAAGTGTTTTAACATCTGTAAAGCACTTAGAGAGACGCATTATAAACCCAAGCAATTTAGAGGCTTTTTTGACAATGGCGTCAATGTGTGTGTCATAAACTAACTTACTATCTTGGTGGACGCCTAAGTCACGAATAGTATCACACCTAGGCAAGGTTTGGCCCGCTAAAGTATAGGTGGCGGCTAGGATAGCTCGTTTTCTAGTATAAGTGATCACTGAACACTTAGATGGATTAAGATCGAGTTTGTTAGCCTGACAGTACTCTTCAAGCCGATATAAGTCAGCCTGAAGTGCTAACTCATCATCCAGCGTTGAAATTTTCATGAAAATTTTCATGTCATCAGCGAAGCACAGTAACTGGGATGAATGCAGACACTGATCGATGTCGTTTACATATACCACAAATAAGAAGGGACCGAGCAACGAACCCTGAGGTACTCCGCTGGGCACAGATACCCATCTAGACATATAATTATTGAGCACTACTGCTTGCGACCTATTGTCTATATAAGATGAGAACCACCTCAGGAGGTCTCCACGGATGCCCATGTGGTAAAGCTTATTTATTAGAGTGTCATGGTCGATCCGATCGAATGCTTTGCTGTAATCAGTGTAAACCACATCGACCTGCCCGCCATCGTCCATAGCCTCGGTAATGAAGTCATTAAATAAGACAAGATTCGTAGTGGTGGACCGTCCCCTTAAAAAACCATGCTGGAAAGAGCTAAATGAGCTAGCAAGCGCGGGATATAACTGGTTATAGATAATCCTCTCAAATATTTTAGCTATAATGCACAGTTTGGATATTGGCCTATAATTAGTAATATCAGTTTTGGACCCCTTCTTATGTATGGGTGTAATAAATGCAGATTTCCACACTCTGGGGACAACACCTTGAGATAAAGACTTGGAGAACAAGATTGAGATAGGTAGGGCTATGGAAGACGCACATTCAATGAGAAATTTAGAAGATATATTATCCGGGCCAGTACCTTTTGATGGATCCAGGTTGCGGAGTAAACCAGTCACCACATCGATCTTTACTTCTATTTGACAAATGTCGGACGAGGGTATAGTAGTGCCAGAGGACAAAACAGATGCTGATGATGATGAATTGGGATTATTAGCTGAGGTGGAATCAAGGAAGGTAGAAAGAAAATAAGAAGAAATAGCTAGCTCAATCCGTCCTTCATACACAACCCAACAAACGGTAAGAACATCGGGTAAGTTTAAGTAGATTAGCGATTGCACCATATGCTGGTAACAGGAGGGGTCTGTAAAATTTATAGCCATCGAATCGGTACGCTTATTGCATCATAAGCATCTATGCGCGTTAATTCAATCTTTCTTCTCAATCTTTTTTCCGTTCAATTAAACTGTGCACGGCAAACAACTGCTGGCTCTAATTTATTTAATTGAATACTCACATCGGGGAGATAATTCAATGTACTTAGGTACCTTGGAATTCATTCATTGTTCTTCTCTAGTTATTTAAAAAAACGTTCGATTTAACTAGCCTCAGACGCTTGAGCTGTTGTATCTTCGATCGTTGCATACGCGCAGTTAAATTAGGCACTTTATTATGTTGCATAGCTATGTTGAAACGTGCCATGCCATGAACTAGTCTGGCACCGGTTGTCGATGTGTGTATAATTAGCGTGGGTTTCTAAAGGTCATTGTCACAGCCTCACTGCATTCAGGAATCAGATTTAAAATAGACTTTACAGACACATTAAACGTATACGATACATTCAATTTTATAAATCCGTAGCCATCTTCTCTTATGATCTATACTGTTAGGGATGGTTAGGGATTATTTGACCATAGGTTACATAGATCACGGCCGTTAAAGGATTAAGTAGTCAACAATAGAATGACTAAAACTACACAAACAAATCAGATTAATTATTCGGGGAAAGCTTTATTTAGAAGCCAACTGAAATAGATATAGTTTCATGAAAATCATTAAACAGATATTTCTCCTACATGTTATGGTTAGGGAAAGTTGCAGAAATATAATTGATTATTGTATTGTAATATACCTAGTCTTAGGCAGGTAATATTACACAAGCGCAATATTTGCAACGTTTATGTTGATTTCGTGTCATTAATCATTGTTATAAAATTCGTACGACATGACAGGCGCGTTGGTACACGGAAAGTTGAATTTGCCTTTCTGATTACAGATAATTATGATTGGCAAGTAGGAAGCAAAATTTAATAAATGCAAATTACTGGCTATGGATACGCTTTGGTGTAGATAGTTTCGTTAAGGGCAAAATCGCGTTATGAATACTTAGTTAATTTATTCGCATATTGTTCGCAAAGATTAATTCATCAATGGTTACCATCAAAGCGTTTTATTTGTAAAGCTGACGGAATGGTCAAATCAAAATCTTCTCTTGGGTTATGAATACAAACGCTCGCATTAGTACCCAGCTACCTGAGCCGCATTCTTAGAACAGGCGTCAAAAAAACTTAGTTTCCCTGTTGGTTCTAAAAGTTCCCACAATGACTTAAGAGAGGGGTGAATTTCTCAAGTGTGTTTTTTGTACCCTCACCCATTTGTCGAGTGCGATAATAAAACTGTAACGCAACTGACGTTTTGACTAAACAAAAAAATATCGACGTGGTGGTTCTCATAAAAGAATAAGCGCTGCAAATATATGCTGCAGTTGCAGATGTAAACGGATATCCTTACATTACCAGTATACTTCGTACATTGTTACACTAAAGCCGCTTGTATCCACCCTCCTTTCGAAAAGATATTATTTTTCGTAATTTATTCAGGCTTAAAGCATTAGGCACTATGCCGTTAGATTTAAGCTGGGGCTCAGATTACACGACGAAGACTTGCTTAATACGGACCGACTGCAGTCATTCAATAGCCTGCAAAACAACACCAAGGAAAGGCACTATCGAGGACGAAAGGTAACACCGAAGCCTGTGGCATTAGATCTATAGATGACTAGGTATTGCATGGAAATATTATTCAGTATGTTGTGCAGTAGGACTTATTACTGCTGACATTCCCAGGCGTGGCTTGCATTCATACATCAGTTTCGTGAGCTTGCAATTTGATATTGGGCAGTAACAATCGATTCTGTTAAATTCTTAGGTTACATTCAGTCTTATATATATTTTGAAATCCAGTCTTTCGCTAGACTAACCTAACAAAAAACACGACAAGCTATTCACCGAAAACATTCTCCAAAGTTTCTCTATTCATTATGTCGAAAGTTGGAGCGCCTGAACGAGGTATTACAAAAGAGTATCCCAGGATGATGTCATAGCACTATCGAGAGTCCCGATAGGTACCTACTCTAGTCAAGTATGTGCGCGTCTGTTTGGCCTCCCGTTTATGATCTCTTGTTAAGCACGTAGGACCCGTATGTGATAACAAGATGGTATATTATGATAGACAGCTCAGACGTCCAGACTGACTTAACATCATTACTTGAGTGAGAGAGACGAGGAATGAATATTTATCAACATATTAATACAGTTTTCGATAGACTTTCAATGTCTGGAGAATCTGGGACACCAAAATTAATCAAACTTTCACTATCAAGAGCATAATGCCTGTCTGGCATTAATGAAACTATTTTGTTTAATCTCGTTGGATGACGTATGAAGAATCGGCAAGACTTGGTTTATATTAGAGTAATTGCCCAGAATTAATATTAGCTCAGCTTGAAATGTGGTGTGAATACTAATCTAACGATCTAGCTGCTTAATAGCCAGTCAGGTTATCGACTATGGTTATTTCGAGATTAGATCGTGTCCGGTATAGAAAGCTAGATAAACACTGCTGCATAGGGAAATATCGTGTTCAATTTGTTTATTCAAGTTAGATTTTAATTACTTTCTTTTATTATTTATTAAATGTAGGTTGTACTGAAATGATGAAGCACCGACCGTTACTTTTACAACAAGCAGTAGATTAAAGATTAACTGAACTGACGTTTAAAGAAAGTAGAGTAAGCATATCTTTTTCTCTGATTAAAACGTTACGGCAAGTCGGAACTATTTATTCCGTTTAGTTTGTATAGTTCCGCAGCTGTTTCAACTTGGTTAACATCCTTAATACAATTATCTACTGGAACTTAAAGCACTTAAGGAACAAATTGCCCTCTGGATCTAATAAGATTTATATGTGATCAGATGCAGTGGACGGAGCGCATAAGTCCATTTTGATCGTTTGACTAGAGGAATATGTCCTTATCTGAGATGCGGGCAACGGAAACATTCTCTATAATTTCCTCCTATTCAATATAAGAGATCAGTGATTTATGTGGACACTGTCACGGCCCTTCGTTATTTCACAGTTAAGAATCAAAATGGAATTATGTCGATCCCTACTATTAGATGATTTTGAGAATAAACCGTATTAAAATTTGATACCGATCGCATACCAACAGTAATAGGAGTTAACGACTTAAAAACGAGTCGAGGCCACCTTGAAATAGTTTTAAGTAAAACAAATCAATTTGGTTATTCACGACTCTCAGGATACGTTTTCTATGAAACTGGTTCCTATAATACGTTATGAATAAGGTTTGGTATTGCGTAACGGGGTTCGTTTAGCTAACCTCGGTATCCATGCGGTTGAATGGATGTTCCTCACGCAGTAGATAAATCAAGCATGGGAAAAACCGACGCCATACTGCCACAGCTCTCTTTGTTTTCTAGACACCATGACATTTGATCGCTTGCAAATGCAAAATAGACTTTGTACGGCTGAATGTCGAAGGCGAATCATGATGATCTTTGCTCACTTCGCATTTCTACCAACTTCAGAATACCAGGTGTAGTTGTACGCCATTCTAGTACTATTACGTATTATTTAAAAGACTATTGTGTACCTATATTGGAAGGCTTATCTCAGTAATTTCGCCACTGCCTAATTAATTCTTGCGACACGACTTCGTTTCCTAGTTACAAAGAAAACTGATAAGAACTTTATCGGCCAACGAACTCTGTAACAATTGCACAAACGTCGAGTTACAGTGACCATTGTGTACCTGACTTATGTAACGTTAATGTACTATTCATAGATGTATCAATTCGAGTATTACATTCGTGTTTAAAGAGTATTATAGTTGGACATTTAGAGCTCGATTGGGAAGCATTGTCTGAGGCTATTATTCAGGACACTGCATTTCCAGCCAAGGGTTGGTAGTGACGTGGTAAGATTACGCGGGGAATAATAATTACCATACAGAATTGGGGCCCTGATATCCTGACATATAGGCAGGTACCATCCCTCATGTAGGTAGATACAGGTACCTAGCTAGCCTCTATCGGTCATCGCTATTATAGGCGATAGATTGAATCAAGAGCTTTTGATAAAGATGTCCAGGGAACTGGATGTCGTGACTCGTGTTCTCCCTCCTAACTAAGTTATGAAAATTACTTCGTAATAACACATTAGTCATCTTCGAAACATAGAAAGTTTATGCTGTAATTGTGATTATACCCTTCACTTTACATGTTATACCGATAGCATCTGTGCAACCGGCCAGGTTGTGCGGCTAATAAATTATGAAACACGTCGTGTAACTGCACTAACTTAGAATATGTACTCAGTATTAACTAGCAAGAATTACCAGCGAATCTGAGAACGAAAATGTTGTTGAAAATATGTTTTCATCTCTTATACTCGGAAAGTAGTGTTTGTTTGATCCGAATAGCGGGTGGAAAACGCTGCTTCCCACCCTTGGGCGGGAAATACTCATAGTAATTGCTTCCCTCCCTAGGGCGGGAATGAAATTTGAAAATAGAACTAAATTTAGTTAGGTAGTCAGCTCAGTCAGACCATACGACACCCTTAATAAAATTGATTATGTAAATATTTATTATGCTACCCATCAAATCTTATGAATGTGCGTTAACTAGAAGAGTTGGATAAAAAGCTTATTATGTTAACGCCATTAAATCTTTCATATTTAGCGCACAAGTTAATAATTTACCTTGAATAAATTCAATTCAGTACGATAATCACCATTTTGATGTCAGTTGTGGTCGAGGCTAAAAAACATGAAAATTGGGGATTTCGAACATCCTGACTTTACCATATGGGGCTGTGAATATACATCATTTACTTATTTGACGAATTTATCCATAGTTTAAGATAAATAAGTAGTGGTAATGAAGTTTTTTTTAATATCTAATGTCGAAGTTTCGCGCCAATCGTGTGTGTTTACATTTTTACTTTTCACAAATTTCACACACACAGATGTAGACAAGATTTAAAATGTGACAAATGTTATTGATAATATTATAAACAACACGAAAATGCCCAGGTTTTAACGTAATATTCAAACACAGGTTCAATAATACGTACTAATCATTACCACTACCTACTCAATTTGTGTTCAGAATCGCCGACCATTATTGTTTTCTTTTTATTGCAATGATGTGTGAAAGCGATTATTCCAAACAATTTTTTTTTTAAATTTCGATTGACTCGAGTAATTAGTATGACGAATGTAATCGATATTTGAAAATAAAATAAAATAATTTTAAGCAATAAATACAACAAGCATTGTTTATAATAATGATTTATGCTTTTCTAATATCATTTCAATCTCTTCTAATATCATGTTAATAACAGACAGGCGGACATAGGTACCTCATTTACTGAATTTCGCGCCAAAATGCTTCTATAATTGAAGTTATATTCGGAATGCGCTCGCTGTTTAAAATTATTTTAATTTATTGGACAGTTATTTATTGTGGATTTTAATTTTGATACTTTCTAATGGTTTACTACAGAGTTCCCAGTAAACATTTTTAGGTAGGCTTTCCAAAAGCTTTTTTTGAAAATAATGATAATTAATTAATTCTATAAATTGCATATTCTGCAAACACTTTACATTTCAATACATTTTGTCAGTTTAGAGAGTTTTTATTCAGTTTCTACAATATCTTTTCATTTTTTTATTGCGAGTATCGATTAGGCTGTATGCAAGTTTTGAATCGAAATAAGAAAGTTGGGTGGACGGTCAGCACTAAAAAGTGTCACGTCGCAACATAATTTTTAGTAATTTTTATCAAGATTATAGTGTTTTCTAAGTAATTTATGAAAAATGGTAAAAGTAAGAATGCAGACAGAATGATAATAATACGGGCCCTAGTAAGCGGGACGGCCCGCGGTGGTGACACAGAATCTACTCATGTGGCGGTGACGTGGTGTGTTCCATACTTCAAATTTAAAAAAGACTAATAAATAGGTACTTAATATTCATGTAATTATTATCAATACTAGTTTTTACTTTCCTTAAATTCGAAATGAAAAGTAGAGTGTTTAACGCGGGTGAAAGTCATCAATTCCCACTCGGACTATAGCCGCCCTCGCTGCGCTCGGGCGTCTAAATGCCTCGTATGGGAATTGATTCCTTCCGACCCTTGTATAACAATCTACTATTACTTACATCTTAGTAAAATTATTTTCCAGTGTTAATGATGGGATGGTCTCTGGGGATAGTGGGGATACCAATTATAATTATTTACGCCGTGTAAGTCTGTCATTGACCTAAATGTCCTGAATTTAATATGTTAGACTCATTCTGACAAGCCTCAATAGTCAATCTGCCAAGTCTTTTCCCAAATATGTTGGGGTCGGCCGCCTTACATTCTATCATCTATCTAGTCAATCCGGATCCAGCTGATTCTAAAGCTATGGGAAAATTCATAAAAAACGCTCTTGAAGTAATTCTTGTCTAACCGAGTTGTAAGGTTGTAACAGCATGGAATAGGCTTCCGGAAAATGTTGTGACGGCTCCCACACTGAACTGCTTCAAGAATCGACTGGACAGACTAAATATCTCCAAGTTATACAATACACACGCATCAGCTAATTAGCTGCTAGTGTGTGTGTCGTGGTGGGGCTTGCGCGCTCCGAACTCTGGGCCTGTGTCGGTAGAGTTTACCTTGCCGGAACGGGTCGGGTGAGGAGCCAGGCCAAGAGAGATACAGAAACCCGCAGGGCAGCACTTGGAGAGCTGTTGGGTAGTAGCGACCCCACGGACGCTATCTCCCGGGAGTAGTCTTGTTCCTCACTTCTGGCTTGCCTTAATTGGCCGGCTGGAATGAACACTGAGGAAGAACAGAGCTCCCACCTCTTTCTTGCTTTTATTGGCCGGCTTTAATGGAGATCGCAAGAGCAAACGTGCTCGGGGGAAGGAAGTATTCCAGTAAGTGCTCGTAGGGATCTTGACCATCTTCCTAGCTATGGGATTGTTCTGAAAGTCGTAGAATACCTCTCCACTCCTCAATCACCTCAGGACATGTTGCCCCCTTGTCGCTGCGTCACTATGTGCTAGCGACAGTTTCCGGGGCTCAATGTTGAGTGTGCAAGTCACCCCTGCCATTTTATCCATAAGATATAAAACATTGATCAGACAGGGGCCATAGTTATTAGTAACCAATCCACTTTAACTACCCAAACCCATAGTACAACTTTTTATTTTTCCGTGTACTGCAATAGTCCTACACCAACCGGGGGTTATCCTTGGGTGCATACTTGCATAGTGCATACAGGGATAATAGTCGGTTGGTGCCGCATTTCATAAAAAAATCCTAAGGGGCCTCTGCAAGTTGGCTTCGGCCCCTCGTACGCCTTCCAAAGGACCGAGACCCCATGGTTCCGAGATATGTAAAAACATAAAAATAAATAATAATACATGGAGAGACTGCCTTTTTTTCCGCTGAGAAATGACATTACGCATCTCCGCTCGTCGGGGGACGAGACGGAGTATGTGGGACTCCCTGCCAGAGTGGCAGTATACCCACTAAAACTCAGCGGTGATCCCTCATCGCCTTGATGGGGGGGTCATGGGAATCCGGCTCAGCCTTTGCGTCCACAACCCCCAGCCTATCCGGCGGGCCCCGCATGTCCCCCCGGCTGGGGGGTGGAGAGACTGCCTAGCTAACCTCGACAACCCAATAACTGGGTAACACGATACCCTTTGGTAAGACTGGTTGTCAGACTTTCGGGCTTCTGACCAGTCCACCTGAATGACAGCCAGGACCAACGGCTTAACGTATTTAAAAATGGTCACCAATCCACCGACCGACCGCGATAAGTTTAGCTCAACCCGATCGATCGACCCGTGCGGCTGTTATAGCCTTGTAGGCTATACATACATATTACACACAACAGATACATACATATACACACAACACATACATACTTATAGACACACACACACACATTAATTAAATACCCACATCGTGTGTACACGGCCTAACAATTTTACATGTCTGTACACAGTCTTATTACTGCCTACCTACCTACCGCATGACCGCGCGCCACGGCTAGCGGAGCCCTGCGCCAGCGCTGTGCCGCACAGCGTTGATACCTACGACTCAGCGAATTCCTGAAACACGACACGATCGGATAACCGCCGCCCGCGCCGCTGCGTCTCCCGCGCACGGCCGCGCCCCTCGGACGCCCTCGGGAGTCCGCTACAAACCTCTACGGCGAATGCATGCCTTTTCATAGCTCGCGCCGCACATCAATTGTTTTAGTTAAATAAGTGTTGTTTATGTTAATAAACATTTATATTTTATAAAGTAGTGTTTAATTAATAGGTTTTACCTTAACCTATCCTAACACACTACAGTGGTGACCCCGAACAGTAACACGCGCTAGTGCTACCAGAAACTTTAGTGCGGTGCGGAGTGAGTGGACAATATTTCCCGCGCAGGCCGATTAACAAGGCGTGACGACCGATCAAAATCCCACCAGAGCCGATCTCACTCACGAAATAAGGAATATCCATCATGTTGGTACCACTATAAATTTGGTGCGAAGGCCACCAAATGTGTTCAGCCCTGCAATTTTAAGCCGGAAAACTGCAAAAGCAGTCAGTAATGGCGGCTGACGACTGCTCTACCTGTAAAGGCCGTCTATTTATCTCAGATAAACGTACCGGCATACAGTTTCTTGTAGACACAGGTTCAGACGTGTGCGCCTACCCTAAATCGTTATTACGTAATCAGCTGCGATATAATAATAAATGCAACTATGAACTTGTCGCTGCAAATGGTACTCCGATACCTACTTACGGTACATACCAACTTAATCTTAACCTTGGATTACGTCGTGAGTTTTCTTGGAAGTTCATAATAGCCGATGTCTCAAAACCTATAATAGGCGTCGATTTTTTAAGTTTCTACAATTTATTAGTCGACTGCAGACAACAACAGTTAATCGACTCAATTACGAACCTGACCGTCGGCGCACCTTCGTCTCATGAAATAACACACGAACTGCTGTCCTTGAAAACATTTACTGGTAATACAACTTATCTCAATCTACTACGAAGTTATCCAGAGATAACCAGACCAGCTGGTTCAAATAGTGTACCAATACATAACACAAAGCATCACATTAGGACAACATCCGGTCCTCCAGTAACATCACGACCGCGTCGTTTGGCACCAGATCGTCTACAAATCGCGAAGAAAGAATTTGAGGAAATGTTACAAAATGGCACAGCTCGTCGTTCAGAAAGTCCATGGTCATCTCCACTACACCTGGTACCTAAAAAAGACGACGGCTGGAGGCCATGTGGTGATTATAGATCTTTAAATGCACGAACAATACCTGACCGGTACCCAGTGAGGCACATCCACGACTTCGCATACCAGCTGTCAGGATCCACTATCTTTTCAAAAATTGATCTCGTAAAAGCATTTAATCAAATACCAGTATTCGAAGACGATATTAAAAAGACAGCGATCACGACACCATTCGGACTTTTTGAATTCACCGCAATGACATTCGGTTTAAGAAATGCTGCGCAGACCTTCCAAAGGTTTCTCGATGAAATTCTGCAAGGATTCGAATTTACGTTCGGGTTCTTAGATGATATCCTTGTGTTCTCAAAAGGGGAGACAGAGCACATTGGACACCTACAAAAACTTTTTGAACAATTAAAAAAGTATGGCGTGGTAATCAACACAAATAAGTGCGTATTAGGTGTTAACGAAATAACATTCTTGGGTTACCATGTATCTGCAGCTGGTATAAGACCCCTGCCTGAAAAAGTAAAGGCGATCCAAGAATACCCCCTCCCCAAAAATGCTAAGGAGTTACGACGATTTTTAGGGATGATAAATTTTTACAGAAAACTTCTACCTGGCGCCGCTCAAATACAAGGCCCGCTCAATCAAGCTTTAAGTGGCCCAAAAATTAAAGGAAACACGCCCATCACTATAACACCTGAGATTCAAGAAGCATTCAACGCATGCAAAAATAACTTGTTAGAAGCCACTCTCATCTCGCATCCTGATACACAAGCTGAGTTAGCACTTTTTACCGACGCTTCAGACGTGGCCATCGGAGCTGTCTTACAACAAAGAAGACATAATGACAGCTGGCAACCACTAGGATTCTTTTCCCGCAAGTTATCTCCTGCTCAGACAAAATATAGCACATATGACCGTGAATTGCTCGCTATTTATGAAGGAATAAAATACTTCAGGTATATGGTCGAAGCGAGAACATTTCAGGTGTTCACCGATCATAAACCCATCACCTTCGCCTTCACTACAAAAAGAGACAATTGCTCACCTCGTCAACACCGCTATCTCGACTACATCTCTCAGTTTACAACCAACCTCAATCACATCTCAGGAAATCACAACATAGTCGCCGACGCATTTTCACGACTGGAAAGCATCGACACTACCATCGACTACAAAGCACTTCAAAACGAACAGGAAACTGACCGTGAGTTACAGAGTTTGCTAAATAGCAACACAGCGTTAAAATTAGAAAGAATAAAAGCTATGGACGGATACATATACTGTGACCAGTCTACTTCTCGTCCTAGGCCATTCATAACACCAACTTTTCGTAAAGCAATCTTCAACAACCTACACAATCTTAGTCATCCAGGACCCAACACTACAGCTAAACTTATATCAGAACGATTTGTGTGGCCTAAGATTCGTCGAGACTGCAGAAAATGGGCTCAACAATGCACTGATTGCCAACGCAACAAAGTAACCCGTCATACCCACTCTCCTCTGTCATCATTCCCTGTTCCTTCCAACCGTTTTTCCCACGTCCACCTTGACTTAATAGGCCCTATGCCACTTTCTTCTGGTTTCAGGTACTGCCTTACAGCTATAGATAGGTATACTCGATGGCCAGAAGCCTACCCTCTAGCAGACATCACAGCGGAGACCTGCGCTAGCACCTTCATTTCTGGCTGGGTCGCGCGCTTCGGGTGTCCAGAGAAGATAACAACTGACCGCGGAAAACAATTTGACTCTCAACTGTTCCAGTGCATCTCTTCAATTATAGGCGCCTACCATTGTCCTACGACAGCTTACCACCCACAGTGCAATGGTCTGGTAGAGAGAATGCACAGACAGCTCAAGGCCGCCATAATGTGCCATAACAACGCGCAATGGTCGGAGGTACTTCCTCTTGTACTCCTGGGAATGAGGAGTGCCTGGAAGGATGATCTCCAAACTTCTACAGCTGAGTTGGTGTACGGCGAGCCACTTCGATTACCGGGTGAGTTCTTAAAACCATCAACCAACCATGACATTGTGGACGAAGCAGACTTCGCAGCACGACTCAGAAGACACATTTCAAAACTATCACCTGCATCAACATCCACCCACGGTGAGAAAATGTTTTATGTACCTAAAGACCTTTGTACAGCCAGCTACGTCTTCCTGCGAAAAGGACCGTTAAAAAAGTCATTGGAATCACCCTACTCCGGTCCGCACAAAGTCGTAGAAAGAGGAGCAAAGACATTTATAATAGACGTCCATGGAAAACACATAACGGTAACCATTGATAGGCTAAAACCAGCGTACATGGCTAACAACAACGATGGCTCGTCTAAGAAAACACCACCACCTTTACCACAACCACCACCACCACCACCACCATCGTCGCAGGCACCATCACCACCTGAAATAAAAACGAGAAGCGGAAGAACCGTAAGATTTCCGCGCCACTATCGCCCGTGAACCGGTCTCAGCGGGGGAGTGATGTAGGCTATACATACATATTACACACAACAGATACATACATATACACACAACACATACATACTTATAGACACACACACACACATTAATTAAATACCCACATCGTGTGTACACGGCCTAACAATTTTACATGTCTGTACACAGTCTTATTACTGCCTACCTACCTACCGCATGACCGCGCGCCACGGCTAGCGGAGCCCTGCGCCAGCGCTGTGCCGCACAGCGTTGATACCTACGACTCAGCGAATTCCTGAAACACGACACGATCGGATAACCGCCGCCCGCGCCGCTGCGTCTCCCGCGCACGGCCGCGCCCCTCGGACGCCCTCGGGAGTCCGCTACAAACCTCTACGGCGAATGCATGCCTTTTCATAGCTCGCGCCGCACATCAATTGTTTTAGTTAAATAAGTGTTGTTTATGTTAATAAACATTTATATTTTATAAAGTAGTGTTTAATTAATAGGTTTTACCTTAACCTATCCTAACACACTACAGCCTCAATAGTATACAGACAAATATGTGCAGTTCTGATAAGTACATAAGTAAGTGTCTGATACTAAAGTTGGAAAGCGTGTGGACACTGCAGTATTGAACGCAACAGACTGCCAAATGGGCTTTTTATACGAAAGTGTGAGCCGAATACGGGATGTATTTAAAGTCAAGGGATTCTTTACAGTACAAATAAACGAGACCATAAAAGGGCAGACCTCCACGAGATGACACTCAAACAACACTTAGCGCTTATCGTCCAGGTGAAAGGTTGTTCAATGAATTGCAGTGTTTACCCTCGCCACAATACCAACTAAGTCAACGGCTAGTTTTGTTTGTCTCCTTTCCTTGTTTATCTTACTTTGTTTTCCGTAAGAAATGCAGACATTTTCGTGTCGCTGTTGACTGTCTGTGACAGAGTCGTGGTTACACAAAATTAATGTCCGCATTTAGGTGCGTGTAATACGATTTGCTTTGTAAGGAATTCAACGATTCGTGTTATCTGTTCGAATATTAATCAATGTAACAGAAATCTCGATAAAGGGTGCCTATTTTCGGTTCTGTTCCCAATGTTCGATAGTAATTAAAGTTTGATTTTATCTTTTCAGTCTATCGGAATAATAGGTGCATTTATCATGAATAGTTAGATGATGTTATAAATAAAAGAACAAGGAATTCCTTCGTTCAAGTGTTAAATACTTGAGCGGTCAGAATCATCAAGCGGCCGGCAAGCATTGGATGGGTTGGAAATTATCTCGAGACGTTTTTATGGTTCGCATTGGAATCTGGGGGTTTTTTTCCCATCGCGGGTCCGTTCGAACGCTCAAACAGGTTTTTAGATAGCGTTCAGAGTAATGCATCAACGTGGTACGTTTTTGTAAAGGCGGCATATCCAAGGAGGACAAGGTAATGAGGTTTCGGAACGGTCCTTTCAATGAGCTTTAATTTACAAATGCTTGCCTGGACGTCTTTTTACTGTGGTGCTGTGATGAACGCACATACATACCATCGTTTATGAGGTAACTACTAGTACCTACTGTACGCACTTTTAAGTGGCAATTCAGCTGAGAAATACACCATAAGATGTTATGGCCACAACATGCTGAAAGGCCGGTACGAAATGAGCACCAAGGACGGTTGCATCAAACAAATTAGGCATAAAAGGATTATTTTCCATAAAGGCGAGTCCTAAGAATATACCTAGAATAGATAGGACCTCCTTGCACGTTTTTCATTGGTTGGTAATCTCATAGATAAAATGCCTAAATATGGGTAGTAAGTGTAAGGTGGAACTTTACGTACAAGCAGGTATTCTAGCTAGTTGATACCTACCTATAATAAACCTGATTAAACCTAGGCATGTATCCTTTGCATTGGACAACTAACTACTTTGGTAGTTAGGTACCCACCTACCTATATTTTTTATAAGCACTTATCGATAAGACCAGGCAAGTATATACCTACTTTATGTCAAGACCTCGTTCTATTTTGTTAGGCAAATAATTTTGAATTATTTATTGTTATTAGATAAATTGTGATATAATACAGATTAATTATATAATTGGGCTACTTTCATTCAATAACGTGAATGAACTTAGCGGGTTATCATATCAAATTCAATGATGTTTGTGCCTACTTCATTTTGTCAACAAAGTACGTAGGTGGTTAGGTACCTACATAAGTAGGTACATAACTTACCTACTAGGGCTTACCTACTTTATCAAGTGAAAAATGGAGAAATTTAAACCATCAGTGACCTGATTTTCCAAAGTCAACAGACCGTGAAGGCTTAACCTTTTAATGTTAATTGCTGTGCGATTATACCTTTGGTACTCGGAATAGTTACTTAGAAAGTAGGTATCGTGGCCCGATGCATATTAATTAGCAATTAGGTAGGTGTCTTGGATATCTAAAGCTAACCCTTTTTACCGGGATTTAAAGTAGGTAAAACTATCAATAAGTTGTGAGACAAGACATAAAACTTGTACTCACGGACTGGCACTTTCTTCGGATCATATTGTTCAACGAGTTCGTTTATTTTGATGATCTTCGTCTGCGCTACTTTTGATCGCTCAGTTATATCTTGGAGTTGCGCGGTCAACTCGCTGAAGATATCTTCCGCTAGCAGCACCAACGAGGCGAGCTGTCTTAGCGCGTTGCTCAGGGTGCAGTTGGTGACCGCCTGGAGCTCTTCATCAGACACCTTCGGCTTGCCATCGTCGTCTCGTAAACTTGTACGCGATAAAAACTTGGGTTCCACTGCACGCTGCACGAACGGCATCTCGATAGAAGTCCCAAAACACCTTGAACCACTTACTCACCCATCCCCGCGCCACGAATTAAACTTAATTCCGACATCCATTCAACACACCAACACAAAAAACGTCAGGTAACCGCCACTTTGAATTAACCGACATCCTGACCAGTGAACTTTCACTTATTAGCGGTTTTTAACAGTACCGTGCAGTTTTTGCTATGCTCTAGTTATTTTAAATAAGTTTTAGTTCATAGATTCAAGTTTTAAAAGTTTGACAAAACTTCATGTTGACGAAAGCCCGCCATAACAAATGCCGCGCGATACACAACAATCCACACTTGCTGCCATCGGCCGAATAAAATGAATGAATGAAGCAGTCGCCGGTTGGTGTTGCCATGGCCGACATTATACTATTCCATTCTTTTTGATAGATTTTTACTGAATCATATTCAGAAAATGTTAAATATAGCTGTTATACCTTCAATTTAAATTTCAAACCCAATCAAATCCATTACTTTTGTTTAAATTGTAGTTTGGTTTAAATTCAATATATTTTATTTCATTTAAATCTGCATGGGCACGAAACGTCAAGGCTAGGTGCCAATTGGTTGTGTCTGTCTAGATGCACGGTTCCAATGAAGAACAGCAGGCAAGAAAGTCCGCGTTTTTTTCTTTTTTTTAATAATTACAATGTTTTTAATTTGCAGTGTCAATGACTGAGCTTCCAAACATCCTTATTCTCATCGTAGTCGTTAATTTTATGCTTTTTTGTTATGGACACATTTGATGTGGGTTTTAAACTTTCCATCGCTAAGTTCTGTGATCGACTTTGGAAACTTGTTAAGCCGAAAGCGTTTAAGTAGGTACGGTTTATAGAAATTACTTCTTGTTTCAGTTGATCAATATAATTGATATCACAATTTGTTTCTAAGCGACTCGCGTGGACCTATTTTATAGACCGGAACAGCTTAGATGGCCAATGTTAGTTGGTCAACCGAGTAACAATGTTTTAATAAATAAATATTTCTTCTACTTCTTTCTTTCTTTCCTCATATCCTATACACAAGTACCATTTGATAATTATGCGAGAAGAGTATAAGTCAAGTTACAAATAAATAAATACAAGGCTTTACTCAAGTAGTAAAATATCGTTTTATAATCGCGTTTACCTTTATACAATGTAAACATTTACGGTAAGTTATAGCAACACTGCCTCAGTAAAATGAAAACCGCGCCATCTAGCTGCAAATATAAGAAATATTCAACTGGTTGGTGTACCCATTGTTGAATGCAGTACAAGTATGTTTGTATATAGATGGCGCTACTGTCGAGAATAAGGTTAGTTTACTACCAATGCCATAGATGGCACTACTAGTTAAAGCACAATTACAGCGTGCAGCGACACAAACGGGTACAGTAGATTATGATCGTCCCTAATTAGTTAGGTACAGTAAGGCAGGCTGAGATTAGTAGTAGACGGATCGGGGGACGGTTATTGTTAGTTCTGTTGCGCATTTTATGAGATTTTTGAGCACTGTTTAGCTGAACAGGGATTTCAATCAAAGTCAAATTAGCAAAAAAAATAATGTATTACATTTTATATAACAAAGCGTTATAGCGTGACATTCCGAATACACGTCTACATAAATCTACTTAACGTAGGTAATGCCTGGCATTCATTATCATAGATAATATAATAGTAACATACAAAGGTAGCTTTAATTTAGAAAATAGTTCAAATAGGTACGTACTTTCAATTTCAAATGAAATAGGTAAGACTGCTACACTAAAGAGATTCGTTCGTCACAACGAAGTGCGAAAACTATATTTTTCTACTTACCTACTTAAATATTGGTTTGTTTAAATTGTAAGTATACAAATAAATACTTAGGTTTAATATTAGGTATTTATTTAAAATTAATCTGGTGGTCTACAAAATCCTACAGTGTTCAGTTTTTGACTAAGGATGTGATTAAACATAACGGAATAAATAATACATATTTACTTAGGTATTTGTATGAATTAAGTATTAAACTAGATTTAGGTACCTACCTACTCAAAACTGATACTTAACTATAATACCTACGTATAATTTAATAAGTTTACTTGATAGATACTTAATAATTAATTCAACAATTTGGAATTTTATTGCAAATTAGTGTAAGTAGAGCGACATTTAGCTTATTTTACGATTACATACTAATTTTAAACTTTCTTTAGCTTGGACAAACTTTAGTCTATGGTAGGTAAGTAGTTATTTTGGTGCTTTTTATACCTTATTAGAAGGTAGTTTACGCTTGTTCGGGTCGGTTGATTCGGCACAGCCGGGCGCCGAAATCATATAATCTTTATATAATGTAGATATGTCGCAGATGTATTGTAGAATACGCTGTTTTACAACACAGCTCCGTTATCTAAAACAACTGAACAACGTTTAGCGGTTTTCCAAAATTACTGAACTTGAACACGCAGAATTGCATAGGTAAACGTTTTGCATTTATCAATGCAGCGGGTGAGCGATTAGCGGTTTTGTAAAACCACTAGCGGTTTTGTGAAACAGCGGATTCTACAATCCATCTGCGACAAATATACTAAAGCCGAATTTACATTACGAAACTACTTGAACTAACTTAGTTATTCATTGATAGGTTCACGTCTAAATAATTATAAATCCGGCTTTAGGTAATGTTCAAGAAAAAGCCTCTCGGCTTAGTTCGAATTGTGCCGAGCCGACCTGAACATGATTCAGCGAGGGTAGGTAGTACATGCCGAACGGAGTTTCCCGATAGATAATGAAGTCAAATGTAGTAACATTCGGCTTTTATTTGGCTCGTGCTGGGCTTTGTTGTTCAACAAATTAGGTACTGCCGAATCAAGTGTGCCGACCCGAACAAGTCTAGCAACCCTAATAAAGGCCCTACCTATGTGACGCTTCAGAAATGTTATTTGATGTATTACCATTAGGTAGGTACCTATACCTACCTATTATTTATCAATCTGCATTTGACTTCTATTCCACACAGATTTTCTCGCTTTATCACACACCATTTTTTAAGGCTACGCCGACCGCCTAGTGCACCCTCATCGTTTGTTTGGTTATTTCTTTTATTTTAGAATGAAAATGCAGAAAATAAGCACGTTAAGTTGTGCTCCACAAGATTATACGTTAATATTATTATAAACGGTAGTTTTACATTGTATAATTTGGTTTATTATAATCACACGGAAAATAGTGGCCACTATTATCCGTTTAAGGGCTGATTTTTTTTAATTCTTCCATACAAAAACTGTCAAACGTCAATTTTATTCCACGAATAAAAAATATCTGTCGATTGAGAAATCAGCCCTTAGTGATTTGATTATAAATAAAACGGTAAATAGTGAACACTAAAATGAACACTAAAATGAAAGTTTGGGTTTGGAGGATATTGCAGACTAAAGTTTTGGTGTTATTAAAGTGCATTAGGTAGGTACCTACCTATTTTCATATAACGGGTATCTATGATAAGTATTTAATGACAGATACTTTTGGAATGTTTGTAGTTTGTGCTCCTACGGCTATCTAATTTATTTCATACTATTCTTATAATTAATACAGCAACATTTAACTATCCACCCTAACTCAATGGCAGTATATTTTATTACTTTAGTAACATTTTATAGGTAAGTACATATACAGTCGCACCTCGGCCAATGGAAATTGGCGTGTGATTAATAATTTATTTAGTGTTAGTAGGTACATTATCAATGAATGATTATTAATAATAGGTAATTATTATTAATTATTAGTTAGAAGAATATGAGATTATTATAGGAATGTTCAAAAACATAACTTCTACAAACGTACCTACATGATACCTAACATTTTTCAATGATGGCACTTTTTAGGTTGACAGATGTCATTCGTTCTCTTTTTAGTGCTTAGCAATTTTCTAGCGGTATCTCGCTCTATCTTGATGTTTTAAGATGCCAACACGAGATAAATAATGTCCCAGTATCTAAACATACGTCTTTGGAGAAAGTTTAGGGACTGAATTCTTTCTGCATAGCTGTTACCAACCGTTCGATACGATTCCGTGGCGAGTCAAACATCAATCAATGTTATCAAAAAGTTCTTTCAAAGTTCTTCACAAATCCAAAACTCGAAAATGTTGTTAGTTTTAGGGCTGATTTTTCAATCGACAGTTAATTTTTATTCGTGGATTAAAATTGACGTCTGACAGCTTTTTATGAAAGAACTGTCAAAAATTCAAAATTATTCCTCGAATAAATTATCTGGCGTTGGAATCTGCTCTAAGGGCTGATTTTTCAATAGACAGACAATTTTTATTCGTAGAATGAAATAGCCGTCTGACGACTTTTTGACAGTTCTTTCATACAAAATCTAGCAGACGTCAATTTTGTTCCCCGAATAAACAGTATCTGTCGATTGAAAAATCAGCCCTTAATCAACTAGACAACCGCTACTCTTCCGACAGCTATCGATAATTATATAATTATCTATATTATTAATAAGTATAATTTCGATTTGACTGCCGAGTGGTTGTGAATAGCTTTGCAGGTCTTAAACTAGAAATATGTTTTGTTTCACGTTTTTAATATAGGTAAATAACTAAGTATGTATTTTTCTAGTCTAACATTTTGACCTCACTATTTGCTTTCATATTTAATAAATAGTACAACATACAAAGCTTACAAATAACTAACGTGCCTACTTGGCATAATAATATAGTTCGACTATTCGACACTGATAATAATTATTTCTTAATATTTATGATGATTTGTATTGATTTTCATGTATGCTTACATATGTGTACTTAACATGTGTTGTAAGTATTACAGTCAAAATAAAAA
Organism: Mesoligia furuncula; assembly: GCA_916614155.1. Classification (NCBI taxonomy): domain Eukaryota; kingdom Metazoa; phylum Arthropoda; class Insecta; order Lepidoptera; family Noctuidae; genus Mesoligia; species Mesoligia furuncula. Next base: position 15,358,387 of record OU744798.1, read on the forward strand.
CTAGCTTACTGAATAAATATGATTTTCCAAAGTATCGAAATATGAAATACTTAATTATCATGATTGCGCTTTGAGTGAGAAATATTCGCTTCTTCTAAGTACTTCACCGTTCTTTTCCATTAATGCAAAATGCTCCTTACATTATATTTTATCATTTTTTTATATCGCGGGGCTATGGGAGGCGTACGAGGGGCCGAAATCAACTTGTAGAAACTTGCCCTTAAACAATTTTAAGTAAATGCAGCACCTACCGACGATTATCCCTGTATACACTAAGCAAGTGCACCCTAGGACAGCCCCCGGTTGGTGTAGGACTTATTGCAGGATATGGGTAAATACAGTTTCTTTGTGTGATTAGTTGATCTTCATAATCGAATATCTAGGTAAATCGACATACGTTTATTTGGAATCTGGAAGCAAAAACAAATATTATACGAGTCGTAGAGGATCGCGTTCGTAGTATCGTAGGCTCCCTCAATTTCATGTTAGATAACGTGATGTTACTTTTTGTAAAAAATATTACTTATATGTGTAATTTTTAACGATCTTATTATTTTGTAGCAATAAAAACCTAACAATATAACATTATTTTTTGGCATTTATCTCCAAATATTACATTTCAATATCCTAGTTTACACATTTAGTTCATAACTTACAAGCGTCACATATTAAACAATTACAATGCTATGCGTATAAAACATAGTTAACATTAAATAACATGATTTTTCACACTAATTATTTTGTTTATTTCACTTTTACCCAACTTCACAAACGCACTAAAATACCGGTTGGATTTTTGAGATGAGGCAGTAGGTACCTAAGGGCTTTTCATGATGGACAGACTGGCCGCAACACTTGATGACTATCATTTTATTCAAAATCTGTGAATGCAGATCATAATTTCTCAAAAAGTAAAGGACAGTGTTCTTAGACCGTTTTCCAGCAGCTACAGCGGTAGCTACTGGAAAACGGTACCTACTGCTGCCGCATCTCAAAAATCCACCCTGTATACTAAAATTGTACTTTCACTAAAAAGTATAAGTAAATACAAATTTTACATTAAATAAGTACTACAATTTAAACGAATATGACTCAAACAAATATGTCCTCCTAGCTTAAACTCATAAATATTTTTCATTTCACTTACACGAAGAAATACAGTTGAATATAATATGATATGTGTAGATGATACATTTGTCAGAATAAATACATTAAAAGTGTTTCAGATTAGTATAAATAGATTAGTTTGTTAATAAGAAAGGTGTCTATTCAATAAGGTAAGTCCCTCGAGATGCCAGCTGGAATAAGAAGTCGAAGAGCGATAAGGTGCGCTTCTATAACTTCTTCTTCTTCTTTTCGTGTCTATGGTCTGGGATGTTTTATATTGATCGAACCCAGTGGCCACGTTGATTGCTGCGTCTGTGGCATTCTTCAGGTCATGCAAGGTGCAGGTCAACTGGCACTTAGGGGAGATATTATCGTGAACGTCCACGTGTACGTCACGGCATCACGATAACACGGAAGTAAAATGTAGGTATGGAAATGTATGAAAGAGCTTTTAAATTTCCATCTATGATAACGTTATAACGAGCGTCGTATTTCCATACAATTTCTCTGTCCCCTTCCACATATAACCCGTCTGCCTTCAAAGCAAGTGTGAACAATTATCTTCTTCACGCTCATTCCATCATAGACCTCATCCATCGCTTTCCATCAGGCGTGATCGAGGACAAGAGCGTGCCCATTCAGCAATATTATTATTTTTTTAATCGTCCCTTTGGAAATTATAGCGTTCAAAATATCATAAAAAATCGGTGGCGATGGTTTATTAATATAACTATCGCACATCGTAAAGCTCTTTTTAATATATTTTCAGCAAATAACTTACCAATGTTACAATGTTGAACACATACAATGGTATTACTACATAATGTACATTCAAGAACACCCATACAGTTATAATTATTATTTGTTATCCTACTTTTGAATACATATTATTTATTTATGATAACATGAAAGAGTTTTTCTATATGTGTTAAGGGGAATGTGCTAAGGTAACCCGCGAAATTAAAATTTCCTTCAGTTGTGTTGCAATTTTCAGGTCCATATATTGTATGTTGAACAAAATATGATTCGCAACAGTAACAAGTACGTGTACGTGTACAAGTAGTAAAGTCATTAGAATCAGCAATACAACTCCTTAAGTTAGAATTGGCCTCGAATGTCGTGATTTCAAGAAATAGTCATTCAATAGGGTAATATTAACTTAGAGAGATATTGATAATTTTTATGATTATAATTATAAGTACAGGGTTAGTCTTCAAAGACCAGCCAAATTTAAGGGGTACAGACCATCAAACTGAACAACTTTCTCCGTAGGACCAACATCGTAATCGCGAATAAAAATTCAGCCGTCCCATACGTTTAGGTCGAGTAGGTATTGAAGTTTTCTGTGGGACAGTTGACAAATTTTTTGCGATTACGATGTTGGTCCCATGGAGAAAGTTATTCAGTTTGATAGTCTGTACCCACCCTTAAAGGCTGGTCTTTGACAATAAACCCTGTTATAAATATTTGTTACGGCTCGAAACATATTTTGACCAACATACATACTGACCTGCACATTGCATTTCGTGGGCTACTCTGACGCTTTCGCCCAAGTAAGGTAAACAATCGCGATGGCACGGAATAAGTATGATATGAGATTGTCAAGTTTACATATTGTAGGCAGGTACTGTTAATATGAAACAAAATACCTGGCATATGTACAAACATTTAGACTGATCAATCTCATTCAAAATACAGACGTTTGTAATCGCGATGTCTAATAGAATACTTATGATATGATTAGCTAAGTACATGAATCTTTAAAGTGAGTAAGATTAGATATGTGTAGAGTTAAGAAGAATGATTATGTCCATAGAAGCTCTCCATTGATACAGCGACAAGATATGTATACAACTTTTGATTATGCAGTAGTAGAAGCAGAAATAAATAAAATAGTTGAAGTATAAAGTCTAGACACATCAGAATTTAGTTTCGGCAGAGGTACAGTCGGCCTTTGATAAATAAATGACAGAAAAGACACACTAGAAATAACAATGCACAAAATTCCAGCTTCCAACTGTTTAGAAGATTTCAATAACTAAATACAGGCTCATTTACAACTGAAGGACACATAAGGACGAGTACAGACACACTAAAATCTAAACTTACACTAAACAAAGAGTCCAATGAACCAAGTGGCGCAAATTAAACGAGTACTCGTCACACTACTCGCCGCCAATTCCACCAACACCTCCCGTTTCTTTGATCTACCATCTTTGAATCCACGGAGATACGGATCCAAGTCCGTTTAACACTTTGAACAATTTTATAAACCGCCAATCAAAGGAATTTAAGGAACTATAGAAATTCGATTTTAGAATTTCATATTTCAAAAAACAATTGACGGTTGACACTCAAATTCAAGATGGCAGACATAAGATCTTCATTTCCATTTCACTCCAATTGTTGCTCTCTCTTGGCGAAACTAGCGACGAAACGACCTCTGTCGGTCGGTGAATGAGTGCCTCATTTATTTGCGCACCCCGCGCTATGGGTCCACCTCATGGCAAACCTCCATGTAGTCGGGGTCGTGCATGATGTCCTTGATCATGTCTTTGAGCATCGTGTAGCGGGGAAAGATCGGGTACACCTTGGAACTAACGTAGTCCGACTGGAAATAAAAAAATAATGGATTTAAAAGTTGAAAGCGAAGAAAATGAAACTTAACCGGCTATTAATGTCGATTTACGGCAAGAGGCAAATTATTTCTCGATATCTGCTACTCCTACGCTAAGTAACTTTCAAACAGCAATATCGCCAAAAACTAGGAAATATTTCAAAAGTAGAAATATATATATATACATAATTAATGTAATTTTCATTACCTTTAATTCCCTTATTAAGTTCCGCAAACCAGTATATTTCTTCAGCAGACGATACAAATCATTTGTCATCTGGGTGTTCTCCGTTTCAATCTGAAGTGTTGTCAAGTCTGAAAATGTAATAAGATAAGTGTCACAAAAGATTTATGTTAGTAACACAGTATATAAATAATAATTCACTTTTAAAATCCTATCCTTGCAAAACCGTTCAATGGTTCTAACATTTCTACATATACTACAAGTATATCCATAGAATACATGTATGCGTATTCGGTCCCAAGTGTAAGCCCGTTTTATTGTTTGTGCTTATTTCGAGCCTAGGTCAGGGTTTGGTCACGGCGTTTAATTTGGTTTCGAGAGCCCCGACACCAATTTACTTTACAACGAAAATGATCCGTAAATATTAATTAAAATATGCTTGCAACGCTTACTTTTGCCAACGAGAATTTTATCAAGACAAGTATCGTTATGGGTTGGACTGTACGAGATCATATTTTTTGTTAAAATTTCAAGTTTGAGCTTGGTCATAAGTGAATTTTAAAATATTGTGGACTAGTAGGTGCTACTAACGCTGCAATTAAATCGAAGCCAATTTGCATCACATAGGTACTGATAACGTGGATGGGTGTCAAGTAGACACGGCCCAAATTACCACTATTTTGCGCAACCCATTAATATCAATCATGTACATAACAGACATTTGTCAGCCATCATCAGACTTTGAACATCCATTCAATTATGATTTCAAATGTAATTTTAGACCAACAATTTCAGCGGTGGTTTTAGACCAATGATTTTAAGCACGAGGAAAAGGGTGGAAAATTCAACAAATGTAACACTGTGGACGGACAAGTTGGCAAGCTGCCAATAGTCTTAGGATTTAGGGGTACGCTTTAGTTTATTTTCCTAATTTAATCGTTTGGTTGAGCTAGCTCAAAGTTAAACCGACATCCTCTCGTTATGTGAGTATTTGATTATCATTAGACTGGTGTAATGTAGCGGGAAGATGTTTTTGTTTGCCTCATGTTGCTCTAGTTTTTCTATGGATATAGCGGGTGCAAAAAGCCGGTTAACCTTAACGATGCTGAAAATCACAGTGATGGGAGGAACTAATAACTGTGATTTTTGTTTGTACTTATACTCCCGTGACCTCAGAACCGCTGTATACACCCATATCTAAGCACAATGTTTTGCGTGCATGAGTTTGGCGCAGCAAACAGTGTTTTTCCACACCAAAATAAAAGTAATTATATTTGTACATTGTAACCTAGTTTGATGTACAGAATATGTACATGTCGGCTATGTTATGGGTCTTTTTACACCCACAAGAGTAGAATTTCGAGTTTTTATAGCTTGGTTATAGAACTTATTTTTGGTAAACTTCTATAACATTAAATTTTTCCACATTACCGTTCAGTCTTTCTATCCTTTCCCTTTTATCAGCAGCTTCTTCAGCCAGTTTGGCAGAGGTCTTGACTCCTTCTCCAGACTTCTGCGTCTTCTCCATGATGGCACACGCGCGCAGCACGAACGCCGGCACTGTCTCGGCTTTCTCCTGCCGAGGGATCTCCACCAACGACCAGTACTGAGTCTCGAGTCGAATCACGTCCTGGAACATGAAAATTGTGACCTGATCAGAAATTAGAAAAGGCTAAGTCCAAAGTGTCAAAAAAAAAAGATTTTTGAATGCTCCAAACAGTTGACAGTATCAGTTCTACTTAAACAAAGAAAGTAAGAACCTAATTAGAGTCTATATAGGTACCTACATTTTATTGTTATTCTCCAAGTAACTATAGATAAATTTAGCAGTACAACCAAACTAAGGCTTTCATCCCTGGAATCTCGGTCGCGAAAATTTCGAGAGTCTCGACGATTTTTTGGTATTTTCGAGACTCGAGAATAACATTTTCGGTCACGGGAATAACGAAACTTTTGAGACGTGAGACGTGAGTTCATCATTTCAGCCGAAAGACGTCCACTGCTGGACATAGGCCTCCCCCAAGCACCTCCACTTCGACCGGTCCTGTGCTTCCCGCATCCAACGGGTTCCTGCGGCCTTCACAAGGTCATCGGTCCACCTTGTGGGAGGCCTTCCAACGCTACGTCTTCCGGTACGCGGTCGCCACTCCAGAACCTTTCGGCCCCATCGGCCATCCGTTCTGCGAGCAATGTGCCCTGCCCACTGCCACTTAAGTTTGGCAATTCTTCGGGCTATGTCGGTTACCTTGGTTCTCCTGCGGATCTCCTCATTCCTGATTCGATCACGCAGGGAAACTCCAAGCATAGCCCTCTCCATTGCCCTTTGGGTGACTTTTAGTCTTCTTATAAGGCCCATTGTGAGCGACCACGTTTCCGTTCCATAAGTCATCACTGGCAACACACACTGGTCAAAGACTTTCGTCTTGAGACACTGCGATATGTGGGACGAGAAGATATTGCGTAGCTTCCCGAACGCTGCCCAGCCGAGTCGGATTCGTCGATTTACCTCTTTCTCGAAGTTAGACCTACCTAACTGGACGGTTTGTCCTAGGTAAACGTACTCGTCCACGACTTCGAGTGTAGCGTCTCCGATTTTTATGAGAGTGGGTGTTACATGGGCATTTGACATGACCTTCGTTTTGTCCATGTTCATTTTAAGACCCACTCTTTCGGAGGCTCTACTGAGGTCATTGGTCATTGTACTGAGGTCCTCCATAGTCTCAGCCATGACTACGATGTCGTCGGCAAACCGAAGGTGAGTTATGTACTCGCCATTGATGTTGATGCCAGCCCCTTTCCAGTCCAGAACCTTGAAGACATCCTCCAGTGCAGCGGTGAACAGTTTCAGAGAGATAACGTCTCCCTGTCTCACACCTCGCTGCAGAAGGATAGGTTTCGAGGCCTGATCCTGGAATCTGACTGACATAGTGGCGTTTTCGTACAGACACTTCAGCACTTCGATGTACCGATAGTCGATCTGGCACCGTTGAAGAGACTGCAGCACAGCCACAAACGCTAAGCAGAGAGGCAGGCAGACGTGAGATACTTGTGTAATAAAATTAGGTTCTCTTCGTCTGAAACCACTACAAAAATGAAAAAACTTCAACAAATAATTTTTTAATGTTTAATTTACGTTTGTTTAGTAAAGTACTTGATTAAAATATCTTATTTTGACTGCCTAATTGCATAGCCTATAAGTAAGAAACCTACTCAAAAGTCTCGTTTTCCCCGGGAATTTCGAGACCACATCGAGTCTCGTTTTTTTTCCCGGGACTCAGTAATGCATCGAGACTTTTGACAAACTCTCTTTCATGTTTGGTTTAGGGCTTTCACCCTAAAACAAACATGAAAGAGAGTTTGTTTTTAGAACATTAAAAAGGATTTTCATTTACAAAGGTTTTTAGTACAAGATTCTTATATGCAAAAATGGTTTGTTGGCCCGAATAAAAAAATATTAAAACTTGCCGCGCAAAATAGGCTTACACTGAGCCTGTTAAAAGAAAAAGTTTTATAGGCAGCTTTAGTGATACTCGGCCACGATAGTACAACAAACTACGAACAAGCCCGCTATTATTATGAGCAACTGAATTGAAAAGTGTTTTTCTTTGTCTTGAACATTGCTAGTTAGTTTGTTTCTGCTCAGCGAATACCTACAAGTTTTTGCACCGTCTGCAAATATTTGTTTCAGTGCTAAAATGTTTTCTTGCTTCGAGCTACGGCGTGTTAATTGCAATTTTCCAATCTTTGCGTTTTTCATTGGAAGCAGTGCGGTTATTAAATTTTTTGAGTTTTGCAGCGAGAAATGTAATTAAAGTTTGTAATAAATAAATAGTTTGCTGGTAAGTTATAATAATAATTTAATTATTGCGTTCATTGGCAACAATGCCCAGAAGTGAAACAATAAGCTAGCTAGGGGTTAATTTTCCAAAAAGCTGTAATTTTTTAACACCCTTTTGTTCTGTTATTACTTTACGGAGCTACTTATATCATCACTAAAATTAAGTAGGTTCTTAAATCGGCGCATTCGGCATGCAGTTTCGTTGCGAAGTTAATTCCAGTAACGACTTTCAGCAGACGGTGCCATGATATTTCAAAGTGGATAACTTTTCGCTGGGCCAGCGCCAATTCTACCGATAAAGATCGTCTTCCCGCCTTGTAACGGCCCGTCTAATGAACCCACTGTATGTTCAAGTGCAACTACACCCTGTTTTTCGGTTATGGTAGTCTTGGTAAGAGATTATTTAAAGAAGTTAAAAATGTTGGTTTTACAAATAAATACTTGTAAACAAGAACAAACTGTAATGTTTGGCGCACCAATACATTGCAGAGCATCTCGAAGTCTTACCTGTCTCGAAGTTGGTTGGAAGTCGCCACGCTTGGGAATAATGGATGCTATGTTAGTTGGGTTGGGGTAGAGTGTAATTTATTACACGTGTTCAAACGATAAGAGAGATTGATTTTACATCGCACTTCAGCCACAAGATTACCTACACTACATTAGGACTGTTACACGTGGCGCTGAGTATTTCCCAAAATTTTTAGAAAACAGGTTAGATCGTCATAGTGTACACCCACATTTCGGTAGTTATGTTTAAGTCCCATATAATAGGAGACGGGCCTATTGCCATCAACCAATAATCCGGGTATAATGTACCCACATAAAGCTTTGGTTTCCTAAGAAAGCGGTGAACGGTCACAGAATAACGGATGTCCAAATACAGAGCTTTTTTTTATGAGGCTTATAAAAACATATGTGTTGAAAACATAATACAATTTATTTGATACATACGATAGAAAAAAATCATGAAGATATTATCTCTAAAAACTTTCTTTTTACAATAAAAAACAAACAAAAATACTTACAATAATTCTGATTTTTTGTCGTGATTCTACAAGCAACATACTAAAATACTCGTACTAGTAGTGTTTTAATTTTTTTGTCCAAATAATAGTTTTTTTGTAATTAAATAATTGCTTCATATTTTGCAATAAATTACCAGGGTTGTGTCATCGCGTTTCTCTTTTTTTTCTATGCAGTGCGACAGTGACCGCGCTTTAGGTCACTGTAAGCCCCTTCTGACGAAAATGATGGATTTATGGCGGCCGTCCTTTTTGGAAACCGTATTTCAACTTAATCTTTTGTGAAACAACGTTAGGGATCTCGGCAATACAAGCCATATAGGAAAATTATTTAAATGTTTTGTTAGTACCTACAACTATTTTAATAGAGACAATGTTAGATGAAAAAATCAAAGAGTTTATAAGCAATCCATTGAGAAATGTACCAAAAGTATAAATAAAGACCATATGAAACACTATTGTTCCCCGATGTTTTTACTGAGGTAGTCTCCTGGGAAACAAGGAGTTTTCTTTAGATAAAACCCAAGATAGTCATATAATTATTGTCTAGAACATTTTCTTGGTTCTTTTATAGCTGCAGGGCTTAAGGACGAAACGATTGTGCGACTATATTACCGGAATATGCATTTAAAACATAATGTTACTACTTGGAGGAAATTGTGAAGAGAATTTTATCGGAATTCATGTCTTAGCTCTTTGCTTCGAAAATATGGAAAGGAAAAAGAAAATCAAATTATAGTCTGAATATCATGGAAAATTCAGATAATGGCTTGAAAAATTGACAACATGATTCACCATTTTTTTCTCTCTTTATTTATTTAGGGGTTTTTTTTTCATAAATGAATATGTCACCCCCATTATTGAAAACAAAAAATTTCACTTAATATTTACTTAGCTTAAATAAACCTACAAAAAAATTTAAAAAACCCCCGACACAAAATGAAAAGTATAAAATAATTTAGAAACCCCCGAATTATAGAATTTATGTAACGAGACTAAAACAGATAAATTCATATGGCAGTCGGGGACCTCTTGAAATAGAAGGTGTACCACAGAACGGTCCCCCGACTTCCATATGAATTTATCTGTTTTAGTCTCGTTACATAAATTCTTTAAGTCGGGGGTTTCTAAATTATTTTATACTTTTCATTTTGTGTCGGTTTAAATTTTTAATTAAATTTTTTATTTCGTGCTTTTTGTAGGGACTCCTTAATTTTTGTATTTGATTTCTTTTATTTTCTTCCGTTTTAAGATTCAGGTGTTTAATCAGGTTTTTTATCCGTCAAAAAATAATAATTAATTTATAGTTGAAGAATATTTTTTAAGACTAAACAGATTTTTTTGTTTTATTATATCCTTTTTCTAGTTCTTCCTTTAGTTATTCAACTTTCGTACAAGTATTTCATAGCTATTAGATCTCTTAGGTATTTCAGATCTAGTTTAAAATATAAAATGGGACTGTGACTGCTGCTTTGTTAAGTAGGATAATTCCATTCGTAAAAATGGTCAAACTCAGTGGTCGTAGGTACCAATCATCACTCCACTTTCCTCATCAATCTAGGGATTTGGTCAGATAAAAAAATAATTTTCAAATTTTTAGTTTTCATTTCGTTAGCTAATATTCCTCATTCCCTTTCAATATAATATAGAATTTTGTACATTATTCTACTTGCATTTGATACCTATATTGAAGGAGTTGTGAAAAATAAATATAATTCGCCATTTTGTGGTAGCGGCCATCTTGGATTTGAAATTTGTAATAGTGTATAGTATTCTACTAATCAAGCCCTTTCATTTGATACCCATATTGAGGGAGTTGTGAAAAAATATGTAATCCGCCATTTTGTGGCGGCGGCCATCTTGGACCGATTTTCATCAAACATAGCTAAGAACACTCCCGACTAATTCACCTTTCAAAAAAAAAAAACAAAATCAAAATCGGTTCATCCGTTCGCACACACACACACACACACACACACACACACACACACACACACACATACACAGACACTTCAAACTTATAACACCCCGTCGTTTTTGCGTCGGGGGTTAAAAACAAAGAAACAAGAAAACACTACTCTGACCTTAACTTTAAACCTACCATCACCATCCTAACCAGCATTTTGGCTGTTAAAACATGTTACTACTTGGAGGAAATTGTGAAGAGAATTTTATCGGAATTTATGTCTTAGCTCTTTGCTTCAAGTTGTGAAGATTTTTATGAAGAAAATATGGGAAGAAAAAAGAAAATTAACTTATTTCTAGTGGTTAAAATACACTCGAGAGCAATGAATCCGGGTCACTTAAAGAATGTTAAAAATCTCGGAAACTAAAAATGATACGTTAATGCAATAAATTGTATTTAATAGACAATGTAATACTCCTTAAATGAAAGTAAAAAAAATATGAGTCACCATACATTTTATTAACACAAAATTACATAAAGAAAAAAACTGCTGATCTCTCCTTAAAACAAAAATAGGAAACATGAAATTTTTGAACTTTATTACGATTTTCTTGAATTTTAATACTTCGTATTGCCTCCTCGTGCTTCCATTACTGCGTTTACGCGGTTTGGCATGCTGTACACCAAGTTCCTTATACGATTTTGGGGAATATTCTCCCATTCCTCTGTGAGAGCAATTTTGAGCTCACGAAGCGTGATTGGGGGAGGGTTTCGTTGTTTTACGCATCTGCCTAGCTCGTCCCAAGCATGCTCGATCGGGTTGATATCCGGGCTGCGCGCTGGCCACTCCATACGAGTAATGTTCATCTCTTGAAGGTAGTCATTCACAATCCTACCTGTATGAGGTCGGGCATTGTCATGCATAAATATAGCATCCTCACCTAAATTGACCATAAATGGACCAACGTGATCATTGAGGATTTCTTCCACATATCTTACGCTAGTTAAAGAGCCGTTTTCTATGATCACCAGCTCTGTGCGACTTTCAGAAGAAATTCCGGCCCACACAAGTACAGACCCACCACCGTAGGCTACTTTTTCTTCGATGCATGCTTGCTTGAATCTTTCCCCTGGTCTTCGATACACTCTGTGTCTTCCATCGTGCTTGTAGAGCATAAATTTTGATTCGTCGGAGAACATAACTGACCAATCTTCAATACTCCAATTTACGTGGCTCTGGGCATATCTTAGTCTTGAAATACGATGCCCACGCTCCAGTTTAGGGCCGTTTGCAGGTCTAAGGGGTTTTAAGTTAGATTCAGCAAGCCGACGTCTTACTGTCCATGCACTTGGGTTACTTCCTACGAGGCGTCGAAACTGATTTGTGAGTTCAGTTCCTGTGAGAAAGCGATTTCGAAGCATGGTGTTCACCAAGTATCGGTCTTCTCGTGCTGTGGTACACCTGGTTCTGCCCGTTCCTGATCTGCGTAGGTTAGAACCAGTTTCTTCGTAACGTCGGAGAACTCTTTGTACTGTTGACAGAGACACACCGACAGTCCTGGCTGTATCGCGCTGACTCCGGCCGGTTTCCAGCATTGTAAGTATTCTGGTGCATTCTTCAGGCGTAAGCGACATAATTTCAGCTTGAATAATGAACATAGAGCACTATCAACATGGTTTATGTACCCACATAAATGACAGATTACAAACAAAAGCAAAACCAAATGCTGTAATTTCGTAGTTCCATCTTCGAAAGTGGCCCTTTTTCAAATTTGATTTTTTTATGATATAACTTTACAATAACTAAGAAGTTTTAATACCTTCATTTAAGGAGTATTACATTGTCTATTAAATACAATTTATTGCATTAACCTTGTCTGTGTGGTGCCGGACTTGTCTGTGTGGTGCCGGACTTAAAGAATACCACCACCCCTTACTTCCCGAGGGTGTCGTAAAAGGCGACTAAGGGTCGTACCGGAGAATGGGCAGCAGCGTTCTCTATGCATTCCACCATCATACCATACTGCGATCGCCAACCCGCCTGCCAAGCGTGGCGATTATGGCAAACCACCCCAAAATTGGGGGAGGCCTATGTCCAGCAGTGGACGTCTATCGGCTGAAACGACGATTGCATTAACCTAGCATTTTTAGTTTCCGAGATTTTTAGGATTCTTTAAGTGACCCGGATTCATTGTTCTCGAGTGTAGTATTGCTAAAAGGGATTTATAGTGCCTAAAACAGTCTGAATATCATGGGAAATTCAGATAATGGCTTGAAAAAACTGGCCAAGTGCGAGTCGGACTCGCACACGAAGGGTTCCGTACCACAAGGCAAAAACGCCGAAAAAAACATGTTTGTTGTATGGGAGCCCCCCTTAAATATTTATTTTATTTTAATTTTATTATTTACTAGCTTCTACCCGCGACTTCGTCCGCGTGAAATTCGTACTTTCCTCCTAATATTTCGAAAATTTATGTTTATGATCTTAACATTTATTTAGATAAATAAGTATTCGGGCCAATTTTTAAGTTTATAGATCAAAGAGTTTTTGTACTTTTCAAATAAACTATATCCCCGCTTTTCACTCCAACAGGGATGGAATTTTGAAAAATCGTTTGGGATGCATGTGTTCATAACTTGACTCAAAGACCCATACCCATTTTTGAGTTAATGGAAGCAAGCAGTAAAATCCAACCCATAAACTTTATTACTCTTTTCCAACTTGGTAGGAGTCGATTTTTGAAAAACCCTAAAACACACTTTTTTATTTTTAACCGACGTCAACAAAAGCAGGAGGTTCTCAATTCGTCGGAATCTTTTTTTTTATGTACGTTCCCGATTACTCGAAGACGGCTAGACCGATTTGATTTTTTTTTGTTTTCAGGGTATACTTTCCAGGTGGTCCCATTGTCATCAGGTCAGGATCTGATGAGGGGATAATGGAGAAATCGAAGGAACTCTTTAAATATTATAGACACACCTATAGCGATTTGGGCAATTTTTACAGTACCTCGTGCATTTGCTCTCGAAAGCACTATTTGGTGAAGTGGAACCGATGATGAAGACCACAGATGGCCACCGGAACTACTCCATAATAAGTATTTCACGGGTTGCGATTCGATTACTTTAAAATGGTTGCTAAGTAATTTATGCTCGTCACAATGCGAATGGTGAAATGGAGCTGATGGTGAAATACCAGGAGAATTCCTCAACAATTAATGTCAGTCATGCATCGGGAAAAGCAATATTTTGGTAAAGGCGATGAGCAAGTTGATATTAGGATGTTTTAACTTAGATACATTATAAACAGACCCACTAAAAAGTGAGAAATAAAAACGTAATAACAAAAAAAAAACCGACCTCCAAAAAAACACTACAAAGTGAAAAATAACTTTAATTTCGGAAGTCGGTGGCAAAAAACTTAAATACAGATCCAAAGACACCGACTTCCGAAATTAAAGTTAGTATTTCTGGAAGTCTATAAAGTTTATAAACCAAATAAATAAGATTTTTCATATAAACAGTGTCCCCTCTTTTTATCCCTTTATCCCCATAAGGATGGAATTTTAAACAATCGTCTGGGATGTTTCGATGACTTTTTTTTTCGTGTGGCAAATCATCAAATGACCCCTCCCGCTCTGGGTGGAGCAGAAGGGAGTGTCAAACTCTTACTGACTAAAACCCAGCCATGTTCTTTCCTTAGCCTTTTATGTTCCGGACCACCTAACCCTTTCGGACAATCCCGCTGACCCGGCAGGATGTTTCGATGACTCGACTCAAACATTATTTATACCAATTTTCGAGCTAATCATGCCACGTAATAAAATACTCCCCTGTGAAATTGACTACCCTTTTTCACGCAGTTAGGGGTAGATTTTCGAAAAACCTTGATACACATTAGTCTTTATTTTTAGTTTTAAGTATACATACTCAGTTTCGAGCTAATCGGACAGCGCGTTAAAATTCTTCCATACAAATTTTGACACCCCCCAATCCCCTATCCCTTTTTAGAGAGTAGTTTAGAAAAACAAAAATTGCCAAACTTCATAATTTACTTAGATAAGTATTCGTGCCAAGTTTCAAGGTTATTAACTCAAGGAATAAGATGTTTCATACAAACAAAATCCCCCCTTTTCCACCTCCTTAAAGGTTGAATTTCCAAAAACCCCTTCTTAGTGGATACCTACTCTTCACAAAAAACACACCCTCCAAAGTTCATATCTCTAGGACCAGCAGTGCAGGGTGTGCGTTGATAGATTATATAATATAATTAAAAACAAAATTTCATTCCCCTTTTCACCCCCTTAAGAGCGTTTACGTACAAAGTTTCATTAAAATCGGTTCATTCATTTCGAAAAATAAGGGCTTGAAAGTTTGTATGAAATGCCGTACGGCGTAAACGCTCTTAAGGGTTGAAATTCTAACAATACCGTTGCGTTACCTTCCAACCATAAATAAGCCTAGATTTTTACGTTACGTTACCTTTACGTTGCGTTACATTTTTACGTTGCGTTGCGTTACCTTCCAACCATAAGCCTAGATTGAATTTTGTGATTTTTACTTCGAAAATTAAGGACTTTCCATACACAACGCTGAGACACTTGTTAATTAATTTTAAATCCTCAGCCTAAACACAAAACTTGAAGATCCTAACTTCAAAACTGACAGACTTTCATATAAACTTCCATCCCCTATTTCACCCCTTTAGGGGTAAAATTCCCAAAAATCCTTTCTTAGTGGATACTTACTCCTTACAAAAAACAAACCCTCCAAGTTTCATGTCTCTAGGACCAGCGGTTTGGGCTGTGTGTTGATATATCAACAGTCAGTCAGTTTACCATTTTATATATATAGATAGAAGATAAAGAAAATCGAGAAAAGAAATGCCTAACCTATATACCAAATATAATACTTATAATATTTATATACATACCCTAAATACTAATTAAGATAAGTATACCGAAAATAAGGGAAATAAGTGCCTAACCTATAATAAATGCTTACAATATTTATTTACAAACCCTGAATAAAAATTAAGATAAGCAAATACCCAAAAATCCAGGAAAGAACCGCCTAAGTCAGTATTCAAGTGAATCGCAATAATCGAAAGCAACTATTCGCCTATACTCTCCAGGATACGTGCGTTCGCTGAATACCTTAACAAATGTTCGCCGTGATTCTTTAAATTGACATAACTTTTTTATTTATGAACCGATTGACATGAAATAAACACTAAATGTTAAGTGAAGCTTACTACAATATATTAGTGAAAACCGCATCTAAATCGAATAAGCCGTTTCTGATATTAGCGTGCACAAACACAGCAGACAAACAGACAAACAGACAAAAAAAAATTTAATTACAATTTCGGGCTCGGCATCGATATAATAACAACCCCTGCTACTTTTTTTAAATATATTTCCATTTTACAGACACCACTTTTCTACAATTTTATTATATTATGTATAGATTATTTAAGTTAAAATACAACTGAGTATTTTGTGAATATTTCAAGTGTCTAACTGTTGCCATTTTTGATATCGAGCAAAAAAGGGCAAAAAAATCGCGTTTGTTGTATGGGATATTTTATTTTGTTTTTAGTATTTGTTGTTATAGCGGCAACAGAAATACATACTTTGTAAAAATTTCAACAGTCTAACTATCGCGGTTCTTGAGATACAGCCTGGTGACAGACAGACGGACAGACTGACAGACGGACAGACAGCGAAGTCTTAGTAATAGGGTTCCGTTTTTACCCTTTGGGTACGGAACCCTAAAATGTGACAACATGATTCACCATTAATGTACCTTATACTGTTTTGAGTCATTAATAAACCATTTTATGAGCGAATCAATACAAGTGAGCACCCAATACATGTAGAACATGATAAATGGCACCCCCCTTTTATCTCCCGTTGCCAGCTTGTATCGAAATTGATGTTCTCGTTACAGCAGATTTTTGGAACCCCCAACTCGATTACACCGGGTATACCAACAAAAGTTGATGAAAATGTAATTTATGACAAAAGCCACACGCGAGACGAGAGCAGGCTATTATTTTTATTTGGTTATTAATATTTTACTTACACAGTGTAATTCAATATTTTCACGTTTACAATGGCCGCGGGATTGCGTTTTCATACAGGCATTATTGGTCAGGAAATGCGGTCGGAGAGACTTTTGAAAAAGCCTAAGTAAAAAGTCATAATTCGAGATTTGGCTCTCGCTCCTCCAATATTGGACCAATTTAAAAGATATTTCATAAACAGAATAAGAAGGATCTGTGTCCCTACGTTTTTCTTCTTTCACTAATACTTAGTTATCAAATTTGAAGTATATTATTATATTTATCACTAGGCCTCTGTTGACAGCGGTTTAGATCTGCATTTTTTGAGGGTTCCAGTGCTTATAAAAATAATGTATCATCAGAAAGAAAAACATAGGGACATACAAGTAGTTAATATTTATTATTCTGTAAAAAATCATTGCTTTATGGTCATTAACCAGAAAGAAAAAAAAATGAGAACGTTTCTATAACCGCATTTCCTCATAGTGCGAAAAGTGACAATGAAATAATAATCACGTGACAATTTTGATAGAGTAAGTCGAAGGTTCGAACTCAGGCGCATTACTTTGTGTAATTTATTTCGTCACCACTGCAAGAAAAACATCTTAAGGATATCTTAGAACTAAGAATTGTCTGTGTGGTGCCGGACTTAAAGAATAGCACCACCCCATACTTCCCGTGGGTGTCGTAAAAGGCGACTAAGGGGCGTACCGGAGAATGGGCAGCAGCGTTCTCTATGCATTCCACCACTATACCATACTGCGATCGCCAACCCGCCTGCCAAGCGTGGCGATTATGGCAAACCCGCCCTTTTGGAGGCCTATGTCCAGCAGTGGACGTCTTTCGGCTGAAATGATGATGATGATGAAGAATTCGAAGACATGTGACACCCAACAACACGCATTGGGCCCGCATGGTGGATTATGACCCACTCCCTCTCATAGAGAGGAGGCCTGAGACCCAGCAGTGGAAACGTTTTAGGTATGTTATGTACCTACGTGACAATTTTATATAACGGAATTTTATTTAAGTAACCGTAATATCCGAAGCATTGCACTTTGATTCATCGACTGAAGGCAAATGAAGTGCAAGAGAACGGAAATTAAAATTCATTTAGATTTCTCTCGCAGCTGCGCAGAACGAGTAAGGACACCCGTGTCCTTACTCGTTCTTATTCTAGTTTTCTTTCGTTTTTTCCAACTTCCTGTAGCGTGACATGTGGAATTGCATGAAACGTTTATTTTAGCCTTTATTTATTGTTTCGCTATTCAAACTCTTCTTGCTTGCTCGCCTGTTTTGTTTTGAAAAAACCTTATCGTATTTGTCTAGAACAGGGGTGACCAACTTGGTTAGACCCAAGTTGTTATGGTTTCATTTTTAATTCTTTTACCTATTGTGGTACAGTAATTTTATTTTAGGTGCATCGTCTTCACATATGTATTATATAATTAATGTACATGCAAAATATTGTAAAACATTTTAAAAGAGTAACGGTGGAGTCTTGCCCATTCTTCTCCATATGAAAACTACCTTTTGGAATGGGCGACTAGAATCAATTCTATTTTAATAATTTTTGACGTTCAAAAGTGCCTGTTAAGTGCCTATTTGAAATAAATGCTTTGACTTTGACTTTGACTTTGACCAAGATCTACTGTTCACTGACGACACCCTGTGCGATCTACCAATTACATACATCTTGAAATCTTATATGAAACAGCATAGCTCAGAACACAATTATGTAAGTAGTATTTTTTATTTTATTAAGAGGGCAAATATGTATAAAACTGAAAATTATTCTTAGTAACTACTTATTTATATTAATGTGAGCATTGCGTTTGAGCATCCTTCGCTAGATTAGCAAAATCAGGTTTATTGGAAATATTTTTTGCCTTGCCACGATCGACTGGACTAATAGTCGCGATCGACCAGTCGATCGCGATCGACCGGTTGGCCACCCCTGGACATTCATATTCGTGGTGAGGCACGTGCTTCCACTTGCCTCACCACGAATATGAACGTCCGCACATTACGAATCATGCGATGAGCGCCGTGCGCTGCGCATGCCTGGCAATGTCAGTATCCGCCTTTAATTGTTTCGTCAACTTATGTTATGCCACAGGCAATTAAATCGCACCGTGTACGTACGTGTGTGTGGCTTAAGGGTCATTGTATATACAGGGTTAACTGCCCCGGTGGTTTCGTGGTCGCAAGTGCGACTGCTGGGCGTGGGGTCCTGGGTTCGATTCCCGGGTCGGCCAGTGTTATTGAGATTTTCCATTAGGAATTTCTTAGTAACAGCCCGGAGTTTGGAAGTTGGCGGTGTGATACCCCAGTGACCTCGGAAAGCACGTTAAGCCGTTGGTCCTGCGCCTGATCTCTCTACTGTCGTGTGGGATTGCTGTCTCATCGGACTATGAGAGTGAGGGAAGAGCAGCACCTGTGTCATGCGCGCACACTTCTGCACTATAATACCTCTCGCGCCGAAGGCTAAGGCCGCGCTCACTTTGGATGCGAATTACATCGTACGTAAACGTATGAACACTGTTCGTACGAATTGAGTGCGCACACTGAATACGTTTTTCTCCGTCAAATAGACAGAGTACCGATGTTAGCGCATACGTGAAGTCATCTTTGCTGCGATGAATACTTAATCTTTTTCTTTTGGATAATCATCTTCTAAACCGTAGATTGCGACGCCGTCGTCGTTATCGTAGAACCGAATGGGTGCGCGAAATATTTAAAAAAAGAGATGAATTCGGTGAATTTCATCACATTATGGAAGATTTGTATAATGACCCCAGACTGTTTTATGGTTATATACGCATGGGGAGAGATACTTTTGAGTACATTCTTAATGCAATACGACCTAACCTGACTAAATACAGCAACTTTCGCGACACAATATCACCTGAAGAACAATTAATTATTAACTTTTCTACATCCATTATTGATGATGAACGCACGAACGTGTAATAAAATCCCAACAAGTTCGGATTGATTTCGGACGTCGGACTTGCACGTACGTATACGTACGACTAACTCGCGCGCAGTGTGAGCGCTTTCATAGTACTCAGAAGGTCGGGAATGTTCGTGCGTGTTCGTACGTTTCTGCACGAATGGAATTCGTACGAAAACGTATCCAAAGTGAGCGCGGCCTAAGTCTCCGTTGTGATTGGCCGCCGTGGCCGAAATACGGTCTGGAGGACTATTTATTTACTAGCTTTTGCCCGCGGCTTCGCTCGCGTTAAGTAGGTATTATTAAAAAATCTAATCCTACATTATCCCTTATTTTATCCCCATGGGGGTTAAATTTATTAAAATCCTTTCTTAGGGGATGCCTACGTCATAGTAGCTATATACATGCGAAGTCTCAGCCCGATCGGTTTAAAATTGACATAGTTTCATACAAACATTCATCCCCTATTTTATCCCCTTGGGGGTAGAATTTATCAAAATTCTTTCTTAGCGGATGCCTACGTCATAACATCTACCTGCATGCCAAATTTCAGCCCGATCCCTCCAGTGGTTTGGGCTGTGCGTTGATAGATCACTATGTCAGTCAGTCACCATTGAGTTTTATATATTTAGATATACAGGGTTAATTTAAATTGGCTAGAAACTCCGCAGAAGCGATGGGTATCAATATCTAAACACAATAACATAATTGATACCTTTCGCGTCTAGCTAGTTTAGCTAACAAATTTAAATTAACCCTGAAAGGTTGAAGCCAAAGGTTGAAGTACGCGCCGAGGGTGCAGCTGCTGGAGTCGTATCGCAACTTCAACTTTAAGGCGTTTGTGGTACGCATACCAACATGCTACCTGCACCAGGTGATGGAAGAAAGCTTTTGGCCGCAGGGTGTGGTATTCCGCCGCTTTCGCGGACAAGTGCCACCGGAACGCACAAAGACTTAGTGCAACTAAGTGATACTAACATAGTTATTAAGTTTTATTTACTAACAAAATTGTTACTATATTATTATGTATGCTTAGGTTAAGGTATGTATGTATGGGTCTTTGTTACCTGAAAATAAATGATTTATTATGATTATTATAGCGATGAAAAGAACTTCTCTTTTTTCTCCTATTAGACAATTTTAAATATTTCAGTTTTGTATAATATTCGTTTAAAAAATGAGAGAATATTTTACAACAATATCTGTAAGTTTTAACATTCGTTTCAGCTCCGTATCCAATCACATAAACGTTTTTCTACGGAACAGAAAATTGAATCCACGTTCAAAAATAAAAGTGAACCACAAGTTTCATTCTTCCATTCTCAAGGTAGAGTCGTACCTATAAAACGGAGAAATCCACCGGCACCGTACGAATCGGAAGCAAAAAGTATAAAACCGGAGCCGGCACGCTTCCCCGCACGCCGCCCGCCGGCGCCGCGCCGGAGCAACTTAGTTTAAATAATTGTATCATAAACCGGGACATCTGTAAGTTGGCCAACCGCCCGCTTTCAGGCACACTCATTTATGTATATTAATCTATTGTAGTGTTTCATAATGTTAATAATAACAAGGATACTCGTTTTGTTTTTCGAAATAATACACCATGTATTATTTCGAAAAACAAAAATCCAAATGAAAGTAAATGATTGTTTAGAAATAAAAATAATTGCAAAGGGCACTCAGACCTACAGAGTATTTCAAACAAATCCCGCATTTTCAGAAGAGAAAATAATTCGTAATAGTGTTATAATAGAAAATAAGTAATTGCGAAGGCAAGGTGAATAGTTTCGTAATTACATTTTCCTCAGAGGACTAACACGATCGTTCGTGTTTACCGGCACACGTTCCGAGTATTCGCAGAAGGGGTAAGACCAACTTTTCTGAACCGTTAGCGATTTAATGAAAATGAAAAGAAGTTCATTCCGTCTAAGAAACGTGGTTGACACAGCAAAAGCAACTTTATTTTGATGATGTTATGCACTAATGACCAATTTAATAATAAATAACATAACATCACGCCTACTACCTACCTAATAACCTAACCTAACCTAACCCTTCGGTGATTACTCACTGAAGGGTTAGGCATAGGGGTACTTATATAGTACACCCACAATCCGCGATAGTAAAAATAGTTATAGTTAATCAAGTATAAGTAAATAACACATTTTGTGAACACACAATGTAGGTAGGTATATGGGTATTTTTATGTTTATCGAAAATCAAGGGAAGCCTTTCATTTAAGTATTTTCGCCGAAAATTATAAAAAGTGAAAAAATTGAGTTATTCAAAGTGGTAACGTGATCGTTTTACTACAACTTATTGGCTAGTACAAGCTTTCGTCTTTATAAACCCTTTTTACATTGATTATTGTATGCCTACTTCTTTTATTTGCTACAAAACTTAATCTCTAAAACTACTGGTCTCAGCAGCAAAGCAAAAAGAACAAAGTGAAGCTCACATCTAGGAACAAACTGCATATTTATGAGAGAACTCCGTGACTACGTGGTACAACATCATGACGGCGGAGATTGCTCTGCTTACGTAGTTTATGCATATTATTTCCCTGTCAACACACGAACGAGGTGTGTTGTTTGATTAGATCGAGAACAGAGAAGTAATCACGCCAAGTGCACTGCAAATGTACGGAACTCAATTACATTTGCTGTCTGTCATTGAAAACCAAACAATCACAATAAATGTTCTTGTAATTTCAATTTGTTTTGAAGCATCAACCCAACGTCTGAGTTAGTATGAACGAGAAAATTAAACGTACTTGGACCCAAAAAATGGCAATAAAAATAAATTGGTAAGACAAAGTTATTACCTGAAGATTGCCTTCAGTTATTCCCTTGGCATCTCCATTTCTATTGTTAGAGCTTTCACTTTGATTTACGACTTTCTCATACCTCTATATAAATTCGAATGTCTGATGGTTTTTTATTTATTGCTTGGTTACTGAGTTCATAAAGCTGTTGCTACATGCAGTGGTAGATGTAAAATCGTGATGTCCAACCGAGGAATGATTGATGGCTTCGTGAGTTAACATTCGTCGTGGACTGCGGCTTCATTAGAGCAAAGTCAAAGATTCTATTGTTCAGTAATGCGGGTCACGATTGTTATTGTTAGTTCTAACAGAAAATTAACGTTCCTGTGCGGTTCAATTATGAAAATTTTGGCATAGAATCTGATTTAATTTCGAGGCTAAGGAACAGCTAACACGATTTGAATGCTAAAACAACCCGCAATATAAATATGAATTTACATTACGTTTCTGAAAAGCTTGGGGCGGGACCTGGACCATTGAATTAACAGATATTATCTTTGTTCCCACGAGTTCGAACGCAAATATTAAATTCCTTCATCAAAATTATCCATTATCCAATATACCTCATCGGTGATACGATTTTTTTAGGTTTAATATTATATGGCAGTAAAACGAGATTTAATTTATTTTCCAATACAGGAACTGCCGTCTTAGGTTTATAAATAATACCTAATAATAATAATAAAACCTTTATTTTCAGGCTATTTTGGCCCATAAGTGACCTTACAGACTAACATATATTATAAAGTACAATGTGTGTTAATGTATAAACTTAAAACTATGTCAGTAAAACACTTCACTCCAGCACTGTCTTTGTGCGTTCGTGTGGCACTTGTCCGCGGAAGCGACGGAACATTACACCTTGCGGCCAAAAGTCCTCTGCCATGACGAGGTGCAGGTAGCATGTAGAAACTCGCACCACGAACACCTTGAAGATTCAAGCAACTGCACTCTCGGCCTGTACTCGGTCCTTTGGCACACGTACTCCACGATGTCCTCGGCCTTAGTGGTATAGTGTAGGCGGGAATATACGGGAGTATTCGGCTGGGCGGCTCGAACAGGGATGTCGGGCTTGATAGGAGCTGTGCTGCAGCGGTTCTTGTTGGTTCTTTGTCGGCGTTTCTTCCTCTGCACCGTCACAAAACCATCATCATCAGTCCGGTTCGATGCCTTTTCAGGCACAGGCTTCTTTGCGGGAGCGTTGTATTAAAACGCCTGTTGACTTTTGACTATGGAGTATTTTTTTCTATTAAGTTCTTATTGAATGTTTTCTTCTAAATAAAATGGTGTCGATTTGCTTTATGGATGATCGTTTCCACCAAAATGTTTTGTGTGTTTATTGACAATCGCTTCCTTTCATTTTGTAGACGATCATTGCAATTGATCGTCTCTGGGATCCTTTAGCGGCTGCTTGCAACACTGCGAAACACTTTTCGAGTACTTGTCAACTGTAGTTGTTGCTTGTCTGGTAGTTGCAGTTCCGTTTGAATGCAGTGTTGCCGATTGCAAGTTAACTGTGAACCTTAACATTTTGCACTAAACCTAAACAGCATTTTGCCTAAACAGTTCGTTCAGGTCATATTTGGGCTCTATTTAATATAAGTGACAATGCGACATACTTATTTAAAAAAAAACTTTTTACAAAAAAAAAAACAACCGACTACCAAGAAATAGGTAACTAACTTAACAAAAAAAAAACTTTATTATCGGAAATCTGTTGTTTTTTTTGTAAAAAACTTTTAATTTTTAAATGATTTTTCACAAATTCATTTGACATTACTTACTATGTATCGGTGACGGGAAATTATTAAAACATCATCAATTTAAACTAAGTGGAAGAAATCGTATTATTGAAGCTAAGTGAAAAACTATATATAGTTAATAAAATTTATATGTCATATTTTTACGACAGGTGCTGAAATATGTATAAGCAGAAAAGGTAAGATTTTTTTTGTTAAATTGTCTGATTGTCACCTGTCGGTATTATTAAATAGGCCCGTGGTTTGGTATACGGGGGCGCCTCGGTTAATACATCTTTACATATTAAAAATAGAAGTCACTTTTGGTGTGTGGTGTGACCGCGTTGTTCTTTTAAAGTTTGCAGGCAAAGACTAAACATTGCTGTATATTTTTACATTATTAAAATACCATCAGATTAAAAAAAGTGAAAAACATTAAATAAATACTTAGATAGATTTAAACGCACATTTCTGTTAACAAACATCAAATGGACTGGTAGTAGTGAATATGAGTTATTTATGTTCATTTCATAATTTTCATATTTGCTAGTCAAAGCTTTGAATATAGGAAGAGCATATTGTTTGGCTCAGTCGCAGAACATCCACTTCGCAAAATGACATTCGGACGCTAAACGAAAGGAGATTCTGAGAAATGCATTTCTCAGAATAATTAAATCTCGCAATCTATTCAATTTCTGTCCTTTATTTTTATTTGTGTGTATAAATGGTTACCTACCTACCTGAATAAAAGAATATTATTAAACCATTGTAATAAAAAAATATAATATTTTGCGAAAGAGTCATTTTGCGAAAGGGACATTTTGCGAAAGGGATATTTTGCGCAAGGGACATTTTGCGAAAGGAACATTTTATGAAAGAGATATTTTGCGAAAGGGACATTTTGCGAAAGGGATATTTTGCGAAAGGAACATTTTGCGAAAGGATCATTTTGTGAAAGAGTCATTGTAAATATTTCGAAGTTTTTAAATACGATAGCGAAATTATAAGCTTGAACACAGGTAAACACCACCTTATCAATAATTATGCCAAAACGACAAAAAAAACAAAATAACAATCCAATTGTTTCTTATTTCACATTCGGGCCGCACAAAATGTAATGATCCCTTGAAATTCGACGGGGCAGCCCTAACGCGAAGGTTAGAAGTAAGTACGTGACTCGTTTGCAATAAGGGTGAATTTCGGGTGGCACGTTCTTCGCGATATTGCTAACTCAGTTACAATGTTTTTCACCCAATTATGGTTGTCCGTAATAATTATAGAAAGAAAAAGTTTTCGATTATGTTGTGTTGTCTGAGAAAAGGAGACAAGACAAACAATTTCATCGGTTCGTTTACGATTACAGAGTTAGCGTGTTTAAATTGTGTTTGGACTCATTGTAATATTTATTATTTGTTTGGGTAGGTTTGCGGTTCAGACCCTCGACGTACCTCTATTTGACAAACATAAGCCCGTTATTCTACAGTTTTTTTTCAGCAATTTAAGTGGATGTAAACATAATAAATAACAATTAAGTGAATAACATTAAAAACCAACTCCTTACAAACCAAAACAACCATTCCGTCTAAATCCGGACACGGCTTTAAATAATGAAGACGAACGCGGTAGCGGGGTGGTAATTTCTAAACGCAATTATACAATGGTCCCAGTTGCAAGGAGACCGCGTAATTTAACTTGGCGGGCACGCTACGACATTCTACAGAATCCTGCTTATTCGCGGGTGACTACCCACGCAAGCCAACAAATGGGTAGGAATAGCGTTATAAATAATTTGGGAACGGAATAATATCGTGAAATCTGGTATTATTTATCGAAAAGTATCGTTTTACGATCGGTTTTTATGCCGTCTATGGTTGAGGTGTTTTAAGTATCTTTTCAGATAGGTAGGTATGCTTAAAGGTCCTACCAAGTGACCCCAGAGAAGACGGTGGCACAGTGGTCAAGTGCTGCCGTGCATAGCGAGGCTCAGGGGAGGCCCCTTTACAGTCTCCTCGGGGATGTGTTTACCGGCCCCTGGGGTAAAAATCCCACACTCCCCGACCTGGGATTCCCGGAGGTTGGGTGCCTTTTGAAGGTTACACCCCGACAACAAAAAAAAGGTATGCTTAAAGGTAAAACTACCGAGTCTCAAAACTCACCTCTTTTTTTTTACAGCTTTGTGTAAAAAAAATGAAAAAAAAAATGGAGCATTCTGGACCGGAATAGGTTAAGTTTTCATTGTGATTTTACTAAGAGAAGCAAGACCAAGTGAAGTGAGCTAGAGTTGGAGCATCCGGGGAGTCTGTACTATAAGTCCGTCCGTAAGTGATACGCATTAGGAAACGCCCGTACCTTCGGCCGAAACTACGGGTATCGTGCTCTACTTACAAAGGGCTGATTTTACCAAAGTCAGATCTTTTATCCGTGTAATCAATTTGACGTCTGACAAAAACAAAGACAAAGACATATATTCGTCGGATATGGTAGGTACAAAGTTGGTTGGCCTAAATGGATAAGTTCAACACATCCACAGTTCTAGTATGGGAAAACTGTTGAAAATTCAACATTGATTCTCAGTACCTATAAGACGAATTCTATGTATAAAAGTTTGGTGGAATGCGCCCTAAGGGCTGATTATTCAATCGACCGATAATTTTTATTCGTGGAATAAAATTGACGTCTGACAATTTTTGTATGGAAGAACTGTCAAAAATTCAAAATAATTCCTCCGATAAAGTTATCTGGCATTGGAAAAATCAGCCCTAAGTCAGATAGTAGATAAATAAAGTTTATCAACACAATATTTACGAAACAACGAAGCAGAAATATTCTGAAAGAAACTAACATTATTGAACTGTATTTTCTATTGTTACACGATGATATCTTACTTTACCTCAAGTATTTTTTCGTTAACTGCCAAGGCTTATTTTTAATCTTATATTTTGAAATGTTTCTTAATTTGTGTCTTTTTAACATTGTTTTCACATATATAACCAACAAGAATAATGTACCCAGGATTTTGTAATATTTTGATTTAAAAGAGTGTCCATGGAGTTTCTTGCCCGTTCTTCTCCATAGAGATCTACGTTTTGGAATGGGCAACTAGCTTCAACTTTCTGACTATCTGTCAGACTATTTAATTTTTGACAATTCAAAAGTGCCCGTACAAGGTTTAATTGAAATAAATGCTTTGAGTTTGAGTTTCAGTTTGAGTTAGCGGTGAAGTCCCGGGTGATTATTACCGAATAATAGAATGCCTTCTCATTTTATATACGTTTGTAAAATGTTTCTACAGACAGTGTATATCATGAAATTCTAACTTTATTATTGTCACTGAACTATGAAGTTAGGCGGGTTATTGCGTGGATGAGTGCAACGTGCGACACGTGTGACCTTTACCCTAAATCGTCTTATGTGGGAAGCCACATAAGACAGGGGACATATGTAGACGGCTGGCTGAAGAGCCACCCCTCTACACATACTTCACACTACAAATTTTAACTATATTGTATAAACCTATTTGTGCCACCTATCTGCAACAAAGTTGTGTTCTTTTATTACGTAAGAAGATTTCGGGGAGGGTTACAAGTCTTATTTTTCCCTACATAGGATTGGGTGGGGTCCAGATTGTTCTTACATAAGTACACAGCAATAAGCAAAAATTATAAGTTTTTATACTTATTTTTGCTACTACTTCTTTGCAATTTTGGTAAATGCTGATCTTACGTAAGATTGAATGGCTTCGAGGCGGTTCTTCAAAACCTTTATTTTTATTACGTATTGCGGAGGGTCAGAAAAGTGGTCAAAATTGTCGTAGGTAGTAAATGAACATCCCCTTAGCTACATGTTTCGCTTCACTATTACATGAACCCACTTCACTATTAATGTAGAGTTTTGATATTCAAAGTGCTGTTTACTTGGCATAAAAACGGAACCATTCATTTTCTTCCTTGTACACATTACTATCATCGTTAATGTCACCAACATCAGAAATTCTAGTATGTTGATGGATGTATATATCTTGCACAAGATAAAGTCACATCATACTTTTCAGGTAATATTGGCGACAGAAATACCGGCAGGACATAAAACATGTTATATGGCCACTTCCACACAGCATATTTTATGTCACGCGTCATTTCACTTAATTTATTGTTTAGCATAATAGCATAATTAGCATATAATGCTGAAAAAACTGCTGGGACAAAGGCCTCCTCTCTTCAAGCTAGGACCTAATGCTGGTTGGTAGATGTTACATGTCTTCGAATTTTTGGTTCTAGGACATGCCGGTTTCCTCACAATGTTTTCCTTCAACGTTGTGAGAGCAGTGGTGTTGAAATTATTTACTCATACTAAAGCGTCTGTTGGGTTCGATCGAACCCATGACCTACAAGTCGGGCCGATACTACCTGGCCCACCACTGCTCATTATTGTTCAATTATTTTTAATTCTTCTCATTGACTTACATATTTGAAATCATTGATTCTTCTAGTCATACACTGACCTTATTAGTAATGTTCGATGTGGAAGAGGTGAGAGATGTATGTAATCCTAAAGCCACCCTGTTCTGTATAAAGCTTACACAATGTAAACGTCTACTGCAAGTGTTAACAAGCAACGCTGACAAATAGCTGAAGTGATCCTTGTTGAATTTTTATGAGCACGTGACAGCACCTGTCTTAGGTACTTGAGAGCATTTTGCTAACATTGTGTGTGAACGAACCTTGAGACTAGACTAGGTAAACTGGTAACTAAACTGCTCAGTTTATTGTATCCTAATGGTTTGTATTAGGATACAATAAACTGAGCAGTTTAGTTACCAGTTTACCTACTCGTAGGGAATATACGGTTGATTTCACATGTTGTGACATATGACATTATCTCAGTTGAGACTCGAGAGCATACTCGTATCACCAAAGAAGGAAGTATACCCAGCAGTGAGTTCAATAAGGCTGCTAATGATTGTGAAGATTATGAGAATGTGATATTGTGGTTGTCTATTGAAAGGTAGCCTGACGGTGACCCATCTTAACAAAAATATTAATTGAAAAAAAAAAATTCGAGCAGGTGGTCTGAAAAATATATTATGAATTGCAATAGCAATTTGCATTAGCAATTTGTTTCTGCGTCTAGCCTCTTCTTAATGTATGTATGAGCCTTACATTTCCCAGCTATTTAAATGAGTCTGAGCGGCGTAATTCCAAAGTGTATTGAATTCAAATGAACGACTTGTTGCGCATTCATTTCATAAATTATACTCGTACTGGCACAATTAGCTGTCCCTCGTTTCTTGTTTTCGCATGATTTAACTGCATAATGAATATATTTTCAATTATTTTTTTGGAAGTCGGTTGTTGTTTTTGTAAAAAAGTTTTTAATTTTCACTTTTTTAATATCAACCTGTTATTTTCCAGTGTTAGGAAAGCTTTGAGCATTCGACGCAAGATTGGTTTCCTTCAACCAAGTCCCAAATCGATTGATGAAGAGAGTTACGTTTTCTAAGAAAGCGGAAAAAGGTCACACAATAACGGCTGTCCAAATACAGAAAGACACCTTTTGTCACATAGGTACTGGTGAAAATGACAGATTTTCATGACGACTGTATACGAAGATATAATATTGCGGAACCGATTTCCTAGGATACCCTCCCTAGCTTTAGGAAAGTATTTTTGCCGAAAGCTCACGAAACAACATCCGGCTTGAAACGTACAAGGATCTGTTGGCAATCAAATGACGTTGAGGGGGCGCTGTTGGTAAACATTTGTGCAATTGTTTTGTGAAATGTCACTTGGAACTATTCAAAAAACAAGATGGCGGCGTGAGTTCCGATTTGGGCCACGCGCCAAAATAACCTTGTAGCACTATACGTAATGTCAGCTCATCATGATTTGTAAAGAGACTACACACAGGTCTGAGTGACGCGGCTAGATACCTACCGAACGTTAATAAAACTTGATGTGCTAAATCTACAGCCGGGTACTCGTGAATCCGGATCAAATTAAATTACTGGAGCTAAGCGCTAATCAGCAAATACTTGACCTGACTCTGATTGTAGTACACGTAGTCATTATAATTAAATTATGTTGGCACCGTTAATCGCTTATATTATGTCACCATAACCTTTCATAACTGAGGGACCTCAAAGCAAGTTCGGTATTTGCATCTACATAAATTTGAGTGTGTCTAACAAAACAAGAATTTCGAAAGCCTATTCCTAGTTTCACTTTGTTTAATTGTTTGTGTTGTGTTTACTTTTTTCCTGAATTGTCTAGAACGCGATAGATCGAGTTAGAAAAGTTTTCTAGTAATCAATTTTGCGAGGCAAGCGTTTATCTAGAGCTAATTATTGTTTGGCTGGAGACTGCTACTAATCGGACGAATAGGCTATGTCTATGTTCTAAGAATTATGGCAAATGTGAAGTTGGAAAAAGAAAATTAAGTATTCCATGTAAAGATCGCTTCATCTGTTTTTCGCGAGTGTTTACGTAATTGGCAATGAAGCAACATTAATACCTACCAAGGTACACAGACAGCAAAAAGCCTACATTCCACCGGTGACGATGCATTTCGGGTCATCGAAATTCGAACACACGTATTCGTTTTGGCTAAAAGGCTTGTACCTGTCCGTCGAAGCAGTTAAAGCCATCTGCGACTAACTGCATTGGCTGATTGAACAAAAATAAAGACTAACAACACGATCGTGTGGGCCTTGCCAATACGACACGTCAGACTGATGAGCTGCAGAGAGGAATATATTGCTCGCAGGTTGAAGAACGCGTTTAACTTTACTGTATCAAGACTACATAATATGATTACTACTAGTTAGTGACGAAGGCACAGGCATCAAGCTTTAAAATATGATAGGACTTCAATGCTTTCCGAAACTTTTCAAGCAGAAACGTGGACATTGCATTTCATATAATCAATCGATTAAATCCGCGTTCTAATTTTTGCCTAACCGAAGCTGTTCGTTTCTGTCTGGCGTCTGGCTTTATAAATATTGGTTATTGGCAGGATTCACCGTTCTACTAAGGTTTTTCTACTACGCTCAATCTTCTAAATCCACTATGGTTTACCCATTGGTCAGATAAACTTGACACAGCTACCGACAGAAATGAGCAGCACTAGCTAATCTTGGTAGGAATGGAAAAAAGAAAAGCAGGCCCTGTAAACATATGCAAAAAAATACTGTGAAGCCAAATCTACACAACGGGATTTACTTACATGTGGTGTATCATAAGTTGAAGCAACAATAAAAATTGCACCGTCTAAACAGTGTTTAGACAATGCAAGTCAATTTGTTGCTTCAATTTTATTGTATAACACGGGCATGAAACTTGCATCGTGTACCTAAGGCTTTACTCAACTATTATTTTTACAAATTATACCTTTATCATAGCCTTGAGCAGTGCGTATCTGGTGAACACGTTCCTCTGGGCCTTGGACTCCGAGTAGCGTGCCATGAGCGTGACAAGCGCCTTCTTCGCCGTGTCATAGTTCTCGTCCAGACGAACACGCACTCCGCGCAGACGTTCATTGGTTTCTATCACCTCTTCTTTCGTCTGCCCGCCTAGTACACAGAAAGATAAGTTTAAAAAAATATGGTTAAGTAAATAATTTTTCAGGATATGTATATGTCGCATCAGTGGGTGGCCGAGATGCGATACATCGGGTCTTCTTCACGATCCAACATAGTTTAGAGAGGTGTGGGCACTGCAGTGGGTACTCGAACGAAAAGATCATTTGAATTTAAAGTAACTTTATTAAACTAGCGATTAACAACCGAAACGCACACGTGTGTCGGAAACAAACACGTGCGTTGGTATTGAGGGTTTGCCGAGACTGTCCGAGCTCGACAGTTCACTGTAGACTGTCGCAACACTCGGTGTCTCCACCAGTCCTCGCTGCATCCCCTCCACCGACAATCGTGTCAAAGCGGTGGGGCTCGCTTGCGTACCAATCAAATTGTTAGATGGCACTGTTCGCTGTACTGTGGCGCTATCTATCCACGACATATATATTTTTTCTATATAAGCCATACATACATGGTTTGTTACGATATTTAAAAAAGCCTTCTCTAAAAACTAATCTGGTTTAGCTTTTGAAAAACAATGTAAGTTTTTGCAAGTAAAGCGAGTTATTCAGAGTATTTCTCTCTTGAATAAAATGGGAGCCAATTCAAAGCTAATACCTAAATGAGAAATGAATAACCCAGTATCATTTGCAAATTTTAATTAGTATCAGCCTTCGGCGTTCCTTAACGATTAAGTATTTGCACCTAATTGATTTGATTAGTAGCTGATCTAGTTAGTCTCATTAAGATTGTTGGAGTGAAGTGCAAGCCTAGCACTTAACATTAATAAATCAGTAGAATTAGGAAAAGCGAGAAACTAACAGGCAGGTTTCATACAGCGTTGCTGCCAAAATTCTGAGAAATGGGCTCTTAGATTTAATGAGCGATATAAACAAGATTTCAAAGAAAATTTTGGTGGAAATCCCTTAGCTTTTGAATGAAGTTATAATATAAAGATTTCTGAATCCAAGAATTTTGTTCGAAGTTGTAATTAATGTACAGCGTGGATTTTTGAGATGTCAATGATGCGGCTAGTCTATCATCATAAAAAAGTAAGTTGGAGTCTCATTTCCTATAAAATGTTTGGGAAAGTTTATTGCGATTTCAGTCTTTTCTTGTACTCAAACCTTTGTTGGTCTGATAGAACTTTTTGATCCTTTTAAGGAACAGGATCGACTGGTATCATTTTTTTTTTGGGAAAATTTACCCATTTTCTTGTAGACTATATTTTTTAGGGTTCCGTACCCAAAGGGTAAAAACGGGACCCTATTACTAAGACTTCGCTGTCTGTCCGTCTGTCTGTCACCAGGCTGTATCTCAAGAATCGCGATAGCTAGACAGTTGAAATTTTCACAAATTATGTATTTCTGTTGCCGCTATAACAACAAATACTAAAAACAAAATAAAATGAATATTTAAGGGGGCTCCCATACAACAAACGTGTTTTTGTTCCCATACAACAGACGTTTTCGCCTTGTGGTACGGAACCCTTCGTGTGCGAGTCCGAGTCGCACTTGTTTCAAAATCAGTGCAGATGCAGCTCAAAGTGTCTAAAAAAGTTAACAACAATCTCCTAAGACAGTTTTCCTGTAGCTACATCGGTTAAAATACCTACCCTTACTGCCCCGTCTCAATAACCATCCTGTACAAACAACAAACAAACACAAAGAAATAAACATACGATTTTTTTAAACAAAACCTGCTTTTGTCGTAATCCCGAATATTATGATCCTTATTTGTATTGTTAATCACATCGCACGCAATGTTCAAATGGCGCGTGATGGTATTCCTATGTTTAATTAATAAATATTTGTACAGATACCATAAATAAATTAATAGCAAACACATTTGAAGAGATTAATATTTAACTAATCTGTGAATACCGTTAAAATTAATAGTTTGTTGTTTGTTGTTCCATTATAATAAATACCACATTCGCGTTGTTGCTTTGTTATTTTGTAACGAGTAATAGAATTTTATTGTTAGCACTAAAACATTTTAATATTATTTCGTCACTGGAAAGGAGAAAATGTTAAAGCGCCATTTGGGCCAAAATGAGTTATATAATATATCGTTGGATTCACAACAACAACAATAAAGAATCTGAATCAATTAAAATTGGCTCAGATTGTCTTGAAACCTACATATCGACGCAGAAAAAAAGATCTAATCCAACTATACAGGATGAAATTGAAAACATACGACAAACCGAAACGGGAGATTGTACTCAGCATTATGAATAACTTTTACTATGGGTCCAAACCTGAAATCGCGAAAACAAAATCAGCTTTTCCCTACATTTTGTTCGCATAACTCGTCAAAATGTAGGGAACAGCTGAATTTTTTTTCGCGAATGCAACTTTGGTCCCTTAGTAAAAGTTGTTCATAATGATGAGTACAATCTCCCATTTCGGTTTGTCGCATGTATTCAATTTCACCCTGTATAATTATATAACTCATTTTGGCCCAAATGGCGCTTTATCATTTTCTCATTTCCAGTGACGAATGGAATGCATTAATTTTTAGATTTATTCCGGTCTTACCTACCCTAATAACAAATTAATTTTGCATTATAAACAGTAATTTTATTGTTTTATTCGTTGTAGTGATATCTCATTAGAACAGGATGATTCTGAGACGACGACTTTAAATGAAAAACACGGTAGAGAAATTACTTCTATCAAGAACTCAAGACTACTTATGCCATAAAAAAGACAAGTCGTACTAGTTGTATGCCCATCGAATGTGAAACCAGTGACAAATGGCAGCCATAACAAATGGGATACGTCCTCGCAGACCTTGGCTTCCGGCTACACAAATCAATGACTGGGTCTGCTCGCTAGCTACCCTCTTAACATTCTGTTCGTCTCCGAGACTAATCTTATCCTTGCCTTTAGTTCCGAGCCTCGCAGGACTACCCTCCGTATTCATAAAGTTCTTATAACTTTGTTGGTGTAGTCTACTACCCTCTTGCTTTACTGGCATTAAAATGACAAGCATAGGTAGAATTTTAAAGCAGTGATAGATTAAAAATATGAATAAACTATTGCATTTCGTCAAGGTCTTGCGATTGGATGAGCGATTACCTTTATTATGGATTTCTTCCGTAACGAAACAGGTAGGTGAGATAGACTATAAAGCTTTTAATTGAATATTCCTTTTATAATTCTGAGATACTGCAATCATGATTTTATAATAGAAGTAAATCGATTGATATCAATCATATCATCTACAGGTAATAAATAATCGTCGAGTAAGTACTTACTGGAAGTGCCTTCATCCTTGACATCTTGTACGATACGACGGACACTCTGCGTAAACTTGCCCACTAAATTCGTACTCGCTGAAACAAAGATAAATACTCACATTAATAAAAACAAAACACCAAAGTTTCAAGAGCGAAGACTTGACAACTTTGAAAGCGTTAAAGCTACAACAAAGGACACAAAAGTGACACGAAAAATTCTGTAGAGTTACAAAATAATCTTTGAGAGTTTGGCGACACTGACATAAAAACGATAAAAGTAGCAAAGTTTATATTGAATAGATAGCTGTGATCTATTTTTCGTAAAATCTTCAGCGTATTGAGCTAGTGGTCGTGTGTCGAATTTGAAACATGAATGTGCACTCAGTTGCAGCGAGTGAGCGGTTCGAGCGAACATCGGGAAACAAAAGCCGAATGAATGAACGATGAATAAACCCAACTGGCCAGCTTTATTCTAGAGCCTATGTGGTAAACTATATTAGACTAGTACCTAGTATGATTGGATAAACCAATCATACTAGTCCACTACGTTGTTTTAAATATACCAATAACAATATTGTTTCTCTTCTCTTTAGTCCTAGTGTTAATTTCAGTTACATTTTGTTCTATTAAAATTTTCTTCTTCTTCATGTCACTGGCATGACTGAATTTTAGATCTTATCAGCCCAAAACTTCACCACTTCCACGGCGTCGTTGGTGTCACTTTGCCTGCATGTTTTGGGACACATGGATAGGAGGCGGAGCATGGTTTGCGACATAGCTCCACAATCACAATTTACTGCCGTTCCGTCGAGGCAGCCCCACTGTACAATATCCAATTACAATCTCCCTTGTGTCCGGAGACGGTTCAGGGAAACATCAGAGTTGTAAATTTTACCTTGCCATACATGGTTGTTACATCATTTTCAAAATTTTCCAACCTATCAGCAGCAGGCTCCATAATACCCGCCAGTCATTAGAACAATGATTCAAGCAATGGTTTCAGTGCATGCTAATGAGTTTTCCTTAAGGTTTATGTCATCAGCAGTTACTAAGCCCTAACAAGCTTTGTACTATAGTATTATCCCGTGTTCTTAGTAAGATCATCGTGTAATTCTCTACACAATAAAACTAATTAACATAAGCCAAGTCAACAGGTCATGCTTAGCATGGCTGACTAAGACTATATACAAATGAGATCATATGCGGAATACCCAGTTAAGAGTAGCTACGTCATTTTATTGTTATGGCTCAAATCAAAGGAGTAGATGAGTGTGGCTAAGATTAAAATCGCTATCTCAACCAAAGTTTCTTGAGAAGAGTCTTCATTTTAGCATGTTTAATAGAAATACTTATATAAGTAGTCTATTTTAAACCCAGAAAACCTATGCACATAAATTTTCACAAATACTTTTATTAATTTTACTTATCAACTAAACCAAGCTATCAAACCAATTCGACATCCGATAACGATGAAAAATCGTCAGTTAAAAATAAACTTATAAGGATGGAATCGATGACGTCATGCGGGTATAAGTTGCGAGCAATATTGCGTCTGCTACCCTATTCTGTTTCACCGGGGTACTGGGATTTGAAAAACTTCGCCTACGTTGATAAAGGAAACTCCGTAAGAGAAGTCTTACAAGTATTTATTTTAATTATATTGTTTGTCACTTTGAAGTTTACAGTAAGTACAAACTATCACTTATATGTTGGTCTTAGAACCAGATTGAAAAGTATCTGTGTATAAAATGTTTCTTAAAAAAAAGTCAAGGGGATCGTGGGTCTCCCGGTTGGAACGAAGTTCCTTTCGCTGTTTATTATGTACTTACTAGCGGCCCGCCCCAGCTTCCGTGCAAAGCTGTGCAATTTTTTTTTGTTGGAATTTCGAAAATTTTCTTATATACAAACCTTGTCCTGGCAATAAAAAAGAATTATCCAATTTGGTGCAGTCATTCGGAAGTTATGCGCGTACAGACATTTTGGCGACTTTGTTTTATACTATGTAAGGATTAAAAAACAAGCACCATGAAATGAAATGACAACGTTTGAGAGTAACTAAATAAAAAAAGAAAGAAAGATACTGTTTATAGCAAAAGTGTCCTGACGGTCTACTTCTAGTAGCACACATACAGTGTGCAACTAGAAGTGTTTCTGGATTAGGTGGTTCCTAAAAACCGCCTAATAACTTGAAAAACAATTGTAGGACATGACCGGAATAACTCTAATAATTTAGCCATTTTATAAGAGTCAGAGTTCTATATATCAGGGAAAGAAAATTTCACTATAACATTATGAAGGCAGACTACTCAGACATTAATTAAAAAGTGAAAAAAAAAAGCTTGCGTCTTTACTAACATTACAGCAGCATTTCCCGTCTCATCTGATCGATGTAGGTATAACTTTTACTACTATATAAAGTTTAATTAAAACACAACATTATTTTTTGTACTTACTAACTGTGAAGTTGTGAACTACGGATTAGTGTTCATAAATAAATTAAACTGAACTGAAGTAAGTAGAAATTAGTAACCATTGCCTGCAGGGTATTAACATTAAAATATTCAGAATGGTGTTCAAGTGCTTCCACTCATTTCTAGCCTGAGATGCTGTTGAGAATTCTCTAGACAGTTATGTCAAGAGGATAATTATAAACTCTATACTTTAGTTCCGGACTTTAGTGCTTCACTTTGACACCTTCAAGAAAGTTAAAATAAGCTGGCTACTCCTAGTTACTCATCTCATAGGCGTTGGTATTGAGTTGGCAAATTAGTTTTGTTTTTCAAACGTGACTAGATTCTTGATATAAGTTAATGTTAGAACAAGATGCAAAGCTAAATCTGCTTATAATAAACAAAACAGACACAGTCTGAATAATACATTCCTTGTATTGGAAAAACATTTTCCAAAAGTGAAAATTTTCCAATTTGGACAAAACCAAAGTGAATTGTAGGTACTTTAAAATACTTGCTGTATTGGAATGGCTCCAGCTCAGATTTGAAAATTCCAATAAGTATACCTAATCAAATTAAATTTTGTGTTCTTAACACCTTGAATTTTCTGATGCCAAGTAAATTTTCAGGGGTGAGTGTACTGAAAGTTCACAGTGCAGGTGCAGGTTTTGGTACTGCGAAAATATTCGAAAGTCTTTTTTTGCCAGATCTTCATGTTGTTGCTTCAAATGTTTCAGTCGCGCTTTTAGGAAAACTGTCTTTTTACCGAAACCTTTTTAATTCCTAGGCCCAGGGGGTCTGCTCTCTAAGTCCGTCAACGAGGATGAGGCTCGCCCAAAAGTAGTAGGTCCGTCAAAGCAAGTGTTAAATTCGATTTTTCGGACATGCCAAACACGTCGGGAGTAGAGACAGCTGTCAAATCGTGTTGACATTCATTATTAGTTCGGTCCCGGTCCACCGTGTCGCATCACATCGCCCGCCCACGCTGTTATTTCGTTTTCGCTTAACGATGCTTTTTTCTTTTGCACGGTTCGTCGTAGCGTGATCTTCCTCAAAAATTAGGATACGAAATGCAAAAATATTGTTTCAGAGCCGACTGGTATATTAATATAATCTTTGTGGTTTTCATACATTTGACATTGCCAATGTTGTCAAATGTATGAAAACCACAAAGTTTTTTTTTTTTTGCCATGAGCTTCTGGTAGACCTATAATTCCAGAGATTGGCACGTTAAAACAAACTCTTCAGCTTTATTATTAGTTTGCTCACTTATTATTGACGAATTTTTGTATTTTTTTTTTACTTTTTCTCTCCTTTTTAATAGTTTGCCGGAAATTAAACGCCCCCAGAGAGCAATGGTAACGGTTTTTTAACGGTTAATTTTTTACGATTATAAGTTTAGCATAGGAGGGGCCCGTGGCTAAATAATAACTGCCACACAGGTCAATCGATCAGGTTAAGCTACGCTTGCCGCGGTTGGTCTGTGGATGGGTGATCATCTTTACATAACGAGACCCCTCTGTGCCGCGGAAAGCACGGTAAGCCGGTGGTCCCGGCTGCCATTTGTGGATCTTTGACAGTCCTTACGGCTAGACAGAAGCCCGAAAGTCTGACAACCAGTCTTACCAAGGGGTATCGTATTACCCAGTAACTGGGTTGTGGAAGTCAGATAGGCAGTCGCTCCATGTAAAATACTGGTATTCAGCTGCATCCGGTTAGACTGGAAGCCGACTCCAACATAGTTGGGAAAAGGCTAGGCAGATGATGATCAGTTTAGAATAGGTACCTTCACATTTAGGTACTGACCTTACTATCTAACGTCTAGGAACAAAAGTCCAGGGTTAGTGATCGTAAAAGTGTCATAAGCACTTTCAGTAGGTAAGTGTTAACACTCCTGCAAGGTTACAACAAAGTTTAAATGTTATAGATACGAGGATGTGTATATGTAAGCTATTCTTTGGTATTCTATTAGCATTGTGGTGCCCGCTTTCACTAAGAAAACTGTAAAAACGGTAAACACAGTATAGTACAGTTTCTGGAGCACAGTGCTGTTTTATTTGTAACAGTATAGCGTTCGAATCGAATCAAAGAGAAGGTCCTTTTTTACAAAAGGACACAGTAAATCAAGGTATGAGGCTATAAAAAAACACAGGTGGCATACGCGAAACTTTGATTGGTTCGGTAGAAACCTTTATCGATATAATAAACCAAGAGGTCGTTAGATTAAAAATTGTCTAGTTGGATTTAAAGGTCGTGAGGAAAGTTTTGAGTATAAATGTGGATGGCTATAAGAGTAGAAGACGAAAAAAAAAACGAATGATGAACTATTTGAAAGATGATATGGCTAGAAAGGAGGTGACTATCCATATGACGAATAAAAGAGAAACTGTATGGAAGAGAAATATGTAAATGTTGCGCCGACCCCAATTAAATTGGGATCAAGGGCAAAAAATAATGATACTGTTGATGATGAATATACCTAAATACATAAACCTTACCTGGAATGTATCCCTACTTCTCTACTAATGCTTACAGAAAATCTGAAACAACTTCATGAAGCAATTTCAGACTTCCATTACAAGTTACGTATATCCAACGCTATAGATATTAGTCAGTGTTCAAACACGTCGCTGATACCAATGATTTATGACCCGTAACCGAATTGTGGCTAAAGGCACAATACATACATAGGTACATAGGTACTATGCAGTACATAGTCGTGAATCCATCTGACCTAACATTGCTTATAATGTGATTGGAATTAGTTACATTGATCTGAAAGTGAATAACTTAGTTGAAGGGCTTGTATGAGTGAATGAACTGATGAATGGTTATAGGGTTGGGATTTGGGAAGTCACGGTTCATTTTATCTATGGAATTGTTTAACTCGTAAACTATGTTATTTATAACTAGCTTCTGCCCGCGACTTCGTCCGCTTGAAATTTCACCCTCCCCCTATTCACCCTCTTAGGGGTGGAATCTCGTAAAACCCTTTCTTAGTGGATACCTTCTCTTCACAAAGAACACACACTCCAAATTTCATGTCTCTAGGACCAGTGGTTTAGGCTGTGCGTTGATATATCAGTCAGTCAGTCAGGGCTTTGAATTTTATATGTATAGATGTAAAAACAATGAATAGGTAGCAGGGTGGCAGGGATATCGAGGCGCAACCTAAAACCATGAATTCAGCACATTTTAGACCCTCTAGCTTAGAAATTTTTTGTCGGGCTTTTAATGAGAAGGAAGGAAAAAAGAAGAAGAAAGGTGAAGCGATACTTTACACCTGGACAGCTTTTAAGCCTTTACAAAGCGCAAGTCCGATCCTTCATGGAGTATTGCAGCCACCTTTGGGATGGTTCAGCGAAATACCAACTTGCCGCGCTTGACTCGGTGGAACGCAGAGTTAAGAGGCTCATTGGCGACGTAGAACTAGTGGATGCCAAGCTTAACAGTTTGGCTCATCGCCGCAAGGTTGTCTAATTGTCGGTCTTCTACAGATTGTACTTCGGTGAGTGTGCCCAAGAACTCCTCAACCTCATTCCACCGGCCTCCTTCTACCTTCAGACATCCAGACGCACTGCAAGTTACCATACCTGTCTAGTTGCAATTCCACCAATTCGCACTAAGCGTTTTTAAATGTCCTTTATAATGCGCACAGCAAAAGAGTGGAACTCTCTACCTGCGACTTTGTTTCCGAGCGCATACAACCCGAATATCTTCAAAGTGAGAGTGAACAGGCTTCTTCTGGGTAAGCTCACACTCCATCGTCGACTTTATCTCTGTCGCCTCCGACGTAGACTAGAGTCAAGAGCAAACGCATTTCAAATTTAAAAAAAAGGACCGGAATTCTTGAGTTTCCTACAGTACAAAATCGCCATATCTAGCATGGCAGTGTGTCAAGCCAAGTTCAGTTGGAGAAGATTATATTTTCTTGTTTAAAACAATCCCTGATTTCCACCTATCTGCTGTTCTTCATGTAGCCAGTAAACATTTACAATGGGTATAGGCTATATTATTATTTATTTTATTGAGGATCTAAACCTCACCAAACCCGAGAGGTAAAAAAGCATGTTTACCAATCATATACCCAATTTATCGAAGCAATTGACCTTTCTATTAACGATGTGTTTGTAAAATGAACCTTCGATACCATAGGTCACGTTTTATGGTACAAATAAAAAGTATTCGATTTTTATTTGGATATTCTGATTCAGTTGAATGGTTTTTCGGGTGGGCTGTGCCACTCGTGAAATACGAGTGGACACCAATTTTGTTCTATAAAATGTATTTGTATTTATTTTTGTTGCGGCGTTGAAATGTATAAAAGCTCAGCCTGTAGGAATACGATCGCTTTAACTTTTGTTGCTATAAAACATTAAATAATTGTGTTTTCAATTAGTTTTTATCGTAACGAGACGGTTTGTTCTTGCTCATGAATAAAGAGAATAAATTAGAATAGGATATCCAAACCATAGATATATGAAGTTTTTTACACTTCTATGATCTAAACTAATATTATAAACTATATCAACTATTACTACATTAATATTTTGGCCAAAGAATCAGCATTGCTATACAACGTGGCAATGCTGCCAGTCTTTTGGGCACGATTCCTCTTGACAGCGATGCGGATGAATTTTTTGATACCCTTTGATTATTTCCCCTCCTTTTTATATACTTGTACATATTTGTATTATTATTTTAATGCTGTTAGCTTTTAAAATTGTTTCCATAAATAAAAAATATGATATTACAAATGTTTCATTTTAACGATTTCTCGCTAAAACGGCTGAACGGATTTGGTACATGGGAAAA
Organism: Mesoligia furuncula; assembly: GCA_916614155.1. NCBI lineage: Eukaryota > Metazoa > Arthropoda > Insecta > Lepidoptera > Noctuidae > Mesoligia > Mesoligia furuncula. The sequence continues at coordinate 15,400,729 of OU744798.1, forward strand.
TCATGACCTGGATTAGGATAAAGAATACTTTTTATTAAGATGTTTCTATGAGATTGAGACATGTGGTGAAACCGCGGGGCGCATGCAGCGAGTATTTTATAGAGCAATTTTTTTTATCTCATGTTTGCCAGGTCAACATGGTCAGAGATCACGATCTCGTCACGAAATCAAGACACGAGGTCAAGATCAATAGAAAAAAAAAACGATTGACACCAATCTCCTACGTTATTCAAACACAAACGCAAGTCAAACAAACATAAAAGACAGAATCATACTCCTTATCAAACGAAACAGCTTTCTTCACATATCTTTCAGCTTCACAATACGATAGAAGAGGCCGCCAAAAAGGTTCAATACGGTTCTCACGCCAATGTAAGGAGAGGCAGCTTAGGCATTTTGTGATACGAATCCGAATGCGAAATTGAATCTTTGAAATCCTCCCGAATATACCTGAGTAAAATACATTTACAGTTTAATGTGGTTGTTCAATAGAATAATATTCTCCAATTAGCTCATTTCTGTGTTAGTCTGTGTTCTACTGCTAAGCTGAAAATGGAATTGTGTGTTTTGGCAACCACCTGGGGCCGTATTACGAAGTATTAATGCCATCATGATTTCAGTGCGAAAAAGAGATGGTGCTATCGGTCATGTATAGCTCCGTCACTCTCTTACACTGGAATCATGATGGCAGTAAACCGTCATAATACAGCACCTGTAGACCTAAACCGTCTTTTGTTTCAAAGAGGTATTTCTTGATTTAAAAAAAGGTTTTACTAATCGTTATAAGGGTTGAATGTTTCAATATACCTAGTGATGCTTTTATTGGGCTTAGAAATTGTTTTATAATTAAATGGGTTTTGCGAACCAAGGATCCGTATGTAAATACCAAAAACCCAAATGTCCTTTCTTTGGTATTGTTCGTCGAGTTGTTGAGCTTTGAGCTACACGATTACTGTCAAATACTTGCTCTGACTGGACAGGTCCACTCAAATCTGTGTGAACCTTTTCTCAAAAGACAATTTCAGACACTAATCTGCATGGTCCTCACATGATCTGACCGAGATTATGTCTCAAAAAGAAAAAAAAAGGGGTCAAAGTATCTTTTAAGTCCAAAAGATACTTTGACCCCTTTTTTTCTTTTTTTTTTTGGGGTGGGAAATCATCAAATGACCCCTCCCGCCCTGGGCGGAGCGGAAGGGAGAGAGTCAGAGTCTTACTGACGAAAACCCACGCGTGTTCCTTCCTTAGCCCTTTGTACTCCAGGCCAGCGGTAACCCTTTCTGACAATACCGCTGACCCGGCAGGACTTTGACCCCAGAGTTTAATATTTCGCCATTTGTGCTCAGGGGTAGTCAGATAGGATATAACGACTCAATCTAGCTTATTTTTTAAATGTCTTGTAAAAGCTATTTTGATATCCTGTTTACAGAATTAACAATTTCATTTCATTTCCACATAATGATACATAGAAAATAAGAAAACAACATGAAAAGCCTGCGAATATTTCTTTCGAGTCTGGGTGTTTTAGCAAATTAGATTTATGTCTGTAAACGCACCTTCAATAAAGAAAATACATACATATGTATTTGTGAATAATATCCAAATGAATAACATTCAAACAATTAAGCACAGATCATAAACAAAGAGACTATTTAATACGCGGTTCCTGCATGTTAGACGTCCATAGACGTAGATTCCTAACATGCATGAACTCGAAACGCGGTGTTCATCATAATTAATAGGATTAGCGTGTTCCTTCCACCGCGCTGGTTCGCGTTGCATTTCAACATAATATTCTACTTCACAGAGATCCGCTTGTAACATCTCCAAGTATTTTGTGTTCTGAAGCGCTGTGTATGAATACTTTGGTCTTTATTCATTTATTAGTGTTTTCATATAATGATTAGGTATACTTACAAATTTCAATTTCATTTAACCATTGTTCTGTGATCTCTGAGTATGCGGTGTCTTCTATGACGAAGACCAGTGGCCCAGTGATATCGGCCATAACTTATTACGAGTTGCATGTCGTGGGTTCGAACCCAGACAGGAGATTCATTTTTATTTTATTTTTTAAGTTAGCCTACACTGTACCTGAGCAAATAGCTCTCCCAGATCCTTCCAAGCATACATTTTTCTTAAATGAGGAGATCCGCAGGAGAGCCAATGTAACCGACATAACCAGAAGAATTGCCAAACTTAAGTGGCAGTGGGCAGAGCACATTGCTCGCAGAACGGATGGCCGATGGGGCTGAAAGGTTCTGGAGTGGCGACCGCGTACCGGAAGACGTAGCGTTGGAGGCCTCCCACAAAGTGGTCTGACGACCTTGTGAAGGCCGCAGAAACCCGTTGGATGCGAGAAGCACAGAACCGGTCGAAGTGGAGGTGCTTGGGGGAGGCCTATGTCCAGCGGTGGACGCCTTTCGGCTGAAATGATGATGATTATGATACATTTTTCGGGGCCACCTCAATCCAACCCTTGCGGTACGCGTCTAGGTCGTCTCGCCACCTCTTTAGGTGCCAGGCGCTATAAAGTAAAGCGCCCCACTCGTGTAAATAATTTCATATTTCACCATCACTGCTTTCAAAACGGTGAAGGAAAACATCGTGAGGAAACCGATCCGACCATCCAAGAACCAATAATTTCTAAGACATTGTGATCTACCAACCTAGACTGGGCTCGCGTGTTAGATTAGAGCCATTCCCTTTCGAAGAGAGGAGTCCGGTGTCTCAGCAGTGGGAACATTATAGGCTGATAATATGCTTCTATTTCTATGACCCTGGTGTTCGGTAAACGGAACTCTTATCATTCTCCTGCCCTTACCCCAATTTATTTGGGGTCAGCACAACATGTCTTTTTCTTCCACACTTCTCTATTAGTCGTCATCTCGGTACTTGCCCCCTTTCTAACCATAATCATCATTCATACATTCCATCCATCGTTTCTTTGGTCTTCCCCTACTCTTATAGCCATCTCCATTCCATCTTATAGCCCTACTCTAATAGGTAAACGAAACTCTATCGATCATAATTGGTAATTGGTATTGTGGTATTGGTACTTGTGGTGTGGTGTGAAATGATGTTTTTAAAAACCGTTTTTGAAAGACCTTTACATAGATTACAGCAGTAATCTGTGACATGGTTATTGCAATCAAAATGTTTGATGCGTTTGTAGAATTACCTGTCTAAGAGTATTAAAAATAGGATGTAGGTACCTACCTACATAATTATTTTGAAAATGATAACAAAAATATGTACATAAGGACGAAATAGTTTGGTTAGTGTATGAAAGCAAACATGTCAGGAAGAAAGAGGTCGATGCCAACTCGTGGAAGACGATGTTTGCACAAGCAAGCCAGGAAATGGAATTTCTTACGGCGACAGATGGATACCGGACGTTTTGCAAGGTCGGTTAAGTAAAGTAAAGCTAGCATTTAAAGATGCCTTAAATTTTGCTGGCTAAGTTGAGTACCGATGGCATGTTTGATTAAATTTACGAAGATATTTCGACTGCGAATAATTCCTTACACGAACTTACAATTTATAACAATTAATTCTAATATTTAGGCAAGCACAACACCTTTGTGCCATAATTCAAATAGCCTTTATTCTACTACTACTCTGGACGCTTTTTACGCGTACGTCTTTTTTACATCGTTCTCACGTATAATTATAAATTCAACATTAATGATGTAACTAATATTTTGTAAAAATATAATTTAAAGAAACTCCATGGACACATGGAGTTTATTGCCCGTTCTTCTCCGTAGGTACCTTCGCTTTGGAATGGGCAACTAGCTTCATATTTTTTGACTGACCGACTTCTTGACAATTCAAAAGTGCCTGTAAATGGTTTAATTGAAATAAATGCTTTGAGTTTATTTTACAAACTTAAACAAATTCTACAATAATCATTTTGAACATATATTAGACAACATACCGCAAGGGTAGGATCAAGATGGCTCTAGAAAAGGATGCCTGGGAGGATTTGGTGGCCTGTTCTCAATAGTGGGACAGTGTAGGCTAAGTCAAAGAAAATTTTGACGTCGGTAGTCAGTTTGTTTCTCTGTCCAGCATAGGCCTCCCCAAGACTGGTCCATAGTTTACGGTTGTGAGCTTTTTCTTGTAGCAAAAAGAGGAAGATCCGTGCTGCAAATGTACTTCATTTCAAATTAAGATAATTACAAAATTGTTGAAACTTCGGATGTCATCTATAGGTGTTACGAAAGAAATTATAATGAACTTTATTAACCATTTCCGAAAATAATTATGAAACTTCGCTAGGAAGTTGGTAAATAATTATAAATTATAAAAGAACTTATTTTACGAAAATGAAAATTCATTCAGCAAAAGTTTCGGGGTGTTCCGTTCTACAACACAAATGCCCAAACTGTGCCACTCTATATAAATCTGTCGAAATTTCAGAAGAATTTCAGTTCGGCGTTAACAACAAGTCGTTTCTAGGTGCCTGATGGAAATTAATTGACACTTTCTCGGATTCCTTCGTAGGAATTTCCAATTTAATAAAGTTATTTAGCACCCTCGTGTTTTGTAGAGAACGATATTGAAATATTGTTTAAGGTATCGATGAGAACTTAATTGTATTTACTTGTCATCATGAATTGCTTCACTCACTTTCATGTTTTGCACAGTCTTCTTATATACAAACAGTAATATAATACTTGAATTTGCCCACACGGCACACCTATATACACTTTTACATGCTGTATATCTATACATTTTTAAAGTAAATGTTGCTTTTCATGTTTTCGCCATCAGTTAAGTAAATACATTCTCTATTGTAAATACATTTTTTTTTTTGCGGATGGGAAATCATCAAATGACTCCTCCCGCTCTGGGTGGAGCGGAAGGGAGTGTCAGACTCTTACTGACTAAAACCCACCCGTATTCCTTCCTTAGCCCTTTATGTTCCGGGCCAGCGGTAACCCTTTCGGACAATCCCGCTGACCCGGCAGGCTTCGGCCCTAAGGGGCCCCTCCCCTATGCTGACATCTCTTTGAGGGGCGCGTGGAACACGTACGCGCCGTCCGGCACGGGCCTGGTCCTGATCGGACGGTGAGCAACCCATTACTCTCCGCCCGCAGGCCCACGCCTACGGTGGCCGGGAGTCGTCACGCGGCTCCCGACGCCGAGGGCGTCCCCCGCGGCGGCTGAGACGGGAGGCTCTCTCCCTGAACCGTCCCGCCACCTCCTTCGCTAGCATGACTACTTCGCAGAAGGAGGTGACTGCCTCCCACTCCTTCTCGCCCCGGACCATGGCTTGCACCAGGGCCGGACGCGAGAGGTCGCCGCCGCTGCCGATCGCCTCTACGAGGACACGGCGGTGCTCCGCCCAAGCGGGGCAGACCTCCACCGTGTGCTCCACCGTGTCCTCTGGGCGAATTGTAAATACATTAATATTAAACTTACTAATTATATTATAGAAATCTCGATGTTTTTTCAAGTCGTAAAAAACGTGCGAAGCAGGGGCATGTCGTTAGTGTATGTATATGATAATTATCATAAATGTTCATTATACAGTGAGTCAACTTCATACTAATTTATCATTGTTCATTATTTGTTTAGCGTGTCCTTGTCTTTACCCTTGTTTAACTTTTGTGTGGGACTAATTTATATGACGTGATATGCTTTCTTAATTACAAGGAGAGAACCGTTTTTCTAGCAGATACAAAGGACGGTTTAATTAATGAATTAAAAAACATACAACGACAAGAAACATAATAACAGTAGGTAAGGATGGCAGTGCCATATATCTACTAACAATTTTCCAAATACCCTCAAGTGCGTAATAAATTGAGATTCTATGTTCTATGTTGTGGGTTCGGTTTTCAGACTTAGTCCTTCAAGTAGACCATTGTGTGTGGGCCATGGCAGCCGTTGGTGGTTATTCCAACCAGCACACCTCCCGCCAGACCTTGATTAAGTCTCCTGGCCTGCTGAGAACATCTGTGTAAGATCTGGGTGTCCCGAGGGTTTCTGACCTAATCTGTATGACGCCAGTGCACTCAAGGAGCACATGCGTAACGGTTTCATCAGCCTCCATGCAAGCCCTGCAGAAGGGACTGTCCGTTAGCCGTTAGGCCCATTGTATTGTAGTAAATTGAGGTGTTTTAATATTTCACGGGATGAAAAACTATAGTGCAAAAAAGACCACTGTGATGAAATTTTTTATTGAGAAATGTTCAAATTAAAAATTCCATTTAACCCCTACCCCAACCCTTCTCAATAAACATTTTCCGAAGAAAACTCCTTTTCCTATTTTTAGAATGAGATAATTTCATTAAAATAAACCCCCAGAAGACATTTCTCACCCGCCATTACGACCTCTGGGAACAATTAGAAGATTCATTTTCCGTTACAGCTACATTCGACTCGCTAATCCCTATTTTATAATTTACGCGTTTTTATTTCATATTTTTCATTATCATTGCGAGGGAAGGTCATGGCTTGGTGAGTGGTGACAGAGTGTTTACGATTCTGTTTACGGTGACCACATCACTGAGAATTTGGTGTCGTAATCTCCATGAATTAAATACATAAAGAATTAACAACATATTTTATGGAGGGAAATAAAAAGAAGAGTGGTTACGCCTATAAGACCTTAGTATAATTTTCGATCTGGAAATAACCATGCTTGCTATCGCTTTGATTGCTTTGGTCGTTATTCAAGAATAGCTAAATATTCGCTATGGTGACGGTGTGAATAAAAAACCGGCCAAGTGCGAGTCGGACTCGCACACGAAGGGTTCCGTACCACGGAGTACAAGTCAATGGGTACGGAACCCTAAAAAACAGCGTGATTGATGGGCAGATACCAAAGTGAATTTTTCAATTGATTTACGTGTTTTCTGAGTTTATCTAGGATATTACTGACATTGGTGAAGGAAAACGTCGTGAGAAAACCTGGACTTATAGTTGGACCAGTTTCTACGACAAATCTTTTACAGTTCAAGCAGTACGGTTATGGAATGACTTGCCCGTGTCGGTCAGGCGTGCTCAATCGTTGTCCACTTTTAAAATTATGGTTAAAAAGCACTTCCTGTCTCCTTAAACATCATCATTATATTTTCTTTGCTCATGTTTCATGTTTATTATTATATGTATATATTTATATATATTAGTATTATATACTTTATGTATGTAAATGGTACACCACAGACTACCTACAGTGTTTGTCTGTCCTTTCCCTTTTTAATCCATCCAAAGGTTGTCTTTAAAAGATCGCTTTTAGCGATAAGACCGCCCATTGTGTCACCCTTTGTACAGTTTCTAGATATATATGTCTGTAATTTATATGGTGTACATAATAAAGAGTATTCTATTCTATTCTAATATAAGTCTGAAATCCCCAGTCTAAAGCAAGCGTGGTGGTCAATGTGACTGGCTTCTGCCCGCGATTTCATCCCCGTAAAATTTGTAGTTCACCCCGTCGCATCGCCTGCCCGCACTATTACTTCGTTTCATGCAGCGTTCTTTCTTAGTTTTTTTGTTTTTCCTCGGCTCTTAAGGGTCTTAGCGTGATGTTACTAAGCATACGTAGACTATAGCGTTCTTCAAAAAATGAGCTATCAAATGCAAAAAAAAAAATCGCCTGGTAGTTCCAAAGATTAGCGCGTTCACACCAACAAATAAACTCTTCAGCTTTATTATTAAGTAGTACAGACTTAAAGAATAGCACCACCCCATACTTTCCGTGGGTGTCGTAAAAGGCGACTAAGGGAGACCGGAGAATGGGCCGCAGCGTTCTCTATGCATTACACCATCATACCCATACTGCGATCTCCAACCCACCTGTTAAGCGTGGCGATTATGGCAAACCCCCATCAAAATTGGGGGAGGCCTATGTCCAGCAGTGGACGACTTTCGGCTGAAATGATGATGATGATGATGTACAGATTATAATTGATGAGGCCTCCTGCTTTGAGTATTGACATTTGTAAGGCAAGTGGACTTCTTAGAATTTACAGATTCGTTTGCATGTAAACGTTCCTACCTGGCTGGGAGCCCCTAAGTGTAGCAGTAAACATCATCTGCCTAGCCTTTTCCCAACTACCTTGGGGTCGACTTCCAGTCTAACCGGATACAGCTGAATACCAGTATTTTACATGGATCGACTGCCAATCTGACTTCCACAACCCAATTACTGGGTAATACGATACCCATTGATAAGACGACTGGTTGTCAGACTTTCGGGCTTCTGACTACCCATAACGACTGTCAAAGATCCACGAATGACAGCCCAAAACATCTACGAAATAAAAATATATAGCATACATATAAAATGCTTCATTGTACGAGTATGGTTCGATATTGAGATACACTCATGATAGCACAAGTTTAAACCTTAGTGGTTTTTGGTTGCTATTTAATATGAATAATCCTGTATTATTTTGTATAAATGATAAATAAATAAAAAAAAAACTTTTTTTTTATTACTCTTGACCTCGATCACGCCTGATGGAAAGCGATGGTTGAGGTCTATGATGGAACGAGCGTGCCCAGAAGATGCCTATGACACTGGAACTCCTACGCATCGACGAAACAAAGCAGGCTGCTTGACACCGGACTCCGGGGTTTTGAGACGAATTGTTTACTTACGCTAACACGTTTAGGTACACAGACCTTTGTTTAATTCGACGAGACCCTCGTAAAACATTCTTGTTGTATACAAAGATAGATTACCCACAGCAAAATAGTGTGGAAGCTCACCAAGCTTTCAGACTTGTTTCCAAGTGCAAATTGAGTTGCGTGGGAGACGCCTCACTTTCTACGTTCTGAAGGAACTAATTAAGAAGTCTAATTACTTGCCAATACAAACGACTGGCACGTAATGTTTTGTAAACTCTGCAGTAGAAACAATTTTTAGTTCTATACTTAATTTTATTTCGTGATCAGTCAGGCTTTACCCAACTATGTTGGGTTCGGCATCCAGTATAACCGGATACTGAATTCGTCATATTTTATTGAAAGCAAACAGATCAATAGGAGACATAATGTAGGTATCTTTGTTCGATTATTTAGAATATTATTGTTAATTTTATATTAGAAGAGCGAATAAGAGGAGGTCCTTCTGGCTAAGTAATAACAGCCGCACTGGTCGATCGATCAGGTTAAGCTACGTTTGCCGCGGTTGGTCCGTGGATGGGTGACCATATTTATGTACAAAGACCCCTCCGTGCCTCGGAAAGCACGTTAAGTATGGCTGTCATTCGTGGATTAAACAAACAGTCGTTACGGGTCGTCTGAAGCACGAAAATCGGACAACCAGTCTTACCAAGGGGTATTACCTAGTAGCTGGGTTGTGGAGGTCAGATAAGTTGTAGTTGCTCCATGTATAATACTGGTATTCAGCTGCATCCGATTAGACTGGAAGCCGACCCCAACATAGTTGGGAAAAGGCTAGGCAGATGATGAAGAGCGAATAGGAGGGCAGTTACAATGACGTATTCATCTTACCTACCTACATGACGGCATTGTAAATATCGTCATCATTCGAGACACGTCATGCCTACTTTGAGAACACTTCCCACACAAACCACGACTCGTTCAAGGAATATGCCAGTTTATTCGGTATGTTCATCCTTATTAATTTTAATAAATTGAGAAGCCACTGGTTAGCACAATTCTTGTTAGTAAACGCCATTAAGAGTTAAGAGGTTGCTAAGCAGTTGATTAATAGCTGTAAAAATCAAACACTGGTACACTATTAAAACTGTTATATAGGTACTTACATACATAATCAGCATATAATGTTCCCACTGCTGGGACACAGGCCTCCTCTTTGTGAGGGAGTGGGCCGTAATCCACCACGCGGGCCAGTGCGGGTAGATGCTACACGTCTTCGAATTTTTGGTTCTAGGTCATGCCTTGTTTCCTCACGATGCTTTCCTTCACTGCTTTGAGAGCAGTGGTGATGACATCGTCGTTCGTCGCTTCAGCCGATAGACGTCCACTGCTGGACATAGGCCTCCCCCAATTTTGGGGGGGTTTGCCATAATCGCCACGCTTGGCAGGCGGGTTGGCGATCGCAGTATGGTATGATGGTGGAATGCATAGAGAACGCTGATGCCCATTCTCCGGTACGACCCTTAGTCGCCTTTTACGACACCCTCGGGAAGTAAGGGGTGGTGCTATTCTTTAAGTCCGGCACCACACAGACAAGGTGATGACATAATTTACACAAAGTTAAGCGTCTGACTGTGTTCGAACCTTCGACCTACAACTCGTAGTACACTGGGTCGCCACTGCTGCTCTACTACACTCTCTGCTCTCTTTACACTGTTATACTTCATCGGCGCAATTGCGTAACACATTATTTCACGGTTCATTTTGACAGTTCAACAACATTCATTGCGTTATTTACGTGTTGAGCAGACAAATTTTTCGAACTTATGAAGCAATGAATTAGCAATTTGCTTCAAAATGATTCATATTCCTATTGATAGTGTGTTACGCAATTAGTGTCCAGGCCATCGTAAAATGATCAGCAGTTTTCGAAACTTTGAAAATAACACCCACAATTTCAGTACTACAATGTTATATGACGGTATAGCTCTATGCCATAGTATAATGCCACAGAGTCGGCAACTTCGTTAGCTGGGAAAATATTGGTCCCATACGTCAACTGAGCGTTAATGGGCAGCTATCGTCTTACCAATCTTGATTGTGGCTATATTTTTCAGTCAGTGAAGCTGAGATGTGAATGTTCGAATTGAGTTTTCAGTAATAGAGCGTACTGATTCTATGAATTAGGGAGTAACACCTAAGAGATTGAACTCCAATATAAATTGATATTAAGAGCCTTCTATTTAAGTAGGTACATTGTGTAAGTTTTTGACTGATTGATCTGATTGATGATTAGTCCTTGGTCCTTGGCAGCTCAGGATAGAGAGAGGTGGAAAGAGAGTAGGGAGGCCTTTGCCCAGCAGTAGGACATACTTAAAAGGCAAATAATTTTTTTTTTGACACACTGTAATTTTCAGTTTGACTTTAGCTCTAGACCGAAAGGTCTTGTAATCATGGAACCTTTTAGCCTAAGAGAATTAAATAAACAGGCTAACTCGGTAACAGTTCGATGTTCCGTTACTTTAGGAACTAAATGGCAAATAATTATTTTTTTTCACACACTGCAGTTTTCCGTTTGACTTTAGCTCTAGACCGAAAGGTCTTGTAATCATGGAACCTTTTAGCCCAAGAGAGTTAAATAAACAGGCTAACTCGGTAACAGTTCGATGTTCCGATACTTTAGGTATTAACTGGCAAATAATTATTTTTTTTGACACACTGCAGTTTTCCGTTTGACTTTAGCTCTAGACCGAAAGGTCTTGTAATCATGGAACCTTTTAGCCCCAGAGAGTTAAATAAATAGGTTAACTCGGTAACAGTTCGATGTTCCGTTACTTTAGGTATTAAATGGCAAATAATATTTTTTTTTGACACACTGCAGTTTTCCGTTTGACTTTAGCTCTAGACCGAAAGGTCTTGTAATCATGGAACCTTTTAGCCCAAGAGAGTTAAATAAACAGGCTAACTCGGTAACAGTTCGATGTTCCGATACTTTAGGTATTAACTGGCAAATAATTATTTTTTTTGACACACTGCAGTTTTCCGTTTGACTTTAGCTCTAGACCGAAAGGTCTTGTAATCATGGAACCTTTTAGCCCCAGAGAGTTAAATAAATAGGTTAACTCGGTAACAGTTCGATGTTCCGTTACTTTAGGTATTAAATGGCAAATAATATTTTTTTTTGACACACTGCAGTTTTCCGTTTGACTTTAGCTCTAGACCGAAAGGTCTTGTAATCATGGAACCTTTTAGCCCAAGAGAGTTAAATAAACAGGCTATCAAGGTAACAGTTCGCTTTTTATTTGACACTGCAGTTTTCCGTTTGACTTTATTTCTAGACCGAAAGGTCTTGTAATCATGGAACCTTTTAGCCCAAGAGAGTTAAATAAACAGGCTAACTCGGTAACAGTTCGATGTTCCGTTACTTTAGGTATTTTAAATCCCCTACAGGTCCGCATGACCATTTCGCTGAACCTGAAAGTATCTATAAAAGTAAAAGCCTCGTGCCACCTCTTTTGAAATACGTCAGGACAGCCTTTGTTCTGTTGCCCGCTATCGTTCGTGACTCGTAAATTGAATATCAAAATGGAACAACTCTGTCTGGGGCTCCACAGTTACGAGTGCCACCTAGCGAGAGATACGTGTTGAGGATTTTAATGACATGAAAATCGTTTTTGTTTTTTTTTTGTTTTCACTTTTGTGGAAATGGTCAGTGACAAATATTCTTTGCCAGTTTTACAAAAGAGCATTTCCTTGCGATTATCAAGGACTAGATATACTCGTAGTTGTCGCGTTTTAGCATGACAATAGCGTTCATTGCCCTTTCCCTAATATTTCTCCGTAGAAACCCAAACAATAAACGATGATGTATGGGTTTTCGTTATTGGAACATTTTGAAGATCACGATAGATAGTTTTTTAAATAAAACCTGCTAGAAAATGTAGATGGGTCAATGACCGCTATTGCCATGCTAAAACACGACAATTAGAACTACAGCTAAATAGTTTGATTAAGTGTGTACCAGTTAGCAGTTCTCTTGTGTTGTATATGGAATAGTAATGTAACGTTATTGTACTGGGACCAAAGTTTAAGATTAAACTGTAACCTGAAGATGCAAAATTGAATCTTAAACAGCATGGTTTCAGAAACTCCCTGTAGACCACTTTACATAAAGACCACTAGACATAAAGAAACAATTCATACACTTTTAAGGCTGTATTTGAATGCAGAATTAAAATTAAAAGTCCTTCTGTGACATTAAGAATTCATTCAGCACTATAGGGCACGATATTATCTTTTATATTTCTTAATTGCGATGCACTAGTTACGATGACCACGTAAATGGGTCTTCTTCAGAAAAGTTTTGGGAAAATAATTGAATGAATTAAAAACTTTTTGTTCCATCCTAAACTTTCGATTAAACCGAAGCCGTAAACAAGGTCTGGAAGTTTACGTAATGAAGGTCGAACAAACAATAATTATTGTGGAAGGTTGGTGTTGTATATACCTTCGACGACTTCTAACGTTTTTCTGGTATGTTTTTGGAAAAGCGGTTTTAACTTCACGATAGATGGGATCATTTTTTGTTTTGTTTGTTTGTTGTCGTTTGCTAGGGTCGCAAAGCATTACGCAATGTGTATTGTCTTTAGTTTTGATGTAGACCAGCATATTGTGACCTGCCCTGACATCAAGCAAAGGACAACTTTGTCACAGTTTTAGCTTTTAAGGTTTCGAATACGAGGTTTTTGGCTGATTTGTAGTAGTGTGTGTATTTTGTCTATTTTTTCATCTTGTTTGTGCAGATTTAACAATTTTTATTTCTTACGCAATAATAACTCTAGTCATTTGCACCAGGACACGGTACAATTCAAGAAGCTTCACGTTCCGAACATTGACCTGCGACGCGTTCAGAGATAGATGAAATTACATCATAAATATATATTAAGGTGCATGACAGTACAGTCGCCGACACACCTGCCTCTGACGCGAAGACACCTGAATCACGGTTGTTTTGCATATTGAACGCCGCGTGCGACGGACGAGCTTACCATTGTGCATTGTAATGACTCAGCAAGGTACTCGGAAAAGCTTACGATGTTATAAGTACTCATTCATGAGCATACCTATTGGGTTATTCTTGTAAATATTTGTTTTACAATTGCATGAGTAATAACGGGGTAAAAAGACTCATAATGAAGCCGATTGTCACTTGTAGGTACTCCCAATCACTCTGATAATTTTTTTGTACTGGACCATGCTTAGGAACTTTCTGATTCCAGAGATATTAAAGGACCAAGTTAAAGTAAACGATTTTTTACATTTTTTTACGGAAACAATTTTTACAATTCAATGTAATAACTTAGTTGTAATTTACAACTCTACCGTTGCCATGCACACAAAAGCACAATAGTCTGCGTGCGTTACATTGCGCGCTACCGTAATCTGCAAATTTTCACACAGTCGTTTCCCAGCTATTATTGTTGCTCGATGTTTCTTTGTACGATGTACAGAATGCGAAAATATCGGCTATGCAAAGGATCTCTTAACACCATGTATGTAGATATTTTTTTGGCAACCATTATCTTGAAGAAGACGTGCTGCGCTGAATCCAAATCAATTGGGAAGAGGCGGATGATGAATTGGATTGATGCTACAGGCAACCCAGGTAGTTTTTGAGTGGTCTCGTATGAAAAAGATATTTCCCGATCCGTTTTAAGAGCGTTTACGCTGAACGGCATTTCATACAAACTTTCGAGCCCTTTTTTTTCGAAGTGAATGAACCGATTTTAATAAAACTTCGTACGTATAAGCAAAATACAAAGGTCTAAAAAGTTAGTAGAGAACATTTTCGAAAAATAGTGTTACAGCCAAATTAGACCGATTTTAAACTTTCCATAGAAACAGATATTTCCAGTTATCTTTTTTTATATATGACATCTCGAAAATGTTCTCTACTAACTTTTTAGACCTTTGTATCCTGCTTATGCTTAGGAAGTTTCATTAAAATCCGTTCATTAATTTCGAAGAACAAGGGCTTGAAAGTTTGTATGAAATGCCGTACGGCGTAAACGCTCTTAAGCTAGACACACTCATTCAAGTTATTTTTTCATAGTCTTATTTCCGGTGGTTTGTGGTGGAGTTCTGTAGTTTCTACCTAACCCCTTGGGAAGCAGGTGTGGGTTTATGTATGTGTGTATGTGTCGGTTCAGGTTTTGGGGGAAATAACGATTTATATTTGGACGGCATACAACTATTCTTGCTGAGTTACAGGTGCACACGACGACATAGCTATATATTTCCCGTTTTACCTGACCTCGCATTGTATAGGCTTTTCGTACAATGGGAAGTCAGCTTATGCTGGAAATGTATAGCTTGGTATGTCGCCGTGCCTACCTACACTTTGTATTTTGTAGGCACACAAGCATAACTCCATACACATAGAAATTATGTGTTATTTCTACGGTTCTGGAGTTATGCTTTAATGTAACCCAAATTTTGGTACCCAAAGGGAAATGAGTGCTCGGAATGTTGGGTCCATCTTGGTATGCGTGATGAAATGAGCAGTAAAGGCATAGCTACGAAATTCTACTTAGTTACTCAAGAAATTACATTTTAGGTAGACGCTTGCAGGGTTATGAAAAGCAAACTGTTTTGAAAATATCATTAATATTACCTTCGAGAATTTATCGGACGTGAGACAAATAAATAATGAGCTGCAAAAAGTATGAAAAGCGCTTCAATTAAAAATAGCTTCGGAATCTAAAACGATGTTTTATTTTCTACTACTTTGTACTTACTCTATCTCGATAAAGTAAACTGCAATATTTCATATCGTAGTATTATTACGGTATGAAATAATACTATGTAGTAATAATGTGTATCTACGAGCAATTTATGTACTCTGTAATATTTAGTAGGTTCCTTTGTTCCGCTACAACCGAGATTGGCACGCTACATTTTTGGAAATTCCATCAGTACAAATGCATTTTCTGTTATGATTAATAGTACAATCGGGAATTCTTTACAGATTCCGTGTTATGTTGAAAAATATATGTAAAATCCAATATCCGACCCAGGTGCTGTTTCTTTTAACACAGCGATATCCAGTTACAAGGATTCAGTTTAATGAAAGTAAAAAAATCCTTCAGTTCTCCTTGTTTCGTTACGTACGTAGTCAAATGTTTATGATTTTTCACGAAACTAATTGACTATTCGGAAAATTGAGAGAATGTCATACAAAACGAATGTCGCGACAGCAAAATGTTCGAATACTTTTCAGATCGCAATTAGGCATTGCTTCAATTAATATATTTAAATTTTATTTGGATTTTTACAGTAAGTACGATACTTAAAAGTAACTTTGTAAAGAGAAGTTTTAGTTGAATTACTTTAGGTAAAAATCATTGCCCTATTTATTATTCTACTTACTTACTGTAAGAAAATGTATCGTTGGAATGAAAATGCTTTTAAATTCCATACATGAAAAACGTTACCAAATATTTTCCAATTAATTTTGTTCAATAGCGAAACAAAAGACAGTCACGAAATTGGAATTCAAATTAGGTAATTCGATTGTTTTGTATCCTATATTTTAATAGAATTTTCTTACGTCACTTGTTTTCGGTAGGTTAATTAATGTTTTGTAAAATCAGGGGCAGTGGCGGTCCAGTGTTTATGGCCCGTTTTTGTCATTCATGTCATGAACGTTGGCTCCGCGGGTCATCATTTTCAAAAAAAATCCCCATATGGCTGCTGAAATGTGACAAGAAACAACTGAGTGTATAAGGAATCTAAATGAGTTGAGAACTTGCGAAGGTAAGAGGATAAGACAGCAAAGAATAAGAAAAACAAAAGATAAAGTTTTAGAAAATATTATAAAAACATGAGGGTTAAGAAGAAGCTGGTTGCGGCTTCAAACCCAGGCAGGCGCTCTTATTTGTGTAAATAATTTCATCACAACTGCTCGCAAAACGATGAAGGATAATATCGTGAGGAAACCTAGAACCAACGATTCGAAGACATGTGACATCTACCAAATCGCACTGGTCCCGCGTGGTAGATTACGGTCCACTCCCTGTCACAGAGAGGGGGCCTGTATCCCAGCAGTGGGAACATTATAGGATAATTATTGTAAATTCAAATCAAAGTTTGGCCCCGTTACAATTTGTAGGAGGCTTACTATTTGACAAGTATGAAATATTTATATGCTGTTATATTAGTCATCTTGAGTGGAAAAGATCGACTTTCTAAGCAGGTATGTAATGTAATATTAGAGGTTTGACAATATGTTGATGCTAGACGTGCACGACATTTCTAAAGTTGGAGCTTTTTTGACCTCTTGGCGTAAAAGGTAAGAACAGTGACAAAAAAGAGATAACAAGATATACATATGTATATATTTTTTTTTACTACCCGATCTTGACCGCGATCACGTCTGGTGGAAAGCGATGGATGAGGTCTATGATGGAATGAGCGTACCTAGAAGATGCCTGTTCACTCTTGCTTTGAAGGCGCGCCGTTTTAAATGTGAAAGAGATATAAAATGCGAGTAATACTGTACCTCTTGTTTCTCACTGTTGCACTTCACTATACTGTTGGCACTTTTACAGTCATAAAACAACCTACAACGTTGTAAGTAGGTACTGTTAACTGCTTACATCTCTTACGAACGAGGTGCGTACTTAAATATCTGAGTAGGTAGGTCCGTGTTAGATGATCTAAACCAGGAACACAATGTTTACATTCTCTTGAAATAGTGCTGGGTTTACCACATCGATTTGTTTGGTTTGAAAAAACCCACATCACTTTTGATGAAAGAGGCCAGAAGTTTATTTAATATTCATTTCGTGGGAATAACTTTTATGACATGGTTTTCGGCCAGTTCATGCAGCAGTCTTATACACCACTTATGAGGAATGAAATGGCTTCTTCTCTGAATCTGTTACTACGTGTACGTAACGGGAATGTACATAACTGAAATACATACATAAACTCGTGTGTTATTCCTGTGGAGAGTAGGCAGAAACTACAATACGCCACATATAGTCGACCTCAAAATTGGTTTACCAGTTTGACAAAACTCCCAGTAAATTGAAATTTCACTGGATTAAAACTATACACAGTCCGGCCGTCAAGAGAATGTGTTCCTAACACTTGTCAATGCGACAATTCTAGTAACGAATACCTAAAGATCAAATTCGCAAAACACGTATTCGTTTGTATGAAAGTGACGGGTGTCAAGATCGCATTCTCTCGACGGAACAACTGTAACAAAATAGACCTTGAAGTTTTATGACATGTTGGTGACATTCAAACGTAGTGTGATAAAGCGTTTGAAATGTAATTTTTTGCCCACCTATTTATCTACTTCGCCTTTTTGGACTAACAATGGTCAGTGTACTTTGTACTTAATTATGTCCGACGAGAAGGTTGTTCCCTCGTTTCCACAAACATCCGTCTTATCAAATCCTTTCCTCTACTACTGAAATTTTTCAGCAATTTCCTTTCAATTTCCTATACCTCGACTGCAAAATTTGCTGCATCTTCCTCTATAAACACATGATTATACACACATACCTAGTAGCATATGTGTTCGCAATAAGGGCTACGTAACGTATCAGATGGTAATATAACCAACCATGAGCGCGCGCAAGTATTTTATCAGCGGAATTTGGTATGTAATAATATATAAGGGTAGAAATTTGGGAAGATAGATACGAAGTCCGGAAATGACAAATTATTACTGTGTTGTCGACGAGGTCGGTGTATTAATGTAGGGACCGACTCGTGAGTGGTTGCTTCAATATTTGCTATTAAATATTTAGGTACATTTTGGCCGATGATACTCTTGGGGTACTCGAATTGTTTGGATGCAGAGATATGAAATAAAGTTTGATAAGATTATTAATTTACGATAGTTGTGATTTTAACGTAATAGTTACAAATAAACGTAATATTAGGTCTTTACCTATGAAATTTCCGTTTTGTATGAAAAAATTTAAACGAATTTTTTTTCATGTATTTTTTATTTGTATTAATCGAAGTAATCACCCATGCAATCAATGCATCTTTGCCATCGCATTGGCAGTTTATTGATGCCCTTCTTAAAGAAATCAGCTGGACGGGGGGCAACAAATTCTTCAAAGGCATTTTGTACTGCCTCTCGGGTATTGAATTTTTTTCCCGCCAAGAAGTTATCCAAATTCTGGAAAAAGTAGTAGTCTGTAGGCGCAAGGTCTGGTGAGTAGGGCGGATGACGGAGAGCTTCCAACCCCAGTTCTTGCAACTTGGAGACCGTCTGCCGTACAGTATGAGGTCGCGCGTTGTCGTGCAGGAGCAGCGGAGACGAGCGATTGACCAATGCTGGTTGGAGATGTGCCAGCTTCTCCATCATTGTGTTCAGTTCAGTTCTTCACAGTTCACATCTGCAGTAATGCTCACCCCGTTTGGTAAGAAGCTGTGATGAATCACACCGGCGCTAGACCACCAAACAGTGACCATCACTTTTCTAGGGGTAAGTTTTCGTTTAGGGCATTGTTTAGGTGCTGAACCAGGATCCAACCAACTTGCTGAGCGCTTGCGGTTATCAAACAGAATCCATTTTTCATCGCAGGTAACAATGCGGTTCAAATTCCTTCATTTGTGTGTCTGTTGAGCAGTGCAAGGCACGTCTCGACGCGTACTTCGCGCTGGCGATCATTGAGTTCGTGGGGCACCCATTTGTCAAGCTTTTTTACCTTGCCAATTTGACGCAAATGGACCAATATTGTTTTGACGCTAACGTCGAAAGCTGCTGCTAATTCAGCCGTAGATTGTGTATCATCAGCTTCCACAAACGCCTTTAATTCGTCATTGTCGACCAAAGTCTTCGGACGACTGCGAGGTTCATTTTTCAGGTCGAAATTTCCAGAACGGAAGCGAGCAAACCAATAACAGGTGGTGCGTTGGTTTGTAGTGTTAGCTCCGTAAACGTCGTTGATGTTGCGTGTCGCTTGTGCCGCGTTGCTGCCACGACGGTACTCATATTCCATAATTACTCGAATTTTTAACGTATCCATGATGACGAAAAAGATTGAAATGCGATGAAAATGTAACACTAATCAATAAACAAATGACTACTTTTGGAAAAAAAAAATCCATGTTTTTAAAACAAAATTAATTTGAAATTAGAATTCTAAGCCAAAGAAAAATTATTTTGATTTGAATTGGCCAGTACTGCAGAACGGCAATTTCATAGGTAAAGACCTATTATTAGTTACGGGGTTACTGAATTTTCTTTGCAGAATTAAGTTTCTTGCAAGATATTTTAACTTTCAAGATATCAATTCCTTCTCCCAAGGATGTCAGATTTTACGTCATTAAATGTAAGTAGGCGGATAAATACCAACATTTAAATTCAACTTCTGCTACAAATCGAACAAGAAATAAAAAGATTATAGGAGATTATTTTGAATAGTTAGGTACCTACTACCTTCACAAAAGTTATTGCAACAATTGGTCTTGGGGCGTGAGACGAAGATGCCATATTACACAATAAACGTTCACGAACGGTAATATGACCGATATTCCAGACAGTTTAGATGGATGTTCCGACACATTTGGTTCATAATGGATTTGACCGATTGCTCCCTGATAATCTCTTGAGATCTGAATCAGCGAAGACACAATCTAAGATTGATGATGGGCTTATTATAATGTCTTTATAAGAATCAATAAATAATTGATTCCTTTAACCTCAACACTTTTTACTTACACATTATAATTATCACATAAAACTACAAACGCTACACCAACACAAATCAACTTACTTAGACTCACACATGCACACAACACACAGTCAAATTCAGTCTTGAAAGTTTCCATTATCGTTATGTTATTTTTACTACGTCACGTTCTTTTTCATCTTATTTGTACTACTCTTTATTATATTATTATTTCTCTTCAGTCTCATAAAAGCACACAATGTAAGCTAATACATAAGCGTCGTGGGGCCCTGGTGACTAAAAGTCACCAGGGCCCCAAGTCACAGGCGTTGCTTGCCATGGCAAGCAATGCTTTTTCAAGAATTTCTTTCACAAACGTAGTTATAAGCACTACTGCAGTACATTTGTGAAGACAATAAATATATTTATAGGTACTCTTCATAAGAGGTTACGAGATCTTTATCTAAAATCTCATTAGTTGGGTTTCTGGACAACATCTTGCCGTAATTCTCGAGAGGGTCCACATTGTAAGGACCTTTTTAGTATATTTTGTACCTGTTCATTATATACAATTTACTTCGGCCCTCGTAAATCTTCGTTCGTCAGTCTGGACACGTCATTGAGATATCGATTAAGTCCAGTCGTGATCCACTGTAGAAGGTACGTCGTGTAATTACGAACCTATTTCTATTTGCGCAATTATTGTGATCCAACTCCTGACTGCAAATTACAGTATTTCTGTACCAGGCTGTTTCGTGAAATGTGTTATGAAACTCTTCATTCACTTTATGTCTTTGTTTTATGTTATTGATAGTAAGGCATTGTGTATTTAAAACAGCACCTTCACCGTAATAACACTTCTTCTGTTAAAGTGACGGCCATTGGTAATTAATGCAGTCTTTTTGAAGGCACAATATTAGGCAGTGGGCGGGTATCAATCTTGACGTTGATGGTGATCATTATTATTACTTTAGGCCGTTCACTGCTCTCATTGTTCATTTTACCCTTTCAAAATCTTGTTAAACGGTTTAAAAGTGTCAAGCTCAGATGGTGTATAAAAAATTATCACCTTGGAACGTCCAACTTTTCCACAACTCATAGTCCAACTTTAAGGACTAAAGCGGGTCATTTGTTCCAACTACAATTTTTTATTGATAGTAGTACATTATGGTACATACATGTATGCTATATGATGCACACGCGTTACGTACGACGTTTTTCAATACACTTGCGAGGAAAAAAACAGACTTGCATTGTTATTAACTTTACTGGAAAATGTCGCGCTGGTTTGGTTTCTCCGCGCGCCGTGCTAGCGATGCGTGTGCAGGTGCAAATAAAGGCACTGGCAAAATCGCTAAACAGCCTATATAAAAATATAATAAACATACAAATAACGTTTAGACTGATCGTCGTGTTGTCGTATGTCAAATTGGCGTTTAGTTAGTATGGAATTAGAAAGTACTATTGGCATAGAGATACATTAGTTCAGTGAGAATCTGCAATAATAGAACGCCAGTCAGGGTCTTTTCCGTTTGGTTCCGGCATCCAACGGACAATTTAAAATAAATAAATTTTAGCTCATTTTGGGACCAAGGACAATTCAGACTATTTAAAAAAAAAGTGAAATATAACTAGTGAATAGTTATCTGTGGCGTTACCGCACTAGTGCGGTAACATAAAGTAAAAACCTAAAAGCGGCCTCACTAAGAGTCACTTTACGATAAAGTGTGTTGAAAAAACGTTTTTATCGCGAATTCACCGATAGAGGTCGGATGGAGGAATCCCAATTCTCCTAGATAAAGCAACTGCTATACAAACTTTACATACGAAGCCGTAAATGCTTTTTATGAGCAATGAATCCGACCTTTACCAAACTTTTATTACTTGATAGTCTTCGACCGTTATTTTTACTGGAAGAATTTAACTGAATGTAGCGAGAGTCTGAACGACCATTACAACTTTAAAAGTACACAAAATAATTAGCTAATAAAAGTGGACTTTACTCTTCGCGAAAGTTCTGCTGCGAAGTGCTTTTACAAGATAACGTTCTTATTGAAAATGTTGGTGACCCGTAATTGGAGCTGCAGTTTTTGGAACATACCTACGCAAGGTAAGTAACTTCCTTTCTTTCTTTATAATTTTGGCAATGAGTATTCGTACAAGTAATGTAATCGGTCGTCCCTCAACTGAAAGTGGCCTTCGTCCGAACTTTATTCGACCCAAAGCAATCTGATTTACTTGAAGCTTTGAATTATGTTATCCTATTTCGAAGATTGCAAATCGTTTTTTGGGCGATTTTTTTCTATTACCAACACAATAAAAGTGTTCATTCCGGCAAGATCGGAATCAACTTCCTTGAATGTTTTGGCATGTGACGTAGAACTTCAATTTCGAGGGAATTTTCTGACAACAAACTTCCATTTTTGTGTGTTTTTGTTTCACAGTTAAGGAGCAAAACAAGTTTTCAAATTAATATTGTGTTGTATTTTTTAATGATAAATGATTTATTTTCTGTAAGTAGGTTTTTACAAACACTTTTACACGTCATCATATTTTTTAAACTAGAAGTGGTCGGCGTTTCCTATCTGACTACTCTGAGAAGAAAGGCCGAACCAAACTCAGAGGTCACAGTCTCTTTTAAAGTCCAGACAAAATCTTGGTCAGATCGTGTGAAGACCATGTAGATTGATGTCTGAAATGGTCTTTTAATGTGCGTGACAAAGTTTTTACATAACTTTGAACACGATAAAAAAACCATGATTCGTATTGCTTTTTGCACATGCCATTGTCTCATAACAATGGTCTCACTTCGGTTCGGTACGCATACATTTTATAATGATCTTATGTCTAAGAATGCCATCACGATTCGAGATAATCATTTGAATTACAGAAAGGTTTATATGTATGTACGTAGGTGCATGACAATTCGAAGAACAAGGTATTGACAACGTTAATAGAACATTTCCTGTTTGTTCAACATAAAGTAGAGTTAAGGATTGTTTTAATCTCAGAAAACTAAAAGCTTTTTACTTAATCGTCGGATTTGAATTAATATTTGCTCGGGTGAGGTTGTAATTTGCGCTAGGAAGGAGAAAATGGCGAGGAAATTGCGTCGTACTGTATCTGTTGTAAAACATTTTGTAAATAATGTTTAATTATTGTAACAGATTCTTGAATAAACAGAAATTTAATGAGCGTGTGTGAATGAAAGTATGTTTTACCCAACATCGGCGAGCCCGATAAGAAGGTTATGTTTTAAAATATATGCAGGTATTCTTATTAATCCCGAATAAATTATTAGAAGAATAGAAATATATTACCAATGTCTAAAGTGGAAAAGAGAGGAGGCCTTTGCCCTGCATTAGGACAATATAGGCTAGTTTGTCTATTTAAGAAAACGATTAGTATCATGTGCTTTAAATCCCTTGTTCGCATTAGGAAAGAATCGCTTTATGACAGATTCGCTTTACGACAGATTCGCTTTACGACAGATTCGTTTTACGACAGAAGTACAGTGAACCCTATATATCAAATGAGTGCGATGCGCGCTCGGAAAACCGTGGCGCAACACTTCGCTACGAATAATTTATTTTAATTCGCGCTTACACGGCATTAGCCGTTGCCGTCGAAAAACTTATAGTCAACGAGTTCCTGGCGTTCCTGCAACATCAATTGGACGTCATGGACCTTCGTCCAAAATTCCCAGACGAAAGCACTACGAGACGTTATGCCGTTCCTTTATACGTCAGATCTATATAAACAGCTTATTGGAAAAACGTCTTGGATGCAGGAAGGGAGATCGATGCCATAAAAGACAATAACGAGACAAATGCATAGTTTACACATGTATGAAAATGCGAAATGCTAATTCATATCTATATATATAAAATTCAAAGTCCTGACTGATTGACTGACTGACTGATATATCAACGCACAGAACAAACCGCTGGACCTAGAGACTTGAAACTTAGAAGGTGTGTTCTTTGTGAAGAGTAAGTATCCACTAAGAAAGGATTTTAGGGAATACAACCCCTAAAGGGTTAAAATAGGGGATGGAAATTTATATGAAAGTCCGACAGTTTTGAAGTTAGGATCTTCTAATTTTGTACTTAGGCTGACAATTGAAAATTAATTTATACGTGTCTCAGCGTTTTTGATAATTCCACCCCCGAACGGTTAAAAAGGGGGATGAAGTTGTGTATAGAAAGTCATTAAATTTCGACTTAAAAATCACTAAATTTATTATCTAGGCTTATGATTGGAAGCTAACACAACGGTGTTGTTAGAATTTCATCCATTAAGGGGGTGAAAAGGGGGATGAAATTTTGTCCTGACTGACTGATATATCAACGCACAGCCTAAAACGCTGGTCGGTACCGCTGGGTAGAGAAATTAATTTTGGAGGGTGTGTTCTTTGTGAAGAGTAGATATCCACTAAGAAGGGGTTTTTGGAAATTTAACCTTTAAGGGGTGAAAAGAGGGGATTTTGTTTGTATGAAAAATCTTATTCTTTGAGTTAATAACCATGAAACTTGGCACGAATACTTATCTAAATAAATTATGAAGTTTGGCTTTTTTTTTCTAAGCTACCCGCTGAAGGGGGATTGGGAGGTGTCAAAGTTTGTATGGAAGAATTTTAACGCGTGGTCCGATTAACTCGAAACTCAGTATTTATACTTAAGACCGAAAATAAAGAATAACGTGTATCATGGTTTTTCGAAAATTTACCCCTAACGGGGTGAAAAGTTAATTTTTTAGGGAAGACTTTACTGCGTGGCTTGATTAACTCGAAAATTGGTATAAACAATCTTTGAGTCGAGTAATGAACACATCCCAAACAATTTTACGAAATTCCACCCCCGTGGGGGTGAAAAACGGGGATACAGTTTATAAGAAAAATCTTATTCATTTGGTTAATAAACTTGGCAAGAACAAGAAGTTTATCATTATTCGTTTATCAAAACACCCCAACACCCCTTGTGTTGGGGTGTTAAAGTTTGTGTGGAAGAATTTTAACGCGCGGTCCGATTTACTCGAAACTCAGTATTAATACTTTTGACAGAAAATAATCAATAATAACAGCCGCACATCTGTGTGGCTGTGGTACACCACAGACTACCTGCAGTATTTGTCTGTCCTTCCCCTTTTTAATCCATCCAAAGGTTGTCTTTAAAAGATCGCTTTTAGCGATAAGACCGCCCATTGTGTCACCCTTTGTACAGTTTCTATACCTTATGTCTGTAATTAATATGGTGTACATAATAAAGAGTAGGTATTCTATTCTATTTTATTCTGTTATTATTTACGATCGATCAGGTTACGCAGGCTACGCTTGCCGCGGTTGGTCTGTGGATAGGTCTCCATCTTTACATACCGTGACCTCTCCGTGGCTCGGAAAGCAAGTCCCGGCTGTCATTCGTGGATCTTTGACAGTCGCTAGGGGTGGTGAGAAGCCCGAAAGTTTGACAACCAGTCTTATCAAGGGGTATCGTACTTGGGGTGTGGAGGTCAGATAGGCAGTCGCTCCATGTAAAATACTGGTACTCAGCTGCATCCCATTGGACTGGAAGCCGACCCCAACATAGTTGGGAAAAGGCTAGGCAGATGAAGAATCAATAGTAAGTGTATGGGGTTTTCGAAAATTATTGACCCCTGACGGGACAAAAAGTGGTAATTCGATTTATAAGGAGATTTTAATGAGTGCCTTGATAAACTCAAAAAAAAATGGTACAAATAAATTTGGACTTGAAACTTGGCACAAATAATTATAAAGTTCGAATGTTTTTGGCATTCTAAACTAACCCAAAGGGGAGATTGGGGGTGTCAAATTTAGTATGGAAAAATTTTAATGCGTGGTCCAATTAACTCGAAACTCAGTACCTATCTAAGACCAAAATAAATAATAAAGTGGTTCAGGGTTTTTCGAAAATCTACCGCTAATGGGGTGAAGAGAGGGCAGAATTTTATTACGAGGCTTGATTACATGGAAAATTGGTATAAATAATCTCGATTATGTTTCGAAATTCCACCCCTATGGGGATAGAAAGAGGGGATACAGTTTATATGAAAAATCTTATTCATTTGGTTAATAAATTAGAAACTTGGCACACTTTTAGTTTAAAAAATCCCTCACAGAGGATTTGGGGGGTGACAAAGTTGATGGATTAGAGAAATATTTAACCCGCTGTCGGATTAACTCGAAACTCGATACTACTAAAACAAAAAATACTTTAAAAAAGTGATTTAGGGTTTTTCAAAAATTGACTCCTACGAAGGTGGAAAATTCTACTGCTTGCTTCCATAAACTCGAAAATGGGTATGGGTCTTTAAGTCAAGTTATGAACACATCCCAAACGATTTTTCAAAATTACTCTCCTGGGGGGGTAAAAAGCTGGGATACAGTTTATTTGAAAAATCTGATCTCTTTGAGCTATACTCTAAAAAATTGGCCCGAATACTTATTTATATCTAAATAAATGATTAAAATCATAAACATACATTTTCGAAATTATAACAGGAAAGTACGAATTTCACGCGGACGAAGTCGCGGGCAGAAGCTAGTTATTACATAAAATATTTTCGTTTCACTAAACAAATTGCAAAAGGTATTTCAATACTATATAAGTACGCTATTTCTTTAATAGCTGTGATTGGAATATTCGATGAAAATATTTTCATAAAAAACCCGAACACTCGTAATTTAATACTGTGTAAAATAAAATTCTATTGGCTTGTATAGGCGTAGTCGTAGCCGAAGCTACCAAAATTTGTAGGGATATTGTTTGGTTGAAATTGAGGAGCGTTTTTACAAAACGATAAGTACACCGTAAAATAATATTTTTTTCAATAATGTAATTTATTTATGCCCGTCATGGAACCCTATAGGAATTGAGTACAAACGAAATAAAAAACAAATTTGAATTTTTGTTTGATGTATCGCTTTGTGAAAACGCTCCTCAATTATTGTAGGCCCAAAATATATTTCATCGGTCATACCCGCCAAGGGTTTTTCTGCACATAATGAGATCCTGACATCGCAAATTCTCGACGTACGACTCCTTCGTCTTCTTCTTCTTTATCTTTACATAGTATAAAACAAAGTCGCTTTTCAAGTCTGAACAGCACAATGGATTTTGATGCAGTTTTCACTATCATCTAGAGCAGGGGTGGCCAACTTGGTTAGACCCAAGATCACTGTTTCACTGACGACACCCTGTGCGATCAACCAATTACATACATCTTGAAATCTTATATGAAACAGCATAGTGCAGTACACAATTATGTAGTATTTTTTATTTTAAGAGGGAAAATATAAAACTGAAAATTATTCTTAATAACTACTTATTTATATTAATGTGAGCATTGCGTTTGAGCATCTTTCGCTAGATTAGCAAAATCAGGTTTATTGGAAATATTTTTTGCCTTGCCACGATCGACTGGACTAATAGTCGCAATCGACCGGTTGGCCACCCCTGATCTAGAGTATTTATTCCGGAAAGTTCATGTGTATAGTAAATTAAAGGCTTGGCAAGGGATTTAAATTTTTACTAATGTACATTCAAACGTATCGATATACGATATCGGTATCGATGTACGATACAAATTGCTATGCTTTAAAATGATGCCGTGGCATCGAAAGGGATTCTATTGCACGGCATTGAAAGATGCGCCACGGGCTCCCGCGGCGGGATGCCGTGGCGTCCTGCGGTAGGCAACGGCATGCCAAGGACTCCAGCGCTCGTTGTGACATACCGCGGGGTGAGGCGGCGGGGGTAGAGAAGCGGGGAAGCCGCTGGAATACCGCGGTATTTAAGCGGATAGTGTGCGCTGACTGACGGCAAAATCCCTTGCCATGCCGTCCCGGTCTGAGTAGGACTTAATCAGCCTATAATTTTCCCACTGCTAGGACACCGGCCTCTTCTTTGTGTGAGAGGGAGTTAGGCCATAATCCATCACGCGGGCCCTGTGTGGGTCGCTAGTTAAGTATGAAATAAGAGGATCCATCTGCACGCATTGAAATCCAGCCGATCTTTTCTGTAAAAATCTCACTGTGAAAACTTAGATGACACTATTGACAGAGCTCGCATAAAGCTCACTTCACCTATGTTTTCATGGTGAGATTTTGACTGAACATATCGGCTATCACAACGCACAACACCTCAGTCCTAAGTTTTCAGTGCTATAGCATCGATTTTACATGAGTTACATTATAGTGTCGCTCGTAAGAGACTACTGTAGTGAATATGAGTACTCGTACATTATTAGTATCATTCATCATTAGTATGACGGAGAAGATAAAGTGTGTCGTTATCATCAGGCATATTTTAATTATTGTGGGCTACTGTGGGTATGCGGATCTACGGATGATGCGCTAAATTACCGGCAACTCAATAGACGGATCTCTAAGGCCTTGAAAAGCGATCTTCGCCGTTTTAATACAGATCGTATTAAGGACGCGATAGATCGAAATAAAGGCTCCAAGGTCTTTGCTAGAGATCTGTCTATTGGGCAGAGCCAGCTTACGAGACTGAAGACCGATGATGGCAGGATTGTATCCGACAAACCTGAGCTGTTGAGAGAGATCGAGAGGTTCTATGGACAGTTATACACGTCAACAAATAACCCCGCTATGAATCTGGCAAACGACCCAAGAGCTAGATTGACCCGGCACTATACCGAAGACATCCCGGACGTCAGCCTGTACGAGATTAGGATGGCTCTGAAGCAGCTCAAAAACAACAAGGCACCGGGTGATGACGGAATTACGGCCGAGTTGCTGAAGGCTGGCGGAAAACCCGTCCTGAAGGCCCTTCAGAAGCTGTTTGGTTCCGTCATACTCGAGGGCAAAACACCACAGGCATGGAACAGGGGTGTGGTGATACTTTTCTTTAAGAAGGGCGATAATGCCCTCCTTAAGAATTATAGGCCCATCTCACTCCTGAGCCATGTCTACAAGCTGTTTTCGAGAGTCATCACGAACCGTCTCGCGCGCAGGTTTGACGACTTCCAGCCTCCCGAACAAGCCGGATTCCGTAAAGGCTTTAGCACCGTAGACCACATACATACGCTGCGACAGGTTATACAGAAGACCGAAGAGTATAACCTGCCTCTCTGCTTAGCGTTTGTGGACTACGAGAAAGCCTTTGATTCGATCGAGACATGGGCTGTGCTGCAGTCTCTTCAACGGTGCCAGATCGACTATCGGTACATCGAAGTGCTGAAGTGTCTGTACGAAAACGCCACTATGTCAGTCAGACTCCAGGATCAG
Organism: Mesoligia furuncula; assembly: GCA_916614155.1. NCBI lineage: Eukaryota > Metazoa > Arthropoda > Insecta > Lepidoptera > Noctuidae > Mesoligia > Mesoligia furuncula. The sequence goes on from OU744798.1 coordinate 15,430,285, forward strand.
GCCTCGAAACCTATCCTTCTGCAGCGAGGTGTGAGACAGGGAGACGTTATCTCTCCGAAACTGTTCACCGCTGCACTGGAGGATGTCTTCAAGGTTCTGGACTGGAAAGGGGCTGGCATCAACATCAATGGCGAGTACATAACTCACCTTCGGTTTGCCGACGATATCGTAGTCATGGCTGAGACTATGGAGGACCTCAGTACAATGCTCGATGACCTCAGTAGAGCCTCCGAAAGAGTGGGTCTTAAAATGAACATGGACAAAACGAAGGTCATGTCAAATGCCCATGTAACACCCACTCTCATAAAAATCGGAGACGCTACACTCGAAGTCGTGGACGAGTACGTTTACCTAGGACAAACCGTCCAGTTAGGTAAGTCTAACTTCGAGAAAGAGGTACATCGACGAATCCGACTCGGCTGGGCAGCGTTCGGGAAGCTACGCAATATCTTCTCGTCCCACATACCGCAGTGTCTCAAGACGAAAGTCTTTGACCAGTGTGTGTTGCCAGTGATGACTTATGGAACGGAAACGTGGTCGCTCACAATGGGCCTTATAAGAAGGCTAAAAGTCACCCAAAGGGCAATGGAGAGGGCTATGCTTGGAGTTTCCCTGCGTGATCGAATCAGGAATGAGGAGATCCGCAGGAGAACCAAGGTAACCGACATAGCCCGAAGAATTGCCAAACTTAAGTGGCAGTGGGCAGGGCACATTGCTCGCAGAACAGATGGCCGATGGGGCCGAAAGGTTCTGGAGTGGCGACCGCGTACCGGAAGACGTAGCGTTGGAAGGCCTCCCACACGGTGGACCGATGACCTTGTGAAGGCCGCAGGAACCCGTTGGATGCGGGAAGCACAGGACCGGTCGAAGTGGAGGTGCTTGGGGGAGGCCTATGTCCAGCAGTGGACGTCTTTCGGCTGAAATGATGATGATGATGACTGTGGGTATGTGTTGGTTACTGTGCAATAGAAAAATCGTTTACAGTTCAAATCAGATTATAATTTTACGAACAGTTTAATCACACTAGCAAATCACACACTGTAGGTAACTCAACGATTCGGAACGCGCGACAGTTTCTGAGCACATGTTGTCCGTACGATGTCCAATGGTCAAGTTCTCCCTCGAAGCTTGCTCTGCTCGACCCCCCACGGACTCAGGCTAGACTCTGTCCAGCGCCACCAGATGGCGCTGATGTTCCGAATAGTCAAACGGATGACGTATTTCCGACAAGTATTATTTTTTTAAATAATTTATCTAATTTGGCGAAAATATAATAACCTCATCGGAATTATATTTTTGAGCCGTTTGGGGTTGAAACCCTCGGGCCTCATGGTCTTTTTAAAGAAATTTCGAAACGGCTGGTTGAAACTTCCCGTGACCCAAGGGCTGGCTTTTACCTTGGCCAGAGGCTAAGCATCGCCATTCAACGTGGTAATGCCGCCAGTCTCTTGGGTACATTACCAGTCGACAGCGATGCGGATGAGTTTTTGACGCTATTTTCTAGTTTCTGTATAGTTTTAATTAAGTTAGAATTTAATTTTGTTGTTTTTACCTGTCTAAATAAATATTTGTGTGTTGATGTTGTATTTATTCGTTTGTATTTATTGATATTTGTTTATGTATTTAATATTGAATTTAAAGACGTTTTCTGATATGGGTTATGTGGTACGTACCTGAAATAAATGAAATTATTATTAAATTGTTTAGGACAGTACCCATGGTCTGTAAAACAAACATCTAAGTTTAAAGACAAGTATTAGTTTTAGCTAAAATAACGAAAATAATTTTTTCCGTTTACACTTTTTACGGGATGGAAGTAAGTAATTCCTTTCCTATTTTTATGCCAAGCAGATTTAGTGCAGTAAGTGGCTCGCCCTAACATCCGAAATTTCCGCTATTATATCTATGCAATAAACATCTTAAGTAGGTACGTCGTTAGAAAAGAGAGGATTAAAAGCTACAGTTTTAATTTATAAGGAATTAAGACCATTTCGCAGTTAGTATGCAAATGCATGCAAATGGGTAGGTTTTATTTTCGCTATCTCATTCCCGCATTTACCTGGTGAAGGGAAGGTAGAACCGTTGAAGGCAATTAGTTCAATAAATGTAAATTGCTTTGTGGCTACTGAAATTATTTTTAAATACGAAAACCCTTTTATTTCAGTTGTTAGTATGATCAGCAACTGAAATTAATCCAGAATCAGAATTAGGCGTATTTACCAACTGTGTAATTTATTAGGGAAAACATACAAAAAAGGTACGGCCAATGTGTGTAACCAACAACATTTTCCAAAAAATAAAAAATGTTTGTAATAATATGTTACTCTGATGTTTTTTCTCTTATGCTGTGGCCACATTGTGGCGATAAGGCGAACGACACTTTGCGCGCTCTCTCTCGTAAAGAGGCCCGACGCGACGTCTCGCTGTAAACAGAGAGCGCTTTATTGCGACATTAGTAGTTAAATATCTAACAAAGAAAATCTCTCTACCATAAAATTTGACGTAAATAAACTAACCCTTCTGGACTACAATGTTGAATTTGCAAAATGTTGAATTCGCAGAATGTTGAATTCTCAAAATGTTGAATCCTAAAATGTTGAATTCGTAAAAAGTTGAATTTTCCGGACCCATAATGTTGAATTTGCAAAATGTTGAATACCATAATGTTGAAAGGGGAAAGAGGAAGAAAGATCGAAAACTGCTGACACGCGATAAATGTTCCATTACCACTCTGTAAGTATTAAAAAAAAACTAATAACTCAAATCTCCGATTGGCTACGACAGGTTTGTCAATATCAGGAGGTCGATTCCAAAACCAATTACTCGCCGCAGTTCGAATAAGACGTATTTCTTTTTGACGTGAGTTTTGTCCTTGCTTTATTTCTACCATTCACTGCTATATAATAAATCTCTATAATATTGTAGGATATGTATTTTTGCGTTTGGGTGACCAATTCCTTGTTCCGTTTTGTGACGTCATTACGTATCACGACTTTTACTAGGATATACACTGGTCATGCTTCCGTATTGGGTGTTATAGAACTTTAAATTTTTTCCTAAAATACAGTGTTTTTTCGGTACGAGCCAGTTTGTGTTTATATTTTTATTTTTGCTATGACGCCAGTTGCACTGTAGGTACCTACGATCTACAGTTCCTTCTGCAACTAGAAAGGCTTCAATACTATTACGTTTGTGGTAGATTCAATTAAACTGTCGTGTGCTCACAAAGGAGAGGTACACCTTGTCACCCTTGTCACGATTCAACTAATAAATAGTTGCAACAGTCATCGAATGCGCCGCGCAAGCGCGAAGCGTAGTCTACTTGATCTGCGAGGGCGAGCGCTTGGAATACTCGAAACTGCAGGACAAAGGTTAAGTTAATTTGTAAAATGTTCTTCCAGTAATGCTACTGGAAGAACATTTTACAAAGCATTGGCATTGAAGCAATGCTGCTTCAATGCCAATTTCACTGTAAAATGTATATGTGTGTAACAACGTAATGCTATAGAAAAATGAGCGCAAATATTATTATTTTTCTTATGCTTTTTACCTCTTTTCATCGAGCACGTCTTTTTGTTGCAAAAAACGGTGGGTATATAATATCTTTAACGGGAACGTTATTCTTTGCACCATAATCATCATTTCAGCCAAAAGACGTCCATTGCTGGACATAGGCCTCCCCCAAGCATATCCACTTCGACCGGTTCTGTGCTTTTCGCATCCAACGGGTGCCTGCGGCCTTCACAAAGTCGTGGGTCCACCTTGTGGAAGGCCTTCCAACGCTACATCTTCCAGTACGCGGTGGCCACTCCAGAACCTTCCGGACACATCTGCCATCTGTTGCCCTGCCCATTGCCACTTAAGTTTGGCAATTCTTCGGGCTATGTCGAATACCTTGGTTCTCCTGCGGATCTCTCTGGACCTTCGTTTTGTCCATGTTCATTTTAAGATCCACTCTTTCGGAGGCTCTACTGAGGTCAACGAGCATTGTACTGAGGTCCTCCATAGTCTCAGCCATGACTACGATATTGTCGGCAAACCGAAGGTTAGTTATGTACTCGCCATTGATGTCAATGCCAGCCCCTTTCCAGTCCATAACCTTGAAGACATCTTCCAGTGCAGCGGAGAACAGTTTCGGAGAGATAACGTCTCCCTCTCTCACACCTCGCTACAGAAGGATAGGTTTCGAGGTTTGATCCTGGAGTCGGACTGACATAGTGGTGTTTTCGTACAGACACTTCAACACCTTGATGTACCGATAGTCGACCTGGCACTGTTTAAGAGACTGTACAGCACAGCCCATGTCGCGATCGAATCAAAGGCTTTCTCGTAGTCCACAAAGCTAAGCAGAGGGCAGTTTATACTCTTCGGTCTTCTGTATTACCTGTCGCAGCGTATATTATGTGGTCTACGGTCTCTTATATTTCTTTTGTAACAGCTACGAAGTAAACGTCCAATTACTCACAAACATTTCATTGCTCTGACTAATCCGTTCGTAGCTTTTAACTGATTTTAAACATGGCTGCCCATTAGCATCATTAAATTTGTCAACGGAAACAAACAAGTTAAAAATGGTGCCCAAGTTAATATCTGGACAGAATAGGAGATGTCTGCTTGTTAGCGAAGCAGTTAATGCTTAGTAATGATCAAGGACAATAGGATTTTATCTTTATTGATTCCGCCACGAAAAAACGTGCAACGTTGAAGCGCCTTGTTACTAAGTTTATTAATTGCATTATTAGTTAGGTATTATTGGTTTTAAAATATGTTTAGATTTTTTTATTTTCTACACGAAGAGGAACTTTGTATATCTGTGTGTAAGATAAAAAAGTAAAAGTGTGTTTCAAAAACATGTTTTGATTATTATTTTTATTGATAAAACCTTAAGAAAGTTTTAGATTTACTAATCGAAATTGATAAACTACAATATCACTAGGCTATATTGTTCTTATTTAAATAACTATCGAATAGAGAAAACAATAATTCGGGAAATTCAAGAAACTTCAACGCAATGAAACCAAACTAAGCCCAGATTAAAACTGCAAAACGAATATATGTACCCTGTAGCAGAGAATTAAAAGACGGTTACAGGAATTTCATTTCTGGCTTTTCAATAATCGATTGGAATTAAGGAAATCAAAGTGATTTTGTTCGAGCGCAGAACAATAACGGTTCCAGGCTGCGGTTCTCTCATTTCCTTCATTATCTTCGTTTTATGACTTTCGTTCGCTGTTTCACCTCAGACTGCTCAGCTGTTTCCCTAAGATGGGATTACTTTTTGTTGCACAGTTAATTGAGAACTCCTTGGTGGTTTAAACCTTTGTTGGAAGAATTTTCTAGAAAAACTGTTCTGTTTTGGCTTGGAACGTGAATGTTATAGTGTTAAATGGGAATCCATATAAAGAATTAAAAATAAATGTCAAACTGTCGACCCGTGACGGGTTTTTTATTAACTCGCGCCATTTAAAAAGTGCAGTCTATTTGGTTCGTGGAAAAAAAGAAATCTAAAATTGAATCCATAAAAATGTTGGACGCCATGGCGGCTGTCAACAAATTGACGTCGATTTACATTTAAATTCTGACCGCACTGGTTTGTCGGCAAATCTGAATTCTTTTCAGATTGGCGCAGTCGGTTTAATATTATTCATGGACCAAACAAAAGGTTTTGTATATTGGCGATCGAGATAAAATATTGTCACTCACATCATACTCTCTACCGCTGTTTGCATGCAAATGTTATTTATTTACTAAACTACACGCTGCGCTGGCTTTGCTCGCTTTACCAATGATATAAATATGTGATTCCTTTGCTAGACGTCGACGTCGCGCTCGCGCAGTCATATTTTATGAGAAAAGTTTGTGAATGTGACGTAAAATGCATGGTGCCTCAGTTACAAGATAAATTGAGGAAAGGTTTAAATGCAAACGTGGAAATTAAACGTATTTTAACCACTTTAAGTAATATTTTCAACTGAATATTTCAGAGTGAATGGAAACTGCAGATAGAAATAAAAATCACAAAGCAATTGAAGGGTTCTTGAAGAGAAACTGTAATTTGATATTAGCACTAAACTCCTTTGTGAAAGCGCTACGATTTTGTATATTCTCTTTTATTGAATTCAACACTATCACTGATCGTGATCTGAAAACACTGTCATATTGTAAGACCAGCTGTCTGAGCTAGGTGCCTACATGCGTCTCACCGACTGCCAAACAAATTATAATTTCATTCAAAGGAAAATAACTTGAAATCCAGAAATGGATACTCTTCGTACGGAAAACCATCGACTACGGGAAGCTCGCAAAACCGAGCCACAGTCCCTACTCAATAAAAGTTAACAATACTCGAAACGGTTTCTACATATTAAGGCTTCCTTACCTATGAATGTGGATAGTAACCAAACTTTTACATGACTTCACATCGTATAAAACGTATTACAATTGACTCGTGGTAAAAAGTCAAAGTCAAACAGCCGCACGGATCGATCGAAGGTTAAGCTACTCTTGCTGAGGTCGGTTTGTGGACGGGTAACCATCCATTACATATCGAGACCCCTCCGTGCCTCGGAATATACGTTAAGTTGTTGGTCCCGGCTGTCATTCGTAGATATTTGACAGTCGTTACGGGTAGTCAGAAGCCCAAGTCTGGGATATCGTGTTACCTAGTAACTGGGTTGTTCAGGTCAGATAGGCAGTCGCTCCATGTAAAATACTGGTGTTCAGCTGCATCCGGTTGGACTGGAAGCCGACCCCAACATAGCAGATGTTGATCCTTTATAATCTGAGAGTCGATACCCCTCATAATATAATCAAATTGTCCGTATAGTGCAAAAGTCATTCAACGGTGAAGGTGTTATTATGTCAGAGATGAGGAATTTGCGTGGCACCTATTTATGATTCTAGTAATAATATTGCATATCCAATCGTATTATCTGCTAGTCAATCAACTTCGTATACCACTTTATCTTGCTTTTAGAATTATTGCGCATGACTAACATTAATAAGACAAAAAATGCAATGCTATTATCGTTAATTGCTAAGAAGTGCATTAAAAGCTTTCATATAAATAAGTCTCGTTATCTAAATATTTAGGTACGCTAGAATATTTTCCTGCACTAAATAAACACCCCTACTAGTACACGTTGTATAGCGTTTGTATAGTTACACAACGCTTCGTCTTCTTCTTTCGAAAGTCAAATTACTGATGAGTGATGACTGAAAGAGAGAAATCGGTATGTAACTTACAATATAATTATAATAAATATATGTCGGAGTTGGCTTCAATTATTACAATAATTGTGCGTAGTCAACTTAATTTCTTATGATTTGTTGTTTTTATTATGAACTTAAGCGATTTTTACTATCAATTATTGTCTAATAAATTGTAACATAATTGATTGAGTATTCGATGTACGAACTTATTGATTTTGGCATCTTATCTCGATAATTGTAACCGATGTTTTTGTTCAAAACAATTGATGACATGTTATTTTGATTTTAAAATGATTTACTTTGTGAAATCACCATTGTTTAGTTACTACAATTATTCTTGTATTATTTGATTACTTATAATGTAATGTTTTATGAGATTTGACACATTTTAGTGTTTTGTATCAACTCAAGTAAACGCGTGACGTACTTCCGTGCGTCAACGGACAGAGTTGTCGTGGAGGGATTACAAAGTGGGGGCATCGTCCTATAAAACAGCTTGCACTCGGTAAGCTCGTCAGTTGGTCTTCGGATTCGACTCGATACAGAGCTCCCCTGCTCCCGACAAACCTGTCGGTTTACTTAAGTTTAGCCTTATACCTGTATACTAAATACGCTATATTTGGGTGGCTCTGTCACTATACGAACAGTAATCGATCCTACGATTTGTTCGCAATTACTTTGTTACTGTACATCATTATTTTACTGTGTATCTAGTTGTGTTATGTACCTACAGTGTGTGATTTGCTAGTGTGATTAATTGTTCATGAAATTATAATCTGATTTGAACTACAAACCGTTTTTCTGTTGCGTAATAACCAACACTACCCACACTACGCCCACAGTAGTAATTAAAATACGCCCAACAATATCGAGACAGACCTTAAATCCTGCCTGATCCGATATATATATAATTATAATAAATATAATAAATATATATAATTATAATAAATATATATAATTATAATTATTATACATATTTATATTATACCTACTTATAATTATTCATCTGATAGGTATAATATGTTTATTAGTAAGGGGGAACGTCTATTAGGAAATCGTTTATTTACAACTATGTTCTGCCCGCGGCTTCACCCGCGTTGATGGCGAAAATTATCCCACGGGAACGTGCTAGCCTATGTCCTTCCCCAGGATGTCATCTACAAATTTTATCGAAATCGGTTCAGTTGTTCAAAAATCATGGGTTTTTTTGCACGGATCCCTAATTTAAAAAAAAACTGTGTATTCGGTAAAATAAAAAAAAACAATTTTTATCTGTCTGTCTGTTTATTCTGGCTAATCTCCAAAATCGCATTTATGTTACGCCGATATTTTTTTTTGTTTTATTTATCGTATACCAGACACTTTAATTTTATTTGTCTATATGTAAGTATGTATTATGTATGTGTTGTATAGAAACGAAGATACTCCGTAGTTTAAAATACACTTCTGAACACATCTATTGGCCCACCTTGTATTTTCAATTTCGTTTGGTCCTAGCTAAAATTTTATATTAGGTCGAGCAAAAAGTTTTTATGCAGTTTTGAACCTGGCACATTCACAATTTCATTCAATAGTCTTTTTTTGAATTTCGAACACAGAATTTAAAGAAACAAAAGACAATTTGGAGCCTGTTTGTTGATATCAAACAATCGAATACTAAGAAAACTTGGTTTTATTGGTTTACTTGGATTTAATTCTTGAAAAAGTGATTGATATCTTTGGTTTTGCAACAAACATTACTTATTCTTAACATTAAGGTGAGGTTCTATCAATAATCTATGGATACTTCACCTGAAGTCGCCGCCCAAGCTGTGGCACTTATTCAGGCCGGACACAGCCAAAGAAACGTGAGTGCTCAACTTAATTTAAGTCGATCTGCGGTCCGAAATGTTTATCGGAGGTACCTAGAGACTGGCGGCTTTGTTCGTCGCCAAGGAAGGCCACGATCTCGGGTCTCAACTGAAAGGCAGGATCGATTCATCGTGACGACCAGCTTGAGAAATCGTCACCTTACCTCCATTGAGATACAAAACCAACTTCGCGACTTCCACGGAGTATCTGTGAGCGCTCGAACTGTTCGGAGAAGGTTATAAGAACGGGATATGGTACCACACAAGCCAGCTAATGGGCCCAAACTAACGCGAGCACCGAACAGCGCGCCTTCATTTCGCACGCAGTCATTTAAATTGGACACAGCAAGATTGGAGCCGTGTACTCTTTTCTGATGAGTCTAAAATTGTGTTACATGGCAATGATGGAAGGAAGAAGATCTACCGACGTAAGGGAGAGCGTTTCGCACAATGCTGCTTTGAAGAGAGGGTTGCTTATGGCGGTGGCTCATGGACTATCTGGGGCGGTATATCCGCGAGCGGCAAAACTCAACTTGAGGTTGTTACAGGACCACGGCTGCCAACATTAAATGCTGAAAGGTACATTCGTGAGTGCTTAGAACCTCACGTGATACCATACGCGGACTATGTGGGCCCAAATTTCCTTTTTATGCATGATAATGCAAGAGCCCATGCGGCCGGCATCGTCAGGGAATATCGTCGGGATGTGAACATCACAGTTATGGACTAGCCAGCCAGAAGCCCAGACATGAACCCCATTGAGCACATGTGGGACGAGCTAAAAAGACGTGTTAGGGCTCGTCAGCCAGTTGCCCAGACGATGCAGGAGTTGAAAACTGCCATAGAAGAGGAATGGGAGATGATCCCTCAAAATTTCATAGAGCGGTTGATAAACTCTATGCCTAATTGTATGAGAGCTGTGGTAGATGCCCATGGAGGCAACACGCGTTATTAAATTAAACCTTTATTTGATAAAACATGTTTTTTATTCAAAAATCAATTGCCTTTAACAAGGCGCATATCCGACTTGTTAGGCGTAGCTCCATGTCGTATGGTATTTTGAATTCAAATTTAAAACAATACGATCGAAAAAGATGGTAAAATGTATCAGGTTTAAAACTGCATCAACAGTTTTTGTTCAATCTAGCAATCATATTTCGGTAGGGGCCATCGAAACCTAAACTCTAAGGTGGGCCAATAGATGTGTCCAGAAGTGTATATCTAGTAGGTAAAGTAAATTTTGTTGCTGTAAACGGGCATCAAAGCGCTTTGCAAACATCCGTCCAAATATATTATGTTAAAAAATGTAGTATACTAAGTTTGAAAGGAAAGAGGCAAAAATCATTTAAAAGTATCACGTAACGTAAAGGCTAACTTTTTTACGCCAGAGTCCCCTGTGATTTGGGACAGTCTTATTTGTAATTTAGTCTTCTCCAACATTGCTAAGAAAACTGTGAATATTGTTAAGAAACTCGAGAGTTTTCTAATAAATCAAGAGACAGTTTGCTTTTAAATTCATTGTGGGTACCGAGATAATTTAACTTACTGACGACATCTCAGATTTCACCGCTTTGCTGGCAGTTTTGATGTTTCAGTACCTACATCTGTTTCATTTTCTGTTTGTTTGCGGAATGAGTTAAGTTTAATGCTTTTCTTTGCGAACAAGTGTGACGCACGCACGTAACAATGTCGCGACGGGATTTTATCCCGCACTGAATTATCAACTTTCTGTGTTGAGCCGAGCATTGAGATTCCAACAGAGCGCAGCCCAGCACGTCATAAACAACACAGTGTTGGAATTTCAACTCTCGGCGCTAAGAAAAAAAACCCCTACGGAAAAAACGCGCTCTTACGAACCTGGGCATATTGTAAACGCATTCATATCACCCTGCAGATAAGGCCTGTAAAAATATCACCGGGCAGACTGAGGTGAAGTGAGCTTAAAGTGAGCAGACGGTCGATTCTGTAAAAATCTCACCGTGTGTGTTACACGGTCGATTCTGTAAAAATCTCACCGTGTAACACTGTGTAACAAACTCACATCATCTCAGTGTTCAAATTAGGTGATGTGAGTTTGGTTTTGCTAAGAATTGATACTATTGACAGCTCACTGCACGCTCACTTCATCTAAGTTTTCACGGCTGTCATTTCACCTGATGATAGGGATTGACACTATTGACAGCTCACTCAGACCAAGCTTTCACTACGAAGTTTTTACAGAATAAGTAGTTATGCAGCATTCTTGGTTTTTTTGTTACTAGAGTTTCTTGGACCTTGATGCGATTGAGGATATTTTGTGTGCAAACTAGGGTCACTACATCCTTATATTTGTGTCTTTGGTTACCGTTTCTTAGCAAAACCACACGAAAACAGACGCCAGTCAGACAGTGAACGCATACCTACCTAAATAAAATAACCTCAACATTTATTTACCTATCCGTTATACCCAGTGACATTGACATGATTGTGATTAAAATAAACTTTATCTTTTAATGTGAATTCTAGTTTAATGTATAAATTAATTCGTATCACATTGCTAGAATATTAGATATAAGTCTGAACCACAGATATAGATACACCTAGATAACGCAAGAGCAACTACTTCGCGTGCTAAAAATCGCACCAGCTTAAGTTACAAAAATCGTAAGCCGCCATTTTCGCGCTCAGTCCTGAGTACTGTGCTGGCTGGGTGAGTGTAGGCCCTGGCTAGGCTGGCCTGGCACTGGGGGTCGGGCGAGACGGGTTTCGCACGCGGCGCCGATCTTTGAAGCGATTTGATTTCCCCATCACTAAATAGTGCTTGTGACGTCATTGTAGGTATAGTTAAAAATGGCACGCTTTTTTTTTTTGCGGATGTGATATCATCAAATGACTCCTCCCGCACTGGGTGGAGCGGAAGGGAGTGTCAGACTCTTACTGACTAAAACCCACCCATGCTCCTTCCTTAGCCCTTTATGTTCGACGATGAAAATGGTACGCTTGGTTTACATACAGATCGTGATACTTGCGTTATCTAGGTCTATCTATATCTGTGGCCTGAACATTAGCATACAATCGCCGCCTATAAATCAGTGTATGTTATTATATCTGACTACTTGTCATCGACTATAAACAGCTTCGATCAGCTTTTATTGTTTATTGAACATACAATATTCATTGCTTCAACTTTTTATAGACCTCAAGTAATGCATGCTTAATTGCTGATGCCATAAAATAAGGAGTCATGTTGACACGAACCTAATTGCTGTCGCCATTTATTAGTATGTTCAAGGCTCTATTACAATAAAAATAAATGCCGCGAATCATTTGCCTAGGCTTTTCCTAACTATGTTGGACTCTGCTTCCGGTCTAAACGGATGCAGCTGAATACCAGTATTTTACATGGAGCAACTGCTTATATACTATTATTATTATCGTTTATTTATCTATTTACTTACCTCATTACATTTTCAAATATTTCTTAAAATATAAAATAAGTATAAAAACCATTTAAAAATATAAAAACATAGTTATCCGCCGGTGTCGGGAGCAGGGTCCAAGCTACCGGTGGTTAGGGCTCCAGAGATAGGAACCTCCTCACAATGCGAGCCGTATCGAGGAGTACTGCCTTCTGAATCAGGCCCTTGATCCAACCACCTAACGAGAGCCTCGATAGATGTTGATCGAGGCTTTCGGCCATCAGTCCATTGGCTGATACGACAATCGGCACAATGATAGCCGAGCTCACATTCCACATGTCAACAACCTCGTGTGCTAAGTCGAGATATTTAATTTGTTTCTCTTTCTCAGCTCTATTATTATTATTACTGCTTATTATCTGACGTCCACAAACCAGTAGGTAACTGGGTAATACGATGATACACTTTGGTAAGACTGGTTGTCAGACTTTCGGGCTTCTGACGACCCCGTAACGACTGTCAAAGATCCACGAATAAAGATGGTCATCCAAGGACGAACCGCGGCAAGCATAGCTTAACCTGATCTATCGACCCGTGCTACTGTAATTACTTAGTGAAAATGCCGCGAATTTAAAACAAAAAGCTGTTTTAGGGTGCCATAACAGAACAAGGGAGCTACAAAGACCGTCTTTTTATCATCGTTACTCGCAACAATGTTTCCCCAACATTGTAACCAAGAATTTGATTAATGTTACTCATTAAATACCTATGAAAAATATGATGTCATTGGGTAGGTAATTAGGTATCATTCTTAAAAAATAGGTACCTACATTTTCGTTTTCTTATACAATTGAAAATCAAATATACAAGGAAACCAAAACACACCGTCTACCTACCTACCTGCATGCTAAAGCATTCCAGAAAAGCATATAATATTATTTCCAGTCTCAGATAAATTAACCAACACGTCCTTTACCACAAACGAGCGCTGAATTCAGGAGAAAATGAGTTCGTTCAGAATTCACGACAGTCGTTCCTCTTAATTATTATAAAACCACGTAACTACGCGTATATTGTAATAAAACCACGTAACTACACGTATATTTTACTTGAAATGAAACTAGCTAAGAAATTAGACAGTAATAAAATTTTATCAGGCTAACATTTTGGTCCGGAAAATTGGCTCTTGGGAGAATGTAATCGTGGTTCAAATCTATACAGAGGTTTATTTTTTTTCTTACTTTCTCTAGTTATTTTTCTATTATACAGCGTTTATCAAAAATGTGTTTTTTTTTCGCGATTACGATGTTGGTCTCTTGGAGAAAAATGTTCAGTTTGACAATCTTAAAGTATTAAAAAAAGTCTTAAAAGTCTTAAAGAACACATTTCTAATTAATACACGCTGTATAGATTTAGTGCTCTCTAAAAGTTTATAGTAGTCCTGTATGCTTATAACAATAAACTGTGATCACTCATCCACCTTTTGAGCATGGCGTACTATTACTTAGTTATTCTCTGGCATGGCGGCGTGGGCTGATCCCTCAAATAGTATTTTTTGTACTTGTTTTTGCGGTTTTATAACATGGCTGCTGTTTTGGGAGCGGCAGTAGGAGTCTACGTACCAAATGGTAGTGCAGTGGGATGCTCCGATTTACGATCATTTATTTTATTTTAATCACATCCTACGATATTTTTGTTTTTCGATTGGCTGCTCCTTAAATGGAAACAACAGTTTTTACTAAACGTTTAATTGCATATATTTACGATCAACCTTACGATAAAGCTGTCTGTTACGCTTTTTAACATACAATAACAATAGAATCGATATTATCTAAAAGCACGATTTACTAACTGCTGCATAATAATGTTGTTAAGAAAAACGATTAGTTAATTGTGGTATTGTTTTTAAATCGACGTAAAAATGGAGGAGGTTCTTAAGTCGGCGCGTATATATTTTTTTTAACGTATGGCCACGCATAATTAGATTGCAGTATTCTCGGCAATGAAATAGACGCTCCGTTTTTGTCTAGTCATTGACATTGATTTTTGTGCAATTTGTACTTCAACATTTTTGGAGCTCATGGGAAAGATTTTATTTATTACTAGCTGCGCCCCGCGGTTTCACCCGCGTAAATGTTGATCCCGTGGGAATATTGGAATAAAAAGTAGCCTATATGTTAATCCAGGATGTCAGCTGCCTCCATACAAAATTTTATCAAAATTGGTCGAGCCGTTTGAGCGTGAAGAAGTAACAAACATATAAACACACACACACTCACAAACTTTCACCTTTATAATATTAGTGTGATTATTAGATTGCTTTTTTAATTTGGAATAAAATTATGGAGCGCCTGGAAATAAGCCGGATCAACACCTTTTAGCTCAAGCATTTCAAAGGGAACTGAATGATCCCATCATGTGATTGTTCCTAAATTACGCTAGGCTGATAAAATTTTCCTTTTTCCTAATTATGTTAATATTAGAGTTAAGATCGGCTCTCCGTGTGGGAGAGAGAACACGCGGACACACATACACATACCAGCTACCATCAGCGAGACATTTGAGTGAGCATGACTTACTCTCAACTACCAAGGCACATTCAAGACCATGAGAGACGTAACCAGTAGATGGTAGATTTAGGGTGCTGCACATATATGCTATGCAATTATGTAGTACAAGCTCAAATCACCAGTCATTACATAGCCGCAATGTTTCCATTAGGGTACAGACAGGTACAGAATGCTAATTGGCTGCCAAACCTGGTATTTTAGGTGACTGTATGCTTTCCACAAGAGAGTTACGCGCATGAGTGTCTTTAGTGATGAGGATATTCTATAGTCAAATGCCAATCATAGGTTCAAGTTAGTTGTGGTGTCCCAAGTGCCTCTATTAAAACAAACATGAGTCATACTGTTATTGATGATGTAAGCTTTTTGTATGCTTTATGAAGTTCAAATATAACTTATCATGATCAGGTTTTTTACGGGTACTTAGTGAGAATTTTAAAGATGTTTGACTTTTGACTCATACGTCGTACAAGCATCTTTAAAATATGAGTTCCTCTTTAAATCTCTTTTAATCTTTTTTTTAATTGAAAGTTGCCAAGTGTTGACATATTAGTGCTCGTGACTGTACTTATTGAGATCCTCTCAAACGTACCTACAAGCACTAATATGTCAACACTTGGCAACTTTCAATTGCGATTTTTTCGTGAAATAACGAATGCAACGTTGAAATACGACACTTTACACAAACCTATGGGTTCGAAAATATTTTGTTTGTAATAACATAAAATTTCATTCAAAACTGAAGGAGAAAATCGTCTTTAATAAAGCCAAGTGTATACATAATTATGCTCGTGACTGCACAGACACCTGCCTATTTATTCTATAAAAATCTTAATATGAAAACTTCGGTAAAGTAAGCTGTAAATAGTGTCAATAACTAGAATCTATGATACTTGTCACTGCTAGTATCAGGTGGAATAACAGCTGACCTCAACCTTACTTCAGCATGTTTTAACGGTGAAATTGTTTTGACGGTAATTGATACTATTGACAACTCACTACAAGCTCACTTAAAAGCTTGAAGTGAGTTGACGCCGTACAGCGTTTCATACAAACTTTCAAGCCCTTATTTTTCGAAATTAATGAACCGATTTTAATGAAACTTCATACGCATAAACAGGATACAAATGTCTAATAAGTTAGCAGAGAACATTTTCGAAAAATAGTGTCACAGCCAAATTAGACCGATTTTAAATTTTTCATAGAAACAGAGATTTCCAGTTATCTTTTTTCAGTCTTACCAAATGCCGCTGAACAGAATAGTAGTAAAACTTCTTTTATATTCCTAAAAGTCAGGTATAATAAAAGCTCTTCTGCAAGGAGTTCTAGATATAGTAATGCAGGCGAATATGGAGTAGATTCACCTAAGGCTTCTATTTTGATACTGACACAAATGTCGGACACAGATGTTAGAGTGCATTGAGTTTATTTTAGTCGAGAATTGCTTCGTTTTATTGATCTGCACTGACATTTTGAAAAAGAGAGATTAAATACTCTTTTTTATGTACAGTCACGAGCATAAGTACGTATACTCTTGGCTTTATTCAAAGCCAATTTTCTTCTTTATTTTTTAATGAAATTTTATGATAATACCAACATAGTATTTTCGAACCCATAGGATTATGTAAAGTATCGTATTTCAACGTTGCATTCGTCATTTCACGAAAAAGTCGCAATTGAAAGTTGCCAAGTGTTGACATATTAGTGCTTGTGACTGTACTCTGAACCCATGGTAACATGGTTGTGTGTAGAATTAGATGTCCCTGTCATCCTGTATGTTAATGGTACAAATAAAAACATCGTCGAAGCAACAGCTTTATTCGATAAACCGTTTTTATGTATTCACAAGGAATTACAACTCAAAAAACAAGTAAAAAAAGCGGTCAAGTACGAGTTGGACTAGCACACAAAGGGCTCCGTACCATCGACAATTATTTCACGTTACATATTTTTATGATTTGTTGTTATAGCGGCCATAGTAGTACACGCAGTATGTGAAAATTTCGAATGTACCTATTACGGTTCAGAAGATACAACCCTGTAACAGATGAAAATTCCAGATTTTTCATAAAACGTGGAGGTTAAAATAAAATGAGGTTATAAACTTATAGCAGTAGCATAATGGAACAATAAAATTGTTACTGTTGTTTTATTCATAACAAAAATAAATAAAACAGGTATAAAGTCCAAACATTTCCATACAGAAAATTGAAAATTTTATAATAAAGGAATCCCTGTAGACATCTAAAAACAATTTAAAAAATGTAATGTTTAGACAATTTTTCCTGCGTATGTATGTTGGTATAACAGAGAATTTTCTCAGTTAGGTATATTAGTTATTGTCCCAAGTGAAAACCTTCTACGGTTTCGTTAAAAATTGGCCGGAATGTGTTGAGAAATATTTACCAAATGGACAAGAAAATTATTAAAAGAGAAAAGATTCACAAAACCATTTTTGTTTATGTAGTTCTCGAGAGGAATGTTGGGTTTACGTAGTAAAACGGTAGTAGTTAGAAGGTTAGAACATAGTTTTGTTATTAACATAGTAAGTTTACCTGAAAGGCAAATAAAATTCTAAGAACCAAAAGCTACGTATTTTGATATTCTCAGTAAGTACCTAAATAAGCTTTCAAGAATGGTAGAGTTGTACCTTACCAACTGATCCTTACAACTACAAGACCGTTTTTATCAGTTTTTTAGGATATAAAGCTTTTAAATACGACATTTATGTATAGAGTGTGGAAATTGGTTGTCATCGTATGGGCATGTGATGACGAAATATTTCTACGCCTGGGGGTCTAAATTAAATTAAATTAAATTAAATATTTGTTTATTAATGGCAACTAGGCCCAATTGTTAGTAACATTATTCTTAAAATCTATTGTTAGTAAACAAACACAGAAACCAAAACCAAAAAGGCAACATAAGGCTAGCTGTGGGGTCTTCTAACCAGCACCTCCACAGCGTGCGACAACCAGGGTGCGTCGTATTTCTCTATCAACATACTTAGGATGCTGTTAGAACTAGACCGCGCTTTTGACAAGATTGAATTTGTTTTTTTGCGCATTATGGCGTAAACATCGACGGTATGCGCAAATGCGAACATACCGGACGCACTACAACAGCGTGGCAGTCCCAACAGCATCCTGAAGCAGTTATTATATTGAATACGCAGGGCGTCTAGCGATCTCTTAGTATGCCTTACCCACAGGCCGCTCGTGTAGAACGATTGGCAATACGCTTTAAACTGCGTAATCTTTACCCCAATACTACAACGAGCTAACCTGTGTATCAGCATGTTAGCCCTGACCGCTAGCGCCCTGCGCTCTCGATCTATATCTACATCGTCTTTGAGGTCTCCGGTTAGAAAGTGTCCCAGGTATTTAAATTTGTCAACTCTTTTGAGTGGCAACCCGTTAAGCTTTAAAACTGGGTTGCTATGTACACGTCTACCGGAGGCCTCAAAAACCATGTATACACTTTTGTTGACATTGTAGATCAGCCCAAGACTCGTGACATATCGCTCACACAAGCGTAACAGCTCCCTGATCGAGCCGGCCGTTGGGCCCAGCAGCACCATGTCGTCTGCATAACTCAAGTTGTTTACACAAACGTTGTCTATCTAGCATCCAACACGCATACTGCTGAGTCCAGCGATGAGCCCGTTTATGTACAGATTGAATTGATAAAATCATGGTGCTGAATTCATAGTTCCGAGTACAATTTGCGCGTCAATGTCCCTGTCTGCCAGCCTGTATCTGCATCCATGCATTTCTAAGTGTACAATAAAATAAAGGTACATTATCTCTCCAATCTCCCTATCAGATCTCCTTGAGGTTCGCTAATTAGAATGTATATTATTTAATAGTACATGATTGTTACGCCACTGACATTGTTCTCGAGGTAACAGGACCATTGTTTCGGATATCGGGTGTGTTCCAACGATGGACCGTCGAGATGCAACACCGCACACTGCTGCGAATTACCAGATAACAATGTTACAGATTGGATCAGAATTGTGCAATGGATTTTATGGTGCGCCATTATTTGATGGAGATAGAAGCGATTGTGTACCCATAACAAGATGCTTTGGTTTCATCATGTTTCAGTTTGTAGATTGGTGCTTGTAATAGGTCAAATGCCTTAAATGGGTTATGTCCTTCAACGTGGCAATGCTGCCAGTCATCTGCGCTCGTTTCTGGGTGACAGCGATGCGGACGAGTACTTCGACGACTAAGTAACCAAAAAAAAAAGGATTTATTTGTATATTGAGTTAGTTAGTCAATTAATTTAGTCCTAGTGTAAATAGTTAGTTGCGGAATATAATATTGTTTATAAGTTATCCCCCTTACTAATATAGTTACACACCGATTTCTCTCTTTCAGTCCTCAGTAATTTGACTTTCGAAAGAAGAAGACAAAGCGTTGTGTAACTATACAGACGCTATACAACGTTTATTAGTAAGGGGGTAAGTCTTTACATCTTTGTGTCATCATCTGCCTAGCCTTTTCCCAACTATGTTGGGGTCGGCTTCCGGGCTATTAACCGGATGCAGCTGAATATCAGTATTTTACATGGAGCGACTGCCTATCTGACCTCCACAACCCAGTTATTACTGGGTAATACGATACCCCTTGGTAAGACTGGTTGTCAGACTTTCGGGCTTCTGACTGCCCGTAACGACTGTCAAAGATCCACGAATGACAGCCGCGACCAACGGCTTAACGTTTTTTCCGAGGCACGGAGGGGTCTCGGTATGTAAAGATCCACAGACCAACCGCGGCAAGCGCAGCTTAACCTGATCGATCGACCTATGCGGCTGTTATTATTTAGCCACGGGTCCCTCATTTAGCCATGGGCCCCTCCTCTTTACACCTTTGTGTGTATCATCAAAATGTCAATTAGCTAACTAGATATATGTAGTACAAATGTACAAAAAATAACATCTATGACAGTCTGTTGCTACATTGAAAATCCTAATACAAAGAACGTATCTAATAAAGCCCTAAAATTCCATTGCAACAAAACAAAAGCTCACAGTACTAGAACAAGAGATAATTAGCTGACATGCTGTGCTTGCACAGACGGCATAAGCCCGTTCCGACTTCTGTTCCCCACAAAAAAGACGCAACAAAGTATTTCTATAAGGAACTTTCAACCTTTCCGGCTTTTATAGGTCCTATCGGTTCGAAGGCATTCTTTATTGACAATATTATTGAATTCCACCACCCTGCGAAGGGACTTTGTTCCAAGAAACATCCAATTTTAACCGCCACTGCTTCCGTGAAATATTTTATTTATGGTTCTGCATGATCGTCTATAGAGAATAGAGGGGTATTTTCAACGGAATAAGGACAAGATACACCATTTTTGGTGAAGATATTTTGAGTAATGCTATGTTGCATAATTCTGTGTTGAGTGTTTTAGGAAAATGGCTTTGTAAAATCGTTGCGAGCTATATTTTCCGGGGTAAATGTTAACGCCAAAAAGCGCTTGCTTTGCGTTTTCAGTTATCTTGTTTTGCACGTAATTAGAAATGCGAAAAGGGTTTGCGTGTTTGTAATCTATGAAGTTCTTTAAAACTCCTGTTCAAAGTCGATTGTGAGTTTTCGGCAAAATAAGACTTACGTGTAGCTAAACAATGTTTTTTTTATAAAGACTTCTGAGATTCATGCAAAGACATTAAGAATCAAAATGAAAGAAATTTTCAGGTAGACTTTCTCAAAAGTTATTGTAATTACTTTGACAATTTACTTTGACAATATTCTTTTTTCCAGCTTTCATACTGCCATGATAATGATATCATTAATGTAAGATTGTGGGTTAATCTTTACGCAGTGTTTGTGCCTGATACATTAATTATCATTGCTGCATGTCAAATCAATATACCCAGCCTTTTCCCAACTGTGTTAGGGTCGGGTATTCTAACCGGATGCAGCTGAGTACATGAAACGACTGCCTATCTGACCTCCACTTAGTTCCCACCTAGTTGTGGAGGTCAGATAAGCAGTCGCTTCATGTTACCCCTTGGTAAGACTGGTTGTCAGACTGAGACTACCCGTAACGACTGACAAAGATCTGCGAATATTCACGGGCCGGGGTGTGGCTTAAGGTGCTTTTCGAGGTCTCGTAATGTTCCGAATGGTCACCCATCCACACAACTCTGTCGCCCGATTCCCTAGTAAAATGCCGTCAAACATAAACCTATTCAGGTGAATATACGCTAGACTTCAGAGAGGTGCACGTATGTAAATGTAAAAGCATAAATTAGCCAGGAAATAATACCAACTGCGAATACTGTGGCCGTCCAAAGTGTTTGCGACGGTTACGGAGCCCTGATGTGGTTACTGAATTTACATTATTGGAGTGCGTGAATGGAAATGTTGTGGATTTTATTCCTGTAGAACGTAGGTAGCATAGTATCTAGTGGACTGCAAACATTTTGCTGTTGACTTCCAGGCAAAGTACGAGTCCGAAAGTATGGGACGAACTATTAAAAACTGGCCAAGAAGAGTTCCTTTCAACAAGGCAAAAACGCCGAAAAAACACGTTTGTTGTATGGGAGCCGGGCCCCTTAAATATTTTTTTTCTGTTTTTAGTATTTGTTGTTATGGCGGCAACAGAAATACATCATCTGTGAACATTTCAACTGTCTAGCTATCACGGTTCATGAGATACAGCCTGGTGACAGACGGACAGCGGAGTCTTAGTAATAGGGTCCCGTTTTACCCTTAAGGGTACGGAACCCTAAAAACCGTAAACGGTTTAGCTAGATTGTTAGAAAAACTTGAAATTTCAATTAAGTACCAATTTGCGAACGTATAACCCATTTAATCGTCTTTATTATTTATCCCGAGTTAACTATCAGAAAACAAAGTGAATTTGATAAGCAAATTAATTGGAGCAGGTATCGTTTGGTAAGGTGTTCAACCCTACTTGAAACTTTCCCTCCGTCGTTAAAGTTTACGCAAACGATAGCGCGCTACCAACCTTTTTAGTTTTACCTTATTTTCTATGCAAAGGCGAGCCTCTGTTTGCTGCCAAGTAAGCGGCTTGGTCAACAACATAGCTAATTGTACAAACAAATTGTAGATAGCACTGAACATTGCTGTGGGATCTTTCTTAAGGGGGAAGCGATAGGGTAGCTCGCGAAATTCCAATTTTCTTACGTTTTTTGCAATTTACTGGTCAGTATTAAGTTGTACGTTGATTAAAATATGATGCGCGGTCGTAACAAATATGTATTTACAGAATTATAATCGGGTTCCTTCTATTTGGCAGAATCTTGATACTCCGATTTTTATTTGGCATAACTCACATGGCATAATCTTATTTAATCGAATATTTTTAAGGCATAAAAATTATTTAGCATAACTTTTGTTTGGCAGAATTTTTACGTGTCCGAATTTACAATGGCATACTTTTATCTTGGCAGAATTTTGTTTCGCATAATTACCTTTGCCATAATTAATATTATGCATAATTTTGTTTAGCATAACATTTATTTAGAGATACGATTATTTGGTATGGGTGCATATTTGAACATCAAAAATGAAAATAGATGTATCTTCTTGTAAAAATTAGTGTTCAAAACATCAAAAACTTATAATATATACGTGTCATAAAAAGTCAATACGTTGTGCTGCAAAATTTTGTGACAGAAACGAATCGCTTCGAAACCGACTTTACGCAGTCTTGTCTGCCCTACCCCTAGAGTGTAATTTAAACCCGCGTAGGCGCGGAGGGGTAGGGCGGCCCGCGAGCTGAGGAGCAGGTGGTTTGAAGGCCCGCCACCGCGGCTGAGGCTGGCCGGCGAAGCCGGCCAGCAAGCCGAAGCTGCGGTGGTGAGCGTTAAAACCATCTGTGACGATAAGCTCGCGTGGCGCCGCCCAAACCCCGCAGCGCCGGAGCCGTGACAGAAACAATGCTTGCTGCATGTTGCATGCCTGCTTGCATGCTGCATGCCTGCTGCATGCCTGCTTGCATGCTGCATGCATGCTGCATGTTGCATGCCTGCTTGCATGCTACATGCATGCTGCATGCATGCTGCATGTTGCATGCCTGCTTGCATGTTGTATGCCTGTTTGCATGCTACATGCATCCAAGCCGACAATATTTTTGTAATTAGCATTTAGGTTAGGGTAGGTTTTTAATGACTATCGATATAAAATGTATGCCAAAAGACGATTCTGACTGTGAATTTTCTGCGATATGATGGTTCTGCTTTTTAATTATTATGGATATAAACATTATGCCTAAAAATGATTCTGACTAACAAAATTATGAGTTTTGAATGTATGATAACTGAGTGTATGCGAAATGATTTTCTGCGAAATGAAGTTTATGCTATCCGTTGTTATGCAAAACAATATTATGACGTAAAAAGTTCTGCTATAAAAGGTAGACCCATTATAATCATTACAATCAATAATACAGCTTGTTAAGTTAGCATAATCCCCAAATGTCAAGATTTCATGAAATAGTTATTCTTGGGGATTACTTGGTCTTAGAGAGTTGTGTTGATGACTTTAATGATTATAATTCTGCAAATACATATGTGTTACGGCCGCGAATCATATTTTAATCAACGTACAACCTAATACTGACCAGCAAATTGCAAAAAACGAAAAAAAAAATGAATTTCGCGGGCTACCCTGGCGCTTTCGCCTTAAATAGGCTGGCGTTGACATCGATGCACAACCTGTTGACCATGAATTCAGTATGTACAGTCAACAAAAGAGATAAGTATGCAGAATCGTCGGATATAGTTGAAGTTTAGTAAGAAACCGATGGATGTTCTCGAATAAAATTTAATTTTATTAATAGAAAACAAACGGCTCATTTATCAAATTAAATTTCAGTCCACAACATCCATCGATTTCTTACTAAACTTCAACTATATCCTACGATCCTGATTACCTATCTCTTTTGTTGACTGCACATAATTCTATGAGAAAGTTTATAGTGGATAAGACAAAGATTAAAACAGAAGACGATCCAGGAGGGGATCGAGGCGTGGGGGGGGGTGGAGGGGAAGTTCAGGGGATTAGAACGGAATAATTCGAAATTTTTCGCCCGTTATTAATAAAAAAAATAATTGCTGTTCCATACATTTTGACCGCGTAGGTATTGCACTCTTCTATGAAACAACACATTTTTTTTTGATAACCGTTGGAAAATTTCTACGCTACGTCTAGACGTAGCGTAGAAATTTCACTTTCAATTTCACGGTCCTAGGACCGTGTGCTGAATTTATGGTTTCAGTTTGTGCGTCGATGAGGGGCTTGTGGCTAAGTAATAATAGCTGCATGGGTCGATCGATCAGGTTAAGCTACGCTTGCCGCGGTTGGTCCGTGGATGGGTGACCATCTTTATTTATTTATTTATATACTAGCTACGCCCCGCGGTTTCACCCGCTTAAATGTCGATATATTATAAACTTGGAGACAACACATACCATACGGGGAGCTTTATTTATTCGGTTTCACCCGTTTCATAAGCTTCGATCCCGTGGGAATATCGGGATAAAAAGTAGCCTATGTGTTAATCCAGGGTGTCAGCTACCTTCGTACAAAATTTTACAAAATTGGTCTAGCCGTTTGAGCGTGAAGAAATAACAAACATATAAACACACACACACACCCCCACACACTCACCCTCTCACAAACTTTCGCCTTTATAATATTAGTGTGATACTTTATTGTACACCAGAAAATACATAACAAAAAAAAATACGACTATTAATACAAAACATACAATGGGCGGCCTTATCGCTTTCTGCGATCTCTTCCAGGCAACCTTGGAATGTATAATCTTTATAGTAAGACCTCGACCCCTTCATGCCTCTGAAAGCACGTTAAGCCATTGGTCCCGGCTGTCATTTATGGATCTTTGACGGTCGTTACGGGTCGTCAGAAGCCCGAAAGTCTGACAACCAGTCTTACTAAGGGGTATCATATTACCCAGTAACTGGGTTGTGGAGGTCAGATAGGCAGTCGCCATGTAAAATACTGGCTCAGCTGCATCCGTTTAGACTGGAAGCCGACTCTAACATAGTTGGGAAAAGGTTAGGCAGAGTTTGTGCGTCGAGGTCGGGATGCCACCCTGTAAAGAAAGAAACGATGCCAACGGTATAATTTGAAATGAAGCGAAGGAAAGCCTAAACAGTATGAATAAAAGATACAGAACTTCATTTACGTATAAATCTTAACAAATTACCATCACCGGACAATTAACACAAGTGTAGATACCTACAGTACACACAAATTTATAATGCTGTAATTTTATTGAGCTTTATGACGCTGACCTGTTTACAAATCATTCTAATGAATATTAATTGCTACAATAAATTGATTGAAGTGCATATTTATTACCCGTTTCGCATCAGTAAGTTTATACATGGTGTTGTCGCTTTGTTCGCAGTGGCCATCGGCGGCAGGAAGCTGTTGTGAAGCATTCTTTAGATGAATTTATCGACTGGCTGAGCAGTAGTTTGAACTGGTGTGTTAATTACTCATTTTGCAATTAATGGCGTTCATGGCTCATTTAAAGCATGACTGAAAGCATTCCTGTTGGAAAGATGTCTCTACTCATTAGATGATTTGTAATAATAATATAATAATAATAATAATACAGTTTATTTCTCTCATAAAGGTACATTGTTACAGCAGTGTGTATATACAATTTTGCCTTAGGTATGCTAGGACCTTTGTGAGAGCTGGAGTCTGAACTAGGTTCGGGACCTGTATGACAGATCTCCAGGCTCACACCCCTTTAAACATTTATCATAACGGCATCTTGATTTAGTTTATACATAAAATTATCACTATTAGAAAACTGTTTCAATAAAAAGGTAAATCTATAATAAAGGTGGGTATAATGTCAGTGAAGTGTAAGGTGATGTTATTGTAGGATTGCGTGTGTAGTGTAGTGTGTGAATGTGTGAGGGTGTTATGTGTATGTGCATGTAAGTCCTGTATGAGAGTTTGTGCTTATTAGTAAATATGAGTGGTTAAAACGTTCAAAATTATTTAATGGTTTGGATGATACTTTCTGTACTTTCATAGTCCATATCCAGCAGCCACTTCCTTACAGTAGTTTTGCATTTATATTTAACCATTGAGTACATGTGTAAGATTGTATTAACTTTGTTGTATACATAAGGACCAAGGAAGTAAAAGAATCGTTGAGCTAGCTTTGAATGAACAGGAATTGACGAACACACTGTATGCTTTCGTCTCAAGGCTTCGAACTTTTCGGGGTTATAGGAATTTCGGGAATGGACTGTTAGAATTAAATTTAGAATGAACAATTTCCGAATAGAGAGGACCTTACAGGTTTTATAAAGTTCGGTCGTAGGAAATTGATAAGGAAGGGACCATCCTACTTTAAGGATCGCTCTTTGGGCACGTTCCAGTTTTAACAAATATGTTTTTGCTGCCCCACCCCAAGCAACTATACAGTACTGTGAAATTGACTGGCAGAGAGCTAGATATACTTGTCTTAGCACCTGTGTGTCGGCCACATGGCGGAGATTCTTAAAAATAAATATCAATTTGCGCAGTCGGGAGGTAAGTACGTCTATATGGTTATGAAATGATAATGAGTCATCTATTTGAACACCCAAATACCTTACACTATCTATGCGGCCTAGAAGAGGACAGCGACATGGTGTTCGAGGTGATGCATTACAAGAATGCGCAATCAATGAAAAATGGGATGTTGATGGTTTACTAACTTTTGACAATGAAAAGGTAAGATATTTAGATTTATCTACATTTAGAGTGAGCAGGTTGCGTGACAACCAGTCAGTAACAGTGTCGAGTCCTAGTTGAGCGTATTTAAATGTCGACTCCCAGGAAAACCCGTGGAATATTAAGGCAGTATCATCGGCGTAGGTAAAGATGGATCCATTGGCAAGTTCGAGACGACAGAGGTCATTAATATAGATAAGAAATAAGGTCGGTCCAATGATACTACCCTGGGGCACACCGTAGGTTATAGGGAGTTCGTCGCTCATCCAGTCACCTATTTTGACACATTGGCGTCTTCCAGTAAGATAACTCGCGAAGAGTGAGAGCTGATCGCCTCTGAAACCAATATTCTCAAGCTTAGCAATGAGAGCGGGAATTGAGATCGTATCAAAGGCTTTTGCCAGATCTAGGAAGACGCCAATAACATACTGTTTATTATCTAGATGAGACACAATGTTATTCGTGAGGTCTAAAACCGCACTACTGGCTGACACTCCCGAACGAAAACCATATTGGCTAGAAGACAAAAGATGATTTTGCTCAAGGTAATTGACGAGCCTATTATTCATGAGCCTTTCTAACAGTTTAGACAGTGTTGGTAAGATTGGTATGGGTCTGTAATTATGAGGTTTATCTTTGTCACCGTTTTTGTGCACAGGGTGTACGATTGCCAGCTTGAATGCCTCAGGAAAGACTCCTGTACTGAAAGCCAGGTTGAATAAATATGTGAGGTGTGGAATAAGTAAGTGCTTAAATTTTTTAAGAAATGTACCCGACACGTTATCGGAGCCTACCGCACAATCAGTCCTAAGCCCGCTAATTAACAGTTCCAACTCAGAATTGTCAATAGGTAAGAGGACAAAGGTTTTGTGATACTGGATATCATCCTGTTGTAGGGGTGTAGCTGGTACGAGTATGTTTTCAGCAAGTGAGCGTGCAATATTCGCGAAATAAGTGTTGACTTCATTAACAGAACGTTTAGGATCAGATGATGACAAAAGATCGGTTGCGTGTGTTTTATGTTTAGTTGTGTTGGTAATTGTTTTTATAGCTTCCCATAATTCCTTATTATTATTTTGTGCGTTATTAATAAGCTTTTTATCGTAGTTACGTGTAGCAGTTTTGAGCAACGTGGAACAGTAATTCCTGTACCTTTTAAATGTAGTTTGTAAAACCTCGTTTTCCGGAGATTTCTTTAATTTTAGATGCAGATTATCACGGTTTCGGAGACATCTTAAGAGCCCTGGGGTCATCCATGGCTGCCTAAGCCGTTTCCGATATGGTACAACTTTAAGGATCATGTTTTGTAGTATGATTACATTTAGCGTATTGATAAAAAAGTTAGTAGCTTCATTAACACTATGGAAACTGTATAGAGGACTGAAATCGAATTGGTCAAGCATTTGTTCAATTTTGACGTAGTCGAGCACTTTTGATGTTTTACTTTTTAATGGAAAGGCAATGAAAGGTTTAGAAAGTTGTACGAACAACAGAACTGTATCATGGTCAGTGACTGAGGTGTTGGCGACATACGAGAAAGCTGGGAGTTTTGATTTTAGCATTACATGATCAAGGCATGAGCTATTGTAGCGAGTGGGAAGCGTATGTGCCGGCAACATACCGTGATATGCAAACATAGTGAGATACTCAGTAGCACGAGAATCGTTACTACTGTCGGAAATGTCAATATTGATGTCACCCGTGACAATAATATTACTATAGGAGGAAACAGACATAATAAGTTCGTTTAGAGATTGAATGAACGGTGAGACATTGCGGCATGCAGGAGGGCGATATATAGCTATGATTACTGTGTCTTTATTAAGTTTCACTACGAGACAGTTTGCATCCTGAAGTATGTGTTCAGTGACGGAAACCGGGTGGTGATTCCTATAGTAAACCAACACGCCCTCATTTTGTGTGCTATGTTTGCTAGTAGCCGCGGAAGTATAGTCGTCAAGTATAGGCAGTGTAGGGGAATTATATAACCAGCACTCAGTGAGTACTATTATATCCCAGGATATTCCGCTTCTTTCAAGTAAGGCAGTAAGTTCAGTAAAGTTTTTATTTACACTTCTTATATTTTGACATAGAAGCTTTAGTGCATTTCTGTGTGACCTAGCAATTTTGTTGCACTCTTCTATGTTACATGTTGCAGAGTCGGCTACTGAGACGTTATCCAAGTCATCTTGAATACTAGTTAGATTATCGAATATTTACGGTAAGTATAGCAGTGGGTCGAATTTAGGTAGTGCTCAGAGAGGAAGGAACTATGTGGTATATTAGATCTAGGATTACAGTGTGAAATTTTAATAAAAATGAAACGCAAAACAGATAACACGGACAAGAAAGTAGCATGGCTTAAACAAGTATGAAGGCAGTTTGGGTGCAATATAGGGTGTAATTTACAGGTGGCTGAAGAGTGTGTGTTTGTATATGTTTGTGTTAGGTGCTTAGTGATTTTAGATGAGTGTAAATGTGTAATCATTGTCACATAGATAGTTAAACTGGGTAACAAAATGAAAACATAAAAATGCATAATGGTACAACAAACAAAATAAAAAAATAAGAAGTTCATAACATTTCTGTGAGTACACCTTACAAAGCAAGTGTCTACACAGCGTACTAAGGAAGACTTAAATCGATTACCTAGTCATTTTTCATTGATCTTAGATAAATCCCCTTCCGAGTTAATGCAATGCCGTTGCGCTCCGTCCTCTTTGCGGATGTAAACTTTGCCATGAGCTGACCAACAGTGTTTGAATTGATGAAGAGCAGCAAATTCTCTGGCCAGGAAGAATAATTTCTTAGTTTTGGTAGGCAGATTATCGGAGATGTATACCGGGAGTTTTGGACCATCAATCTGCAGGATGGAGGTGTTTAGTTTATTATTACGATTCTCCTTATTGTAAGTCCTGGCAGCGAGCATTATGTTTTCCTTTTTTATAACTGTTGTGAGGTCTACAATAATGGTGTTATTCATAGAGGTGGACGAATGGATCCTAAAGACATCCTTAATTTCGTTTTGCGCTTAATTTTTTTTTTTTTAATTTTTTTTTCGGGTCCAAGGGTTTTGCTGATATTTAAGACCACATTTACGAGATCCATTTTGGATTCGTTCGGTTTCTTTGGGATATTTTTTATTTCCAGGCAGGTGTTTTTTGCTTGCTTTTCTAGTTGATCCACCCGTTCTTCAAGCTTCTAAATGTAGAGTGTACTACTGTAATAGACTTATTGCTCTTAAAACTGACATGTAATTTTTTGTTTATGGTGTTATATTGTGTTCCGTGTTCTTATGACTTTTATTTTTTTTATTGTTTTCGTTTAAATTGCTATTAATTTATTGACGTATGGTTTTTAATTTTTGTTTGCATGGTGTTATTCATTTTTTTTTGTTTTTTGTTTTTGTATCTTTGTTTTTTTTTTTTAATATTTAAAAGCATATTTTCTAATTTGAATTGCATGTATTCTTATTTGTACATATATCTAATAATGTTGCTAATTTGAATGCTTCATGCTGGATTAGATTAGATTCCATCTGGGGAGGCCTATGTCCAGCAGTGGACGTCTTTCGGCTGAAATGATGATGATGATGATGCTGGATTATATTCGAACGCAATGTGAATTGTTACTGAATAATAAAAAATTAAATTAAAAATTTAAAAAACCCCCGACACAAAAAAATAATAAAATTAAATGTAAGTAATTGGAAAAGGATCAAATAATTTAAAAACCCCCAACTTAAAGAATCTAGGTAACGAGACTAAAACAGATAAATTCATATGGCAGTCGGGGGACCTCTTAGCATAGAAGGTGTTCCACAGAACGGTCCCCCGACTTCCATATGAATGTATCTGTTTTAGTCTCGTTACCTAGATTCTTTAAGTTGGGGGTTTTTAAATTATTTGATCCTTTTCCAATTACTTACATTTAATTTTATTATTTTTTTGTGTCGGGGGTTTTTTAAATTTTTAATTTAATTTTTTATTTCATGCTTTTTGTAGGGACTCGTTAATTTTTGTACCTATTTCATTTCTTTTATTTTCTTGCGTTTTAAGATTCAGGTAATTTGGTGTTTAATCAGGTTTTATAACTGTCAAAAAATAATTAAGTATTAATTTATAGTTGATGAATAATTTTTAAGACTAAACAGATTTTTTTGTTTTATTGTATCCTTTTTCTAGTTCTTCCTTTACTTATTCAATTTTCGTACAAGTATTTCATAGCTATTAGATATCTAAGGTATTTCAGATCTAGTTTTTATAATGGGACTGCGACACTATCTGATGTAGAAATACTTACGCTTTTTAAGTAGGATAATTCCATTCGTAATAAAAATAGTCAAACTCAGTGATCGTAGGTACCAGTCATCACTCCACTTTCCTCATCATTCTAGAGCATTGATCAGACAAAAAAATATTTTCAAGATTTTAGTTTTCATTTCGTTAGTTAATATTCCTCATTCCCTTTCAATATAGTGTACATTATTCTACTCGTCAAGCCCTTTCATTTGGTATCTATATTGAAGGAGTTGTGAAAAATAAATATAATTCGCCATTTTGTGGTGGCGGCCATCTTGGATTTGAAATTTGTAATAGCGTATAGTACTATTAGTCAAGCCCTTTCATTTGATACCCATATTGAGGGAGTTGTGAAAAAAAAATGTAATTCGCCACTTTGTGGTGGCGGCCATCTTGGATTTGAAATTTATCATAGTGTATATTATTCTACTATTCAAGCCCTTTTATTTGATACCCATATTAAGGGGGTTGTGAAAAAATATGTAGTCCGCCATTTTGTGGCGGCGGCCATCTTGGACCGATTTTCATCAAACATAACTAAGAACACTCCCGACGAATTCACCTTTCAAACAAAAAAAACAAAATTAAAATCGGTTCATCCGTCCGGGAGCTACGATGCCACAGACAGACACACACACACACACACACACACACACACACACACAGACACGTCAAACTTATAACACCCCGTCGTTTTTGCGTCGGGGGTTAAAAATTGAATTGAATTGAATTGAATGTCAAGCGTGCATTTTGTATAATAAACAACAGTTATTTTTTCAGTGTCACTATCAGAGGGGCGATTCTCGTAATTTTAAGAACGTTCACAGTCTGATCTCAGTCTCAATCTGTCAAAAATACCTTTAATTTCCCTACATTTTTGACAATTAACTGTCATTTAACTGACGCTGAGATGAGATTGCGACTAGATTTTGAACGATTTTAATTACGGGAATTGTCCTTCTGTTCACGTCGTTCTGTTCTGTTCTGTTTGACATGGTCAAAGAATTGGCTTGAAACATAGTTCGTATTTGGTTTTTCATACGAGTATTTGTTATTCAATCAACCATGGATACCTACTTACAACTTGCTAAATTGTTAAGTTCCATGGAGAAATATTTGACTGATCCCTAAAAACTTATTGATCTTCTAATGATGCGCCTTTTTTTAAATTAATGATCCTCTAAAACTGTTTGTCTTCTAATGATGTGCACAGATTTTTTCATAAATGAGCCTCTTTTTAATTTTCTTACTTTTTCTCTCAGTAGGTTGCAGTAACTAAGCTGGGTTCGGTTAGAACTGTGACCAACCACCGGCAGCAGCCAGCGAGCGATACGTTCATGTTCGTCGTAGTTATTTGGCTATTTAGTATTTTAAGGACCACGAAATAGGAATTATTAGAGGTACACAAAAAGAGGCGCAATCATTAATTAGAGTGTTCAATAATATTTTTAGGAAAACATAATGGGAATTACTTTTTTTCCGCTGTCCCACTCCTGGGAAAAGGCCTACCTCTACTCCTTCCATCTTAAGGTTCGATTAATTACCTACATGCCAATTCCATGTACCTCATTGAGATTGATAGGGTATCTAAATTATCAGTCATGTAAGTAATTAATACATCTCCAAAGGAATTAATTTAACTCGGTGAAGTAGTTGGCAACACCTATCAGAATATGTCACTTTTATCAAAAAGCTCAACACAATTTCCAAATTTAAAATTATTTATTTGGGACACTTAGGTAAAACGTTGTGGTACATGCATGATGTTAAATTAAAATGAAAGTTTTTTATGCTAAGTCGCAAATATTAAAAACTAGCAGCGCCCCGCGGTTTTACTTGCGTAAGTTTCGATCCCGTGGGAATATTGGGATCCAGGAAATGGTCTATCTATGTGCCAATTTTCATCCAAATCTCTTCAACGGTTTACGCGTAATTGAGTAACAAACATCCAGACATCTTCACAAACTTTCACATTTATTATATTAGTAGGATAATTACTGTAAGTATCTAACTTTTGGTGAATATAAAATAGATTTGATTTTGGTAAGCTTTCCGATAATACCTACTAAAGTCTTTAATGAGCACAGCTATACTTTCACCTGCACAAAATAGGCACTTAAGCTAATGGTTCAGTGATTTTTTCGATTTAAAACTTTGTTACACCATAAAAATAAATTAACCAACAAAAACGCTAAAAAGAAATCATTAGTAACAAAATAAATTTCAAAAATCTGGACAAGTACCGCAGTAATCGTTTGAAGTCGCCAAAAATTGTCTTGAAAGTTCGCAAAAGTCATTGAATTTCGACGATTGCTTTTATCCATTTTGTTTTTTGTACCTTTTTATTTTCGCCGCTATCGGTATTGTTCGCAAAGTAGGACCAGTATAAAATGGCGACCATCCCATGAAACATTCATGAGTCGCATCCCTTTCCTCAAAATATTCAAATCTATAGATTTTTAGGGTTCCGTGCCTAAAGGGTGCCAACGGGATCCTATTACTGATGCTCCGCTGTCCGTCCGTCTGTTACAAGGTTGTATCTTCTGACCCGTAACAGGTACACTCGAAATTTTCACATACTGTGTACTACTATGGCCGCTATAACAACAAATCATAAAAATATGTAATGTGAAATTTTGTACGGTGGTACGGAACCCTTTGTGTGGGAGTCCGATTCGTACTTGATCGCTTTTTCTACTTATTTTTTGAGTTGTAATTCCTTGTGAATACATAAAAAACCGTTTATCGAATAAAGCTGTTGCTTCAACGATGTTTTTATTTGGAACATTACTTATATCATACAGGGTAGTCAGAAGCCCAAAAGTGTGACAGCCATTCTTAACAAGGGGTATCGTATTACCCAGTAACTGGGTTGTGGAGGTCAGATAGGCAGTCACTCCATGTAAAATACTGGTATTCAGCTGCATTCGGTTAGACTGGAAGCCGACCCCAACATAGTTGGGAAAAGGCTAGGCTGATGATGATGATATCATACAGGGCCACAGGGACATCTACACACAACCTGTTACCATAGATTCAGAGTACATGAATCTGAACACCGCTGCGTTAAAAATTTTCGTCGGTTATTAAAAAAAAAAATAGCTGTTCAGTACATTTTGACTGCGTAGGTATTGCTTTATAGTTTTCTATGAAACAACAATTTTTTTTGTTGATAACCAATGAAAAATTTAGCGTCTAGAATCATGCGCTGAATTCATGTTTACAGTTTGAGCGTCTATGTTCCTGTAATTACAACCGACGAATTATTTAGGTTTAGAATCCACCACAGACATGCCTGTTTCTACTCACGTATGTTTTCCGTGCCGCAAAGAAGTTTTAAAAGATGAAATAGGATTTCGTGGAAGGAATGTTCGGTAAACTAAGTATTAGCGAATTAATGTGGTCTTGTGCAGTGCCGGATTAACTCATGGAATGCCGTAATTAGAGACACAATAGAAAGACAATTGCTTATGTCGAACCGTGTAACTTAAGACATTCAAAAGGTTAAGACTACTTGATTCCCTAAGCAATCCACGTCTGAAGGCCCTCCTATCCACTAGTCACCTCGTATATTTAAAAAAAAAGACGAGCGATTTGTGAAGATTGGCGCACATCTCTAGCTAGAGTGACTTTTGGGTCTTGTAATATCTTGCTGATGAACAGCCTTGCCTTTCATGTGCTAGCAAATACTGTTTCGGTGCTGTTTCTGCCTTATGGTGCCCCCCGAGATGTGATGCTCTAAGCAATTGCTTCATTTGTTTATGGGCTAATCCGGCGTTAGTATTGTGAAATTAAAAGGCGTTAAAGTAAGTCTGCGAAATTAAAATTTTCTTAATTTTTTTTTGCAATTTGCAGGTCAGTTTCAGGTCGCATGTTGATTAACATATGAT
Organism: Mesoligia furuncula; assembly: GCA_916614155.1. Classification (NCBI taxonomy): domain Eukaryota; kingdom Metazoa; phylum Arthropoda; class Insecta; order Lepidoptera; family Noctuidae; genus Mesoligia; species Mesoligia furuncula. Next base: position 15,465,256 of record OU744798.1, read on the forward strand.
TCGCGACCGTAACAAATATGACTTTACAGAATTATAATCATTACATTCAGCGAAACAACTCTTTAAGATGATAGAATTGATCTCAAATGTCATGATTTTATGAAATAGTCATTCAATAGGGAAAGAACTTAGATGGTTTTATTGATGTGTTTTATGATTATAATTTTGTAAATAGTATTTGTTACGGGCGCAAATCATAGATATTTAGATCAACATACGACCTTCAAATTGCAAAAAACGTAAGAAAAATAGAATGTCGCGGGCTACCTTAGCGCTTCCCCCTTAAGAAAGATCCCACAGCAATGTTCAGTGCTATCTACAATTTGTTTGTACAATTAGCTATGTTGTTGACCAAGCCGCTAACTTGGCAGCAAACAGAGGCTCGACTTTGCATGACTTTCGGCGGCTACCCTGACTCTTTCGCCTTAAATTGTTTGCGCAGTACCTGTGTGCCTAAACCATAGATTTCTCTTTTATCCATCACCTACCTATCTTTTTATACAGTTAAGCACAGATTACGTAGCGGTAGTTAGGTTCCAACCATTAAATATTACGTGCGAGAATTATCTTAATTGATTGCCGGGTTTTTATTCCCCGGAAACAATTCAAACCTGTCTTATTTCAATTGCTAAGATTTATATCTAGATTAAAAGTTAATATTCATCAAGAATTATTACACGTGTTTACACGAAACCATTTATTAATAACAACTGCACGGGTCGATTGATCAGGCTAAGCTACGCTTGCCGCGGTTGGTCCGTGGAGGGTGGCCATCTTTACATATCGAGACCCCTCCGTGCCTCTGAAAGCACGTTAAAGTCGTTGTTCCCGGCTGTCATTCATGGATCTTACAGTCGTTACGGGTAGTCAGAAGCCCTAAAGTCTGACAGTGTTACCAAGGGGTATCGGATTACCCGGTAATTGGGTTTATTTTTATTTTTTTTAATCGTTGCCTCACACTAGGAATTTCACCTGTATTGTGGGTGCATTTACAAACATTTAAACTCACATACACAAACAGCCAAACCCGGAACAACTACTTGTAGGTCATACAAATATTTGTTCCGTGCGGGAATCGAACCCGCGACACGCAGCGCAGCAGTCAATCGCTTAAACACTGCGCCAACCGTGCCGTCGGTTACGGAGGTCACATAGGTAGTCGCTCCGTGTAAAATACTGGTATTCAGATGCATCGCCTGCATCCGGTTAGACTGGAAGCCGACCCCAACAAAGTTGGGAAAAGGCTAGGCAGATGATGAAGTATAATAATAAAATATTAATAACATTATAAGGAAGTTTACACGAACATCATATTGAATAGATATTTATTGCAATAGAACACTGTTCCTGTGCTGATCGCCTTGAGTAACTTTTATTAACGTTAGCTAGACGTTAATATAAAATAACACAGCGTAAAATAGAAGTTACAGCCACGATACATCATACTTCTTATCACACACTGCCACAGCATGAAGAGCGATGACTCGATCGGAAAATGTTCCAGAGAAAAATAGAAGCTAATCGAAGTTGCTTTGTAACCGTAGTCTCGCGTGCTGCAATTAGTGTTACATTGTAGGTTATTGACTCGTTAATTGCCACTTACGTAATCGTGTACTTTAAGACAAAAATTTTGACATCTTCAAAATTTAGAGGCCTTCTTGGTGAAGCTACATATACTGGATATTGTTCTGGAATGTTCTTAACCGGTCAAGCTCCGCGCATACCCTATGTAATCATCATCATCTGCCTAGCCTTTTCCCAACTATGTTGGGGTCGGCTTCCAGTCTAACCGGATGCAGCTGAATAACACAATAATATTTTACATGGAGCGACTGCCTATCTGACCTCCACAACCCAGCTACTGGGTAATATGATACCCCTTGGTAAGACTGGTTGTCAGGACTTTCGGGCTTCTGACTACCCGTAACGACTGTCAAAGATCCACGAATGACAGCCGGGACCAACGGCTTAACGTGCTTTCCGAGGCACGGAGGGGTCTCGGTATGTAAAGATGGTCACCCATGCATACCCTATTTAATATAATAGAAAATTAATTTTAAAATCAATCAATCAATTTTCATTTGTGGAGCTTGAGAGGTCATCTCTTAGACTGTATCTTTATGATTTCAAGTTTTTTATTTTGCATGCCTGTTTAGTGTTTATAGTTTTATCATTTAACACATTATTGTAATTGATTGAACCTCAAATTGTAAGCGCAAATCGCATTGGTTTTTAGGGTTCCGTACCCAAAGGGTAAAAACGGGACCCTATTACTAACACCCCACTGTCCGTCTGTCCGTCAGTCTGTCACCAGGCTGTATCTCATGAACCGTGATAGCTAGACAGTTGAAATTTTCACAGATGATGTATTTCTGTTGCCGCTATAACAACAAATAATAAAAATAAATTAAAGTGGTATAAAAGAAACGTTTTTTTCGGCGTTTTATGCCTTGTGGTACGGAACCCATTGTGTGCGAGTCCGGCTCGCACTTGGCCGGTTTTTTATAACTTATCTTTATAGCACAATCAGCCTATAATGCTCCCACTGCACTTCTGGGACACAGGCCTCCTCTTTGTAAGAGGGAGTGGGCCATAATCCACAACGCGGATCCAGTGCGGGTTGGTCGAAGTCACATGTCTTCAAATTTTTGGTCTTAGGATATGAGGTTTCCTCACTATGTTTCCCTTCACCGTTCTGAGAGCAGTGGTGATGAAATAATATATACAAGTAAAGAACCTGTCTGGGTTCGAACCTACTTCCTACAACTCGTAAGTCGCGGCCGTTACCACTGGGCCACCACTGCTCACCTTCATCTGCCTAGCCTTTTCCCAACTATGTTGGGGTCGACTTCCATTCTAACCGGATGCAGCTGAATACCAGTATTTTAAATGGAGCGAGTGCCTATCTGACCTCCACAACCCAGTTACTGGGTAATACGATACCCGTTGGTAAGACTGGTTGTCAGACCTTCGGGCTTCTGACTACCCGTAACGACTGTCAAAGATCCACGAATGACAGTCGGGACCAACGGCTTATTAACGTGCTTTCCGAGGCACGGAAGGGTCTCGGTATGTAAATATGGTCACCCATCCACAGACCAACCGCGGCAAGCGTAGCATCGATCGACTCGTGCAGCTGTTATTATTTAGCCACGGGCCCCTCACTGGGGCCACCACTGCTCACCTTATCTTTATAATATGTGGAAAATGTCGTGGGTCATTTAATAACTCTGAAGCTCTGTAGCTATGTTTGTTGTTTTTAAAACTCTTTATTTTCCCAAATAAATTAAATAAGACATGTCATGGTAAGTTTAAATGGACTTAAATGTTGTCATTAAGGTAGGTGTGTTATAGTGTAATATAGTGTAGTAGATAATTTTGAGGGTCAGGTAAATTACTCATAGGTATGACGAGTAATGAATTTACTACCCACATCTGAAGGTTGGCTGATGTACTTTGATTTACTGTGAGCTGAATTCATTATAATTTGGTCGGAAACGTGGGCAGAATAAATACATAGGACATTTAGTATAATTTTATTCGAAATTGTTGTTAATGGGAAAAAACAAAAGCAAAACGATTCACACAAAAGCCTTGGAAGATGTTTTCCTATGATTGCAGTTTTGGAACGAAGTTCCTTAACCCATTACCCGCCGCAGTTGTATATAAGCAACTTATCATTTCTGAGCCCCTAGCACCGCAGTTGTAAATTTGCAACTTAAGTCTCCAAAGTGATTTTTAAACGTATTTTTATTTACGTAGGAGCAGTTTCATAATAAAAATAAAGACCACCGTTGCCATTCAAGGAATTTCTTTCCTTTTCCCTAAAATCACTTATGCAAAGCACCAAATTAACGGTGAAAAAAATGCATAAAACCCATCGCAAAATGCAGGTTTGACCTTAACCTGTACCGCCAGAGTTGTATAAATACAACAGTAGTGATGTAGCACATAAGTTTATTTATTACTCTTAATGCAAACTTTAGTTTACTCAAATAATATACAAATAGGTTAGGCATTCAGAATTAAAAAGTAATTCAATGCTTGTTGCTGTTTGAACCTATTTCTAACTATAATATCTAAAACTGAACATGATTTAAGGTAGATTCATATTACAATTAGATAGACGATTTTTACTAAATTGTATTTTAGTAACAACCCTAGTACTTTAACGTTATCAAAGAAGTCCAGCGCCGGAGTTGTACATATGCAACCGCTTGTGACGTCATAAGCGAACTCATAATGATAATAGTGAGGGTACATCTGTTTTATTTGTTAAGAATTATTAATGAAATAGTGGGTACTTATTTTATTTCATTGGGTCTTGTGGCCGTGTTTGAATCGCAAAATGTCGAGTGCAGAGGAATTAATAAGGATTTTAGAAGGTTACGAGGAAGATGTAGAAGAATTTGTGACCGATAATGAGTTAGAAGAGGAGGAGGTATGTACCCAAAGTTGTATAAATGCAACAATAGGGATTCCGAAAGACGTATTTAGTAGAATTATGAACTATACTCTATCAATGCTTATAGCTTTTTTTATTCGGGTAATTTTAATTATAAGGTTAATGACTTATAAAAAAACATTAGATTTTCGTAAAACGTGTAATTTTACTCTTAAAATCTAGTAAAAAAAAAAAAAAAATTGTGAATGGTGCACAACACTATAGTTGACCTTGAAAATACGTGATTGGCGCTAGGGGCACATTTTTTTGCAAGATTATACAGCGGCTTTATATTCTGCTTACTAAATAGCAGTCGTGGCCCAGTCGTAACGGCCCCGACTTACGAGTTGTAGGTCGTAGGTTCGAACCCAGCCAGGCGCTTTAATTTGCGTTATTTTTTTTAAATATTTTCATCCCCACTGCTCTCAAAACGGTGAAGAAAAAAAATCGTGAGGAAACCGCATGTCCCAGAACCAAATATTCTCAGACATCTGTCATCTACCAACCCGTACTGGGGTCCGCGTGGTGGATTAAGGCCTACTGCCTCTCTAAAAGAGAGGAGGCCTGTGTCCCAGGTAGCAGTGGCTCATAATAGGCTGATTATGCTCTATCCTGTACACTTGGTGAATGAGAGCTAGATCGCAAAAAGTGTAACATTTTGACCGTCACGACACTTTGTTTAGCTATAGTGTGTGTGTTTTACAAGCGCATGTTACTAAATGTAAGTTCTTATTAAATATTCTTATAATAATTAATAACTAAAAGTTTATTTTTACAAAAAAATATTAGGTACCATTCCTTCTTGTTTTCTTTAGTTACTCTCAAACGTTGTCAATGTATTTCAATGTGCATGTTACTTACATAATTTACAGAGAGAGAAACTTCCTTTCAATCGAGTCTCCCACTACTGCTCTTGACTTTATTAAATCTGACTCGATCTTATTATCATTATTGTGATGATACCGACCAAAGTAACACATGCTCTTGTAAAAATGAAACTGGCTAGCTGTCACAGTTTTAAAGATACAGCCGAGTGATAGACAGAGCACAGGCGCAAGCGTCTCTTTGGCACCTTTTCGGTACGTAACCGCGGCAACCCGTACCTTGAATCTTGCGGGCAGCGGAGCGGTGGCGGCGGCGGCGCGGGAGTGGCAGGATCTAATGCGTAAAATCAAATGGACCGGCCTTCGAAAACAGCGGCGCGGGAGCGGGCAACGAGCGGTGCACTCCAGTCAAGCGGTGACTTCTTCTTTTCTCCACAATAAATCGAACGTTAGGGATAAATTTGAATCAAAAATATGTTGTCGCCGTTGTTCAGACATTTCGTTCGCGAATAAAAACAAATATCTCGACGACACCACCACGAACAAAACACTACGCTGCTATAGTGCCGTGCGATCTGCCCGCTGGTTTCAAGAACGGGTCTGCGTTACCCGCACCGCTCCCGCGACTCCGCCGCCGCTGCTCCGCTGCCCGCAAGATTCGAGGCAGAGGCCTAAAGCCTCCTCTACACGTCGTCAGATTCATCAGCAGATGGCCATCTGCGAATGCCTCCGCCGACGTGTAGACGGGGTAATTTGCCAGTCTGTGGTAGGTATTTAGCATCTGCCGACGTCAAATACCTACCACAGACTAGCAAATTACCCCGTCTACACGTCGGCGGAGGCAGATGAATCTGTCTACGTGTAGAGGAGGCTTTAGAAGCAACGTGATGCTACAGGCCCATGACCTACAAGTAGGTAGATACATAAATACACATATTTCGAGATAATTTTACGCCTTCAGATCCAATTACAAGATATCAGCATGTAACCTAAATCTATAATTGATTCCACAAGCTTTGCCATTCGAGGCTTGATGAGTTGGTTCACAGGGAAGACTGAGATTTATCGCCTCGACAATCTACTAATGGTTTGCGAATTACACGAAAATGGTGGATTCGACGTGTTCATGCTTCAGTATATTCAAAGGTAATACCATCATTTTATGCAAATTACTTAAGTAGGTACTACCAGGACTGCCGCGTTGGTCTAGTGGCCGCAAACGCTACTACTGAGCATGAGGTCCTGGGTTCGATTCCCGGGTCGTGTAGTGTTATTGGGTTTTTTATCTGAAATTTCTCAGTAGGTGGCCGTGGCTAAATAATAACAGCCGCACAGGTCGATCGATCAGGTTAAGCTACGCTTGCCGCGGTTGGTCTGTGGATGGGTGACCATCTTTACATACCGTGACCCCTCCGTGCCTCGGAAAGCACGTTAAGGCTTTGGTCCCGGCTGTCATTCGTGGATCTTTGACAGTCGTTACGGGTAGTCTAAAGCCCTGGTCTGACAACCAGTCTTACCAAGGGGTATCGTATTACCCAGTAACTGGGTTGTGGAGGTCAGATAGGCAGTCGCTCCATGTAAAATACTGGTATTCAGCTGCATCCGGTTAGACTGGAAGCCGACCCCAACATAGATGGAAAAAGGCCGTACGTGTGGAGTATTTACGGATAGGTCTTCAAAAATGATATTGAGGTTTCTTAAGTGGTAAAATAGCCCCCACCCCCCCCTTTAACTTCTAAAATAAGAGAATAATAAGACTAAAAAAATATATGATGTAAGTATATTACCATGTAAACTTCCGCCGGAAATTGGTTTGAACGAGATTTAGTAAGTAGTTTTTTTTTTAATACGTCATAAATCGTAAACCGCAATTTACCTTTCATTCAATCAACTCAAATAGAAAAAAAAAAAAAAAAACATTTCATTTCATAAACATAAACCTTATGCATAAACCCGGATGTTACGGAGCCCTCAGTGCGCGAGTCCGACTCGCTCTTGCCCGGTTTTTTACTTATTGTAGTCATACAATAGATGATGACTGTACAACTAGAACGGCTTTTAAAAACTTTCTATCATTAGGAAACTAACTGTAATATTAGATCTCCTACATTTCTTCCTTTGTAAATGAACAGTTACCCAAAGCACAACAGTACACACTGCCCATTATATATTGACCGTTCATAATTATGGTGCCGCTTTAGTGTCAAAGACGAAACGTTAACTTTCTGTCAAATTCAATACATTGAACTTCAGAGGCCCTAGCCCAAACAGCTTTTTACTAAATGCATAAATATGAAAGTATTACGGTACTTATAGATCTGTCTGTTCTGGCTAATCTCCGAAACGGCTGGATCGATTTAACGGTTATTTCGCTGGCAGCTGATGTAATAAGGAGTAACTCAGGCTAGGTCAGGCTAGGCTTTTATTTTAGTGAAAAAAAAGGAGTGAGATACATTATTGTTTTCCGACATCCACGTGAACGAAGTCGCGGGCACAACTAGTTGAAAACACAACTAAATACCCAGCATTTTTGTTTAAATATAAGTATATGACTAGAGCATTAAGTTTCACCCTAGATATATTAATAAAGTAGTCAGTAAAATATTACGTGCGAAACGAGTATTTTCTATTTTCAAATCGTTCGAATTACTCCGCGGGTTAGTGTTAGGCCCATAGTTCCGTATTCCGCCGCATACCAAGACATATTAGGCCCATACACAAGATAACTGTCACACCTGTCCCAGATGTATGATACGACTGCTAGTGGCCCACAGTGGCCCCCAGTGGCCCACTTGTCATTGTTGATCAAAGGTTCCGTTGTTTGTCAGAACACTGTATTTGAATTTAGAACGCTTTGCCCTGTAGTCTACAGTGTGTAGATAACGTAATTTGTATGTGGCGCCCTCTTCGATTATGCTGTTGTCTAGAACGGTATATGTACTGAGACATGTTTCTGAGCCTAAATTTCTGTGTTGGAAATACGACTGAGACCATAATTACTTATGCAAATGCTTAGAAAGGAGCATTCTCATGAGAAAAATCTATGTAGGTAAGTACCAGTAAGTATTGATTATCACTTATTACGATCACAATTCCGATTAACCCTTAGTATAGAACGTTGATCTACGCGAGACACAATGGCTTTCTAATTGTGTCTGTAATTACGACATACAAGGGGTTAAAACCAACCCAATAGAAAATTCACACAAGTTTCCTGAACGACCAGCGCTACTAAAAGTTGCTTTACGTCAGTTCCTATATTATGTTGTCAAAAATAAAATAATGGCAGTAATGAGCTCAACATTTTGTTCTATATCGGAACGCCCGGGCATACGAATCACCACGTTGTTTGGTTAATCAATAGGGCTACTGCCTTTTGTAGATGTAGACCCGATGGCATCGGCAGTTTAATTGAGTTGATTGTGTGCGTGATAATATGGAAGCCTGCATTGTTCGATCAAAAATCGATTAAGTATACTCACAATAAATTAATCGACCAAACATTTTGTAGATATATGAGTTGTGGGGTTGCATTGTCTACTACTCTATTAAAATATTATGACATGCGATATTATATAATAATCATACTTGGGCGGATTATTCGATCATCTGATAACTTTATTCGAGGAATAATTTTGACAGTTATTTCATACAAAAACTGTCAAACGTCAATTTTATTCCTCGAAAAAAAGTTATCTGGCGATGGAAAAATCAGCCCTTAAAATAATATAATAATATCGAAAGCCCCTGAACTAGATTTTTGAGGAGCGCTATTTCGAGAGCCGATAAGTTAGTCGATAGTTAAATAGGGATTAATTCAATCGCACTATCAGAAAAGAGACTTCACAGTCTCTTCATCATCATCATCCACAGCCCGACTTCACTTACTGCTGGGCATGGGCCTCTCTTTTCTTGTGCCAGTCTTCACGCCCCTGTACCAGCCTCATCCAAGTTCTACCTGCGATGGCAACAATTTCATCCGCCCATCTCGCCGCCGGACGACCGACACTTCGTCTTCCAGTCTTTGGACGCCACTCGGTCACTACCTTACTCCAACTGCCATCACTGCGCCTTGCCAGGTGTCCTGCCAAACTCCATTTGAGTTCCACAGTCTCTTAGCATTAGTATATTAAGCACACTTGGCAAGTGAGATTCCTGGATCCCTTTCACGACACAATCTTAACTAGGAATATTTTCATCCTACTTAAGAACGTCTACGCCGTACGGCATTTCATACAAACTTTCAAGACCTTGTTTTTCGGAATGAACCGCTTTACTTAAGAACATTTTCGAAAAATAGCGTTACAGCCAAATTAGACCGATTTTAAATTTTCCATAGAAACAGAGATTTCCAGTTATCTTTTTTTAAACAAGACATTTCGAAAATGTTCTTAAGTAACTTTTTAGGTCTTTGTATCCTGCTTATGCGTATGAAGTTTCACATTCATTTCGAAAAACAAGGGCTTGAAAGTTTGTATGAAATGCCGTACGGCGTGACATCTGCCAATCCGCAATGGGCCCGCGTGGTGGATTACGGCCCACTCCCTCTCACCGAGAGGAGGCCTGTGTCCCAGCAGTGGGAACATTATAGGCTGATTATGGCCGTACGGCGTAAACGCTCTTAAGCGAATTAACCATTTATTTACATTTCGCCCGGTCCCTTATTAAAACTCAGCTTCAATGATTGTCACTCCAAACACGATAATGAAACAGGTACACAAACTTATTTGTTTAACAAAATAAACAGGCTGTTTTGTCTAATGTTTTCACGTAAAATAACTGTTCATTTCACGGAGGCTAGTCTTACAATTAACGAGTTCTAAGACCTATTTAAGAGAAAGAGGGTACTTTTAAGTGTCACTGTTAATCCTAACAAAGGGTTGAAAATGTCGTCTTACACCCTAAAAACTTTTAACGCCCTAACTTAAAATTATAGTGAAACTAGCTGCGCCCCGCACTTCCACCCGTGTAAATGTCGATCCCGGGGGAACATCGGGATAAAAAGTAGCCTATATGTTAATCCAGGGTATCAGCTACTTCCATACAAAATTTTATCAAAATTGGTCCAGCCGTTTGAGCGTGAAGAAGTAACAAACTTATAAACACACACACAGACACACACACACTCACAAACTTTAGCCTTTATAATATTAAAGTAATGCAATTAGTGGTTTTCCTAATGTATGTATGTATTGTGTCGGATATACCGAAGTGTTTCGTGTGAGAAGGGTAGCTGCTAACTGTTGGTCGGTCTGATATTACCCTTATTGCGTTCCAGGTTGACATTAGGGGTAACGAAATATATAGTTAACGGTCTATCTAGCCTATTCGTAGGGTTGATAAAGGTAGTTTGCGTGTATAAGCTGGGTCATTCCGTTCGGCAAAAAGCGTCAAAGGATCCGAAAATGTATTTCGAGTCCGCAGAAACACGATACGTCGTATCAGACCTACAGTCAGCCTTTGAGATCATCGACAAGAATTAATTTGATCTTCTACAATTTGTGTTCGATAAAGTATTATAGAACACAAATTATCATTATCATTATTATGTAGCTTCAATTAAGTACCCAATGCTGCTCTGTGGCTACACTTTGATAAAATACATGCTATGGAACAAAACATTAAGACAGTTAAATTAATTCATGTCGATGAACCTCTTAAATGCTGACTGTAGGTCTGTATGTTTCGGCAAGTTTTTGAGGCTGACTGTATCTTGCCTGCATCCCATTGCCAAAAGTTATTGTTGAAGCAATAACCAACCTTCAGACAAACGAAATCAATGCCATTTCCTATTTTAAACTAAACACAAAATTAAACAAATTAAAACCACATCACTGTCGCTAAACATGAATTTTTGGCACAAGATCAGAGTAAGGGCCAAACCACACGGTGCGGTGCGGCGCCGCACGGCAAAGATTTCGACGAATCAGCGTGCACACAAGCAGCTCGTGTGCCCGCCGATTCGTCGAAATCTTTGCCGTACGGCGCCGCACCGCACCATGTGGTTTGGCTCTTATTCTAATATTTTATAGCTAGAATAATCTAACAATGTGTTACCGCCATCTTTTTTCTCTGTAAAAGAAGAAGGTACCGGCTATACTAATCATACTATTCATTGGGCTTAACAACTTGGGAACCCGCTCGCTAAAGTTACCCACGCAAGTTGAAAATGTCGAACGTCTGGGGAATTTGGTAAGTCGGCTGAAAATCTATCACTATTAATCTATATTGTATATAGAAATGGATGTTGATATATATGAGATTGATAAGCTGCAACAGCGTATGACCGATCACCATGATAGTTGGCACATACATACTTAGGTATATGTATTTTTTCATGGAAAAGGCTTCTATAGTTTCGACCTCCACGCGTGATAAGCTGCTGGCTAAATCTTTGGCAATCGTAGAGTGTAATGTATAATTTCTTTTTATAATACGATAATTATTTTACGATTATTATTTTTTTGTTGTACAACAAATCACACTAATATTATAAAGGCGAAAGTTTGTGAGTGTGTGATTTTGATAAAATTTGGTATGGAGGTAACTGACACCCTGGTTTAACATATTAGGCTACTTTTTATCCCGATATTCCCACGGGATCGACATTTACGCGGGTGAAACCGCGGGGCACAGCTAGTAAGTAATATTTTTTACAATATTTAACACAACTAACTATTTACACTAGGTATTAAATTATAAAATTAAAATATAAATGACTAACTAACTAGTACCTACTAACTAGTAGTTTGTAGTTACAAAAATAGCAAAAGAACACTTAGGCGTCGAAGTACTCGTCCGCATCGTTGTCATCTGGAAACGTGCCCAGAAGACTGGCAGCATTGCCACGTTGAATGGCAATGCAAATTCTTTGGCCTAACAACGACCCAGACCTCAGGTCACGTGAAGTTTCGACCAGTCTGCGAGAGATTTCTTTAAACAGGAGACGCGTACGCGAGTAATTAGAAAGCGACTTCAAAAGGAGAACGGTTTAACGATTGGCCTTCTTTTGTCAGTACATAACCGTTATTACCCTAGCGAAAGCACTAAGAAGTGGGCGGGCGTTTTGGGGGACTGTCTTTTGTAATTTTGACGTTCGAAAAGTGCTGATTCTCAGCCTAGTTTGAATAAATTACTTTTGATTTGATTTCTTTAATTTTGTGTCGAATGTGTCGGAGAAAAATAAAACCACTTAAACCAAACTGAAACCACGTTTCCGAACAGGACATGATTCTCTTTTTTACATTTTTGAGTTTATTGCCGATACTATATAACTGGGGGTCTAAAAAGGCCACTTTTGCAGAATCATATAAGGATAACATTATGCATCGTAATATGGCGCAGACAGACCGTATTTTTCTTTTTTGCTGCACTACGTAGGTACAAGTATAAGCAAAGAGATTGGGATTGGATTTCGATTGGATTGATTGGTATTTAGCACAGAAAAAAAAAATAACTGAAAAATCCTTCACCAATGGGATTTGATACGATTAACTTAACCGTTAACTGTCCATTATGATCCTTAATGTTATCCTGTTATGATTCTGCCAATGTGGCCTTTTTAGGCCCCCAGTACTACATAACGGTCAAATTAGCGAATTAGTCACCAAATGTAGGTCACAAAAACTACAAAGCTGTTCGATTTCTCTAAAGGTCAAAGAGCCGCCATCCTTTGACGTGTCCACAACATACAAACAAGTTAACAAACACCGGGATATTAGTATGAAACTGTTTATTAGTTACTATATACCATGAGATACCAGTAGCCCGATATTGTTCACCGGCATTTGTATTGGATGTAATCTCACATATTTCGGGAGGCACGTCTTTGCGAATTAGGGTGCGTTTACATTGGTAGAGTAGTTTGTAGTTCAGTACAATTCGTAGTTAAATAGTAGCCCTTGTATTTAATTTACAGATCAGCGAAAAGTTTAGTGATTGCTGGAGTGTTTGCATTACTTACAATGGAAACGAATCTAGAAGAGCATGTTAAACCATTGCGGTACGGGATGCAAATATCTCCGGCAATCGTTACGAGTAGTCAAAAGGCCGGAAGTGTAATCATTGGTATACCGTTCAATATTAGTAAGCTTATCTAAAAAGTTGATTTACATCTGATTTTATCGTCCGCAACCTAGCTGGGAAATTGCTAGGCAGTCATTTGGGGCTATGAAATACTAGGTATTTTCAGTGTTTAAAAATACTGATTGTGCAAATGTTTCATGCTCTAGTTTCCCACTGGCTTTCCACCGGACATTACGCAGATTACCTCGCTTGATGCAAACGATCATGGAAGGAGACTAAGTACCAATGTAAACAGGCCCTCATGCTGTTACCATACCATACCAACTAATAGTGTTGTTCTATGTATTCCCGATTATCTATAATGTGCTCAAGGGTTAGGTTCCCGTAAAAGTAATATTAAATTATTGGTTATATAGAGAGATCGTGTTATGTGCTTGTGTTTCATTCATTCGGCGAAGGGAAGAACTTACTTGATAGTCTTTATGAATGAGTGGTGATGATGTGTGTGTTGAGTGAGTGATGTGTGTGTGTGATACACACGAGTGGCATGCGTCAATGGCAAACGTAACTGCAGCCTTCTGCAACTGCAGTTAAATCTCGAGCCGCTCGTGTAATTGATCACCGTAGTCAATATCGCGACCGGCACGTGGTCGACGGCTGCGTCGACGGGTGTCGAGGGCTGCAGTTGCCTTATCGTCGACGCATGCTGCTCGTGTGTATACACACTTTTAATATTTTTTTGGAATTTTCGCTGCTTCGGTTTGCACTTTTCGCCGCACCATGAGAACGCAGAAAGTTGAAGATCTTTCTCCTATCCGTGCTGAAGATCAAATCGATTTTCAAAGCTTGGAACTTCATGTGATGTATGAAAGTTTTTGTAGTATCAAATCTATAATAGGTAGGTACCTACATAAATATTGGTAACTTTAGGCTGAATACTCACGGTTTCCACTTTTGTGTTATTAAACTTACCTGAAAAGAGAAGAAAAAATCAACAATTAATGAAAAAGAAGATCAAAACATATATTAAAAAAAAAACAAATCATAAAACAGATCGCGTTTTATTATCTAGGTACTACCGTGACCTAATATAGAGCAAATTCATGAGCAATCGACTCAAATAACATTCACTTATCTCACAAAACAACAAGCCATTTAAATTATTCAGGGCGCCAGACAGAAATATACTACTATTAAGTAAGTAGGTACAATTATAGTTAACTATTCTGTTCTATTAGCTACTAGAGATATGTCTCATTCTTTTCCCAACTATGTTGGGGTCTGCTTCCAGTCTAACCGGATGCAGCTGAATACCAGTATTTTACATGGAGCGACTGCCTATCTGACCTCCACAACCCAGTGACTGGGTAATACAATACCCCTTGGTAAGACTGGTTGTCAGATTTTCGGGTTTCTTAATACCCGTAACACAAACAAAACAAACAAACATCCACGAATGACAGCCGGGACCAACGGCTTAACGCAATTTCCGAGGCACGAAGGGGTCACGGTATGTAAAGATGGTCACCCATCCACAGACCAACCGCGCCAAGCGTAGCTTAACCGGATCGATCGACCTGTGCGGCTGCTATTCTAGAGATATGTACTACGAGCTATTTAAGGTCAGTGCCACCTATGCGTCTCAACAATGATCCATGGCGCCAGCACACGATAAAATTTAGTACGTAGGTACTTGGTTATGCACCATAAAAAACCGGTACGTGCCTAAATGTAGCCGAGAAAACCCAGCTTCAATTAACTCCGGTTATTAAAACAACGCTGACACTTAGCTATGTTAAATGATTTTGCGTTTTCGTTGGAGGAAAATGTTTGCTTATCATACCGTATGTTTATTTTCTTTTTGATGCATTGAGTGTTCTATTGATCTGCCGTTTATTTAGGGATGTACATTTTTTGAGCATCGTACTTAAACATCAAAACAAGTATTCCTGTACAAATATTATTTTTTTACTCAAATGTTCATTCGAAATGTCAGAAAAGATGATATCATCATCATCCACAGCCCGTCTTCGCCCACTGCTGGGCATAGGGCTCTCTTTTCTTGTGCCAGTCTTCACGCTCATGTGCCAGAATCATCCAGGTTCTACTAGCGATGGCAATAACTTCATCTTCCAGTCCTTGGACGCTACTCGGTCACTGTCTTACTCCACCTGTAATCACTGCGCCTTGCCAGCCTAACTCCATTTGAGTTCCATTGGAACTCGTTTTCCGATATCGAAAACCTTCGTGCGTTTTCGGATCTCGATGTTTGGAACTCGGTCTATAAACCGTAGACCAAGTATGGAACGCTCCACAAGAAATCTCCTCAGAAATATATTGCATGAAAACTATTTGTTCTCCTAGGTTTATTCAACACTTGGCACTATGCAAATTTACATAAGTGTGTCGAAATTGTTTCTTTGTTAATTTCTGTAACATGTACTTCTGTACCAATAAAACATGACTGTTACATGCGGTGACACAAAATACTAATTAATATTCATAAAGTTTTGGTACGCCGTCGCATCGTGTGCAATTTCTGCAATGACTCATACTAACTAGCTGCCGGTAACCCAAAAAGGCTAAATAACGTATGTGCTTCTAACTTAATGGGACATCTAATGGGGCTTACGTTTTTGGGGCGATTTTGGATTTATCTAGCAATCCTTATTTTTAATGCGCTTTTTAATGAGTCACAAAATAGGAATGTTCATAAATATGACAAATTCGTAGCAGCATTCAAATGGAATAGCAATCATTTTCTACGCTCTTCCTAGCCTTGGAATATTTCCTGTAATGTGGGTGCATTTACAAACACAAAATCTCACGCGCATATGCAAAAACAAATTTAATAGTTTCTACCAACGCATAGAGTGTTAACACAATATTTTTAATTTTGTTTAGTCTAACAGAGTGCAAGCGCCAATGATCAATTCCCGTGAAATCAGAACCTCTGTAAACTATCCGCTAAAGGGACTGATTGTTTGTTAATGCTAATGAACGCGCAAATTGGTGCTGACCTGGAAACTAACCAAATGGGCCTAAAAGGCCAGTCTCTGTGGATACTTTTACAAATATTACATTAAAATTTGTATTTCCTGCGCTCTAGTATAACTTTGTAGATTTATACGTAGACAAAGCAAGAGGGGTATTCTCGTAATTTTAAGAACGTTCACAGTCTGATCTCAGTCACAATCTGTCAAAAATACCTCTAATTTCCCTACATTTTTGACAAGTTTTTGACATTGATTGTCGCTGAGATGACATTGCGACTAGATTTTGAACGTTTTTAATTACTGGAATTGGTATAGAGGTAGTTTATAATTTATTATAGAAGGTTGGCGTTCTGTAGTTGCTGTACCCCATAGAAAAAAAGCGTGAACTACTACTATGTATCTATATCAAAAAAATCTTCTTTAAATCTTCATCTAATTTAATTTTAAGCATTCATAAGCTTCCCCATAGTAACAAAGTAAGAGTGACAAGTCATCTCATGGATACGCTCTTAATTGTCCACCTCATCTCATTCAATTGAGATAGAGGTAAAGAGACGAGGAAAAAAGAGAGAGAGAGAGTGCACAACTATATAGGTACAGGTGAAATAGAGAAGACTATAAATGACAAATAAACAATTTTGAACATAAAATCGTAAGTACTTAAAACGTCAAATAGAATTTTATTTCTGCTGTAAATTATATCCATCATACTAAAGTACGCCGAGCTGTCGTCAAAGACCAGTAATATTCCTTCTGGCTGCATATACAGACCATTGAATTTTACAGCGCCGCGCGCCCAGCTTCGCCTCACTAACGATATTGAATTCACAGACGTTTACGCTCTGCTATTCTGGCTGTTGAACTTGAGACTATAAGTAAGGATAATTTTAGGAGTGTATATTTTGAGATTAGTGAGGTTTTGGGTTACCTGACGCATTAGGTCGGTCGCGTTAGGATGGTTAAGGTTGTCTGAGAACACTGGGTGGCCCAGTCGTAACGGCCCTGACTTACTTGTTGTAAGTCAGGGGCCGTGGAGGTCGTAGAGGTGTTGGGTACGAAACCAGGCAGCTGCGCTTTAATTTGTGTACTAAGTATATGCGCCACCAGAGCATCAATCTGCCTAGCCTTTTCTCAACTACGTTGGGGTCGGCTTCCCGCAGGGTATATAGGGTGATAAAAGAGCCATCACCAAGAAAGAACACTTTCCTTATGCCTATCGTATACTTTGGTGGAGACATATTTCTGGCGACACACACAATTTATGTAACGAATATTTCTTACGGTACTTGCCAGGGTTGTGTTTTTGTTCTTGAGTAGCTATTTCCTTGTTTCCTTTGGAAAAGCTCAGTAAAAAAAAGAAAAGAGTAGTAAGTCATAGACAATATGCCAATATGCAATATGGCAATATGCAATATCTAAATAATAGATCGTCGATCACTATCATTCAGATGCAAATTGTGAATGAAAGACTCTATGGGGACGCGCTAAGGTAGCCCACAAAATTCAATTTTTCTTACGTTTTTTGCAATTTGCAGGTCAGTGTCAGGCTGTATGTTGATTAAAATATGAATCGTGACCGTAACAAATATGGCTTTACATAATTAAACTACTACTTGATCATTAGAATCAGCAATACAACTTCTTAAGTTAGAATTTTGGCCTCAAACGGATAATATAAATTTAGAGAGTTGTATTGTTATTTTCTATTATTATCATCACACTAATATTATAAAGGCGAAAGTTTTTGAGTGAGTGTGTGTGTGTGTGTTTATATGTTTGTTACTTCTTCACGCTCAAACGGTTGGACCAATTTTGATAAAATTTTGTATGGAAGTAAGAAGAAGAAGCTGACATATGCTTTTTATCTCGATATTCCCACGGGATCGACATTTATGCGGGTGAAACCGCGGGCGCAGCTAGTAATTATAAAAATAATAACACTGGTTAACAAATTTTAAGGTTTTGTTAATCCATGAAATGAGTTGTGCTAATCGCGAAAGAATACCTCTAAACATACATTTTGATGTAAGTTTTAAGGTCAAGTTAGCTCGCGTTTTTTGTGGAATCAAATAAAAATCTTTTGACTTAAGATAACATTATATTCATAAATCACATATTATAAAATTAAAAAATGAGTTAACATATTGCTTTTCTGTTTATAAATAATATCAACAGCCTCTCTCTTCAACGTTCAGCAGTAGTATGCTAACATAGCAGGACTCCATTTGTCCTGGTATCGCTGTTCCATGCCTGAAATATCCTGGTGAAAACGTTCACCATGTTCGTCGCTAACATCTCCCATATTTTCAAGACAAAAATCAAAATGTGAGTCGAGAATATGTATTTTGGTGGATAAAAAACATTTTCAGTTCCTGGTGTAAAAGCTTTTCGTAACGGCCACACTTTTTTTATGTAATGGTTTTTCCTGTCGCGACTGTCCCAAAGACACACGAAACAGCAATACTTTGTGTAACCCTGTTGCATGCCTAAAATGATTGCAATCAATTTAAAGTCTGCACATATTTTCCAAGAATATCTTTCATATTTTATCATTTGTAATAGATGTTTAATATTTTCATAGGTTTCTTTTAAAGATACAGCATAACCGACAGAAATAGAAGGATACGTGTTACCGTTGTGCAATAATACAGCTTTTAAACTGGTTTTAGACGAGTCATACACTAATTGTATTTTCACGGTGTTTGATAGCGAATGCCAGCGCAATCTTAACGTTCTTTATGATGTATTAAATCTAGTAAAGTAAAGCCGTGCTATAATAACGAACAAGTCGAAACTTGCGAGAGTGCGGCGAACGCAATACAAGATTAAACTTGCATAGCTCGATAACTCGAGCTAAGACACTTGTAATATTATAATTGATAATTAGTATTTACCAAGTACTGCCTATTTTTGTATTTCATCATTCATGGGCAAAACCATTGTTAACCAGTGTAATTTGTTACGGGTGCGAATCATATTTTGTTCAACATAAAACCTGATACTGACCTGCAAATTGCAAAAAACGTAAGAAAATTTGAATTTTGCGGGCTGGCCTGAAGCTATCGCCATAAGACAAAGAGTTTCAGATTGAGCAGCCCTGAAAAATATACGTAGAGCTTTGAATTACTACCTACATTGTATTGTTGTGACTATGAAGTGTTTTCCTCTGTAATCCGTGGCGCGACATGGCGTCTTTGTGTTTTTTTTTGTATACACTTTAGAACAGTCGAATTTCCTTTTGCGCCTTTATTCCGTAAATTTTTTTTTCGTTCATTCTGTGATTTGTAATTAAAGGATCTTTGGGAGGTGAAAAAGAATATGTCCGAGCTTTGTTGTTTATAAGGAAGGGGATGTCACGTTACACCCAGAAACAAAATCAGGTTAAAAAAATTGTCTATGACTTATAGATTGCTGCTCTTAAAACGCTGAAGGAAAACATCGTGAGATAGCAAAAAGTCGAACACATGTGACATCTAAAAACCCGCATTGACCCCGTGTGGTAGATTATAAGCGCACTCCATCTTGAAGAGACCAAAGGGGCTTAAAAAGGCCACTTTGGTAGAATCATAACAGGATAACATTATGAATTGTAATGGACAGTTAACTGTTAAGGTAATCGTATCAAACCCGATTGGTGAAGTATTTTTCAGTTATTTTTTTTTTGTCTTTGCTAAAATACCAATCAATCCAATCCAAATCCAATCCCAATCTCTTTGATTATACCTACGTAGTACAGCGAAAAAAAGATAAACACGGACTGTCTTCGCCGTATTATGATTGATAATGTTAGCCTTTTATGATTATGCCAAAGTGGCCTTTTTAGGCCCCAAGGCCTGTGTTCTAGCAGTGGGAACATAATATTATAGGCTGATTATGCTTAAGCTGTAGCTTAATCTTCAGATCTCGTGTTGTTAGCTCGTATAATAAGATCATATAAATATCAACAACTATTTAAGATAAGTTGATAGAAATATCAACCAGCCATCAGAATAAATTGTCAAAACATTTGAAAAGGTTTTCCGTAAATGTCTACGTCAGATTGTATGCGTTACTATGAGCAGCAGTATTGTGTGTAAAGCTATATTGACAGAATGTGCGTGTATCGTTACGTCCGGCGATAAACCCTAATTTGACCAGCTATTATCGGCGTTCGCCACACAAATGTGGCCAGCCAAATTATGTTATTGGTTGGCGGAATTTAGCGCTTGTTTAATGCGTTAAACCTTGGCTTACCTGCATCCATTGTTTTATGATGCCTATGTACGTCACTTCCTCTTGGGTTTATATTATTATTTTAAGCTTCTGAACCGTCTACTCACTTATTTCTTAACTCAAGATTGATAACAAAACAATAGGCACATCGCCTCAACTATAAATAAATACATGTAGCAGTCAATGGCAATCCAAGTGACCTCTTCGCTGCTCCTGACGATGCCGTGGAAGTGGCGAAGATTCAGGACAACAATATTTGAAATACTGTCGTGCCAGCGACAGTGAATAATAAGTATGTAATGCAAATCCTAGATTTATTTTTTATATTTTTGGCAGTTCTCACGAAAAGATAAAAGTTCTAGAGCAAAACTTCATAGAAGTAATATTATTCTACCTTACATATCTCGCTCCAAATACTCCTCTTTTAGCCATGCCCTTCAGTCGCACATTACTTAGCGCGCTAATTTGAACGCACTTACCCGTAGCCAACGGCTACGCTACACAATTGACCAGAAGCTATTACTGTCACGTCAGTGATCTCAATAAGGTCGTCGGAGTATTGTCGATCGCCCATAGTTCGTGGTGAAGGTATTAGGGCCCATGAATAGACGGCCAATCACCAATTAACGGACACAATGACAATCCAATTTTCTGCTATAGGGGAATTGTTGTTCATAACAGAAGCTCCTTGATATTGTTAAGAGTGTATTGTATTAATTAAAACACCAGTTTTAATTAATTAAAATGTAATATTGAATGTTATTTATGGAGCTTACTTGTTATATCAGGTGGAGACTTCAAAATTAAGATAGAAAAGGACGACGCGAAGGTCCGACGCGATTTTGGTAGAGAAGTTTCCATGAAGTCTTCATAGCAATAGTTTTACTAGAGTCGCGTCGCGCTGACGCGTCGCGTCTGTCTGTGGGAGCCTAAATAAAGTATAAAATTTATTAATTTGGCTAAATCGGTATAACTTAATACATAAGTGCCCCAGTTTGCGTCAAATAAGTGACTGTTTCACTATATGTCAAGCAATTGTTTGACGCTCACTTTTAGCAGGACTATGTAGTGAAATGATAATATTATAACGTGATTTTCTGACGAATCGTTCTTGAGGAAAATGCTAGAAATATACGATCAAACAGGCTGAAATAACCAAATATTTATAAAACACTAGAGCATCTGCCCAGACTTACGAATATATTTCGCAGAAGCACAGCTTGTTAATGTTTAAGACAGCTCGTTTGTTAAGCTTCCATAAACTTTACGGTTTTTTCATGGTTTCTAAAGTGGAATGGGCTATGTATTATCACGTTTTATCACCAAGGGAACAAAGTTTATGTATATAGGATGGCAGGGACATTGACGCGCAACCTGTTACCATGGATTCAGTAAAGAAACATGATTCTGAACCCGTCTGCGTTAAAATTTTTTTGACGGATATTAAAAAAAAATCGCTATAGGTAGATACTATACATTTTGACCGCCGCGTAGTAGGTATTGCGCTTTTCTATGAAACATCAGATTTTTTTATGAAAACCGACGAAAAATTTGTACAACCTGTTACCATGGATTCAGTAAAGAAATATGATTCTGAACCCGTCTGCGTTAAATTTTTTTTGACGGATATTAAAATAAGTTCGCTATAGGTAGGTACTATACATTTTGTCCGCCGCGTAGTAGGTATTGCGCTTTTCTATGAAACATCAGATTTTTTTTGAAAACCGACGAAAAATTTGTACACTAGGGAGTTTAGAATAGTGTGCTGAATTCATGGTTACAGTTTGTGAGGCAATGTTCCTGCCACCCTGTATAATTTCCTTTTGAGAGAAGTAGACCCCTAGGATGCAAATAGTTAAACATGCATCCTAACGAACTATTTCTTAATTTAATATAGCAAAGTGCGTGTCTGGGTTTGAACTCACGACCTAAAGTCGTAAATCGCGGCCGTTACCACTGGGCCACCACTGCTCTTAATCTTCGTATACAAGATAAAAAATCAATTGCCGTACGTTAGTCTCGCAAAACCTTGAAAATTACTACATCGATTGTGATGCAACTTTGGTAAGTTGTGTGCGTAGAAGGTCCCTACCAAAAAACAAAGGAATAAATAAAAGGCATCGCAATGCATACCGGGCATTAGCTAGTTTAATATAATTCTTCATAATTTAAACTGTCTTGACTCATAACACAATAACATCAATTACGTACAACGGAAAATGAGGTTTCTAAGCGGAAGGACAAAATTAACAGCAACAATTTAGTTAATTTCCGTTGACCACTTCAATCAAGATTAAGCGGGTGTCAAACTGTACTAATCTACATTAACTTCATAAAGCATAATAATTGAGTATAGGCTTAACCTCAATTGTACTCACTACAGAATATACTAACTAGTAAAGTATTTTCATCTCACGAAGCGACACTCGCTTTACTTGTGTTAACCAAGTGTACAAACACGCAGTGAATGTGTGCGCGAAGACGAATAGTGTCAGCACATAAAACACAAACGCAAATACTAAAGTCTAAACTAATTTCAACCCAGGGTTCAGAATCATGTGCGAATACTATCGATTACCTATTACCATGTATTCGCCATCTTTATTAGTAAAGATGGCGAATACATGGTAATAGGTTATCCCTGCCACCCGTTATATTATAATCAATGTTGCTATTAGACAATAGATTATACTCGTATATTAGGTAGGTACCTACCTACCTTCACATTCGCACTAATAAACTTTACTTTAAGTTTTGTATGATCCGTTCCCACAGACAAATCGTAAAAACGGTTTTATGAGGCTAAGTCGTTTTACGAGTACAACTCCAATGTAAATTCTTTATCTATCAATATTTATTATATACTAACAATAAAACTGATACCCCATACTTCCCGTGGGTGTCGTAAAAGGCGACTAAGGGTCGTACCGGAGAATGGGCAGCAGCGTTCTCTATGCATTCCACCACCATACTATACTGCGATCGCCAACCCGCCTGCCAAGCGTGGCGTTTATGGTAAACCCCCCCATTTTGGGGGAGGCCTATGACCAGCAGTGGACGTCTTTCGGCTGAAATGATGATGATGAATAAAACTGAAGAGTTTCTTTGTTTGAACGCGTTGATATCTGGAACTACCAGTCGGATTTGAAAAATTATTTTTGCATGTGATAGCTCATTTCTTGAGGAAGGCTATGGGCTAATTAACATCACGCTAGGTCCCTGAGGTGCCGAGCAAAAAAAATAAAAGTCAGAAAGAACGCTAAGCGAAAATGAAGTAATAGTGCGGGCAGGCGAATGGCGATGAGACGGGGTGAGTCGGAGGTACAATAAATTTCACCCGGACGAAGCAGAAGCTTGAAGCTTGCTTGCTTTAAAGCGCGGTCGCGGGCAGAAACTAGTATTATTATAATATTACAAACGTCTGTTACGCTTTTTAGAAAAAATGAGCTCAGCGGATCGTTATGAAATTTGACAGATTTAGCCTGGGACTTGGAGAAGGAAATAGCCTACTTTTCATCCTGGATCGCAGAGGAAGTCGCGAGCAACAGCTACAGTTTTTTATGAATTAATAAATAATAATAGATACTACAATAAACTAGTAATCATCATCATCTGCCTCGCCTTTTCCCAACTATGTTGGGGTTGGCTTCCAGTCTAACCGGGTGCAGCTGAATACCAGTATTCTACATGGAGCGATTGCCTATCTGACCTCCATAACCCAGTTACTGTGCAATACGATACCCCTTGGTAAGATTGGTTGTCAGATTTTCGGGCTTCTGACTCCGTAACGACTGTCGAGATCGAGATCCACGAATGACAGCCGGGACCAACGTCATAACGTGCTTTCTGAGGCACGGAGGGGTATTTCGGTACGTAAAGAAGGTCACCCATCCACAGACCAACTGCGGAAACTTAACCTGATCGATCGACCTATGCGGCTGTTATTATTTAGCCACGGACCCCTCTACAATAAACTAGTAATAATAATAATATTAAACTATAATCGTGATCTATTACATTAATCAGATGTCAATCAGCAGCCAATGCCACACAATTATCGTCAAAGTTAATTAATGGAGTTATTGCTTTGACACACCCAGCAGATTGTTCACATCGTAAATATCGTTGTTGTTATTATTTATGGACTAGCTTCCGCCCGCGACTCCGTCCGCGCGGATGTCGGTCTTCGCGTGGATGGTTTATTTCTCCATTTTGAGTAACTCTGACAATGACATCTTATAAATATCTATTGGACCCAAATACGGCTAAGCCTATAATAATTAAGGAGATCCCTCTATTGAGCTACTGCTGTTGAGCTCGCGTTCTGTAGTAAGAATTTTTTCATAGTAATTCCGACCTTGATAAGTAGCATGTAGCAGTAAATTACTGACAATGACGAAAAGTTTGCAATAATAAAAAAGTGATCGTGACAATGCGACAGAAAGTTAATTGAGAGCTTCAGCATACACAACATTGTTAGTGAGCTCGTCCGGAATATGAACATGAAGATTTCTTGGACTGCTCACATGGGAAAGAGCTACGTAAAGTTGCCCGTGTGAAAAACAACTCGCGGTAAGATCTACGCCAGCAACTCCTAGGATCTGACCTTGAGCCTTATTTATTGTCATGGCGTAACACAAAGCTACAGGAAACTGTATTCTCTTAAATTGAAATGGAAAATTATCCACTACGGGTAATGCAACGTGTGTTCTACAGAACAACGTCTATGAATAAAACCGAAAAATAAGATTTTTTTTTCTACGTATTTTTCCAGGATAAAAAGTATCCTATTTTATGCCCAGGATAATAAGGTATAATTATACCAAGTTTCATCGAAATCAAACCGTTAGTTTTCACGTGATGCCTGCATATACAGACAGACAGACAGACAGACAGACAGACAAAAAATTTTTTAATCACATATTTGGGTTTGGTATCGATCCAGCAACACCCCCCGCTATTTATTTTTTCAATATTTTCAATGTACAGAATTGACCCTTCTACAGATTTATTATATGTATAGATTACGCAATCATCATGCGAATAGTTTACTTGAATTAGGTATTACTGCTTTTTATCTGTTTGCAGTTATAGAGTTCCTAAAAGTGCGGTTTGAAAATGTGTTGAGGTAGGTTGGCAAGCGCGCTGATGGCCCAACCAGTTCAACCACGTTCATAGCTTAATTTATGTTTTTGAGCAGACCAATTTTTCAAATTGATTAAGCACCTTTGCTTAATCAATTTGAAAAATTCGTCTATAGGCAATTTCCTCCAAAGCCCTCGAATTGTCAATGAAAGTGTGTTTCGCAATTAGAGTGAAGCAATACCAGCTTTAACACTTTTGAGGACAGTTAACGCCCCTCGACGTAATAACAATAAAACTTCTATTGTGTCTCGTTCAGTGTCCTTCAATGTGTTAAGGTCATAGCACACGTATCAAACCGGAAAGGGATCGGCACCGTATCAACTCGAGCCGTTCAGTATTCTTTGTATGAAATTCCCTACTGCAACGCACACTAATCGGAATCGTAACGTAATCGCCTCGCCTCGGGTGAATCTCACGAACCGCAGCGCGGTGTGTTACGGCTCGTCGTCTCTGCGCTTACGGATCGTCGTCCCCGGGCTTACGTCTCTCCGTACCCGAGATTACGTCTCTTCGTCCACCCTTGCCCCTCTCACCCCTCCGGCCTGTCTGCTGCGCAATCAACCAGCGGTCGGCGAGCCGTAAGCGCGGCGTCGCCTAGCCGTAGCCGAGTCGACGTATCGGAGCTTCTGATCCGCTTTGGTTACGTGCTTACGTTAGGTTGACGGCGAGGCGAAAGGCGTCACCTTACGTCAAAAAGTTGCCAACCAAAGTGTCAAAGTTGGCAGTAGAATTTTAGGTACAGCGCAGTATTTCCCAAACGAACCGTGTCCCTAAGAGCCTGGCTACTGCAGTGCTGATACGGATGGCGAACAAATAAACCACCAACCAGGGGCAGCAACTAACAATGACTTTAACGGTTGCCTAGAGTCAGCTAAACTAAAAGGTAAAAGCAGTACTCGGCCACCGCTGCTCTTAGTTAGATTAGGTTATTAAATTTTTATTTTAATAATTTATAGTTTATTTTATATTAGAAGTTTGTACATATTAGATAATAAAAATTAATGAGTGAATGAAATGATCTTTATAGCTTCGAACCTCTTTTCTTTCCGTGGAGAAATTCTCATGGATACCCTCCGTCTGGGGAGAACGGAGGATTATGTCGGACTCTCACCGAATAAAACCTCACTGTTCCTTCTACTACCATATACCGGGGGCCCGGGAGATACAAGTACATTCGCCACACTCCCGACAGGTCTCAGCCCGCCATACCTAGCGGGTCCCATCACCAAGTGCGGCCGGTCCCACGACCGAACGTCCTCCTATAAAGGCGCGCCTGGAACACTGCGTGCCACTTCTTCAGGCCGCTTGTATCGTCCTTTGTTTTCACCGGACAACGGGCCGTTTTTTTTTCGTCGATTTGCGGTGGTGTATGGTTTATAATGAATGTGTGCACATGCATCGGACTCAGGTCCGGCGAACAAGTTACGTCGGATGCACCGCCGCCTCCCCTCGGCGCAACGGAAACAGGACGAAAAACGGACGTATACAAGCGGCCTTAGGCCTGACTGTTCAAGCGACAATACAGCCCCAGTTTCGCAGCCCGAGCTTCAAACCCCTAAAATTACACACGTAGGTATTACATATTTCATTTATATAATACATGGGAAAATATTTCAACAATTTATATTGATTGTAACATTTTCCCTCTTGCATGACCCGGTTCAATAAAACCGGATGTAATGATGACTGTACATTGATTCGGGAAATATTTAACGATAATCGCACTCTTCCGGAATTATTTATTTATAGTAACGGTTTCATATTCCTCATTTAAAAAATGAATGTATTATCCACACCAAATGTTTGTATTTGTATGGTGGATTGTATTGTGCGAGTTTGTCAAAAAATGGATTTTGACAAAAAAATTCACCGGACAAAAAAGTAGGCCCTACACATCAGCAGTAGGTTGGAATTTGAGCTTTTGAATTTGAGCGGGCCAAACCGAGTTTCATTCGAATAAGGCTGCCCGCCCACGTCAGACTTTTTGTAGTACCGATAATCGGGCCGATTTTACCTCCGATTCTTATGACCGATTTTGTGACCGACTCAACGTACACGTCCGTCACTTTGTCTTCAACACAACGTCCTTCCCTAGCAAGTGCATGCGGCCGACTGTCGGTGAGTAGTGTGCGTTAACTGTATGCGTTAACGCACACTACTCACCGACAGTCGGCCCTTGACTGCACTTGCTAGGGAAGGACATTTTTCCGAACGTTCCATTTTTCACCGATAATCGGATCGGTCGGGATGCGCCGATTTTATTTCTGACCTACTTTTTGTAGGACGTGTGCGTTGCACTATTGCTACCAGTGTGTTCTATTTTTCTCCTACAAAAAATCGGTCACCAATTATCGGACGTAGGCGGGCAGCCTAAGGCTAAGAACTCACGGAGCGATTTTCGCCCGCAAACGCCGCGGTCGTGGATCTGCGGTTTTATTTCAAAACTCACGAGACCGGTTATTCGCGCGGTTACGCGGCCGCCGCGGTTGCGATCATCGCCCGCAAACGTGGCGGGCGATGATCGCAAGATTGCAAGACGGGCGGTTAACGATCAGTTGAGGTCCAGACCGCCATGGACACACACCAGAAACGAGCCGTTGCGTTATACTTACTTCACAGAAGAATTAAAAAAAGAAGGCCCAAAAGGTTCTGGGTGCATCCACTGATTAAGGACAGAGATCGTTATCGATCGTTATCGTTACCGGCCCCCGCGGTCGCCCGCCAACCGATCGCAAAGCGCGCGGGCGCCACCCGCCGAGGCTGCGGG
The DNA here is from genome assembly GCA_916614155.1 of Mesoligia furuncula. NCBI lineage: Eukaryota > Metazoa > Arthropoda > Insecta > Lepidoptera > Noctuidae > Mesoligia > Mesoligia furuncula. The sequence goes on from OU744798.1 coordinate 15,493,669, forward strand.
TAACCGCGGCCCGCGCGATTCTACTAGTCGCCCGCCGGTACAGCGGGAGCCGCATACAACCGCGTAAACCGCGGGCGTAAAACGCGTCGTGAAATGTGCTTTAATTTTTTATATAAATATTTGCATTCTACAGAAGCTGCGGGCCCGCAACCGCAGCGGACGTGGGCGAAAATCGCTCCGTGAGTTCTTAGCCTAAGAGGCCTGAATTGCATAACACACGATCAATTAGGTACAATCTGAATAATTTTGAAGGATATTGCTAAAGGCTCCTTCAAACAGGCGCAACACGCGATAAAATCGCGCGCGACACAAAGGCACCGCAAGTCGCGCAACGAGCCTTTGTGTCACGCGCGATTATATCGCGTGTCGCGCCTTTTTGTAGGAGCCTTAATTCGTTGCTCATTATGTTCGAAAAGTTTTCAAGTCTGCTCAACAACGTAAATAACGCAATTAATGTTGTAGAACTGTCAAAATGACAGCCATTGCTACTGTCAGTGTGTTTCGCTATTAGTTACCTCGCAGCTTATAGATACTGGTTTTGTGATCGGGGCACCCAGTTTTCTTCAGGGCATCAATCATGCCCACCAGCCAACCAGCGCTGTGGCTCTGTCTCGCACAGTGTCACAAACAATATGCTAGGCACCGCTATCACCGCCTAGCATAATATTTGTGACACCACAAACATTATGCTAGGCGGTGGTAGCGGTGGATGTGACACATACCAACTTTCCCCCCAACTTAATTTTTTTGCGATTGTGATTTTTATAAGCGTCACTTTTTGTACAAATAAATTAATTTTCTTTCTTTCTATCTTTCATTCATAAACCAGTCCATCTTCAGCAATGAATGTATTTCAATGGGCTGAAATCATTATTTTATTATTGTGAACCAAACAATGAGATTTTACTTCCGTTTCCATATAAAAATATAAGGAAATATATAACTCTTTGGAGATAATGCAATTTATAAAATACGTTAATGTCAATGGCATTAACATTTAATAGAGCCTGGACTGACCACATATCTAATGGATAGTAAGACTGATAGCCGTCAGGACAAGGACTTTTAAAGTGCATTTAAAAATGTCATGCCATTATCTTCTACGATAGGAACCGATATAAAACATTATTTTTATTTGACTGTCAAACTTTGCGGTTTGGCATTACTCGTATTATTGAAAGATAGATTAGTATAAAGCTGTGTCCATAATTGTGCGCATCATGCAATGCAGTATATTGTGTGTAAAGGCTCCCGCAGACGGACGCGGCGCGACGGTGCGACGCGGTTCTGGTAGAAAAATTGTTCTACTAGAGTCGCGTTACACTATAGCGTCGGGCATGTCTGCGGGAGCCTTGAAGCTAATCAGTTAAATTAGACTTTTTGTGATGTAATTTCATCGCGCGATGGCTGAGCATGAGCGGTCCAAATTAGCTCATTTTGCTGTTATACATGTGTAGTTGTGTTCCTACCATTAAAACAGTGAAATATTAAATCACCTTTTAATAATAAAATGCATGACATTAAAAATTCATTAATGCAAGCTCGTGATAGCTTAATGCTATTAATAAGATACTAAGATAAATTTATTTCCGTGTTTCAAATAATAATAAATTCAAGTTCTTTGTCGCTTTAGGTAGGTATACATTACACATTCAATTTTAATGTGTAGACTTAGGTAGTGATATTTTTTAAAAGAAAATTTGAAATAGGACTGAGTTCACATATTGTATCATAAACACAGAAACACGCACACATCGCAGACAATACCAACATGTTGAAAAAATCCAACACAGAAAACACTATTTACATCCTATCCTACTAATATTCATCGTCATCTGCCTAGCCTCTTCCCAACTATGTTGGGGTCGGCTTCCAGTCTACCCGGATGCAGCTGAATACCAGTATTTAAAAAATCTGTATATATAAAATTCAAAGTCCTGACTGACTGATTGACTGACTGACTGATATATCAACGCACAGCCCAAACCGCTGGACCTAGAGACTTGAAACTTAGAAGGTGTGTTTTTTGTGAAGAGTAAGTATCCACTAAGAAAGGATTTTTGGGAATTCAACCCCTAAAGGGTTAAAATAGGGGATGGAAGTTTATATGAAAGTCCGACAGTTTTGAAGTTAGGATCTTCTAATTTTGTATTTAGGCTGACAATTGAAAATTAATTTATACGTGTCTCAGCGTTTTTGATATGTCCACCCCCGAAGGGTTAAAAAGGGGGGTGAAGTTGTGTATAGAAAGTCATTAATTTCCGACGTAAAAATCACTAAATTTATTATCTAGGCATATGATTGGAAGCTAACACAACGGTGTTGTTAGAATTACATCCATTAAGGGGGTGAAAAGGGGGATGAAATTTTGTCCTGACTGACTGATATATCAACGCACACCCTAAAACGCTGGGTAGAGAAATTAGTTTTGGAGGGTGTGTTCTTTGTGAAGAGTAGATATACACTAAGAAGGGGTTTTTGGAAATTTAACCTTTAAGGGGTGAAAAGAGGGGATTTTGTTTGTATGAAAAATTTTATTCCTTGAGTTCATAACCATGAAACTTGGCACGAATACTTATATAAATAAATTATGAAGTTTGGCTTTTTTTTTTCTAAACTACCCCCTGAAGGGGGATTGGGAGGTGTCAGTTTGTATGGAAGAATTTTAACGCGTGGTCCGATTAACTCGAAACTCATTATTTATACTTAAGACCGAAAATAAAGAATAACGTGTATCATGGTTTTTCGAAAATTTACCCCTCACGGGGTGAAAAGTTAATTTTATAGGGGAAGACTTTACTGCGTGGCTTGATTAACTCGAAAATTGGTATAAACAATCTTTGAGTCGAGTAATGAACACATCCCAAACAATTTTACGAAATTCCACCCCTGTAGGGGTGAAAAACGGGGATGCAGTTTATAAGAAAAATCTTATTCATTTGGTTAATAAACTTGGCAAGAATACTTGCCTAAGCAAGTAATAAAGTTTATCATTATTCGTTTATCAAAACACCCCAACACCCCTTGTGTTGGTGTGTAAAAGTTTGTGTGGAAGAATTTTAACGCGCGGTCCGATTTACTCGAAACTCAGTATTAATACTTTTGACAGAAAATAATTAATAATAACAGCCGCACAGATCGATCGATCAGGTTACGCAGGCTACGCTTGCCGCGGTTGGTCTGTGGATAGGTGTCCATCTTTACATACCGTGACCTCTCCGTGCTTCAGAAAGCACGCTAAGCCGTTGGTCCCGGCTGTCATTCGTGGATCTTTGACAGTCGCTAGGGGTGGTCAGAAGCCCGAAAATTTGACAACCAGTCTTATCAAGGGGTATCGTATTTGGGTTGTGGAGGTCAGATAGGCAGTCGCTCCATGTAAAATACTGGTACTCAGCTGCATCCCGTTGGGCTGGAAGCCGACCCCAATATGGTTGGGAAAAGGCTAGGCAGATGAAGAATCAATAGTAAGTGTATGGGGTTTTCAAAAATTATTGACCCCTGACGGGACAAAAAGTGGTAATTCGATTTATAAGGGGATTTTAATGAGCGCCTTGATAAACTCAAAAAAAATGGTACAAATAAATTTGGACTTGAAACTTGGCACAAATAATTATAAAGTTCGATTTTTTTTGGAATTCTAAACTAACCCAAAGGGGAGATTAGGGGTGTCAAATGTAGTATGGAAAATTTTTAATGCGCGATCAGGCAGAATTTTATTACGAGGCTTGATTAACTGGAAAATTGGTATAAATAATCTAGATTATGTTTAGAAATTCCATCCCTATGGGGATAGAAAGAGGGGATACAGTTTATATGAAAAATCTTATTCATTTGGTTAATAAATTAAAAACTTGGCAATATTTGGGTCAGTAAATAATAAAGATTGTCACTTTTAGTTTAAAAAATCCCTTACAGAGGATTTGGGGGGTGACAAAGTTGATGGATTAGAAAAATATTTAACCCGCTGTCGGATTAACTCGAAACTCGGTACTACTAAAACAAAAAATACCTACTTAAAAAAAGTGATTTAGTGTTTTTCAAAAATTGACTCCTACTAAGGTGGAAAATTCTACTGCTTGCTTCCATTAACTAGAAAATGGTTAATGTCTTTGAGTCAAGTTATGAACACATCCCAAACGATTTTTCAAAATTACTCTCCAGGGGGGATAAAAAGTTGGGATACAGTTTATTTGAAAAATCTGATCCCTTTGAGCTATAAACTAAAAAATTGGCCCGAATAAGCGAAGCCGCGGGCAAAATCTAGTTTAGATATAAATATATCTAAACTAGATTTTGCCCGCGGCTTCGCTCGCGTTAAGTATTATTTAAAAATAACTAATACATTTACATCCTCCATCATCCTTTATTTTATCCCCATGGGGGTTGAATTTATCAAAATCCTTTCTTAGGGGATGCCTACGTCATAACATCTACCTGCATGCCAAATTTCAACCCGATCCCTCCAGTGATTTGGGCTGTGCGTTGATAGATCACTATGTCAGTCAGTCACCTGTGAGTTTTATATATTTAGATAAATGATAAAAATCATAAACATACATTTTCGAAATTATAAGAGGAAAGTACGAATTTCACGCGGACGAAGTCGCGGGCAGAAGCTAGTAATATTATAAATGTGAAAGTTTGTGAAGATGTTTGGATGTTTGTAACTCAATCACGCGTAAATCGTAAACCGATTTAGATGAAAATTGGCATATAGATAGACCATTTCCTGGATTAACACATAGGATACTTTTTATCCCGATATTCCCACAGGACCGAAACTTACGCGGGTGAAATCGTGGGGCGCTGCTAGTTTTAAACATAAGGATAACATTTCATGAGTTATCATGCAAACGCGCTCAGATTTACAAAGAAAATGAATGAATTTGTGTAGGTAGGTATAACCACTAAAGTGCCATGTAATCACAACAAAAGACAAGAAATCAATTAGCTATTCAAAGATCAAAGGCAGCTTGAATTCATCACAATTTGACAGTTCACGGTCGGTCACGGTTTTAATAGACAAGGTCGTACTCCCACAATGGGATTGTTTGTCTATGGTGAGGAAATGCCGGTAGTAATCTGTCGAATGCTCTTGTGCGCTAAACGATCTGTGTTATTTGACGGCGTTGCTAAGTAATCGGATGATTAAGTACCAATCATGGCGGCTAATGAGCAAAAAATTTGTTTCGGTTGCGTAATTTTTCCTATATTTTTGGACGATTTTCGGCTGATGTGATGATGATGATGATGGTTTTAGATTAAGCGAGATGTAAAGTGCAGCTTTGTCATGTTTTAAGATGTTGATTTGTAATTTTTGACATTTTAATTTTGACCGTCACACACACATTCACAGAACACAAAATGGCGATGTTTAGAGTACCTACTCAGTAGAAAAGAAAAGTTGTCAAATGAGAAATGTTAGGTATAAAATTGAAAGGTGATTGATACACGATTGCCTCGGTGTCTTTAATAAAATGCATGATTTTAGCCATTGACAAAAAATACCTGAGTAACACGTAAGTTTTTGTGCAGTCTATTATCGTACTTGCTAAAATCTCAAAACTTATAAATCATTGTGGTCTGATGGGTACCTAAACAATTATTTTCAAGTCATAATTTTGTTTTTTTTTTGTTAAAATCTTTTTGTTGTTCTAAGAATTACTTGACAGGCTTTAACACTTTAGCCTTTTAGTCATGTTTTTTATGTAATGTTCCGTAAAACTATTTTTACCTTATGTAAAAATAGAAATATTAGTTAGTTTATAATATAACCTGTTTATGTACTTGTGTACCTATTTAATTTATAATTCATTATATATTTTTTATTATTATTGTTTACTCCTGTTAAACAGACCTCCTGCCATCTTATCACTATAGGTACCAGCCTTGGTTGACTGGTAGAAAATGCCTAACGCCTACGTAACTTTTTTTTTTTGTTTGGGAAATCATCAAATGATCTCTCCCGTTCTGGGCGGAGCGGAAAGGAGTGTCAGACTCTTACTGACTAAAACCCACCCGTGTTCCTTCCTTAGCCCTTTATGTTCTGGGCCAGCGGTAACCCTTTCGTACAATCCCGCTGACCCGGCAGCCGCCTTCGTACCTTAATGTGTGCGAGAAGTTTAAATAAACAAATAAATATTGCTAACAATTCTTTTCCTGATTAATCTCGGGTTAACTTTTATTTATCGCTTCAGAATTTAAACCTCCAATAAGAAAACCTTTGTTTCGTTTGCAAAGAAGATACAAGATTTAAATTTATTCTGTCCACACGGTTGCACCGACACGATCAGTAAAAGAAAAAACGAAATGCAGGAGTCTCGTAAATCGGCACGTAGGTACGAAGTTTAGCTACATTCTGCTGCAATTTCGATACACCTTCGTGCTGGCGATGCAGCAGGCAGATAACTCAGGTATTTTGGGACAGTATGCAATCATTTGCAAAATAATCGTGTGTCGTTGTAATGTGATTGTTATATACAGACGCCAGCACATCAAGCTATCCGAAACTGTCAAATTTTCTCAATCAACTTTGAACCTTATGATCTAGCGAAAAAGTTGAAAATCTATTTAAGAAATTTGACGGACTGTAGTAACTTGATGTGCTGGCGCCTACTAGTATTTCACTCTAGCAGCTTGTCTAAAGCTTCACTTTCACTCGAAGTGGAACGTTTGTACAAGTCAAAAGTGAAAAATTAATTCATTAGAGAACCGTTCTAACGATGTTGGATTTCAGTACTCGCCATCTTTCACTCGCGCTCCGAACAGGTGAGCGTTTGAACGCTCATTTCTATTTAATTTTAGCGGTGTCGTGTGAACGTGGGATAAAACAAAAACGAACGAAGCGTGTTATATCAGCCGATATATTACCAATTACAAAACCGTAAGACGTTGGTCCCGGTTGTCATTCGTCGATCTTTGACAGTCGTTACGGGTACAACCCGTCCGACTTAGGTGTGCACCTCGCTGGAATGCGTTTATGCGCGAAAATTTTATATTTATCATATTTATCATTACGATAAAAACTATACATGCAAGCATGTTGAAAAAAAAATCGTAAAAAATATTTTTACGAAGTTAACCTTTTTTTTCAAACAATACGGCAGAGTAACGTCACAGCGCCAGGTGCACCGGGTTGTAGTCAGAAGCCCGAAAGTCTAACAACCAGTCTTACCAAGGGGTATCGTATTACCCAGTAACTGGGTTGTGGAGGTCAGATAGGCAGGCTCCATGTAATTAATTAGTATATAATTAATGTATGCAAAATATTGTAAAACATTTTAAAAGAATAACGGTGGAGTTTCTTGAGCATTCTTATCCATACGAAAACTACCTTTTGGAATGGGCGACTAGAATCAATTCTATTTAATCGTAATTTTTGGTGTTCAAAAGTGCCTTTTATGTGCCTATTTGAAATAAATGTTTTGACTTTGACTTTGTAAAAATTCTGATATTCAGTTGCATCCGGTTAGACTGGAAGCCGACCCCAACATAGTTTAGAAAAGGCTAGGCCATCTAGGCAGATGATGATTAGTGTCAGCTACGCAGATGCAACTTTGAATATGGTATTGTATTGAATTAACCATTAAAGTGATTTGAACTGGCAACTAAAATGAATGATTAATATCGACCGTTGTTGAATTTCATAATGTGATTAATATAATATATTAATACTAATATTTCTGTAGTACTTGCACATTCCATTACAATAACGAATCCAGTAGGTACAACAATAGCAGTCCTATGGATACTAATGAAGGCTTTGCTTGCGATACAAACATGTCATTGTAATAGGATATTGTTTTGATCAGCTATGAACATTGAAGTTTCGACACTAATTATTTCGGCTTATTAGTCGTTCCGCACGAAAATAATAGATATATTATTTAAAAGTGTCGACTCGCCCGTTTCGGGCGAGTAAATTCGTGCAAATCGACCAATAAGCCTTTATTTCATTCGTTATCATTATCAGGCTTCGCAACGGTAATTAGGTAGGTACTTTGTGATAAGCTTTCAAAATAAAGCCTGTTTATTCATGGACAGATTATGAAATTATTTTCAATTCATTATTTCTGCTTTCAGTGCCACGATGTTATGTTTATAGTGCAATACTGTTCATTGAAGTTAATCCACACTTAAAATGTTACAATTATTTAGTTATATTTCAATAATGACCGGCTTCAAATTATTCAACAATGACCGGCTTCCATCGACCATTGGTCGTTGCCGGCTTCAAATTATTCAACAATGACCGGCTTCAAATTATTCAACAATGACCGGCTTCAAATTGTTCAACAATGACCGGCTTCAAATTATTCACAATGCAGCGAGATAATTGGTTAGCATACTAACAGTAGCAATGGCTTTAATTTATATCTTATACATCGTAAACACTGCAATATTCATTGCAGTGTTTACGATGTTGAGCAAATACAATTTTCGAACATTATGAAGCAATGCATTAGCAATACCCTTCGAAATGATTCAGATTGTGATTGATAGTGTGTTACGCAGTTGGGGTGCAGCGGTGCTATTCTGTGAAAATCTCATCGTGAAAACTTAGGTGAAGTGAGCGTGGAGTGAGCTGTTCAATAGTGTCAGTTCCTAGCAAAAACTAACTCACTTCACCTAAGTTTTTACGGTGAGATTTTTATAGAATCGGCCTACCTGCATTGTAAATAATCATATTATCTGGTATTGTTTGAAGTACACAATCGTGTAGGTAAACGCCCTGCACATTACTAAGTAACTAATTATAACATCAGTAACGGACGGATGGATGACCCCTGTTACACAGGATTTTCCTAGCATATGGCTATGGCTATTTGCACAAATTCTCCTTCAAATCAAATTAACCTTTTTTAAGTTACACAGTTCGACATAAGCAATTGTTTTTCTATTGTGTCTCTAATTACGGCATTCGATGAGTTAATTGTCACTCTGCTGTATCTGGGTACTTTTTATGTCAAAAAAATATCTTATTACTTAAATTATGAAATACGCATGTATTTATTTTATGGATAGGAAAACAGGCTGACAATCTATCATAGAGCATCACTACTATACGTAATATACAGTGAAGTATAGTAGTGAAGTAGTGCATCTCTCGGCAAAAAAAAATGAGATTTTCATATGGCAATGTCAATCCATATGAAGATCACTATTTTTTTTTGCCATGAGATTCTGGTAGACCTATAGTAATTTTGTCGCTTTTCTGAATCAGAGTGTGTTTGTTTGTCAACGTGGGTAAAATGGTTAATGTGTTCATTTTATGTTTTGTTATCTTCTTAGCGTATCGTTGTAAAAAGTCATATAATACAGGAAGTGTATAATAGGTATGTTTAGCCCAAATTTCAGCTATGCGAACTGCACTCACTGACGCAGTCATAAGGTCATCAAGTGTCTGGTCACTACTGTGTGACAGGGCAGGCGCTGTAAGATGGAAGGTGAGCCATTTCATTGTTACTGTGCCTCACTAATTCAAAATTCACATTGGTTATCAGTCTATCTATCTAGCTTACCTACTACCTAACTACGCAACCAAGTTAGGCCCCACTAACATTATCGTTTACGGTAATTATTGACATCGCTATGAAACTAGCAAACAGCTAGTTACTGCAAAATCAAGCACTTAACGCGTCCATGAGAGGGTTAAAATAAACGCTTACCGGGCCTGGCCCGTGTACCCTTAAGCTGCGCTTACACAGCCATTATTTTTAGCAATTATTGTCCGCCAACAGTTGCCGTAGGTGGTTGGGGCAATTAGTGGAACAAACTAGTTTAATTACTCTTTTTTAGGATTTTGTACCTCAAAAGGAAAAAACGGAACCATTACAAGATCACTTCGTTGTCCGTCTGTCAAGACCCTTTTTCTCAGGAACACGTGGAGTCATCAAGTTGAAATTAATATCAAATACTCAGGGCTGCAATCCCTTGAAGTAGTGAAAAAATCAAACTTCTAAGTCAACGTAATCAGAAGAAAGTGGTCGTTTATGCCACATATTTTGACACTCGTAAGGGAATCAAAACCTATAGAACTTTGGACTTTTCATTTTTGTTTTTATCTGATGTACGACTATTATCTAACTATCTGGTGTATTGTGTGTCTTTGAGTCTGTGCTAAATAAATATATTTTCTTTCTTTTCTTTATAGGGTACTTCCCGTTGACCTAGTTTGGCAAGAAGCAATGTCATGTAGCACAAGTAAAGGAAAAAACCCGAAAACCGTAAATTTGTAGTTACATACCTACAAATTTGTACGGAACCCTCGGTGTGCGAGTCCGACTCGCAGATAAAAATCATGAAGATACCTCTAAAAACTTTCTCTTTACAATAAAAACCATATTAATATACATACAATCATTATGATTTTTGTCAGATTATTCTACAAGCAACACACTAAAGCACTGGTGTTTTATTTTTTTAGTCCAAACAATTGATTTTTTGTAAATAGATAATTGCTTCATATTTTGCAATAAATTACCAGCGATGTGTCATCGCGCTTTTCTTTCCTTTCTATGCAGTCCGACAAAGACCGCGCCTTAGGTCATGTACTCGCCTTAAAGCAAAGTTCTTCCATGTCGCTCAATATTGTGTAGCGGTATTCTTAGCAACAATTACTGTCATGAAGATGACGGCATATTTAAGCAATATTTCCCAGGGTTGAGCAGTTTGTTGCCTGTATAAGCGTACCCTTACCCCTTACAAAACTTATACCACTTGGGGCTCCAACAATTTATAACTACGTACTTGAAGTTCCCCTCTTTATTATTAGGTACCCAGCTATCTTGTTGGGGGACTGTTGCGAATAATTTGAACTATTTTCTTGTTAATTGTTATTATGAGTTAAATTCTTTATTAAGTATACGCCGAAGGGTTAGTGTGGGATCGTGTAGTTAACTACTTAATTTGTTTTATAATATACTTTTGAATTCTTAAGATATCTATACATATACTTTGAGGCTTAAATTGCTGCTTTGAAGCTCCGGGTTACTCTGCGGTTTAATATTATGAATAGAATATTAGAAAAGCGTTTTCGCTTAATGTTTTAATCGATACATTTACGTTAGCAAAGTAATTCAGAGAGCTTTAAAGGTCAAACATTATTTAAGAAAGCAAGTTGGTATTCCTTGAGAGTGTGTTTTGTTTGACACCGTAAGTCACTGCGGCCATGGCAGCGGCAGCCGGTCTTCTGGGAAACCATAACTTTAGCGAACAAATGGCAGTCATACAAATGAATCTCAATAAATTGAGGCAAAAATAATTATTAAACAAATCCAAGCATCCGCTACAAGATAAAAAGTGAAATGAAAAATCAGTGAGTGTTGCTGCATAATTTTATTGAGACCGTAAAGTTGAATATTTTTTATTGTTCCCCTTTGAGCACCACTGTAAAATATTGATTGGTGCTGTAAAAATAGATGTTCTAAAAATGGGCGCTCAAACGGGAATACTTCTTATGTCCGAGCGGCCGAATGCAAATATGCAACCGCAATGCAACTGCGATGCCCGAATCAACTCGCACGCCGACATAAATTGACATCATACGTCGAAATTCTGAATGCTGTTCTTTATTTTATGTATAGCCATTTACATACTATTATGTCGTGAACAGTTTTGGCAATAGACAGAATCTAATGGATGTACAGGCACATCAAGCTACCCGAAACTGTCAAATTTTCCCAATCAACTTTGAACCTTATTGTTTAGCGATAAAGTTGAAAATCTATTAAAGAAAGACAGATTGTAGCCGCTTAATGTGCTGGCGTCTATACGTTCTATTTAGAAAAATATTAGCACCTCTCATCTTTGAGTCACTGGCCTTTGAATAATAAGTTTTTGATTAGCACAAGTCTGAAAACTATTTAATGGACTATTCATTGAAATTATGAAAGTGTTAGCCTTCAGTTAACGATGTTTACGAAAGAAATATCTGATGTAACGTTTTGAGAACAGCTGATCTGTGTATCACGGAGTTATCACGGTGATATTTTTACAGAATAAAAATATCACCGTGATAACTTAGGCGAAGTGAGCTGTCATTTCACCGACACTGACACTATTGACAGTTCACTTTAAACTTACACTTCAACTAAGTTTTCACAGTATAGAATAGATCGAGTTGTTTAATGAGTCATATTCAATATACTTAACTCTTCTTACCATTACATCAGTATAAAAACACATCCTATACAATCCAGATGCAACATGATGTAGATTCATAATTTTATACAAATATAAGGTACACTTTGAAGGATAAACGGAAATCTTACTCTTCGATCTGTTTTCGAGAACGTTCGGTTATTAATCGGACTTTCGGAAACTGGAATTTCCCAAACTGTTACTGAACATTACGGACCGTGTATCAACAAAGATAATAAATGCAAATATTTTGTTAGCACGCATATAAACACGCTCTCCTCTGTTATCTTAACACCTTGAAATATACTATATTAAACGTTAATAAATTATTTCGAATTATCCCAGGTAACGCAGTAAGTAGGCAATCCCGACTGTAATTATTCTTAAACGAGTTACGCGTAATATAATTTTATGGAACACGCAGGCTAGGGTTAATTTAAAAATAGTCGAAAATATAAATTGTACGCAACTAGATTTGTTACCAATTTTCACAAATTGGGGGCGTTCAAAATTTTCTGATTTCATAAGATTACCATACTCCTGAGCGTTAATTACATAACACACTTATAATGGTGATTCCATTAATTTTTAACCGACTTAAAAAAAAGAGAAGTTTCTCAGTTCGTCGGAGTCCTTTCTTATATTTATGTGTGTTCCCGATTACTTAAAAGGTGACTTACTTGGACCTATTTGGAAAATTCTTTTCATGTTTGAAAGGATAAACATCCTTCTAGATAGTCCCATTGTCATCAGGTCAGGATCTGATGGTGGGATCCTGGAGAAATCGTGTGAATTCTTAAAATATTTATGCACATCTATAGCGATTTGGATATTTTTTGGGTGTTTCATAGCAAATACTGGTACAAGTCCTGCTTTTGCGACCACTTAATGCAAAGAGATGAAAAAAAAAAATTTTTTTTCATGAATTCAATAGGCACTTAAGGTGAAAGCGTCAGGTTAGTCCGCGAAAAAATTTTTTTTTGTTAGTAACAGTTCAGTATCAGAAGGCCAATTCTCGTTATTCAAAACGTTCAAAATCTAGTCGCAGTCTTATCTCGGCGACAAACAAATGTCAAAAACTTGTCAAAATGTAGGGAAATTAGAGGTATTTTTGACAGATTGAGACTGAGATTAGACTGTGAACTTTCTTAAAATTACGAGAATTACCCCTCTGGTTGTATGCAGATCTAAATATATGATTCGCGACCGTAACAGGTATGTATTTACAGAACTATAATCATTAAAATCATCCGTACAACCCTCTATCTTCATATAACCCTATTGAATGACTATTTATATGTGAAGTTAGAGGGTTGTTTGTAGTTAGGTAAGACTACCCTGGCACTCCCCCTTAAGAACTTACTATCTAATTTCAAGCACACTCTGATCGACTTAGGAATTGAAGAAATGCAATGAAATCATTACATACGAGCTGCTTTTGCGACCACGCAGAGTTGAGTTTCGCATAAACGCGGCTTACTTACGAGTATAAACTGCCAACCAAATGAAATATGACTAACAGGCACAGACATTTAAAATTTACAGAAACGGCTCCGTAGACATGATGAATGTACTTGCCTCTCATACACCCTACAACATTAATATGAGTCCTTGTAACAAACTCCACGCGTGACTTGAAGAAAATTAAGTTAAAACCTTGTAGGAACTAGAACTACGTACCCTACATTAAAGTTAATATTTGGGCTCGTTCGTTTTACAAGTTAACCTAACTTGTAAAACTTCGCAAATAAAGGAGGTTTTGCTCATTGCTCATTTTTGTGGCAGTAATTGTTTTGCCTCTTCCATTATACGTTTATTATATTAAGAAACATAGTTTACGTTTAATTCCACCTATGGGTGTTGTGAGAGAGTTCTGTTACATTTCTGTTACATTTGGTAATATCCATAATTATTTGTTAGGATATCAAATGACTAATTCAGTACTATTCTCATTTCCGAGTGTGGCGGTGACTGTATCGATAGTATTAGTGTGCTTACAACCGAGTTGAACCCACCGACACACCACAACGGCAGAGGTAACTGCAGCCGTCAGTACAGTGCCGCCCGTGTATTTGAGTACGGTGCTCAAATACACGAGCGGCATGTTGTTGACGGCAGTCCAGCAACGACGGCAGCTGTTTGACTCTTGTCGACGGCTGACAGAAGTGTGTATGAGCATTGTAGACTATTGATGAAAACAGTTGATTATTATACTTTTCCTATTAAAAGGTATAACGATGTCCTAGGAGTAACGGAGTGAAACTCTGTATAAGAAAAAAAAAACGCTAGTTCATAGTCCGTAAAAAAATTGAACCCATTTCTTTCCAAATCACAATGGAATATCCATTAAGGACATAGGACATAGTAATATACAGCCCAGCTCAGGTCAAAACATATTTCACGTAATTCAGTGAACCGCGAAGTCTCTAAAAGCTTTATGTATTTACTGCGAACAGTCGGAGGGTAAAACGCATCAGGGAAAATGTAGAATACACAATACAGAGAACACAACACATTAACACATTCTTTCATAATTTGTTCCGAGCACGAATCCGCCATATTTCTTGCTTTCGCTTCATTAAAAGCTTTCACAAAATTGCTGCTACAGTTTTTCTATAATCTTGGACTGATTAAGTACCTATTGTTAATTGCAGGTACTAAAAATTTTGCCCGATAGCTTTCAAAAAGCTTTGCATAGTAAAGAAACACGACTTAGTGCGTAATTGAACACTGAACTTCAAGGACTTGACTGAACAGGTCATAATTGCATAATTTATGCTGCGGTTACAATGAACTAATAAATACCTAGTTGTTGAGTCTAAAATCAATGATTTCTTAACGACTGGAGAATCTTTAGTTGGAGAAGAAGTTTCAAAACATCAACGAGAGGGACAGGAAGGCCAAATAAAATATTGTGTGTTATGAAAGAAAATGGATTAAATGCTAGCTTGACAGTTGACAGCAGAGAATGGAGAAAGGAAACCGTTGCGCCGGCCTCAAGTAATATGGGACTAAGGCAGGAACATGATGATGATCAAAACAACTTTTTTTCCAAAAAATGCACTCACACTAAAACAAATGTGATTGCCGTAAGTAATGAGCTGAGCTTTAGCTTCACAAAGAGTACATCGTCCGCGGTTCGCTGAAGCGTGCTTACAGTACCTCAGTGCACTGAATTCTGATTAGCTTATGAAAGAAAACAGCATGCAACAGACCTTAGACAAAGAAAAGTATAGACGGCGGGTAGCTCCATTTCATTTCCACAAGAAAGGGATAAAGTATTGAGTTATTATAAGTAATAGAAAAGGATAAAGCTATACTATTTCCGTCTCTCAGTGCGTGCCAGTTTTTTCAAGGCAGCTACTTATGTAGCCTATGTTAGTTAAGTTAGTTTTTTGTCTCATGTGTGGCCACGCTACCCGATGCTCTACAGCTTTCTTACTCTAAGCAACAGACACTACGGTACGTAAAGCACATAATGAATGGTGATTGGTTGTTGGTCTGGGTTAAAAATAGATTGTATCATTTATCCTCATGTAATGACGTAAGTGGCGCCTGATAAGAAATGGTGTTGGGTTTCCAGTGGATGAGCAACTAGCAGCACAATGATAGTGCTAATTTGATATGAGCGAAGACAAGGCAACAAAGTTGATATTGCTTAAAGCTCAGTTAGTGGTCTATATCAACAGTTCTCGTAGGTTGACGTAAGTGGCGCCAAATGAGAGATGGTGTTGGGTTTCCAGTGGATGAGCAACTGGCAGTACAATTATAGTATTTGATTTGATATGAGCGAAGACAAGGCAACAATGCTGATATTTGCTTAAAGCTGAGTTAGTAATTTATAGCAACTGTTCACGTTGGTTGACGTAAGTGGCGTCAGATAAGAGATGGTGTTGGGTTTCAGTAGATGAGCAACTGACAGAACACTGATAGTATTTAATTTGAGAGACGACAAGAGATAGATGAATCATTTATTTAGTGCATACAAAAGAAATAGCACAACACACAAAAACACAATTAAATTATGAATAAGTAGATACATCAATATAAATAAAATAACAAGGTGTCAATATACAAAAAAAAACACATATTAAAAAAATAAAAGTGATTCTAATATTATATGACACACAAGACAACCACAGACAATACAACAGAGCGTATTTGCTTAAACTTGAGTTGGTACTTACTTTATAGGCAAAGGTTTAGGTGAAATATAAGTGGATATTGGTTTTGAATGAAACCTAAAAGGAAAGGAAAGACTAAAGGCCGTAGACTCATTTTTGCTGTCAGCAATGTTTTTTGATCCATTCAAAAATGAAGTGTGGTTGGTGATGGTCGTCAACAGAAGTGGTCTGTTAGGAAGACCATAATTAGCAGTAGTCACCTTCTTATATCACCTACAATATTCAATTCAGAAAAGTAAATGCTATGTTCTCTCTTTCCCTGTTCAAGTATGAATAATGTGCACATAATGTAATACTCGGCTGAATGTTACTAATGGCTTCAAATTCTACCTCGAATTTTCTCGAGGACTTCAAATAAAGTATATGTACGAATGATAAACGAGGAAACGTATAGTGTTCCGGTTCGTTATTTTCTCATAACTAAAGCTCGTTGGAACTGTGTGGCAATGTAAGTAATGAGAATATTCAATAAGTACTATCTGCAAAGTAATACTTTTTTTTCTTTTACTATCAATGTTTGTGAGCAAATTAACGTAGGTAAGTTGTTTGGTCTTCTACACTATCAAAATCAATCGGCCTAGGCTTTTAATTTTACGGTCGGCTTCCAGTCTAACCGCATGCAGCTGAATACCCTTGATAAAACTGGTTGTCAGACTTTTGAGCTTCTGAATACCGGTAACGACTGCCGAAGATCTATAACGAACTACAGCCGGGACTAGTTTTTTCAGAGGCACGGAGGGGTTTCGATATGAAATAGTTGGTCACCCATCCACGAAGTAACTGCGGCAAGCGTAGCTTAACCTTCGATCGAACCCTGCACACACTTTAAGGGAGAAAAAAATATAAAAAACATCCGAATTGAGAACCTCCTCCTTTTTAGAAGTCGGTTAAAAAGACATGTTGCACCGATCCCATATGAAGTGGGTTAAAGTCAGAAGAATCATGACTAACATGATATAATATTATAATGAGGTAAAGTTTGGAAGTAGGAAATAATGTCCAAAACTAAACTACCCATCCGAATACAAAAATATTTCACTAATAGATAACATTTTGCCTGAAGCTTTAACTGTTTTCGGATCAGTAAAAATACTGTTTTGAACGTTAGGCTCATATGGAACTATTTAAAGCAGTTCAGATCAATGTTTTTTCCTATTTTATTTACTGAAAAAATAAAATAAAATTTGAAAATAAAAAAATAAAATAAAATTTTATAAAAAAATTTACTGATCCGAAAACAGGTAAAGCTTCAGGCAAAATGTTATCGTTATGAACTTTAACGTGTTTATCAGTAAATGGTATGTTCAATTATTAAACATTACTGTTTTGTCTTTTATTGTTTTACAAATATTTCTGCCTTACCTACTGTATAAAGTCAGTAAGTCTTAATGAAATCACTAAATGTGGTGTAGTAAGAAATTTTTTTTTTCAGTGTAGCTACACTATTTCCGAGTGCTATAGGATAAGTTTCTTCCACGCGAAAGAAGTCGCGGACAGCAGCTAGTATATAGTATATTATACATAAACATGTTCTTTTATACACGGTACATACCTACTAGTGTCCGACTAATATAGCCAGCTTCTTGTATTTTACAAACAGACAAAATATGACAAAAAGTACTTAATTAAAAGTACTAGCAGTGTACTTTTCGGGTTAACCCCAAGTCCACAGCGCTACTCGCGTGCCTATGTATGTATGGACTCTCTGTTTAAAATTTATAAACGGTCGGTTAAGTACTCGTTGCAAACAAAGGGTGACCACACACCGTGATTCCGGCACTCAATTTGCAAACACTGAGTTTAAAAATACCAGTGCGGGTAAAATTACTCTTACTGTTGCTAATTCTCATTTGCTTTTGACTAAAGGCTGCGACCGTTCATTTTTAGTATTGGGTACATGAAAATCTTTTCAGCTGTTCTGTATTATTCTATTGTTTTGAATTTGATTGTCTGATCTCTATACACGTATCCATTACAATAAGTATTACGAACTTATGTATTTCAATAAACCCTTTACCTACTTATTTTTGTTGCTGACGATCCTTCAGGATCCAAAACAAAAGAAAAAGCGGATCAAACCGGAATGAGAAAGTTTATAGTGGATAAGACAGAGAAAAATAGAAGAAGAACAAGCAGGGGAAGCAGGGGATCAGGGGACAAGGGGGGGTTCAGGGGATCAGAACGGAATAGTTATTCCTTCAGTAGCTGGATGAGAGTTGCCGAGAATCGATGTCCAGCAGTGGACTACTGTAGGCTGATGGTGATCAATCTCTAGTTTCTCTGTGCCTGAAGATGGACATCGTCACTGAGACAGGCCTGAGCGATTGGCCCGAGAAGACCAAGAAAAAAATAAGAGGAAGAAAGCAGGAGGAGGAGAGGTATTTTGGACCCTGTCAATTAATATAATAATAATATTTATTAGCACAATACAAGTTTGACACCTATTAAAATACACAATCATAGTCACTAGAGGACAGAGAAATTAACACACAGGAATAGTGTACAAGAGATGGGTAAAGTACAGTCAATACAGAATTTCAGCCCTGACTTCTAAACTAGGAAGATCCTGTATCTTAGGAGACAGTGTCTTAGCATAAATATAGTGACGAGTGGTACTTAATAGGAAATAAATAAAACACGAAAGAAAATTGGAAAACTATTGGGAAGACCATTGTCAAGCAGTGGGACAACATAAATACTAAAAAGCTCTATAAAATTATTCCTCGCTGCAGGTGACAATAAGTATATAGTTATCCTGGGAACCAGTCAAGCATAATTTATTCGGTGTAAGGTGGTGAAAATCTCTCGAAAGTATACAGTAGTATTTGGGATCTTGATTAGTTTGAAAAACCGGCCAAGTGCGTGTCGGGCCACGCACAGTGTAGGGTTCCGTAGTAGCCCGTTATCACTATGTAGTACGATTCTGTTCTTTTTTATTCTAAACATTAAAAAAAAAAATTGTTTTTCAATGCAAGTCTTGTCTTTAGCCGTTATAAACAAGCAACTACTTCATATTAGTCACTTTAAAGGATTAATGCTAAGGATTTTGTTTTTGGTACAAAATTATCGAACACCCTAGTTCAACTAAACTAATAAAGTTATCTTAATCGGTATAGTTTTCCTTTAAAGTTCATGAAATGCACTATCATCGTGAATTTTTCCAAATTTTTCATGCCAGCAGTTTAGGTTTTAGAGGGGGGGGGGGGGGGGGACGCCCTACTGGAACAAGAATTTCCACTTTAAAGTTTAATATTTCGTAAATGGAGCATTTAATCGAAAAATAATTTTAACAACCCTGAAGTCATTTTAGAAGACCTATTCAACGATACCCCCATACGATGGGGTAGACGACAAAAAAAATATTCATCCCCACTTCACATGTAGGTGAGCTACCCTAAAAAAAAATATTTTCCAAAATTTTATTCTACCACTTTGTCGGCGTAATTGATGTACGCACTCCTACAAAATTACAGCTTTCTAGTACTAACGGTCTTAGCAAAACCTCGGACAGACAGACAGACGGACATGACGAAACTATAAGGAGAAGAAATTTCAGAATTCGTCCGCGAGTCTTGGTCTAAAAGCTTAACTTTATATTCTACTATCCTTCTACGGAAAAGAACACATTACACACAACACATTATATGTGTCAACTTCCATGATTTTCGCTCAAACGGTGTTGAAACTATAAATCTCATACAAACGTATTTAACATCGAGTAGCGGAAGACCTAAGAAACGTTGGATGGACTGTGTAAGAGATGATATGGCTAGAAAGGGAGTGACTACTGCGATGACGGCGGTTATCCTTTAAAGTTAAGGGGGAAGCGCTAAGGTAGCCTGCGAAATTCAAATTTTCTTAGGTTTCTTGCAATTTGCTGGTCAGTATTAAGTTGTACGTTGATTAAAATATGATTCGCGACCGTAACAAATATGTATTTACAGAATTATACTAAGTAATTAGGGATCTAATTTAGTAATCATATAAGAATCGGTCGAATATGCTCTGACTAAAACACTATTTCCCTACTGTTCCAAATAGGTGAGTATTATGTAAATATGCATAAAATTATTTCGACCACGAATTCGAGCGCTGGACATAATGTAATTGAACTAGTAACCATTGATGCGTACGCTTAATCAGCGATTTAGTGTAAACAAACCATTACCGGGACTAATGTTTTTAACGTGACTTTCCGCGGGATCCCGGTAATTCGCTAAGCCCGAATATTTCGGGTATTTCCTCTAATATTTATGAACGGGGCCGGTTTTTGTAAACGGGCGGTTAGCAACAAGCATAATCAGCTTATAATATTGCCACTGCTGGGACACAGGCCTCCTCTCTTCCAGAGGGAGTAGGCTGTAATCTACCACGAGTGCCCAGTGCGGGATGGTAGATGCCACATATCTTCAAATTTTTGATTCTACGACATGCCGGTTTCCTCACGATGTTTTCCTCCACCGTTTTGAGAGCAGTGCTGATGAAATGATAAATTTACACAAAGTAAAGCACCTGCCTGGGATCGAACCCACGACCTGCAACTCGTAAATCCGGGCCATTACCACTGGGCCACCACTGTTCCGTTTAGCAACGTTTCATAGAAATAAAACGGTTCGCGTGGATTTGTATAATAATATGTTGAGTAAATCTTTATGAAGGCGACTTGAAGCGAAGTAAGATAGTTTTATCTTAAATTGCTGGGTACTTTGTGATTATTTATATTATTTTTATTTAGAAAATACTAGCAGCGCCCCGCGGTTTCACCCGCATATGTGTCGATCCGGTTTGAAAGACACGTGGCGCCATCTATTATCATAATAACGTTATTGTTGTTTTCCTCGGGAACAGCACTTTTTTTCGGGATGAAAGGTACCCTATGTCCGTTTCTGTACACCTGACAATGTATAAGCAAAATTTCTGGATGATCGGTTCAGTGGTATAGGCGTGAAAAGGTAACAAACAAACAAACAAACTTACTTTCGCATTTATAATATTAGTTAGGATATGAAACGTGTATTTATGATTTTTATGGAAAATAAACAAAGATAACAGTAGATAGATATGTAGGTGTAAATAGGGCATTAATTTCTGCTTGCTAAAGTTCTTAGCATAATTTGTTTCGAGATTTCACTTCACTATTTATTTTGTTCGCAAACCGAAAGCAAGTATATTCACAGCTAAGCTTTTCTAGCTAAAATACAGTGTTCAAAAAACTCAAATAACGCAAAAAATATCAAATTGACAGACATGTGGTTTGTACGCGATGGAGCCTTTAATTAAAACCACTGATGCAAGCACTCGGCTCGGCCGTCCAAAAATTAGTTTTAATTTTATTTTATGTTTTACTTTTTAGCACTTTGTACCCGCCTATAATTTGCTAAGGTCTTGTAGCTAAGTAATAACAGCCACAAATATGGTTAATATGGGTAGTTCGATCAGACTAAGCTACGCTTGCCGCGGTTGGATCGTAGATGGGTGACCATCTTTAAATAGCAATAGGTACCCCTCTGTGTCTCGGAAAGCACGTTAAGCCGTTGATCCTGGTATAGGGGGATCTTTGATAGTCAGTACGGGTCGTCAGAAGCTCGAAAGTCTGACAACCAGTCTTACCAAGGGGTATCGTTTCACCCAGTAACTGGGTTGTGGAGGTCGGATTCGCCTGCATATGGTTAGACTGGAAGCCGACCCCAAGATAGTTGAGAAAAAGCTAGGCAGATGAAGATGCCTATAACTTTTTAAAACACCAAACGATTTCACTGTTAACTTTCAACAATTTGGTTCCAATTGATCGACAGCCACAGATGGAACGAATTTTGTTCAGATCGGACGGATTTGAAGGTAGAACTGACGGTGTACGGTATTCTTTATATTTAAGGTCACATTTTAGGGCAAAGGCTTCAAAGAAAAAAAAAAAGAGCCAGGATGACTACTACTAAAACGCTGCGCTGGTTCAAAGAGAATTCACGAAGTCAGTCAGTCACGTTATTTTGTTGGATCAGGTGTATTGCCAATGTGTTACAGTCAACTAGACTTCTTTGTAATCTTTTATTTGCATTATGACGAACATCATATAATAATCTATTTTATTTTGATGATGATTCAAAATCCGAATCAAGATTTTCGTTTTGGGATATAATTTTTATTGCTCACCTTTAAAGCGTAGGAAGAGTTAAGTATTTGAATCATCATACTAAATGAGAACATGACGGGATGGAAAAAACATTTCTTTTAGCGGCGATGTTGGCCAGATGCGGCCAGTGTGTGGCGATTTCATACATTTTTTATAACGTTGATGCCTTCAGGGCAATTTGTTTTTTACCATACCAGGTCAAGCCAGAATGGGTCGGTCTACATGCTCATATCTTAGAATTTTTATTTTTAAGGCGTAATCATTTTGTAGATATTATGACACATAATATTATTGGGTTTGTACTTTAAAAAAAAAACTGAATCATAAGCTATCTTGAGCTATTATCTGAATACTTACTAGTTTGGTTTAACCATAATAAGTTCTTATCTTACAATCCATATTTCTAGGTACTCGTAAATTCATTGATATGGTGAGTTGTTAGTAATAGTTAAGTACACAATTTAATCTTTAGAAAAACTTCAAAACATAAAGTAACATCACGCCTATAATCCCCGAAGGGTTGGACAGATTTGTACCTACTCGTATAATACATCCACTAGACATGGGTAGCTCTAGCTCGTGAGCGAGTGATAGAAAAGAACTAGCTTCATAATGATAAGTACAATGATCCTTGAAGAAGTTATCCATTAATTACCGGACACTCTGTATATGTAGATAATTCATTGTTTATTCATAACCACTTAAAGTATTCCGATCCTATATCGGAATGTCTTGCGACCGCTCCCTTTTCCCTTCCTATAAGAGGTTGGGTTATTCTTTTCTTTTATTTTTGCGATGTAACTCGCGAGGAGAAAATGAAAGATTATAATTCTAGGGTATAAGCCCTAGAATTGTAATACATTCCAAAATAAAGGCAAAACCTGAATATATGAATATTTAAGCAATGTAGATTAAGGATGCTCTTGAAGCAAATCCGCGCAAAATGTAGTTGATTCTTCTCCTTTTTTTTCAATTATATTAAGTATATCCTTTTTTATACGCCACAACGTTAAACAGATTGGTGTCTTAAAAAAAGTCCTGTTATACGGAGAGATGTTTTGCGGTTAAATATTAATTTTAGATCTGATTGACAGTGTTTTAAAAGGACGAATCTACACCAAGTTTGACTCATTCCGGTAAATAAAATAACAAAGAAATATCTATATACACACACAAGAAGGCGTGAGTTTATGTCACATATACATTCTCCCATGAGGGTAAGCAGAAACTTCAGAAAGCCATCGTCTGTGATCCTTACATACCAAAGAAAAGAGAGAAAAAGAAAAATCTATTTGACTCACAAATCATTTGTTTGAGGTGAAACTGTCATACGTCTTTAAATATTTTTTTTCAATGCAATAGACTCATCTAAAATAATATTAATAATATATAACAAAAACAATATTGTCTGTGTGGTATATCGTATCCGGACTTAAAGAATAGCACAACCCCATACTTCCCATGGGTGTCGTAAAAGGCGACTAAGGGGCGTACTGGAGAATGGGCAGCAGCGTTCTCTATGCATTCCACCACCATACCATACTGCGATCGCCAACCCGCCTGCCAAGCGTGGCGATTATGGCAAACCCCCCCTTTTGGGGGAGGCCTATGTCCAGCAGCGGGCGTCTTTCGGCTGAAATGATGATAACAAAAAAAGGGAAAAGAATAAATAGATGGCATAAAAAAAAACAGTGCCACTCCGGGAGTGTCGACAGAAGTGAAAACAAAATACAAACAGAATACTTTGGCATCACTCACTGACATATCGGATATACATTAAAACCGAGTACATCCCGAGGACAACCGAACACATCCAAAGCGGGTATTTTTAATCGTCTCATAAACAAAACACGCGCGGTGTCGCTTACGGTAACAGTGGCGCGAGTTCAATGGTTTTTCCCATCTCAAAAAATGCCGAACGCGCCTAAAGAAGTTTTCACTTCAAAAATGTATCATAATATTTGATGTTTTCGAATACAAAAACGAACGAATAAAAGACAAAGTAATTTTCATTGCTGCATGTTCCATGTTTGGCAGAAAAGATAGGCACTCTACTACGGACGTGGTTTTTCTCGTTTTGCTAATCATAAATAAAAAAGAGGTTGTGCTACCGAATGTCCAGTAGTGCGTTCAGTTTTTATGACCCGCACAACAGTGGCTTTCCTTTTGCTTATGTCAGGCAGCTCGGTTGAATACGTTTTGATTTTCTGAATTCTCTAGCGCATTCACTTGATAAGGGTGGCTGTTACGTGTAAAGTTTGAGAAGGTTTTGTTTGTTTGTATAAGTTCATACACGAGCAGCACGCGTTATTTATTTATTTTTTATTTGAAATGGGTTTCCTCTTGACTCTGGTCTAGGTCAGAGGTGACAGAGACAAAGTCGAGGATGGAGTAAGCTTATCCAGAAGAAGCCTGTTCACTCTTACTTTGAAGGGATTCGGGTTGTCATCATCATCAATCATCATTTCAGCCGAAAGACGTCCACTGCTGGACATAAGCCTCCCCCAAGCTTGTGGGAGGCCTTCCAACGCTACGTCTTCCGGTACGCGGTCGCCACTTCAGAACCTTTCGGCCCCTCGGCCATCTGTTCTGCGAGCAATGTGCCCTGCCCACTGCCACTTAAGTTTGGCAATTCTTCGGGCTATGTCGGTTACCTTGGTTCTCCTGCGGATTTCCTCATTCCTGATTCGATCACGCAGGGAAACTCCAAGCATAGCCCTCTCCATTGCCCTTTGGGTGACTTTTAGCCTTCTTATAAGGCCCATTGTGAGCGACCACGTTTTAGTGCCATAAGTCATCACTGGCAACACGCACTGGTCAAAGACTTTCGTCTTGCGTAGCTTCCCGAACGCTGCCAAGCCGAGTCGGATTCGTCGATTAACCTCTTTCTCGAAGTTAGATCTACCTAACTGGACAGTTTGTCCTAGGTAAACATACTCGTCCACGACTTCGAGTGTAGCGTCTTCGATCTTTATGAGAGTGGGTGTAACAAGGGCATTTGACATTTGGGTTTTATGCGCTCGGAAGTACACGTACACGGACGTAGGTAGAGAGTTCCACTCTTTTGCTGAGCGCATTATAAAGGACATTTGAAAACGCTTAGTGCAAATTGATGGAATAGCAACTAGGCAGGGATGGTAACTTGCTGTGTGTCTGGATGTCCGAAGGTAGAAGGTGGACGGTGGAATTAGGTTGTGTAGTTCTTAGGCACACTCACCGAAGCACAATCTGTAGAAGACTGACAAGCAGGCAACCTTGCGGCGATGAGCCAAGCTTTGAAGCTTGGCATCCACCAGTTCTACGTCGCCAATGAGCCCCTTAGCTCTGCGTTAACGGCATATGACATGTGACTGCAGCCGT
This sequence comes from Mesoligia furuncula, assembly GCA_916614155.1. NCBI lineage: Eukaryota > Metazoa > Arthropoda > Insecta > Lepidoptera > Noctuidae > Mesoligia > Mesoligia furuncula. The sequence goes on from OU744798.1 coordinate 15,519,484, forward strand.
CGGATACGTGCCGCTTTTTGCGCGTTGCCACTCGTGTGTATGAACACTTGAATAATGTTTTACATTATCGCTGAAGACGGAAAACTAGAGATTTTCCACAAGTTTTCATGATTCAGGGTACAACGTGAATACAGTAAAGTTCACATTTAAAAATTTTTTGAACACTTAATCTAAGACTTTTACATCATTGGAACCACATATCTTTAAATTTATTTATAGAAATGTATGTGTTTAATTACACGTGACTAACCATAGTTACCATAAAGAGATACACATTTTATTTTTACCGATCGCAAAGTCACGAATGATTGGAGAAACCATTTGTATTTATTTTCGATAAGGATCAATGTAGTCACCGGCTCGTGAAGTCACTGGGTTTACTAATCATGACACAGAAGTTCGTTTAATAGGGTTAGGTCAATTAATGTTGAATGATTCATCTGCTTATCTTTATTTAAATGGATATTTGTTACATTGCGTCTGTTTTGCTGATCTATATGTCACGGCTAATATCCGAAGTGCGGCTACACCTAGTTTTAGCCGGCCGAAGTGCGGCTAAACCTAGTTTTAGCCGGGTAGAACTAAGTGTAGATGGCCACATGTGGTTCGTGTATACTTCGGGAGGCGACGTAGGATCCAAGAGCGAGCGAAGGGCACCCCGAGGTTCGGTTTTGTTAGGTTACTTTAAACCCTTTTCACAGAAATAGGGGCCACGCGAAGAGGGGCTCCGTCGACGTAGGATGCAAGAGCGAGCGAAGGGCACCCCGAGGTTAGGTTCGGTTAAAACTAGGTTTAGCCGCACTTCGGCCATTAGCCATAACATATATATAATTAGCGCTAGAGTAGACTCCAAAACAATTTTTTGTGTTACTGAGATTTTCTGTGAGGAAATTATGCATGGGTACGTAGAGTATTATATTATCTGTGGCATGGGGCAGGGGATTGTGGTTAAGTAATAAAAGCCCCACAGGTCGATTGCCGCCTTTGGTCCGTGGCCATCTTTAGGTATATACCAAGACCATTTCTCTTCATGTCTCGGAAAGTATGTTAAGCCGATGGTCATTCCTAGATCTTTGACAGTCTTTACGGGTCGTCAGAAGCCCGAATGTCTGAAAAAACTGTCTTACCCGTATAGCAAACGTGAAATGTGGTTGTTGTACAGGAAAATGTTAAATATTCGTAGAAAAACCTTGGATAGAAACTCCTTTATTCATAAACGTTGCTTAATAAAGTTAAACAGTGATTAGCGACCGTTTAACCAAACATTTTTGACGTTTAGACGTCACATAACTTTAATCATCGTTTATAAATGAACGCCTAAATCCCGAGAAAATACCTAAATTTTTTACCAAAACTATAATGTAAAATATTTTTATCAAACAAAAAAGCGAAAACTTTACGACGTCTGCATACCCTTTTCAGGAATACCACCTACAATTTTCGTTTCCGTGCTTATTCGGTTCAATGTTTCGTCGATTTATGTGTTAGCAATTCATTGGCCTAATGAGAGCACTTTGTTAGGCGCCTGAAATTTCTATTCGTCCGGAGGGAGCTCGGACAAAGTGTAAAATGGGGACCCTGGTTGTTGACTTAATTGAGGTTTTACAAAATATAATGAGGTGAAATTAACTGGCATTTATTAATTCGGCTGTTTATAAGTGTAAAAATAATTCGGTAAAAGGGTAGAAATAATACGGTAAAATTTCACTGTTTTAGCGTAAAAACCTAATAAAATAGTCATAGTATCCGGTTAGACCAGACCAAGTCCAAGCTATTCATGAAAAGTCTAGACGGACCATGAGTCAAAATTTCGATAAAATATCCTTGTATTTTGAATCAATTGGGTAAACTCGCTAATCTCTGAATCGGAATCGGCGCTAGTCGGATTCTAAAACATATTTTTGCATTTGATAGCACAATTTTTGAGAAAGGCTATATGGCTATAATTAAAATCGCGAAAAAAAAATCAGCTGTTCCCTACATTTTGACGAGTTATACGAACATAAATGTAGGGAACAGCTGATATTTTTTTCGCGATTTCAGATTTGGTCCCATAGTAAAAAATGTTCATAATGATGAGTACAATGACCTCTTAAGAGGTTTTTGGTGTTTTACAAATAACCCTGTATAACAGGGGTGGCCAACTTAGTCAGACCTAAGATCTACTGTTTACTGACGACACCCTGTGTGATCTATCAATTAAATACTTCTTGAAATCTTCTTGAAACAGCATAATTCAGTACACAATTATTGTATAGTAATTTTTATTTTATTAAGAGGGAAAATATAAAACTGAAAATTATGCATTGCGTTTGAGCATCTTGCGCTAGATTAGCAAAATCAGGTTTCTAGTTGGAAAAATTTTTTCCTTGCCACGATCGACCGGTTGGCCATCCCTGATATATAAGGTCCCATTAAAATAGATGGACAAACTTTTAGAAATCATTCAGACCACCAAAATAAGGACGATGGTAAAAAAAATATATAAGAAAAACGCACTAAATACTTACAAGAAAAATAACCAGCTAACGAAAATACATTGATGTGCCGGCAATTTATTATTTTCAAAATAAAATCAGTTTAATCAGTGTTTTTTTTTGCTTGGATATCTTTGGTTAGACGTTCTGAGCGCTGTGTTCAAATTTGTCTATCTATTTTAATGGGACCCTGTATTAACATCACTCAGGACTCGTATGTATGTGGACGAGGTTGCGGGCAGAATAGAACATAGTAAAGTAAGAACCTTCGATTTCAATTCAATCAAGACTATTCTATTCCAAGTATATAATGTTAAAACATTTGGTAATTAGGTAAGTAATTACTAGGCACCAAATTTTTGAACATATAGGTTTCAAACGTATATTTACCTACTTTCTTTATAACAGTGTGAGTTCAAGTTCATCTATACATTAAAAAATAAACGTAAATCTAAGGTCTCCCTAAGTAATTCCAGTAACCTACGGATGAACAGCGCAGCGTTACATAAAGGGTCCCCGGATTAAGCCCTAACCAAAATATGCACCGTAAACATTTATGTTCTGACTGACCCCGGATGCGTCGGTTTGTAACTTTCTACCCTCAATTTAGGGGAATTAAAAACTTTTCTAAAAGCACAATTAAGGTTTAATGGAACGACAATACTTTTGTTTATTTCGTTTTTTCGTTACAATGCATAATGTGAAACTGGAATTTACTTAGGTAAAAGGAAAATTAAAATTACGTTACGTTACGTTATCGTGTTGATAACGATAACGTAAACCAATTTATGTAAATAGACTTTGTTTGTCTTTGGCTAAAATAAATATATGTAGTTATAAAAAATAAACTTTATTACTTAATAAAATACTTTAATTTTAATTACCTTAAAGAAGGGATACATGAAACAATAAGCAATAAAAAAAAGCCTTACCGCAGACAATAAAAAAAATTAGCTCCGCTCGGGAATCGAACCTGCGACACGTATAGCGACTGCGCAGGCAATCGGTCAGCCAATGCACCAGCCATGTCGTTCATATTAACCTTTTGAATGTCTTAAGTTACACAGTTCGACATAAGCAATTGTCTTTCCATTGTGTCTCTAATTAATTCGATGAGTTAAATGATAAAGCTCCTTTAAAATTTTTGAAAAAAAATTTGCTCAATCATTTTGTCATAGATGAGCACGTTTCATTAGGTACCTACACGTTTTCATTGAAGGCGTAGGCGGGAATGTCTCATGGGCAAACACTCACAGGTCACTGAATTACCGGGCATCATTCCAATTATATCAGGAAATACCCATTTGCAACATCACCCAAACTGGATCATTCCCAATATTTCTAGGAAGCAACATGCAACATGTTTCCAGCAACACGAATATGTTGCTGAATTACCGGGCATCATTCCAATTATATCAGAAAAACCCAAATGCTACGTGACCCAAACTGGATCATTAATTTGCCCAATTAGGCCTACAGAACATTTTATGGAGCACTCAAAAACAATAATTAATAATGGCAATTAACACATAAACTAGACCTTGAGTTCCATACCGTACACAACGTATGTTATAACATCGCGTGCTTATATGTATTGCGTGTTATAACACTTCCGACTTGCTCATAAAATACGGGAGCTCTTGTTGTAGTAGGCTCAGAGTAGTGAGCAAATTGACAGTTACAGAGCAAGCGAAGGGCAGGGAATAATATATACGTATTATGCTGTAAAATACGCCAGAACTTTGCAACAAATAAGGCACTACTTTAATGGTAGGCTTATTATTTAATTACCATTAAAGTAATGAATGGTGCAGTGGTGGCCCAGTAGCATCGGCCGCGACTTACGAGTTGTAGGTGTCGTAGGTTCGAACCCAGACAGGCGCTTTACTTTGTGTAAATTATTTCATCACCACTGCTCTCAAAACGGTGAAGGAAAACATCGTGAGGAAACCAGCCATGTTCTCGAACCAAAAATTCAAAGACATGTGACATCTATCAACCCTCACTGGGCTCGCGTGGTGAATTACGGCCCTCCTCACCGAGAGGAGGTCTGTTTCCCAGCAGTGGGAACATTATAGGCTGATTATGATGAATGGTAATATCATAACGACTGACAGACTTTACGACTTGGTCTTACCAAGGGTTATCGTATTACCCAGCAAATGGGTTGTGGAGGTCAGATAGGCAGTCGCTCCATGTAAAATACTAGTACTCAGCTGCATCCGGTTAGACAGGAAGCCAACTCCAACAAAGTTGGGGAAAGGCTAGGCAGGTGATGATGACTTAACGACTTGGTTTGAAGATAAGTAAGTTTCTTGTGCCACTTCTCCCACGCCCCGTGCGCCGTATGCATTCGAATATCCGTCTCTAGTAAGGAGCAGGGGGCATAAAAAGGTCACTTTGGTGAATCATAAAAGGATAACATTATGAATTATAATATGGCGAAGACAGTCCTTGTTTTTCTTTTTGTCGCTGCACTACATAGGTACAATCTAAGAGTTTGGGATTGGATTTGGATTGATTGGTATTTCAGCACAGACAAGCCGCGTGATGACTCCCGGCCACCGTAGGCGCGAGCCTGCGGGCGGAGAGTAATGGGTAGCTCACCGTCCGATCAGGACCAGGCCCGTGCCGGACGGCGCGTACGTGTTCCACGCGCGCCTCAAAGAGATGTCTGCATCGAGGAGGGGCCCCTTAGGGCCGAAGCCTGCCGGGTCAGCGGGATTGTCCGAAAGGGTAACCGCTGGCCCGGAACATAAAGGGCTAAGGAAGGAACACGGGTGGGTTTTAGTCAGTAAGAGTCTGACACTCCCTTCCGCTCCACCCAGAGCGGGAGGAGTCATTTGATGATTTCCCATCCGCAAAAAAAAAAAAAAATCTTTTGCCAATGGGATTTAAGACGATTAACTTTACAGTTAACTGTCCATTATGTTATCCTTCTATGAATCTGCCAAAGTGGCCTTTTTAGGCCCCCTGGACTTGTCGTGATCTTGTCTTTAGCACTCCATTCCATACTACTCTGGGGTCGAAGGAGGATGACGCATGTAAACGCAATTATTGCTGAACTGGTGCTAATTCTGCAATGTTTGTGCTTTGTGAGCACAGGGCTGCCATTAAAGCTAATGGTGGTAATGGCAAGGTGGAACATAATTATGTGACAGTGGATGAAACTGTACAGGGTGGCAGGGAAACTCGACGAGAGGAAATATAGTGCAGTAAAAAAAAATTCCATCCATACTAATAATCCTTACTAATCCATATTAATATTATAAATGCGAAAGCGTGTCTGTCTGTCTGTCTGTTACCTCTTCACGCTTAAACCATTGAACCGATTTAGATGAAATTTGGTAGGACATAAGGTAGTTTTTATCCCGATATTCCCACGGAATCAACACTTATGCAGGTGAAACCGCGGGGCGCTGCTAGTATACTATAAATGCGAAAGTGTGTCTGTCTGTCTGTTACCTCTTCACGCTTAAACCGCTGAAACGGTTTTGATGAAATTTGGTATAGAGATACTTTGAGTCCCGGGAAAGGACATAGGATAGTTTTCATCCAGATATTCACACGGGATCGTAATCGCGGGTCGCGGGTGAAACCACGGGGCGCTGCTAGAAAATAACAAATAAATAATTAATTAAAAAAATAATGATATACATTATTATTATTATTAATTTATATTTTTTTTTGCATAAGACCTTTTATTTCTAAGATTATGTAAGTTTTGGGCAAGCATTTTTTTTTAACGATCAGTCATTTTCCAGCTTTCAGAAAGTATATCAATTAAATGTTTAGAGTGGAATAGTTTTTTCATTATTAAGTAATTGTTTTTGGTAAAAAGTCAGAAAATTTCTAAAAATCGAAGAACCGACACAGCTTGGTAACCATCCAGTTTTAACCCCTAGTTAACTGGACTTAGTTGATGCTAATGACCTCTAGTATAACCCCTTTCAGGGAATATGTCGAGTTTCCCTGTCACCCTATATATTACATTGTTACTGCAGTGCCGAGTTTTAATAGACAGCAGGAACTGAATTGCAGGAGTATAAATGTTTGGTGACTTTGTAGTTACTGTGATAGGGTAAAAGATGAATGAGTCTTGCTGACGATAAGTGAGTTCTTTTGCAATCATAGTAAAATACCACGAAAACCAATAAGTTTGCTTTGTTTGCAGTGCGTGGCGTCCACGGCCATTCTCTGGGGAGGTCCAAATGCCAGTTGACTGTTGACACATATGACCCCAAATAAATAAAAATGAAATGAGTTGACAAAAAATTTATGGTACGTAGAAGATTGATGACTATCAGAGTATATATCAACTCAACCACAAAGATTAAATACGAGGAACAGTTAATGAATCAATTGGAAAATTTAAAGATTCCATTGGTTTATCCATAAACCACGAACGAATATCAAACAACAGACAAGCCTGTTTGTCTAAACGCGGAAATTGTGACAAATCCGTAAATCCTTCTAACGATTTGACAAGCCACACACTATGAATTAACGATGAATTGGCATCAAAGAGGAAATTGCTAAATACCGACAGTAGTAAAACTTTGATTTCTGGTAATGATTATCATTACATTATGGGGATATAGTAATTTTATTTGCTGATCGCCAGAGCTAGATCCTGATGATTGTATATTGAGGTAATATTAATGAATTATTAATAATAATGAATGGAAATTTATTTATTACATTTGGGAAAACAAACTGTAGTATATTAAGCATAAACAGTGTTGTCTTAAAATTAAACTTAACAAATATACTACCCACAACATTTTCCACAGATTACTATATTATATAATATACTAGCTTCCGCCCGCGGCTTCGCCCGTGAGGTATGTCGATAAAAAACTACCCTATGTCCTTCCCCGGGATGCAATCTATCTCTCTGCCAAATTTTATCAAAATCGAATTCTCAAATCGAATCGTTCGAATTTTATTTATTTTATCGGTTTTTTTGTTTAGGCGTGAATAGGTAACATACAGACAGGCAGAGTTATTTTCGAATTTATAATATTAAGTAGGTATGGATAGTATGGTTATGTATATTTCTCAGTAGTAACCCAGAGTCTGGGTTTGTGCCCAGTTGATGGCAATAGGTTCCACCTCCCATGTTATACATGGGAGAGCGAGCGGGCGAACTATTACATGGGAGGCGGGACCTAAAAACATGACTGGCGAAATGTGGATGTACATACTATAGGCAGGTACACCTCTGCCTAACCTTCCGGGGATTACAAGCGTGATGTTATGTTATGTTTTTATAATTAATTTTTTAATGAGCCGACCAATTAACGGTAAAAAGGGAAAACTGTAATTTCAGATTTTTTTGTGATTTCTAATTTATAGGTCGACTTTTTTTAAAATTATTGAATGGGCTCGCTTTACAGTTTAACTTAAGTAAATTGAAATGGGTAGCTGTTTTTTTAAGCTACCACTTTCTGTACATGACTACCATCAAATGTAAGGTAGGTACAGTCAATGGTTGTTGTGGAAAGTCAAACAATAAAGAAGAAGAATTTATATTAGGAAAAAAATATTCAGTTTACCTACTAACTGAACATTTGACTGAACAACTCTTCTGGATTCAGATTTCGTATTATTCATAGGTATACACCTATCTTCCTTTTGGGCCATACCCGCGTATAGATACAATAGGAATGACTGGAGACCACAATCATTCATAAAAGCCCCAAAGGTCCGTTCTCCACAATTTTACAGCACATTAAACAGTAATAACGGCTGAAGATAAATGGAACAGATGTGGACACAGCAAGGTAGAATCACTGAACAAATTACTGTCCCGAAAAACCTTTTTGCTACATACAGAACCTTTTAGTCGCATCTGAAGAGAGTTCGTAAGTAGGTACAGTTAAAAATGCTGCTAATGTAAGAATTAAGAAGAAAAAATGAATAGTTAAACTAGATATTTAGAAAATGCTATTTTAAGGTGAATGGTTAGTTGAGGCCGCGAAATTCAAATTTTCTTACGTTTTTTGCAATTTGCAGGTCAGTGTCAGGTGGTAGAAATCTAACTTAGAAAGATATATTAATAATAATAATAATAATAATTTTATTATCTGGCAACTTTAAGGCCCATAAATAAAATACACAAAATAATCTTATAAAATAATAAACTAATACATATTAAAAAACCTTAAAACTATTAACTATACACGTAACGTTGACGGCGTCGTGTATCGCTGCGTGGTGTCGCGTAACCGTCCTCGGAAACGTCGATATACGACACCTTTCGGCCAAAAGTCCTCTTTCAGACAGGTCTGTAGATGTTGGGTTATGATTCTAATGCTTATAATTCTCTAAATATGTACCTGTTACTGTCGCGAATCATATTTTGATCAAGATACAATTTGACACTGACCTGCAAATTGCAAAAAACGTAAGAAAATTTGAATTTCGCGGTCTACCACTATCCATTCACCTTAAACCAGAAAATCTTAGCTGTACGGGACGGGCGAAGTGTTATTGGGTTTTTTCCATCTGGAATTTCTCAATAGCAGCCCGAAGCCTGGATTTGTGACCGGTTACTGGCAATAGACTCGCCCCTGTTATGTGGGACTTAAGGCTACACCGACCGCCCAGTGGCGCCCTCATCGTTTGTTTGGTTATCTCTTTTATTTATTACATTTTTTTTTATAAAATACGCACGTTAAGTTGTGCTCCACAATACGTTAATATTATAATAAAAAAAAAAAAAAAAAAAAAAAAAATGTTTATTTCAGTAACTTACAATATTTTCATTTTTACTTTTAGGAATGACCTTTTAAGCAAAATAAATGCTTGTGTTAGGACATTCCGCCCTTCCACTACATACAGTGTCTTATGCAAGCTATTGAAAAAAGTAATTAGTTATGAATAAGAAGACAAAACCCTCCATTTTAAAGGAGGGGTCTAAACTTTACAAACTATACAAAAGGGAAACAAGTGAAAAATTTGGTAATTTAAGTAATTTAAGTGTGCGCACTAGAGAGTGTGTGTATGTTAGTGTGTGTGTATGTTCATGTGTGTATGCGTGCATGCATGTGTGAGTGTGCGTGTGTGTTATTAATGTGTGAAGAGGCTATGTTGCATGTGAGGATATGCGCGTGTGAGTGGGGTGAGAGGATCGGTGCTGTAGGTGTTGAAAGGATTTTGAAAGTGATTGTTCTTTGAGGTGTGAGAGGGATAAGAGATTGAAGTTTTGGGTTTGTGTTTGAGTTAGCCCTGCGACATGTCTTGGGATCGGAAGATGTTGTATGACAACATCTTCCACTAACCGTTGTTTAATGTTTGTATTAAACTTTCAACTTCGTCGTACGATTTCGGTTTTAGCCATTTCGTCAAAATACTTTTGCATTCGCGATGTGTTCGGGGATAAATACCTAGCTCTTTGTTGAGCAGATTATATAAGCGAGATGACTGACTTGCGTACTGTCTTTTTGCAAATGCTGATTTAGACGTGATTACCGGGGCAACCTTATCCTTTCTTCTGCTTTTCAGCTTCGAGGGGTCAAATGCGAGGGATTTGTGTTGCTTTAGAATGATGTGAAGTACGTACATCTTTCTGACTGTCAGGAGATCAGATATTTTATAAAGCCTTTCTGTCGGGTACCTGAAGGGTTTGAAGAGCATGACTTTAAGTAGTGACCTCTGAGCTCTCTCTAGCTCTAGGAATTTAATTTTTGTTGCTCCTCCCCATACCGGGAGACAATAGGAAAGAACCGATTGTGCTAATGATGTGTATATTTGAAGCAGAAGGCGTTTGGATGTGACATATCGTAGTGTTTTAAATGTCCAGATAAGTTTTCTAACTCTCTTCATTAACAATTCTGTGTGAGAATGCCAGGTCAGGCGCTGATCAATCATTACGCCCAGATATTTTGTAGCTTTGACTTTTTCAATTTTGTCGCATGAGCATAAAGAGTGATCAGGGTTGTGGCATTTGTGAATTTTAATAGTGAAATCTGCTGGTGGTTGGGAAGTATCGTACTTGGAGAAACAGATAAAGTTTGTTTTAGAAGTGTTTAGGGTTAGGAGATTAAGGTCGAGCCAAGTAGCAACCTTTCTCAGACCGTCCTCAGTGGATTTACAGACATTGCTCCAAGTTGAACCACTAAACACTATGGCGGTGTCATCGGCATAAGAGAAAGTTTGGCCATCTTGTATTTTTAAATTGCAAAGGCTGTTTATGTAAAGGAGGAATAATGTCGGGCCAGTAACCGTTCCTTGGCCCACACCGTAGGTAACTGCTTCTTCAGAACTAGTGACTTTACCTATTTTAACTTTTTGTTTGCGACCTCTTAAATAATCTGCGAGGAGAGTCAGAGGTGGACCTCTTATACCACTAGATTCTAGCCGGTCCAGAAGAAGGGGGACAGAGACTGTGTCGAACGCCTTTTTCAGGTCCAGGAAGACAACGAGACACTTGACTCCACTGTCCACCTTACCGGTAACAGTGGAGGTAAGTGCCAGCACCGCGTCTTCAGTAGACCTTCCCTGCCGAAAGCCAAATTGTGAAGGTGATAATTGATTGGTCTTATTGAGGTAACTTAGCAATCGTGAATTAATTAGCCTTTCTAAAATTTTCGACAAGGATGGTAAAACTGAAATAGGCCTGTAGTTCGACGGATCTCTCCTGTCGCCACTCTTGTGCACGGGGGTTATTAACGCAAGTTTTAGAGCCATCGGGAAAGTCGATTGCTCAAAGCATATATTTGTAAGGTGGGTAATAACTGGGACGATGAGTTTGTGTGCAGCCTTCAAGAAGCTGACTGGTATTCCGTCCCAACCAGGGGCGCTGTCAGACTTCAGACTCATTAATACGCCGTGAACCTCGCAATGATCTGTATAAAAGGTAGTTTTACATTGTTTAGTTTTATTATAATCACTAAAATGGATTTTAGTGGCCACTATTTTGTGCTTATTTTCTGCATTTTCATTCTAAAATAAAAGAAATAACCAAACAAGCGATGAGGGCGCCACTGCGCGGTCGGCGTTTGGTCGGCGGCCTCTTAAACATTACAGGCGAAATGTGGGTGTACTATAGGTACATCTCTGCCTTTCGGGGAATACAGGCGTTGTTGTTATGTTATGTAAAATCTTAGCTGTCAAAAACATAAGCCGTCTTATTACATAACGAGTTCTAACTTTGATCGAAGTACCTTTCAGCCAGTTTCTGTATTTCAAACCTTATTCTGACTGGTGTTGAGATCTTAAATGCAAAGTTGACAGCATAAACTCAAGTTTAAAATTAATTGTTGTGTTATGTTGTGTTTAGAACTTAAACATCGTCATAATTAAATTTAAATTTTAAAAATGGCTCTACGGATTAATTCCTGAATCTAAAGATAAATCTTGTTTCGTAATAAAGCCGATAAAGTCTATTCACATCCATGTTTCCGATTCATCTTATTTATTCTCAAACTTAACTTTATGTAAGTGTAAATTAAGTTGAATGTAGAATAACTACCATAATCAGCCTGTAATGTTCCCACTGCTGGGACACAGGCCTCCTCTCGGTGAGAGGGAGTGGGCCGTAATCCACCACGCGGGCCCAGTGCGGATTGGCAGATGTCACATGTCTTCGAATTTTTAGTTCTAGGACATGCCGGTTTCCTCACGATGTTTTCCTTCACCGTTTTGAGAGCAGTGGTGATGATATAATTTACACAAAGTAAAGCGCCTGTCTGGGTTCGAACCTACGACCTACAACTCGTAAGTCGCGGCCGTTACCACTTGGCCACCGCTGCTCTAATGACTAGTACCTACTTAAATATGTCTACTACTCCTTTATAAAATTCTTAATTCTTTGATCCATTCATTCACTGACAGACAATGCACAGCTTAAACCGCTGAGTCTAGAAGCATGCAAGCGTGTTAAAGTTATTTTTCCAAATACATATAATTGTTTACATTTTCGAAAACTAAATTGCGAACGTTGAATAAGTGAATAAGTGGTTGGTTTCTTATATGGAAAATTCAAAATTCACAAAAGAAAAACCATTCGTTTAAGCATGTCAGTGGTAGGTAACGATACATTTTTATCCACTAGATAAGCATATAGGTACATACTCGTAACACACCTGCTAAGTGTTGATATTATGCATCGAGTCATAACCTAGTTGCATGAGTATTTATCTACTAATCGTGTCTTTCAGAGACTTACTGCACGCGTCAATATTTATCTAACACCATTTCCATGTCGCAGATGCATTGTCGAATTCGCTGTTTTACAAAAACCCGCTAGTTGTTCTACAAAACTTTAATATAATCATTGTATATGTACCTTTCAATTCAATTGGTCCATTCGATTCAGAGCAAATTGGCTGTGACAGACGAACAGACAGACACGAGTGATCCTATAAGGGTTCCGTTTTTTCATTCGGATGTACGGAACTAAAAAAAGATGGGATTCCATCATTCAAAATCTATACACCTGTACTCTAGGAGGATGGAATAAACGCCACTGACCCTGCTATTAACGTACGTGGCCACCTACTGTGTACAACGAATTTAAAAAGATTTATCGACTTGAAAAGAAGAAGACGGACACACCATCTGAACCTAGTATGTAAATAGAACAAACACTGAAAATTTAATTTTTAGTTTCTACTACGGGTAGAACGATAGGTAAAGATTTATCGTTAACTACCACTGACATGCTTAAACGAACGGTAGGTCGATCGATCAGGTTAAGCTACGCTTGCCGCGGTTGGTCCGTGGATGGGTGACCATCTTTACATACCGTGACCCCTCCGTGCCTCGGAAAGCACGTTAAGCCGTTGGTCCCGGCTGTCATTCGTGGAACTTTGACAGTCGTTACCGGTAGTCAGAAGCCCGAAACTCTGACAACCAGTCTTATCAAGGGGTATCCGTATTACCCAGTAATTGGGTTGTGGAGGTCAGATAGGCAGTCGCTCCATGTAAAATACTGGTATTCAGCTGCATCCGGTTTGACTGGAAGCCGACCCCAACATGGTTGGGAAAAGGCTAGGCAGATGATGATGACTACGGGTAGGACGACGTTTCTGCGAATAGGTGCGTTCAGTACTTAACGTCTTTCTTAGCCTGTATTAATTAGAGGGGGAAGACACTTAAACTTTAATATAAGCTGTAACTTTATGTTAGTACCTACTAAAGGCAATTAATTTATTCATACTTACATCCATCGAGAGAGCCCCGTCCGTTTAATTATGCACTATCTTTTACCCTTGTGGATGTCGGAAAATATCCTACCTGGACGTATTATACCGGGATTAAAAGTATCCTATGTGTTAATCCTGGTTAGAAACTATCTGTGTGCCAAATTTCATCCAAATCCGTTCAGACGTTTTTGCGCCAATTCTGAACATACATCCAGACAAACGGACCAAAATTATTCGTTACTATTTTACTATACATAATAATGTATAGGTATGTGTAAGATTGCGGGACATCAGACATTCTCAGCGGCCCTAATAACCTGTTTCGGGAGGTTCCTCCACAACATCAGGCGGGAGGTAACGCCCGGGTGTCACCACTGCCAGGATCGCCCAGAGGACACGGTGGAGGTCTGCCCCGCTTGGGCGGAGCACCCTCTTGTCCTCGCAGAGGCGATCGGCAGCGGCGGCGACCTCTCTCGTCAGGCCCTGGTGCAAGCCATGGTCCGGAGCGAGAGGGAGTGGGAGGCAGTCACCTCCTTCAGCGAAGCAGTGATGCTAGCGAAGGAGGTGGCGGGATGGATGAGGGAGAGAGCCTCTCGTCTCAGCCGCCGCGGCAGACGCTCCGGGCGTCGGGAGCCACGGGACGACTCCCGGCCATTGATTGCATTGATTGCAGGACATTAGACATTCTTAGTTCTGTCACGTTCTGTTTTATCCACCTTTTCTAACTATTCGTTTTTTATTCCTAGATACTAATCTGACATTTAAGTCTTTTGTGTTTGCGTTTTTTTTAGTATAGGTAGAAGTTTGACAGTAGGACACCTGTCAGAATTGCATCTGGGCTTAAAAAAACGAACTTTAGTAAAACATTTTCAGGCTTGATTATGTGGGACTTCACAGAGAGGGAAAGAAAGTGAGACACTTCACGACAATTTTAGAAAAACGTTTTTTTATTATGTTATGGTTTTCTCACTTTTTACACTTATTGATTTATTTGCATCAATCCTGAGAAACGCTATTCAATCGTGTCTGAGATGTATCAGGGCAAAACAACAGCAACGCAATCAACCTTTGCATCTCTATGATACATGCCTTTAAAGTCTGACAATGGACAAGATCTTGACTGACTGCAAAAATACAAGTAATGCCATAACCGGACATCTCTTATATGCACTTTGCATAGGTACATAATTATTTCGGTACAGACGCCAGCTCACCAAGCTACTACAATCTGTCAAATTTCTTTAATATATTTTCAACTTTATCACTGCAATATAAGGTTCAAAGTTGATTGGGAAAATTTGACAGTTTCGGGTAGCTTGATGTGCTGGCGTCTGTACCTAAGCCCACGTTCGCATGGACGCAAAAATATCGCGGTGGGATTTTATTGCGCACTGGATTTTCAATTCTCAGTGTTGAGCCAAGCATTGAGAATCCAACAGAGGGCATCTCAGCGCGTCATGAAACCACACTGTTGGATTTTCAATAATCGGTGTTGAGCCAAGCATTGAGAATCCAACAGAGGGCATCTCAGCGCGCCATGAAACCACACTGTTGGATTTTCAAATATCGGCGCTAACCAGTGCTTGAAAAAAATTAATTTAAAAAATAAAAAAACCCGACTGCGAAACTGAAAAGCTACAAACAAGCCCATTTTAAATTAAATAAAAGTTGGAAGCAGGCGGGACCCATACCATTTTTATCATATTTTCAAATTCAAATGGGTCCCGCCTGCTTCCAACTTTTATTTAATTTAAAATGGGCTTGTTTGTATTTATTTTTACTTTTAACCATATAAGTTATATATATTTTTGTAATCACCTTTTAAAACCCTTTATTTTGATACCCCACTCAATAGGTTTCGAGAAAAAAAAATTTTTTTTTGAAGACATATTGCGCCATAAATCGGCCATTTTAATTTTTTTTCAATTTTGATATACCCAGTGTCACTCTCACAATTAAGACGAATCTAACGGCACCTCTCAAGCTGAAATCGATCAAGCCGTTTAGGCTACAGAGCGTGCCAAAGAAATATACATACATACATACATACATACATACACTCGAAAAACATAACCCTCCTTCTGACGCAGTCGGGTAAAAAAGAACGCAGCGGGACAACACCGCCCGTGGGCTAATTCAAACAAGGATGCAAATACTCGCTTCAGATCTCAGAAAATGTTGAAAGATCGAACATAAAACAGGTAAATTCTTACATATACGCAAGGTTAAATATCTGAATATTTCGAGTAAACTGTTTACTTTAACCGTTGTTAACTAAATGCGGATATTAACGGATGTTTAGCAGAAACCAGTCTTGGGATATGAGAGAATCATAATTTTGCATCGTAGTCCATCATAATGTAGGTCGGGTATCCCGGAATCTCACAGTGTATTTAGAGAAACAAATACTTAATCATAATTATTAGGCTGGTGCACGGTTGAAACTGCCAAATGAGATATAATTTTCATCACGTTACGTGTTGGAGGGAAAACCGTCGAACAATAACATTCAGGATCGCTTGATTATAATAACGAATATGACAATTTTCAGAAAAAGCGGCCGCACGCTCAAAAAGCTTAGTATAAAACCCAGGTAAGCACGGGCGACTACTTTTTATCGTGTACTAGCTTTTTAACTTCAATCTTCAACAACAAAAAAATACACTGTTGCCAATGGATTTTTAACTCTCGGCGCTATGCAGTGTGTTGAAAATCAAAGACGGAAACATATCTAAGGCGGCCCTTACACCTACAATAAGTTTGCGCAATATTTATATTGCGCAATATGAATGTATCCGCCTTTGCACTCAAACGATTCATTATTTGATATTTCACGCAATAACATTGAACTTGAATGTTTCCGCGTGGGCAAGAAGTGTTCCTAAGTTAGTGGCCATCTTCTTTTTTTCTTCGTAAGCCCATGTTCACTAGGCGAAAGCGCTATTGGATTTGAAACTTTCGGCGCTGAGTCGAGCGTTGAACATCCAACGGAGGGATTATGTTTCCGCGTGGGCAAGAAATGCGCAATGGTGCAATTAAAATATGATGCAATTAAAATATGGTGCAATAAAAATTAAACTCGCTCATACTTTTGTTAAATAATTGCGCATTCTTCAATATTATCCTTGGCCGGTTAAAACACTTTAGTCGTGTTAAGTAACGTTTATCGGCCTAAAAGACACGTTATATTATTTAAGAAATTTCAAGGTTTGAGGAGCTAACATACAAAATATCGGTCTCACTCCTCACATCGACCGGTTTTTCCAAAGAGACAACCAATTCAAATTGTATTTAAAATGCTAATTACGTACTTACATGTTTTGAGCGTTTCCTTGTAACTCACAGCTGTGACACAATAGAGTCCAATTTTGGTAATAAGTAACACGCTTATTTACGAAGATAATATGTACATTATGAGAATTTCGTATGAGTCTTACAAAGTTGATACTGTTGTCTTCAAATCTATTTATTCCAAAAATGGGTATGACTAAAACAGTGACTCTTCAGAGTTGTATTGTCAAAAATTCATGAAAATATATTGCTTTGGTTTTCATTCATGAGGATAAAGGAAGACGATATTCTTAAATGGTTAAAGGCTCCTGTAAACAGGCGCGACACGCGACGCGAATCGCACGTGACGCAAAGGCACCGCTCGCGATTCGCGTCGCGAATTAATTAGTACTTAGTTCTATTTCAAATAAGTCATAATGAATATTATAAACTACTCTAGTTAAATCACGGTTCTGTTCAGAAACTATGTTGTTAATGCACATTTACCATCCAGACGGATTCTGATTAATCTGTCAGCACATATTCTGTACATTGAAATTGAAAATTAAGCGAAGGGTACCTACGCTGTAAAACTAGCGTTAACATATTCTATTTTGTCGTTTACAGACACGATTGTCTACCAATGTCACAAGTACAGGGGCCTT
Organism: Mesoligia furuncula; assembly: GCA_916614155.1. NCBI lineage: Eukaryota > Metazoa > Arthropoda > Insecta > Lepidoptera > Noctuidae > Mesoligia > Mesoligia furuncula. The sequence continues at coordinate 15,537,049 of OU744798.1, forward strand.
AATCTCTATGACACAATGAACAAAATCGCGCAAAAAGAACGCGAGATTGGCGGTATTTCCTAAGGAATTGGTTTTGAAGTTAAGAGTCGTAAAGAGGTCATAGTAATTAGGGCTCAGTTTTGCTTCAGTTCCTTCAGACATTTATTGATGATCTTGCTGCTGCCTGCGACTTCGTTCGCGCGACATTAATACCTTTTGATTTTCTTTCTTTTTCTAAAACAAAAGTAGCCTAAGTTATTTCTTATAACATCAGCTATCTGCCGGAAAAGTCCCGTCAAAATCGGTCCAGCCGTTTCGTTTCGTTTTCGTTGCGAACATACAGACAGCCAAAAAATTTAAACATTGTTTTTTGTTTACCGTAAATACTTTTATTTATGCATCTGTATGTACTTAAGTGACACCAAAACCGAGTGAGTAACCCAAGACTATGCAAACAATAGGTAAGTAAGTACTGCTCGCTTACAGTGTAAATATTATGGCCTGAAACACAGGTTTGAATAAACCTAGATCAGGCAACGCACTACATTACCTTCACAGTTCTATTTTTGACTGTAATCTCATATTTCACATACCATAGTCTATATCCAGATTATTATAATCCTAATAATCCTAATCCTATTATAGGCCTAGATTTATATATACTACTGAACCATATCGATACCGGAAATATGAAATAACGTAAGGGACATTTTGTCGAAAATGAGTTATATATATCGTTGGATTCGGAATTTTTTGCTCTATCGATTGGTATATTTAAAATCTCGATATCTTAAAAAAAATGTCCTTTACATCACATATTTTCCGTAGGCCTAGACCATTTTTTTTCTAGAAACTGGCTGTATATGACATTTAAATTAATATTTTTATAAAAACTAATGTAAGTCTCTTTACTCACAGTATTTGGTATTTACATTAAATCAAAATCGAGTACATTTTACAACAGGTCACTTAAGTTATTCAATAATTTGAGATGTTTTATTACTGTCTTATACATTAGTGTTCCCAGAGAAGGTTTGAACGCACATGTCTTTTATCGATGTGTTAAAACAGCTATTTTAACTCATCGATACTGGAAATATGAAATAACGTAAGGGACAAAACTAAGGTTTTCAGGAGAGCAAAAATAAGATATTTTTCTTACAAAACTGACTTTAATTTTTTAACTATATGTTTTATGTAAAAAGTGTCTAGGACAAAGTTTCTTAGATTTCTTCATTCTTTGCAGCTAAACTAGTTAAAAATCAATAAAGCCTACAGTTTCAAAGATAGCATGTCCCTTACGTTAAATAATAATGAATACGAGTGATATACGTTTACAAAATATTTGATGTAAATAAACGGCATTGATGTATGGGACACTTAAGGAAATAAACATTAGAGTTTTTCAAAGTAAAGGTCTCTTAATGGTACACTCTATATTGTTAATGCTGTTAACAAATATAAAAAATAGAATTTTATACATTCGTGACCTACTATGCCTATGTAATACAGTTTAAAACTACTTGCTGACTCATAGGGATACAAAATAAACGAATAAAATAGATCAAAACTTTTATTTGTGCTCACTAATCCTCTTTTATAAACGCAATTTAGGTTCTCTCAAAAATTATGTTAAGTATAACATTATTAAATTCTGTTTTAAATCACAATAAAAAATAGCTATTTTGGCAGCTTACTAAAATTAGACTCATTGTCCCAAAAGAAAAATAAATTTTACTTAAAAATTAAACAAAATCAACAAATCAGTCTTCTTGTGTAAATAGTAATCATTAAACATAAAAAAATCAAATTAACTTCTTCCTTAATAGAAAGCCTACAGGTAAATTGAAAAAGTCTCAAAAATTAGTCATTATCTTTATCAGTCTCATCATCGTCGGTGTCATTGAGCCTATCTTTAATTATACGCTTATTAGGAAGATTCAAATATTCATTGTGAAACCTATTTGGAATTATACCATTGTCACATATTTTTTTGAGATCTTTAAACTTTGGAACTGAAATTGGCAGTCTTTCCTTATACAGAAATGGTAAGCTGTCTATGCTACTGGCCACAGCTAGATTTCTGGTACTTTCTAATTCAGATTGATCATTCTTTGCAAGGCCCTTGCCCTTTCCTTTACCCTTCACTGTCCTTCTTCCAGTTTGCATTTCTTTGCAAAGTTCTATTTTGTGAGTAGTGCCATCCTCTAACATCGTATATTTTACTTCCACTATCTTTAAGTTCGATTTTTGAAATGTACCTATTCGAATTTTCTTGAAATGCAGGTCTTTGTTTTTGAGAGTAGCAGGAGTAAAAACTGATTCAGCAAAATCATTGAAATCAAAGAAATCCTGATGTCCTAACACATTCACTCGATAAGCATGAGGTCTTTTTCTGGCTGATTCCATCAATGATGGCCACTGGGAAGGTCCCCAAACAATCAGTTTTTTAACCTCCCTTTCAATGAATGATAGCATGCATGCTATCTACTGGCATGTATGTATGTCCAGCTAATAAGTAATTTATTTGAATCGTTTGTATATTCGCAAAACGTTCCAAAAAATATGTTAACGTTGAGAAAATCACTTTGTTTTTATTCTGTCCCGTACAGTATCACAATAGAACCCCCCTGTAATCAAGTCCCTTCTAAATTTTCTCAATGTTAACATATTTTTTGGAACGTTCTGCGAATATACAAACGATTCGATTTTGAAGGACAGTGAAGGGTAAAGGAAAGGGCAAGGGCCTTGCAAAGAATGATCAATCCGAATTAGAAAGTACCAGAAATCTAGCTGTGCCCAGTAGCATAGACAGCTTACCATTTCTGTATAAGGAAAGACTGCCAATTTCAGTTCCAAAGTTTAAAGATCTCAAAAAAATATGTGACAATGGCATAATTCCAAATAGGTTTCACAATGAATATTTGAATCTTCCTAATAAGAGTATAATTAAAGATAGGCTCAATGACACCGACGATGATGAGACTGATAAAGATAATGACAAATTTTTGAGACTTTTTCAATTTAACTGTAGGCTTTCTATTGAGGAAGAAGTTATTTTTTTTTTAATGTTTTATGATTACTATTTACATAAGAAGACTGATTTGTTGATTTTGTTTAATTTTTAAGTAAAATATATTTTTCTTTTGGGACAATGAGTCTAATTTTAGTAAGCTGCCTAAATAGCTATTTTTTTTTATTGTGATTTAAAACAGAATTTAATAATGTTATACTTAACATAATTTTTGAGAGTACCTAAATTGCGTTTATAAAAGAGGATTAGTGAGCACAAATAAAAGTTTTGATCTATTTTATTCGTTTATTTTGTATCCCTATGAGTCAGCAAGTAGTTTTAAACTGTATTACATAGGCATAGTAGGTCACGAATGTATAAAATTCTATTTTTTATATTTGTTAACAGCATTAACAATATAGAGTGTACCATTAAGAGACCTTTACTTTGAAAAACTCTAAATGTTTATTTCCTTAAGTGTCCCATACATCAATGCCGTTTATTTACATCTAAAATTTTGTAAACGTATATCACTCGTATTCATTATTATTTAACGTAAGGGACATGCTATCTTTGAAACCGTAGGCTATATTGATTTTTAACTAGTTTAGCTGCAAAGAATGAAGAAATCTAAGAAACTTTGTACTAGACACTTTTTACATAAAACATATAGTTAAAAAATTATAGCCAGTTTTGTAAGAAAAATATCTTATTTTTGCTCTCCTGAAAACCTTAGTTTTGTCCCTTACGTTATTTCATATTTCCAGTATCGAATATGTACACTTTTTGTAAACTTATTATTATTTCAATAAAAT